>CM065589.1:562212752-563455686 GCA_033119425.1 Bufotes viridis | reverse complement strand
AAACCAACAGGTACATCTACATGGGCCTAGAAATCAGCTTTAAACAAATCATAGGGATACTGAAAAGCAAGGCATGCAAAAGCTGGAATTCAGCATACATCTTCTCAAAGTCCAATGGGCTACCTCAAACAATGCCTGTCAACTGCAATGGAGCAGATTTCTACTACACCTTGTTGTCGAAAAAGGGGGTGCTATCATTCAGGGCCCATCTACATACCAGCAGTCGAAGCTCCTACCATCACAAAGCTTTGCTACACCAAGTAGCCCCAGGAATACAAAGCACCCCAGAACAAGTCATTCAAACCCAGCCTGACAGCCTGACAAAAGGTGAAATGCAGAAGATGATACACAAGAGCAAAGAGAAATATATCAGTGTCTAGAGTAACAACATAAGAGCATCACGGTATCACTGACCAGAGCCTAAAATACATGACTATGGTATTGGCTATCCCGCTCAGGTCTCACCCCCCACCTTATTAACTCACCACTATTAAGTAACAGCCAGACACCATTTTGGATTTAATCGGCCACGCAGCCGTTTTTATTAAATAACAAATAAATAACCAATAAATCTTCAACATAAATAACCTAAACTTTACCCTGCAGAAACCTCATGGATCACGTGACGAGGAAGGTCTTAGAAGCCCCTAAAAATACCACTGTACCCAAATAAAGTGGCAACGCCAGCTCGGAGGCACTGATGGATGCCTAAATCCTCCACTCCAGCTCAACCATAAGAGTCCAGCCCCACCCATGGGCCCTCCCATTCTCAAACACCATCATATTCACCAACTTCGAGGTCCTCCTCACCGCCGACCACGCGCAACTTTACCCCTTAAGTTTGCGCATCCCTCTATATTCTCAGCGCAATATCAATTCTGCCCTGAAGCCCGAGGGACCACCCCATCTGCTCACCAAAATTTGCCCACCCCCGCCTTCATTTCCCTATGCCGCAGTGCAAATGCCCTGTTCCTTGACACAAACCTAATCACCGCCCTATTCACTTTGATCCGAGCCTTGGTAATCCGCTCAACCGACCTCGGATCCCACCAGTACCGCCTCGGCACAATATCTGACCAAACCATGAGCATCCTGGGGAATAACGCCCACAATCTCAGTAGATTAAATTTAATGCCCCGAATCAACTCTCAGAATGGCCGAGCCCCCAGATCGTTGCCCCCAACGTGCAAAACTAAAACGTCTGGGGAATCTCAAAAAGAGATTCACCTCCCTCAACACTCCACCCCACAACATACCTCGGATACCCAGCCACCGCAACACTGCCACGTCCCGCCCAAAACCTAGTTGGCGCCCATTCCATCTCACATCTGCCGTATCGTCCCCCAGAACATGAAGGAATGTCCCATGATCCACACCAACGCCGCCGGCAAACCTAAAAACTGAATGCAGCAGTCACTTTCAATCTGTGGCAGATTCTCCCCTTCCTACGATAGAAACTACCACAGACTGAAAGTGACTGCTGCATTCGTGACCCATTGTCTGCAGTGGTGTCTGAATCAGTTTGTATAAATATTCAAAAGCACTTCCTACTTTGCTCTTGCTACATATATGTTGTGAACTGTGAATAGTAAAGCTTTCTAGTGCACTGCTTTAGTTTAAATGTCAGTTCTTTGTTCCTCTGTCCATGGCATCTAGGATTGCTCCAAACAACATTTCATTGTATTGTACTTTGTATTTCATTGTATTGTACAGTGACAATAAAGGCATCTTATCCGAATAAACATCGACGTCCTCAAGCCTCAACCCCCCAGCTCTCTGGACACTACTGCTCACCAATTCCCCCAACCTAAAACCCCCCAAAAATGCCAATAAAAAGCAGCCTTAAACAAGCTAACCTCCCAGGAGGACCTACATACGGAGACCAATTTATCGCCAATATCCTTCAGTAGCTTGAAGGACACCGACCTTCTCTGATCTTCAGTCCCTTTACCTCGACGCCACCCCTTTAAAACTTCCCGAACCAAAAAGGTCTTCGTATGATCCTGAATGTTATGCAACCGAAACCCAAATGCTAAACCCGCCAAACACCTATTTAACTGGGAAACAGACCATCCCTCCTCCCTAAGATGGCCTAACAGTAGTAATAAGTCCATTTCCCAATCCTCCTGACCCACTCCTAAGTCTCCCATGCTTTACCATACGCTGCCCACGTGCCCGGGCTTAATGACGCCCACAAGAGCCCCATTAACGTTCCTCCAAGGGTTCCCACAGCCAAACCAGACATTCTAGGCCCACTTTCTCTGCTTCTGGCGCAATACCATTAGAAACTCCCGACAAGCCACTATCCAAGCATTGATAGATAAACATCTAAGCACCAAATGTTGCAACAACCTAACCTAGCCGACAAGCTATTGATCACCTGCACCACCCCCAAGTTGTCACAGTGGAACTGAACCTTTCTATTCGCAAAACGCTCCTCCCACAACAACACCGCCATGACAATCGGAAAAAGCTCCAAAAGCGCCAAATTTATGGTCCAACCCCTAACCATCCAAGCTTCCGGCCAGCACCCCGCACACCATTGACCCTGGCAGTATGCCCCAACCCCCCCCCCAGCAGCATCTGAATATACTTCGAAATCGAAACTGTTGCAAACATCACCTATAACCAGCGTTCTACCGTTATACAGCTCAAGAAAACTCGCCCAAACTCCTTAATCCCCCCTTAACTTTTTCCTCAACCGAATAAAATGATGCGGTGCGGTAACACTCGCAGTAGCAGAAGCCAAACGTCTACAACAAATACGCCCTATCGGCATGATTCTACAAGCGAAGTTGAGTTTTCCCAACAGCGACTGTAACTCTCTCAATCTAACATTTGCCCGTCTTCTTGCCCTACTATCTTCCTGACGCAAACTCAACAACTTATCCTCTGGCAACCTACACTCCATCTTGACCGTGTCAATCACAATTCCCAGAAAACTAAACACTGTTGCTGGCCCTACTGTCTTCTCTGCTGCCAGAGGCACCCCGAACTGTTCAAAAACCGACTCCACTGTATGCAACAACAAGGAGCAAACCCTCGAACCTGCTAGCCCAAGGCACAAAAAATCATCAAGGTAATGAATAATAGACGAACAGCCCGACACGTCAATCACGACCCATTCCAGGAACGAGCTAAATGCCTCAAAATAGGCGCAGGATAACGAGCACCCCATGGGCAAAAAGCGGTCGACAAAATAACCCCCGTCCCAAAAACAACCTAACAAATGTAAACTGTCAATATCCGTTTTAGCCAACAACGTTCCAGGGCCCAACTTCCTTACCCAATCCACAGCCGCATCAAATGATGTATAAACCATCGAACTCAATTCAGAATCTATACCATCATTGACCTATGCCCCCTTTGGGAATGAAAGATGGTGAATGAGCCGAAATTTATTCAGCTCCCTCTTTGGCACAACCCCTAACGGAGAAACTATCAAATCAACCAATGGTGCCTCTGGAAACGGACCTGCCATTCTTCCCAACCTGACTTCCTTCACCAATTTATTGGAAACCAACCCAGAGTTTTCTAATGCCGACCTCAGGTTCTTATGCACTACAGCACCCGGCGATGTAACCGAGGGAATGACAAAGCCCCACCTAAACCCCTCTTCTAACAACACCGCAGCCTCTCGATTCGGGTACCTATTTAGAAAACCTCCTATCCTTTCCACCCATACCGGCATCCACCCCTTTGCCAAAGTTGTCCCCTCCCCTTTGTTCCCCCCTCCCCCCTTGAAGCACCTATTCGCTCCATGGGAACCCCCACCCACGGAACACTCGTGCTTAAATTTGCACTTTGCTCCAAATTTGCAGTTTCCTTCATTAAATAGGAAACACAAACCCCTAGCTGTGGCTGCTGCAAAACTCCCTTGCCCCGGCCCTCCAGCCTCCCCCAGAAAGGACTGTCCCGACCTTACTGGTGCCGTCACCTTGAGCCAAAGCCCAATATCCTTGTGGTCCCAACGCATGTTGGGCCGCACCACCTTCCTTTGACGGAATTGCTCGTAATAACGGAGCCACCCTATCCCGCCATACACCCGATACGCTTGCCCTATCGCATCGAGGTAACAAAATAACGCTTTCTGTCAACTATTCCCCAATTACACTGGCTAAAACAGCGAACGCCTGTAACCAGTTAGAAAAAGTGCGCGGAATCAATTGATACCGGCGCTTTTCCTCCTCCTCCTTTTTCCCTTCCTATTTTCTCCCCCTATCCAGATTAAACCTCTCCAGGGGAAGTAGGGAAAAAAATTCCACATATTCCCCTTTCCAAATTTGCTCCCTGACCTCCTGCTTCAAATGTGCCCCTAAGGGACCCTCAAAGCACACATATACCTCCCCTTTCGCTGCATTGTCCGCCCTCAACCTATCCTCCTCCCCCCCAGCCTAAGCCTGCACAGCCACCGACGCCCCTGCCCTACTAGGTTGCCTCCCACACATACACACACACACTGACAACCCACTCACGTGTCCTGCTCCCCAAGCCGGCAGTGGCGACCCCCCTCCTTCCCTCAACCCGGACAACCACCCCGCCAGCCCCCCTAATTGCTTACCCTAACCCCCTTCCCAGCTCTCCCGGGCCTGCCCTACCCTTGACGCCACCCGGACTGCTAAGAAAAGCTAAAAGAGGACCCCATGAAATCTCACCAGGCTGCACGGGCGCTGTTAAACCCGCAGCCGCAGGTCCTGCATCCTGACGCTCTGGGTCATCAGCCTCCAAGATCCTGGATGCTGCTGCTGCGTGGTTGTCTTCAACCATTCCTGCTGCCTTACTGCTGGCTGATACGGATCTTCTCTCACCTGCGGCTCCTGCCATATGGTGAACGTGCGCCTCTGTCTCCACTCCCGCCATGGAGCTGGGCCTTTGCCTCTCCCTGGCTGCACAGTCCGTGAACCACTGCCCCTATACCCACGCCAAGCGGACCTCCCTGCAGGGGGAGACCTAGGAAGGTCCACAGACCCCGGTCCTGCTCCAGATGTCCCTGCTGCAGAGAGCGGGTGAGGAAGGGAGGGTGGAAGGGGCGCGCATGTAGAGGCTGCCGCACCGCTCCCCGACGTGGAGGATGCCCAGAGGTGTCAGACCTGAGGCGTAACCTCCGGGCTTAAGCCCTCCGACGGGTGGACCCACTGCAGCCGCGTCACCCTCACTGCATAGGCAGCCTCAACACTTGCCGCCCCCTGCGCTAAGCTGTCTACTTGATCCCCCAACCAGCCGGAACTGCGTGCCTCCGCACTGAACCTAGCAAGGAGCTCCTCCAGTGACATGGTGAGTTCAGCTAGTTCACCCGTTCTCACCTAAGATGGTGCCTCTTACACTGGTTCCCCCTATATATAACCTCCAAACTACTCCTCCGTCTCCCTAGCAACCCCCACCCTTAAAAATCTGGTTCCATATCTGGAAAAACTAACCAACCCCAGAGATTAGATAGATAGATAGATAGATAGATAGATAGATAGATAGATAGATAGATAGATTTTTTTAAGCCAGAATACTGGACAAAAGGACAGCATTTTGCTCATCATAGAAAGAGCCTACATCTCCTTGTGTCATACTGGACACTTCTACTTTTCAGTTTGGCCCATTCTCCCTGTTATTGTTGCCTGATCCGTATGATGTTGGCTGCAGCCGGTCATTAGCCTGGTTCATGTTTTGGCATCATCAGAAAAATCTGTACTTTGGGATGTGTATGATCTCTGTAACCCTTATTGTCAGGGAATCTGGGACAACTACTGTATGTAAAAGGACAAATTAGTAAATTGTCATTGAAGTAAAGCATGGTTGTAGCAGGATTTGTGATAACATCATGTCAGGGCTGATCATTAGAAATTCATTTTAAACCATCACTACAATAATAACTAGATCTTATGGTATTGGTGAAAATGACAATCGGAAACGCTCTAAGGGTTAAACAGTCACCACCGCGAGTGCATATTTCACTCCAATTTAGGGAGATTTAGTACTGTGGACTACTGCTGAATATTTGTTTTTTATTTTTCAATGATCGACAAGGCAATGTCTTCCCTAATACAACAGTGCCCTCTACAGGATACTCAGTGGATTGCAAACAAGTTGCAAACCTGAATCTCTCATCTGCTGAACTCATGCACCGGCTGGACAGATCACAGCAAATTTTTACGTATAAAATTTAGTGTACATCTAGATACTAAACATAAAATAACATAGAATTATTTTGGATGGGTTGAATGTGTTTCGCAATACATACATTTGACCATACACTCACCATTGGAGAGGCGGGCAATGACTTACCCTAATACATATGAATAAATGTGGATAGGGGAGAGATGTTGTGGGCCAGTTTTCTTAATCCTGTATAATCCTTTTCTGCCAATGACTACAATATTTAATGTGCCGGTGGAAAATGTTGCTGACTCATATAATGGATGGAGGAGCCACAGACGTCGTTTGCAGCTCCCCGTGCCTCTGCCGCACTTTTCCTAGGGGTACCCGGTGCTCCTCTCTGTCCTGACAAGAATCCTATTGAGACAAAAGTCCATAGCATTATCGTATAATGAGTCCAAAGCTCCATAGCACCTTCCTATAATGAGTCCATCACACCTTCCTATAACGAGTCCATCACACCTTCCTATAATGAGTCCATAGTACTGGCCCGTAATGAGTTCACAGCACTACCCCATAATGAGCCCATAGCATTACCCTGTAATTAGATCATAGCACTATTGCCAGATATGATTCCATATCACCATTAATAATCCAATATTTATTGATTTATACAATATCTACAATAGTATTTCTCCGGATTATATAGAATTTACAACTTTATTATCATAGATTCAAAATAACCAACTCCACTATATACTAGGTACACATTAGATTTATTTCACCGTAGACCAGAAATGACATGTAATATTCGTTAGACGTGCATTGATCTTCCTTCACGACACCTCAGATTCCATAAGGAAGTACATCACATGTAACACAGGTAGCGTATATTACAGTAATGACATTTCTCATGGTCATGGGCAGTCACGCGCGGTTGACAAGATTTACAGTTTGTGTGGTCCTGTGCACCAGGGCGAAGACTGTCCCATAAATATTCAGCAGATGTGATGACTTATTCAGAGGGAGAAGCTTGTGCCAGATGAGAGTAGGTTGTGTATACTGTAAATCCTCCAGCTTGAAAGAGAAACTCGGAGAAATGTCTTTATTTTAATGACCTTTAAATGGCTCTTCTATCATTCAAAGTATGCGGTGTAATTTATCATGACATTTCGGCTATGATTTTGGCAAAAATAAGACACACAATTTGGCAAACACCTTTTGCAACTTTTTGCATTTTTTTTTCTTTTTTGCTGTTCTGTCTGCTTTTGAAAAGTGGGTACGTGGGCATTGTTGTTTAGGTTAATTAGGTTCACATCAAATTTATCAACTGCAGCTTTTTAAAAAGTCACCGAAAACATCGCAGTCTTAGGCTCCATTCACATCACCGTTTCTCTATTTCCTTCTCCTGCTCCGTTGAGAAGCAAGAGAACGGAAAGGATGGATTCTGCAGATAACTGAGACCTAACTGAGCGTAACTGAGCCTAAAGACTCCATAGACTATAATGGGGTCCGTTCGGTGTCCGCTCAGAACATGATTTTTGAGCGGAGACTAAAGTCTGCTACAATACAGGCTGATATGGTAGCAGTCATACAGATGCTGGGTATCCTCTAGTGCTGGACATGAATATTCGAATTGAGAATTCCCAAATATTTAGAATATAGTGCTAAATATTCGTATTTTCAAATATTCAAAAAAAAGATTCATCTGAACCCAGGACCCCTCCCTGCTTCTTGCTTTTGGGCCAATGAGAAGGCTGCAGTGTCTTTGTCTGAGCTTAGCAACATCCCTAGCAACCAATAGGAAAGTTGCCTACTCCTTTACTATATAAGAACCTCCCCAGCAGCCATTTTCTGCAGTTTATTACAGTTCTGAGAGAGATAGCAGTGTCATCGCTGTGCTCTGTGCTTTCCTGTGTCATTACATTAGATAGTAAGTTAGCTCATATATATAATACAGATAGTTATTGGGAGATAGTCAGTGTAGGGTAGATAGTGATTTAGTGTAGCTGATAGGTTCCAGTGCAGGGTGTTAGGCAGTGTGATAGGTTCTGCTGTCCATACATACATGCTACAGACATAGTGCTCAGATGTCACAGGTTTACAACAATACTTAGAGCACCAATCAGTAATATGTAGTCAGACCTGTTAAAATGTGAAGTTGCACGTATTGAGCCATAATTTGCACATCATTAATTGACGATTTGCGCAATCGCGAATATATCGGAGAACTCTATCTGCATATAAAGCTATTGTAATGTTCTGCCGTGCCAACCATTTTCTACAGTCTAAAGAAACTTCTAGCAGCTTGAAAAATGTAGCAATAGTGACCCACGCCTGTATTGCATGCTCATTACGCGGATTTTACATTGCCGGTTTTTGTAATCAAAAGAATAATTGCGAATTCATGATGAATATTCGCGAAATATCGCAAATTCAAATATTGCCCCTGCCTCTCATTACTAGTATCCTCCTGTGGTCATTCCAAGCTCTTTCTACTTGGACCTGTAGTTTAGCCAAGGTGGTTGTTGGCTGCAGTGCATGCGATATTCGTCACCCCATCCAGTCCCAGACCTTCTTAATTGGGGAGAGATCTGTCGATCGAGCTGGCCAGTGCACGTTATGTAATGCGGACATTATCTTGTTGGACCACCACGTCTTCCAAGACAAAAAAGGCAGTAGGACAGGACAATGTTCCCTCCATGAATACCAGGTGGATTGGCCATGGTGGCTAACACCCAACACCATGACACTTGATGTTGGTCCTGTGTGTCTCTGCACTATGCATGATGGTAGCATGTGCTCTCCAGCTCTACTGTAAACTCTTATGTGATATGTGGGCCAAGGTAAATAATGAAGAGGTCGCAGCACTCGCATGAGCATTACAGCTCCTTCAAACAGCTAATCAGCGGCAGTTCTCGGCATCAAACCCACACCGATATGAGAATAGGCTATCAATATGCTGATCCGGAAAAACTCTTTTAAGTAGGATCACTGCATGATTTATATGAAAACAATTTGCCCACATAATGCCGAAGATACTTATTACATATTTCTATAGTGATGTGTGCAAAAACCTATAAAGACAGCATTCGGATGTTCTTTACTATAAGTCAGCTATGTAATTACCGCCTGTGCCCAGCACCCGCTCGCCACGCAGCAGGATACTATTTTCAGGAACTATTTTGACTAGTACAAAAAACTATTAAGATATCCAAAGAAAACAGCTGTCAGTAGTGACAGCTTTATTATAGCACCTCGTACATCCGCCAATACAAGATGAGCAGATTGTATTCTAAATACTGATATCGAGCATCCCAAACCGAAGTGTTACACTCCTGACAGAAGACCTGGAATGAGTTGCTTTCTCATGCAATGACCCTTTTATTCCAGCTCTACAATGTGTGAATAATGGGCATTGATAAGAAAGGGCCCATTAAGTTTGGGGCAACTGTAAGGGGCTCTAAAAATGCTAAACAAGCATATACACCCTGCAAATGGCTTCAAGAAAGCCAGAAAATGGCTTCAAAAGTTTCTAGTGTGATGCTGCCACCTGCTGGCAGTACTGATTATCTTCCCTTTAAATGATTTTCCATCTTAGGGGCCTTTTCGAGCAAACCCCCAGCCACCACATGGTCAGACCTGCTGAGTGAAGTACCCTATATAATATGATGATGAAGACGGTAATAGCGATAGCCATTATCCGTGGTGCTCTGGTGGTTTAGCAGACAACATCTCAATCTCATTCTCAACTTTTTTTTCTCTGCATAACTTGCTGTAAGAAAAAAATTACTAAGATGCAAAAACAAAAAAATGAATGGTAAAGATGATGAGTGACATATGACTATGGCGCAGAATAAAGACAAGAACAGCGGCACAAACATTATTGTAAGCAAAAACTGCACGGCCACAGCTTCAAAAAATAATCACTGACCACTGCCATTACAGAATGACCAGGAATTTACAGATGATTCGATCCTAGAAAGCACTTAATATTCATGATAGTCTGTGGTGCTAAACATGTTAATGGAGAGGGGCAGAGAAATGAACCTAAACCTCCCCTCTCCTATTACCAAGTGATGGGAGGGGAGCAGAAGTGACATGCAAACTGGCAAGGAATCTCTGGAGGGGCAGAGGGAATAGAGTAGGTGTGCATGGACTTATTCATACACAGCTCCAAACTTTCCTTCTTAAAGACATATAGTTATGATAAAATTCTGCCATTTTATGGCGCGGGGGGAGCTCATTGCATAGGGATTCAAGGGGTTGTCCAGATTACCTAAGAAGAGGTCCCATGCCGTTAAGTGCTTTAAAATAAAATAAAAATATCTAATATATAAAGCTGAGTGTACGTATATACGTCCACTAAAGGAATCTGCACCGTCGCATTTACAATCACGAAATTTGGCACACAGGTACATCAGGTGACCAGGAAGGTTTTAGACCAGGTCTCAGCTCTCTAGGACGTACCGTTCCTGAGATATTCCCCAAAAAAAATGCAAATATGACCTACATTAGTCAAAACAAGCCTGCAGGTCTTTCTCCTCATATCCCAACTGCCATAAACACGGTCACATGATCCTTATCAGCCAATAGAAGCTTGCATGCCCTTAGTCTCCACATACACACAGTTTTACATCAGGTTTCCATAACAACCCAGCCATTTTTCTTCACTGCTGTAGGTCAGCTTTAAAGAGACAAGGCACTGTGGATGACACTGTTAAGGGAGCTGAGTGCTTTGGTCACAGTTAAGGGGGCAGGCTGCTGTGGAAGTCACAGTTAAGGGGACAGTCCGCTATGGAGGTCAGTGTTAAGGGGCAGATTGCTGTAGAGGCCACTAGGGGGCAAGTTGTTGTGGAAATTACTGTTAAGGAGATGAGGTCACTGTTAAATCGGTGAGATGCTGTGGTGGTCACTATTAAAGGGGTGGGCACTGTGAAGGTTACTGTTAAGGAGAAAGGAAACTGTGGGGGTCACTATTAAAGGGGCAGACGCTGTGGGGATAACTTTTGAGGCAGCGTGGTACTGTGGCAGTCACTGCTAAAAGGGTAGGCGCTGTGTTTTTATTTTTTAAGGCATTTAGTGGCATGGCACCTCTTTTTGGTAAGTTGGACAACCCCCTTAATTCACAAATTACTTGACATGCAGTGAGTTCTCTCAAGTAGCAGCAGAGATAAATTTATCTCTGCAACTTGGATTCTCATGAACAGCTATGACAGGTAGTACAAGTACTAGGACCTGCTCCCTTAAAGGGGTTGTCCAGGGATATAATTGAAAACAAATGGTCATAAAAAGATAAAAAAAAAACAAAGAAGCATTACTCATTTCTACTGATCCCCCACTACAACTGTTCCAATGCTAGTCCAGTCCCCATTACTGTTTCAGATCAGTGAATGTGAACCGACTGTGCCAACTAACTGGTTCGGTTTTAGGCTAAACCCTAAGAGCATTATTCTGGGGCTCCAGTGGTATTTACCCTTTAACCCCTGTACAGGGATCTGGACTTTGCTGCAGGGGAGCAACCAGACCACCACCTCTTGGGATTGTCCCAGTATAGTTGGCAGCTGAGGCTCACTGGAGTCAAGAAAGCCGGTGCAAGCACCAGAAGCTCTAAGCACAGAAAGCTCACCAAAAATACAGGTACAGTCTGAACAGTGGTTTTCTGTGTTTTTTGTCACAACTTGACAGTAGGAAACTTGGCTGGATGGCTGAGAGGCAGGGAAACCACAATAGCAGAAGCACTCTGGCAACACGGAACTGGATAAGAACAAGGCAAGCAGGAACCAAGACTGTAGAAAGGCAGGCAGACTAGGAGAAATGAACCATAAACTTGAACTGAAAGCAGAACTATGAGGTCAGAAGTACAGAGACAGGATGGGTACACAGCAGGAGCACAAACTGGATAACGGAAGAGAATCACTGATGCACGGGTCGTCCAAAAAGCTTTGCTGGTCAGAGGGAACCTAGAAGCTCAGGTAACCTCTTCCTGCAGAGGGTGCCTTATATATCCATGGACCCGCACCCATTTGCAGGGGAAGGATATGCAGTTGCGCGTACTGGCCCTTTAAGAGGCCACAAGTGAGCGCATGCACGTCCTAGGGGAATAGAGACTGGGACAATAGAGACAGCAGCTTGCAGAGGACACCGGGCAGCATGGTGAGTAGCAGGGCAGCAATGGGCATGGACCGCTGACCTAACAATCGTCCTCTTATGTCTATACCAACGCAACAGCCTGGAAATGTGAGTAGAGGCCCACTCAGCCAATCACTGGCCTTAGCTATGACCCAACTCAGACTGGTGACTGGCAGAAAAAGTCTTTTGGTATGAACTGTGAGAGGAAGCAGTGATTTATTTATTTTTACATTATCTGCCCAGAAAAACCCTTTAAGTGCTCTTAATAGGCCTAATACACTTAGGCGAAGTCAACCTTTTATCTTGTTCCTCAAATATTCTTGGACAGTTTTTGCAGTCTGGCAGTGCTAAAGGGTAATACTAGGTTCACAGCTAAAAGTGTAAAATACTTGAAAACTGTGCCTACTGCTTATATTTGTACTGCAAACCCCTTCATCTATTCAGTAAAAAGAGACTTTGGGGTCATTTCCTAAGCTGAAATACGTTTAAATTAGGTGTATTTGAGGCGCAGATGGTAGCGTAAAAGTTATTTGCTCTGCTATCTGTGACACCCCCCCGCTCACAACAGTTCTAAAATTGTGGGCGTAGTGTGGCCAGTAGGCCCTTCTCATTCACCATTTTCTACTCCTGTTTTAAGCGTAAAAAGTGGTGTAAATGAAAGACAGCTCGGAAGCTGGCTTACATTTAGAACTGGCGATGGATGCGCTGAAGTTATGGAGAGGCTGGCGCCTCTTCATAACTTTGGCAGATCCACGGCCAACTTTTTTTTTAGGTTTTTTATCTTTAAATATTAGAATATAAGAAAAACTGAATAAGGGCTCGTTCACACAAACATTTTTTTGCGTTCTGTATACAGGCCGTTTTTTGCATTCAGTATACTGTCCGTATACGGAACAATTCCTTTCAATGGATCCGCAAAAAAAACGGAATGTACTCCGTATGCATTCTGTTTCCGTATTTTCGTTTTTCCGTTCTGCTACATTTTGAGTCATGTCCTATTATTGGCCGCAAATCACATTCGGTGGCTCCATTCAAATCAATGGGGCTATTAAAAAAACGGAATGCATACTGAATGCATCCGTATGTCTTCCGTATACGTTCCGTTTTTGCGGAAGCATCTATTGAAAATGTTATGCCCAGCCCAATTTTTCATTGTACTTACTGTTAAAAAATTATTATATGCTTCCAATTCCATCTGCAATCCGCAAAAAACGGATCACAAACGGAAATGGAACGGAAGTGTAACGGAAACGGAAACACTACTGAAACTAAAAACAGAAAAACTGATCCGTTAATAATGGACCGCAAAACTATATGGTCGTGTGGACGAGCTCTAAATTTGATATTGCTGTAATTGTACTGATCCCCAGAATAACATGTTATTTTTACCACACAGTGAATGTTAGAAAAACAGAACCCATAGAACAATGGCAGAATTGCTTTTTTCCCCCAATGCCACTACATTTAGGATTTTTTCCAACTTCTCGCTACATTGTATGGAATAATAAAGGGCATCTGACAGCCGATTGAGAAAAATTATGTTTTAATACATCCAAATGAGCCTCTAGGAGCAATGGGGGCGTTGTCATTACACCTAGAGGCTTTGGCAGGACATGGCAGGACATCAACTGCCCCAGTATTAGCGGTCCATCAGCTGGCAGGACGGCCCTCCAGTACAACATATACTGGAGTGCGTCCTCTATTGGTAGCCCTTATCTTTGGGGCACCCCCTATTTCTTTGACCCTGACTATTCACCTATAGGCCACTCTGCTATCATCTTGGTGACCTTAACCTGAATGTCTATATGCTGCCTGTGCCTGTCATATCTCTTTCTGTTTCTCCCTGTGTACATTAGTCCCCTGATGATTCTACCTGATGAAACATGCATGTAGGGTCTAGCTGCACTAGGGTGCTACAGGGTCCTTAACCGTTGAGGGAAAGGTTCCGGACGGGGTTGTTCTTTTCAGGGCGGTTGCCCTGTGGTTAGGACTATAGGGGACAGAGTAGCCCTTTTATCATAGGGACGTCTCGGGTCTTGTATTAATATCCTGTACCCCTGTCTCTTTTTTCTGTTCCCCTCCATCTACCCCGTTCGGTCCTGCCTATATACTCCTTGCAACATCCTGCTGACATCTATAAGGTAGGACCAATGGTTGTTATACGTTTTTCTATGGTGCCACCGTGCACCCTTTTTGACCTTCATGAGGTATTGTTGTAATTGTCCTTTATTTATATGATTGGCAGCCTTTTGTGCCATTGGTTTTTGAATTTCATCAAAGGGATTGTGTATATTTTATAAGCTTTTGAGTAAAAGTTACGTTTTAATTGTCTTACCACGCTCTTTGACTATGTTTTAAACCCCCCGTGGTCAATCAAGCCTCCAGAAGCATATTCTGGCTATTGTGTTTTCTCATTATGTTGTATTTTTACACAGCGGTTAGGTATTCTTGTCCTGACATGTGGGTGAATGTGAGCACCCTCTCAGCTCTGTCATCTACATGGTGGCATCTGCATCCTCCTCTTCCCTGGTAACTACATTCCTGTACCTGCCGTGTCCCCACCGCCACCTTGCTGCATTGTGACCTGATGAAGCTACACCATGTATTCTTTGCATACTATACAAGAGAAATAGCCTGATGGTTCCACTTTATTACTGGAATTCATGAGCTTACTGGCAAATAGTCCCCATAAAGTGGGAGATTTAGAGGGCACTATCTGTCAGCTTATTATAGTGTGTCGTCTGCTTCTGCCGCTATACAATCACTGCAGTGTGAATCTTATTCTGCAGCAGATAACACCCGGCAATACGCAGCCCTCCATAATCTCTGTTTATCTTTAATAAGGACACGTTGTATCTCCTCTGCCTTCATTATGTAGATTATAACTTTTATTAAAATCATAGTCTACAGCGAGACGTACTTTTCATTATTTTTGCTATTTTTAACATCCACTCTAGTCCTGATCTCTAGATAAATATCTAGCCTCCTCCGCAGAATGCAGTCTGATCTCTTGGTCATGTTTCAGCTTTATCTGGTTGATCCTCTGGAAATGTCTACATTTTATAGAAAACGTTAATAGCTGAGTGCATCATTTCAGGCATTGTGGTGGTAAATGGAACCTAATGGTGTAAATGGGAATAACCTAATCAGCTGTACATAAGGAGTGTGCAAGCAGCTACCTCTGGTCTGGCACCTGAGGCTTGTGACTGCCATGAAACGCAATCGTATTTGTATGTGATATTACTATATGGCACTTTTACTTGATTTATGGAAGTGTCATTATATGAACTCTGTATGGTGGAATTTACTAGGGTATGGTGGGACACTACTATTTGCTGCTTTTGCAGTCTGTGGTGGTGGTGGTGGTGGCAAGTTATAGCATTTCTATTTAGAGAGCTATAGAGTACTTAAAATTATCTACTGCCTGGTTTTAGTTATATATGACCGTACCCCATGTGTGGGAGCAAGGAAAGGAGGGAGACGCTGCTTCTAGTACCACCCACCCTGCTTGTTGTAGCTGTATTAGGTCCTCCATGCTGTTGCTGTAAATGTGATGTAGAACATGAATGTAGAACACCTAGAAGCACCAGCAGGATTCATGTGTATAGGTGTATGTGTGTACATGTCTCTCTCTGTCCATGTCCTTCTTCATGGACCTCTAAAGGCAGCAGCTGTAACTTAATCTCTCAGTGACAATAAAAAATTGTCTCCTCTCTGCCTCCTGTATACATCCTTAAAGCTTGTAAAAAAGCGGGATCTTGACATAGGGGCCACTTAATATGGTGGATTTGGTGATCTCTGTAATAGAGACACCCCTTTGCTCGGTTTTCCTTCCTTTTGAGGGATATATGGCTTTCATTGTGTTGTAGACCCATAACTGGGGCTCCACATTTATTTTGCATATTCCTGTATATGGATATTATCTGCTGAGAGTGAGTGAGGAAAGGAATCTGATAAGTGGAGAAAAAGGCATTTCTCTCTAATAACATATATTACAGTTTCTTATCTTTACTTGTACTATTGATTTACAAACTGTTGCTTACAATTAGAGGCACAGTTTAAGGAATATTAGGTAATTTTGGTGTGCTTGCCAATAGAGTGCATCATTTTCAGTACAATAACTCTGAACAGGTTCTGTAGAAGTAGGACTAGCCGGCCTAGCTTCTTCTCCAGTACCGACACAGACAGTACAGGAAATAAGTGAATGGCCCTGAATTTTCATGCCTTTACTCCATAATTCTGGCTTTAGAAAATTGCAAAATGCGACTTTTGTGACTTTTTGGGCTTATCTGAGCAAAAATGTAGCGACTTTTTTCATTTTTTTTCATTTTTACCACTCACTCCAGTTTTCAAATATTGGTGGGAAAGTGGGTATAGTTAGCTATGTTAATGAGTTTCACTCCACATTTATCATTGAGACTTTTTCAAAGAGTGACAAAAAAAGGTTGCAATCTCACTCCAGTCAGACGGTGGAGTAGCGGAGCTAGAGTAGCTTTTCTAGACAAAAGTGTTAGATTTTAGTATTAGACAAATTTAACAACATATGACGTTTGATAAATGTGGCATAAAGTACGCCAACGCAGACTGAAGCAAAACTGATGTCAAGTATTCATGATGAATTCCCCCCAATGTATTGTTCTGTGGTGTTTATGGCTATGTACAGTATCTCACAGTGCATCCCTCACATTTTTGTGAATATTTTATTATAACTTTTCATGGGACAACACTGAAGATCTGACATTTTGATACAATGTAAAGTGGTCAGTGTACAGCTTGTATAACAGTGTAATTGGGTGTGCCCTCAAAATAACTCAACACACAGCCATCAATGTCTAAAGTGCTGGCATGGGTCCCTCTATGTCCTGGTATGTAAAACCACTGAAGAGGGTGTACTTTGTTTTTCTCACAACTGCATGTAAACTATTCTTCTAATTCCTTCTAGATTCCATAAACTGAGGCCTCAGGTACATCATGCACAAACTCCACCTGTTTGGGATTGCAGTAAGTAGGCAGTGCAGTTTCAACAGACTACTGGTGACATGGGCCAGGGGTCCATTTAAGTAAACGTTTTTTTTTTCTATCGCGATGCCAGTAGCATTTTAACAACGAGGGACAGGGTTCCCCTAAGTAGATGGTGATGGCGGTACCCAGGTGTAGGATTGCCAGAGTGGTGTAAGGGTTGACTAAAATGTCCCTTTAGGTGTTAGTGCTATGCACTTGTCACAGTGCTCCTACCTGGATATCCTGGAACCCCAGGTGCTGTAGTCCGAAGCAGTGCAAATAGGGTGAATGGTTGAAGAATTTGTAGAATAAATTGACTCCAGACTTGTATTGAAGTAGTTTACAGCTTTACTTGACATAAACTCTAATCAGGGAACAATCTTCCAACTTTATCTTGGTTACCAGCAAGCTTTTGCATGAAGTTTTGGCAGGCAAACACTTTCAGCCTGTTACATATGTACTCTTTCAGCTCTGCTATGTTGGCTGGATTAAATAGGAACTTCTCTCTTTTTCTGACTCTCTCTTTATCTTGATCTGTATCTTGGTCCAGGGAACCTTTCCTCCTGGCTTCTGAGGCCTTTAATTCTCTTTTCTTGGCCCATCAGAGCAGACGGTGCTCTGCTGGCTGGCACTCAGCCTTCCCCTTGCAGTGGATACTCTAAAACTAAAACTCTAACTAACTCAACTCCTCCCTCTCTAGAGAGGGGGCTAGAATGGAAGAAGGGCTCCATTCTAGCTAAAACAACTCTGCCAGAGGTGCCTCCATCTGCTGGTAGACTAGGTACATTACATGAACATAACATTTGTAAAGGAATACAAATACACATGGTGAAGGACATGGTAGTAAATACACATGATGACACAGGATCACCCATAGGAGATAGTGGAGGAAGGTTAAAAGAGTGGTAATGCCCCCAAGCAGGGTGTTACACAGTAAAAATTATCAATTCTGCAATTTTGGTCAGCATTCGTAAAATAATCATCTCAAAATAGATTTTTAGGAATTAATCAAAGTCTGAAGAGAGAAGATATGCACAAGAAGAAGTAAGGCTACTTTCACACTGGCGTCTTGTGCGGATCCGTCATGTATCTGCACAGACAGATCCGCACTGATAATACATCCGCATGCATCCGTTCAGAACGGATCCGTTTGTATTATCATGAACATAGGCAAAACGGATCCGTCTTGAACACCATTAATAGTCAATGGGGGACGGGTCCGTTTTCTGTTGCGTCATATTGTGTCATTGAAAACGGATCCGTCCCTATTGACTTACATTGTATGTCAGGACGGATCTGTTTGTCTCAGTTCCATCAGACGGACACCAAAATGCTGCAAGCAGCGTTTTGTTGTCCGCCTCTAGAGCGGAATGGAGACTGAACGGAGCCAAACTGATGCATTCTGAACGGATCCTTATCCATTCAGAATGCATTGGGGCAAAACTGATCCATTTTGGACCGCTTGTGAGAGCCCTGAAACGGATCTTACAAGCGGATCCAAAAACGCCAGTGTGAAAGTAGCCTAAGGAGTATCAAAAATCTAAATAGATCAAACTGGCCTGGGACAGACTTTTGAAACATTATTGCCTTGGAATATTTAGGCTGTAGATAATCAGGCCTATTTAATATCAGACCAGTAATCAATTAACTAGCAACCCCTCAGTGTAACATCACTAGGCGAAGTGTAGTTCATATGATTCATAATTCATCATACAGTATCTCACAAAAGTGAGTACACCCCTCACATTTTTGAAGACCCATGGATAGATGGCTTCACAGTTGACTCTTGCATACCTTGGTATACAGAGGAGATTGTGGTCGACTCAATGACTGCAAGGTGCCCAGGTCCTGTGGCTGCAAAACAAGCCCAAATCATCATCCCCTCCGCCGCTTGACAGTTGGTCTGAGATGTTTGTGCTGATATGCTGTGTTTGATTTTCATAATACATGGCATTGTGCATTATGGCCAGACATCTTCCCTTTGGTCCTTTCCCACTGTTCCAGAAGTCTTATCTAATAACTATGTATAAATATATCAGAGGTCAGTATAGAGATCTCTCCCATCATCTATTTATCCCCAGGACTGTGACTGTGACGAGGGATCATCCTCTGCGTCTGAAGAAAAGAAGGTTTGTACACAAACATAGAAAAGGGTTCTTCACAGTAAGAGCAGTGAGACTATGGAGCTCTCTGCCTGAGGAGGTGGTGATGGTGAGCAGTGGCATTGCGGATATGGTTGTGTCCATATATGGAGTCAGTGCTATTAACATGAAGGGTGTATCCCCAAGCATTGTCAGTATGCTTGGGGACACCCAATGTATTTTAATCTAATTTAGCTTCTATTTCTAAAAGGTTGCCACCAGGATTCAAACTCACAACTTTTCATATCAGAGGCAAGAACACTAACCACTGAGCTATGGAGCTCAATGGTTAACTGTGCTAGAAAAACCTCATAGTAGTTTATCAAGTATTAGGTATTCCTATACAGCAGAAGTATAATTTACATATTTTTTTTCAGTAATTGTAAAAAAAATGTATGACACAAAATAAATGTGTAATTACTACATATATATTGTAATTACACATACTTTTTTTATTTAATTATACTTCTGCTGTATAGATGCATTTACTGTGGAGCGATCGGTGCAAAACGCTGCGCATCGGCGCCCAAGGGGTTAATCCGCCATTTTGACATACTATGGCGCAGCTTCTTCTTGCCCAGCTAGAATGGGAAAATCCAGGAACACCCATCTCTAAGGAGGGAAACTCTAGCCCTGCCTACAGGGAGCGATGCTACAGTATGCACAGCGGAAGTGGGAGCTCCTCCCTTCAAGCACCTCCTTCTTCCCCCGTGATGTCAAAGAGAGACAAAATGGCGAAGACAAGCAGGAAGGCTCTCCCGAAAGCTGACAGGGAAGCTATGGTCTGTAGCGATGACCTCCTGGAGCTCAAGGAAGAGGAGATCAGAATGACACAGATTGTCTAAGCAGTATGGAGTTGGATAATACCCCGGTATATGATATTCGTGGGTAAGGGGAGATGGTTCCCAGGCCACAGTAATAATATATAATAGGCTCCCACAATCCACTGGGTTTAATTTTTGATCTTGCTTTATTGAAAGTGCGGATTTCCAGTTACAGGAAAACGTTTTCGGCTTATTGCCTTCTTCAGTACAACTGGAAAATTACAAACAGTGAGGTGAGAATAGTTTACAAAAAAGAGTGAGGTTTACATAATGAGATTTTGCAATCAAAACGTCTACGAATAGAGTATACAAAGAAAGGACAAATTAGTATAACGGGAAAATACGTCGAGGTCATGTCGATATTAGTATTACGGAATAATACGTCGAGGTCATGACGATATAAAGTAGTATAACAGTGGTTCAGCTTCTCCGTCACGGATATCGCCGTCTTGGATCGTTTTATAGACATCACTAGTATTGCATTATGTACAGATGTGCCATATACATAATTAAGGAATAAAACTCAGATTTGACAAAATTCGTAGTTCAGTGGTCCAAGATATATAATATGGAACGTATACACATAAGGCCTAGCCAAATGAGAGACCCTTAAAGATAATTGGAAATGCCAAAAATTTGTGGTTGTGAGGTAAGTAACAAGCTATATAGTCACTGGTGTGAAGCATAAAATACATACATATTGAGTAGAGCTAAAGAGAGGCATACGGAGACAAACATGATCATATGTATTGCTGTGTTTACCTGGTTGTGCCGCTTGATGAGGAACAAAGCAAGGTAGAGTGCCCAAGGGAGGGCTGCTGGGCGTTGTGGTGCCACAGTGTTGTGCTATGCTTGGCATACATAGGGTGGTGACTGTGGAATAGATGATATAATGAGTGGGGGAATTGCATGGAAAATAGCTGGTGTGGGAGTGGCTGAAGGCCACTAAAGATGGCAGGTACTAAAGATGGCGGGCGCTAGATGTGTGGGCATGTTCCCAGTTCCTATATAGATTAAAACAGTGTGGCAAACTAGCACTGCGATGTAGTGGGTTTGGAACATGTACATTATTATGGAGTATGTGTATGTGCTGATAGCAGTATATGTGGATATAGAATAAAAATTGAATAATGAGTCTGGAAGTTAGCTAATTATAATGTTAACAGTACCATGGGGAAATGTTAGAAGAAAAATAGGGATATAGAAGAGGGTAGTGAAAGACATACTATACCATAATACTAGGTAAAGGAAATGGATATAAGATGCGGCAACCAATCTAGTCCCCCACTTAGTATCTGGTCTGTAGATAAAAGAATAATACATTAGTGCATTGACCCCACAGTATCACAATGACATCTGGAAATTCGAGATACATATCCACAATTACACGTTATACATGTATAAATCGTTGCTACGGGAGATGGCATATATATACAAATCGTTGTTACCGGAGATGACCACCTACATATCAACCGTTGCTATGGGAGATGACATATGTATAAAAATAAATATACAAATGTGAAAACATAGAAAAACCGTTGCTACGGGAGATGATCGTCTATATATATAGATCGTTGCTACGGGAGATGACCATCTAGGTGTATTTAGAGGAAACTACCGATTTCATAATCACGATTGAGTCCCTTCGGCTCAAGGGTTTGTAATCAGTGTATCCACATTGCTTCCCTTTTACACTGGGTTCAGACCTGGGCGTTCGTGCAGCGCGTTTAATTCGCGCGTTTTTAACGCGCGAATTAAATCGCGCTGCACAAAATAGGAATCGCGCGTTTAACGCTCGTCCCTATTAAACTCTGTTTATGGGGACGCGCGTTAAACGGGCCAAAAAACGCAAACATACTTGCTTTTGCGTCGGCCGTTTTTACGCGCGTTCGAACACGCATAAAAACGCACTTGCTTTTGCGTCAGCCGTTTTTACGCGCGTTCGAACACGCATAAAAACGCGCAAGTGTGAACCAGGCCCATAGGAATGCATGGGTACTGTACAGTTGTGCGTTTTTATGCGCGTTCCAACGCGCGTAAAAATGCTAAAGTGTGAACTGAGGGTTAATGAGGATTTTGGCGATGTCTCCGCCTCTTCTGGGGCTACGGATCTGTTCTACAACCTGAAAGCATAGTTGTGAGATGGCATGCTTTTTTGAGATAAAGTGAGCTGGGATTGGGAGGTGGGTGTTTTGACAGCGGATGTTGGATTTGTGTTGACAAATCCGGTCCCTGATGGTCTGTGTGGTTTCTCCCACGTACGCCAGACCACAGGGACATTTGATAACGTATATGACATTGGAGGATTCACATGTGTAGAATCCCCCAATGGGATAGCCTTTACCGGTTAGAGGATGGAATACTTTATCTCCCTTGGTTACATGCGAACACTGGACGCAATGTAAGCAGGGAAAGGTACCTCTACGTTGTGTCATAAGGTGAAGTTGTCTTGGTATTTTGAGATTGGTGCCTTCATCTGCTCTTACAAGCGTGTCTCTAAGATTTTTCGGGCATCTGTGACAGGGCATGAATGGTACAGCAAAGATTTCTATTCGTGGATAAGCTTGGTGTAGTAGATGCCAGTGTTTTCTAAGGATGTGATGGATTTTAGAGGCAAATGGATGGAAGGTGTGTATAAATGGGATCCTCTGCTGTTCTTTGGGTCTGTCAGTCTGTCTGGGCTTAAGGCCATCTCTGATGATGGGGTCTGGGTATAACCTATCTTTGAAACGGGCAGACATTTCTAGTATCAATAAGCGTGGTGGCTCACTCCAGAATGGTATATGGAAGTGGTGCTCAATCCTTTGGAAGCTTACCCAATGCTTCCTGATCAGATACGTATCGATTAATGGAAAGATGGATGGCACTCACATCAAATAGGGTACATGGATTTTATTATATTATATTATCTTGGTAAAATTTAAAACAACTTCTATGAATAGACAACTTATGGTGTTGTTAGGATGTGCGCACTCCTTTAAGTTGTGTGGTATATACCAATACCTACATTGGTATAGCTGAACGTACAGCGGAACGTACAGCTCCTTCTTCAGTGGGTGTAGGAGAAGAAGGAGCTGTACGTTCCGAAACGCGTATGGGGAAAGAGAGGAGCCATAAGTCCCATATACAAGTTTTTAAAAAAAACATTGTGGCCATCAATGTAACCAGGATCGGTGAAAGTTTAATATCCTGTCTGACCGTCGGACCGTGAGAAAAAGCGCGCCTTTAAACCCACGTGGTACGCCAACAGGAGGAAGATAACGCCGATACCCGGAAGTGACGTCACCGGCACAAGCCGCGGCTCTCTGGGCGTCCGGAACACGTGCTGTCTGCGCGCACAGCAGCACACTACTGAGACCAACAAGGAAGGACTGAACGGAACACAAGTAGGGTAATGTACCGAACCCCTTCCAAATAATCCATTTACCAAATACAACACATGGTATACAGCTCGAAGCCCTATAAGGGAAAAATTGAACTATCTATATCTCAAGTAGAGATTAGTACCAGGAGAACCCTGTAGAAAATAGGACTTTTGGCTGACATATATGTGGACTTCTCTATTTAGAGTATACGGATGAAACAGATATGAACTACTCTTACATGGTTGATCTTTAATCATGTCTAAGTTCTAATTACCCTTGTGGACAATACTCCTAATACCTTGTGGACAATTATATATATACGCTGAATTTTATTTTTATTTTTATTTTTCATTTTTTATTTTTATTTTTACTATTCATTTTTATCTTTTCTACATTTTTAACAATTGTTTGAATGACCTTTAATTCATATATATCAATATAGTGGATATACCGCTACACATGTAGGTATTGGTATATACCACACAACTTAAAGGAGTGCGCACATCCTAACAACACCATAAGTTGTCTATTCATAGAAGTTGTTTTAAATTTTACCAAGATAATATAATATAATAAAATCCATGTACCCTATTTGATGTGAGTGCCATCCATCTTTCCATTAATCTAGACATTTCTAGTAGCCTTTTCTGTCTATCAACAATCCTAGAGATCCTCTGGAATTGGGATCACGGTAGAGATTTTTTCATGCTGTTAGGGTGGAAACTAGAATAATGTAAAAGACTATTTCTGTCTGTGGGTTTTGTGAAAAGGTCGGTGTGGAGATTACCTAGGGCGTCCTTGTAAACGATGGTGTCTAGAAAGTTAATAGATGAGTCGCTGTGGTGCAGTGTGAATTTCAATTCAGGCCAAATGGAGTTGATGGCAGATGTAAAGTTGTTGAGTGATTGTAAGCCCCCGTTCCATAGACAGAATACATCGTCTATATAGCGTTTCCCAGGTGAGGGCGTGGGTCTGGAAATGCGTAATGGTGTATATGAAATCCTCCTCAAAGCATGCCATGTATGCGTTAGCATAAGGGGGCGCCATGTGCGCCCCCATGGCGGTCCCTTGTCTCTGGACATAGTAAGTGTCCTGGAACATGAAAAAGTTTTCGGTCAGGACCAGTTGGAGTAGATCTAGGCATAGTGTAGGGACCTCAGGTTTTGTGTTGGTCATGTGGAGTAATCGAGAGACTGCAGATATACCTTTTTGGTGTTCAATGGAGGTATATAGGCTTACCACATCAAGTGTAACCAGAATTGTAGATGATTGCACCCTCTCTATCTGTCTTATTGTTTGTAAAAAGCCTGATGTATCTAAGAGGAATGATTTGGTGGTTTTGACTTTGGGTGTTAAAATTTTCTCTATAAATATTGATAATGGGGATAAGACAGAGTCCGTGGACGAGACTATAGGGCGTCCCGGAGGTTTTTGCAGGCGTTTGTGGACCTTAGGGAGGGTATAGAGTACTGGTGTGATGGGGTGTAATTTAGTCAGAAATGTGACTGTATCCTGATCTATGGTGCCCCTCTGGAGGTGGATCTGAAGTGTATTGCGTATTTTGTTTTCAACAGTCGGTGTTGGATCCCTATTGAGTTTGGACAGATTGTCCAAGCATCGGGGACGGAGAAGCCCGCATTCCCCACGCTGGCTGGCACGGCGGAGGTGGCTGAAGTTCCACTCTGCCGCCCAGAAAAAGTGAGACACCCAGAAAGAACAAGGATGGTGATGCTCTTAACCCGGTGGTCCCCTTGAAAGTGACGGCCCATACCACAAGTGCCTGGGATTACCAGAAGGCCATTGAGGACTGGGTCCACCGAATACTGGATCGTCCTCTGCCCCACGACCCGTTGCTGGAGAGGCGGACCAGAACCGTGCTGAGGTTTAACATCGAACGAGGTACGGGGTTTATCCAGGATGACCGGTCGGGGACGGAACTTTTCATGAATCGTTGTTCAGTGAAA
The DNA here is from genome assembly GCA_033119425.1 of Bufotes viridis. Lineage (NCBI taxonomy): Eukaryota > Metazoa > Chordata > Amphibia > Anura > Bufonidae > Bufotes > Bufotes viridis. Next base: position 563,430,172 of record CM065589.1, on the reverse strand, counting down.
CGGCCGTACCTGCCGCAGGTCCGCCATAGCCTGTACAAGGGAGAGCAGGTGGAATTTACCCCCATGCGGTCCCCTAAAGGCCCCTTTGCTACGGAGGTGAGTTTGTTGTCCAAATCCCTGGTCCTTGTGCCCACTCCGGAGCACTGGCAGGAAGATCCAGCTGCCCGGGATGTATTAGCTGCCAAGAGGAGACAAGAAAAGGAATACTCTGAAACAGAGAGCGACCTCAAGCGGAGCCAGAGCCGCTCATTCCAGGGTTGCCTGCACCACCAGTATGTCAAGTGGGCTGCGTGACCACATCATCACCTCCATCAAGCCGAAAGTGGTATACCAACTTCTCTGGAAGATGGCCGCGGCTCAAGGATCACTAACATGTGGGAATTATCTACTGGCCCCACTACAGCCAGAGGTATTAGACCCATTCAGTATGGCAGGAGAATCCGCCCCTGTGCGACAGCCCAAGTGAGGAGCGTGACCACAGTGTCTATGCCGAGTTCCGCCACAGGATGGCAATGACGCTCCACCACTAAAGCTAGACTAGCTTACCAGAGGCAGGACAAACCTCTTATGAGCTTCAGCAGCTCCAGTGGCGAGGATGATTTAAAATCCCTCTTCTAAAGAGCTTCTCCTTCTAAAGATGTCCAGCTAAAGGTTTTTGGAAACCCCCCCGTGGACTGCATCTGAAGGGTGAGGGCCTGTTGGCATGTTTATATATTTTATTGTTTGCAGGTTGCCCTTGTTTTTAACCCTCACCCGGATGGTCATGAGAGTCAGAACTCCCCCCAGCTATCTCCCAGTTGCACTTGTCAGTTCCAAAATCCCTTTTTTCCTCTTTTCAGGTTATTTAGGAGCCCCTTTGTTAAACAGTTCTCATAATGTGTGCTGCTGTTTCATTGCTACCCATGTGGATTACAAATGACTTTGTGCCTTATGTGGATTACAACTAATACCTCATTTGGATTACAAATAATATCATTACTGTTCCCGTGAATTACAAAAGACTTTTGTTACACTTAAAGTTCCAGTTTGGTGCACTTTACCCTCAAACACAGAATAAAGAGACTCTAATGTGATTTTTTTCTTATTGCACTGAATATTTGCACTGTTTTATTGCATATGAGAATGTGCCGTATTGATTTGTACTCATTTTTTACAGGATCAGCAACGTAAGTATATTGCCCATTGTATGTCTTCTTTTTCAGGTACCTGAATGTGATCTATGCCCTTTTGTATGGACTTTGGTGTAATTATGCAGTTAACCAGATAGTCAGCACTTAGTTGCTTAGTTATTATGGACTGCCTCTGAGGACGTTAATATACGTCACAAGCAAATCTAACATCGATGTTGCTCATTATGGACTGCCTCTGAGGACATTAAAATACTAACGGTTCCTGAGTGACATTGCTACAAAGAAACAGTTCATTTACTGCAGCACTCACCTCCAGTTTTTTAAAGGAGACACGGACTATACTGGTCCAGACGTGGCCAGATGAACAATTCAGAGTGTACAAACGGAGAAACTGTAGTAGAATGTGACGCATTTCGGGCCACTTACATATGGGCCCTTTATCCAGACATGTACAACTGACTAAAAACAACATTTTTATTTACTCAGAGTACACCCTCTCCTGATTAGATGATTCACATCACCCACAACGCAGCCACTGACGTAGATGTGGTGTGGGGGAGAGTAAATCACCAAACCAGGAAACAGGTGACTGTTTCTCTGAATAAACATAGTGATATATGGTCTACTAAAGATGCACGATACTATACTATACAATTTAATCAATGATCATGAGTTCTCTCTCAAAACAAGCCTACTAAAAACAGTTATTTATACTGTAAGGTGAGGTCGTGTTTCTTGTTATACCTTTTAGTATACATGTATCTAAGCAGAACATCCAGTAGGTCTCCCTACTTAGTCATTTCTGCCTGCGATCCCCCCCTTATAGGCATAAAAATCCTTTCTAGCCCTTGCACTGCAAACGCTGAAGTGTCCCCACTGTGAACTGTTGCAAAATGCAAAGACGCAGCGGATACATTTCTTGTCAAAGCATGTGGAATATCACTGAGATGTTTTCTTATCCTGACCTCTAATGCATTCGTTGTGAACCCCACATATTGAAGTTCACAACTTTGGCATGTTATTATATATACTACATATTCAGTATTACAATTAATATACTGTTTCATAGTATATATATTCTTGTTTGCTGTTGACATGATGTTATTGCCTAGCCACATATAGCGGCAGCAAATACATTTTTTGCTGCCACATTTAAAATTACCTTTAAACCGCAACCATGTGGGTGCATTGCTGCAATGATCATGAAACAAACTGGGGCTCAATCTACTACCAATTGTTGGTGCTTTTTGTGCTACACATCTCACACCTGCATTTACTACTGCTCCCCAATACTGGTCAAAGTTCAGTACGGGGATATGTTTTCTTATTATTTTGCATATCTGATGATACTCCATGCTATAATCTGTTACAAAGGTCACAGGTTTGTTATTTTTTGAACTACTGTCATTATTAGATTTATTTTTATTTTTGCTGATTTTCTTTTTTCTTTTTTTTTCACCATGGTAACCATGTATGTCACAATCTTCAGGAAAAAAGAAAAACCTGTCTGTTTAAATGATCCACTGTTTGTCTACCTTTTGTTATATTATGCTGTGAATAACCTCTATTCAATAGTCTCTGTGTGATTGTAGACACTTCTCTGTTGTAAAATTCAGGGGTAGAGCAATTCCTTTTCGCTCTAATCAATTCTCCCTTAGGAATATTCCTGACGACATGTAGGGGATGGCAGGAGGAGGCAAGGAGGGTAGTATTCCCGGACGTATCTTTCCAGAAAGTACAAGTGGTGACATTAGCTTCATCCCCTCCTGACATAAGTCGCAAGTCCAAAAAAACTATAGAGAGGGGGTCACAAGTGTGTGTGAGCTGGATATGTAGAGTGCAACTATTTAAATGCTCCACAAACAAAACTAAATCCTCCTCCCCCCCTGCCATACCGACAACATATCATCAATGAAACGCCCATACCATTTTATAGAGTCCATGTAGTGGTTGCTGCTGGCATACAGATATTGCTTCTCCCACCAGGACATATAAATATTCGCAATGGACGGAGAAATTTTAGCACCCATTGAAACTCCGGACCATTGCAAAAAATATTCACCATCAAACATAAAGTAATTATTTTTCAACAAGTGACATTGCTACACCAGTGAAACCAAGTGGTAAAAGTCACAAGCAGGTCTAACATCGTTAAGGATAACCCGCTGGCTATTATGTATGGAGAGATTGGAGTGCCTTGCATCATCCTCCTAAGGTGTATATTTGAGAGCCTTGTGTTTAGCCAAGGTTATTTGAGTCCTAAGGCCTTGTGCACCTCCTTACGGAAATGTGTATTTAGCTACCTGTGTGATCATCAAGGTGAAAAGCTATTTATAGACCTTGGTGCTTGGAAGGGATTACAGGATGAAGCCACCCTTCTGTTTGTGGGCGTATCATGCCATGTGGAGGTACATGACACCCAATCGCACCATATGCGACTAAGGCCAAGTCGTGGAGTATTGAGCACTTAGTGCAGTTGAGTAGTACTTAAAGTGAAGTACATTTATTTGGTGGTAGCCGTCTTATATGTTAGTACAGGGCTGGGACAAGGTCCACCACCAACAGAGGCTGAGCTGCCCAAGTGCGCCCCCCCCCCCCTCCAACTTGTGGATGACACTGCTATGGGGGATCTGTGATGGATGATACTGTTATTGGGGAATCTGTGGATGACACATATGTGTCATCCACAGATCCCCCCTCCCCATAACAGGGTCCATGTAGGAATGACCCCAATACAAGGGGTGAGGCTGTGGGGTTGCATCTGCTTTTTGATGACAGCGCTAGCGGGCCGTGCAGTGACTGTATTTCATACTACCCTCTCGACACTGTATATAATCTTAACTATATAACTGTAGTGATTTACTACAGTTATATAGTTAATAAGATTATATCCAGTGAGCGGGGATGGGGGTGTAGTAGAATACAGTCACTGCACGGGCCCTGCTGTCATTATGAAATAGCATATGTGACCCCCACCTCTTTTATTGGTGGTCATTCAGTAAATTAACCCTGTTTTGGGGGGTGTCTGTGGGACAAATATGTGTCATCCACAGATTCTCCCCATAACAGGGTTCATTTACTGAATGACCACCCAAATTGTGGTGACCCAATACATGGGAGTTGCATCTGCAGAGCTTTTGTATAATGCCACCCCACACTGTAGTGTCCGCCACACAGTAATGTCCGCCACACTGCCCCTCGCACAGTAATGTCCGCCACACTGCCCCCCGCACAGTAATGTCCGCCACACTGCCCCCGCACAGTAATGTCCGCCACACTGCCCCCACACAGTAATGTCCGCCACACTGCCCCCGCACAGTAATGTCCGCCACACTGCCCCCGCACAGTAATGTCCGCCACACTGCCCCTCGCACAGTAATGTCCGCCACACTGCCCCCACACAGTAATGTCCGCCACACTGCCCCCACACAGTAATGGAAAAAGAGATAGTCGGCACTCGATCCTTTCAGCGTGGTTGCGCGGGAAAGGATATGATCCACAACACCAGTAAAGAATGATCCAGCAATCGTCTTCAGTGTATGTCTTTACATTGATTCACAGAATAACATCTGCCTGACAGCTGCTCACAGTTTATCAGCAGGTCACAGGAAAGGATTAACACACATTTAAATAGCCTGATGACATCAGACGCCTGATGTCATCCAGGCTATTTAAATGTGTGTTAATCCTTTCCTGTGACCTGCTGATAAAGGCTGTGAGCCAAACGCTCCAGAGATTGTTATTCTGTGAATAAATGTAAAGAGCAATACAAACGAAGACGGTTGCTGGGATCATTCCCCATACAGTAATGTCCGCCACACTGCCCCCCACACAGTAATGTCCGCCACACTGCCCCCACACAGTAGTGCCCCCACACTGCCCCCCACACAGTAATGTCCGCCACACTGCCCCCACACAGTAATGTCCGACACACTGCCCCCACACAGTAATGTCCGCCACACTGCCCCCACACAGTAGTGCCCCCCACACTGCCCCCCACACAGTAATGTCCGCCACACTGCCCCCCACACAGTAATGTCCGACACACTGCCCCCACACAGTAATGTCCGCCACACTGCCCCCACACAGCAATGTCCGCCACACTGCCCCCCACACAGTAATGTCCTCCACACTGCCCCCCACACAGTAATGTCCGCCACACTGCCCCCACACCCCCTCAACCACACAGCAGTGCCCCACATAGTAATTTGTCATGCCCCCCTCTTGTCATAATCCCTCTTCTTGTCATGCTTTTTCTGCCCCTGTCATTCACCCCCATCTTTTCATGCTCTTTTACCCCCCATGTTGTCATGCTCTTTCTGCCCCCATGTTGTCACAGACTTAATGAAAGGGGGCCCGGCATTTCACTGTACTTAATGCCGGGCCTCATCAGAGCGCTCCTCTCACCTCCATTATGGTCACTTCTCCAGGCTTCCAGGATCAGGCCCCAGCGCTGCCTCACATTAGCAGGTGGGCGGAGCCTAACAGAGGTCCGTTAGGCTCCGCCCACCTGCTTACTCTGTTTCTAGTTAGAGCCAGAGGCAGCGGGGCCTGATGCTGGGGGCCTGAAGCAGCATAATGGAGGTGAGAGGAGCGCTCTGACAGGGCCTGGCTCAGGGAATGACAGGAGGGAGCGCTGAGCGGTTCCCCCCTGTCAGTCCCTCTCCCTCTCGCAGGCCCCTGCCTGCGCCCTGAGGCTGGAGCGCCCTGAGGCTGGAGCCTCCCCAGCCTCTGTGTCGGCCCGGCCCTGTGTTAGTATGTCTATTTTCAAGCAGCACTTTGTATTGTTTTTAGGTACCCTGAGAGCATATTTATATAGGTATTATTTACCCTAAGTACAAGCCGAGGGCAGCTTGGTTCTTAAGTAACGAGGAATGTAAAACCCCAGGGTAGCATTACCACCTTTTGCACCCCTCTACTATCTCCTACGGTTGATTCTGTGTCATTTTATGTATTTATTGCCAGGTCCTGAATAATGTGTCATTGTATTTCTTACTTTATGATGTTTAAGTGTAATGCGCCTGGTTCACCAGCAGATGGCGGCCTTATGGCAGAGCTAGTTTACCTAGAGTGGAACTTCCTATTCATTCTAGCCCTCTCTAGAGAGGGAGTAGTTTTAGCTAGTGCAAGTCAGTCTAGAGGATCCCCTGCTTGGGGAGGGAAGCAGGCCTTCGTCCCTCCTGGATGAACTCTGCCAAGTCCAGCCAGAGTAGCATCTGCTCTGCTGGAACAAGAGAAAAGTGCTAGAAGCCTCAGAAGCCAGGAAGAAAGATTCCCTGGATAAAGACAAAGAGAAAGATAAAGACAGAGTCAAACTACAGAAAGTTAAGTTCACCAGAAAGGAAAAGTTTTCTATTTAAACCTGTCAGCATAGCAGGGCTAGAGTGTACAGATTTAGCAGAGCCGAATGTGTTTGCCTGCCAGAATTAATGCCAAAGCCTGCTGATAACCAAGATAAAGTTGGAAGACTGTTCGCTGAGGAAATTTTATGCAAGTAAGCCTGTTATCAACTTCAATACATGTCTGGACTCAATTTATTCTACCAATCACTCAACTGTTCACCCTATTTGCACTGCTTCGGACGGCATCACCTGGGGTTCCAGGATATCCAGGTAGGAGCACCGTGACACGTGCACAGCCACACCTAAGGGGACGCCGTAGGCTACCCTTACACCACTCTGGCATACCTACACCTGGGTACCAACAACACCATCTACTTAGGGGGACCCCGTCTCTCGTTGCTGAAATGCAACTGGCGTCATGACAAAAACACTTTCATTTTAAGGGATCCCTGGCCCACGTCGATGTCCGCTGCACAATCACACCATAACCCCGCCCACCAGCTCCTTGAATTATCTCTCACATATCTTGTGCATATACAGTGGCAAACAGTGCCTGCGTCTGCATTCCTCGTCTCCAACTGACGGCATCTGCCTCAACTATGGAACTGGGCATGTGCCAAGCAAGGAGATGGTGGGCGGGGTTATGGAATGATTGTGACTGAGCAGCGGGGTGGGTGGAAACAGTGCAGCAGGGGCGTCATATCTGAGTGAGGAGGCATCCTTGAGCTCTTTATAGGGGAGGGCTTGGGCAGTAGATGGAGGCATGTCAGGGCTCTTTCAAGAGAAAATAACACCCCTCTGGGCTCCTTACTAGCTGATTTGCATACTGATCCAAGTGGCTTTTCTGAAGATAGAAAAAAAAAGAATCCCAGAAAGAAAGGTACATCAGGAAATGAGGTTCTGTGTGCTATTAGGAAATATTTTTACATGAATAGCAATGACCCAGGTGACAGATTTCCCTTAAAAGAAGATGAGGAGGAAAGCACTGTTAAGGAAAGCAAATCATAAAAAACCGAGACTGGAATTTTCCAAAATGCATATTGACAAGCCACAAAGCTTCTGTGAGAATGTCCTTTGGACGGATGAGACAAAACCGGAGCTTTTTGACAAGTCATGTCAGCTCTATCTTCACAGACATAAAAATGAAGCATACAAAGAAAAGAACATTGCATCTACTGGGAAATATGGAGGAGGCTCAGTTATATTTTAGGGCTGATGCTGCATCTGGCACATGGTGTCTTGAATCTGTTCAGAGTACATTGAAATCTCAAGCCTATCAAGGCATTCTGAAGCAAAATGTGCTGTCCAGTGACAGGAAGCTGGGTCTCAGTCACAAGTCATGGGTCCTCCAACAGAGTAATGACCTGAAACACACAGCTAAAAACATCCAAGAATGTTTAGGCCCCCCAGAGCGTCTCGCTTGGGGGACATATGGGGGCAATGACACCAAAAATTTTGTATTGTATATGGTTTGCTTCCCTTTCTCTCCTCCCCCCTATAAGTACTTTTAGTAAGCTTGAGTGGGGTAATTTGCCTCCATGGGTAAGAGCAAAGTATTGGACTTTCTGAAGTGGCTTTCTATGAGTCCTGACCTAAATACTATTGAACATCTGTGGAAGAAGCTGAAACGTGTAGTCTGGAGAAGGCACCCTTCAAATCTGAGACAGCTGGTTTGCTCACGAGTAGTGGGCCAAAATATCACTGGACAGGTGCAAAGGTTTGATTAAGAGTTACAGAAATCACTTGATTGGAGTGATTGCCTCAAATGGTTGTGCAACAAATTATTGAGTTAAGGGTACTATCATTTTTGTCTAGGCCAGTTTTATTATTTTGTATTATAAATTATTCTGTTAAACTACAATTCAAAAAACAATGTCTGATTATCATTAAGTGATTTTAAGAAAAATTGTATTTAGTAGTAGGCTACTTCTACACTAGCGGCAGCCTTCTCCGGCAGGCTGTTTCGGCGGGGGAACAGACTGCCATATCTATGCTACTGCTAGTCCACCATGCCACCGGAAGTCTGCTCCAGCCCCATTCACTATAATGGGGGCAGGACGGAGGTCCGACTTCAGCAAGAAAACATGCCGAGAGGTAGCCGGAATAAAACTACAACATGTCGTAGTTTTTTTCCGGCCGCCTCTCGGTATGTATGCCGTGCTGTGGCCGGACCTCCGACCTGACCCCATTATAGTGAATAGGGCTGAGCGGACTTCCGGCGGCACTAACGGTAGCACGGATATGCCGGAACAGCCTGCCGGTAAAGGCTGCCGCCAGTGTGAAACTAGCCTTACTTTTGTCAGTTTTGAGTTATTACAGCATTGTAATCACCATGTGCCTGTTGGTTTACAGAGAAGACTCTCTGAGGCATTGTCTGTGACTGGCAATAATACCAATCACAGACTTTTAACCCCTCAGATGCCATGGTCAGTTGTTACCACGGCATCTGAGAGATGATAGCCTGGGACCACTATGCTCAGAGCACCCGAACAGATCCCCTGCAACAAGAATGAGTTTATAATTCCAAGAGGGTGCTCTGCACAACAACTTCAAAAGCACATTCCTCTGCTTGATATTATTTATTCAGATAGAGGCCATTAAAGTCCTGCATGCAGGACTTCTTTTCAATCACACGGCCAGTATTTGGTCAGTTTTTTGGATCAGTATTTGATCAGCATTGCTAAGGCTAAAACAGGAGTGGGTCCAAAATAGTGATAAAATGTGATAGAAATATTTGTACCTGTTCTGTGTTTTGGAGCAACTCCTGCTTATGGCTTCCAAATCATGATAAAATCTGGATGTAAAATGCTGACCAGGTGACAGAGGCCTAATACTCAATTTGCATGAGTTTTGGCCTTTTACATCTGAAATCAGTATTATTCAGAAGGAAAAGAAGTCCCGCATGCAGGATGTTAATGGCCTCTATCACGCAGTCAGTATTTGGTCAGTTTTTTGCATCAGTATTTGATCGTTATTGGTAAGGCAAAAACAGGAGTGGGTCCAAAACAGAGATAACATGTGATGAAAATATTTGCATGTCTTCTGTTTTTTTAAACCCCTTTTTTTGTTATTTTTCTGCTCTTCTGATGGATCAGAACAGAAAAATAAACTGTGATGTCAACATGGCCAAACAGGGACACTAGTGTCCCCTTAACAGAGTGGGGAGGGTGGCAACAGCATGAAGAGTCACAATAGTGGCCGCTGAACAGAGTGAGGGGCAGCAATGGCAGTAACAACAGATCACAGATGGTGGCAGATCGCAATTAGGAGCAGATGGCAGTAGAGATAGTAGGCATGTAGCATTAGACTGGTGGCAGCATCAGAATAGTGGCAGCAGCATGTGACCATAAGTAATGGGCCATTTGTCACAAAGTTCCGGTGTTGTAGCACACTACAGTATAGTCAGATCATTACTGCCAAAATGATCTAGTCTGTTGCATCAGGTACTGGTGGTGGTGTCTGGAAATCCTGGTTGATTCAGGCCTGATTCATATTTATAAAGGTTAGTCTCTCAACAAGAAGAGTTGAAAGAGTTGAAAGGCGAGTACTCTTTGGGGTAAATATGCCACCCACCGCACTAATTAACCGCAGGAAAGCTTGCCCAGGGCAAACTCAGACAGTTGCGGCCACAATTCAAGTTTGGCTGCCCAGTAGTCCAGGGGAGCTTAGATCTGTGGTGACAGGGTACAGTCCAAGTATGCTACCACCTGCTGGTTCAGGTTGTGCTCGATGTTCTGTTACTGCTGGATGGTTTCTTCAGTAGGCAACTGAAGAAAACTGCTCATCAAACACTCAAGTCTTAAGTTGCTACTGATGGAGCGGGTGCTGCTCCTGTCCCTCCACCTCCCTACAGCAGTCATGGCAGTGGAGCGTGAGTTCAGAGGGTTTCCCCAGTTAGACCTTCATGAGGATGGGTAATGGAGGATGGGTAATGGTGCACATAGGCAGCGACCAACCAACTGCAAAGGATGTGAAAAAAAGTGTAAAAAAGGCCACCATTTAGGACCAGTAGCAAGTGTTTAACATTGTGGAGAGTCAGTAGTCATCCCTCTGCAGAATGGTGATAATGCAGCTGTCACTACGCACCCGACTCAGCATGTATCTGGCCATTTGTGCAATGGATCCGGAGGGACTCCCTACCTCATTCTCTACTGCATGCTGCCACGGTCTGTCGGGGTCATCTGTTTTGTCTTCGCCCTCTAGCTCCTCTCCTGTCGCTTGGGCAGATAAACTACCTAATTCTGTATAGAATTTCTAAACGTTTATGTCATGCTCCTTGTCCTCCTCCTCCTCCTGTGCCAGTTCAGCCTCCACAGAGCTCAGGTGGCCATGAGATGTCCTCCTCTCGCCAGTCAGATTTATCAGCATCTCCTCCAGGACGTGAAGGAGTGGAATGACATCATTCATCCAGTAGTCCTGGCGACTGACAAATAAAGTGGCCTCCTCAAAGAGCCTGAGCAAACGGCAGGCTTCACGCATGAGCTGCCATTGTCTAAGTTACAGCGGGGAGTAGTCCTGTCCGTCTGCATCATCAAGAAATTGGTCACAGGAATCGTCTGCTCATACAGTCAGTCCAACATGTGGAGCATGGAGTTCCAACGTATGGAAACGTCACATATGAAGTGGATCGAAGTGCATGCACAGTTTCCTTGACATTTTAAAGACATCTTTCAGTTGGGTGAAAGACTTCAAGAACAGGGTGACAACGAGATTGAAGATGTGCAATATACAGTGCGCATGGGTCAGGCCTCCCTGACACAGCACAGACAGAATGTTCCTCCCATTATCAGTGACCATGGTTCCTATCTCCAGTTGTCAAGGAACAGCCAGGATTCGATTTCTTGGTTGATGACTTGGAGCAGTTCCTTCCAGGTGTGACATTGCCATCACCTGGTCCACCTTCTGCTCAGCATACTTGTGCACGGCTGGTACAGCTTTTGTTAGAGAAGTAATGACGGCTTGGGACTCTCCACCTTGGCTAAGACTAAATGACTTGCACGGTTTTCCCACGCCACTTTATAGTGACGCTCCATGTGTTGACACAGGGCCATCGTGCCAACATTTGCACCCTGACTGCTCTTCACCTTCTACCCACATATCCTGCATACCTTTAGCAACTTGATAAATTCCCACACTGGTGTTTTACCCCCACCCCCGAGTATGTCATTTCACTCCCACCACTCCATGGTGACTGCCTGCTGCTACCTTTATGAACCTGTGCACCGCTAGTTGTTTGCTGTTGGCTGATGAGTAGCAGACGGTCTGCCCCGGGTGCATTTGGCTCAAGATCTCCCACTTCTTTCACCCTACTACTGTCTCACGAGCCTGCTGCCACCCCAGCCCCTGATGATGATGATGCCCCCTCTTCACCCGGCTCCCATGTGCAATCAGCTACATCATCATCATACAGAGGTTGTACCTGACCATGCGAACTAAACGTGGTGTAAGAGGAACCCACTGATTCCTGGCTGTTTGTGTCTGACATCAATTGAGATAATGTTGAAGAGTTAGTCAATTTTTTATCACTCCAGTACAACTGGATTGTTGGTCAAAACACAACCGCTGGATTACAGTGGTAGCTCTACTGCTGCTACCACCAACCTTTCTGCTGCTGCTGCTGCTACAGCAATATTTTTTAAGGGCCCAGAAAACTGTCTGTTGGCCATAGTGTACTGAATCAGTAATTTAACAATGTAACTAAGTATGAATGGCATAGCAGTTGAACTAGTAAGCACACCTATATATTAGACCGCCTGTTGACACTGAGTCTGATGCACAGTAGGTTTATGTATAACAGAACAGATTAAGTATGAATTGCGCAGCAAGTGAACTAGATAAATGTGCCTATATATTAGACCGCCTATTGAGATAAGTCTGATACACAGAAAGTCTATGTATAACAGAACAGATTAAGTATAAATGTCGCAGCAGGTGAACTAGATAAACATGGCTATATATTAGACCGCCTGTTGACAATGAGTCTGATGCACAATAAGTCTATGTATAACAGAACAGATTAAGAATGAATTGCACAGCAGTTGAAGAACATGTACAGGGTGATTACACTGAGCCTGTACTGTCCCTACAGTCTCCCTATACTCTCCCTCCCATGTCTAAAAACTCTCCCTATGATCTCCCTACACTGTCTCTGCACTCTTCCTATCCAATATTCTACAATTTAAAGCTTTTTAAAACACTGTCCCTAGTTCTTTCCACATCTCTCCCTATGCTCAGTTCACAGTGAAATAACGGCGACCGTGCTGGATGAGGCTTTTGTAGGGCTGTGACATCACACATATGTAGCTGCCGTTTTAGGGGAAAAAAAACAATTCATAACCACAAAGTGCAAGGATATTCGGATTTGTAGAGAATCGAAAACACTATTCATGACCTTTACTTAGGATAGGTCATCAGTATTAACCCCTTAAAGACCAGGACCATTTTAGTTTTTTCCTCCCCAGATTCCAAGAGTCATAACTTTTTGAATTTTTCTTTCATATTGCCATATGAGGGCTTATTTTTTGTAGGACAAGTTGTATAATGGAACCATTTAATTTACCATGTCTTGTATTGGAAAACAGGAAAACAATACTTTGCGGAGTGAAATTAAAAAAAAACTCCCAGTGCACTAAAAATTACTTGACGTCCTTATTGTGCGGTCAATTCGATTACGGGCATACTAAATTAGTATTTTTTTTACTACTTAAAAAAAATTAAAACCTTTGAAAAAAATCCAATTCTTTGTCATTTTCTGACATGCATAACTTTTTCAAATTTACGTCTACAGAGCTGTATGAGGGCTTGCTTTTTTCTGTGTGAACTGTCGTTTTTATTGGAACCATTTTGGGGGCATGTTTTTAAATACTTTTTTTCAATTTTTGGGGGGACAAAGTGAACAAAAAATGGCAAATCGTGGATTTTTTTTTCATTACTGCATTTGCCGCTAAGCAAAACATTTTAAAATTTTAATAGTTTGGGCCTTTTGGGAAGAGGTGATAGCTGTTTTTTTTTATTGTTTATTTGTATATGTTAAATTGGGTTATAGGGGGTAATTTTAAATATTTTTTTTTTACTTTTTCTTACTTACTCCACAGTAACTTTTAGTCCCCTTAGGGAACTGGAGCCTACAATCTTCTGATCACTTGTCCTACAAACCACATAAGGCCCTAGTCTGTCAGGGAAACAAATCTGAGCCCCACAATTTTGCTGTAGGACTCAGACCAGTAGGTAGAGGGAACCTAACCCCACAGATTTGCTATTGCAATTTGCCACAATTGCTATTAATCTTGGCATCTGAGGGGTTAAATGACTCGGTGCCTGCTGTATTAAACAGCTGCCATGTATGGAGCTGCTCAGTACAGCAACCTACTCCATTCAACCCTTAAAGGGGTTATAAGAAATCTATAATGCCCCCCATACTCCCAGGCCCCTCATAGAAGTTGTACTTACCTCGATCTCCTGTACCCACGTTTCTTCTCATACCAGCACGCCCGCCGCTGCATCTCCTCGTCACGCAGGTAACCATTCAGAAAAAGCTTAAGGCCGGATCCGGATTAATGACTTTCAATGGGCATTATTTCCGGATCCGATCTTGCGGCAAGTGTTCAGGATTTTTGGCCTGAGCAAAAAGCGCAGCATGCTGCGGTATTTTCTCCGGCCAAACAACGTTCCGGTCCTGAACTGAAGACATCCTGATGCATCCTGAACAGATTTCTCTCCATTCAGAATGCATTGGGATAATCCTGATCAGGATTTTTCCGGCATAGAGCCCCGACGACGGAACTCTATGCCGGAAAAGAAATACGCAAGTGTGAAAGAGCCCTAAAACAGATAGTGATACCTCCTAAAATAGTTTTTACTTTACATTTCCCATATGTCTACTTCATGTTTGGATGATTTTTTAAATGACTTTCTTTTTTTGGGACTTTCGAAGGCTTAGAAGTTTAGAAGCAAATCTTGAAATTTTTCAGACAATTTTCCAAAACCCACTTTTTAGGGACCAGTTCAGGTCTGAAGTCATGTTGTTAGGCTTACATAATAGAAACCACCCATAAATGGCCCCATTTTAGAAACTAAATATACCCTTCAAGGTATTCAAAACTGTTTTTACAAACTTTCTTAACCCTTTAGGTGTTCCACAAGAACTAAAGGAAAATGTAGATGAAATTTTAGAATTTAACTTTTTTGGCAGATTTTCCATTTTAATCCATTATTTTCAGTAACAAAGCAAGGGTTAACAGCCAAACAAAACTCAATATTTATTACCCTGATTCTGTAGTTTGCACAAACACCCCATATGTGGTCGTAAACTGCTGTACGGGCAAACGGCAGGGCACAGAAGGAAAGGAACGCCATATGGTTTTGGGAGGGCAGAATTCACTGGGATAATTTTAAGTTGCCATGTAACATTTGAAGACCCCCTGATGCACCCCTAGAGTAGAAACTCCCAAAAAAAAAACATTTTGGAAACTACAGGATAAGGTGGGAGTTTTGTTGGTACTATTTTAGAGTACATGTGGTATTTTTATAGAGTAGGTTGTTATGAATGCGACAATACCAGATATGACTACTTTTTTGGTTGTTTGTTTCAGTTTTAAATAATAAAGCATTTTTGAAAAAATAGATTTTTTTGTGTCTCCATATTCTGAAAGCTATAGTTTATTTTTTGGTGACTGTCCTATGTAGAGGCTCATTTTTTTCAGTATGACGGTTTGATTGGTACTATTTTAGGGTGCATATGACTTTTTGATCGCTTGGTCTTACGCTTTTTGTGATATAAGGTGACAAAAAATGGCTTTTTTGACACACTTCTTATTTAATTTTTTTTACGGTGTTCACCTGAGGGGTTAGGTGATGTGATATTTTTATACAGGTTCTTATGGACGTGGCAATACATAATATGCATACTTTTTTTTATTTATTTAAGTTTTACACAATAATATCATTTTTTGAAACAAAAAAAAATAAAAAATCATTTAGTGCCTCCATAATCTGAGAGCCATAGTTTTTTTGGGCAATTGTCCTATGTAGGGTATCATTTTTGCGGGATGAGATGTCGGTTAGATTGACACTATTTTGGGGTGCATATGACTTTTTGATCGCTTGCTATTACACTTTTTGTGATGTAAGGTGACAAAAATTGCTTTTTTTACACCGTTTTTATTCAATTTTGTTTACGGCGTTCACCTGAGGGGTTAGGTCATGTGGTATTTTTTTTAGAGCAGGTTGTTATGGAGGTGGCGATACCTATATGTCTACTTATTTTATTTTGTTTACATTTAACACATTAAAAGCATTTTTGAAACAAGAAAATGTCATGTGCCGGCATCGGTGTTTTCACTGATGGCGGCGCATACAGCAGAGGAATGGGAGCAGCGCTGCAGTAACCAGCTCAGTCCACTCATCATTGGATATGGACGTGTACTTTTGGTCCAGGAGCTAATAAACAATAGCTGAACTGTGGGGGTGCAGGTTGTCAGACCTCTGTCAATCTGATCCTGATGATCTATCCTACGGATCAACATAAAAACCCCGGACAACCCCTTTAATATAAAGTGACAGTTTAAATGTGTATTTGGAACGTACTGACTACAATTGTGTTGACAGAACCACATCCCCCGCAGTCGGTGACTTCCCTGCGTCAGCTGTCAGGTTCACAGCTGTGCATCACCCAGCTGTCCTGATGTCACTCTCTGTGAGCGGAATGTGACTTTAATATGAAGCTTTCATTTCAAGCTGCGTTCCCTTAGCAGTTATATCAGAAATATTACAATTATCTGCTGAATTATATATAGTTACAGCGGCTCTCTGTCTGTCATCGAGTGAAAGGTGAAAAGTATAAAATTATAGAGAAGTCTGAGAAATCTGGAACATTTAGTATTGAGTAGGCAGTGCCAAACTTACCATAACCCCATGCAGGCGTCCTTGTAAAAGTTCTCACATTTAGGGGATCCTGAGGATGGGTCATCAATAGAAAAGCCCAGAGAACCCCTTTAAATTCCTATGAAAGCATTGCACCCGCACTGAATCCGGACCCATTTATTTCTATGCGGCTGTGTACATGAGCGGTGATTTTCCTGCATCACTTGTGCGTTGCGTGAAAATCGCAGCAAGCTCTATATTGTGCGTTTTTCACGCAACGCAGGCCCCATAGAAGTGAATGGGGCTGCGTGAAAATCACAAGCAAGTGCGGATGCGGTGCAATTTTTCCGCATGGTTGCTAGGATACGATCAGGATGGGGACCCAATCTTTATTATTTTCCCTTATAACATGGTTATAAAGAAAAATGATAGCATTCTTTAATACAGAATGCTTAGTAAAAGGACAATTGAGGGTTAAAAATAAGGACCTGTGGTGATGTCACTGAGCTCATCATATGGTCCATCACCACAGGTCCTTTACCCACAGCTGAAAAAGAACAGGAGACCGACACCTACGCGATTAATTGGAGGAGGTGAGTTAATTTTTTTTGTTTTTAACCCTCAATTGTCCTTTTACTAAGCATTCTGTATTAAATAATGCTATTAGTTTCCCTTATAACCATGTTATAAGGGAAAATAATAAAATCGACATAACGCCTAACCCAAACCCGAACTTCAGTAATGAAGTCCGGGTTCGGGTCTGGGTACCAAACATGCCGATTTTTCTTACGCGCGTGCAAAACATATTAAAACAGTTTGCACTCGCGTGGAAAAATCGCACATTTTCCCGCAACGCACCCGCATCTTATCCGGGCGTCACGTGTGAAAGAGGCCTTAAATTGTGTTAGGCGGATTCTACTGGGTATGTAGATGCCATAGATTTGGATGTAAACTTCCGTCTGCGTACACAGCAGGGTTCAGAAAGGAAATATAGGATTACACTCACCCGTAATAACTTTTCCATGGGCCCATGACCGCACCCTTGAGAGAGCCCGCCTCTATCCTGGACAGGAAACAGGAACTTTCATGGAAAGCTTCTTAAGGAGGAACCCGGCATCTATCCACCAGTTATTTGCGAGAACTTGTCCTAGAATATATACATTCAAAAACCTCCTTTCCTCTTTTTTTTTTGGGAGAGGGAATAATAGCAGGTGTTGTCATGGGCTCATGGAAAAGTGAAAACCGGTGAGTGTAATCCTATATTTCCCTTACGCCCATGACAGCACCCTTGAGAGAAGACTAGACTAGAAACTAACTAGGGAGGGATAACCGCCTGCCAGACCTACCTACCAAAGGCTAATTAGTTCTTGCTATCTAAATCTAACTTGTAGTGGCGGAAAAAAGTGCAAGGGGACTTCCAGGTGGCTGCCCTACAGATTAGTTCTAAGAAGGCCTCAGCTCTTTCTGCCCAGGAGGTGGAGACCGATCTGGTCGAGTGTGCCCCAAAGCATAGAGGGCAGGGTTTACCCACCAATGTATAGGCTAAAGATATAGCCGCGACTATCCACCTGGAAAGAGTTCTAGATGTAACTCTATCGCCTTTATTCTTCCCCGCAAATTGTACAAACAATCTGGAGGATTTCCTCAAGGACTCGGTTGACTCCAAATATCTCAGAAGGCACCTCCTAACGTCCAGACAATGTAGCTTCTCTTCCTTCTCGTTTTTTGGTTCCTGGCAGAGAGAAGGAAGGACAATATCCTTTGATCTATGAGAGAAAGAGATGACCTTGGGAAGAAAGAAGGGGGTCCAGCTGTCGTCCATTATCTTAGTGTAGGGAGGCGCAGTAGAAAGGGCTCGATAATAACTGGTGGATAGATGCCGGGTTCCTCCTTAAGAAGCTTTCCATGGAAGTTCCTGTTTCCTGTCCAGGATAGAGGTGGGCTCTCTCAAGGGTGCTGTCATGGGTGTAAGGGAAAGACCATCTTTTAGCTTTTACAGCGCAGATTTTTATTGATTGGTTTATGGGCGCCATGCTGTTTTCACACTCTCTGACCAGTACTGCTATTTTTTATGTTTTTTTATTTTTCTCTCAATGCAGTTGTGTGAGCGCTTATTGTTTGGGGGATGAATCACCATTTTCAGGGGGACATTTTTTGATCAACTATTATTTAGCGTTTTGGGAAACAGGAAAAAAAAAAAAGCAGCAATTCCACCATTAAGTCTCATTCAGACATCCGTGTCAGTACTCAAATCCGTGAGCAAGTGGTCAGTGATGCATCCGTGAAGTTGCCCGTGAAGGATGCGTATGTCCGTTTTTTGCTGTCCCCGTTTCACCAACACTGAACAGCTAAAAAATATCTTTCAAAGCATCTCTTCCTAATGATCTGTTCAATGGACGTGATGGTTACGTGAACACGTACAAGATAGAGCATGCATCCATACTGAAAACACTGACCCACAGACCGTGGTAAAAAAAACGATGTGTGAATACACACATTAAAATGAATGGGGACGTGTGCAGTCCATGGAGAACACGTACAGCCCACGTCCGTGAAACACTGATGTGTGAATGGGGCTTTACTCTTGTTTTGCTACTGCAGCGTACACTGTGCCAGAAAATTCTGCTGGTCAGTATGATTACAGAGAATAGTTTTTTTTTTTTTGCTACATTTACACAATAAAACCATTTTTGAAAAACTACTGTTTGCCATTTTCTGAGTGCAGTCTTTTTATTTTTTCTGGTGATCTTGTGTGAGGGCTCACTTTTGCAGGATGAGTTCATGTTTTCATTGGAAAAAATATATATATGGTTTTATGTTGCCATTTTCTGTATTGTATTGCATTTAATTAAGTGTCAGTATTACACTGCCAGTTACCTTGGAGACCCAGCCTAGGAGTGGGCCTCATAGGCCTCTGTAGCTGGCAGGCCCGGCATCCATCGGCACCCCGCAATCACATTGCAGGGAACTGATGGAGTTAGAGATGGAGTTGCCTCTGTCTGTAAAGCGCCAACGCCAGCAGTTACAGCCAGACCCCTATCCTGATCAGGCGCGCACAGCTTCTGTGCCCTCCTGATCGCTGCGCTGTACTATTATGGGGCGGGTCATTAACGCCCTTTTCAATGCACTGCATACATATAGCGAAGGACAGGAAGAGGTTAAAACTATCAACATCAGTGCCGGCAGTTTAATAACTAGCTGCCTTTATGGGCTGTTCCCAGTACAAGTGCAGCAAAAAATATATAGTGGCCAGCCTTTCAGGGGTAGGTTCACATTTGTGTTTAACAGATGCAGCATACTTTTCTGCTGGAATTCACTGGATCTAGCCTAGCCAGATACTGCCTTTCACCGCCAGACCCCATTTTCTAGGATGGAATACAGATGCTTTCTGGAAAATGCTGGCTTTCAGATCACAGCCAGATCCCATTATAGTCAATGGGGTCGGGCAATAAATGGCAGTATGGTTTGGCTAGCCCCCTATTCTCAACAGTCATTGGCAGCTACATGTCAGACTAGTGAAGAAGCAGAAGTCGTGAATATAGTAGGCTCTTATCTTAACCCCTTAGTGACCACTAATATACCTTATTACCGACGTTAACAAAGGGGGTTTTAGCTAAACAGCTGGCTGTAATCAAATCATTACATGTGCCCAAAATGGTGCATTACACACTATAACTTGTCCTGCAAAAAATAAGACCTCATACAGGTACATTGACGAAAAAAGCAAAAAAGTTATAGCTCTTGGAATGCGGTTTTAATAAAAATGTGTGTGGTCACTAAGGGGTTAAGTAGGGCAGCACATTACGGTGACAGATCTGCTTTACATGTCGTTACAGACATGTCCTTTCTTACCGTTCCTCTTGGCTTCACATATCCTGGAGCGGCATGAGATGACGAGCTTTGAAAAAGAAACATGATTTTGCAATCCTCTGTGTCTAACATGTGGCCACCTAGAGGTTGTGATGTGAACTGCGGCCTGTTGAGGGTTTTGCAAACATGCAGGAATATTATATTTAACTTATAGTGGAGTTCTTAAAGGCTATGTACATCTTCAGGGGAATTTTTTTTAATTATTGCCTTTTAGTCATTTTGAGCTAAAAATCATTTTTTCCCCAATTGGTCTGTATTAAAGGGGTTGTCCTGCAAAAAATATTCTACAGTTTTCAAACCAGCATCTGAATACTTTTGTAAATGCATGTAATTAAAAAATTTGTATAGCGGGTAGTCAATAAAATGTATATCTGTACAGCACCACGTGCGGTTTGTTCTTTTTCTCATTTCTTTGTCCGGCTCACTGAGAAGGTCGCACATGCTCAGTTTCATCCTTCAACTGCCTCCTGAGCTGTGATAGGGAGAGATCTCCAGCAGAAAAGACATGCCCCCTGAGCTGCAGCAGAAAAGACACGCCCCCTGAGCTGCAGCAGAAAAGACGCACTGTAGCAGAACAAATGATTGGGGAGATTTCCGGATCCATGTGAGGTACAGGGCTAGTTCTAGCTTTATTAGAAAGAGATTGCCGTGTGCTATATGATGTCCGATTTTTATTTTTACATTACTCATGGGATAACTGCTTGAAAAATCTTTAGACCATTCTCTCACAAAGGGTTAACGTTTTCTAGGTTTGTGAATAGTACTTACCTCCATCTCTAAATTAATAAAAGATCAAACCTTTATTTAAGCCTATTCTTATCAGTAAGATAAGAACTGAGCTATAATGAGTGTTTATACCGTCAGATCAGGAACCCGTCAGGTGAGCAGCTTGGTGGAACAAAGCGAAAATTCAGATCCTGCTACTAGATAAACTCAGCCCTGTACAGAGAAAAAGGGCTCCAAATTTTTAATGATCAATTGAAAAAATTATCTTTAGCTCGAAATGAGTACAATGCAATAATAAAAAAAAATTGCCCCAAACATAGCCTTTAACTAAGTTTGTAGAAAAGAGTGGACAGATCTGTACATAACTTCTGATTGCAAATGAAAGTTCGGGAAGCTTCGACCTGATGACATCCTGAATATCTGACCATCGATGTACAAGCATTGAATGAACAGATCATCAGTGCTCCTAATAACTGATAATGTTGATTTACGGCAGTCCTTGAGAAGTTTACTAATAGTACAATTAAAATATTTGGCACTAATTTTAATTGCTTATTGTCCACCATTTAATAGTCATTTTTTCAACTTTAATGACCTAGCCGCTCTGTTTTCAGGTCTTCAGAACTTTTCTTGGCTCAATGTATGTACATTTTTTTGGTTATTGTAACAGTTTACTTACTATGAACTAATGGACTCTTCAACAATTCCACCTATTATGATGTCTTCTGAGCCAATGCCTTTCGTTTATACTCGTTAAACTTGAAATGATTTGTCCTGGACACAGGGGCATTAAAGACCGATAGTGACATTGAGGTTAGGATACCCTGCACTTGTATTCCACATGTCCTGTGCTTAGAATGCCTACAACTTAAGGAGAGCACACAAATGCCATCCGTGTACTGTCCGCATCCACATGGCCGGGATGAAGATTATACAACC
The DNA here is from genome assembly GCA_033119425.1 of Bufotes viridis. Classification (NCBI taxonomy): domain Eukaryota; kingdom Metazoa; phylum Chordata; class Amphibia; order Anura; family Bufonidae; genus Bufotes; species Bufotes viridis. The sequence goes on along the minus strand of CM065589.1, from coordinate 563,408,304 downwards.
TGTCCTATTCCTGTCTGCTTTGCAGACAAGAATAGGCTTTTTGACAGTGGGTCCTGCAGGATGCACAAGGACTGCTTCCGTTTTTTGCAGATTAGTGGATATAGTTGTGTGCAGGAGGCCTTAAAGGAGTATTCCCATCTCAGACAATGGGGGCATATCGCTAGGGACCCACACTGAGAACAGAAGCGAAGGTGGTGGCCGGAGGAGCCCAGGTTTTCCAAGGTCCAGCCACCGCCAAAATCTCCCAATATAGGATTGAATGGGAGCGCCCCACAATTGTGTGGCCACCGCTCCCATTCATTTCTATGGGGCCGATGGAAATGGCCAAGCCAGCGCTCGGTGGCTGCGAATGTGCCCTACATGACCACAGGGGTCCGTCTTGATGTAGGTGTGTGTCCCAGAGGTGGGAACCACACCTATAAGGCAATAGGGGCATATCCTGGTGATATGTCCCATTGTCTGAGATAGGAATACCCCTTTAAGGGTGCCTTACATGATGGAGTTTGGCCATGGGATTATAGGTAATCGCCAGGCCCCATCTGTATTTGCTATCGTTTCGAATAACAAATACGAGTGCAGGACAGCAATGAGTGGCAAAATTCTCTCTGGTTGGAAGCACACCTCCTCATTTGAACAGGGGATGTGCTGCCGGCATAGTAACAATCGTTTCTCCCCAATCCAGTTTTTATCGCCCTACGTAAAAGGATGTTTAAAACGAGTACCGACTGATCTATTTTACCACAATTAGGGCTCCTGCATCGGGCCACGTAAAGGATCTGTGCTGTATTAACGTATGGTGCCCAAGCAGCCTGATGCTACACACTTATATACCAGTCACTAGGCGCTTGCCATGAATCAAACTCCCTTCCAGAAATCAAATAAATTAGTTTATTGGAAAATTGTACATTTTGAAATGTAACAGATCTAGTGATTAAGATTTGAAACAGGCAAAAACAAGAGAAAAACATGTCGAAGTATTGGCAAAAAGGGGGTAGACATACGTGTCCGTAGTAGCAAAAGTATTATTAGTTTAAAAGTGGCATTGTGTATGGTACAACATGTACAAATCTCTTGTAGCAGAGAAACGAAAATGCGCGTTAGAGCGATAAGGGCCCCCACTGCCGTTATTAGTCGCCTGGGCAGTGCGAGAGGTTTATGGCATACAGTACATTTTAGCAATACCCATGGTGTCAGTTTGGAGCTATGAAAATGCATGTGAGTCGGTGACACTCGAACACGAGGAACCATAAACGGTACTTGTTGTTTGCACATCTGCATGCTAATGTGGTCAGTGGGTCAGCCCAAAATACAGTAATACCTCCAACTTCAACACAGTAGAAAGTACAGCAAATCCAGTCACCTTTTGCCTGTAAACAATCCTCGGCTTATTGGCTAATAGCACTTAAAGCACCAATCTAAGTGCATTAACTCCCGTAACGATCCACGATCATCGCTTGCATAAAAGGTCAAGAGGGCACCCTCTTGTTAGAGAATATCTACATATATCATACAGCCTGCAGCTCTGTGAACTCACAGTGAAAGCCCTAGAGAAACAAACACTCTTTACAGCAGGACGTCAACCTGTAACAGTAAGAATAGGTGAATCTAGACCTCCCCCATACAAAAATGTATGAGTGTCTTCTCCTGGAAATCTCGCCAATTAGAAACTCTAGGCTCTACTTAAAAACCCGGTTGATTTAAAAGTGGAAACGGACCCTCTTATCTGCCATTTTACAAATCTTTTCCCCATTTCACTTGCAAAATTCCTTGATTTCTTTTTTCCAATCTGGAAAAAGCAACCCCAACTGTACTGTAGTGCAATTAATTACTTCGTCCGTAATGTAAAATGTCATAGCTCTGCGGAAAGATAAGAAGATGCTCCAGTAAACACGAGATTGGGCACGCCCCAACATAGGCTCGAGTAGTCTGTCGGAGCTGGGAAGTCCAAAGTGGCCTCTTACAAATTCACAACTAAAAACTTAAGAGCAGAAATAAATAGACAAAAGTGACTGTAAACAGATCCACTTTCCGTTGAACTTCAGTGATAAGAGTTGGCATGACCTTCACAGTCGGTAAAATAGTAAGACGAACCTCGGAGCATCACACCCAGAACATTCAGTCTTGAAAAACTCCACAAGGAGTTACATTCTTAAAACGTTAAGACGCTTCATCCATTGTCTTTAATCCCTTCAAAGTCGTTTACTTTGAGATTTTCTTCAGCAGGACTTTAATTTTTGATTGCTTTTTTTTCTCACCATTCTGAGATAGGTCATGGGGCGTGGTCTTTAGTACGGGAATGCCATGGACTTCTTGAACTGGCTTGCTGTCATTTGGAGACGAAGGGAAGGAAGGATGGGATGCCTTAGGTAAAACACTGGAGAGTTGGTGTAAGCTGCAAGACTTCTCCAAAATACCATTGTATACCTTGCTGGCTGGACTAAAGACCATGCTTTGGCTTTCTGTCAACCCTGTGGCGTCAGGGGAGGAGGTTTTAGAAACATCTGTGGTTACAGGAGAGTCTGTAGATAGAGACTCCTCACATGAGGTTTCCTCTTTTGAGATCTTCCGTATGGGCGGCTGCGGCTGAACCTCCAGACTTGAAGGTGGTGACTGTCTTCTTCCAATTGAAGAGTTTAAAGAATCACATTCTGAGCCTGTATCTTGAGCTTCCCTGATGGCACAAAGGAAATAAAGTTTAGAAAACTGAATTAATAACATTTCAAAAATAAATTCAACATTTTTGTAGAGATGAACCCAAAACATTATCCAAACTATGAATCTTCGTGTTGGTATCTCATTGGGGTTTGATCTCTGAGACTGCCACTTGATCAGAGAATGGAGGTGTAGTGCTGCATCGTAACCTTTACTAAGAACAAAGCTGGTTTGGCGAAACGCGTTGGGCTGGTGAGGTGACACTGGGATGGGGTTAATATTGATCAGACGGCTCTTTGCTTGCATTATTAACTTTTGTTATTAGGTACTGTATATCTTGCTGTTACCTGTCATACTTGTGGACCAGTTATTGGTCCTGTGTTATATATACATTGGATGTCTAGTACTACCTGCAAGGATATCATTTAAGCCAGGCATCCTCAAAGTGCGGACCTCCAGCTGTTGCAAAACTACAACTCCCAGCATGCACAAACAGCCTACAGCAGTGACGCTCAACCTGGGCCCTCCAGCTGTTGTAAAACTATGACTCCCACAATGCCCTGCTGTAGGTTGATAGCTGTAGGCTGGGAATGCTGGGAGTTGTAGTCTTGAAACAGCTGGAGGGCCGCAGGTTGAGCATGCCTGGCCTACAGGTATCAGCCTACAGCAGGGCATTGTGGGAGTTGTAGTTTTACAACAGCTGGAGAGCCGCAGTTTGAGGATGCCTGATTTAAGCAATTCACTTTGGCCGTCATATACTCGGATGTGTGCGTTCACCTGGACCCCATGCTACTCCCCCTTCTTTTTTGGTGGAGGTGCCCGGAGCCACATGTCAACGCACTCATTACTGGTTTCGATTCCAATGATCTTTTTGATTATTATTGATTGGTTCCCCCTTTCCCAGTGCCTTTCTCCTATATTATATACCCCACTGGATCATGCTTATTTTAATCAATCATGTGTGTGCAATTTATGTAATTTTGATCAATAAAATTTATTACGTTTCTGAATTGTGGTAATTTACTGTTTGGGCGAGACGCACATAGTTTGTTGTAGGTTGTCTGATATATTGAGGTGTGGTCCCAATAGGTCGCTATTTAGGAGTTTATACTTTATTAGGTAGAGCTTTAAATGATTGAGAAAAAAAAAAACAATTGGGAGGAAAAAAAAATAAAATAAATCTCATAAAATGTAGTTTGTCCAATCCCACTTATTCCTCTGGGATAATTCACCAGGGGGGCAGCTGGTCAACATACAGGCACCGCTTATCCCCTGGGGACAAAGTTGATGTGGGGGAGGAGAAGTATATAAACCAGGCATGCTTAACCTGCGGCCCTCCAGCTGTTGCGAAACTACAACTCCCATCATTCCCTGACAGCCTACAGCTATCATCTTACAGAATGGCATCGTGGGAGTTGTAGTTTTACAACAGCTGGAGGGCCGCAGGTTGAGCATGCCTGATATAAACAATTCAGAGGGCGAGACAAACACGGGTGACCAATGGTTTCTCACCTCATTGTGTGCATCATTGCACTATTACCTAATATGTGCACCTGGACCTCAGTCTCACTGATCCGATTCACATTCAGTCAGTGAACAATGGCCTCACACACTCTTCCTTCTCAGATGTACCCCTCCAAAGATTTCCCCCACTCACTTTCCTATAGTGCTGGCTATGAACTTATTGCTCTCGTATGAAGCCGATTGCGTCAGCCATTATTGACTTACTGTATTTGTCGTCATACACTCACTCATAGTGAGTGCGTAGTGTATGAATGTATGACGGCAAATACAGTGAGTCCATAATGGCTGACGCAATCGGCTTCATATAAGATAGCAATAAGTTCATAGCCAGCACCATAGGAAAGTGAGTGGGGGAAATCTTTGGAGGGGTACATCTGAGAAGGAAGAGTGTGAGAGGCCATTGTTCACTGACTGAATGTGAAACGGATCAGTGAGACTGAGGTCCAGGTGCACATATTGGGTACTTTCACACTGGCGTTTTAGATTCCGTTTGTGAGATCCGTTTCAGGGCTCTCAAACGGTCCAAAACGGATCAGTTCAGCCCCAATGCATTCTGAATAGATAAGGATCCGTTCAGAATGCTTCAGTTCGGCTCCGTTCCGCCTCTAGTCTGTTTTGGAGGCGGAAACCAAAACGCAGCTTGCTGTATTTTGGTGTCCGTCTGAAGAGGCGGAGCCTAACGGATCCGTTTTGAATTACAATGTAAGTCAACGGGGACGGATCCGTTTTCAATGACACAATATGGTGCATTTGAAAACGGATCCGTTCCCCATTGACTTTCAATGTAATTCAAAACGGATCCGTTCCTATTGACTTTCAATGTTCTTTAAAACTAATGCAAATGGGTCTATTCTGAACGGATACAAACGTTTGCATTATAGGTGCGGATCCGTCTGTGCAAATAAACAGACGGATCCGCACCAACGCAAGTGTGAAAGTACCCTTAGGTAACAGTGCAATGATACACACAATGAGGTGAGAAACTATTGTCTCCCGTGTTTGTCTCGCCCTCTGAATGGTTTATATACTTCTCCTCCCCCACATCAACTTTGTCCCCAGGGGATTAGCGGTGCCTGTACGCTGGCCGGCTGCCCCCCTGGTGAATTATCCCAGAGGAATAAGTGGGATTGGACAATCTACATTTTATGAGATTTTTTTCTCAATCATTTTAAGATATACCTAATAAAGGTTACATTTTAGCGACCTTTTTTTGTTTAGTGAACCGCTCTAGTATGTCGCCAAACTAACTACATGAATTTTGACCCCTGTAGTGCTGCATCCCCTGCTAACCGGGCCCTACATAACGGTACTCCTGGCCAAACAATTGTGCAGAGACCTGCAGGCATCCGCAATCCTTTAACTGGGCCCGCTGTGTGGAGACAAAAACACAGCGCTATAACAGTGCTCCCTAAATTTGGGCTCTACTTGATCATACATTAAAGGGGTTATCCAAGAGTATAAAAAGCTCCCCCATATGCCCGGGCCCCTCACATTGAAACTATATTTAAATGCTCCTGCTCCCCACGCCGCTGCTGATGCTTCTCCCGATACACGGATGAAAACATCCAGTTTTGCGGGGAGCAGCCAATGGCAGATGGGGATGAGCCTCCCTAGCATCGCGGGGTGGCGCTAGTGAGGCTTGTCCCTGTGGCGTCCTATTATCTACCGCCCCCCAGGTGTTTTGATCTGAGTGACGGGAAGATGCAGAGGCGGCCGAGCAGGGATCCAGAGCGAGGCGGGTGCCAGGGAGCAGGTTTAAATATAATGTATACGAGGAGGCCCATGCATTGAGGGGGTCATTATAGGGGTTGGACAACCTTTTTAAAGGGTATTTCCATGTTATAGGAGATTAGGAGATTCTATTAAAGGGGCTATCCAAGAGTATATGAGGGATAGCATAGTGCCCTGACTGGTTGGCCAGGTATTTTATGTATTACACTGACGCCCAGTGATTATAACGGGCACCCACTGTCAAAAGGAATTACGATATCCAAATGGATAGAATCAGCAAGTGCTTTAATAGTGTCCACTGGTCAGCAGGAACTATTGACGCCCGTACGAGGAGGTAGTGAAGCCTGTTCAGAAATTTGAGGGGGGCGGGTGATGCTTGGCTATGTAGTGCAGCCAGCTCTAGTTTTGGGTTGGTCACCACTGAGGATTATAAGAGTATACAACCTCAGTGCTACTCCCAAAACTAGTCTGGAAGGTCTGATTGGTGATGGTGGTGCCTAGACCTGAGTAATAAAATCTATACCAGGGATCGGCAACCTCCGGCACTCCAGATGTTCTGAAACTACAACTCCAAGAATGCTCTATTCATTTCTATGGAAGTTGTGCAACGGTTGATTGCATGCGCGGAGTTGTAGTCTGAAAGCAGCTGGCGTGCAGAGGGTTGCTGATCCCTGATCTACACGATGCTCAAACGGTTGCTGAATACATGGCACACAAGTATTGCTGGTTAGTATACAACCAAGTTACAGATTCCATATTAGAGAGAGAAAGGTCAGAAAGGAAGTTAGATATAGCAGAAAGGGTTTGGTTAAAACGGTTGTCTATTCTCTGAAAAAAGAGAGTCTACTTTTTCCTCCCTAGAAACAGTGCCTCACATGTCCATAGGCCGTCCCAGGCATTGCAGGTCATCCCCTTACTATACCAGACGAAGCCTATGGACAACAGGAGCCCGGTTTCTTGATAAAAATAGCAGACCCTTTCTTTCCTAACAGCTAATAGCACCCTTAAATGGGCCAGGCCAACATTAAACGTTATTTTAATAAAATTCAATAAAACAAAACAAGTTACTTTTATAATTTCTTTTCAGTTACAAAAATGCTCCAATTGAGAGATATTCTCTTTAAGTCCTCATAATGGCACGCCCTGGTGTTTCATCTGTATAGAAATGTGCACGTCCACTTACTGAGGTGGTCGTACATGCTCAGTTCCATGCTTCAACTGACACCAGCCAGTATTTTTAGAAGCTGTGACAATTACAGGGAGAAAGCTGCGGCAGAATTGACATGGCCCTGAGCTGTGATAGGGACAGGGGTGGGCAGAATGGACATGGCCCTGAGCTGTGATAGGGACAGAGGTGGGCAGAATGGACATGGCCCTGAGCTGTGATAGGGACAGAGGTGGGCAGAATGGACATGGCCCTGAGCTGTGATAGGGACAGAGGTGGGCAGAATGGACATGGCCCTGAGCTGTGATAGGGACAGAGGTGGGCAGAATGGACATGGCCCTGAGCTGTGATAGGGACAGAGGTGGGCAGAATGGACATGGCCCTGAGCTGTGATAGGGACAGAGGTGGGCAGAATGGACATGGCCCTGAGCTGTGATAGGGACAGAGGTGGGCAGAATGGACATGGCCCTGAGCTGTGATAGGGACAGAGGTGGGCAGAATGGACATGGCCCTGAGCTGTGATAGGGACAGAGGTGGGCAGAATGGACATGGCCCTGAGCTGTGATAGGGACAGAGGTGGGCAGAATGGACATGGCCCTGAGCTGTGATAGGGACAGAGGTGGGCAGAATGGACATGGCCCTGAGCTGTGATAGGGACAGAGGTGGGGAGAATGGACATGGCCCTGAGCTGTGATAGGGACAGAGGTGGGGAGAATGGACATGGCCCTGAGCTGTGATAGGGACAGAGGTGGGCAGAATGGACATGGCAATGAGCTGTGATAGGGACAGAGGTGGGCAGAATGGACAAACCCTCTGAGCTGAGATAGGGACAGAGGTGGGCAGAATGGACATGGCCCTGAGCTGTGATAGGGACAGAGGTGGGCAGAATGGACAAACCCTCTGAGCTGAGATAGGGACAGAGGTGGGCAGAATGAACAAACCCTCTGAGCTGAGAGAGGTGTGCAGCGGAAAGGACAAACCCCTGAGCTGGGCTGAGCTGTAATTGGGAGAGAGCTGCAGCTGAATGAATACACCCCCTGGGCTGCGACAGCGGGAGAGCTGTATCAGAAAGGACACTCCCTCCTGGGCTGCCAGCCTGCAGAAAATATAAGATATTGGAGCAACAAATGGGAAAATCTCTGGATCCATGTGAGGTACAGGGCTGGTTCTAGCTTTGTTAGATGTACTATATGATGTCAGATTTTCATTTTTTTACCTTAATCGTAGCCTAACCCAATAAATCTTATTGTATGCATTTAGTTCATTGACAATTTGGCCTTGCTCTAAGTAAATCTGACACTAGTTCCTACAGACTATCAGCCTGACAACTAAAAAAAACTAAAACTGTGGTGGTCAGGCACTGTACTACTAGAAACTAAAAATGGTCAAACACTGTAGAGAGCAGGGAAGGCATAAGGCAGCCATACTAATCCCAACGTCCGGTTGCTGTATCAATCAGATCTTTCTTTATATACATTGAATATTTCAAACCTTGTTACAGGGGTTGTGTCACTTCAGTAAGTGGCATTTATCGTGTAGAGAAAGTTAATACAAGGCACTTCCTAATGTATTGTGATCGTCCATTCATTTATTTTTCCATCACATTATACACTGCTCGTATCCAGGGGTTATAGTCACGGCAGCAGCACTGATACAAGGGCTTGCTGCACTGCGTGCCTAGGTGCACTTCTGAGGTCCCAGCCACCACAGGCGTCCGTGCTTTTCGCTATATTGCGCAATCACGACCACCACTGCTGGATTGCAGAGTGGCCATAACCCCTGGAAACTAGCAGTGTATAATGTGATGCAAAAATGCATCAAGCCAGCGAAGGAAGCAATATGGACAATCACGATACATTAGTAAGTGCCTTGTATTAACGTTTTCTACATGATAAATGCCATTTGCTGAAGAGAGACGACCCCTTTAGGCCTCGATAAGTAGTGCATTGCCTTGATATATGCACCAAATGTACCCAATTGTAACAGCAATCTCCTGGCAAATATCCAGAAAATGGAAAAAAAACTAAAAGCAGGTATAGAAATTAGCAATAAGAATCCACACAAAAGCAAGCAACATACCGTTGCAAAAAAATAAAAAATAAATGCACAAAATAGAAACCAAAATGTGGTCAAAATTGTTGCAAACATGCACATCAAAAACGGACCACAAATGTCATACCAGGTTATTTCTTGGGTTCGGCTACTTTCACATCTGCGTTTTCCTTTTGGGTTTTAAGATCCGGCACAGGCTCTCAAAACCGCAGCCCAACGCCTCAGTTCTGTCCCCATTCATTGTCAATGGGGACAAAGCAGAGCAAACCGGAACGGAATGCACCAGAACGTATTCCGTTCACGTTTGTTGCTTTCCCATGTCGGACACAAAATCACTGCGAGAAGCGATTTTCTGTGAGGCATGGAAAACTGAAGAAGCCGGATCTGGTACCAAAAACCATGAAAGTCAATGGTGCCGGATCCGTTTTTTCTTAATTTTTGATTTAATACAACCGGATCTGTTCTGAACGGATGCAGCCGGTTGTATTATAATAACGGAAGCGTTTTGCTGTGGTTTTGATATCCCATGCCGGATCTCAGATCCGGACCGCAAAAGCGCAGATGTGAAAGTAACCTTACCAAGCATTTACAGTGGGTGCTCTGGCGCTGATCATCCCTGGGACGACCGCACAAGGCTCGAGGATTTGTACTTGCTTCTATGTCGACGTGAATTCCAGGTAGATTATAGGTGCTAGAAACTAGAGATAGGCGCTTGGGTATTTCGGTAAACCATCTACCTTTTGGGCACATTAGCGTGACCTAATTTCTCATACCACTGCTTTTCTGCAATGAAGTAGATTGCATCCTCTTCCTCCTCGGTGCGGTACAGGGCAGGACAGCTCGATACAGACAGAATGTCGGGATCAGGTGACTGCAGGACGTGTTGAGACTGGGGGGAAGGTGGAATTACATTACGTCGAGCGCGACACATGCTGCTGCTGCGTGCCAATGTTCCATGAGTTTTCAGAATGGAACCTACAGAGACAGGAAGGGAATTTTAATCACACAAAAGAGGAAAAAAAATAATAATAATCCTTTTAATACGCAGCATTAGGTCATAGGATAAAAACACCCAGGAAGCTGTTTACTGGAAAGTCATACCCTGACAACTCTAAAGAGAGGGGGAGACGTTTACGCCGCACGTAACGCTGCTCATATTAATAACTAAATCATTACTGGACAGGTTCCAATAGATTTTCAGGCTGCAGATTGTGTGCGCTCCATTTCTTCCATGCAGTTTGCTCGTGCGGACACTAGGGGGGCCTCTAAACAAGTTAAACAGTGCTTATCTGTATTACAGGCTAGCCTCCATAACTGTAGTACAGATCAGCAGATTCATTGGTGGCGTGCGTCCCAGCACCTCTCTCCTGTGAATGCATAGCGTAAAATAAACTATGTATAAAAGAAGAAAGGCAACGACTGTTCCAAAACTGTAATCAAGGATCTATGGTGGATAACATCTCCCTTAGCCTTTAAACCTGCCCCCCATACCCGCTTTTGGACAGTCAGCAATAAGGAGAGGAGTAGATATTTGCAGAGCCCAGTTAGAGAGGACTATAGCCTACAGTGCCCCAAGGGACTAAAGAAAAAAAAAAAAAGTTTAAAGGGGTTTTCCGAGACTTTTATACCGATGACCTATAGGTCATGAGTATCTAACTAGTGGGGGTTAGACACCTGGGATCCCCACCGATCAGAAGGCAGTGGCACTTGCAGTAACCACCGGTTTCTCCCCGCTCACCATGCGCAGCTTCGTGCATTGTATAGCGGCTGTATCGCAGCTCAGCCCTGATCACTTCAATGGGGCCAAGCTGCACCTAGGCCACATGACTGATGAACCTGATGTCACTGGAGTAGGAAAAGCCAAGAAAAGGCTGTGACGCTACTGTGTCTGCCGATGCCTTCTCGAACAGCTGATGAGATCGGTGGGGGTCTGACACCTGGGACCCCCGCCGTTCATATACGGATGACCCATCCTCTCAGAAAACCTCTTTAAAATTCTTTCGGTCATTCACATACATAAATCTGGAGGAAGATCAAACCACTGGTAGGGTCCAGAAGTTAAAGAGGACGTGTAACCTCTCCTGACGCGTTTTAGTAACTACTTGTAAGAACAATTCTGGAGTATCGATTCTTACTGTTGCGCTGTTTTGTTCCGGCTAAAAGTTATGAATGAAATGCTAGCAGTTTGCAATGAAGGTCCAGATGGGTTACCAGTTGTGTCAGTATGCAGGGACACACCCCCTACTGGTAACACCCAGGTGGACCTTTATTGATAGACTTCTAGAAGAAATAATAGAGGAACGGCACAACACAAAATATATGCTCCAGAGACGGATGAGCAACGTTGCTCAACTTCTCCCTGACAGAACTCTACCGGAGCTCATATTTGTCAAGGAGGATGTGTCTGCGGAGTGGACATGTGTACAGTAAAAGCAATGTCAATATTTCATTACCAATTGAATGCCAGAGCATTTTTTATGTGGTTTTATACATAACTTTTATTCCTCCTAGAAATATAAGAGTACACTCACAACTGGGTTTTAGTATTCCCCATGGCAGTCGACAGAACAGTCAGATGTTTTAGACGGTCAGTGCTGACACTGTTGGCGCATAGGGTCATGCCTCCCTTACAGGAGGAATAACAGAAGAAAGGCACAATGCAGAGATATAAGAGAAGATGCTTCAGATGTATTATTTTATGGGGCAATGTAAGCATTTACTAAATCAGCCATGACAGGAGAGGTGAAACCCTTGGTAAGCACTTGAGCTCTCATTTTAAAAAAAGAACAAACAATCCTCAAAGGGGTATATTCCCATTACGCTCTTTCATAGTTACCTGCTCCCGGTGCGCCGTTCACTTCCTGGTTTCGGCAGGGGGCGGGCTCCATCTTGATTGACGTCTTCTCCCGGCTACGCCGCGCGCTGGACTGAACGCGCACGTCGCCGCGCATGCGCCCTGGTGACTTCTTCCTGGCAAGTATACTATACTGGCTAGTAAGAAGTCACCATAGTGCATGCGCAGCGTCGGTGTGCGCTTTCAGGACTGCGCGCGGCCCGGCCGGGAGAAAATAAGAAGTAGTCTGCGCAAGCGCGACCACCACAATTCGGAGGGGAGAGCAGTGGCCATAACCAGGGGAGACGGAAGACAACAGTCAGGTAAGTATATTTTCATTTTCTTCTAAGGGGTTGGAATTAGTTAATTAAACATATTTAGAAAAATGATCACTGTTAAACCATTAACAGATTTAAAAGTGATCATTAAGATGGGAATACCCCTTTAAGCGGCCATATGGTTACGGCCGAATCCTATGTTCACGTATGTCGGAGTGTACATTAATAATCCCTCTGTCTACAGGCAGCACTTCCACGCCCAGCACCTCCCTTGGCGTACGTGACTTCCCAGCACTTCACAGGAGACTGGTTTATAAGTTCCAGGTTTGGGGAATAATAGAATGAGCAGAGACATAACCCTAGCATAGAACTGGGGGCATTTTTGGGTCTTAGGAAACCTACCCGAAAATATTTCTATATAAAAAAAATATGATTGGTCTCATTAATGCTGCAGGCCGAAAGACTGAGGCTGCACTACTGAGAAATCCCGACAATGACTCTGATGTTTGTCAGAAGCAGGTTAGACACAGAAATGATGTGGATAGCCATCTTCTAGTACATGGGAGGCCACGCATACAATATACATACATATAAGAGCAATGTTACTTGCAGGGAGCAGTTATAAAATGTGGTCAATTACATCCACACAAGCAGCTGCGCGCGCCGTCTCCTCATACAGCTGATCGGCGGGAGTGCCGGGCCTTTGCCGATCTGATATTGATGACGCATCCTGAGGATAGGTCATCAATATAGGAGATCCCAGAGAACCCCTTTAAAGAATTTATAATAAATATACAAACCACACTTAGATTTCTACAAGTAAGTCTACTTAAAAGGGGTTGACCACTTTCTGCTAAAATGTAAGAAATGTCATAAGCTACTGAGTACTGGCATGAGAAACGCTAAAGGTGGTCAATCCTTAACCAAAGAAGACACTCTGAAGCCCCCCTTGGTACGACGGGTCCCCGAGTGAACAGTGCATGTGACAGCCACCACGTTCATGGCACTCCAGATTGTGCGAGTCTTGTGATTTGCCCACGTCACTGCCTTCCTTGCTGCATCCTTTTCTCCAGTGGTGTTGAACGCTTCAGCGCATTGGCAGTTACAAGCAGTAAACGGCTGTATCCGCTCACGCGCTGGACACTTTCAGCATCGGGGCGAAGGGTGCAAAACATTGGCCTCAGCGGTCATGTATGACCACTGAGGTCAATTGACTGGCAGCAGCGATCACATGACCTATGGAAGTGCCGTCAGTGCTGCAGTGCCAGCGGGGAACAGAGCAGTGCGGCATATGAAAGGGTGTAAGGGGTTTTATCTTTATTTAAGACCACTGTTTCTAAAAATCTCAAAAATTGTTTTTTTTTAAAGCTATGGGCATCTTTGGGACATTTTATTTATCCATGTACTTTTAGGTAAAAAAATAAAAATAAAATCTCACCTCCTTACCCCACATGGCGAGATCCTACACGGAGCCCCAGACTGAGGAAGATTGACAGTCATCTTGTGTTTCTTCCATTTTCTAATAAGTGTTGCCTTCTCACTACGCTGCTTGCCTATTGTTCTGTCGCCCACCCCAGACTTGTGCAGGTCTACAATTTTAGCCCTGGTGTCCTTAGACAGCTCTTTAGTCTTGGCCATGGTGGAGTGGTTGGAGTGTGATTGATTGAGTGTGTGGACAGGTGTGTTTTATACAGGTAACGAGTTCATACAGGTGTGTTTTATACAGGTAACGAGTTCATACAGGTGTGTTTTATACAGGTAACGAGTTCATACAGGTGCAGTTAATACAGGTAACGAGTTCATACAGGTGCAGTTAATACAGGTAACGAGTTCATACAGGTGCAGTTAATACAGGTAATGAGTGCAGAGTAGGAGGGCTTCTTAAAGAAAAACTAACAGGTCTGTCAGAGCCAGAGTTCTTGCTTATTTGATGCAATAAAAGGCAAATTCATTCTTTAAAATCATACAATGTGATTTTCTGGATTTTATTTTTTAGATTCTGTCTCTCACAGTTGAGCTGTACCTACGATAGAAATTACAGACCTCTCCATTCTCTGTAGGTGGGAAAACCTGCAACATCTCCAGTGTATCATATACTCATTTTCCCCACTGTATAAGCGGAGCAAAATTTTTAATAAATACAAATTACTGTACAAAAAATTATTTTTAGCCAAAGCTACATGATGCCATAAGAAAAAAATGGCACATATTGTTCTAGCCTGCATCTGGAAGTAACATAGGGGAGAAATACTATCAGAAAAAATACTACGGAAAATACCCAGAGTTACAATTTAAGTAACTGCTTTTCTGAAAGCCATACTAACCTAAAATCAATAGTAACTTCGGAGATCCTTCTCCGTACAGCAGTAGAATGTACTGCCGCTGATGAGGCGAAGGCCCTTGTTCACGTGACTTTGTGAATAACTTACTTCGGCTCATTGGAGCCCATACATTCTAATGCTGTACGGAGACGAATCTCCATACAGTATTATAACTAATTTTTTCGCGAAGCGGCTTCGGATAAATCATTACATTCACACGCAGAAAGTTTGGTTCAATCAACTCCTTCCTGGTGCGTTATTTTTTTCGGCAATGACAGTATCTCAAGAGGAGAAGAGAGTATTGCTTATAGACGGAGAGCTTACATACCATGGAACTGGGAAATGATTGGAGGTGTATCTTCATCCAGGTCATCCACCCCACCAGCTATTGGGTAAGGAGGAATGGAGACTCTGGGCATAACCACCCAACTGTGGTCTGAGTAAAGCGTCGACGTCAGGTTTGGCAGACCAGAATTGTGCACGATCTGAAAACCACACATTTTCTCAATCTGTTGCCAGCGATACAGTCGCTCTCGCAGACACGTGGTTAACTCTGAAAGCGCTTTCCTGTGGAATAAACATGCAAATGTCAATGCATCTGGACTACTACTGAGGTGACACTAATCATACCATTTACTACGGTCCAGGAATAAATAATTTGTCATAGGAAACCACCACGTGTGGTCTTTGGGTAAACTCTCATGATCGCCGCTCCCAGAATTACCAGAATATATAAAATAAAGTTACATTAAAGGACAAATTCAGCTTTACTACAGAAGTTCCACCAATTTACTTATTTATATGAGCTCCATACAGTATATAAGCGAGGAACTCAAAGATGGATTTCAGAAATTAGACATTTAACTTCTGGGAACCCCTATTGACTGGGAGAACTGGAAGAGTCAAGAGCAATGGGACATCTAGTGATACTACATACATATCTATATTGGCAATACACTTTGCAATACAGAGACCCCATGTGGTGGTCTTCAAATCCTAACAGATCATAACCATTGTGGGAATGACCGAAGCACAGCTGATCAGCTTTAAAACTTAGCGGTTCACATTGAGACTAGAGATCAGCAAATGTATTCTAATGAATCGATTTGTCTCATCATCATGGACTCTTCAACTGTAGAGGGCTGTCCCCGCAGGTAAAGTGCCCACCTGTTGCTAGAATGACAGGGGCGGGCATGTAGCCTGGCCCTGACAATACCAGAGCAAGGGCGGAGGCTCGGCTTCAGAACAGTAAGCCCGTAGGTGCCGCTAGGACAGGGACATCACTTTCATCAGTTACATGTCCTAGGGGTAGTTCAGTCCCAACCAAGTAAATGGGCCTGAGCTACAATACAATGTATGGCGCTGTGCTTGGTTAGGTGCGAGGAGGCCACAGCGCTCACTAGAGTGCAATGGCCCCTTCATACAGATGAGTGGCAGGGGACCCAGGAGTCAGACCCCCCCACCAACCAGATACTGATGACCTATAATGAGGATAAGCCATCAAAATCTCAGACAACTCCTTTAATTCCTGTGCAGTTTGTCTCTCAATACAGTCACAGAGGAATCTCTTGTGTGGACAAAGGCACTGCTTACAGATTCTCCCACAGGTTCTCTCCTCTTGACAGGTGAGGTTGTGTGATCTCTCCCCTGACAGAGTGTGTGCTCGCCTCCCTCTCAAACAGAACATCCACCCACTCCTGCTGATATGACTAACACTGCTACTCTGAAAAGAGAGGTAGAGAAGAAAGCGCAGATGGTTGATGTCAGCCCTGAGCAAACAGATCTATGTCAGAAGTAGCAGCACACACAGCTATGTGAAGGAGCTGCACAGACTCTACAGCAGCAAAGTGGTGGGAAATGTTTAATGAAGACTACTTAAAGAGTTGCTTAATTTCACATTTAGGAAGCACATGAACAATCAAAAAAAAGTGCATGAGCACTCTAGCCTTTAATGCCATGGTCAAAAGTAACCAAGATAGTGTATCATATTAACTGCAACGGTGGAATAACTTACTTTGCTTCAAGAATTTTATGGTCCACCTCATCCAGCGAAGAGCTGTGTGCAACATGTAAGGTTCCGAAAACTGTGCTCCTTTTCTTCTTGATTTTTTCTGCCTAGAACATAAATAAATCTCAGATAAGGACACTACTAGATGGGTTATTCAGGTCGACCATGAAGCAGCTATGAAAACAACAAAATCTAAGAAGGAAAGACACTGTCTAAATGAAAATAACTTAGTGTAAAGGACATTTACATGGGCCAATAAAAAGGCAACAATCGGGAACAATTTGTTTGTTTCCAATCAATGCCTGCTTGTTCAGCTGCATGTTGATGCAGTAATCGTCCCTCCTGTATGAGGATGAATGATCGTTACTATGATTGTTTTTCCCCCCAGTTTTATTGTTAGCAGCACATCCCTGTCTGCCGACAAATAATTAAATGGTGCTTAAACAATTTCATTACCTGACTAATGAGTTAGTTCTCTTGTTGGTTGATCAGTGGCACAGCTACACAGACAGATTATTGGGAACATGCATTCATACAAACATTCGTCCACAATAACCGACTTAATAAACTGCCTATGTAAACGGGTCCTTGTTCCAAGGATGAAGAGTAGGCCTGGTCTCTCTCAGGAGAAAGTCAATCAGTAACAAGTTAAATTTTACCAAATTTCCACTGTACACCTCTCTCTGAAGCCAAGCCGACCCCCCACTCCAGTTGAGGTCCCCCAGTCTCCAGCAGCCGTTCCCCAATGATGCAACCTCGATAAACTGGTGCATTGTCATCCATAAAGATTAAATTAGGCCTGAGTTGTTCATGCAGAGGCACAATGACTGGATTATTGATGTTACACAAGGAGTATGGCCTTGTCACTGTACCATTCACAAAGTGTAGGGCAGTTCTGTAGTGACTAGACACACCTGCCTGCACTGTAACACCACCACCACCAACGGTAACAGTGGATGATGCATAGCGCTCTCCTTGAAGTCGCCAACAACGTTGGTGGCCATCATTTCTGGTCAGCATGAATCGACCCATCAGTGAACAGCACTGAGGCCCGCTGGTCCCTCATCTATGCAAGATGATGATGCATCTGCCTGGTGGTGTAGAAAGGTACCCTTGCAGGCCGTCTAGCACGCAGACCACGCCGTGTGATTGCCGTATATTCTGTATGAAGCATGTATACATAAAGCATCATATCCATAGGCGACAGGACAGGTTTACGCTCACAGTTTATTACCTCCTCTTTAGCTATAGCAAGCTGCATTTCTGCATTCTGTTTCTTGATGTTGTAGTACTGTACTTCCACCTCATGCGTTAATTGCAGCCATTTCTGGAGCGTATCGGGGACAGACCAGTTACTTCGAAGTTCAAACTCTTTTTCTGCCTTTTTCAGCGCCATGCGAACCTGCAAACAACAAGAACATATCTCTGTCTTATACAGAAAGATCACTTGCTTCTTGTTGTCTTTTACACGTATCTAGCGTGCATCAGAAATAAGGTCTCTTTACTTTCCCTACCCAGATCCCAGCTTAGAGTACATTTGGCAACTCCCTATTAAAGCGGAAATGCAGCTAGAATAAGCCGTTGGGAGGACAATGGTGGGGACCTACATGTTACAAAAAAACAAAGAGAAACCAAAGACTTGACGCTGCTCTGGGATTTCCACCTCTGGAGACTGTTGTAAATAAAAGTATTCAAGAAGGAAACTGCGCCACTTCAAGAATCATGCAAAAAAGGTTTCACACGTTAATTGGTAACACGAAAATTTGTATTTCAATCAGTCATGTGCTTCTTCCATTAAAGAGCATAGATAAATATAGTCCAGGAATCTCGACATTTCGGAACTTTGAGCAATATATGGAATGAGGGTCCAGGCTGGCATGTGGTGGGATGAAGCAGACTGTATGCTCGTTAAAGGATGACCAATAAACGCGTGAAACCTTTTCTGCACGATAATGGGAGTTCCGCAGTTTCCTTCTAGAATATGGAGGGCTGGAGAATCCTATCGCAGTGCAACCACTTGTCTGCTGCAAGTAAAGCAACATGGATAATGATAATTCCTGGGGTGTTTGAGTGCTTTACATGGCTGTCGACACTTCTTTATGATATTGGGGTTTAAATCGTATCCTCTGAAATGCAAATGCCATAAATCAATTCATATTAACCATCTATCTACACTCAACATTGAAATTGCAACACGGAGACGGACAAGCTGCAAGGTTATGTAAATCGAGGATGTAGCAGGTGTCGCCAAGATCTGCAGATGATCAAACTTTCAAGCACCTAGCTCCAATCTGTGGCGTGTGGGAGGAAGCAGTTTTTTACCCACATGAAACCTCAAAATTTGGATCAAGTCATGTCTGAGGATTGTGTGATGCCTCCTGTTTGTTGATGTGCCAGTTAAAGGTTTTCCCACCATAGAATCCCACTGAAACTGAAAACAAGAGCACAGAAGAAGTGGCTCCATGTGAGGGACATCGTGACCTATTCATACAGTATGTACCTGAACTAGTTCCTCCTCAGCATACTTCAGTCTACTGAGTTCACATTCTGCTCCTTCCCTCAGTTCTCGGAGGCGATGAGCTTCCCGCTTTGCATCACAGATTTCGTCCATTAACTTGCGCTCCAGATTTTGTTTTTCTACAGCAACAGTCCTGTTCTCTTCTTGGGCTTTGTCCAACCTTAAAAATAGAATAAAATGTAAGATTAGTACAGCAATAAAAATTTGCAGGGACAAACAAAAGACAAAAAAAAACAAAAACAACAACCTACCAAATCACTCATTAGGCAAACTTATTTTGCTATGCGTACTATAAAGAATAGAAAGGAATTTAGGTAAAGATGCACAGAAAAAAATGAAGCTCATGGAAATCAGTATCCCGATTTTTAAAGGGTTGTCTTCAAAACAATGCTCCTATGCACATGTCTAGGCCGTTGAAATGTCAGAGAGAGGTCCCTGCTCAGGGCCACACACTATGGACCACAGCAGTCACTTACAAACAGCTCTTGCTCTAGTGGACTAAAGCTGATCATGGCAAGGGAAGCTATATAGTCAGATGCAGATTCGCCAGCATTAGCAGCTTCTATGGAAAAGGCAGTTGTCTTTATGGCAGCTTGTTAATGCCAGGGTAAAATCATGACTGAAACAGGCAATACACACCTCCTAGACTGGGAGTAATCCGAGGTCCCTGGCCTGCAAGAGGCCAATGCTGCATGTAAGGGTACTTTCACACTGGCGTTGGTGCGGACCAGTCTGTTTATTTGCACAGACGGATCAGCACCTATAATGCAAACGTTTGTATCCGTTCTGAACGGATCCGTTTGCATTAGCTTTAAAGGAAAATGACAAAGTCCAAAACGGATCCGTTTTAAATTACATTGAAAGTCAGTGGGGAACGGATCCGTTTTCAAATACACCATATTGTGTCATTGAAAACAGATCCGTCCCCATTGACTTACATTGTAATTTAAAACGGATCCCTTAGGCTCCGCTCCTCTTCAGACGGACACCAAAATGCTGCAAGCTGCGTTTTGGTGTCCGTCTCCAAAACGGAATAGAGGCGGAACGGAGCCGAACTGATGCATTGTGAACGGATCCTTAAGCATTAGGGCTTAACGGATCCGTTTGGAATTCAAAACGCTAGTGTGAAAGTACCCTAATAAGACTGCAGAGCCACCTACTGTAATTCAGCATCTACACCATGCAGTATACAGACTTCTTGCAGTCCACACTTGCTTGCAGACTATGCAGGACTAAAGTAGTTTCTCCATCCGCTGAGAATTGTGTAGCAGAACTCATAGCGTAAATGTTGCATATGTGACCAGATTTGATCTCCTGCTTCTATGACCTCTTATACTTTAGCAACGTATTTATCTCCCCTCTGATGTACAGGGAAATCACACATAAGATGTTTCATATCGCTACTGGTCCCTGTTATTCCCCCTCCCTCCATCTCTGGAGGAATCAAGTTTGACATGCTGGGCAGCAGATTATGCAGAGTCAGTGAGCAACAGAACAGCAGAGGTGACAGGGAATAACAAGAGCACTACCTGACAAACTGCAGTCAAGGGATATGAAGGCAGCTGTAAATAAAGTCTATGCCTAACAGAAGGGAGAGTTATTATGGGAAATACAGTCCTTCACATTGACAATCCAACCCACTGCAAGCCCAGGCAGCATCAAAACAAAGGTACAGCTGCACAGAAATGGGAAAGATAATTAAAATAGAAAACAAAAAAAAGAAAACTTTTGGCCTATGGCGGCATTACCTAGCGAATATTCAGACACATAGGTACTTCATTTTAATTTTATTTTTATAAGCTCCGAAAACTGTTTGGGCTGATAATTTGTATTAATAAAATTGCCATCCCAATAATGGAATTAGCAATCTATTTATGGTGATAATATTCACATCTGTTAATACCAATTTCCCCTTAGAGTTTAAAATAAGGTAACTAAATATGCTAGTAAAAGACCAAACATAAGAAAATAAGTACAATCTTACAAAATTACAGCAGATGTAATGGTTTTTTGTGTTTGCTCTTTTATTTGGTTTTTAACAGAAGCAGGGTAACATACGGCAGCACGTGTGAACATTTTCGGCTATGCAAAGCCTTTTTTCAGACACTGTGCCGCAGTAAGTGTAGGGAGAACAGAGGTAGATCACACCGATAAAGTACAGGAGCTGTGCTCCAAAAGTTGGGCTTGTGTGTCACCAGTCATAAAAAAAAGGTAAAAAAAAAAAAAACAACTAAGAAGCCACAGCGAGCAGCTACACTGGGACACATTTTGGAACGTGGTATAGAGAAGCTAAATATTATGTACTGAATTTGCAAGTCTATGTACAGCATCCAAAAGCTGCTGAGCTAAACATTTGCATTAGGACGGAATTTTTTTTTTTAAACTCTATTTCAGTTTCCAACCCATCGCATGCAAAGCAGAAGCTTAGAGGACACCAAGACACAAGTTGCTTTCTTTGCCTCCAGTGGTGAGGTTACCCGTTCTGTTACCTTTCCTGCAGCTCAAGAAGACTCAGCTCAGCCTTCTGTAGCCCCTCCAAATCTTTCATCATCTGTGCTATATGCTCCTTTGAGGTCTTGTTCTGCGTGTAGGCAAACCAGCACCCACCAACGCCAATGACTATAGAAACGGTCAGGACAAAATCCTTCACCCAGTTATGAGGGGGGCCTGAAAAGCAATGGTTTCCATAAGTCAAAAAGCACAAAGAAAGGCTCACTGCCCAATTATCAACAGAAGCCATGCGCTCACGTGTTAATGGTCCAAACAGGACAACATCCAACGCCTTCAGGTGAAGTTTTTGTCTGTGGCTCCGATCGCTGATCTTCAGTTGTGAGATCATAAATGCCGGCTCATTCACAGCTATTCTGTTCGCAAAAAAATAAAAAAATAAAAATAAAAAACACATTGAAAAGAACAAAATGATTACTAGTAATACTTCCCACCATTCCTCCGGCTGCCCAATTCAGTACTTCAACAATTTTTACAGGCCTTCGAAAACCAGACTCTCACCTAGTGGTAAATACATGGGGTTAGATTCTGCATCAAGTTCCATCTCTGCCGGCACAGGTAGTCTCAGACCATTCCCGTGAGGCACAGAGTGCATAAAGTAAAATTGTAAAAGCAGAGGACGCCGCAGAGCGTCATACCCTAAAAGTGCAATGTGCTGTAGAGACCTCGTATATAGAAGCAGAAGCATTAAGCAGTGATGGCTTACCTCCGTCATGCCAGTTGTGGAGAAACTACAAGCCTCAGCATGAGCCATTCATTTCTATGGAGTTTTGAGAACAGCCAAGCAATTGTACATTGTATGTAAGTATGTTCTCCTCATGTTTGCGTGGGTTTCCTCCCACACTCCGAAGACATACTGATAGGTAACTTAGATTGTGAGCCCCATTGGGGACAGCGAGAAATAATAATGTCTGTAAAACGCTGCAGAATATGTCAGTGCTACATAAAAGAGTAAAATAAAATAAATCATGAAGAAGGGAAGAACATGTGGAGCGTTCTCCCTGTGATTACTGGGAGATTGGGTGGGCAGAGGCAGATCACCTGAAAAAGCAAAACACTCAACATTCCTTGGGTGACATGATCGGAGGTGCGGACAAATCAAACATCGTTCCTGAGCAGCAGAATGGGAGTCTAAACGGCATACTGTGGAGGTGATCACCGCACGTAAAATACTGTGCTTCACTTCCACTTAAGAAGTACCCAATTGTCGGGAAGGAACACGTCCTTCACGACAATCGGCTGCTCCTCCCAGCATCTAAATGCTTAATTTGTAGAGTTGCGCATAAATGTAGCGGATGGAAGGGCCTAGGCCCTTTAGTTTTAGAAGAGGGAAATCTTGCTTCTACAGCATGCAATGACACTATACGGAATTCATTGCGACAGCAGTATCTATGATGACCGCACATAAAATAGCTTGCGATTCTGACTGATCTGAATAGAGCTGCAAAATTTAAGGATGAAGAAGAGGATGAGTTCACACACCGCATAAGCTTGCTGCAGAAACAACCTCATTGATGTATGGAGCAGATTCCTAATCTCAGAAGTTGTTTTAACCTCTAGTGAAGCTCCATCTCAGAGTTGACGGCTGTTAAGGTAGCAAAGGAAGATGGTGCGGGACATTTACTAAAGCGGTAAAAGAAAGTCACAAAATTATGACACATGCCATATTTGCCCAATAATTTGCGACTTGTTGAGCTTCTGGAAAAGTGGCAGGGCTTAGCGGAAAGGGAAGGGCTTCAAGCGAACCACCAGATTTACTACAACTTTCGCCAGAAACTTGCTTAAGTTAGAACTGAAGTCTACGCCAGTCCTTAGCTGGTGTAGACTTCAGTTTCTGGCACACAGGGGGGCAGAGATGCACCTAATTTATAAAGAGGCATCCGCCTCGCCACAGTACCAATTTGTGTAAATGGAGTCTACGTATTTTTGGCCATGAAGTGCTGTTCTCTTCTGTGCTTAGTCAGGTTTCTTAGATGTATCAACTAGGTGAAAATATGGTGTCCGTACAGCAATTGTCAACCAACTTTTCCAAAAAGCCCTAAATGGTAAACCAGATTACAGGTGAAACTCGAAAAAAAAAAGAATATTGTGCAAAAGTTCATTTATTTCAGTAATGCAACTTAAAAGGTGAAACTAATATAGGAGATAGACTCATTACATGCAAAGCGAGATATTTCAAGCCTTTATTTGTTATAATTTGGATGATTATGGCTTACAGCTCATGAAGACCCAAAATTCAGTCTCAGAAAATTTGTATATTACATGAAATCAATAAAAAAAAAGGATGTTAAAGATAAAATGTAGGACCTCTGAAAAGTACAATCATGCATATTTACTCAGTACTTGGTTTGGACCCCTTGTGCATCAATTACTTCCTCAATGCGGCGTGGTATGGATGCTATCAGCCTATGGCATCCAAGTAGTGCGCCCCGCTCTCAGCCAGGGAGAAGAAGCTCGAGTTCTCGCGAAATTCTTGAGAACTCGAGCGATTTCACACAGTCTGAGCCGGGCGCCATCTTGGAGTCCTCTGGGGAAACTCGAGCTTCTTCTCAGTGGCTGAGAGCGGGGCGCGCTAATTGGATGCGCTCTGTGCCAGGGAGAAGAAAGCCACGCCCAGGAGAACTTTTGCAGGACCGCCCAGTTAAGCAGAATGGCTCATATGCATATGAGGCGCGAATTGTTGCGGGGGCCACTGCGGACAAACGGGGGCACATTTTGGAAAATGAAAAGCTGAAACAGCACCACCGGGGGCCGCCATGTAAGTGGATATATGTATTTTAATGTGCATTTTCAGATGAAAGGTCCAGAAAGGAGAAATGCATATGTGAAAGTAGCCTAACATGCT
The DNA here is from genome assembly GCA_033119425.1 of Bufotes viridis. Taxonomy (NCBI): domain Eukaryota; kingdom Metazoa; phylum Chordata; class Amphibia; order Anura; family Bufonidae; genus Bufotes; species Bufotes viridis. The sequence goes on along the minus strand of CM065589.1, from coordinate 563,383,869 downwards.
ACGGTCAAAAATAATTGTGCGGGTAATACTTAAATTAATACTAAGGGCTTATTGTATGCAAAAAGGTTTAAGGGGTTCTCCAGGCTATAGATATGGATGAGCTATCCTCAGGATAGGTTATTAATATCAGACTTATGGGGGTGCAAAACCTGCTCAGGCACAGCAGCCACAGGGCTGGAAATTATACAATGTAAAAAGCTGTAAGAAGACAGCACCATAAAAACTGTAGTGGCCATGGTGGGGTACTGCAACTCTGCTCCCATTAAAGTGAAAGGGAGCCGAGCTTCAGTACACCAGCACTTCTGCTGCATACACTGTATAGTTTGTGGCTCCATTACTGCCAAAATAAATCTGATCTGTAGAGGTGTGGGGGGGGTTTTACATCCAGGTCCCCCACTAATCTGATATTGAGTTACCATCCTGAAGATAGATCATCAATATCTGAAGTGCTTAACACCCCCACAGATCAGCTGTTTTGGCTAGCCATGGCTCCAGAAACTATACAGTGCCGAATCAGAAGGCTCCACACATTGTGTAGTTTCCAGCGCCAGCATGCTGAAGCTCAGTTCCATTCACTTAAATGGGAGCTGAGCTGCAGTACTCAGTACTCAGCATCTGTTAACAGCTTTGTACTGTATAGTTTCTGGCAGCATGGCTTCCCGGAATAGCTGATCTGTGTGGGTGAGGGGTTTCAGACCAGGTCATCAGTATATGCAGCCCAGAGAACCCATTTAAGTAAAACTAGTTCTAGTAGTGGAGAGGTTCCTCACAGCAACCAATCAGATTGCAGTGCTCAAATTTCAGAGGCATTTTGGAAAATAAAAGCAGTGTCCTGATTGGTTGCTATGGGCAAGTGCACCACTTTCCCCTTGCACCAGTTTTGATAAATCTTCGGTTGTTTCTCTAACAGACACTTCAGGACGACTCTTACCTTGGCAGAGTTGTTCCCTTGACAGAGTTTTCCCGGAACGTCTTCTCATACTGCGGGAGCTCCACAAACTCAAACAACCACTGTAAAGTCTCTTCTTCTGTCCAGTTATGAACTGCAAGAAAGACCGTTCATTAAAAAGAAGCACAAATATCCTGATGTCGGGAGAGTCCAGCAGTTACTGCACAATATATGACTCCTAGAACGAAAACCTATCCCAGTCTACACAGATCAGCCACAACATTCTCCAAGTGGGCCCTGACAAGTTCTTGTCCGAGATTGGACCCGATGTACTCGCCTTCTACTCCCAACATGCATCAATGGACCGTGATGCCCACAACGTTGGTGCACTAGCCGTCCTTCCTCGGACCACTTTTTTTTTTTTAAACTCGTTTTATTAAAGAGTAACATTAGGCATGACACTTCCAGATGCAAAAGCAGTTCTTCCTACGCAGAGGAAGCAGTGAGTGAGATTACATAGATTATACAGTGAGAGTACGAGAAGGGGGAGTATTCCCGGGCATAATCCAGCATTAGTGTGGAGTATGTACATTGCATAGTAAAAGCCAGAATCACAAAATGATCAGGAGGTGCCAGAGTCGGGTTACTCCGGCACAGAGTACATATGCATGGGTTGTAGCGACAGATTAGACGCACACCAAGTCCCCCATACCTTATGAAATTTCTGCGGGCATTTCCTATGGATATAAACAATTCTTTCCAGGGAGACTGTGTGGTTTACAAGTGATATCCACTGATTAACCGTGGGTGTCCGTTCCGCCATCCATCTCAAGGCTACAGCCTTTCTGGCTAGAAATAACGCAGTACCAAGAAACACCCTCTGGTGGTGGTGCCACACCTCCTCATCCAGCACACCCAAAATGCAAACCTTGGGGCAAAGCGGTATGGGGGTAGAGGACATTGAGGACAGTGTCTGCAGCACCCCTTCCCAAAATCCCTGTAAGTAACGACAAGACCACATCAAGTGCCAGAAATCTGCACCAGGGGTGTGACATCTATGACAGTCGGTGTGGTGCAGTCTACCCATTTTGTGAAGCCTGGTGGGGGACAGGTAACTTCTGTGCAATATGAAGAGCTGAGTTAGTCTATTATTGGCAGAAGGGGAGACCTTGGTGGGAACCACCAGTGCCTCTTTCCAGTCCTCATCTGTCAAGGTGGGAATAGTCAATCTCCATCTGTCTTCCACATTTAGAGGCTGGAGGGAAACCCATGCATTGAGTAGGTGTGTGTACAATGCTGATATAACGCCTTTGGGGCCCTGGGACCGCAATACACCAATTAGAGGGTAATTAGATATCCCACATTCTAGTGCCCCAAACTGTGCTGTCAAGGCGTGGCGCAACTGGAGGTAACGAAAAACAGGGTGCGGGGCACCTCGAACTTCTCCTGAAGTTGCTGAAAGGAGCGCAGGCTCCCGTCAACATAGAGGTCAATCAATGAAAGGATCCCATGGGTCTTCCAGACACCAGAGCCCTCCAGAGACGAGAGGTGCGAGAACATAGGGTTGTCCCATAAGGGAACCTCGTCCGGTATGTCCCCATAGGAGCGCATTTTCGCTGCTGTCCACACTTGGTTCGCTAGCTTATGCATTGGCAATAATTTGCCTGGTACAGCTCTAGGATCTTCCAAAACGGGCCATAGGGTGGACATGTGGAGACATTCTAGTAGGCAATACTCTGCCCCTGAGAGTGCTCCGGGAGAGACCCAGGTGACTAGGTATTTTAGCTGACTTGCTAAGTAGTACAGGAAAAAGTCAGGCAAGGCGGCACCTCCCTGGCACTTGGGACGCTGCAGTACACTGAGAGACAATTTCCTCCTGGCTGTCCCCCATACAAAGGAAGCAGTCAGCGAGTGCAATTTAGTAAAGAATGCTCTAGGGATGGGCATGCAAGCATGTGTAAGGACATACAGGGCCTTGGGAAGTAGTACCATTTTAACAAGATTGAGCCTTCCCATCACTGAGAGGGGTAAAGATTTCCATGTTTTGAATTTATCAATGAATAAGGCCTCCATTGGGGCAATATTCTTGGCAATATATCCATGGAGATCCTTAGTAATGACAATGCCCAAGTACTTAAAATGGTCCACTACTGGTAAGTTATGAATCTGTGGCGGCCAGTTATGAGTCCAGAGGGGCATGATGGCTGATTTTGTCCAGTTTATGTGCAAGCCCGAGTAAACCCCAAAGCGTTCTATTATGCTTATGGATCTCTGTAGAGTACAGTCAGGCTCGGCCATAAAGAGGAGAAGATCATCAGCGTAGAGTCCAACTCTGTCTTCCCTATCACCCACTACCACCCCTTGATAGGAGACATCCTGCCTAATCCTCAGGGCAAGATGTTCGATTGCCACTGCAAACAGCAAGGGTGAGAGGGGACACCCCTGCCTAGTTCCCCTATGGAGTGGGAAGGACTCAGAGTGTGTGCCGTTTACCAGGATATTCGCCTTAGGATTCTGGTATAAGGTCGCAATCCACCTGACAAACTGCGGACCGAATCCAAAACATTCCAGTATGTGTAGCAGAAACGGCCACTCCACAGAGTCAAAGGCTTTCGCCGTGTCAAGGGAGGCAAGTGCCCAAAGTCTCCCCTCCTGTGCTCCAATCTGCGCGACCGCCTGTGCCCTTCTGACATTATCAGAGGTCGTCCTGCCGGGAATAAATCCCGCCTGGTCACCATGAATGATGGAAGTGATCACTTTGTTCAATCTGGTGGCGAGGAGCCGAGTGAGGATTTTATAATCCAGATTCAAGAGTGAAATGGGCCTGTAAGAGCCACATTCAGAGGGGTTTTTATCCGGCTTCAGGAGGACCACAATAGTGGCGTCATAGAAGGAGTCAGGCAGGCAGCCGCGCCGATGAGACGCCAGGTACACGTCTAAGAGTCGAGGGCCCAGAATCTGTAAGTATCTAATATACACTTCCACTGGGATTCCGTCAGGTCCTGGGGCTTTTCCTGTGGGTAGGTCCCTTACAGCTGACTGTATCTCCTCTAGAGTGATATCTGCATCGAGCATGTCCCTAGCCTCCGAACTAAGCTGGGGATGGGTCACCTCCGCCACATAGTCTCTGAGCTCTTGGCCGTCATACCGCACCGCGGAGGAGTACAGGTTTTGGTAAAAGTTCCTGAAACTGGTGAGTATACCAGATATCGTGTCCACTGTGCCACCCTCTGAATCCTGTATACGAATAACTGGGGTGATGCATTGTTGGACCTAGCAATCAGAGCCAGAAGCCTTCCGGCCTGGTTTCCGGTCTCAAAGGCCTGCTGCTTCTGAAAGAAGAGTTTCTCTCACTTTTTCTTTAATGTGCAGCATGTAGGCTCTACCTCCTTCCATCCATTTTAATCTGTTCGCCTCCGACGGATCAAGCCTAAAGGCTCCCTCCGCTTCCCTACATTTAACATGCAGCTCCTGCTCCTGACGCCTGGACTCCTTTTAATATAGGAAATGGAGGACTTAAGGCAACCTCTCAGGTACGCCTTCAGTGTTTCCCAGAGCAAAGAGACATCTGCAAGGTCTCCTGTGCCTCCAAGAACACATGTAGCTGATCCGGGATTCTGTCGTGGGGAGTCAGGAGGGACAGCCAGAAGGGATGTATCCTCATCTTACCCCTACCGATGCCCGCCTCCGATAACCGCAGGTGGGCTAATACTGGGGAATGATCGGACGGACCTTGGGGTGCATACTCAATATCTACCAGGCTTGTGTACACTATCGCATTCCCCATAATGTAGTCTATTCTAGAGAAGGCGCCCCTAGCAGGAGTGTAGCAGGAGTATTCGCGCAGCAAAGGGTGTCGAAGTCTCCACATGTCCAACCAGCCCACCTCCGCAGCCAAGCGATGCAGAGGGGTAACAGAGGAGGAGGATATAGCTGTATCCCCATCACCAGGGTGGTACCTGTCAAGATCCTCCTGCATTACCATATTAAAGTCGCCCATGCAAATCAGGTGGGCGGTGGGGTACTGAGCGACATAGCCTAGCACCGTCTGAAGGAGAGACATGCTAGCTGGTGGAGGGTTATATAGATTAACAAGGACGTATGGTGCATTATTAAGAAACCCAAAAGCAAAGACATACTGGCCTTCCGGGTCAGCCATGGAGTGCTTGACCTCCCATTTTACACTTCTATGTATTAACAGAGCAACCCCACGTGCATGTGAGGACCCAAACGCTTGCAGAGACCATTGAACCCACGGCTTCAAAACTCGCCGCTCAGTCTCAGGAGTCAGATGAGTTTCTTGAAGTCCCAGAACGTGGGGGCCGTACCGCCTAATGTGTGAGAAAACAGAAATCCTCTTATGCGGCGCACCCAGGCCCCTCACGTTCCAGGACATCACTGTCCCTCGGACCACTTTTAGTAGGTAGTAACCACGGCACTTCAGGAACAAACACTTGCCGTTTTGGAGACGCCAAGATTCAGTCGCCCACTTCTTGATATGTGCTCATTTACCCGCTTCCAACACAAAAACAAAGATCTGCCTCATAAAATCCACCACTTCCCTGATGCCAATCTCATGAGACAACCAAAGTTTTGCACCTCACCAGACCAGTATATATTTAGTGACCTATTTCATTTTTCACATAGTCATCATTTTTCGCAATCCTGCTCCCTCCTATCCGTCCTTCATCCCACACGTTACAATGCAGCTATTTACTCAGTAACGAGGATGAATAACCCACCACCCAGAAGATAAAATCAACCTATAGAAGAATAAAGGACGACAAAGTTCACATTTCCAGCTCTGGCTTGTTTGCACGCCTCGGTGACGTTGCATATTCTTATATTTCACTAAACGAGGAGAAAACCACCGTCAGCTCTTTTAGCTATTTTACCATGAAGTTCATGTTCAGTCTAATCACTGCCTACTATTGCTTTCTATGAAATTATCAGATTAGCCTAAAAAATATGAACTTTCAGTTCTTTAATTTTTTTATAGATCCATTGTGAGAAAACATTATCAATTGTCATAGTTTTTTTTGGACAAGTGATGTCAAAGATAATGAGCTGATTAAAAAAAACTAGTGTCAGAGAAAAAGAAAAAGGCCTGTCACGTTGTACTGGTAGTATGTGTCATACACGGTGAAAGATAATTAGCATTTTGAGACAATATTGTAAAACTCTAAATCTTGCTGAAATTCAATGGGATCCTCTGTGACGTTCACGCTCATCCTCTGTGATCAGGGATCAGGTGGGGGAGGAACATTAAAGGGGTTGTCCCAGAATGTTATCATATATACACAGGATAGGAGATAAGTGCCTGACCAGTTGGTGACCCACCCCGATCACGAGGACAGGCGTCCTGAATGCCCAGTTTGAAAGGAGTGTTGGTGGAGGAAGTGCACTGTGGCTCCTTTCAAACTCTATGGGACTGCGAGAGATAAACAGGTGTCTGCCATCTTCGGCGGTCTCATCATTCAAGCAGAGCAATATCGGTCCTATGTTCTTGTGATCAGTGAAGGTCTTAGTAGTCAGACATCAATATCAAGATATTGTAAGAACTTCCCAAAGTGAAAATGCCCCAGGCCTAGAAGCCACACAGACAGAGTTTACAACAAAATGAATGCTTAGAGGGCCACTGAGTTTTAGTAATAGACATAGGTCATAGAGACCTAGCAAAAGTTTTGATCAGTGGGGGCGTAATCGCTGAGACCCCCATCGTTTGCTAGAACAAGGAGGAAGAACCACTCACATATCATGCTCTCTCTCCTCACTGCAGGAGACGGGATCAGTAGACGTCTATGGGCCCATCTCCATTCCATCCTCTACCGTAAGGAGTGCGCTGTGTGTGCACTTCTCCTCGTTCTAGTCATCAGCGGAGGTCTCCGCACTCAGAAACCCACTGATCCAAATTTTATATCCCTCTACGACATATCAAAAGTTTTGCAAAACTATGATCCTTTAAACATTTTATAGTTTACCTATAGAATTGACATAAAACATGACGTCCTATACTGGCCCTGTGTGTACATTAACACAGTCTTTACGTATGAGAATTCACCTGTAGCGTGTTCTCATACACCAGGCACTGTACAATGCTCCCAGTTCTGTTATATAAAATACAACTTCAGCTGGTGTTGAAATGTGCTTCGTGAAACGGTTGTCAGTCAACTGCAATCAGCAGAAGTATGAGTGCAGCTCCGGAGAACTACCGTAAGGTGGGTCATGCACAGCAGATGACATTTTAAACTGGACCTGCCTCTATGTTAATTAACGCTCATTATTTTGGTCATTCTCATTCTATCAAAATATTTTTCAGTCTGCGAGGACTAAGATGGACGCTGTGGACCTCGAAGCCGTGTGGATGCAGATCTCTCTAAAGTCACTCATTTATGGCTCTGTAAGAAATGACAACATTTACTAGCGGCTGAAGCCCTCAGATAGGGACAGGACTTTTAGGAGTTAAAATCCCTATCACCTCTCCCATCAGGAATGTAAAAAGTATAAAGTGAAGCTCGATGACTCTCACATTGGGACCATATAAGGAATAAGCTTCTCCTGTTATTCAATGAAATTGTCTACCTCGGCGATTAGTCCTGGAGTCTTACTTCACGTGGATTTTTCAAGATATTCTGTTTTCCAAATGGTTATAAAAATAAAGCATTAAAGGAGTTATCCAGCTAATCTACCCTTGTGATAGGCCATCAATATTACACAAAGCATTAAAGGTTTTGTCCAGCTTTTTGAAGATAATCTATCCTAGCACTTGTTCTTTACATCGGTCTGGACAAGGTTTATATATATTTTCATAATGCAGACTGCTGCACTTATATTGGCAGAGTAAGTTTGGAAAAACTAACATACAGTTTTTGATCCATCGATGACTATAGGTGAATTAAAGGGGTCGTCCAAGACTTTAATAATGACCTTCTTCAGGATTGTATGCAGGTGCACGTAGCTATGGCACATACACATACAAACAAAAAAATGCAACAGCACTCTGCAACCAGAACTCTGCCCTGCCTCTAAGGTAGAAGCTATAAGAGGACATTAGTATACATTTTGATCAAAAGGTAATAAGCCACTCGCCACGCCAAGGCTGCCTCATGAGTGGTCCTAACGCTAAATCCTACCTGTTATGGGCCATGACAGCCACATAAAATCCAGGGAGTGCGGGCCCAGCATGCATGCTGGGATCAACCGTACTTATTAACCCTTTCTGGTGCTATAACAGCCTCTATTAGATGCAGGGATGCAGGTACCAACATGCATGCTGAGCCCACTGTGTACTCCTCCTGGAGCCAGATAGTTACTAGCAGGTACTATGAATGCAAGTTCAGTTTTATACTCACTCCGATTAAAACTTTAGTCGTGCACACCTGACTAGTTTGTCTGCCTTAGAGGCTGGTTTAAATCAGAGTGAGTATAAAACTGAACTTGCATTCATAGTACCTGCTAGTAACCATCTGGCTCCAAGAGGAGTACACAGTGGGCTCAGCATGTTGGTACCTGCATCCCTGGATCTAATGGAGGCTGTTATAGCACCAGAAAGGGTTAATAAGTACGGTTGATCCCAGCATGCATGCTGGGCCCGCACTCCCTGGATTTTATGTGGCTGTCATGGCCCATAACAGGTTGGTCCTAACGCTAAATCCTCTCATGAGGCAGCCTTGGCGTGGCGAGTGGCTTATTACCTTTTGATCAAAATGTACACTAATGTCCTCTTATAGCTTCTACCTTAGAGGCAGGGCAAAGTTCTGGTTGCAGAGTGCTGTTGCATTTTTTTGTTTGTAAGCACATCAGGATGCATCCATTCCATTAGGAGGCGGCTGTGTGAAATCAAAACGGATCAGTCACTAAATACATTGAAAGTCAATGGGTGACGGATCTGTTTTTTTTTTAGGCTTCTGTTTTTATTGCAGCGGTTTTGTGTCCAGTCAAAAGAAAGAATGCTGCTGAAACGGAAGACATAATGATGCATCCTGAACGGATCTCTTTCTGTTGAGAATGCATGAGAACTAAACTGAACTCGATCTCAATACTGGAAAACAACGCAAATGTGAAAGTAGCCCAAGGGCAACAGCTGCATGGAGTTTGTATGTTCCCCATGTTTGCATGGGTTTCACCAAGGTACTCTGATCTCCTTCCACACACACCAAAGACTGATAGTGAGCTCTACTGGGGACAGCAAGTAATGATAATGTCTATAAAGCGCTATGGAATATGTTGGTGCTATACAAACAAGAGAAATAAATAATAAATCCCTCGGCAAAGTCGTCTTTCTGCAACTCAGTCTCATGCAAGTGAATGCGCGTGGGCTGCAATACCAAGCACAGCTGCTATACAGTGTACGGTATGAAGAGGCTCAGTGCCTGGACGCGCCCCCGGATTTTAGTTTTGTGCTTTGTACAGGAGAAGAACATCGAATGTCTCATCTGAAAACCACTTCGCAAAACCAGAACAATCTGTTATAAAATTTTGGTGCCATGGCATAAACCACGATGAATACTTCCACCTATCTAGCAAGCTATGGACATACATTGGAGCACAATACCTTTGGTCTACTGGACTATGGTCACACACCATAACACTCTTACATCACTAACAGCTCAGACACTACAAAAGTCGCCATTCCTTAAGAACGCAGATTAAGAGAAGAAGGAAAGTCCTTCATAATATTCTGGTCGCAAAACATCTTTTTTTCTTTGTTTTTGGCATGGAGCGTAATCCCACAGTAACACAAGCCATAGCTTGCCCAGATTTAGCCGCTGAATAATCACTACAATCACTCATTGTACGGTATTTATCCAGATTAATATTTAGAACATTTTTGTGGATCGCGCTCACAAGCTGTACTTTCGCTCGGGTCTACTTGGTAAGTGTGGATTTCCTTTCATCTTGGACTTCATTCTCCGATTCTTTACTAGAGTAGTGTAATCCGTTGTTTATTGGAGCGTGTGCTACACCGCAGAGGAACGGCGAGTTACAAAGTGTGATATCCAGCCAAGGTTTTATGGTGACATTCTGGAATAATCATTTCTGGTGAACTAAACAAAAAACTTCAGCTTTCGTGGAAGATGACTAAAAGCAAAATAAACCATTATAAGGTTATATTAGTGACTAATTCTGACCTTCAACACATAGTGAAGCTTACACGTGACAAGTCTGTCATAAAAGTATAGGAACAGCTTCGTGGTAGGCAACGCTGCCAATGGCAGTTCAACCACTGATGTTCAGGGAAGTTGGAGAACCTTTCATCTAAAAGGGGTTGTTCCATCTGATTCTTGCAGGTCTGGCAGCTTCTCGGCAGAGGTACCGTCAGACGGTGGTATTACATGATACCCATTGAAATGGGTAATAAAATACATGGTCTTGATGTGTCCTCCACGGTGGGAGTCATAGTTTGCATCAGCTCTTTAAACTGGAGCTAGGAGACCCCCTTTATGACACTATGTCCAAATTTTTGATATTGATGGTCTATCCACTGGATAGGTCATCAATATTTTGATCGGTGGGGGTCGGACTCCAGGCACCTCCACTGATCAGCTGTGGTCTCTTCCAAGGCCAGTGATGTCTCGTCACATGGCCTACCATGCTCAGTACCATTTAAGTGGTGCGGAAATGCAATACCAAGCACAAACATTATACAAAGTATACACTGGACTTGGTAAACTGTGAGGAGGTGGCAGCACTCACAGAAGCACCGTGGCCTCTTGATTAATGGGGTTGCCAGGAGTCAGACCCCTACCAATCAGATATTAATGACTGATCCGGAGGACAGGCCATTAATAGCAAAATCTCAAACAACCCCTTTAATACATTTAGGGACAAGATTATTATGACCAAAAGACATTTTACTGGAGTTTTTTTGTAAACTGGACCATTAAACAAAAACAGAGAGCATCTTTATCTGCATAGGCGAACTGCTATTGGATGCCGGATCTGTTGAAGGGTTGCACAGGTGTAAAGTCTTTTTTTAATTGAAAACCCAGGTACTGTATGTACTTTCACCCAAGTGCTACTGAAAAAACTGCAGTGTACAATACAAAAATGTGCACAAGGATGCAGTCTATTTATAAGCCCTTCCCTAAAGGAGAAGATACCTTGAAATCTTCTGAGCTAGAAGGCCTAGTGAGGTCCAGGGATGACCGATTCGGGTTCTCCGAAACTTAGGGAAAGCCCGTCTTGCTTCTGGTTTCTACCTTAGCCAACCAACAGGAGTCAAAGTCAAGGTTTGGATCCCTCTGAAGGGAGGGGGGTTGGGGCACCTGCACACAACCCCATCGTGTCCACACAGACTTCCAGTATGGACATCCCATAAGAGCACCACACCCTGAGAAGATCCTGAGATAGGTCATCATTACGACTAGGTCACCCAAGGTATAGGCAGACTGATGTTATAGATAACCTGAATAGGGCAAATCAGATTTCTCCATATACAGTACAATGCCAGGCATTACACTGTATGGGGACCGGCACAACGTTTCCCAACATGTTATAAGTAGGTAGCCTTAATAAACTAGCTAGTAAATGGATGATAATTTGTTTTAAGCCTGTATAGCAGAAGAAATTGTGAAGAATAAGGGAGTAAATACTCGGGTGAATATACTTTCTACAAGTACAAGTTCCTTTTGTGCTGCCAGTACAATGCAAAAAAGTTACGGAGGGTACAGGGTGTACAGAAAATCAAGATGCGGAAAGTTTATTACTACGAGTCAGTCAAGCTAGTATACCTGTGTTCTGCAATTTTAAGGACCAAGATCTGGTGTTCACTTGGGGCCAGTCCAAAACACACTACCATGATTTTAATCAGTTCCTGGGATAAGATATACCAGGATTACGGCTAAATAGGAAGATTACATAAAGATCGTCATATTTGGAGATTTCATTTTTAGTTCTATATTAGCTAACATTCTTTAGTCCCTGCTGACCCCACACTTCCCCTTTATGAATTATTTGGCTGAAAGGGGTTGTCTCACCTCAATAACTAATATCTGAGTAAAATAGTCATGCAAGTCACTTGCCCAAATACACTCTGTTGAAATAATGCCTCCTGTTTTTAGTGTTAACATTTTTTATTTTATTTTTTTCTTAAGACTGCTCGTCTCTAGGGGGTTACATCCACTCCTGCACAGCAGCGGTGGTCACGCTTGCGCAAAGAATTCTGGCCTTTCCAGGAGTGCACCCATGAGCAGTAGCTCCCGTCCCTGGCCACCCTGTATTGCCTCTCGGTAGCTCCCCTCTAGTTCCGCTTCGAATGTCTTCCGGTTTTTAATATAGAACAGCTCCAAGGCGGGATTACATTATCCCAGCGCTGCTTGCCTGTGCCACCAAAGGAAGAGGCACTGCCCCCAGCCCCCCATACAGCTCAGAGACGGAGACCAGCAGGGAAGCGCTCAAAGTTAGATTTCCAGTTTAATTCTTGTATTTCGGTGATACACTGCACACATGCTGTACATTAAAGTTTAATGTTAATTTTTATTATGTGAAAGATAAAAAATAAAATAAAAATTATGAATGCCACCAATTAAATTTTCTACACCGAACATGAAAAATGTTAGTGCATGGCCAAATGTGGCCTAAATGCTAAGGATTCTTACCAGAATTTACTGGGACACTATATACAGAACTAATAAAGTGGACAATATTTCAGAAATCTCATCCACACGATTCAGGAAAAAACCTGCAGTATAAACTGACTTGTGCTGCAAGTTTTCAATCCATAACATGTCTATTTACCGGCAGCTTTCAACCTTTGCAATACACAGGTGGAAGGAAGGCGGTGGAAGATCCGCTGCAACTCTTGCAGTAATATCACTGCAAAAACAGTGCATTTTAGGTGAAATTCAGATAAATCTGCGACAAATTCTGCAGTGAACACACTACATGGAGATGTGCCCTTACATCTTCATACTTTTCCAGCTCACCTCCCTGGTCTTTGTTTTTCCCGTGTTCTGATGCCTTGGGCGAGTCCCAGGTACAGCAATGCAAAACGAAGAAAAAAACGGCTTCAGAATGAGATGAAAATCCTCTTAAAACTTCTCCTTTATTGCAATATATAACAGCAGACATGTGGATGTGTCTGCTGTTATATATTGAAATAAAGGAGAAGTTTTAAGAGGATTTTCATCTCATTCTGAAGCCGTTTTTCTTCGTTTTGCATAAACATGGTTATGTTTGTGCCGACAACAAATATATCTCATCTGTGTACTTAGTCTTAAAAGGGTTTTCCAAGACTTTAATACTGATGACCTATCCCCAGGTCATCAGTATATGATTGGTGGGGGTCTGACAGCCGAGACCCCCGATGATCATCTATTTGAGCAGGCACTCGAGCGCGAAGTAGAGCTGCAGCCTTCTCACCAAGCACAGCGCCGTACATTGTATAGTGGCTGTGCTTGGTATCGCACTCGGCCTTGATAACTTCTATAGGGCTGAGCTGCACCTAGGTCATGTGACCGAAGACAGTGATGTCTCTGGTCTAGGAAAAGCTGTGAGAAAGCCAATACTTTATCCAACACCCAATCGGCAGGGGTTGCGGGTGTCAGACTCCCACCGATCGGATACGGATGACCCATCCAGAGGCTAGGTCATCAGTATTAAAAAGTCTCACAAATCCCCTGTTTTGATATCTCTGCGCAAGATAAGAAGTTATGCATTTTACTTTTTGAAATCTTAATATTTTTTTCTTTTTACTATAGAGCATGTGTCTGCGCGTGCACCAAGAATATGGAATACGGTCAGAAAGCCTTGTTAGGATTCGGCTGACGCCCGTCACGCATGATGAGCATGCTGATAACTTGTCGACAAATGGATATAAGTGAATATTGATGATGTTTGCAGACAATCTTCTCTTTTCAGGTTCTCAACAGTTTTCTAAAGTGGTCAGAATGGGAGAGGGAGGGGCGGAGTCTATCACAGTCAACCGGACTTGCGCGATAAACTGACGCAAGCTAAAACTCAAGTCTAGGCCACCCCCTGGCTGGCATAGATTTGAGCCGCCGGCACATGGAGGGCCAGAGAGGAGCCCAATTTATTAAGAGGCATCTGCCTGTTCATAGATGAGGCACATCTTACTCCAATACATTGGGGATCAAGAAGGCAGATCGAAACTGGCACAGCTGGCCCCTAATAGAACAGTGCTATCCTTGTATGTAATGTGGACAATAGGACATGTTCTATTTTTTTTCGAAACGGACATACGGAACCGGAATGCACATGGAATCATTTCCGGCCCCTTCTGTCTTCTCCTGAACCATCATCTGAGCTGAATTAGGCTTAGGCAACATTGCCAAGGATCGCAGGCTGTTATAGAAATGAATGGGGTTGCAAGCTTGACTTGTAGTTTCGCAAAAAAGCTGAGTTATTTTAAATTTTTTATTCTGGGGTAGCAGGACCCCATTCATTTCTATGCTGCGTCAGCACCCAAGATGGCTGTGTAGCACCAACCTTATGATGAAGTCAAATCCAACATTTGTAGTGAAATGTTAACTCCTTATAAAAACTTACAGCAGAGCCGATACTGAACACGTATTAAATGGGTCTCGAGTTCCTGAGCGTAACCAGATTTTTCATGGGAGGCTCTATGACTGGAAACAGATCAATATATGACCGCCGGTTACACAGCAAACACAAAATCAATGGTGTGCTAAAGCTCTAACCCAAAGACTACTCTTATTAGTAAAAGCGTACTCCACCGTTCTAAATACTACATGGCCAAAGGTTCATATACAGGTGTACATGTAATAGACCGAAAAATAGTCCAGAATGTTACGGTGGAGTGGGGTGGAGGGAAGTCACATTTGGATAATATGGCCCCCCTGTGTGTCACATGACCTGTCACATGATTTGAGTATAACTACACCTGCTCTGAAAGGTCCTCGACACTACTAACCAGGTAACATGGAGAGACAGGACTCTCCAGACAGGTCAGAGACAACCTTTTGGAGGGGGCGATTCTTTTCTGCCACAGCTCAGGGGGGGGCATCTCAGCTCTCCCCATCACAGCTCAGGAGGCAGTTGAAGGATGACACTGAGCATGTGCGGCCACCTTAGTGAGCAGGATAAAGAAATACGAAAAAGAACAAACAGCAGGTGGCGCTGCACAGATATATTTTATTGAGTAACTCACTGGCTATACATTGTACATGCAATTACAAAAGTATTCAGATACAGGCGCTGTTTTTAAATCTGTAGAATATTTTTCATGGGACAACCCCTTCATGTGGGCAATATATGATTTTCCTGTGCCACTTTTCTGGTGTAAAAAAGTTACAAAAACTGTCACTTGAGACAAGGGGTGTGGGGAGGGAGGAGAGTTGGCCCGACACTTATCTTCATTTGCACCAGTTTCCTGGCAGAAATTAAGACAAATCTACGTCGGCTCTGAGCAGTCGTAGATTTCGTTATGGCACAGACTGCTGGAGGATGTGCCTAGTCATAAATTTGGCGCATGCTCCAGCAGCGCAAGGGACTTCAAAAGATCGGCATAAAACGCTGGTCTATGATAAATCTTCCCTTAAAAGTCTTGGAAAGGCCCTAGGCATGGCCCAAATCACACACAAAAACGGAGAATATGTATCATGACTTGAAGATGCTGTAGAGCAGGGGTAGGCAACCTCCGGCACTCCAGATGTTGTAGAACTACAACTCCCAGCATGCATACTTCCTCTGCTCTTCTCAGAACACTCACAGAAATGAATGGAGCATGCTGGGAATTGTAGTTTCGCTACAGCTGGAGTGCCGAAGGTCGCTGACCTCTGCTGTAGACCAACACAACCTATCTAACATGAAGGAGTTGGACTTTGCCTTGAAGAGTGGACGAAAATTCGAGTGTCTAGATGGGGGGTGAATACTTATGCACATTATAGGTCTGTCCTTTTTTGTCTTCATTGTTTGCGTAACAGTACAAAATATATATATATTTTTTTTTCTGTGTGTAAATCAGATGCTACAAACTACAATTTTAATTTTAGGGTGTAATGCAAAAAAACTGGAACAAGAGGTGTGGAAATACTTTTGCAAGACACTGTACAATTTACCAGAAGTATATAGTCAGTTTTCAAATACTTCAATTACTAATCTCCTATAGACCTAATACTTCTGACCACAACTATACCTTACCTCATTAATAATGGAGTTTTCCTTAGTGGAAGGCATTTAGGAGTCCACACCAGTCGTCACTGTGGAGCAGCGGTTTCAGGGACTATGTAAAGCAATGTTCCTTTGCCCTGCCCCCACACCTTGTAAAATATGTAATAAAACACATGCATTTCTCTTTTATTATGAGCTATATTTTTAAGAACAATAAATATCCGGTGGGCATAGGTGCTCTTTAGGAGTCATTAAAATTGGATAAAAACTAAATATCGCAAGTAAATACAGTTGACGCACAACTCTGGTAACTGAAGTGCATTTTAACCCCTTGGTGACGTAACTAATTTTAGTCTTCAGTGAACCGTGCGCAGCCCTGTGCAGGAGCCTGGTTTGCCCTGGTTTGTTTTTTTAAAAATAATTAAAAACTATGGTATATGAGAAGACACCTTGTCCATCAGTGAAATATACAGCGATGGTCAGCACTATTACTGCAGCGTGTATCGAGTTAGAGAAGGGGTCTGCCTGCTTTACGCTATAGGTTTAATATGGACAGAATGGGAACTTTATTGATTTTTGCGTGCGGGTTACAAATGTGTGCCGCAATTTATTTGACGACATGATCTGGACGCTGGTAAACATCTGGGTCACGGCAGCAATAAAAAGCCTAATTAGGTGCAGAGGAGCGACTAGATGAACAAGCTCTCATCTTCTCACTTGTTTTCTGGATATGGGGATAGACAACATGCACAGAAGTCCATGTTACCCTCTCTATGGGGACATGTACAAAACACAGGAAGAAACTGTTTCTCCACTGTGCAGCCTGTCAGCACTCCCCCTCTCATCCTCCAGCTGAAGGGGTGGGAGGGCTTTGTTAACCCTTTATATCTCAAGCTATGTATCAACTGAAGAAGTGATGCTGGTCTTGTTTGAAAGCTGACAATCTAAGCTGTTAAACAAGACAGACTGCAGTTACAGAATGAGCTACATAAAGGGAAACAGCCTTCAAGATAGGAGTGAAAGCTGCAGGCATTGCAGCTGTCACTTGACACATTTACAAGGAGTGTAACTTACCATATATTGTAGCTTGTGCTGCGATCTTAGGTTTACAGGTATGATCAAAATTGTGGCTGTAGCCCAATGACGGCCTAAAGCTATCAGAAGTGTTTCACTTTCTGTAGCCACACAGCCCCCAAACAGTATTCCTTCAAAACACTATTATCCTCTCCTTCCTGCCTGCACTAACACTGTTTGGGATGATCGATGTGAGCGTCGTGGCCTTTTGGCCATACCCTGTATAGCGTCTGTGCATGGTATCGCAGCTCAGCCCCATTTACTTGCTGTGCCTAGACCATGTGATCGATGAATATGACATCACTATACTAGGGAAAGATGCAAAGAAAAGCAGCCACGGGTGGCAGAACAGGCATCTCCTGCCATTTCCGTATGTTGAGCTCAGACCAGAACCCAGAGATGAATAGAAACCCATTAAGTATTGAAAGGGCAGTGGTTGAAAGAGCTACAGCATGCTGCCTTTTGGAAAAGCCAGAAAAACAAAAACACGTGTGTGCCTTGCGTTTCATATTTCCCACTGACCTATATCTAACATCTGGAGCTGGCATTGTGATCAGGAGAAAAAAAAAAAAAAAACACACACTAAAAACCTATATGTGAAAGCAGGGCCATTAATATCAGAACAGCAGGAGGCAAACTTCAAAATTACCTGCACACCGTTGACACAGTGTACGGCTCCATTCGGACGTCCGCAATTCTGCGGAACAGGTAAGGACTCATTCATTCTCTATGGGGCCGGACGTAATGCGGAGAGCACACTATGTGCTCTCCGCTTTCGCGTTTACAGATCACGGCCCCGAACTTCCGGTCCCCGGCTCCGCAAAGAATACAACATGTCCTATTCTTGTCCGCAGTGGAGGACAAGAATAGGCAGTTCTATGGGGGGGTTCCGGCCGGGTGTGTTGCGGATCCGCAACACACCATAGACGTGTGAATGAACCCCAACTACAACTGCATGTCCCATTCGCAAGCGGCAAGACAACGCGCAAGTGACTTTGAAGAGAAAGCAGCTCTCATACAAGCTCCTTTTCTGGTTCGTGATCACAGATCCCTCACGCACATTACAGTCTATGGATCTGTGAAGACCATGGACACAACAAGGATGTCGATCATGTTTTCACACATTGTTGCTACCTGAAAAAACTAATTTTCAGCCTAGCAGTGTACGTGGAATGAGAATGGACACACTGAGGGCAAAAACCGGACAACGGACCAAACAGATTCTTCACAGTTGAACCACTGACCATCTTGTCACGGATGTCATCACTGCCACATGAAGGAGGCCTTAAACTAATAAATGCAAACAAGAGTCGGCGTTCTGTTTCATGCATCACCTTCAGACGTTTTCCACCTCTTCCACAGGTCCTCCACTGTGATGTGTTTGTCCTCTCTGTGCAAGTGGTTGTGTTTGTGAGAAGCGTCCTTATAGTTCATGTCTTCACGCAGGAACTGAAAAAAAAACAGGACAATACATGCTTGTCAGACAAAATAGAAGATGACACAGCCAGTAAACTAAAAAAACAACGTAACAATCCCAAGAGTAGTTCGACATCCAACTATTCCACGTAGCCGCACCTCTGTAAAGTTTACAATTAGAGGTATAGATTGCACTGATTACGAACGTCGTGAAGCTGTGACTGAGGCCTCAAACATGGGATCTGAATCGTGAAAGAACCCCCCGTCCCCCCTCGGTTATATTAAGAGCCAAGCGTAAAACCTACACATCACCTGTAGTTTCTAGATGCAAATTCACTATCCTCCCCAAGTCTGTTTTTATTTTACGATTGTAGATCTTATTTGGTTTTCTGTTCATAATTATAAAGCAGTCACCTGGCCGAAGCGGTTAACAGCATTCAAAAATACGCTTTACAGCAACCACATAGACCAGAGGAACCCACAGACTGCAGAACGTCATAGGCATGCAACCTGTGCAAAGGTCATTGTGCAGGGAGGAGGAGGTGGTGAGCTGTTACCATCACCTATGAATAGAGGGTCTTGTCTTATGTTATCTTTCGTAGTACTCCTGCCTGTGATGACAATAAGATGACTGCTGAGAGGAGATAGCTACAGTCAGAGTAAAACTAGAGGGACAAGGATAATTAAAAAGTAATGGGCACAAATAGGCCATTTTCTGACAACACATTTACTTTAACAGAGTCTTCCAATTGTCGATAACTGCACAATCCATCCAACTATTCAAAGAATTCACGGGAGGATGTCCAGTGAAAATACACAAATCTTCCCCAAATGAACGTGACCTAATAAGGTAAAGTTGTCCGCTCTGTTGTGTCCTACCACGAGGTGCACACGACCCAGAAGGGGACATGATGGTCTGATCCACAATCATTTATACCGCAGAACACCACACCTGACTGGGTGGCCCTGGCTGTTTTCCTTGAAGAGGAAGGAGGTGGAGCGAGAAGATGAAAAAACACAAGAACATGAGAAAATGACAAGCTAATTGCTCATATTCATCACATGCTCCTATATGCTTGAGTTCAATTCAGCCATTTTCATGAAGAGCTAGAGGCACAGTACAATCTTCACCCAAACTGCATACGGAGTAATCCTAAAAATCTTAAGATGCCAAGATGCTCATATTTCCAACTTGACTGCTACGTCAGGGCTTCAAGGCCATTTGCCTAATTAAATGAGGTCAGTCCTGCAGTTACCAATGGACAGAGGTGCGATTCTGGTGCCGATGTGGGGTGCTGGACCCACCAGATACTGACGGTCTATCCTTAGGCTCGGCCATCAATACTGAACTTTCAGAAAACTCCTTTAAAGTCTCTTTTGCTGCTCACAAAAATAACTTTAATGAAAACCTAATTGAAATCCAGGACACAGCAGCATAGGAAGAACAAGAACAAAACACAATTTGAAGTGGCTTTTGAGAGAAAACAAACATTGACAAGCAGTGACTCTCCAACAAGCTCCACTGAAGTCCTCTAAAGGTCATCTGAAGCCTCCAGGTCCTCACAGGCATCCCAGGAACCTGTACAGGAAATACTTCTGCACATAGATGCATCAGAGATATCCTGTAAGGAATACGACTACTGTCTCTCGGGTAGGCTTCAGCAGAGGCCAGCAAAGGATGGATGACAATACACCACGTGCTTCTGCCCTATCAAGACATATGGACAACATAGAGGAAAGATCCCACACCAAGTAGAACAGAAAACCGCCACATAAGAGAAGTTCTGGCTGGCACCACCCTGCATTACATGGTCAGCATTTAACTCTTCAATTCCCCAGCAGTGGCAGTATATAGACAGGTACATCTTCCCCACCAACAGCTGATCGCTGGATACTTGAGGACCAGGACCTCCCATAGTCTTCAACCAGGCTGGTTTCTATTGAAATTGGAACTACAAATTGGCTCAACTGTGGCCAGATTGTCTAATATTCCGGGCCATCAGACTGTCATTAACAAAAATAAAATTATTGAAGTAGTCCAAATTAAATGGGGTTTTCTGGGATTTTGATGGCCTATCTTTAGGATAGGTCATCAATAGCAGATCAGCTGGGACTCCGGCCCATCAGCTGTATAAAAAGGCCGCGGCACTCCGCGAGAGCTTCGGCCACATGACGTCCTGTTCATCATTCACGTTCAAGTGAATGGGGCCGAGCTGCAATACCAATAGACAGCACTGTGCTTGGAAAGTCGTGAGGAGACGGTCACCGGAGTCCTGGTGAGCGCCACAGCTTCCTCAAACAGCTGATAGGCATGGACACCTATCGATCTCATATTGATAACCTACCCTGAGGATAGGCCATCAATATAAAAATCCCAGAGAACCCCTTTAAGTGGTCATGCGAATCCAAATGTTATACCTCTGCATAAGTCATCAGGATTTATTTGGAAAAACCCTTTAATTAGGTCCGTGTCTGCCTGCCGTCTGCCATTTCGGGTCATTTACCGCAGAGATGCGCTGGAAAAAGATGATCAGATTTTCAGGACTAGGATGCATGCACACAGCAGTGTAGGGTCAGGTAGACACACCCCGTGTCCGGCCGCATGTCCTAGACAGACGGTGGCTCCTCTGACCCTCAACTCACTGCAGTGATTTATCATGCCTTATATGACTACGGGTCTGCTGTACTGTACACATAGGATGAAGTATATTTGGGTCACAGGGGCCGCCGTCGGTCCGGGAGATGCAGCCGACACACAGTTGTGTGGATTAAAGGAACTTTACTGTCCTTAATGCAATACACATTTGGTAGAAGTGTTAACACTACGGCCAATACGGGTGCATTTTTCTATGTGCATTTTTTATATTTGAAAGCAGGACTCTATGCTCGCTAGCCATGATATATATAGATATATATAGATATATATAGATATATATAGATATATATAGATATATATAGATATATATATATATATATATATATATATACACACACACACACACACATATGTACTGTATGTAGTACAGCTCTAAGACCTGGGAAATTAATTGAAATACAGTAAAGAGGCAGAGTAATGATTATTAATGGATTCTCGCCAGCCACATGAAAATCAATAGCACTAATGGAAACTATGTAGGAGACTAATAAAGAGCCATTCAGCAGTAAAAACAGGAAACCCTGTGACATGTGCGGGCCGGCTCTGTATCATGTCACTATCTACTATGTGAAGGCAGGAGACGGAAACATTACCATCCACCCGCTTCCTCCTACTGCACACTGTGAAGGCACACACAGAATTTCCAGCAGCTGAAGAAAAAACTCTGAAATGACCTCCTACTGCCACATACATCACACCGCTGTATTATATCTGGGTGCAAACAGCCCCCGCAGGACGCCATGGGGTCCATACTGTCCCTCGGTATGAAACCCCAAAATGTCGGTGTCTAGGAGAGAATACACGGAATAGTCCTCCAAGATTGCTGTTGGCTAACATTACTGAATTGTGTGAACACAGCCTGAAATGAAGGTTAATAATGTAGAGATAGAGCTCTCTCTCTATCTCTCTATCTATATTATACACACACACGATAAAAAAAGTGGGCAGCACTCCAAAATGTGTAACAGTGAGCAAAACTCTATTCACCCATGTGGTATGGCAACGTTGCGGCTCTGGTATTGCTGTACCACATGGGTAAATAAAGTTTTGCTCACTGTTTCACATTTTGGCGTATATATATAAAACAAAATCCACGGCACCACCTTCAGTGTTCTGTGTCTTTATTTCACCAAGGGCAACGTTTCGGTTTTCCCAATGAAACCGTCCTCCAGGCTTGAGGACGGTTTCATTCGGAAAACCAAAACGTTGCCCTTGGTGAAATAAAGACACAAAACACAGAAGGTGGTGCCGTGGATTTTGTTTCTCTTTTATGTATTCAGAGAGTTGGAGTCCCTCTCTGCACCACAGGCACACCAAGCGACTTACAAGCGGTGCGGTTCGTTATTTTTTTGTTTATATATATAGCGATTAGATGCAAGTTGCATCGGGAAATATATTTTCTTCCGCAGCGACCTCAGACGATTGGGTGCCAATTGTGACAGCTCTTGGCTTTAGCAACTCAGCCACATTAAGATGGGTTGTCTGTTAATACAGAACCTGTCACTATGAAACTGCAGGCGGCCTGTTATAGAGCAGAAGGAGCTGAGCAGACTGATATATAGTTTTATGGGAAAAGATTCAGTAAAATTTCATTCATTTAAATTCCTGCTCATTCTGGGCTTTAAAGTCCAGGGGGCAGTCCTATCAGTGATTGACGGCTCTCTCTGTATACACAGTCATAGAGAGACTGCTGTCAGTCACTGATGGGACCGCCCCCTGGACTTCAAAGCCCAAAATAAGCAGGAATATAACTGTATAAAATAGAAGTTTTACTGAAACTTTTCCTATAATATACTGCTCAGTCTGCTCAGCATTTCCTGCTCTATAACATGACGCCATGTTCAGTGTGAAAGGTTCACTGTAAGGGTTCATTCACACATCCGTGTGTGTTTTGCGGATCCGCTCTCTCATAGAAAATGCCTTTTCTTGTCCGCAATTGCCAATAAATCGATCACATACATTTAACCCCTCAGATGCTGTGGTCAAATGTGACCACAGCATCTGGGAGGTTAAAGACCAGGCCGTGTACTGGCTCCCCTTGGCAAGGATCGGGGGAGCTGGACGTAGTGTGCGGTGACTACCACCTCTTATCCAATCCAGTACTGAGCCACGCCCCCTGCACTGATCACATGACGGTGACATCACCCCAGGTCCTTAGGGTTGTCCAAGGTTCGGGTTCATCGAAGAATCCCCTTATGGATTCAAAATTCCATTATGGTCCATGGTAGCGGAATCCATAACGGGATTCTTCGATAACCCGAACTTTGGATGCCGAACTTAAAACACAAGTTCACTCAACTCTACTCAGGAGTGGTACAGGGCTGCTGCACATTAGGAAGTGTAGTTCTAATAAAATGCCAGTGTTAATGTATTGGAGTCTATGACAAAAGCAAGCTAATGATTGTTTGTTACAGTTCCCTAGAGGAACTATTAAAAAGTAAAACAAGAAAAAAATTGGCTTTTTTTAATTTTAGAATTCCACACAATTTAGATTTTTTCTTTTCCTGCTTCCCACCACATTGTATGCAACAGTAAATGGTGCAGTTAGAATGTACATCTTGCCCCACGAAAAAAAAAAAGCCGTCAGAATATGACCATGGAAAGAATATTTCTTTAGATTTTTGGAGCTATGTGATAGTTTGTTTTTCACGAGGTAAGCTGTAGTTTTATACAATATTTTAACTTGGTGGCTCACCTCCCTTGCTCTGACTTTATGATTCACCCCGTTCATACATGTATTACCAAGTTGATTAATAACTGTAGGCAGACACACCCCATTTGGAGATCGTATGCATATTATTCAAATCTCTCATTTATTATTCTCATATATAAAATAATGTAAAATATATAAAAGAAAAATACACAAATACATAAAAACAAGCAGTTGTGTAAAATATACGAATTGCAATTCATTTAGTGTGTAGATTATATTGGGCAAAAAAAACAAACAAAAAAAAAACACTTATTTCTCTTCACTTCCCTCTTTGTACTAAGTTGCTGAGGGGAAGAAGTAAAAATAACGATGAGTATTTATATTCTTGTTCTGCAAATGTTTCTCATTGGCCATTTCCCATACACACACACCATACTAATCTGTCGTCTCCATTCATGTATCAGCTTAATGTCTTTGTATATTATTCCAAAGTCCGCAGCTCCTGTATCAATTCCGGATTAAACAAGCCGTTCTCATGGGTGATTTGTACCAATGGTACAAAAGATACACGGAGCCCAAAAGCCACCAAGAAGAACCCACTGGATTTAAGGACCAACAGATCTCATTTTGAAGCTCTTCATATGTGATAACCGCCCTGGGAATCCATTATGTCCCACTCCGTGCAGTGTGGAGATTCCACCAACACGTGGAACGCTGAGTTTCGGCGGCTCCTATACAGGCCGATTGCTCACATCAGCGATAACGGCAGCTGCCACTTCTGAGGGGATCGCCATCTCACCGCCCACCACTTCACCATTGTACCGCTTGTATCTAAAGGCAACGCTATCTGATCATGTACCTCCAAACGGGCCATCATCACATGGTGACAGCCTAATGATCTGCTAACAGTGAGTAAAGACCACCGAGTGTCACTATTGCAACATACTACTATAAATGGATCGATACAAAATGCTACAAATCATCCATGACATCTGCTTGTTTGACCAGGAATTGATACAGGAGCTGCGGACTCTGGAATAATATACAAAGACATTAAAGAGGACCTTTCACTAAGATTTAGGTAGTGAAATACTTACACTACCTTCCTGGGCGGCCCCCGCTGACGTCCAGGCAACATTTTATTTTTTTTCAAAATAACTCCCCGTTCGTCCGCTCCGGTCCCCGTTAGGTTTCACATGCGGGGATGTCGGCGTGGGCCACCCAGGAAGGTAGTGTAAGTATTTCACTAACTAAATCTAAGTGGATACATGAATGGAGAGGACAGATTAGTATGTTGCGTATATGGGAAATAACCAATGAGAAACATTTGCACAACAAGAATAGAAATACTCATCGTTGTTTCTACCGATTTCCTTCAGTTATTCCCCTCAGTAATTCAGGGAAGTGAAGAGAAATAAGTAGGTTTTTTGCACAATATGATCTACACAATTAATTAATTGCAATTCATATATTTTACACAACTGCTTGTTTTTATATATTTGTGTATATTTTTCTTTTTTATATATTTTACATTTTATATTTGAGAATAATTAATAAATGAGATATCGGAATAACATGGATACAATCTCTCTGGATCTCTCCAAATGAAGTGTGCTTGCCGACAGTTATTAATCAAACTGTAGTTTTTATCCATATAATTTTGGGTTATGTATTAATTTTTTTTAATATACCAGGGATAAAATATAAATTGTGACCACGCAAACCATCAAATGTCCAGAATCCAACTAGCACGTCTGACCGCTAAGCCCTATACTGCTGTGTGTGAAACCACAGGAGCACGCACAGTTCTTATGCGTTTCCCACATAAACTATCCTATCAGGCACCTACCGGAGCGGGTGGTACTGGAAAGGCAGGAGGGATCCTGTGTATGTGGCGTCCTCTTGAATGGGCAAATACCCATGGCCCTGGTGATGTTAGTAGTAGTTCCAGATGCTTGAAGCGTGCCCTGGCTGGAGCATGCTTCCCCTCCTCAAAGCTTGCGCTCTGTAGAGGGTGCACAGTGACATCACCTGAGCTACAAAAGCTACAAGGGATCAAACTCACCAACGCGTTTAAGAAACGCTCTTGTTTTCTTTCCTCAGGAATCAAAGAGGATGCCACATTCACAGGATCCCTTCTGCCTTTCCAGTACCACCCGCTCTGGTAGGTGCCTGATAGGATAGTTTATGTGGGAAATACCTGTGGTTCCAGAACCAGCAGTATAGGGCTTAGCGGTGGGGCATGCTAGTCTGATTCTGGACACTTGATGGTTTGCATGGTCACAAAATATATTTTTTTATTCCGGGTATACTGTCATTTAGTTGGCGGGTGATCCATTTTGGACCGCTTGTGAGAGCCCTGAACAGCTCACACAAACTGAAAGCCAAAAGAGTGTGAAAGTAGCCCTGTCTGAGTCTACTCCAAAAACTGACCCAAAAATAAACATATGAAGTGCTTACACCTTTGGGGGGAATTTTTTAAAATTATTTCATTGTACTCATTTTTGGCTTAAAATCATATTTTTAAATTGGCCTTTATTAAAACTATTGAGCCGTTCTGTCACAAAGGGTTAACTGTTTTTCTTTCTATATGACTGGTACTTTTACTTTGTGCCTGAACCTTATCTCTAAACTACTAAGAGGTCATAAACACTTATTTAAGCCACATTCTTATCAGTAAGATAAGAACCGAGCTATAATGAGTGTTTAGGAGGTCAGAGAGCAGAGATAAGGAGTCCATCTGCTCCTGGTCTGACGGAAAAGACAAAATCCAAAAGGGTGCTACTACAGCATCTCAGCTCTGTACAGAAAAAAGGACTGTATTTTTAATAAAGACCAATTGAAAAAATGTTTTTTAGCTCAAAATTAGTACAATGCAATAATATAAAAAAAAAAAAAAAAAAGGAAGAAGAAGTTGCCCCCAAAAGGTGTACATAGTCTTTAAACAGTGGAAGAACTTCATATGTTTGCGTATGTTTGGGGCAGAGCATTAATTTGGTATCAAGTATCATAATACTTTACTTGGTTAAAAGTTTAAATCCTGGTATTGTGACATCCCTCATTCTGCCAATGGCAGCATAGTCTGTTCCTCTACTTTGTGCGAGCCTACCAAATTGTATGTTAAAAGGGCACTTCCATCAGAATGGGGTATTGTTTTGAACGCTAATGGGGAGATTTATCAAGGCTGGTGTAAAGCAGAACTGGCTTAGTTGCCCATAGCAACCAGATGCCTCCAGCTTTGAAAGATGGTGGGTAAAATCTGATCGGTTGCTATGGGCAACTAAGCCAGTTTTCCTTTGCACCAGTTTTGATCAATCGTCCCCTATATTCACAGAGTGCACTCTCCAATATTCTTCCATTAATCGTTTTCAGCAACACTGTCCCTAGAAGATGAGCGCTTGTCATGTCTCTCCCCATGCTCAGCGCACAGGACAATGGCGGAGACTGCGCGGGGTGAGGGTTTTATAGGGCTGTGACATCACTACAGGCTCATTTGCATATATATTTAAACATCATTTTTCTCAGCACTGAGGACACATATGAACATGGGACCAACACAGATGCCTTCAGCTGCCAAGTGCACATGTAACAGGTCAGCCAGTGATCATAGGTGCAAGTCTGCTGACAGATGCCCCCTAATGGCAGATTATAATTGATTATTTTTGTAATGTCCTTCTAATGGTTTTAGGGCATATGCTCGGGCAAACTGGTTTTCACAAGTTAGTTATTAGGAGTGCGGTCATTTTTATGATGTAGTCTGAGGGAATATATAGTGTTGACAGTAAGTAGGATGTAATGAATGAGTCAGACACCTTCACAGCACATGACGTCACCACCTATGATTCATGTGTAGTGCACGGCACCGGGAACGTGGAGGAAAACAGGACAAGCAACCCGAACAATCAGCCTAAAAGATTGGAGCCAGTGGATGAGAAATTAACACAGCAATGTCAACCACAGAACCGGGCCTTAGCCCGTTACACGTGCCCAGGCTCAACCATAGAATGTTAAAAATCCTGCCAACCATTAGCAAAGCTGATGTGACTCCCAGAGAAGTGGATGAATCATAGAAGATCGGGGAAGCTGCGGCCTTCTGTCACATTACTCACAGCACTAAAGAGGTGAGTGATACAAGTCTCAGATTCCTGGCATTAGAAATGTCCATATAAAAAGGGAGTTCTCATTATAGCTGGAAAATCAGCCAACTGTGCAACACGTGGATCCATGCGTAGTCAAGACAGGGTCCAGCGAAGAGCAGACCGTCTCCCAACTTTCTTAGACTGCCTACATACGAATGTATATTCCCCACATACAATTAGCTAAGCAGGTAACAGAAAGCTGGGTTACAAGCCAGTGGCGAGTCTCGGACAAGTTTAAAAAATGTTCCCAAATATATTTTGGCAATTTTCCATGCAAATGGGTATGGTGATCAGCAGGGGGTGACAGACATATTTCTCGAAGAAACCCTCATCAGTTTCAACGAAGTGTGTAGAGAGAGCATAAAGGTGCACATATACTGTACATTGGATTAATGCATTTCATGTGCATGAGGGTGTCCTAATTCTGCTCTGACAGATCATGCCAGGGAAGACTGATCAACCATGTTGAATTTTACATGCCCGATCCTTTTAGTTTTCATTGGAGACCAGCCACTGCCACCAGGTGTCTCCTGTACCAATTCAAAACACATGCATGCCCTGTCCAAATGAATGTGCTTGTGTATGGTGGGGTCGGAAGGAAAGAGGTCAGCCAAATAATTTTTAGCCCGAGGAGCTCAAGGTGTATTGCCAATTCCAGCCTTCCATTTTTTTCATTGCTTTACTGAATATACAAAATTATTGAAATTTAAAGGCGTTTCTAGGTGTTGGAGATTGATGACCTATCCACAGGATAGGTCATCAGTATCTGATCAGTGGGGGTGCGACTCTTGCACTTCCACCAATCAGCTGTTTGAAAAGTAGAGAGCCGCTGTCTCTTCCTAGGCCTGTGACATCACGTTCATCAGTAACATGGCTCATGCAGTTCAGTCCCATTCAATTGAATAGGCCTGAGCTGCAATATCAAGCCAGCCACTATACTATGCATGGCCCTGTGCGGGGCAAGCTGCAAGGTGTCTGCGGCGCTCAATGGAGATCCACGGCCTCTCCAAACCGCTGATGAGCACCAGGAGTCAGAAGCCCACGAGGATAGATCATAAATAATAAACAGCCAGAAAATACAGGGTCAACCATCTTAGCATAGTCTGTCCACCTTACAGTGCAACGACCTAACCCAAGGCATGGACCAGAGGTTTCCATAACCCCGTCCTCCTCGGTTCGGCATATAGGACTGGTATACCGATCCCAGCCGTGAATGCCGTCGAGTAAAAAGCATGGCTGTGGTAGTCAAAAATCTGAATTTTGGAACAGACAGAATCCAGATCTTAAAGCAGCCAAAACATTACCCTTCCAAATACTGCAACAAACATAATCACCAGACTTCTAAAATAGAACCTTTCATGGGGCGTCTGAGGAGGCTTTTTAAAGGGCCGACTATTTCAGCGAGGGAGACTTTACATATAGGTAAATGTCTGTTCAGGTGGATTTTATTACGCACTTTATTTGCATAAGCAAAAATATGACCTGTGCTCCAGACAGAAGTGGTCAACAGCTATCCTGAAGTCAACCAGAAGGGTTACCCCGGAGGCAGACCAACAGCTAACAATCAAATCACCCTTTTAGGGAATGCACCATGTGTCTATGCCAAACATTCTCGGCAATTCTTGTATTGTCCCTGCTATGATATATTAAAGAGGTTGTCAGTTATAAAAAAAATTATATATAGCACTGTAAATCTGATGGGCAGCAATATATAACTGAGCTAAGCAAGTTTTAGGTAAAAACCTGGTTCTCTTCTAGCCTTTTGTTTACTTGCAATAACAATCTCTGCCCCTCCCCCTGCTCTGCAGAGGAAGTGAATATAAGCACTGCCCTGAGTGACATGTCTGCCTGCTGGGAGACTCAGCAGCATGTTGTATGTGTAGGACTACAAGTTCCAGTTGTACAGTGACACTGCTGATACACACAGGATCTTCTCCCTACCTGTTCTTGTGAAGAACTCCTCTAGTCCGTGAGCTCCTGTGCCCAGCATTTGTCTCCTCACTGCCTGCAGCTACTCAGTAAAGCCTTCAGCCCTGAGTCTGTGTAGCTGAAGGGGTTAATATTTCCTCAAGTATCTAGTGGGAGGGAGACAGGGCAGACAGCAGCAGCTCATCCAGTGCAGGGGGCGTGGCCAGCACAGTGACATCAGGTGTACAGACACAGATCAGCTCTGCAAGGCTTGTGCACTAATCATCATCAGAGCAGGAAGAGAAGCTGACATCACAGGTCATGTGACCCTCAGTGAAATCTGAGAAAGGAGCAACTACAGATGCAGTAAGTGCATGGTAAAGCCATTACATTTGATTAGTTAGAAACATACAAAGAACAAAAAAATAACTGACAACCCCTTTAACAGTCCTATAACTTTGCACTTTTCATGCTGATGGGGTTTTTACAAAATTACTGGGATATTGGTTCCGGAGATTGACCGGAGTAGCCCTTTCACACATGTAGCGATCAGCCCCGAGATGTTCCATGCCGGGGGCGGTCTGACTACAGAGGAAATGTTCCAGGTGCAGTGCCCACTATGATTTTGTACACTTACTGCTGTGTTCACACATGAGCTGACACTACTAGGGGATAAAGTTCGGGACAGATATTGCAGATGTCTGCTTTCACACATACATTACCGTAACATTTCTGGGCTATCCTGCATTGGTGAAAGGGGCTTTATAGTCTCATAATAAGCTGACACTTCCATTTCTGTGGAGATCAGTTCTCAGCAGTCATCTCATTATCATCACAGACAGGGTTACAATGACAAGTGACACAACGGTCATAAAACTGGCTGCAGATTAACACAGGATCCACTGACAACAGAGGACGGTCATAGTTCACCATCTCCCATTCCCTTTACAATGGCCTCTGCACAGGAACGGAGCATGCCCACAACACTCTTTCCTAGTCAATGAGCTGTCTCCAGACGACCGGTCCACCTCTCAATGCTCTCAGATCGTGCACCGATTTGCTTCATGCACCTTTAATAATAAACTCGATAACCCAAGAATTTACGACCATAAGCTCATTTGCGAGGCTTAAGCACAAACATATTGTAGACTTGGCAGCCCGCACAGCAGTAATCTGAGAAGAATTTTCATTTTACCTGTCGCTGCCTGCAGAGAGCGGCTTACAGCCACACATTTTGTAAGCTCCCGCAAGCAAGCGCGCCCCCGCGTCAATCGGTTTCTGTACGTTAGCTGGGTTTTCATTTTAGAGCCCTGATGTGTAATGGGCTTGTGGTATATAAGGAATATTACAGAAAGGAAGAAAAATTGAAGACAGAAAGGAAGCAAACACACTTAAAGGGGTTGTCTCACTTCATCAAATGGAATTTAATGTATTGTGATTGTCCATATTGCTTCCTTTTCTGGCTAGACTCAATTTTCCCATCACATTATACACTGCTCGTTTTCATGGTTACAACCACGCTGCAATCCAGCCTTGGTGGCCGTGCTTGCGCACTATAGGAAAAAGCGCTGGCCTATGTGCGCTCCTATGGTCCCGGCCACCAGAGAGTCCAGCGCTTTTTTTTCTATAGAATGTAAGCACGGCCACCGATGCTGGATTGCAGGGTGGTCATAAGCATGGAAACGAGCAGTGTATAATGTGAAGGAAAAATGAGTCTAGCCAGAAAAGGAAGCAATATGGACAATCACGATACATTAGTGAGTGCCTTGTATCAACTTTCTCTACATAATAAATGCCAGTCGCTGAAATGAGACAACCCCTTTAAAAGGGGCAGCCCTCAACATATTTTGACATTTCGGTCAGACAAGATTACATGTAGATTTCCACAAGTCCCAATGAGCTCCACAATTGAAGGGGTTGTGCCAAGTTTATAAGTTATCCTTATCCTGATCACTGGGGGTCCGAATGAGCAGACCCCTATCGATCCCGAGAAGTACGGGATCCTTCCACTGTTTTGATGGAGCAGCAGCTCGTATAGGCACGGTGCCCTTCATTCATTTCCTATGGGAGCACCGGAGAAGGAGTACAGCGGCCATCTCCATCACCTCTATAGAGACTGAATGGAGGGAACGTGACCCTCGTTCTCGGGATTAATAGGGTCTTAGAGGTCAGACCCTCCACAATCAGCTAGTTACCCCTATCCTGTGATTAGAGGATAATTTATAAACTTGGCACAACCCCTCTAAAACTGCTAAATGACGTGACATTATTCTGTATTTCATGTCGAGGAGGCTACTAAAAGGAATTCCCCACAAAAATTAAATAAGCAGACTTATAGGGTTTACCCCCTCCCCCCTTTTACAAACCCTTTTTTGTTAGAAGAATCCACCCAAAAATAAGCGGAACACAGGTTGTACTGCTGCTGAGAACCATTCAGCAGCAAAAGCTCAATACCTCTGCAGCCAAGCCATGCCAAGCATCTACAGCCAAGCCATGCCAAGCATCTACAGCCAAAGGCCGCAGTGTTGTACAGTGTTATGCTCGCAACCTCAGCCTGTAGGATGTGGGCATGATGAGACCTTCAGAGGACAAGACACTCTTTGTAGCTGCTCTCCTTGAGGGGTTATAACAGGCCATTCTAAGAACTCCTTAAAATGGGGGTATCTCTAGTGATGAGTGAACTTGTGTTTTAAGTTCGGCGTCCAAAGTTGGGGTTATCGAAGAATCTCGTTATGGATTCTGAATTCTGTTATGGTCCGTGGTAGCGGATTCCATAATAGGATTCTTCGATCACCTGAACCTTGGACGCCAAACTTAAAACACAAGTTCACTCAACACTAGTTATCTCACAAAACGCATTTATGACCTATCCACAGGAGACCCTAAAGTCTCCAGTCTAAACAGAGCAATAGCGCACAGGTTGCTCCACCGCTATAGGACTGACTGGGCACTGTTTACAGCGGTCCCATTCAGACAGAAGACTTGAGGACCGCCGTTCTTGGGACTGCAGTCAAACCTCTTACTGATCCAACATTCATAACCTATCCTGTGGAAAGGAGACACATGCTGTCCGTGGGATCAACCCTTTATTGCCGTACTTTTATTTCATTTTTTTGAAACCAGGTAACCCATTTAACTACAGATCACCAATTATATTTCCCAATTCATATGATTTCATAATGTATCACACTCCACCAAACCAGACTGTTTGATATCTCCCATTTCCAGAGCAACAGCCAGAAACCGTTAGAATGGGATATTGTCCCAATGAACGGCAATCACTAAGCGAATGAAACCAGACATATGTCCCTACGTCATGGATTAAATAGCGAGTGTCTTAAAGATATGAGAACAGTCGAATCCAGTATAGTAGCAGGGCAGTAAAGACCTCATCACTGAGGCTCACCTCAACACTTTCCTCAACTTCAATCCCGCCATCTTTGTCATCATCCATTTGTTTATGAATTGTTCTGATGGCTTCCAAGCTAGAGCGGTCCTCTTCTGTAAGACACGGTGGACTCAGGGAAATAAGTGGATCTGTAAGGAGAAAGTGAGACAGATGAAGACTACTACTTATTCTTCTATACTGCTGAGCAACAGCAAAGGGCACCATTCAAAATTTCAGAACACGTCAAAATATGTTCATATGTCGACTTATGGAATAATGCCCCCATCCCTGGTTTAATACATCATCCCCCCAAACCCTTGGTTTTCTTCAACGAGGGTCCCAGTCAGACACCCACAGGTTCAAAAGGGACGGCATTTTGTATTGATGTTCCAGCACTTGCCATGACTAGGACACCCTTTTAAATGTCTAGTTGGCTCATTGTTGAGTAGAATAGCAAACTGCGTGGTCACCATGCATCACGTAAACGGTTTTCCAAAATTCATACAAGTCTCAATAGACAGTTTTAGACTACTCGCACTTTTTCAACCCAAAAATACACATTTTTCACGTTTTGCTTGCTTCTGTGTCATCACTCAGCACGAATACTAACGTGTGCCATTGTAGAATGGCTGCAGATCAGTGTCATATGACCCATTTTCTGCATACAATTCTCAACAGCGCTTGAATCATCAGCTGTCTCCTTCCCCCTCTGGCAGCTGTACACAATTGGGTAAGCCTCCTTCCCCCACTGGCAGCTGTAAGTATAGTCCTCAATAGATTCCCAGTCAGGTTCTGTAAGCCCTTGGCAGTAGTAACTATGGTCTCCAGTAACTTCCTCAATCAGCCTCCTTCTCCCCACAGGTGGGCACGCACATATGTATATAAATAGCAAGTACTGTTAATTGTACATGCCCTATGCAATAAATCTAATATTTACTGGTAGGAAAATCCCTTTCAAACAAAATGGATGAGTGAGAAAACTGTAAAGACAAAGCCGGTACAAGAAATGGGGTTCTCCTAGAAAGGGATTAAACACGTTATGTAGATAAGCACTGCAAGTTGGGATTCTTTTTAAGAAATAAAAATGTATATATGTCACTGCACTGAGTTAAACCAAAAAAAAAAAAACCTTTCACATTCACTGAGCTTGAACCGTCCAGTGAAGTATTAAATGTCTTATTACATACAATAGCAAATCCGTCAAAAGTCACATTCGTGCTGGGAAATATATACGGTGACCTAGACAGGCAACAAAGAACTAACTGATCCAGAAACGTCTCCTGTTACTGCCAACCAGCAGAACGTGAAGTATGTAGATACATGGGGGTGATGGGACGACACAACCTGATCTAACCTCCCCGAGTACTAATGATATTAACACAGAGTATTCTTCAACCCATTCGTAGCCAAAATGTCAAAGATCATACAAATTATGCGGACACCCATCTTCACTCCAAAAGGAGTCAAGAACGCAGACTGGGGACCAAGGAACATTGTGCATGGAGGTGTCATCCCTTCAAGATGTCATGGGTGGGGTCTCCCTCAAGCCAACACCTCGTCATTGGGTTCTAAACCTTCTGATAAGGCTGTACAGTCAGCGCCTCTATATTACAGGATCCATTCCTTACACATGACTTCTTAAAAGGTGTGTCCGCCTCACCATTCAGCTCTATAGGGCTGCCGGAGATAGCAGAGTGCTATAGCTCCGACATCTCTGGTAACCACAGAGTTGTAGTGGCAGACACATGCGTGCCTGCCGCTTCATTCAAACTGGGAATACAAGCCCCCGTTTTGGTGATAGGCGGGAGACCCAGCGGTCTGACCACCCACCAGACAGTCATTCCTTATCCTGTGGATTGGGGATAAGTTGTTGTTATGGGACAACCCACCTAATACTCCTGGGTGCCTACATCAAGCTCCATCAGGAGACTCCACATCACAGGAAGTCAAGAAATAGACTGCTTCTTCTCGAGACCTAGTAGGAATCCTCACCTCCGCTG
Source organism: Bufotes viridis (assembly GCA_033119425.1). NCBI lineage: Eukaryota > Metazoa > Chordata > Amphibia > Anura > Bufonidae > Bufotes > Bufotes viridis. The sequence goes on along the minus strand of CM065589.1, from coordinate 563,348,653 downwards.
TGTAGAGGAGGGAGGGCCTACACAGGCCAAAGACTGGGTGAGAATGTTCCTTCGCCTGATTATCTTCTCGTGTAAGCAGGTCAATGAACCCCTGACAAATGAGCATAAACTGATGGTGGCACAAAGCTGTCAACAATAATTAAAGTACACGTGCTAGTATTAATAATCGCTCGGACACTTATGGTACACCGCGGATTATAGCTCCATGTAAATGGAGCTAAACAAGAGGCCAGGAAAAATAAAAATCTGCCCCTGTGAAAGGACCCTAGGTCCCAACAGTGCTTATGAGAGATGAAGTTATTAGTGTTATGAAAGTCAGAAAAAAGGTCATCTGGAAGAAAACTTAATGCCATACTACATTTCCACGCTGGCTCCAGGTGCTTGGGTTCCCAGCCCATTAGCAGCTAGGTACACTAGAAAGATGAAGTATGCTCGCACGTTATCTTATCGGTCCTGCCAAGATTCTTTGAAACTGCTTTTCCCAGCCAGTTTGGAGAAACAGCACAAACATGGGATTATGTGTCACAAGAAACCAGTCACAAAGTATAATGAGCTTACACTCCGACAACTAGAATAACTGCCGGACAGTCTTTCAGATGTCTTGTCTGGAGCCCAGTTTTCTCCTAGAAGTGATGCTTCTTAGGGTACTTTCACATACGCCCAGCAACAATAAGGTGGAGATTCCCTTTGGCATTGTTGTGTCAGATCAAAAAAACAATGAGGCAGATTGACTGATGAATACGCACCAGCATTCAGTGTCGTAGATGAGACAGATGTATCATCGAGCATCATCCCACCTCTGAGACCCGCACCTATCTCTAGAACAGGGCACAACGCGCAAGTGTGGCCACCCTCCATTTACTTCTATGGGAGTGCTAAAGATAGCCAAGCGATGGCTCAGCTATTTCCAGGAATCATATACAGGTGAATAGAGAGGTAGAAGCGCTTGCACGGTGCGCTGTCCATTCACTTCTATGGTAGTTCTGGAAATAGGGCATACTCACTCAACTTTTTGGAACTCCCATAGAAGCGAATGGAGAGCACGCCGCACATGCACAGTGCACACTCATTCCATTTGGGGGCACTGTTCTAGAGATAGGGGTGGGTCCAAGAGGTTGGATCTGCACCTATCTGATATTCGTGGCATATCCTAACGATATGGCCAAATGTGAGATTGTCCAACCTCTTTCAGTTAATAACATTTTTTGTGATAAGTACGAAATTGTTCAGTTCTCCGTATCGGTGCACGTCCCAGAGATAGGTTCTACAGGTAGTCATGTGATGGAGAGAAATTATGTCCCCATTAGCCTCAGCTCAGAGAGAAGATTAGGTGATCATTTCCTGGTCAATGCAAAATTAACTCTTGCAATACCAGGTCATACTATCTCTTACTCATCACTGCTGAAAACAAACAAGGGATTACAACTTCATAAAATGTACCTTGTTAAATGTCAGAAAAGAAGCCACGAACCTGCTTTATGGACAATCTGACAAAAAAAAAAAAAATTTCAATCACACCAAGAAGTTACTGGAATTGAATGAAGCGTTTTATGGGTAATGATGATATACATATGATTACAATATTAGAGTGCAAGGATTGAAGGGAGGCTGTAGGACCTCTTGGGCCACCTCTAGCCTGGATACAGGATGAGATACGGTTGGGCATGGAGGAATACAGGTTCTGTATGGTATCCTGCGGGACATTAGGCCACAGATGTTACAGCTGGGCCTACAGATCCTGCACGCTCGTAAGCTGCCAAAGCTGGAACCCCAGCTGTTCTCATAAATGGTAGCCTGGCGATTAATCTGGGGACTAGAAAGTCCAAAGAAGCGTCTCTGGCGGAGGCATTCTTGGGAAACCTCGTTTGGGGGCGAGCATCATCCTGCTAATAAAAGCCATTTGGAAGCCCTGCAATGAGAGGCAACACGTGGCTTTAGGATGTCTACACATCACGGAGCTGTTCGTATCCTTCTTATCACTACTAGGGGAGACCGACTGTCAGATGGAATGGGTCCCCAGGCCATTACACAAGAAGTTGGTGCAAATGTGTAGCTCCATAGCAAAGGCAGGACTGAAGCGCTCACCATGAGCCCTCCATATTCAAGCTCAACCATCATTGGATCCCAAATAAAACCTGGATGATACACTTCACGTCCACATCAGTCCACACTGCTTCTTCAAGACACCACTGCAAATGAAGGTGATGGTGGCTGGCTGGCAATGACACAACATGGTTTGAACGCCGTGACATCAAATTTCTTTCTGCTAAGTGCCTGGAAATGTTCCAGCAAGCAGTTTCATGATGGTGGACATCAAGACTGTGGGAGCTGCTCGTGCTGGTCAGTGAATAAATCAATCCTCTCTACTGGTGGTCTGCCCGAGTCTGTTCGTTGTGTGTATGCCCTCACATAACCACTGCCATCAACACCTCCTAGGTTAGAACAGCCTAGATGGCAGGCAATTCGTCAAATCAACCATTTTGCTTCTCTCAGTCCAATAATGTGCCCCTCTCAAAGTCTGCCACTGGGCAAAATGTCGGAGTGTGTTGTAGAGGCATGTCTAGCAGTCTGTTCACTGGAGCGAGACCTGGGTCCATCCATTACCATCAATGGGCCGACTTGACTTCAGTGAAGTTGGGCACATCCAAGAAAAAGGAAGAGACAAAAGAGACTGGGAGAGAACCGCAGCACCTTCACTTTAGGGACCACCATCTATCCCAATCTTATGGCATATTCTATCTATATTCCACAACTAGTGTGAAACCCCCTTGAAAGTTTTAACGGGAAAAAAAAAAAAAAAAAAATTCAGGTAAAAGTAGAGCCTATAGCAGAAAAAAATAAAATAAATTTAAAAAAACATCCCCAAGAAAGCAATTCATTTTACTTGAGTGATGTATGAAATTTTCAATGAGATCAAACATTTACAGTAAGGCGATTCTACTCTCACTAATCTGACATTCAGAAAGGTCACATTACAAGATAGCGCAAGTGTAGTGTGCTGTGGGAACATCCCAACAATGTCATGGGGTCTGCTTACCACGGGATATTTTATCTCATTCACTTCCTAAATGACCCTTTCACTTTTTTTTCCACATTTTATGTTCCTGCTTCGTGCTAAAATAAAAGAATTCAAGTGTGTTCCCCCCATTATTCTGCACTCAATACCCATAATTAGGGATGAGCGAATCGACTTCAGATGAAACATCCTAAGTTGATTCGCAAAAAATTTCGCTCCAATACTGTACAGAGCAGGAACCGAACCTGAATTCGGGAAATGTTTTTTTACAGTAGAAATTGATTTATGAAGGTATTATGCGAAGTCTTGCGAGGCTGCACGAAGCAATAACTTCAGCTCATCGGAGCCAATACATTCTAATACAGTACGTAGCGCTCGCTCCGTACAGTATTCAAATGAAGTACTATGCGAATCGACTTCGGATGTTTCATCCGAAGTGGATTTGCTCATCCCTACCCATAATGATCATGTGAAAACAAAATATGTTAGAAATCTTTGCTAATTTACTAAAATCTTGCTTTGACATAAGTATTCAGACCCTTTATTTAGGCCTTAGTTGAAGCACTTTTGGCAGAGATTACAGCCTCCAGTCTTCCTGAGTATGATGCCACAAGGTTTGCACACGTTGATTTGAGGATTTTCTGCCGTTCTTCTCTGCAGATCCTCTCAGGCTCTGTCAGATTGGATGGGGACCGTCAGTGGACAGCCATTTTCAGGTCTCTCCTGAGATGTTCAAGTCAGGGCTCAGGCGGAGATATTCACAAGGGTGGCTGCACACTCAAGGACCTTCAGAGTTGTCCCTGGGTTTTGAATCTAGAGGTCAATAAGTCTTACAGATGTGTAGATGCACCTGAGAAGATGACCTACAATATTGTATTAGTGATAACTTCCAAGACACATTTTTCCCATGGACAGGAAACATTTAGAAAAAGACATTAAAATGTGACCTCTTAATAAAAATAACACTTACCATTTTTATTTTACCATTTTGAGAACCCTGTGAGTGGACGTGGGGGTCCGCAGAGTAACACTGTGATGAGCGAGTTATTGTAACCATGTTGCACGCGCCTAATACATTTTTAAAGCCTCAGATAAGAGTGCATTCAACCCATTACCCACAACCATTAGATGTGAAAGAACTCAATCTCCTGCTATAACACTGTACATAATGAGGGACATGTGCCGAGACAACACACAGCTCCAGTGCCAAGCAGCAGAGGTCTCCAAAGCCATGAAAGGAAATCCAGCTATGTCAAAGCTGGCTTCTAAAAAAAAAAAAAAAATTATTGTAAGAAAAGGTTCTTCCAAATTTAAATGGTACACCTCAGAAGAGAAGAAATAAAGTCCTAATAAAACCACAAAACATTTTGACATGATAGAACGCTTACATAGCGCTGGGCCAGGGCATGCGCACTGCGATGCCCATTGTGGGCACGGCATCACTGTAGCTACTGCGGCCAACGGCTCGAAACCAGTGGCAAGGAGGCGGACCAAAGGAAAACAGTAGGAAAGCCGGCCGATGCATGCGCAGTAGCTACAGTGATGCCGTGCCCACAATGGGCATCGCAGTGCGCTTGCCCCGGCCCAGCAAGGGAGAGAGCAGGCGCAGGATCCCGCTGGAAGAGAAGGACGCAAGGGAAGAGAAGGGCGGGCAGAGGCTGGGGAGGGGATATGAGCAAAAGAGGCAGAGTAGCCTGGGCTCCAACGAAGTCAACGTCGCCCCTGGGCACTTGCAAGCCCTCATTTACATACGAATAAAAGTAAATTTTTGCCTCGAGTGAACTTCACAAGAACACAACAAAAGTACCATTTGAATCAACTAAAGTTATGCTACAGCGCTATGTAAGTGGTCTATAATGTCAAAATGTGGTGACAGACTCCCTTTAGGGGAACCTGCCGAGGAGAAGACCTCTGGTCTCACTCAGAAAGCCCATAAATTAGAGAGGGAGCCCTCAGTCGAGACCTTCAAAAGTCACCAGGAACAAACAGAAAACCTACAAAAAGCAACTCCCTGGAGGACCCGGCGTATCCGTGCATCATACAAACAACCCACTCATTTGGATGACAATCCATGCAATGCTTTGTTGCTCCTGTGGCAGCGCTGCAGAGGAACTGAAAAGAGCTATGTAAAAATACCGTAAGTACAGTATCCCACAAAAGTGAGTACACCCCTGACATTTTTGTAAATATTTTATCTTTTTATGGGACAACACTGAAGATACAACACTTTGATGCAATGTAAAAGTAGTCAGTGTACAACGTAAGTGTAAATTTGGTGCCCTCAAATAATAACACAGCCATTAATGCCTAAACCGCTGGCAACAAAAGTGAGTAAACCATCAAAAAATGTGGTGATAAGTAAGCAGGATGCGCTCATACCCATATGCAGTTGTGCATTTCTGTAGGGGAGCACATCCTGCACTTGTAGTCCGTTGCTAATGGCAATCACCAGCAAAAAATGCATACAATGGATGATGCCAGCAACGGACTACAAGTACCACAATGGACATCCTACATAAGATGAAATTTATGTGGATGTGGCAAGAATTCAGAACAAACACAGAACCAGAGATAGGTGCACGCTGCCGTCACACTAAACCCTCACACTGATGTTAAAAATTGAGAGTTAGTTCGACATATCCTACTAGGAGGACGTGTCTTAAGCCTCGGGCACCAGCGTCAAGGTCTCTCAAGTAGCCCGTGGGCCCTAACACTCACCTACCTGCGCCATATGGGCGATATCAGGGGCCAGTGGGCAATTACAGGAGCATTAGGACGACTCACAAACATCTCCTCTGTTACCTCCAGCATGTGGCCATGCATGCAATGGGAGGTGGGGGGTGTCTATGAGCCCTACCCAAGACTGACTGATATAGCCCAAGGCAAAGCAGGTGCACCCAAATGTGACCTGAAGATGAAAAACAGGCACATTTAAAATGGAGTTTATACACCTCCATACATATATATATAAACCATCAAAAAATATGTGGTGATAAGTAAGCAGGATGCGCTCATACCCATATGCAGTTGTGCATTTCTGTAGGGGAGCACATCCTGCACTTGTAGTCCGTTGCTTTGGGCTATATCAGTCAGTCTTGGGTAGGGCTCATAGACACCTCCCACCTCCCATTGCAAGCATGGCCACATGCTGGAGGTAACAGAGGAGATGTTTGTGAGTCGTCCTAATGCTCCTGTAATTGCCCACTGGCCCCTGATATCGCCCATATGGCGCAGGTAGGTGAGTGTTAGGGCCCACGGGCTACTTGAGAGACCTTGACGCTGGTGCCCGAGGCTTAAGACACGTCCTCCTAGTAGGATATGTCGAACTAACTCTCAATTTTTAACATCAGTGTGAGGGTTTAGTGTGACGGCAGCGTGCACCTATCTCTGGTTCTGTGTTTGCAACAAAAGTGAGTACACTCCTAAGTAAAATGGCCAAATTGTGCCCAAAGTGTCAATACTTTGTGTGGCCACAATTATTTTCCCAGCGCTGCCTTAACGCTCTTGGACGTGGAGTTCACTAGAGCTTCACAGGTTGCCACTGGAATCCTCTTCCACTTCTCCATGATGACATCACAGAGCTGGTGGATGTTAGAGACCTTACGTTCCTCCACCTTCTATTTGAGGATGCTCAATAGGGTTTAGGTCTGGAGACATGCTTGGCCAGTACAGCACCTTTACCCTCAATTTCTTTAGCAAGGTAGGGCTCCAGACAAAAAAAAAAAAAAAAAAAAAAAAAAAAAAAAAAAGTCAGTCAAGGAGCCATTGGCTCCTAATCTGAAAAAGTTAGGAGCCAAATTAATTTTTTTGTTGCCAAATGTAAAATACATATTATAATTAAAAAAAAAATAAGACTTGTCCTTACAGTGCGGGCAAAGTGGACTGGGGTGACAAAACGCGGTCCGGCATGCTGCCCAGGTCTGTGGCAGGGCACAGTAGGGGCCATCCCTTGCGGCTCTTCAGCGTGTGGGGCCCCTGTGAACACTGAACAGAGTCTCGTCCACTCTGGGGTTCACCAGAACCCCAACTTCTTTGGTGTAAGAGTGGCTCAGCCTCAGCTGGCTGAGCAAGGCCTTCAGCTGAGCCCACCAGTAGTTTATTATCCAGGCAGTCAAAGGGAAGGGCAGACTTCATGAGCCCCCCCCCTTGTAGGGAGGCTAATCCTGTAGGGCCCTTGGGTTTGTAGGGGGGCTGCTGCCGGTAAGTGGGCTCATCATAGTTCGGGAAAGGAGGGTACATGATTCCAGCCATGTCAGATCAGAGAGCAGGTGGTCTGCGCGGCTGCCCCTTACAGCCTGTTATAGCAGGCTCCTTACTTTAACGACCGGCAGCCCTGTAGCCTAACCCCTTCACTACCAGCCACACCTAAGCCTCCCCAGCATGGTGGCATCTCCGCACTTACTGACAACTAGACTGATGGCAGCCCCAATCCCTCATACGCACATGCGGCGGTATGAGGGAGCAGAGTGCTTGGGGGGGGGGGGGGGAGGAAGGGATACTGGGCAGCAGCAGCCAGCAAGGGAAGTCTTAGTGGCAAGCTTACCTGTTAGAGCGAGCAGTCGGCGTGGAGCGGTTTCATGAAGACAAGCTTCTGCAGTGTTCAGTGCGGAAAAATGGGGGTGGTGCGAGAGGAGCAGTAGCCTATGGCATGGCAGCGTGCGATACTAGGACCAATCAGCAGCCTCCTCACTAATAACAGAGCTCTGTACTGTGCGGAGCTCTGTTATTGGTGTCTGCTGCATGAAATACTGGTTCATCTTAAAGCGGCAGAGTCTTGTCGCCATTTTGCAATTCGAAGACGCATTGGCAACCATTTTGGTCGCCATCTGGAGCCCTGCAAGGCAGGGGTCATCTTGGAGGTGTGTCTGGGGTAGTTATGTATGAATACTGCCCTGCGGCCCAGTTTCCGAAGAGGGGGGGGGGGGGGGGAAATCATGCTCTGCTTTAGTATGTCACAGTACATGTTGGCATTCATGGTTCCCTCACTGAACTGTAGCTCCCAACAGCCCTCATGTAGCCCCATCTGGAGCTGGAAAGCCGCAGTTTGCCCATCCCTGGCCTAGGCCATCTTTAGGTAGAGCAACAGTTCTTTTTTTCAGATCCTCAGTTCTTTGCCATGAGGAACTTCCAGCGACCAGGAAGAGAGAGTGAGAGCGGTGACACCAAATTTAACACTCCTGCTCCCCATTCACACCTGAGACCTTGTAACACTAACGAGTCACATGACAACGGTTAGGAAAAATGACTAATTGGGCACAATTTGGCCGTTGTCACTTAGGGGTGTACTCACTTTTGTTGCCAGCGGTTTAGACATTAATGGCTGTGTGTTGAGGTATTTTGAGGGCGCACCAAGTTTACACTGTTATACAAGCTGTACACTGACCACTTTACATTGTCAGATCTTGAGTGTTGTCCCATGAAAAGACAGAATACATTTTTTTTTTTTTTTACAAAAATGTGAGGGATGTACTAATTTTTCTGAGATACTGTACATCTGTACACATCAGCCTCTCTATGGACACATATTAGTCCACCATGAGTATAGAGTCTATGTGAGCAACAGTCAGCTTCCCAAGCAGGTAGACCTATTACACACCCAGAAGAAAGACACAAGTGAAGAAAGGAAGGCATCCTATTAGACTGATGGAAACGTAACAGATGCCCGGCAGGTGCACCCATGTGTTGAGTTTATATACAGAGCATTGCCTGGCTAGGAGGAGACCTCTTAAAGATTCTGTCACCAGGGATTCAAAACTGAAGGACATCCCGCTCTCACCCGGGAGACACTTCCAGAAAACTGGATGTGTCAAACCCTTATGTGGGCTGTGTGTAAATGAAACAACATCTGGTCATTCTGACAAGGTGTCGTTCTACGTGGCATGAGCACCATACTGCGTTCAAAGTGTAGTCACAGGATGCGGAATAAAACACCCAGGTCCATATCTCCATACCACGAGTACTGAAGCATTTCCGAGCAGCCTCTTTGGCCAATGGCCAGAGTCCCTCATCATTAACCTCCACAGATTTTGCCTTATGTCCTCTTTCAATGATATAAGCCAACCGTGCACATTAGATAAGTGTCAGCCAAACCTGCTAGGACCAGACGACCATACAGATACCGGCAAAATACAGATACCGGCTGTGCGCAACCCGCACTTTCCTCGGTCCCCATTATAAAAAATGTTTATTCTTGTTCAAAACAGACTAATTCGATAATTTGATAAACAGCTAAACGGACCACAGATAGATGACATTACAGAAATGAGGGGTCCGTGTGAGGGGTCAGGACATAATTTGCCACAGTACTAGCGGCCCATCGGCTGGTAGGACAGTCCAGTAGTTCATCATACACTGGACTCGGTCCTGTTTAAAGGTTGTCCGCATCTATGGGCTTCTTTTTGACCCTGGCCTTTCTACTATTGGCCACTTCTTTTCTGTGACCTTTGACTGAATTTAATCACATTGTTTATACCATAAACCATTTTTTTCCCCTGTGTACAAGATTCCCCTGATGATTCCACTTGATGAAACATGCATGTAGGGTCTAGCTGCACTAGGGTTCTACAGGGCCTATAACTGTTGAGGGAAAGGTTCCGGACGGGGTCGTTCTTTTCAGGGCGGTTACTCCGTGGTTAGGACAATAGGGGTAAGTGCAGTCCCTTTATCATAGGGACGTCTAGGGCAGTGTTTCCCAACCAGTGTGCCTCCAGCTGTTGCAAAACTACAACTCCAAAAACTACAACTCCAGCCTCCAGCTGTTGCAAAACTACAACTCCCAGCATGCCCACAGCCAAAGGCTGTCCGGGCATGCTGGGAGTTGTAGTTTTGCAACAGCTGGAGGCACACTGGTTGGGAAACACTGGTCTAGGGCTTCATACTTTACTGTTGTACCCTCTGTCCCCTTTTTACCCACCCCGTCCGGTCCCATTCATCCACCACGAATACCAACATCGGTAAGGTAGGACAAACGGTTATCTCTTATATGGTGCCGCCGTGCACTTTTATTGAACTTAAAAAGGTACATTTTCATTGTCCTGAGCATTAATATTCTTCTTTTGCATGTCTGGCATTTATGCCTTTACAATTGTGTCTTATTCTAAAGTATCTGAGTAAAAGTTATGTTTTAACTCCTTCTATTCAGCACGCCTTATTTTGCTATACAGAGCAGACGGATCTGAACAGAATGATATAACTTCATACATAACTTCGGCGGATCCACCCCCGCGTCTAAATGTAAGACAGCTTCCTATCCATCTTACAGTTAGACCATTGTCTACTCCTAAACCAGGACGTAGTAAATGGTAAATGAGATGGCCCTGCCTGCATGCGCAGTTCGTTCCCTGAGGCTGATGCCAGCACGGGGAGGGAACACTGCGCATGCGCTAGCTCGGGCATCACGAGATTACCGCGCTCTGGTTTACTGACGTCGGGGAGCAAGGAGGAGATTCTGAGGATGCGGTACTGGGCTCCTTCACGCTGGACTCATCTCAGGTTAATTTGCATATGTATCAAATCTTTTTATTACATAATAAAAGCACACAGAGCTATGGGGGCTGGATATTGCGGATGTGCTAGTGGCCATCTAGCAACCCATGTCCTCAGCTCTGTACACAAAATCCCGGTGACAGGTTCCCTTTAAACTGTATGACTTGGGTAAAACGTTCTGGATATCCTTGCACAAGCTTCTCACAATAGTTGGTCGGAATTTGGGGCCATTCCTCCTGACAAAACTGGTGTAACTGAGCCATGTTTGTTGGTCGCCTTGCTAGCACCTGCCCATAACTTTTCAATAGGATTGAGATCAGGGCTTTGTGATGGCCACTCCAAAACATCGACTTTGTTCTCCTTAAAGGGGTTGTCCGGGATTGGGGACATTGGTGTAATAGTACTAGAGTGACATACATATTTCACACATGCATGTCCTACCTGCGCCACATATTTCTGAAGCCCGTTTTGATACTGCAGATTGGCCAGAAGTAACTTTTTTCCATGGCAGGCGAGCGAAGCCTCTTCTTCCGGCTTCGCAGGGAACCCAGTGACGTCCAAGTAGTTATGCAGAGCACACAGAGGGGAGGTAACTAGAATTGCAGACATCGCCCCCCCCCCCCCCCCTGCCCTAGCTGATGTCTTAGGATGTTGCTTCAGTATTTCCACATAATCTTCTTTCCTCATGATGCCATCTATTTTGTGAAGTGCACCAGTCCCTCCTGCAGCAAAACAACCCCACAACATGATGCTGCCGCCCCCGTGTTTCACAGTTGGGATGGTGTTCTAAGGCTTCCAAGCTTCTCCCTTTTTCCTCCAAACGCAACGATAGTCATTATAGCCAAAATTTTAGTTTCATCAGACCACAGGACATGTCTCCAAAAATATAGGTCTTTGTTCCTGTGTGCATTGGAAAACATTAATCTTGCTTTTTTATGTTTTTTTTTTTTTTTTCTTGGAGTAATGGCTTCTTCCGGGCAGTGGCCTTTCAGCCCATGTTGATACAGTACTCGTTTCACTGTGGACATTGACACAATCTTACCAGCTTCCACCATCTTCACAAGGTCTTTTGCTTTTGTTCTTGGGTTGATATGCACATGTTGGACCAAAGCACGTTCACCTCTGGGACACAGAACTTGTCTCCTTCCTGAGCGGTGTGATGGCTGGACATTCCCATCTTGTTTGCACTTATGTATAATTGTTTGTTCAGATGAACGAAGAACCTTCAGGTATCTTGAAATTTCACCCAAAGTTGAGCCTTACTTGTGCAAGTCCACAATTAACTCCCTCAAAACTTGGCTGATTTCTTTAGACTTTCCCCTGATGCTACACAAAGAAGCAGTGTGTTTCAGGTGTGCATTTAAATACATCCACAGGTGTTTCTCTAATTAACTCAGATGTTGCCAACAAACCTTCCAGAAAACAGAAGCTTCCAAACACATGACATCATATGGGCTGTCCAGAATTGTTTAAAGGCATAGTAATCTTAGTGTATGTAAACTTCTGACATTGCAGAAAGTAATAAAAATGCCTTAAAACATTCTCTCTCTCTCATTATTATGGATTTTGGCAAATAATAATTACGCTAATCCTAATTGACCAAAAACAGGAAAAGTTTATTCAGATTTCATGTCAGATATTGAGGAAAAACATGCATGTGTCTTAATATAGTGTATGTAAACTTCTGGTTTCAACTGTATACACACACACACACACACACACACACACACTTATCTATCTGTATGGCTGAATTAAGTGGGAAATCAAGCCACTGACGTGGTGAGAAACAATGTGGCTACTGGCTGACCTTGCTTTGTGCATTGCTGATCTGCACAGATTACATTTTCATGTATTTGATGCATTTTTAAGAATATACGCAGACATTTATAGATCTTCCTCTTATGTTTCGTGGCCTTTTGATAAAGACTGTGATACACCCCATGCAGGGAGCGTACAGAGAAGTCTGCTGTGAAACCAATCGGAAACCTGTATAAAGCATTACTGATGTGAAGTATGCTGAGAGGTCACACAGGCCTAAACCTTACTAAGCTGCAATGCAAAAGAAATTGTGTCACAGGAAAAATGTTGCTTAGAGCCCATGTACAAGGTAATTCAAAGTACATAGTCACAGGCACTAATTCAATGAGCACGACTCACAGGCACTACAGCTGCCCAAGCACCTGCAATAGCCACCGGCCATCTCTCCCGACACCCCATACTCATCTACACTCGGCACAGCACAGCTTTTTAATGGCAGAAAGCCAATGTTGGGGTACAGTCATACAAAAGGTGAAAACAGCCATTTGAGAGCCATCAAGTGGCCGCTTTCAGAAACAATGCAGTCTATATAGCAATTAACATGGCAAGGGATTAGTGTCAAAAAATAGTACATGTCCTATTTTTGTCTATTTCATGGTCAGATGGACACACTTTAAATTCAGTGGGCCCCTTTTTAAGGGCTATTAAATGGGTATTCCCATCACAGAAAAAGGGGGCATATTGCTAGGATATGCCCCCATTGTCTGAGAGGTGCGGGTCCCACCTCTGGGACCCACACCTACACCGAGAACGGAGCGGGGAAAGGTGGTAGAGGGAGCACTGCGCATGTGCAGCTGCCCTCTATTCATTTCTATGGGGCCGCCGAGTGTTCGGCTATTTCCGTCAGCCCCATAGAAATGAATGGAAGTGGTGCAGTGCTCTCCCATTCATTTGTATGGTGAGAGAGCTTGGTGGTGGCTGGACCCTGGGGTCCTCCAGCCACCACTCTCAGCGCTCTGTTCTCGGCGTAGGTGCGGGTCCCAGAGGTGGGATACGCACCTATCAGACAATGGGGGCATATCCTTGCGATATGCCCCCATTGTCTGTGATGGGAAAACCAATTCAATAGCCCTTAAAAAAATGGGCCCACTGAATTCAAAGTGGGTCCATCTGACCATGAAAAGGCCAAAAATAGGACATGTACAATTTTTTTTACACTAATCATTTGCCTTGTGAATTGCTATATAGACTGCATCGTTTCTGAAAACAGCTCAAACAGCTGAGCTGAGGTGTCGGACTCCCGCCGATCAGATGCTGATGATCTATCCAGAGGATAGATCAGTTTAAACAAACTGCAGAACCCCTTTAAGCCGACAACCCCTTTAAGCTGGCCATATACATAGCTGTCAGCCAGACACTCAATCGGCCGACCTCCAACTTCCCCCACATATGCATGCCTGGCCGAGCGTGCATATCTAGCGAATGGGGAGAAAGTCGCCTACAGTCACCTCTGGCAGCAATTTTTTCCACACCAACAAAAGATTCAGGCAACTGAAACCAATGTGTCAGATTGGGGCACAGTCAGGGGCCACCATACACATTAGATAGTCGGCCAGTAACATTTTGCCCATTATTTATCAACACTGTTGATTCTATTATTTTTCATGGCTTCCAGTGACTGGTGAAGATCACAACCTGCAGTTCATATCCTTCATAAATTCTATAACCTGAAACTAGTATGAAGCATCACTTCTTCTCATTCATGTTCAGACACAGCCTTAAAGCCCATCCGGGGCTATATCGAGGACGCCCCACTTCTGTTTCTGCAGCCATCTCGGTGCATGCATGCTTGAAGGAGGTGGAGGAGGACAGACAGATTGCTGTAATTACAGTGAGTGATTGAAGACAAAAATTGTATGTTTTCTTCAAATGAGATTAGAACCGTTTATCCAGAGAGATTTCACCCGCGTAAGTGTCAATCACAACTGCATTCTGCCTGTGCTCTCTGTACATAGCCGTCTCAACCAAATAAGATCCAGAACTTACCATCCCAGTTTACTGACCTCACTACAGACGAGGATGACTAGATTTACCAAACTGGAGCCCAGTAGCCCCCACAAAGGCTACATAGCACTGCATGGATCCTACAACCTCTGCCAAGTGCCAAGCTAGTCTCTCCTTTACGCAATGTCTTGTTGGCAGCTTCACCAATCTGTATTTTGCCAGTCAAAATGAAGTGGAACATATGGAAAGACCAGAACTTTCCAGGTTTGGTACCTGCTCCTGGTCTTTGCTTACAAATACTGACCAAAATGCTGCAAGGCGAAGTTGACCAAAAGGAGGATACCTCCATACTTTCAGCATTCAACGGAGCATGCCTCAGATTTTTCTTGGATAAATCAACCTATAGAAAATAGAGCTATAACGTTGCTGTGTGCATGAGCTTTTTAAGGGGTATTCCAGCCTAAAACATTTATCATATGTGCACCTCCTCACAGGTCACAGGGCATGCCCACAACAGTCTCCCATGGAAAAGTCATCTCCAGACACTAGGTCCACGTGGTTGCTCTAAAGCATCTCTCTTAATGTCGTCAACAGAGCAGAGCAGCAACTCAAGTAAGATCATCGAGTATTGAAAAATAAAAATAAAAAATATCTAGCAGAAAGCAAGCAGAAGTCCAGTGTGTGAACACAGCTTGACAAAAGTCACCTAATTCTTTTCAGGATTTACAAGACAAGAAAGGTAAAATCCGAAAAAGGTCAACGGGAGAACTAGAGGGCTAGTTTTTTTTTTTTTATTTGATTTTTCAAAATCCTGGTTTATCTTCATCAGAGGCAGGCGACCGCCGCTCCAGCCACAGTTCATGCAGTGTCAATGCTCATGGTGTGGAAATGTTCTCCATAATGCCCCATATGATACATCCCTGGGATGCAGAAGTGTATGGAGATATATTATCCGACTTGTTTTACCTAAACCCTAATGACCTGATCATGTAGGTGGTTTTACCAGAAGGAGCAGTGAGAAGTTACTGTAAATAAAAGAATATGTAGGTGCAAATATCAAAGACGTATTCAATCATAGTTCTCCATAGCTATGCCTAAGGAGAAAAGAACAATGTGAGGAGCAGCTTCAGCTTCTACCAACTGCAATAGGATATGAAACATTGAGAAACGTGCTGTGCCAATAGTCAGTCTTAATGGGACAAGCAGATGGCAAGCGTTCCCTGACAGCGCTTACTCATCACAAGCCTTCCTGCAGAATGTAACCAAACACACACGTGTCTTGTATCTACAGCTACACCGCCACCAACGCTGAAATACAAAGTGAAAACTCTTCAGATTTTACGGCCATTTTTCCTAGGACGTGCACTCCATTGAAATGAATAAAATTTGTCTTTTGTTTTATTTTTTAATACCAAGGACTATCCTGATGATGCTCCAAATTAGTCCTCACTATGCATATGATTTTATTAAGTATTTTTATGTAGGATAACCTACTAGGAAAAGCCAGAGTCTGGCATCTGCCACCTGCACACAGTGACTGACAGCTTTTCTTACAGACTCTCGGGGTCTCTGTAGCACTCCTTGCAGCATTTCAAGGGAATTGGTCATCTGAAAATCAACTTTTTCTTTAAAATATGGCGGCCAGTCGGTCTTAACCTCTATATTTGGAGGTGGATCCGCCGGCCATTACATAACTTTGACGTATCCACCACTGGTCTACATGTAAGCCAGCTTTAAAAAAGAAAATGGCTTGGATCGTGACAAACAAGCAATGCCAAATCTTAAAGGCAGAAAATAACCAGCTTTGCAGTTTAAAGGGGTTCTCCGGGAATTAAGAAAATACTTATATTACTTTAGTATAAATATATTCCCAAATACATTTCATTAGTTTTAATGGCTCATTTTGTCTAGGGAGCAATCATTTTGTCTAGGGAGCAATCATTAGGAGAAATAAAATTGCCGCCGTCCTATCAGTACACACAAAACCTGTCCTAATCACACAGCAGGACAAGTTACTTTACAATACTGAGGTAAAGAGCTGCCTCATCCTCCTCTCTGCTCGTCAGGGATTATGATGCTGAATACAAATGAGAAGATCTTCAGTTGAATCTCTGTAGGAATGGAGTCCATGAGGAGACATGAAGTACAGAGAGCACAGACTCTGGTAATGGAGGCTGCAGACAAGTGCTGTTGCTCATTATCTACATCCCCACTACCCTCTCTGTACTTCATGTCTCCTAATGAACTCCATTCCTACATAGAATCATCTGAAGGTCATATTAAGCTATATTCAGGATCATAATTCCTGACAAGCAAGAGAGGAAGATTGTGCAGCCATTTTATTTCTCCTAATGATTGCTCCCTGGACAAAAGAACCCATTGTAACTAATGAAAGGTATTTGGTAATATTTAAGTATTTTCATTTTCTTAATTCCCAGAGAACCCCTTTAAAGACTTAAGACCTCAGAAAGTGGCCGACCTGTGGTGGGGTTCATACTTACCTGGCTCCCCGCCTCTGGGTTCAGGCTCTATTGTTCCATGGCCATCTCTGCAGTTCCATGATGCTCTGGCATCAACATCCTGTTGTCAGACTCCACGTGACTGCTGCAGCCAATTACTGGCTGCAGCAGTGTCCCGTCACCAAGTCTTTTTAAGTCTTGGATAACCACTTTAATATATTTCCAGCAATGTCAACTTTTCCTGAGATCGAAATCAACAAAACTTCTTGGATTGCATCACTGTTTCAAAAAAGACTAAGGGTACTTTCACCATTAGTGCCACATGTTACATGTGAAAGGAGGAGGATATTCATCATTTATTCCAATCTATACATCTACAGTTATCAATACAATTATACTGGAGCGAGAAAAACGCTTTATTTATCAAGCCTCCGACGGTCCTAAACCTGCATAAGACGGATTGGCTGCCTGGCTCTTGGGATTCATCCAGCCCAGGCGACGTATTTTTACATTTTTTTGGCAGGCGGGGGTACAGGGCGCGCTTCCAGTTTGTAATACGATCTTTATGACAATCCAGTCCTTGATAGGAGAAATAAGGCGCTGCAGTTGTGGAGAAAGTCAATGTAAAGATTCCTAGTGGTGGGTGCCCAGCGTCCACGGTCTCCTGTATGGTCTCCTAAGTCAGGTCACATGACTTCACCCACAATTGGCGGGGTCTCTCCATCGCTGATAATCTTCCTGGGCTTTATCTGGATCAGAAACTGTAAGCAAGCATTGGCGGCTAAGTGAAAGTCAGCTGTCAAGTAGAACAAATGGTGGGGGTCTGAAGGATGCGGCTTTGCCAAGACATTCTTCTAAGGAAGGGAGGGCGATTGCTAATAATCTCATTTAACTCTTCAACCCACCCTCACTGCTCCAGCACAGGGTACCTTCACAGGCTCTTGTGCTGCCAGCTGGATGCCACCCTCACCACTTCTGACCTAGAAACCAGGTAACAGAGATCCGGAGGGGAAGGCTGCGGCGTGAATGGAGCCTCAGTTTCTTTCTTGCACGCTGGCCAGTACAGAGGAAACACAGGACGTTGACTCTTAAAATAAAGACGACGTGTGGGCAGGATACAAAAAACAGTTTGTAAAAGCTTTTCCTGATCCCATTTCCACCTCAGTCCGCTCTACCTTACACCCAGTCCCTGATGTGCCCAGGCTGACACTAGAAAAGCTATTACAATAGCACAGCATTGAGGAGAGGTCCATATATATGGCTTACTGCCGCAGGTTCTGGATGCGGATTCTATTCACTTCTGCTGTATGTATCGGACACTTTGGGCCCCTCACTTCATACGGGATGCCTCATTTCTATAGGACCACAGGGAGACCTGGCATTTTCCCTGTATGATTGTGAATGGCGAAACAATGACACCCTTTGTATAGTGGGCACATACTTGAGAAGCACCAGTACTGGAGTAAATCCTTGACGGCTCACCACTCCGGACATCCCTGGTTGAGTGTCACTCCAAAGTTATTTCTCCGGGAAATATATTTTCCAGCCACAGATGCAAAATTTAAAGAAAAGATGATCCAGAATCATCAAAAATGTACAGGCCCTCCATAAACACACAGAATTTGGACAAGTTGTAGTTTCAATAAATAGCGTTTTGTGGTACATATAGGTTAGCACTTTATTTAACCCATTACTAACCACATGCATTTTCCATTGTGTGTTTAGATACTGAAAGGGTACCACTTTATGCCAGATGTTTCAGCGATAGTCCCTTACCGATCCAGCGCTGCAGTCAAACCATAACTTTAACCTGTTCAGTTATGGAAATCATTTGTGCACCTTTTTTGGTGGTACATGAGGCTTTGACATATGTATTTTTATACCTGCAAAAATGTTCAAAAAAGCACACGGAAGTAGTCAGGTTTTAGACCTTTTATACATAGCGCAAAGTGTGTGTATGTATTTTTTTTTTTTTTAATTGTGCCTCTGTTGCGTAACTATCAATTTTATATTGGGAAGACCGCGCAGCTTCCATTTATTCCAGAGGTCCAGATGAGAAAGTGGGCTCCAGGATCTACGTTTTCCAATGCAATCGATCACTGAATCTCCAAATCTCTGTCACCTCAAAAGTACAAATGTTCATGCGTTTAATGTGCTCAGATTTTGGATATTTTAAACGCATGAACATTTGTACTTTTGAGGTGACAGAGATTTGGAGATTCAGTGATCGATTGCATTGGAAAACGTAGATCCTGGAGCCCACTTTCTCATCTGGACCTCTGGAATAAATGGAAGCTGCGCGGTCTTCACAATAGAAACGTTATAGGAAGTGAAGTTGAACCTGCCTCACCAAAGACCTGCTGCGCTGATAAAGACTGTGTGGTTTGGGACATTTTTCTTTTTTCACTTATTTTAAATTTTTTTTTATATTGGAGCATCAATAAATTATGATCACCGGGACAGGGCTAGAAGCTGTGGTGTTTTTTTTTCCCCATTTTGTCCTTTTTTACTTTTACTCCTTGTGCCACCTATAAACATTTTTTTATACTTCCATATAAGCTAGTAAATGGCAATGTACACAGGCTCCCGTTAGAGCATACCACTGACTATAACAACCCTGGGACACAGGCATAGACTTGACTGTAGCACTGGGAATGTTAGCAGCCAGGATCGGGCTAAATCACTGAAAAATCTGGCATATAGGGGGGCCACCTTCAATATCTAAACACAGTTGTCTCCAAGATATGTCCAGCACTACTAGTCAGACTGGGCCCGGCGCTTGGGACTTCCTGCCTTAATACGTTTCCAGTCATCCAAAAACCATAAAACTTATTTTGCGTTTTCCCAACTTTCGTGACTGTGGTAATTACATACTTTAACTTTCCCATGACTTTTCACAAATATTCTCAAAAGGCAGACGTTCTTTTGGCAAACGACAGGACTTTAAATTTGTAATTCTTGGAGAAGAACCAAGAGATCAATTAGGAAAAACACTATGGATTATTGCAGCGTAATTGCATATTCATTACAGGGGACAGTCTCACGTAGTGCACCCTAATGTATGAAGTCCTTTCTCCCAACTATTAGTGGTTTTAGACTGGCTGCAAATAATGCTTCATCATCCAAGGAAGGAGTTCTACTATACTTTGTTCTCAGATTTCACCATAAAGATGTTTATTTTCAGTGAAAGGTGCGAGAAAAAGTAAGTGAACCTCTGATACCCAAGATATTTGTATAGATTACTAATAAAACGTACTCTGATTGTTATATAAAGAAACACAATCTGACTAAACTAATAACGCACAAGCATTTGTACCGGCCATGTCTTATTGAACACGTTGAGTAAACATCCACAGAGACCGGCTGGAGAGGGGGGGGGGGGAGATTAACGATCCTCCGTGATAATGACTTCTCCAAGAGCCAGTTGGCAAAGCATCTTTAAGTATAGGTTTCAGAGGTGCTTTGCCCAATAAATAAAAATGCACAAAGCCTGGTTACTGACAAATCTGTTCTTCTCAAAGACGACTGGCTGGTGTGAACAACAACTTTCAGAAGACCTAAGAAGATGTGTCAGATACATGAAGCTGGAAAAGCCTACAAAAGCATTGCTTAAGACCTGGGTGTACATCAAAGAGAAGAGAAATGATCTACCACTGGAGACATTTCAGGACTGTTGCTACTTTTTCTTGAAGGATCCCCAGTGAACTACACAGAGGGCTTTACAGTTTGTAGACAACTGCAAAACCCATCTGTTCATGTGTCCACCATCAGGAAAACAGTGACCAAGAAAGACGTTCATGGAAGGACAACATGAATGAAGCCACTGCTGTCCCAAAACAAAAACCTACTGCAACAACAAAACCTCATCCCAACGGTGAAGCATGGTGGAAGTAGCATCATGGTTTGGGGCTGCTCTGATGCTTCAAGGCCTAGACTCTTCATGATGACTGAGGAATCAATGAACTGCAAGGTACATCAAAACACTTTACAGGAGAACATAAGGGCCGTGGTCCATGACCTCAAGCTGAAGACGAGATGAGCTTAAGACAATGACCCAAGACACACAATAAATCAAGTAAAGACTGGTTTAAAAAGATAATTTGTGTCTTAGAGTGGCCAAGTCAGAGTCCTGACCTTAAAGGGGTTTCCCTGCCATTAATATTGATGACCTATTGTCAGGATAGGTCATCAATATCCAAAATCGGGGGGGTTCTGATACCTGGCACCCCTGCTGAAGAGGAGGCGGTGCTCCATGCCAGTGCCGCTTCCTCTTCATTATGCTGCACTTCGTCTTGATGTGAGCATGACCTGAAGAGATGTGTGCATGCGAGGCATCCGAGAAGTTAAACTGAGTTTGGTCCAAAATTCCTCCTCAAATTTGCTCAGAAAATAAATTGGTGTATGTGACTACAGCTATCAAATTCAAAAATTCACTTAAGATCCTTTTACACCAGTGTTTCCCAACCAGTGTGCCTCCAGCTGTTGCAAAAATACAACTCCCAGCATGCCCGCACAGCCAAAGGCTGTCCGGGCATGCTGGGAGTTGTAGTTTTGCAACAGCTGGAGGCACACTGGTTGGGAAACACTGTTTCACACGAACCAATGATATGTCATATCAGCGGAGATGAGAGCTGCATTTACATGTAGCAATTATCTCCACTGTATGGGGACGAGCGAACTATACAGTGTTAACATGTCACCATAGAAAGTCATTGTTCCTGGGCAGCAGATTATACGCCACGATCTGCTGCAGGAACAACTATTTCTGTGCCGCCTGAACAACACAACCACCGGATGAAGGAGCTCGTTCATTGGGTGATTGCCGACAGCTTTTACACTGGCAGATTATCAGAAATGAGCATTTATACAAACACCCTTCCCCGACAGATCATCGGTTCCTTACTTTTTGCCCTGCACCTCAATGTGCACAAGAAATGACAGGAACGGTGCAGCATGTGACTTCGAGGTCAACTACAAGCAGTGATCTGCTCCCTTGGGTCACCTCACCATTTGACATGACGCAAGGGGAGCAGTGGCCAGGGATTGGCTGCAACAGCGTCAAAATAGGAAGTTTATATGGAGGAACCCAAGACAAGCAGAGGAGGCTGGGGAGGGAACGAGCCGGGACCCAGCACCGGGGATCAGGTAAGTATAATCATCAACACGGGTCCCACCAGTCCGTGCAGCTCTGTTCTCATATCTCCCGCTAAAAATCAAGATGCTCTTCAGGCAGCAATCACACATGCAGATTTCTGAATCAAAGCCAGTAGTGGATTCAAAAGTATTGGGAAGGACTTCTATAGTTTATCTTCTTGCTGAATCCTCTTTTCTGGCTTGGGTTCAAAAACTGCATGTGCGATTCCCGAGTAAAGGGGAAACGAAACAAAAAAAAAAAAAAAAAAAAAATCTATTATTGATCATCCAGTACAAAACGTCCAGACAGAAAAACCTACCACCTAGGTGGCATTTTAATGGATGATCAATAATGCAGATTGATTTATCAAGAAAAGACCCCTTTGGTGCTGGATCTCCCTTTGCTTTATTAAATGTGGTACCTGACTCTCCAACCCACTGAGAGTATAGATAATTTTTCATTTTACCCCTTTTAGTTATGGTGTTTTTTGTGTTTGTTTTTTAGAAAAAAAAAATAAAAGAACACATTGCCGTGATCTCACAGATGCGCCATCCGCTTTGGGAATTGGCGCATGTACAGGACAGAGCTGCGCAGTACAGATAAATTCAGCCCTCAGCCCCAAACATCAGGGCTGGACTGTCCTTACGCCAATTCCCAAAGACACGGCGCATGCGTAAGAACACAGGGCCAGGCAAGATTACAGCGCCTGTCAGTCATAATTAGGGGGGGCGCTATCCACAATAAAGGACAGAGTTCTTGATGCAACATGGTGCAAGGGTGCCAACCTCATTGCACCAAAGCTCATTTGAACATCAGAACACAGCCGACTCTGCATTGGAGCCACAGATCTGGATGGGGGCGCCATCCAACATTGACAAGAGTGGTCTACCAAAGGAGGGCTGCTCATCATGGTAAGATGATAAAAAAATAAAAAAAATAAATTTCTAGGTGTAATGGATACCCCGTGACCTTCCCAAGTAAAACTGTATGTATTACATGTAAATTACAGTGAGCGTAGAGGCCATAAAAACAGCCAACTACCAGGTACACATCATGATAGGACAGATTACAGAACAGAAACCAGACCCTGCTACATTATTTTCCACACTGACAAGTTTTTATGTATTTTACTGCAACTGACCAAACCGTATCCATCTGGCTCCAGACAAGTGATGCTATCAGAAAAATAAGCGTCCCCTTTCTTGTCAGGGGTCCAAGCTTCTGAAGGCTGGGTGACTCAGAGAAGCAGGACATGACCTCCCCTTCCTGAAGGAGTAACACTATAGAAAGGAAGAGAACAAGGAGCTACTTCCAAGTTTACTTCAGTAATTGTCAATGCTGTAGTTAAACGTTCCCTCTGCCATCCCAGTAAAAACAAGGTACCGCCATCCTCAGTACGGAATAACTTAGATCGGACTCCTGGGACATTCCCAAATCAGAAAACCAAGGGGTCCTTGAACATGTGTTCTAACACACCATTCATCTTCATAGGCCTAGATACAGGCTTGACACCAGCCATCTCCAGCAGTAAAGTATGAGAGGAGCAGCATTGCACATGCCTTACTCCCACTCCATTAACTGTAAAAACGGACCACACTTATTGTGATCACTGATGGTCCAAACAAGGGATTAGAGCCAAGTTGCTGTAACAAGAAGACCCCTCTGCTCAGAACATAGTTGTGCAGCCAAAGAAAAGTACAAATGCCCCAGGAAGCAAATAAACGCCCAACATGCCAGATTGTGCAGAAGAAGGTATCCATGGCCATGTGTAATTTATCACACCAAATTAACTACTATAGTAGAGATGGCTGCTCTAGAATAATGGAAAAGACCCCTTAAAGCAAAGAAGAAAGCAATAGAGTTGTCCTGGCAGCTAGTTAGGTTCCCTGGAGAACCTGCCGGCAACGTCTTCACTTTTTGACCACCAGACTGAAGAACATGGAGTATCACTTACATCTTCTCACATTCCTGAGACAGTTTTTGTTAAAAGTCTGAGAACATTTAACAATCTGGTCTCAAATATGAGTACTGAAATGGATAGCAATGGACCCACTTTAAAGGAATTGATCACTCTCAGAGCTTCAGAGGCCCTGGTATAGACAGACCTGTGGTGGAAATCATACTTACTTGATCCTCAACGATGGGTTCCGGCTCAGTTGTCCCATCAACTCCCCTACCCACCACCCACTTAGGCAACTGCAGTTCTCAGGTCACCCCAACGTCATCACATTGCCACTGCAGAGATCACGCGTCTCCCATGCCTCACATGACCTGAGTCAAACTGGATGTTGACCTGAGAGCTGCAGCCGCTCGACCCAAGTTTCTAGGGTCAGGCAAGTATGATTTCCTCTTCAGGTCTGACCACACTCGGGAAGGATGGGTCTGTCCGAGAGGCCCCCACAGGATAAACACCCACCTCTTCAGGGAGGTTACCCAAGAGTTATTAAAATCTCAAAATTATAAAAAAAAAAAAAACATTACTTATCGCTATAAAGTCCCACAGGTCCTGTGCTGCTTCTCCAATCCACAATGGGCTGCAGTGGTCATATGTCACTGTGGCAAGTGATTGGCTGTAGCGCTCAACTAATGTGCATGATCATTAATACAGGCCCAGCAGGGGAGGCAGGCAATGGGACAGCTGCCCGACACATTTTTAAAGGTGAATAAGGTTTTGGATTTTTTAAATTTTGCATTGTCCCCTCGTAATTTTAAGAAATCTTAGCTTATCTCTTCTACGCCAATATACCACCCATCAAAATATTGAGGGAGATACAGTGAAAGTTCAGACAACTGACTTGCACTGAAAAGTGGTCTGCTCTACTCAAACCAGATGCCTACTATACATAATACAGATGTAAATAAAAATGTGTCACACGAAATCTGGTCTGGAGGTAGTCTTCTAGAGAGGTTTCTCCATTTATAAAAAAAAAAAAAAATTGTCCTTCATGCCCAGAGCAATAAAACACACGGCTCCTGACAAGTGCTCTTTAAAACATAAAAAAAATGTTAAGGAAAAATCCATCTGAAAGATGCCAGAGGTTGCAGACCATTCTACATCAGGAGGTCCCAGACCCAGATGTAGAATAGCCATGTGCACTGAGGCCGTACCGCTGTTCAGAGTCATCACATGACCTCAGCATCCTGGAGTTCAGGATCCATAGATAGGAGTCTCTCCCCCCATAAAAAACAGTGTTTCTGGGGAGAGCACCTCTGTAGACATTTGGTAGGGTGTCCTACTGGGTTAGAGAGATGTGTGTGAAGGCCATAGAGCAGCACTTGGAGGAGCTGTGGCCGGGCTCTAGGCTCCGTCTGCTGTTGTCTGGTGCATACTAACAGCACTGCATTTCTGAGATATTCTCCCCTCGTTTCTTAGATCTAGTAGAAGGACCATAATAAGTTAATGCAAGCTTGCCATTAGCAATTTCCCCACTTAATTTGCATGGTGCATTTGATTTACGGTCATTAAATATCATTTTAACCGTAAAAATTAAAACAAAATCATCAATAAGTGTGAAATCATGGGGGTTCGCAATACAGTTACATGAGTGTTTGGTCGCTCAACTTTTCTGAGACTTGATGTCACAGAACATGTCTCCTTGTGCCCCAGCTGAAATTAAGTCAACTTAGGGTACTTTCACACTTGCGTTGGTGCGGATCCGTCTGTTTATTTGCACAGACGGATCCGCACCTCTAATGCAAACGTTTGTATCCGTTCAGAACGGATCCGTTTGCATTAGCTTTAAAGAAAAATGACAAAGTCCAAAACGGATCCGTTTTGACTTACAATGAAAGTCAATGGGGAACGGATCCGTTTTCAAATGCACCATATTGTGTCACTGACAACGGATCCGTCCCCATTGACTTACATTGTAAAAAAAAAAACGGATCTGTTAGGCTCCGCCTCTTCAGACGGACACCAAAATGCTGCATGCTGCGTTTTGGTGTCCGCCTCCAAAACGGAATAGAGGCTGAACGGAGCCGAAGTGATGCATTCTGAACGGATCCTTATCCATTCAGAATGCATTGGGGCTTAACTGATCCGTTTTGGACCGTTTGTGAGAGACCTGAAACGGATCTCACAAACGGAATCCAAAACGCTAGTGTGAAAGTACCCTTAGGAACTATTCATTCTATAAAAAAAGTTTGTGATGTTCTCAGTACCCAGGGAGGAATATGTCCTGCTCGGAGACTGATACCTGGTTTTGAAAACCCACTAACATAGTAGCTGGGGTGGTTTACCAGAGGACTACCAGGAGAATCAATGTCTAGTACTTTAACCCACGTATTTCTTATTGATCTTAGTGGCTCATCGTATATGCAAGTAACCAAAAAAGATTAGAGGCCACATTGTAGTTGGAGGGGTTCAACACTTACCAAGCACTCACGTCACTGGTCAGGCTCATGGTCAGTTGGCCAATATACCTTAGACTTCCGGAACCAGTTTGAGGACTTCTCAGTGGACCATCAATAAGAACAGTCAAAGAGGAAAGAATTAAAAAAGCAGGGTGTCCGAATCAAATGTCTATATTAAAAGGGTTTTACCATTTTAGAGAGACCCACTCCTGTCTAAAAGCGGATTTTGGCAGGGAAAGCCATGGCCTGCAGAGAAAACGTGGATGGGATTGTAGTTGAACGGCCGTTCTTGTGACACATGGACAACCCAAGCCCTCCTCCTTTGGTACAGAGCAGCCCTCCATTCTGGCTCAACAAGGGGGTATCTCTAATAGGTTATATAGACAGGGGTTCCTCTTTACACATTTATAGCACATCAACAGGACATGTCGTACATGTCTGATCGGTCCCGATCTCACCTCTGGGACCCCTATTCGCCTTCTGAGCCAAGCAAGCAGCAAGATAGAATAACTCTTGAATTGACTACATCCATGCGATACATAAATGTCATTTCAGATAAACGCAGATCTGATGCATCTCCCCTTCTTGGGCTCTGTGTGTGCCAGAAGTATAAGCTGGTCACAGACCATAGATCTCCGAGATCAGCCGAGCTGACAATCTAATGACACTTGGGGAACGTCTGGCAACTCCAGTCAGTCAGTCTGCAGACACCACCAAAATCCACTGCTACAAGCGGTCTACGAGTTGCTCTTGTTTCTCAAACCTTTACCCCAATGGACAAAACATTTCCTATATCCTTAGGATGCCTTTTGATCATCTGTTCAGACACTTTGCCTAGAAGTCCCATAGACACCTCCACAGGAGGGTGGAACAATATACAGCTCATGATCTACTATCTAAGGTCACCCTCACACAGGACCAACACAAGCAGCGGAGAGGACAGAAACATGTAATTACTGGGTACATACATAACTTCTGAAACGACAGGACAAGCAGACAGCTCACAGATGTGTAGGCACAAGTCACTGCTACTGGTAAGCGAAGGGTAGGTTCTGCACCACAAGCACCAGCAGGGGGTTTACTGTATCTGGATCCTGCCTCATCCACATCGACTATGGTGGGATGCGATGGCTTTCCAAAGTTAAAGCCGACTCTCGGCCAGACAAATACAGTTATGCAGCGGTATTAGTCTCTCCGAAAGCCGACATTTATTATGGAAAGCCACTGGAACCAGTTATAGTCACTACGTGTGCGGTGGTGTCCGGCTATGCCAGAGAAAGTAGACTCTGGTAGTTTGACCTTACAGAAGTTTGTGCCACAAAGGTGAACCTACCCCCAAACATCTGCACGTCATAACAGGGCCGGGTCTCCGTGACCCTCTCCTTATGCACAGTCCGTGTGTCGATGACCAAAAACCTACAAAACAACTCACCTTCTATGCCCTGAAGGTGAGTAACTACAATGTAGTTACTTAAAGGGATGGTCACTGATGAGGTATCCTCAGAAAAGGTCATCAATCTCTGACCACCAGCTGTTCAAAGAGGCCACGGCACTCCGGCAAACGTTACTGCCTATTCCTAGGCCTGTCATATGGCCATTAAAGTGAAAGGGACTGTGCTGCGATACCAAGTAAAGCCACTATAAAGGCGCTGTGCTTGGTGTACTAAGAAGGCAGCGGCATCATGGCCCAAAAGCTCATTGGTGGAGATTAGGGCTGCATGATATGGGAATTTTGTGCGATTGCGATTAGGGCCCTAAAAATTGCGATAACGATATGCGATACTTTATGGGAATTGTGCTAGAGGTCTATCTGCTTGGATTTTCAGGGTAAATGCACACACAGATGACTGATCATGTGAAATGTAGCTATGCTGAACTCAAGAACTGAAATGCGCAGTGTTTTTCAAAATAAAATACATATTTGCATTACTGCAAAAGTACAAAATACAAAACTTGCCATTTTCTTAATAGCGCTGCACAGAACAGATAAATAAAATAGATATAAGAACAAGTGTTCATTAAAATAACGACTTTCCACCAGCCCCTCCTCCCTCCCCGCACTGTAAGGGTACTTTCACACTTGCGTTGTTCTTTTCCGGCATAGAGTTCCGTCAAAAGGGCTCTATGCCGGAAAAGAACTGATCAGGCATATCCCAATGCATTCTGAATGGATAGAAATCCGTTCAGTTTGCATCAGTATGCCTTCCGTTCAGTCACTGTCAGGCGTTTTGGCCGGACATAATACCGCAGCATTAATTTACATTGACTTGTATTAGTGCCGGATCCGGCATTGCGAAACAACTGAAGGATGGATCCGTCCTTCCGGTCTGCGCATGCGTAGAGCGGGAAAACTGTGAAAAAGAGTGCAGGACGGATCCGTCCATCCGCATGACAAGCGGAGAGACGGCTCCGTTCTTGCAATGCATTTGTAGACGAACCGCACCCGGATCCGTCTACAAATGCTGTCAGTTGTGACACTAAACGGCGGATCCGGCAGGCAGCTCCGACGACGGAACTGCCTGCCAGATCACACAAACGCTAGTGTGAAAGTACCCTAAATGATGTATCGCTGGCCGCGTTGTGCAGCATAGCGGCCAGAGATACATTGTCAGTGTCACGTAGAAAGTCAGCCACCGCTTTATAAGACGCACTGCCATTCCCCCCCCACACTTTTGGGGGGGAAAAGTGTGTCTTATAAAGCGTAAAATACGGTAATATAATTGCAGCATTTTTGGTTCAGCAAATTGCGATTGCTTTCGCGATATATTGTGCAGGCCTAGTGGAGATGCCTGAAATCTCCCCCCGATCACATATTGATGATCTACATTTGAGACTCGGACAATCCATCTGGAAGGTTATATAATGCACAAAAAGTTGAGCAACTTCGTAAATGACTACTTCTTCCTATCTGGAGTTACAGTGTATATTGTAGTCCAGAGCTGCATTCACAATTCTGCTGGTTGAAACTAGAAACCGAAGTCAATAGTACAATCACACACATCAAGGGTCAACATCTTCCAGTACTCCGCCTGTTGTCAAACTACAATTCCCAGCATGCTCCAGTCACTCTTTAGGTATTCCGAGTAGAGCCAAGGCAGTGTACGTGCTGGAACTTGTAGTCCAACAACAGCTGGAGTGCTGGGGGTAGCTGAACCCTGGATGGTTGATGGGGAAAAGAAGAAACAGGGTTGCTGTGTTTTTTTCACAAACCGTCCTCTGTGTTCTTACGGGAAATAAGCCACCGCCATCTGAGTGCGTATGTGTATGGCAAGTTGGGGATAGCTGAGGCGGTGTCCAAGCCTTCCACCGACTGCACTCTGGGGTGTATGGTCACCTTCAACGGGTATTCCAGGATTTTAATATTGATGGCCTACAGTTAGGATAGACAATCAATATCTGACCGATCCCGGTACCCACACCCATCAGCCGCTCCAGTAACAGCATGGCTGCCATTCACTTTAATGGGAGCAGCGCTGCAGTTACCACACATCCAAAACTCAGCGCTAGAAGCTGGGACTTCCTACACAGAACCGCGGAGAGGTGGGGTGTCAGACCCCCGCCAGATACTGAAGGTCTATCCTGAGGATGAGCCATCATTATTCAAATTCCGAAATACCCCTTTAAGACTATGCTACTTTGCACTTTGCAAAGCCGGAACTGAATCTATAAAACCAGGATTAGTATCCGTCTTCCCTTTCCTCTCACCACTCAACTGCACTGTGTGAACAAGCTCCAATATGACAAATACCTTACATCAGGCTCCTGAGCCGTGCCCAATGTAGAGAGGACACTTTTCAAATCACCAAGCAGACACTGAGCACAGATCCCCGGCTCACTTCGGCTCTGAAGCCTGCAGAATTGAGAATGCAGCTCTGGAGTACAGCCACTGTATAGGAGAGGCATTTTTTTTTTTACATTGGTATTCAAAAGGTGAACATGGCTGATGTTTGAATCGTCTAGGTCACGAGTTTGTCGACAGAAGAGAAATGGAGGAAAAAAAATAAATAAATAAGAGCAAATGAGGCGGACAGCGAGAAATAGAAAAATAATCTGCTAAAATATCCCGCTGCCATGTAAGAGCGGGAGTCTCCTTTACATAACAGCAAAGGGAAACAACAGCTTGCAGTGACTGTAAGCAAATAGACTGCACATAAGACTGATGCAGCCGGGCGCCTCGCTGCGTACACTCAGCACTTTCCCTGTGAAACCTAATCATTTGCTTATGGCTCTCCGCCTGCCGCTTCCTCATTCCACCAGGAGGATGCTGACAATTACAGCAGATGACAAAGGGGTTGCCTTCCAAGAAGGAATCCTGCACACAGGGAGCCCGGGAGGACCCCTCCAGTGGCAGGAAGCCCTCCCTCTCCTCTGCCGCTCTGCCAGCCGTCAGTATGTGCAGCAGTTACTTGCTGAATACCGCAATGCTGCTTATTTCCTCCATGCAGAGCCCCGACAGACAGGCCAATACCAAGATGCAGCGCAATAAAGCCACCGCATCGCTCCATCATCAGGGAAGGTCCCATTTCTCCAGCAGGAGGTTCCCAGGAAGAAAATAAAAAAAACAAAAACACTCATGGTGCCACATGCACCACCTCCATCAGCAACCACAGCAGAGACGGGGGGGAACCATGCTGCCCTCACAGCTCAACTACTCCCGGATTAACCAGGAGACCACCAAAGGAAGCTTTATTAGGAGGAGAGCATTAAAATCTGATCTGTGGAGGAGATTCCATTACACCAACCCAAACATAGCACCGTACTCCTAATAGTGCACCCCTGGCACATTGGTAAAAATAAAGACGGACGCCTCGGTGAGGAGGAAAAAAAACTGGATGATTTACTGGAGTCTTGAGGACCACTGTGCGGGCATGGGTCTGCTGAGGGTTATTCACTGCACCATCGGAGGAGAGCAGGGCACAAGGAAGAGAACCCTACATACACAGGTCTAGAGTGTCCAGCTGGTCCTGTGTATGTGGAGATCACGAGCAGGTATCTATTCAAGGTCATGTGCATAGCCTTAGGTGGCCTCTAAGTCCTACCGCTCAGTTGTCCATTCTAGGATGTGGTTAAATGGCAGCTAGATGCCCTCAAGTATCCAACCGAGCTCCTGTGTATGCAAGATGACCAAAATGGACACCTCAGGTTCTTTAGAAATGGGATCATATTCTCTTGGGTTTCAGTTTCTACTCCAGGTCGGGTTCATGAGGTTTAGAATACGGCCGGGGTCCACGGTAAGACCTTATACATGGTAGTCACGTACCTTCAGATGTCCACTCTAGGACCCGAGGACAGGAGGTCAGATGCAATCCAGTGTCCATTCTAGGTCTGAAGTATGTCAAGATGCCATCAGGTGCTCAGTCAGGACCCCTCAAGAGGAACTTGCACATCATTAAAGTTAAAAACCACCAGCAGGACCTCACTGTCCCTAGTCCTTACCCAAGAGTCACCCAGGCCCCATAAGCCACACATAGGAGTGGGGTGGCATCACACTAGGGCACGTCTCTGCCCATGGACTGCTGGAATACCCCATAGGACCCCAATAACCAATGCGCATGGTCAGCCTGCCAATAGTGAGGGCAGTATGGGGCAAAGGCTGAGAAGTGTTAGGACAGCAGAGAAGACGAGCAAGTAAACCAAGGCAGTGACTGGCGCTGCCAGTGTGCCAGCCGCCATCAGCCCACCTGCATCCCAGGGATGCCAGTGCGCCAGCCGCCATCAGCCCACCTGCATCCCAGGGATGCCAGTGTGCCAGCCGCCATCAGCCCACCTCCATGCCAGGGATGCCAGTGGGCAGCAGTAACACCTCACAGACACGTTCACACCAGGGCTGATGCAGGGCGCCCCAATGGCACAGCTGGCATTACACCTCCTGGTCCCCTGTCCTGGGCAGGGAGGGGGTCAGGTAGAAGCTGCCTCCACACAGAAGAGGAAGTTACCCGGGCGGGTCACCTGTGTGCCCACCACCTCCGCATCACCACCACCCGCTCACCTGCCAGCAGCTCCGGGGTATCCCGCCTCCTCCGCGCTCCGTCCGCCTCGCACAGCGTGCACACCGAGGCCGGGGGAAGCAGCAGCAAGACAACGATGAACAGCGCCAGGCACACACCGGGGAACCGACTCCAACCCCCGGGCGCCCCAGGCGTCTTCTTCCTACCGCCTGCCACATCCCAGCTCCTCATGACTGCAGCCGCCGCTCGGGTCATCACATCTCGGGCACCGGGAACTTCTTCCCTCGCACCAGTCACACACTCACACCCGCCGCCACCGCGCTCGTACACCCGGCTTTCCCACAGGAACGCGCCCACACACACGTCAGCAAGAGGGGCGGGGACACCGCAGTGTGTGGGCGGGGAGAACAGGAAGAGCTATAGAGGCGATTGGCGCGAGTGGGCGGGGCCTAGACGAGTTATTGACTGCTTGGCCGAAAGGAGTTGGAGGAGCTATCGGAAAGGGGCGGGGCTGTGGGGGGCTGGGATGCTGCCGAGTGATGGGGTGAGGTTAGAGGTCGGGGCGGGCTCTGCGCGAGTAATAGCCGGGAGAGCTGAGACCAGAAGTGGTCAGGGACTGTACTTCTGGAGATTAGTCCTGTGCTGCCGTACCTCATAACAGTGCCCCATATACCAAGTACCCACCACTACTGCCCTATAACAGTGCCCCCATAATAGACGGGCACAGTGCACCATATACCATGAACAGTACCCATCACTACTGCCCTATGACAGTGCCCCCATAATAGACCAGCATGGTGCCCCATATACCATCCACAGTACCCATTACCACTGCCTTATGACAATGCCCCCATAATAGACGGGCACAGTGCCCCATATACCATGCACAGTACCCACCACTACTGCCTTATGACAGTGCCCCCATAATAGACGGGCACAGTGCCCCATATACCATGCACAGTACAGACCACTACTGCCCTATGACAGTGCCCCCATAATAGACCAGCACAGTGCCCCGTATAACGTGAACAGTACCCATTACCACTGCCAGTCATAGTGGCCATCATTCCGGGGACAGTCACAGTGCCCTATTCCTCCCAACTTTCAAAGAACGCAAAGAGGGACAACTCCGGCATCACGGCAACTTCGGATCCATTCACACGTCCGTGTGTGTTTTGCGGATCCGCAAAACACGGACATTGGCGATGTCCGTTCCGCAATTTGCGGACCGCAGATCGCTGGCACTACATAGAAAATGCCTTTTCTTGTCCGCAATTGCGGACAAGAATAGGACATGTTCTGTTTTTATCGGGAACGCGATTGCGGACCCGGAAGTGCAGATCCGCAATTGCGGAACCGGGCGGGACATCGTCTGGCCCCATAAAAATTAATGGGTCCGCAATTCCGTTCCGCATTTTGCGGACATGTGAATGGACCATCGGTTTAATTGGTTAATGTTTTTGTAGGATGAGTCAGAATGGCAATTACCATTAAATATCGCCCATCCAGTTCCTCTACTTCCTGGTCCCTCGACACCCGCAAAATTCAACCAATCACTGACTAAGGCCACTTTAACACAATCAGTGTTTGGTCAGTGATTTCCATCAGTGATTGTGAGACCTCCAGACATAAGGTATAAGGGAAAGACCTGCACCAGTCCTGTGTTTCTGAACCCCAGCTGCCTATGGGTCAGAATCGCTGATGGAAAGCAGCCTAGGGCGGTCATCACTGCAACCATTGATTGCAGAGGGGTCCTCTCCTGTGTGTTGAGAGGGACCTGGAAGTAGCTGAGGGGTTCAGAAGAGTCAGAATTTAGCAGCAAAGGATTGGTAAGGTGAACCCACCGGGTCTAAGGGCAAAGGTTGGTGTGTCATGGTTCCTTCAGGGGGCAGGGTCAGGACGGGTGCCAAACAAGTCAATGGACTTGAAAGCTGCACATATCCTGTTAGGCTTGTTTCACACTATAGCAGTAAGAGATCCGGCAGGCGGTTCTGGAAGGGGCGGCTCCTGGTTCATGTGGGCCCTTGGGCAATTAAGCCTCAGTAGGCCCCCTTGCGGCATTTTCCACGAAGCATGCGGCAATGAAACTGCATGTATAATAGATGTTGCCAAATACAACAGACAGAGCATGTGTGCCAGTACAAAAAGTTCCCCCTTATAATCTGCGCCAACACAAAGAATACCGCTATAATGTGCACCAGCACAAAAACGACCCCCTTATAATGTGCGTCAGTACATAACAGATGCTCAGATCAGACCCCCTTAAGACCTCCATGTGAGATCTCAGATCAAGACTATGTATGAGACGGGGCTCCCATATCAGACCTCCATATCAAACCCCCCAAGTATCAGACCTCAGATCAGACTATAAAATAAATAAATGAACTTACCTTTCTGCTCCACCGCCACTCTGCCGGTCCGGCGTTCTCCGCTGTAGTCGCGCTCCCTCGTCTTCTCTGGGCCCGTGCTGCACAGTAACCTGACAGCCTGCAGCATCGGGTCATAGTGTGCACACTACATCCTGATGCTGTCGGCAGTCAGGACAGTGGAAGAGACCTGGGAGTTGGGGTAAGTACAGTGCTCACTCCACCGCCTCCTGCAGATTAGTGAGCGCTTTCATAATGGAAGCGCTCACTAGTATTTGCTCTATAAGACGCACTGCATCTTATGAGGCGAAAAATACAGCGCCACTGGCAACTGCGACCCCTATAGCTACACCAGTGGCAGTGGGCTCCCGGCACTTGCCCGGGTATGCCAGGTACAGACACTAGACCTGCCAGACGGTCTGGCCCGCCGGCCCCCTTAGCTATAATGGTAACCAGCGCGATCTGGCCGCAACCCAGCAAATAGACCCGGTGACGTCATCAAGGAGCGTCCTGGCTGACATGGTTACCATTCTTAAAAGCTAAACCTCGGATAAGGCGATGCGCCGAAGCAACGTTTAGCTTAAAGTCGGATCCGGATTAATGCTTTTCAATGGGCATTAATTCCGGATCCGTCTTTGTGGCATGTCTTCAGGATTTTTGGCCTGGAGGAAAATCTGCAGCATGCTGCGGATTTTGCTACGGCCAAAAAATGTGTCAGTACTGAACTGAAGACATCCTGATGCATCCTGAACGGATTTCTCTCCATTCAGAATGCATGGGGATAATCCTGATCAGTATCTTTCCGTCCTAGAGCCCCGAGGACTGAACTCTAGGACGGAAAGTAAAAACGCAGATGTGAAAGGGGCCTTAGGCTACATGCACACGACAGTTGTTTTTCTTGGCTTCCGTTTCAGTTCTTTTTGCGGATAGGACAGGAACCCATTCATTTCAATGGGTCAGCAAAAACATGCTGACAGTTCATCCGTTTGTGTTCCGTGTCCGTTGTCCGTGTTTCCCTTCAGCAAAAAAAGTAGTGCATGTCCTACTTTTTTCAAATTTATGGGCGAGGATAGGCATGTGACATGCACACTTACTCAGCTGGTTTTAGAACTGTCATAGAAGTGAAACAAGGATTCTGGGAGTTGTAGTTACAGATATTGTTAAATTGTGAAGTAGTACTTACCCATATTAACGCAGGACGATACTCTAGCTGAGACTTTACTGTAGACCCCAAACCCTGGGATCTGTACCTTCCCCAAGTCTTGTCCCAACAGATGCTCAAAACCAACTAAGAGCAGCACACCGGCTACACCGAGGTGGATTTTTAAAATGTGATAGACGCGATGTGTTGTAGACATGCGCATCACATGCAGCAAATTGAAAGTATAATGGATAATAAATAATAATAATAAAACACACAAAATGATCAGCTTCATACATTGCAACACTAGGCCTGTAATATACCGCCACAAGGTCCACCACCAACAGAGGCTGAGCTGCCCAAGTGCACCCCCCCCAACTTGTGGAGTCTTTACTAAATAGTTAATGTTGTACTTCCATCCATACCAGTGTCACAATGTGTTTCCTCACCCCCACAATGGGAAATGTAGACATATAATGTTTTTGTGATCAATTGCACCTCTAAGCTGGATTGGAATGTAGAAATCTGAGCAAGTGCACCTTAGAAAGGGTCTAAGATAACCCCTTTTTTTTCAGGCCAGAAACTATTGGAACTGTTTATTTAAGAATTATCTTCTTACTCTTACTTCACTTTTACGTTCTATATCCCTGCTGCTGGGTGACGGGTCCTGGGCTCATGGGCTGGGTCCCCAGCCTCTGTGTCGGCCCGGCCCTGCCGCCATGAGTGCACAGCATGTCACCTGTCATATGTTGGATGCACCGGCCTGTCATATACCGCCATCTGTGCACAGCGTGTCACCTGTCATATGTTGGATGCCCCGGCCTGTCATGTACCGCCATGTGTGCACAGCATGTCACCTGTCATATGTTGCATGCCCTGGCCTGTCATATACCGCCATGTGTGCACAGCGTGTCACCTGTCATATGTTGGATGCACCGGCCTGTCATATACCGCCATGTGTGCACAGCGTGTCACCTGTCATATGTTGGATGCATCGGCCTGTCATATACCGCCATGTGTGCACAGCGTGTCACCTGTCATATGTTGCATGCACCCGGCCTGTCATGTACCGCCATGTGTGCACAGCGTGTCACCTGTCATATGTTGGATGCCCTGGCCTGTCATATACCGCCATGTGTGCACAGCGTGTCACCTGTCATATGTTGGATGCACCGGCCTGTCATATACCGCCATGTGTGCACAGCGTGTCACCTGTCATATGTTGCATGCACCGGCCTGTCATGTACCGCCATGTGTGCACAGCGTGTCACCTGTCATATGTTGGATGCCCCGGCCTGTCATGTACCGCCATGTGTGCACAGCGTGTCACCTGTCATATGTTGGATGCCCCGGCCTGTCATATACCGCCATGTGTTTGGATGCACCAGCCGTGAACTAATTGTAGAATCAGGGGAAATATTAATGCATAACTCCCGACTTTTTGGACGGTCAAAAAGGGACCCTTATGGTTTATTGTGTGAAAGATCCACTTTTCCTGCATATTTATATACTTCAATAGGTTTCTGAATAGCACAAAAATGATCTGAATATAAAGATTTCTAAAATCCAAATTACATCAATTAATGAAATAATATGCAAGGCGGGCTTATATATATACAGATAGGAACCAGGGAAACACATTCCAGGGATCTCAAGTCTCCCGGATAGATAGCGGCTCCCTGACGCCTGCATGAGAAACAATATATCCCGGAAAGCAGGGGGAACGGGTGGGAACGGCGTTCCTGCACTTTTTTCACAGCAGGAACGCCGTTCCCGTTCAGGGCAAAAGGACCAGAAAGCAGTGAAGGCTTTGTACTCACCGGTTCCTGGTCCTCGGCTGTTGGCTCTGCAGCCTGCGTACAGGAGTGAGTCGGTAAGTGTTTTTTTTTTATATTTTATGGACTGGTGAGATGCACTGACTGGGGGCTGGTGAGAGGCACTGTGGGCTAATGGAGAGGCACTGGGGGCTGATGGAGAGGCACTGGGGGCTAATGGAGAGGCACTGGGGACTAATGGAGAGGCACTGGGGGGCTGATGGAGAGGCACTGGGGGCTGATGAGAGGCACTGGGGGCTGGTGAGAGGCACTGTGGGCTAATGGAGAGGCACTGGGGACTAATGGAGAGGCACTGGGGGGCTGATGGAGAGGCACTGGGGGCTAATGGAGAGGCACTGGGGGCTAATGGAGAGGCACTGGGGGCTAATAGAGAGGCACTGGGGGGCTGATGGAGAGGCACTGGGGGCTGATGGAGAGGCACTGTGGGCTAATGAAGAGGCACTGGGGGGCTGATGGAGAGGCACTGGGGGCTGATGGAGAGGCACTGGGGGCTGATGGAGAGGCACTGGGGGGCTGATGAAGAGGCACTGGGGGGCTGATGGGGGTCCAGGGAGTCGGCCCCCCATGATCTGATATCAATCCTAAGGATAGGCCATCAATATGAAATTATCAGATAACCCCTTTAACAGTTTATTATTACATTATGCATTCACACACCTTTTTAGTCTTGTGTGTAGTGATTGAGGGATGCGTCCTGGTGGACATTTATATCCCACAACAACTTCGGTTATCCGTGATTTAGGACCCGGATGGGTCAGAAACCCGTCCGAGAAGTTTTTGCTTAATATTCTCGTTCACGGACTATAAAGTTGCATATTTCTAATATATTTTTAAATAAAAGTTGCGTTTTATGAAATGTGGAGTGCTGGATCGTTTTTAGGGCTCGTGCGCACTTGTTGTTTTGCGGTCCGTTTTTTATTGATCCGTTTTTCCGCATCTGAGGTTTTTTTTCTCTGATTTAAGTCCTCTTCCGTTCCGTTATTCCAAAAAAACATATCCGTATGGTTTCCGTATGTGATCCGTTTTTTGCGGATCGGAACCCGAGACAGTAACTTATTAACACATGAGCAATATGGGCTGGGCATGGCATTTCTACAGTTTGGATCCGCAAAATACAGATGAAATACGCATGATATACGGATGTGTTCCGTGTGCGTTCCGTATTTTTTGCGGACCCATTGACTTGAATGGGGCCTCGGACCGTGATTTGCGGACAATAATAGGACATGCACTACTTTTTTGCGGAACAGCCATGCGGACAAACAGAAACAGAATGCACAAGGAGTAACTTCCGTATTTTCTACAGCCCCTTTGAAGTGAATGGTTCCGCATAAGGGCCGCACAAAAAAACACAACGGAAGCAGAAAGAAAATTCGGTCGTGTGCATGAGCCCTTAAACTGTACATATTGAAGTGGTTAGAGCAGACCTGGATCTTTATGTCAATTTTTATTCAAGCAGCATTTTGTGCCAAAAATTATGACTTTTGGGGATATTGCTCCACTTACGGCACTTTTCTTAAAGAGTAGGCAGGATTTATTAGAATGCTGAGAGAATCTACCATCATTTATCCCAGAAGATTGGCGTAAATTATGGCTGAAATCTACTTAGATGCCAGTTTGTGGCGCATGCACAACTTATCCCACCACACTTTTTACTAAAACTGTTATGTGAAACTCTTGTCTTCATGCTAACCCCCAAAACATGAATGGGCACAATACTTTCATAACAGTACTAATGATGGTGCCCCCTATGCGCTGGCACATTACCTCCATAACAGCGCTGATCATGGTGTCCTCCATAGCAGGGTTGACAAGCTCCTTTTTTTCTGGACAGCTAAGGCCCAAATAACAGACAACCTAATTATTTTAGCCGTCTTTAATATTGATTGGACCCTGGGCAAAAATTTACTTGGGCCCCCTGGATCCCGCCTTCCCACACCTTAGCATGCAATCACGCCCTCCACCACAACACACTTACAAATTCTTGCAGTTCTGAAGACTCCAGCAGGCTCAGGATCAGCACTCTGGGCAGCTGGGCTCAGGGCTCGGCACCGCTCTGCAGTTTAGGAAGGAGACCGGGGCTCGGCTCACCCTAGCATTGCAGTGCCACAGTGTGAAGTCACTGCTCGCGGTGTACGCAAAGGGCATGGGAGGTCGGGAGGAGCAGCAAGCTAGTACCCGTATTTTTTGCCCTATAAGAGACACCGGCCCATAAGACGCACCTAGGTTTTAGAGGAGGACAATAAGAAAAAAATATTTCCCATTACACCTGAGGTCAGACCAGCAGTCAGACCCCCAATGTTAATCAGAACTCAGCTGACAGCCCCAATCAGACCCCCAATGTTAATAAGACCCTCATTCAGACCTCATATCAGCCCCCCAATGCTATATATCAGCCCCCCAATGCCATATATCAGCCCCCCCCAGCCTCATGTCAACTCCCAGGCTCATATAACAGCCCCCCAGGCTCATATATCAGCCACTCAGGCGCATATATCAGCCCCCCAGCCTCATATGTCAGCCTTCCAGCCTCATATGTCAGCCTCATGTCAGCCCCCAGCCTCATATATCAGCCTCATGTCAACTCCAAGGCTCATATGTCAGCCCCCCAGCCTAATATGTCAGCCTCATATATCAGCCCCCCAGCCTCATATGTCAGCCCCCCAGTCTCATATGTCAGCCTCATGTCAGCCCCCAGCCTCATATATCAGCCTCATGTCAACTCCCAGGCTCAT
Organism: Bufotes viridis; assembly: GCA_033119425.1. Taxonomy (NCBI): domain Eukaryota; kingdom Metazoa; phylum Chordata; class Amphibia; order Anura; family Bufonidae; genus Bufotes; species Bufotes viridis. The sequence continues at coordinate 563,308,419 of CM065589.1, read as the reverse complement.
ATATCAGCCCCCCAATGCCCTATATCAGCCCCCCAGCCTCATATATCAGCCCTCAGCCTCATATGTCCACGCCCAGCCATCAGCGCAAATAAAATAAAGAAACCACTTACCTCTCCTGCTCCTGGACTCCACCGCTCCTAGTCACCACCAGCGCTGTCTCTCTCCTTCCTGGTCCTCAGCTGTCAGCTGTGAAGGCTGCGCACAAAATGAAAAACCTTTAAAAAAAATGTGAAATTTTGAAACTTTGCCTCCATATTTCTTTAATTCAAACAGCATATTTAATTCAATTTTGAATAACTAGAGGGGTGTATTTTCTAAAATAGGGTCATTTGTGGGGGGTTTCTACTACGTAAGCCCGATAAAGTGACTTCAAAACTGAATTGGTCCTTTAAAAAGTGGATTTTAGAAATTTTCTTAAGAATTTGAAAAATTGCTTCTAAAATTTTAAGTCTTCTAACATCCTAAAAAAATAAAATACCATTCACAAAATAATGCAAACATAAAGTAGACAGATGGTGAATGTTAATTAACAAGTATTATATGAGGTATCGTTATCTGTCTTAAAAGCAGTGAACTTTAAATTTAGAAAGTTGCGAATTTTTCAAAATTTTCCATAAATGGGATTTTTTTTATAAATAAAGGTAAAACATATCGACTTAAATTTACCTTTAATATAAAGTACAATGTCTCACGATAAAACATTTTCAGGATGGCTTGAATAAGTAAAAGCGTTCCAAAGTTATTACCCCATAAAATGACACATGTCAGATTTGCTCTGTAGGGAGATGAAAATGGCCTGAAGGGGTTAAAGGGTTGGCTACTTTATGACTATTTTTGGTTCTGTCCATCAGCAGCCCATATTGTGAACACCACTGCATATGGGAAACAAGCGCATGCGCAGCATTTATCAATTTTGTAGATGAACAGAATGAACCTCTAATCCTAATATTAGAAAGCAGAATCAGTCTCTGCGTGCTTTGAAACCTGATAAGGCAATTCTATGAAGCGCAGTGACGGAGTCGGCAGCTACTGTTTAGCGCGGTCAGCTACCGGCACAGAACAAACAACGTTTGTTTCTGAACTTGAATGGAAATACTTTTTGTATCATCCTCTGGACAAACAGGTTTTTGCGCATCTATTTTTGCTGTTAACCAACAGAGACAACTTTATTCTTTTTTTTCCACTCTACTCTTAGTGGACCCAACACACAGGCACTCAACCAACCATCACAGATCTGTTCATGGAAATGGATATTTACCCATATACGAGTCTGGCTACAATATTTTCAGCATGCATGATCTGTCCTGGGCCATAGTAACCCGAAAACCAATAGAACATACAATGCCATAGACACTGCTGATCGAAGGCTTGTATGACTAGCGGCAAGATCCAACCGGTCAACATGGACATTACACTGATAAATAACCTGCATAATTGAAGTGCAGGCACTAAATGGCGGCCTAGTAGCGGCTCTCTATATGTAGATCGGTGAGACTGGAAACACGTGGTGTGATCTGACATGTTTTCCGTTTGGATCAAATGATGTCTGTGTTGTTTCTTGTGCTTGTCACACCTTCTTTCCCAAGGTGTGGCTATTAGGGTCAATTAACCTTCTCTATTTAAAGTTTTTTCTCCCACAATGCTGTGCAGTTTATAGCTTCTGTTGGACCTTTTGATAGATTGTTGTTGGATCTCGGCTGAGTTCCTGATGCTTCCATTGCTCCTTTGAAGTTAAGTCTTTCCTTTCCCTTTTGTATTTTGTTTGGGTTCTTTGTGTTGCATTTCCCTATTGTTTGTATTAGACCTGAAGGAGACTCCTGTTCGTCCTTCCTTTTGGATGAACAGGTAGTCTCGTCCCTACCATTAGTACCAGGGTCCTATAGGGCTAGATAGGACTCTAGGTATTCCGGCATATGAACTCACCTACCTTTGGTGTCCGTTCAGTCAGGATTTTGGTTAAGGTTTTCACTAGGAGTTGTCCATTTTCCTTCCCTAGTTCTCAGGCCTGATTCCCTCTTCCCCCCTTCCCTCCTATGCTCGGTGTGGTGTTTTCCTCCCACACCGAAGCGTGACACTATAGTACAGTGCAGTACTACATGTCCTGTACTGCTCATTATCTCACTGAATGGCAGTCTATTGGCGGCTCTCTATAGTACAGTGCGTTATTACATGTCCTGTATTGCTCTTTACCTCACTGAATGGAAGTCTAGTAGCGGCTCTCTATAGTACAGTACGGTACTACATGTCCTGCACAGTACACATAGCGAGCCAGAAAACTATTTGGCCTCCTTCACACGAACAATGCGGATTGTGTCTGGATCTGTTCAGGGAAAAACTGATAGTTTTGCACCCAAGTTCAGTCAGTCTCGTCTGTGATTACATTCAGTGTTTTTTTCTGTGAGGGTACAATTGCATTTAGTTTTTTCTGTGAGGGTACAATTAGTTTTTGATGTGTTTTTCACGTGCATGAAAAAAAACCTGTAGAATAACAATCTACATTTCCTAGCAACTAGAGTTGAGCAAACCTGTCTTTTGGCAGGTTCGAGTTCGGGTTCAGAGTCTAAGTGAATGATGTAATGGATTTTGTTCTCACAGAATCCATCACGTAATTCAATGGCGGCATGCAGCATAATACAAGTGTATGGCCAGCTCCGAGGGTTCCGTTCTGCTGGCTATACACTTGTATTATGAGGGCATGACGGCATTGAATTACGTGAGGGATTCCGTAAGAACAGAATCTATTACATCATTCACCTAGACCCTGAACCTGCCAAAAGGCAGGTTCGTGAAGTCTGCTAGCAACCATCAGCGAAAGGAGCATTGTATCTAGATTCAGAAAATAGAACATACTGTGATTTTTCCTGAACGCAGAACTGATGCGTTGTCGGAACAGCCTGCCGGACAAGCCTAACACTAGTGTGAAAGAAGCCTTAGCAGTAGCCCCAAGTCAAATCTGTTTGTTTGATCTGGTGGTTCCACAACTGTCACGAGGGTGTCACGACCGATCGCTGACTCTGTTGTGCCTGGGGTCAGAAGGTCGCAGTGGGTGGCTACTTACTCGGTTTCAAGAGATCGCTCCATGACCTAGTGGTGGGAATGGATTCCGCTCCAGGTTTTCCTGCTTAGGTTTGCGACCCTTTTTGTCCAATTCAGGAAACTGTAGCTTTTCCTTTCAGCTGTTCTCTTTCAGCCACTCCCAGCTACTATATGTTCTCCTTCCCTTGTTGCCAGATATAGACCTTCTTTCCAGATCTTCCATTCTGACCTCTGGTGGAGTTGGAGTTGCTGTGGAACCGTTGGAACTGGTTCTGTCAGATCTCCGGTTCTCTCCTGTTGTTGTCTCCTGTTTGTTGTCTCCCTTTGGGGATTGTTTGTGGTATTTGTGTTGTTTGTCCTTTCCCTGTTGTTACCCTCTGTGTCAGTGGTGAGGACTAGTGCTCCCACCGCCCTATTCACTACCTAGGGCTTATTTCAGGGTAAGCCAGGGACAAGGCACGTGATCGGCGTACGGGTTAGCAGCCAGTCTAGGGACGTCAGGGCAGCCAGGTGCCAGAGCTAGGTGAGTTAGGGGTCACCACTCCTCCCTCTCCCTAGTGAAAGGGTACTACTGCCCTTCCCTTTGCGCCGCACGTCTGTTACCTGCCATATCAGATGTGATAACAACCTTCTAACATCCTAAAAAATAAAAAGATGTTCACAAAAGGATTCCAACATAAAGTAGACATATAGTAAGTGGTAATTATAAATTTTGTTGTGTGGTATAAGCAGAGAATAAACCTTTTTAATATTGCAAATTTTTCTAAAATTTTCATAAAATTTTGTAGTTTTTTATAAATAAACATAAAACATATTGACCAAAATTAATATAAAGTACAAAAAAAACATTCCAAAGCCACATAAAGTGACTCATAAGATTTGGAAAATAAGGCTGTGTCAGGAAGACCAAAACTGTCTGAGGGGGTTGATGGTTAATATAAGCATTGCTGGCCCATTCTCACTTTTTAATAACATTCTTTGAGGCAATTCCTATGTGACTGCATTATACCAGAATTGTGGTTCGTTTTATGAACTTGTTGACTCTGGCTACTTTCAAGAGTTTTTAATTGGTAAGCCTTCCTTTAAATCTTCCGACTTTCTGTGCCTCTTTGCCAGGTATAGTGAACTCTGCATTTGTTTCCAGATTCTTGTATCTGATTCTAGTTAATTGGTTTTGTATCAGTATATCCTGGGACCTTTGGTTCTACTGTCTTTCATTGCCGCTAGTAGTTGTGTTGGTTGTGGTTTCTGTTTTCTGGTTGTTATTTGTCTTGCTGGGTAAATCAGAGCAAGATCAGTTCTGATTTGTCTTTATTTCTTCTCAGTCATTCACTGCTCTCTACCTTTACACCATTACATCTGCCACCATCTTCCATCTGCTTCATTGCCAGACTTCAATCTCCCTCTGTTAGGATCATTCAGTTCTTGTCATCTACCAGTGAGTCTTTATTTCTGTATATTTGTTAGTTGCCAGTATTACATGCTTCATATTCTTCATTCCTCATACTCTTCATCTTCTTGAGACCATCTGATTGTTATTCATTTCTGTCCTTTTTTAAGTCCTAGGCGTATCTGAGTACCAATAGATACTGTTAGTACTTGGGAAAGATAACTGCAATAGGTGAAGCCCGTTTCTGCAGTCTTGTGAACAACCAGCTTCCTTAGCCTACTTTCACACTAGCGTTTTTGCTGGATCCGGCAGGGTTCATCAAAAATGCTTCCTTTACTGATAATACAACCATCTGCATCCGTTATCCGGTTATATTATCTTTAACATAGCCAAGACGGATTTCTATTGTGGCAGATTGTGGCAGAGAAAACTGATCCGTCCCCATTGACTTGCAATGGGGGTCTGTCAAGGTGGGGAGTGGGGGAAACTTCCCACCGTATAAAGTAGGATGTAACTAGGCCAGGAAATAGGGAAAAAGAGAGCAGGACACCTCCTAAAGCATCCCTAAAGCTGGCTCTGATTTCCTAGCTGTATGAGCCGACCAAGATGGTAGGAAGACTCATACTCATAAACCTCAGGAATCCCTGAGAAACCCTAAGGTAAGGAGACAGGGCCAGAGACCCCTGTTCCTCCAACACACAGAGGAATTGGCGTCTCCCAGCAGCCTAGTGACAAAAGGGGAGAGAACTTGAGCAGCAACTGAACAGCAGATAAGCACCCAGTGAAACAATAGTACACCAAAACAACAAACACTTACCTGCCACAGCAAAGATGGAACACGACTCCAAAACTACCTGGACCTCCAAGCGAACAACAGATGCTTGAAGGCTCCAGGAAGGGCTGCTCTTAGTCTTCACCCCTACGGGAAACCAAAAGGGCCTACTTCCGCAGGCATGCACACAGGGGAAAATGTCTAGCAACCATGCTGATCACAAACACCGCAACGACCAGACATGGAACACCAAACTAGAACAACAACATAACCCCAAACATAAACCACACCTAACAACAATACAGGTGAGGAAGGGAAAGGAGACATAGGGTGACAACGAATGACAAACGATGTCCAACTAGGATGCCCTCACACTACACACAAGAAAACATCCAGGAAGGAGCAAAGCTCCTTCGCTTACAAAGGCAGACATACCACTGGACCTCTGGCCTCAGCATGTGTGGCAACCGTGTCACGGCACCAACCACAGGTGTGACAGGGTCATGCCGGAACCGTCTTGCTCCGCATCCCAGGACAGAAAGCAAACTACAACATGTTGCGGTTGGCTCTCCTGTATGGGAACGCAACTAAATGGAATGGAATGTGTTTTGGAGCATTCTGTTCTGTTCAGTTCAGTTTTGTCCCTATTGACAATGAATGGAGACAAAACTGAAGCATTTTCTTCTGTTATTGAGCCCCTATGACGGATCTCAATAACAGAAAACTAAAACATTAGTGTGAAAGTAGCCTAACACATGGTAACCATTATTAGTTGTATTTATCATGTATCTATATTAATGGATGGAACCAATAAAAAGATAAATGATTCGTCCAAGCAAATATGTATTTTATAATTGCATTCTTGATAGAAGAGAAATGGAGAAAACTGCTAGGGAAATAGAGCATGACAAATATGTATTGATCTATGTATGTTTCATGCTGTGTATGTGATTTCGAGGCACAGAGCTTTCTACAACAAATCATGTCTGGGCTACAGCCCACATATGACTGAATGACAGTGTAGAAGACAAAAGAGTGTTCTGACCGATATAACATGTGATACGCAAACAGCAATCATTAGCTGTAATATGAAGGCCAAAATATACTGTAACTGTTCTAATTATTACAGCCGCGCTAAAATTTCTGTATTGTCGATATATAATTCGTTGTAAGGCTCTGTTCACATCTACGTTCCGTCGTTCCAGTGGGAATCACCAAGACCAGTACAAATATTTTCGGAATACTGGAGCATTGATTATATTGAAATCTAAGGGTAATAATTGGGATGGGTGGCCACCCCAGCACAACGGTATACATCCTGTCACTCATAATGGAATCTGTTTCGCCTATGCTACTGGATGCATTTTATATTATGCTCTCACAGACAGATGGCACCTCCTGTAATAATACCATTTCCTCCATTCTTACAAATAGCCTCAGATGTTACTAAACATAGTTTTATGATGGAAAAAAGTTGAATTATAAAAGCCGCCACTTTCAATGTGGTAGAAAGTGAAACTTTGTAGTGACATTTACCATTCACTATTTTCAGATGAACGTTTTGGCAATAGGAACCAAGACACCCTTCTATGTTTTTTGCAAGACTTTGAAATACACTCGGGCGGTCAGATATGTGGAGCACAATGGCACAGCACAAAGCTGGCACACTTACTCACCTAGTCTACCTCCAGCACTGCTCTGTGTCACTCCTTAAAAGGGAATCTGTTAGCGTTTTGTGTCACTCAGAGCAAAGGGGAGGGCTGTGAAGTAGTCAAAGTGAAGCCCCGCCGTAGGCACTCGCAGGAGCAGAATCTTGCTGAATATTCCGTCTACTTCTAATAAGAAAAGCAGAAAAGCTTCCCAAAAGGTATGTTTGTCCTGCTCTCCTCAGCTCTTACCAAGAGATGTCAGCAGTTTATCAAACATTGCGACAGACTTCTTGTGCATGGCCTGAGCATCCTTGTACCCTTCACTAAACAGTGATTTTCAGTATTTCTGGATGTAATTGGCCCAGAACCTCTACTCTGTTCTTGTTTGTTACTTCTTTTTGAAATTGTTAATCATTTTGATTGGTTCAAGCATTGTTTTCCAATGGAGGTGGCCTTGCGGTTCGCCCGGTTGTCGTTTCGCAGCGAACTTTGCGTGTTCGCGATTCGCTGAACATGCGAACATATAGCGATATTCGCAAGCGCCATATTCTTTTGCATTGCGCTGAACTTTGACCCATGACACATACATCAGGTGGGACAGGACAGGCAATTGAGACGTTTCAGCACATGGACACACCCCTACCCTATAAATCAACCAGATCTGGCAGCCATTTTAAATTCTATGTTTTGCCAGTGTAGGGAAAGGTTGCTTTGTGGAGCAGGTACAAACTGTTAGGGACACTAAATGCTAGCTAATAGGGCCACAAAAGTCCTTTTAAGGATTGGTATAGGTGTGCTATCGATAGGTGTGACATACTGAAGGGTGTAATATACTTCTAATATACTTTCTAACATATAAAGTATATAGTGCATTTGTATTGTGCAGCAGTTGTGTGCGGTTCTGCTGCGATACCGCAGGTATATAGAGGGACAAGCGTTATTAGAACAACTATTTGCAATGGGTGTGATATACCTGTTGCCCCCCAAAAAACTGATTGAGGGGTGCGATATACCTGCTTCTGCAAAATACTGATTAAGGGGTTTGATATACCTGCTTTCACCAAATATTGATTAAGGGGTTCTATATACCTGTTTCCACAAAATACAGATTGAGGGGTTCGATATACCTGCTTCCACAAAATACTGATTGAGGGGTGCGATATACCTGCTTCCACAAAATACTGATTAAGGGGTTTGATATACATGAGTCCACAAAATACTGATTGAGGGGGTGCGATACACCTGCTTCCACAAAATACTGATTGAGGGGTGCGATATACCTGCTTCCACAAAATACTGATTAAGGGGTTTGATATACATGAGTCCACAAAATACTGATTGAGGGGGTGCGATACACCTGCTTCCACAAAATACTGATTGAGGGGTGCGATATACCTGCTTCCACAAAATACTGATTAAGGGGTTTGATATACATGAGTCCACAAAATACTGATTGAGGGGGTGCGATACACCTGCTTCCACAAAATACTGATTGAGGGGTGCGATATACCTGCTTCCACCAAATATTGATTGAGGCCTGCGATACACTTGCTTCCACAAAATACTGATTGAGGGGTGTGATATAACTGCTTCCACCAAATATTGATTAAGGGGTTCTATATACCAGTTTCCACGAAATACTGATTGAGGAGTGCGATGTACCTGCTTCCACCAAATATTGATTCAGGGGCTCTATATACCTGTTTCCACAAAATACTAATTGAGGGGTGCTATATACCTGTTTCCACAAAATACTGATTAAGGGGTGCGATATACCTGCTTCCACCAAATATTGATTAAGGGGTTCTATATATCTGCTTCCACAAAATACTGATTGAGGGGTGCGATATACCTGCTTCCACAAAATATTGATTGAGGCCTGCGATACACCGGATTCCACAAAATACTGAATGAGGGGTGCGATATACCTGCTTCTACAACATACTGATTAAGGGGTTCTATATACCTGCATCCACAAAATAGTGATTGAGGGGTGCGATATACCTGCTTCCACCAAATATTGATTCAGGGGTTCCATATAACTGTTTCCACAAAATAATGATTGAGGGGTGCGATATACCTGCTTCCACCAAATATTGATTCAGGGGTTCTGTATACCTGTTTCCACAAAATAGTGAGTGAGAGGTGCGATATACCTGCTTTTACAAAATACTGATTCAGGGGTGCCATACACCTGCTTCCACAAAATACTGATTGAGGGGTGCGATATACCTGCTTCTACCAAATATTGATTCAGGGGTTCTATATACCTGTTTCCAGAAAATACTGAGTGAGGGGTGCTATATACCTGCTTCTACAAAATACTGATTAAGGGGTTCTATATACCTGCTTTCACAAAATACGGATTGAGGGGTGCAATATACCTGCTTCCACCAAATATTGATTTAGGCCTGCAATACACCTGCTTCCACAAAATACTGATTGAGGGGCTACGATATAGCTGCTTCCACAAAATACTGATTAAGGCCTTTGATATATCTGCTTCCACAAAATATTGATTGAGGGGTGCGATATACCTGCTTCAACCAAATATTGATTAAGGGGTTTTATATACCTGTCTTCACCAAATACTGATTGGGGCCTGCGATATACTTCCACAAATACTGCTCATACTCAATACTGTTTGTGACTCACTCAGCCTTCTGCTTCTGCACCCTCCTCATCCTCTGTATCTGCACCCTCCTCCCTCTCTGCTGTGTGCACCTCCAAAGACATCACCACCACCATAGCCCCTCCACACGAGTCAGAGGACTTATTTTCCCATCCCTTCCCAGACCTTACCGATGCTCAGCCATTCTTGGCATCGGATCAGAGAGAGGAGGTAGCCACAGCCGCCACCCAGCAGTCTGACGACAGTACCCAGATCAGCCCAAGGAGGGAGGTCCCCACTGTTGCGGCCTACTTCGAGATCTATAATGTCAGTGGTGGCGAAGGTGACAATGATGACGTGTCAATGGACGTCACGTGGGTGCCAAAAAAAAGAGGAAGAGGAGGGGAGTTCAGAGGGAGAGACGGAGCAGCAGAGAAAGAGGAGAAGCAGGCAGAACTCGCAGTGCACAGGAGGCAAATAGCAGACTGCAAATGTATCTGAAGCAAGCCATCCACCATGCACAGTCACATCTGGCGCACCGAGGATACCGTCACGGCTCTGCAGTGTGGGCTATTTTTTTAGCGTGTCAGCTGCTGACAATAGTGATGCCATCTGCAGCCTGTGCTGTCAACGCATAAGTCGTGGTAAGCCCAACGCTCACTTAGGGACGACCGCCTTAAGAAGGCACCTTGCCTCCCATCACCGAGCCCAGTGGGAGAAACGCCATCAGAACCCACAAAGCCACACTCCCGGTACTCCACACTCCCGGCAGTGGCGTAGGGATTGCCTCTTGCCCAACGGCCGATGACTGGCTTGTCTGAAATGCTAGCACTCCAACTACTGCCATATAATCTGGTGGACTCAGAGGCCTTTAGAAAATGTGTGGCCATTGGCACACCCCAATGGAAGGTCCCCAGAAGGAAATATTTGTGCCAGAAGGGCATCCCAGAGCTATATGGCCACATTCAGCAGCAATTGAATATATCTCTGGCACACAGTGTCGGTGCCAAGATACATCTAACCACAGACACGTGGTCTAGCAATGACGGGCAGGGAAGGTACATACCTTTTACTGCCCACTGGGTGAACCTTCTGATGGCCGTCAAGCATGTAACCCGTGGCTCCCATGTGGATTTGGTGTTGCCGCCATGGATTGCATGCAGGCCTGCCTCTTCGTCTCCTCCTCCTACTCCATCCTCCGTCTCCTTCTCGGCTGACTACTCCCATTCTACTAATACCGCCTGTTCCGCTGTGCCCCCAAGCTCCCCAGAACCTATTTGACATGCCATGTGAGAGGTTGCCTTGCTGTGCTGCGGCTGTTGTGCCTGAAAGCCAAGAGCCACACTGGTACTGCACTGTTTTCAGCTCTGCGGTCACAGGCCAATCAGTGGCTAACACCGCTCAATTTGACAGTTGGTAAAGTGGTGTGCAACAATGGTGCAATGCTGGGCTCTCTGAAACAGGGCAAAATGACACACGTGCCGTGCAAGGCACACGTCCTGAACTTAGTCGTTGCCAAATACCCCGGGGACCAGGACGCCTTGCAGCAGGTCAGGAAAATCTCTGGCCATTTTAGAAGATCTTACACGGCCATGGCTCGCCTTGCTGACATTTAGCGGTGACACGACCTGCCCATCAGACGTCTGATTTGTGACAGCCCAAAGCGCTGGAACTCCACCTTGTATATGTGACTGACCAGTTTGATGATCTCATCAAATGGCTGCAGACTTCTGCGGCCATTTGATGAGATCACCAAACTGGTCAGTCGCAGCCAGGGTGCCATCAGTGACATCGTACCTTACGCCTTCTTTCTGGAGCATGCATTGTGTCGTGTCATTGATCAAGCCATTGAGGAGCAGGAGCTGGAAGATGAGGAAGTCGCAATGCTAAATTAATTCCCAGGGGTGCTACTCCATCTGAGACAAGTCAAAAGGAGTCTGAAGAGGAGTCAAAGGAGGATGGTGGCGGGGGAGAGGAGGAGCAAGAAGAGCAGGCTTTGAGGGGGACTTTAAACTTTTCGGGAAATCCCTGGTGTTGACCGTGGCTGAGGGGAGGAGACTGAGGACGACATTCTCCTGGTTGATGAGCAGGAGCGAGGGCGCTCAACCGCTTCCAATTTAGTGCAAATGGGGGCCTTCATGCTCCAGCGTTTGAAGAGGGACCCCCGTATAAAAAGCATAAAGGGCATGGACCAGTACTGGGTGGTAACGTACTTAGACCTCCGGTGCAAACACAAAATGGCAGACATGTTACCAGCATCACAGAGAGTTGGCAGAATGCAGCATTTCCAGGCCTTGCTGCAAGAGATGCTGTATTCTGCTGTTGCGGGCGCTGGCAGAATTTCCACCCACAGCGAAACAGGTGCAGGTACCAATCCTACCGCACCTGCAAGAAGAGAGCGGTTTGAAGATGTGTTGGTCACTTCGGATATGAGATCATTCTTGCAGCCAACCCATCGACAGCCGCCCGGATCCAGCCTCAGGGAACGCTTAGACTGACAGATATTTGACTACATCGGGTTACGGCCGATGTGGAAGCTCTGGGTGTGCAGGCTTGACTTGTGGCCAGAGCTGGCACAATTTGCCATGGAACTCTTGGCTTGCCCCTCGACGAATGTCCTGTCCGAAAGGATGTTCAGCGCAGCAGGGGGGATCGTGACCGATCGTGACCGTTTTTGACGCAAAATCTATGTGAAAAACAGCACCAAAAACATTGTGTGAATGGGCCATTAACTCCACACCCCAAGTCCAGCCAGCATCTAACAGATTGCAGCTAAGAGAATCTGCATTTCTGGTGTATGACCATAACAGAAATTTGGGGCTAAACAAACATTCACTTAATAATGTAATATTATCATGTGTGATTGTCAGAGGATTCTCTGTAAAGTATATTTATTCCAACATTTTCCTCACTCACTATACAAAAGATAATCTTGGCATAGTGTACTAGACATAAGTTATCTCTTAAGTTGCATAAATTGTAAGTTGCATAAGTTTCTGCAGGTGTTGACCCACTGTGCCACTGAACGGATTTGGCTTGGGGCTATTCCTGAGGATGTTGTCAAGGTGGACCCCTGGATTTCACCCTATTAGGAGTAGTATCTGTTCAACGACCCACACCTGAACATACCAATTGGTTTACGCTCAAGTCATGTCTTACTAGGGGGTGTGTAGTGGCTATGGACCAAACAGTCCCCCCCCCGCCGAGCTGGTGGTAGAAACGAGCATTGAATGAGAAGAAGTTATGGGTAAGCGTGAATTCAATTAGGTCAAGGACAAAGTTGTTGTGTGTCCTACAATGAATACCACTTGTTTTTAGATAGTATGCTACCGCCTTCAGCCTTATTTGATGTGGGAACCCAATTCGTTCTGCGCTGCAGGTTCACAAACACGTGATCCTCTTAGAGGAAAGAGAGGAAGAGAGAAAAGTAAGCCCAAAAACAAAGAAAATAAAGGAGATTTAAGAGGAATCTTTAATTTGAGCAGCCATACCCTAACGGATGAGGAGAAAAATGTATTGAGCAAGGGGCTGAAATATGCACCGAGCCAAACAGTTAATAAATTCGAAATGTTTCTAGACATCCATAAATTCGTGAGAAAAATCAACATAGCTAAATATTTTATCAACAATCCTGCCCCAGCCATTAGAAATCAAGAGCATACTGAGGGTATAATACACACAGATTTGAGAGAAAAATCAAAGTTTTTTCCAAAAAACCCTAATAACGAATGTGTGGATGCTTTCAGGACGAGTTTATTAAATGATCTAGAGAAAATGGAAATAAAGAAGAGACATCTAAATCTGACCCATGGTGAAAGGGAGGCCTTAAAAAATTTGGAAAAAGACCCCAAATTAATAATCAAACCAGCAGATAAGGGGGGCGGGGTGGTGGTGCTTGATAGGGATAAATATGAGGCAGAGATGCAAAGGTTAGTGGATGATGCAATAACATATAGAAAATTAAAATCTAATCCAACGGATGAGTATAAAAAATTGTTAGACACTTTGCTAAAAGAGGGCCATGATAATGGAACACTCACAAAAAAAGAATATGAATATCTAACCATCAAACATCCGACGGTACCGGTGATCTATCACCTACCGAAGATTCATAAAGATGCCACCCACCCCCCAGGGAGACCAATTGTCTCGGGGTTAAATTCCCTAACATCTAGGGTTACAGAGTACATTGACTTTTACCTACAAGATTATGTCACTCAGAACCCCTCCCACTTAAAAGACTCAGGATCTGTCATCCAGCTGATAGAGAAACTAGATCCCCCTACCCCCAATACTTGGATGGCCACGGTGGACGTGGCTTCATTGTACACGTGCATACCCAAAAAACGGGGGCTCCAGGCAGTGAAAGATAGGATCAGCAATGATCCACGAATAGGACAAACCCAGAGTGATTTTATTCTGAACTGCTTGAAATATTGTTTGGAACATAATTACTTTTGGTTTAATGGGCTTTATTATGTACAGTGTGTCGGAACCGTGATGGGGACGAAATTCGCCCCCAGTTTCGCGAATATTTTTATGGGGGCGTGGGAACATGAATTTATCTTTCCCAAGCTGAATGTCGATACCCCCAGGGGGAAGCTTACCCTCTGGAGGAGGTATATCGACGATTGTCTGTTAATGTGGAAAGGAGAAAGGAGTGGTCTCGAGGATTTTATTGAACTACTGAACAATGAGAATTGGAACTTAATTTCCTCGATCTATGTATTAAAATAGAAGAGGGACAATTTAGAACCTGTACCTTTTTTAAGAAGACAGATGTCAACTCCTATATTGATTTAAAAAGTTGTCATTACAAGCCTTGGCTAAAAAACATCCCCAAGGGACAGTTTAAAAGGATAGCTCGGAACTGTACCACTGTGGATGATTACAGAATTCAAACTAATGTACTCAAAGAAAGATTCCTAGAGAAGGGCTATGAAGAGAATGAACTAGTAAAGGAAATAGAGAGGGTAGAGGAGGAGAAAAAAGGAGGAAAAAAGGAAAACAAAAAAACGCATGACAGCAAGGATTTCAGATTTTCGTTCCTGACTAAGTATAATTCTATGTCGGGCAAAATTAAGGAGTTAGTGAAGAGGAATTGGGGAATATTGAGAAATGATCCCATCCTTGGTGGACATATCCCCAATAAGCCCTTCTTTATTTTTAAGAAGGCGGCAAGTATAGGAAGTAAACTTGTACATAGTGCTATCCCCCCAGAGTTTGTTAAAGAAAAGAAAAAAGGGGACAGGTTTACCTGGTGCGGGTTTTGCCCGGGATGCAAGAATCGTAACTCAAAAGAAAGATTAAGAACCATCGAGGTAGTTACATCGATGAAGAATGGGAGAGATTTCCCTATTAAAGGACATTGCTCTTGTGAGAATGAGGGGGTCATCTACATGCTGGAGTGCCCTTGTGGCCTCCAGTATGTGGGCAGGACCACACGAGCTCTTAAGGTCCGCATCCAAGAACACATCAATAATATCAAAAAAGGGCTAATGAGCCACAGTGTTCCAGCTCATTTCAAACTAAAACATGGAAAAAAAAACCGTGGTTTGAAATTTGCTGGCCTAGAGGTTGTCAAACCACATTGGAGAGGGGGCGATGCCATTAAACAAATTAATGGCAAGGAAATCCAATGGATCTATCAACTGGGCACGTTACAGCCCGGGGGCCTTAATATTGAGTTCGACCTTAAACCATGTTTGATTTGACTTTTCTGTTTGCACTAAGAAAAATTCGGACCATTGACTTGTTAATATTCGCGAGGATTCGCGATAAATAGAATGAATGGAAGATATTTTGCTAATGAGTTACAGTGCCCCCAGTGTGGGAGATTCCCCTATTCTGATAGAGACACTTTGTATAACAGATGTAATTTGCATCCGTTTGAGTAAGAAGTTCCCTTAATAGGTTAGTAGGACCTGTGATAAACACACCCACGGATAGCAGTTGGTGATAGGCTGTCTTATACATGTGATTTAGTATTTATCAATGGAGAAGACTCCTCCCCCGGTCATGTGATTTTCACATGACCAGAAGAACTGACGTATTTATCCCATCCCCTTTTACAATGAATGGTGCGTAGTAAACATAATAAACAGTTTAAGTAATGGAAAAGTGGGCGAATCTCTTTAAGGGCGATTCTAATGTAGCCTAAAGAGTCAGCGAAGAAATGTATTATGAATAATAATGGAAGATATGATCGAAGAATGAGTATGGCGATACGACTTTTTTGGTTTTAACTATCGAGTGCAACTTTTCGAATTGTTTTTATGAATTAATTTTGCGATTTTATTGGAACGTAACTTCATAGTGGATTAACTTACGTGTAAGTGTGTATATGAACCAAGGCACTATAAAAAGACGTCACTTTGGGACATGCGCAATCGCCCCTGAGGAAGCCTTGAGCGAAACCCGGGTCGGGCAGATACTGCGGATTTCATCTTTTATTATATGCCTTTATTATTCATTCGCTTGTGAGTATAATAAATCCCTGTGTTTATACCTTACTGAGAGGGTCCTTAACTATGTTCGTGTGAATTTGGTCTTATAGAGGTAACGGTTTTTGAAGAATACTGACGCCTTGATGATTAGGACCATCGGAGTGGACACGCCATAGGAGATCACCGGGATTGAATATTGTGAATACAGCAGTGCGGTTCCAGCCTTTTGACAGTTAGGGTCAATGTTGATGGTCTCGATCTTATTAAGAAAGTCCATAGTGTCCCTGGTATATGCTGGTAGGGACACTACGAACTTCCTTAATATCTGATCCAGATATACACCGCAATTATGTGTCAGAGAGCCCACGCCAGAGACAATCGGGCGACCCTTCAAAGGAATGGTGCCCTTATGGACCTTTGGTAGCCCGTAGAAGGTTGCTACACAGGGACTAGAGAGGAGAAGGAAGTTATACTCAGCTTGATCAATTACTTTTTGCTCTTAAGACCGGCATCAAGAATCCGCTTCAGATCTTACACATCTTTTGATACTGAGTGTGATCGATGATTAAGCCTGTTTTGCCGTGAATAAACCTCTGCTCGGCATAGGTGACAGGGACCTAAATTTCTAAAAAACGCCTGTCCATTGGTGGGTGACATTAACCCTGTTTTGCTGTCAATAAACCTCTGCTCTGCATAGGTGACAGGGACCTAAATTTCTAAAAATCGCCTGTCCATTGGTGGGTGACATTAACCCAGTTTTTCCGGGGAAAAACCCCTGCTCTGCCTGGATGCCAGGGGCCTACATTTTTAAAAATCGTCTGTTCCATTGGTGGGTGACATCAACCCCATTTTGCCGTGAATGAACCCCTCCTGTCTGGGTGCCAGGGGCCTACATTTTTAAGATTCGTCTGTTCCATTGGTGGGTGATATGAACCCCGTTTTGCCGCTGACAAACCCATGCTGTGCATTGCTGACAGGGAACTAAATTTGGTAAAAACGTCTGTTAATGATCGAAAGATGCGTGTCTACAAACGCATGCTGGTAGATGCGCTACTGATGGCATTCCCACCTGACGCCTCCTCAACCTCCTACTCAACATCCATTTCCTCCTCCTAGATCAAGATTTTGATTTTTAATTTGTATTTATTTTATTTTATTTTAAGTCATTTCCCTACCCACATTTGTTTGCAGGGCACTTACCCACATTTTGCTGCCTTTTGCAGCCCTCCAGCCCTTTCCAATCCTTTTTACAGCCATTTTAGTGCCCAAAGGTTCGTGTCCGCATTGACTTCAATGGGGTTTGGGTTCTCGGTCAAGTTCTGGTTAAGTTCGAATCCCGAACCCAAACTTTTTTGTGAAGTTCGGCCGAACCTGTCGTACCCGAACTTCCAGGTGTCCGCTCAACTCTATCCAGCAGCGCAGGAACTCCTCATTAGTGATGTCGCGAACATAAAATTTTCAGTTCTCGAACAGCGAACGCGAACTTCCGCAAATGTTCACGAACGTGCGAACAGTGCGAACCGCCATAGACTTCAATAGACAGGCAAATTTTAAAAACCAAAGGGACTCCTTCTGGCCACAATAGTGATGGAAAAGTTGCTTCAAGGGGACTAACACCTGGACTGTGGCATGCCGGAGGGGGATCCATGGCAAAACTCCCATGGAAAAATACCTAGTTGACGCAGAGTGTGGTAGTTGTAATCGCAATGCGATTAATACAGGTTATATTAATCGCATTGCAAATTCAACTTAGAGCTGGATTCCTAATGGTTGTATTGCTAGAATATAACGAAGATTGCGAATATAGCGCTTTCTATCAAAAACGCCCAAATGGCCCCTGGGGGGTTCAGATATCTTGCTTTGGAGGCAGCAGAACGTTGGTGGTAGTCATAGTCAACTGTCATATACAATCAAATAGAGGCATCAAATGGATTCGCAAAGCGATTAATAATTGTAAGTATTATTCGCATTGCGATTACAACTTAGAGCTGAGTTCCTAATGGTTGTATTGCTAGAATATAACGTATATTCTAGCAATACAAGAACCATTAGGAACTCAGCTGTAAGTTGAATTCGCAATGCGATTAATGCAGGTTCTATTAATCGCATTGAGAATTCAACTTAGATCTGAGTTCCTAATGGTTGTTGTATTGCTAGAATATAACGAAGATTCAGAATATAGTGCTATATTCGTTATCTTCGTTATATTCTAGCAATACAACCGTTAGGAACTCAGATCTAAGTTGTAATCGCAATGCGAATAATACAGGTTATATTAATTGTATTGCGATTTACAATTACTATTACTGCAGCTTCAGAATAAATCTAAGATGGATGCTGTCCTTGCATTTAGATAGAAGGTGGGAGGGTCTGGGAGGGAGGGTATGCTGATTGGCTGGAATGTGTCTGCTGACTGTGAGGTACAGGGTCAAAGTTTGCTCAATAATAAAGTATAGGGGCAAACGCGAACATCGAATATGTTCGCCCGCCGCGGCGGACGCGAACAAGCTATGTTCACCGGGAACTGTTCCACGGCGAATAGTTCGGGCCATCTCTACTCCTCAATGTTCCAGTGCTTATAGAAATCAGCAACAAGTCCTATAGGCAGATAAAGATAACTAATTCAAACAAATGATTCAAAAATATTAGACTTGGTAATTTATTTATTGAGGAAAATTATCCAATTTCACATGTCTGTGAGTGGCAAACCTATGCAAACCTTTAGGATTAGCAGATCATTTGAAGGGGAATTAGATCAGGTGTATTCAATCAATGGGATGACAATCAGGGGTGAGCGGGTGACCTGTTTTATCCAATGAACAAAGATCTATTAAAGTCTTATCTTCACAACACATGTTTGTGGAACTTTTACTGTATCTCCTTTGTGTGAACAAATGAGATTTCTGAGGATCTCAAAAGATTAGTCGTTGATGCTCATCGTGTCGAAAAAGGTTACAAAACCAACTCTAAAGAATTGGGACACCACCAATCCAGAGACAGTCAAATTATGTGCAAATAAAGAAAATAAAGACCATTATAACCCTTCCTAGGAGAAAGCTGCTCTCCAAAAAGAACATTGCTGCCCATTTGCAGTTTGCTAAAGATGACCTGATTAAGCCAGAAGGCTATTGGAACAATGTTTTGTGGATGGATGAGACCAAAATAGAATTTTTTAACCTAAATGAGAAGAGTTATGTTTGGAGAAAGGAAAACTGTGCATTTCAGCATAAAAACCTCATCCCATCTGTGAAACATGGTGGTGGTTGTATCATAGTTTGGGCCTGCTTTGCTGCATCTGAGCCAGGATGGCTTGCCATCATTGATGGAACAATAAATTCTAAATTATACCAGCAAAATCTACAGGAATATGTCATGACATCTCTTTCATGAGCTGAATCTCAAGTGAACATGGACCATGACGTGGACTCTAATCACACAAATCATACTACCAAAGAATGGTTAAAAAAGAATAATGTTAAAAGTTTAGTGAGTCAAAGTCCTGACCTTAATTGTGGTGGAAATGCTCGGCCAGGGTTGCTTTGCTGCATCCGGGACTGGACAGCTCATCATTATGGAGACCATTCTTCATTTTACAAGAGGGTGCTTGATTATAACCAAAACCATTTGTCAGACGCTCAACCAAAGGTAGACCTTTTAATATGACAGTGACCCTAAACATACCAGAAATTCCACAATAAAATGGCTGAAATTAGGAATGTAGTAGTGTAGCCACCTCAGCCCCCCTAGCTTAAACACCCTTAATGACCAGACTACTTTTTACAATTCTGCACTACACTACTTTCACCGTTTATTGCTCGGTCATACAACTTACCACCCAAATGAATTTTACCTTCTTTTCTTCTCACTAATAGAGCTTTCATTTGGTGGTATTTCATTGTTGCTGACATTTTAACTTTTTTTGATATTAATAAAAAATAACCAAAATTTTTGAAAAAAATGACATTTTTCGCTTTCTGTTGTAATTTTCTTTTAAAAAAACTACATTTCTTTATACATTTTTTCTCTAAATTTATTGTTCTACATATCTTTGATTAAAAAAATGCAATAAGTGTATATTTATTGGTTTGGGTAAAAGTTATAGCGTTTACAAACTATGGTGCAAAAAAGTGAATTTCCGCATTTTGAAGCAGCTCTGACTTTCTGAGCACCTGTCATGTTTCTTCAGGTGCTAGATTGCAAGGATAGTATAAATACCCCCCAAATTACACCATTTTAGAAAAAAGACACCCCAAAGTATTTGCGGAGGGGCATGGTGAGTTCGTGTATGATTTCATTTTGTTTCACAAGTTAGCGGAAAATGACACTTTCTGAGAAAAAAATAAATAAATAAAGTTTCCATTTCTGCTAACTTCTGGCAAAAATAAAATAAAATCTCCCACGGACTCACTATGCCTCTCAGTGAATACCTTGGGGTGTCTACTTTCCGAAATGGGGTCATTTGTGGGGTGTGTTTACTGTTCTGGCATTTTGGGTGGGGCTAAATTGTGAGCAACCCTGTAAAGCCTAAAGGTACTTGTTGGACTTTACGCCCCTTTACGCACCTAGGCTGCAAAAAAGTGGCACACATGTGGTATCGCCGTACTCAGAAGAAGTAGGGCAATGTGTTTTGGGGCGTATTTTTACATATACCCATGCTGTGTGAGAGAAATATCTCTGTAAATTGTCAACTTTGTATAAAAAAATTAAAAAAGTTGCCATTTACAGAGATATTTCTCTCACCCAGCATGGGTATATGTAAAAATACACCCCAAAACACAATGCCCTACTTGATCACGGCGATACCACATGTGGGACACTTTTTTGCAGCCTAGGTGCGCAAAGGAGCCCAAATTCCAATGAGTACCTTTTAGGAGGGCATTTTTAAGCATTTGGATTCCAGACTTCTTCTCATGCTTTAGGGCCCCTAAAATGCCAGGGCAGTATAAATACCCCACATGTGACCCCATTTTGAAAAGAAGACACCCCAAGGTATTCTGTGAGGGGCATGGCGAGTTCATAGAAGATTTTTTTTTTTTGGCACAAGTTAGCGGAAATTTACTTTTTTTTTTTTTTTTTCTTACAAAGTCTCATATTCCACTAACTTGTGACAAAAAATAAAATTTTACATGAACTCACCATACCCCACACCTTGGGGTGTCTTCTTTACAAAATGGTGTCACATGTGGGGTGTTTGTACTGCCCTGGCATTTGAGGGTCTCCGCAATCATTACATGTATGGCCAGCATTAGGAGTTTCTGCTATTCACCTTATATTGAGCATACGGGTAATGAGATTTTTTTTTTCCGTTCAGCCTCTGGGCTGAAAAAAAAAATGAACGGCACGATAATAATAAACGATTTCTTCATTCGCATTAATCAATGTGGATGAAAAAATCTCTGCCAAAAAAGGGGAAAGAGCATAGGAGTGCTTGCGAAGTAAGGCCCCATTCACACGTCCGCAAAAATGTCCGCATCTATTCCGCAATTCTGCGGAATAGATGCAGACCCATTCAGTGTGAATGGGGCCGGCGGTGATGCGGAGAGCACACTATGTGCTCTCCGCATCAGCATTTGCGGAGATGTGGCCGCAAACTTCCGGGATTCGGCCCCGAAACATCAGTCCACAGCTCCGCTAAAGATAGAGCATGTCCTATTCTTGTCCGCAATTGCGGACAAGAAAAGGCATTTTCTATATAGTTCTGGCAATGTGCGGATCCGCAAAATGCGGAAAGCACATTGCCGGTGTCCGTGTTTTGCAGATGTCTGAATGAGCCTTACAGGGGGGTGATTAGTGACAGGGGGGGTGACAGGGGGTGATCAGGGGGGTGACATGGGGTAATCAGGGGTTAATCAGTGACGGGGGGTGATCAGGGGAGTGACATGGGGTAATCAGGGGTTAATCAGTGACGGGGGGGGGTGGTGTGTGGTAATTGGTGCACTTACATAGCTGCCTGAGTCCTCTGGTGGTCCCAAGCAAAAGGGACCACAAGAGGAGCAGGCAGCAGGCATATCAAACGCTGTTTACAAAACAGCATCTGATATGCGATTTAGATCGCGTTTTTTTAACATCTACAGCCTGCCAGCGTATGATCAGCGCTGGCAGGCTGTAGTTAAACTTCTTCCCAACGCGATTCTGTGAACGCGCGAGCGTTCACAGGAAATCTCGCCTCTCACGAGATGACGCGCCGATGCGTCAAGGAGGAACATCCCGGACGCCCACAGGACGCATCCCTGCGTTAGGCGGCCGGGAGGTGGCTAGTATGGACAAGTCAAATGTCAGGATCTGAAATGCCTAACATAGAGTTACCATAGAGTTATTCACAATAACAAGACACATTCCTGGCTACCGCTTCTTACAACGCTACCCCACTATCGAAATGCTGATTGAATGAAAACCCTAGAGATCAAACATTTCTTACCTATTTCATGGATAGGTGATAAACCTTGACTAGAAGAACCTAATGTCATTAACCTTGCTGTACTGTTTGGGTCTATTTGACCCAAAATAAAGTTTGTGAAGCTGCAGATTTTTTTATTACGACGATCTGCAAATTGTGGTTAGGTGAATTTGTTTATGGATAGGTGATTTTATTTAATTTTTTACTTTTTTTTAAATAATGATTGTTACATATGTACTGTTTGGGTCAATATGACCCGATAGTGTTTTACACAGATCTCTCGCCATATTTTCAGTCAAATAAATCATTTCTAATATCATTGTGGATTTTTTATTGCCTTTATAATAATAATATAATAATCTTTATTTATATAGCACCAACATATTCCACAGTGCTTTACAATTCAGGGGTTCATGTACAAACAGTCCTAACTAACATAGCAATAGACAAGAGGAATGAGGGCCCTGCTTGCAAAAGCTTACAATCTATGAGGAGATAGGGGTGACACATAGGAGATAGAGGTGATGGTCCAGCCATCTTAAGAAAATAGGGGAGCAGATATAAAGCTGCAAGAGTCAGTCACCAGCCGATGTCTTTAGTGCTTTTGAGTGCATGGGTGCAGTGGAGTGTTTGGTGGAGGATCAGGTTTAGGAATTGATGATAAACGGTCATGGGTGTAGCTATAGGGGGTGCAAAGGTAGCAGTTGCTACCGGGCCCAGGAGCCTGAGGGGGCCCAAAGACCCTTGTGCTGCATATGAAGACACACAAAGCACTGAGGGAGGTGGGGCCCAAGCTGAACGATTGCACCAGGGCCCATGAGCAGTTAGCTACGCCCCTGTAAACGGTCAATATATGGAGAGGAGTAAGATCAGCAGATGTAATATTATTATTGTTATTAATTATAATAATAATTATTATTATTATTATTATTTATTGCATTCAGTTACTGCAAGTCCATGCAGGTTTATACATGCGCTCAATACATTTGCAAGTTACTGCAGATGGATGGGCTTTGAGTACAGATCTGTGCCGGTCTGTTTCGCTGTAGTATATAAGCTAAGCTGTTGCTTAGGATATTGCATATTGTAAAGGAAATTGTTTTTAGATTAGATTTTTTCGTTCGTATTATTGTAAAGCACATGTGAGTTATTTCTGTGCAGAATGTAAGAATGCCTGAATAAAGCAATAAGTGATCATGTAAACCTTTTTGTAAAGAAAATAAAGCAAACTGAAGTTTTGATTTTCATTTGTTTTTGACCAACCATCTTCACATACAGTTAAAGGCTATGTACACCTTTGGGGGCATTTTTTTTTTTATTGAATTTTACTTATTTAGAGCTAAAAATCTTTTTTTCAGTTGGTCTTTATTAAAAATATGGAGCCCTTTTTTCTGTACAGAACTGAAATGCTCTACTAACTGCCTGTGGATTTTCAGTTTTTTCCATCATCTTGGGAGCAGACAGACTCCTTATCTCTGCTCTCTGACATTATAAACACTTATTAAAGCTCTGTTCTTATCTTTCTGATAAGACTGTGGCTTAAATAAGTGTTTATGACCTCTTATTCGTTTAGAGATAAGGGTTATTAGAACAGTTCGAAGAAAAAAAAGGCCAATTGAAAATATAATTTTTAGCCAGAAATGAGTGAAATGCAATCATAAACAAAAAAAAGGTGTACATAGCCTTTAAATAATGCAACTGGTATTAAAATAATACGCTCAAAGTAGCTAAATGTCAAAATTAACAGACTTTGATAGGTCGGGTCGTATTGACCCAAACAGTACAAGTGTATAGCCAATATGAACAGAACAGCAGGGTTAAAGCAAGGATATAATAATTATTAGCTGCAGATATCTGCATTGCCGATAAAGATAACGATAGGCAGGTATAGTCCGTATATATGAGCTTCAGAAAAGAAGGCGAGCCTGGAGACCCATAGTGTTACTTGTGTTACTTCAGCTTTCATATAATTGTAAGGCAATGGTATTATTACATATTTTGATGGCTGAGAGACATTCAGTGAATAAATGAGTACTCAGAAGGTTTCATCAAACAGCTTGGATGAATCCTGGATGATGACAAGGGAAGAAATCCAGATGATCCATAATTATTTATTTTATAGTCCACGGCTTGTAAAATAAAGGGACCTTTACATATTGTCACAGGCAGCCCTGAAATGAAACATTTATACAAAGAGTGAAAATAGGCAGGATCCTGCAGAAAGCTGACAGTTTCCATCTGAGAAATATAATGCTACATCAGAGAAAATAAACAAGTAAAAGTAATAATCCACAGATCATGAGTAAAAATGTAGAACATAAAAGGAACCTGTTGCCATATAATCTGCAGGCAGCATGTTATAGAGCAGGAGGAGCTGAGCAGATTGAACTATGAAGTTATGAAGAAGCACAGGCATCCAGCGCCAGTCTAATGTAAGCCAGCTCCCTAGCTGACTTACATTTAGACCATTTTCCACGCCTAAAATAAGCAGCCCGTCCCCTTCCCCGCCCACACCACGCCTACTTTTTTAGACCTGGCGTGAGCAGGGGAAAGTCGAAGATCGCAGCGCAAATAACCCTATATATAGGCATATTTCAGGATAATAAATGACCCCCTTTGTGTCTACCTTTGAACACAACTTTACAGTCTATATGTAAATATAAAAAGTTGAGTAACTTTGCAAATACATAGTATTATTAATGTAGCAATGACAGACTATATTAGTCTGTATAGTCCAGAGCTGAGTTTACAATTCTCTAGGTTGTGAGGTGCATCACTAAATGCTCAGGGGGCCCTGGTACACAAGCTCAGCTTGACTCTCCCCCCGCCCCACAGCTCCGCTTCATGGCCACAACCAGCCCATAACTTTCATCTGCAATACTGGCAATGCTCCCTTTAATCCTTTGTGAGTGGGTCGGTTAAGAATGTGTGCTCCATTACCTCTAAACTGGGAAATACATAAAGACATGAAATAAATATTAAAGGGACACTTCTGTCAGAAAGGTGTATATTCTTTAAAAAAATATATATATATATTTTTAGAATATTTTTCTTTTCATCCACTGAAAATTGAATGAAAAACTCATCCTTCTGTAGCTGTCAATACAATTGATCAAGACCTCTTAAATATAGGTAATTCATTTTCAGTTTACTTCTGCTGTGATGGGAAGATATCTGTAGGGTAATCCTTATGATTACAATAGATGTAGAATTGGGATAAAAGTATGACCGTTCAATTTTTCTCCCATTAAGCCAAGATTTAGATGCCCACAGAAGAGCATAGCAGCAATTGGTGTAATGTCTGATGCTTTGAGTCCCTCTGCCCACAGTGATGGTGGTACTCAGAGAGTTATTACACCTGCAGATGAAGCAGACGATTGTCGGCAAGGAAGCATTCCTTCCCGACAATCGCCTGATCGCTAGTGGAGGAGACTGCTGTTATTACATGCAGCAAACTCCTCCTCAGTATGGGGAAGAGCGATGGCTTATGCCATCGCTCGTCCCCATACTAAATCACTGTTTGCCGGCAGCAGATTGTGATTACACTACACGATCTGCTGCCTACAAATGAGGATTTTTAAACCTGCTAAAAGATTCAGATTACCCAATGATTGCTCGTTCATCAGGTAATCGGTGGCAGTATTACACAGGCAAATTATCACTAACGAACATTTGTACGAATGATTGTTAGCGATAATCGGAATGATTATCTTCAGGGGTAATAGGGCCTTCAAGCGAGACAAAGAGGATGTTGAGTAGCCAGGACAGGAAGTAGAATAGATAAAGTAACTTTATAAAAACTATAAAACTATTAAAAAAATATATATCCAGAATACTATCTACTTAGTTTTTATAAAAGAAAATGTACATAGTAATAATATTCACATATATGTTGTAAAGAATAAAAAAAAATCTGAATGTAGAATAACTAATAACTAGTTAAAAGTAGCCAGGCATACAGGCTAAACAGAAAGCAGGCAAATTGAATAAAACAGCTTTGAGATCTAGAGCAGATGTATTGTCTACTTCCCCGGTGGTTAATAACATAGTAACATAGTATATAAGGCTGAAAAAAGACATCTGTCCATCCATTTCAGCCTGTCATCCTGCAAGTTGATCCAGAGTAAGGCAAGAAAAAAAAACTTTGGGGTAGAAGCCAATTTTCCTGACTTTAGGGGAAAAAAATCCAATCAGGCAATCAGAATAACTTCCTGGATCAACGACCCCTCTCTAGTAGCTATAGCCTGTAATATTATTACACTCCAGAAATACATCCAGGCCCCTCTTGAATTTCTTTATTGTACTCACCATCACCACCTCCTCAGGCAGAGAGCTCCATAGTCTCACTGCTCTTACCGTAAATAATCCTCTTCTATGTTTGTCTACAAACCTTCTTTCCTCCAGACGCAGAGTATGTCCCCTCGTCACAGTCACAGTCCTGGGGATAAATAGATGATGGGAGAGATCTCTGTACTAACCCCTGATATATTTATACATAGTAATTAGATCTCCCCTTAGTCGTCTTTTTTCTAAAGTGAATAACCCTAATTTTGATAACCTTTCAGGGTACTGTAGTCCACCCATTCCAGTTAATACTTTAGTTGCCCTCCTCTGAACCCTCTCTAGCTCTGCTATGTCTGCCTTGTTCACAGGAGCCCAGAACTGTACACAGTACTCCAACTAGTACTTCAAGCTATATACCTAGCAGCCTATGGCAGTAAAGGTGTTAGTACTCTGCAACCAGAACACTGCCCAAGATAGAAGCTATAAGAGGACATTAGTGTACGTTTTGATCAAAAGGTAATTAGTGACTCTCCACGCCAAGGCTGTCCCATGAGTGGTCCTAACGCTAAATCTGACCTGTTATGGGCCATGACAGCCACATAAAATCCTCTTAACGCTGAATCTTACCTGTTATGGGCCATGACAGCCACATTAAATCCAGGGAGTGTGGGCCCAGCATGCATGCTGGGATAAACCATACTCATTAACCCTTTCTGGTGCTGTAACAGCCTCTATTAGATCCAGGGATGCAGTTACCAACATGCATGCTTAGCCCACTGTGCACTCCTCCTGGAGCCAGATGGCTACTAGCAGGTACTGTGAATGCACAGTCAGCTTATATTGTATAATTACCACAGCTACGTGCACCTGCATACAGGGACGTGCTGACTGACCCCCCCTTGTGTTTCTGTTTAGTAAAGGTGTTAGTGTCAGCATCTTTGTCAGCATGCATAATGGTCTACAACAGTGAATAGGTTGACATTGGCATCACTGGTAGTCTCTGGCCATGAAGGGATTAATGTCAATGTTCTGGGTCTATGGAAGTGAAAAAGTGCTCTATGACATTAAAGGGTTTAATGTCACTATACATTATGGTCTTGGGCAGAGAAGGGGTTAATATAAGGATTCGTGTTGTTCTACAGCAGCGAACTATAACATTTAACCCCTTTAGGAACCGGGTTCATTTTCACCCTAAGGACCAGGCCATTTTTTGCAAATCTAAACCAGTGTCACTTTGTGTGTGAATAACTATAAAACGCTTTTACTCATCGGGGCCATTCTGAGAATGTTTTTTCGTCACATATTGTATTTCATGACACTGGTAAAATGGAGTCAAAAAAAATCATTTTTATTTATAAAAAAATACAAATTTACTAAAAATTTTAAAAAATTAGCAATTTTCCAAGTTTCTCTATTTCTATAATACAAATAGGGGTGCATCAGGGGTTCTTCAAATGGGACATGGTGTCAAAAAAAGGCCATCAAAATCTGCCTTCCAAGAACCATATGGCGTTCCTTTACTTCTGCGCCCTGCCGTGTGCCCGCACAGCAGTTTACCACCACATATGGGGTGTTTCTGTAAACTGCAGAATCAGGGGGCAATAAATTTTAAGTTTTATTTGGCTGTTAACCCTTGTTTTGTTACTGGACAAAATTGATTAAAATTGAAAATTTGCCCAAAAATTGCTCTTTTGGCACCATTTTTATTTATTTTTTTGACCGTGTTAATCTAAGGGGTTAGGTCATGGTGTATTTTAATAGGGCAGATTATTACGGATGCGGCGATACATAATTTGTATACTTTTTTTAAATTTATTTAGGTTTAACACTATATTATTCTATTTGAAACAAACTAAGAAAAATTAACTAGCTACACCAGGCATGCTCAACCTGCACCCCTCCAGCTGTTGTAAAATTACAACTCCCACAATGCACTGCTTTACACTGATAGCTGTAGGCTGTTCAGGCATGCTGGGAGTTGTAGTTTTGCAACAGCTAGAGGGCCGCAGGTTGAGCATGCCTGATCTACAAAATCTAAGAGTCAGTTTTTTTAAGTTTTTACCCGATTGTCTTAGGTAGAAGTTCATTTTCTGCGGGATGAGAGAACGGGTTTATTGGCACTATTTTGGGGGGCATATGACTTTTCAATCGCTTGCTATTCTGCGTTTTGTTATGTAAGGTGACAAAAAAATTCCTTTTTTTGCACTTTTTTTTTTTTTTACCGTGTCAATCTAAGGGGTTAGGTCATGGGGTATTTTTTTTTATAGGGCAGATTATTACGGACGCGGTGATACCTAATTTGTCTACTTTTTTAATTACTTTTTTAAATATTTAAGATTTATAAAGTATCATTTTTGAAATTTTTTTTTTGGGTGTCTCAAGTCTGAGAACCATAGTTTTTATCCAATTGTCATGGAAAAGGTGATAATAAATTTAGTACTCCATGGAAGTTTGGTACTCCCTGAAGCAACCAATAATGCAGAGGCCCGGATGATCAGGGCACATGTCACACTGAG
Organism: Bufotes viridis; assembly: GCA_033119425.1. NCBI lineage: Eukaryota > Metazoa > Chordata > Amphibia > Anura > Bufonidae > Bufotes > Bufotes viridis. The sequence goes on along the minus strand of CM065589.1, from coordinate 563,279,318 downwards.
TGGTGGTGTCCTTCCGTATCCCCCACCTGTGACACACTCTGCACCTTTTTTGGGTTCGTCCCTTCTTTCCAATATGGGGGACCACACCTGGAAAGTGTTGGCCAGGGACGATCCGGGTGCCTCCAGTTCCCGAGGTACTCCGGCCTGCTCTTTCCCGGTCAGAAAAGATCAGGTCCTTGAGGACTGCCTCCGGGACAGCACAAAAGAGTTGTACATGGCAACCTTCACCAAGTAGACCGCAACTTTTTTGTACCATGCCTGGGTTTGCGCATGGCATTATATGGCTTGAGGACTTGATCAGAGAGATCAACTCCTCCCATATACCGATTGTAGTCGACGGTAAAATCGGGCTTGAGGACCGTTGCCGTGGTACCTCGCACAGGGACAGAGGAGATGCCGTTACCGTGAATTGTGTTCAGTACAAGGACATCCCTTTTGTCCTTATATCTGACTAGCAACAGGTTTTCACTGGTAAGGGCACGGGTCTCACCCCTGGGGATAGGTACCTGGAGGGGGAAGGTAGGGAGGCCGCGCTGATTTTTCCGCCGGGTCCCACAAGCGGACGTGGATCTGGCGGCGAGGGACTGGAACAAGGGAATACTGGTATAAAAGTTATCCACGTACAGGTAACCCTTATCTAGCAGTGGGTGCATAAGGCCCTACACAAGTTTCCCGCTAACACCCAAAGTGGGGGGACATTCTGGGGGTTGAATACGGGAATCTCGCCCCTTGTACATACGAAACTTGTAAGTGTACCCTGAGTTACTCTCACAAAGTCTGTACAGCTTCACGCCATACCTCGCCCGATTTGAGGGAACATACTGGCGGAAAATGAGTCTCCCCTTGAAAGCAATGAGAGAATCATCAACCGCGACCTCCCTTCCAGGTACATAGGCCTCCATAAATTTGGCACCAAAGTGATAGTTGACCGACCTGATTTTGTACAGGCGGTCATAGGCAGGGTCCCCTTGGGGGGGGGGGGGACATGCTGCATTATCTGCATAATGAAGGCATTTCCAGATGACCTCAAACCGTGAGTGTGTCATGGCCGTACTGTAAAGTGGGGTCTGGTAGAGGACGTCCCCACTCCAGTACTTCCTGACACTAGGTTTTTTGACTAGGCCCATGTGCAGCACGAGGCCCCAAAACGTCCTCATCTCGGCTGTACTGACCGGCGTCCAGCCACCAGGCCTAGCCAAAAAAGAGCCCGGGTGTTGAGCAACGAACTGTGGGCGTACAGATTAGTTTGCTCCACCATCAGATTCACAAAAAAGACTGAAATAGTCGTATTCAGTAAATCCCACTGTGGGAATCTGGATTCCTGGTTAACCAACAAAATCAGGAATCACGGGCTGAAAATTCTCTGGGGTACACCATGCAAGTTCACCGGCTGGGGGCTCAGGTGAACTTATCTGGTGGGTCGGGAAACTAGTACGAGCCCCAGAGCTGCTCGCACTAGGGTAGGCCACAGGGTCCCTAGCATGGCGGTCCCCTTGCTCCCCCTGGCGGCGTCTCTGCCGCCTTGGGGGATCATCATCATCGCTAGATGATGAGGAGGACGCGGATGACAAAAGGAACGTGGGGTCATCCTCGTCCTCACTGGGGCTCTCGGACTCGGAGGCAAGCTGGGCGTAAACGTCCGGCAGGCCATAGAGGAGTGTGTGTGGGTGCGTGTGTATGTGCGTGCGTGTAAACCTTTATTTAGTGTGCGTGTGTGTGGGGGCACGGGTGTTCCCGGACTGTTCCCTAAAGCTAACAAGGAAAAAAATAGAAGAACTAACTAAAAAAAAAAAAAAGCAAAAAAATGTAAAAAGGGTTAAAAAAACATTCGTCCTAAGCTGATCAGTGGTTGGGTGGGCGATGCGCTAACAGTGGGCAGACGTAGTGTCAGCGTAGGGGGGTGGGGGCAAGGGGGCAAGCTGCAGCACCCCGGGGCGGTCTAGGGTCACACAGCTGTGCTGTGGAACCCAGACACCCTAAGAGGGTGATGCAATAAACAAAGATTTTTCTTCGTTAACTCTTACTTTCCCTATGTATCCCTGCCTAACCCAACCTGTCCCTACGGGAGGGGGGCGTACAGGGAGGAGATAGAGAGAACTGTGCAGCTGTGACAGTATGACTGCACCGTGCGCTCTATGATCGAGCAGAATAATTAAGAAGTGCTCTACCCGAACACAAATGGGAGAGTCAGCATGTTGTGGGGGGTCAGCTCAAAACTGCAACCTCTGAGAACTTTATACCTATGCCACTGCTGGTCTCCATTGCAAACTGACAGCAAGTGTGATGTCAGACACATCCCTTACAGTTTACCTAAGCTACCTAAGCTTCTATAATGCCAATATTATATTTTCTTACATCAGATTACAGTACATTATCTAGTGTAAATACTACACTTCCCCAATCATCAGAAAAGGCTCTGTGCATACTTGTAGGGATAATATTAGATTTAACCTTGAAAGCCGGCAGAATTGTGAATGCAGCTCTGGACTATAAAATAGCATTTGAGAAACTTAGGATCAGTAGTATAACATAATACAATGTAATTACAAATTTACTCAACTTTTTATGTGGATGCATTCGATATGTTTATAAGAAATACCAAAGGACACCAAATTCTGCTTCTCTCTCTACCGCAATCAATAAATATATCATATATGGTGACTATAGCATATGAATGCAAAGTAGTCCAAAAGTAAACAAAGCCCAAACGTTTAATAAAGGTAATCCACAGGGAGACATAGTGGAGATAAATCAAGCGTGATCATATGCAGATGCAATGTTTCGGGTTATGCCTCTATTCATGGAAGGTGCCCGGTGTTGCAGCTCAACTCTATTAAAGTGAATGCAGTTCAGCTGCAATACCACATATAACCAGCTGTGGCGCTATTTTTGGAAGAAAGTAACCATGTTTTTTCTTATCCCAGAATGTGTATGGAAACCCCTTGGTATCTGTTGTTTCTAACTGGGATGCCCCTTTAAAGTTAGAAAAAAAATATATTTTCAGATCCACAGGAGAAGCACTTACAGACATTGTGTCATGCAAGGCAGGTTTTTCTATAAACCTTCATTCTGTTTCATATGTGGTGATAAGCTGTATAAATCAATTTTATCAGGCGCTAACGTTTCATTTATAGAACTCAGCTTTTATAACCACTGTCGCCTGCAAGCAGAAATGCTCACATGCCAGCAGAATTTTATGGGAAGTGAAGTAACCGGCCAATATTCCTTTGAACTATGGGGAAAACCCAAAGCTCCAGGAGGAAACCAACATGAACTCAGGAAAAGCATCAAAAGGCTAAGCGCGCCCTGGTCAGAGTCAGTCCATGGATCCAGCCCAACAAGGGAGCAACATTAGCCACACTGCCAAGGTGCCACCCAATCTCCCCTGTCACTGAACTCTACTCCTGCCTCTAATGTGTCACATAATCTCTGACTAACAGTAAGTGCATGCTTCCACTGTCTCACAGCAAGACAATGGGGCCCGGAGAGGGCGGCCACGCCAAGCTTCACCTCAAGGAACAAGGAAATGACAAGAAGATGTGTAAACACTTATTTCTGGTCATTTCAAGTACAGTTCCAGCTGTAGATTCCTTCTAGCAGAACTATACAAGTATAGATTTTACTGTAGAAATTGCGTATGTAGCAGAGCTGAATTCTGAAAGGTAGGGGTGCACAGTTTGTCATGTTGTATCAGGCAAAGCAAAGAAAAATAAAAAATTGTGTCTCAATAATGCAGTTACACACCTGTCACAGGCCCCTTGCTGATTCTTTTTATTCCCTCTTCCCTTTTTGCAGCAGCTGGAGCTTTGCCGCAGAAACACTGACTGCGGCAACGTTGTTAGCGAAGCTCAGCAGGGAGGGTGAGAGAGGAGAACAATTCTCCTTTCTCTCCTCTGCGCTGCGGTGCTAGATGTTGAGCTTATTGGTGAGCCCAGCGAACTGCTGCTCCACCGCCCAGCATATTAAGGATGAGAAGGATGAGTTGGAGTGTGACTTTCCTGCTGGCGTCTACCCGCCCCAGAGTCACCGCAATACAATGGGGCATTTTTATTACTAGGGGTATTTTAGGGGACATTATTTCTGGGGAGTGGGGACACTATACAGGCATTATTATTGGAAGCACAACAGAGGGAGTATTATTATTATTGCTGGAGGAATTTTAGGGGACATTATTACTACTGGGGGTTACTATAAGGAGGCATTATTATTACTGGGCATACTGTAAGGGCATTATAACCACTGGAGGCACTAGATAGGCATTATTATTAATGGAAGCCTTTTTAGTTGGCATGATTACTACTGGGGCAATATTTTTTCAGCATTATAGTATTTGGGGGCATTGGGAAGCACAGTGGGCAGTGTATTAGGGGTAGACATGGATGAGATAGCTGGGGAGCTTGGGCTGAGAAGTTGGGGAGGATGATGGAAAAGTGAGGAATCTAACATAGAAAACTCCGCAGAAAGATGTGGCTGAAAAAATTGTTGTGGTGGTCTGGTCCAAACAGAGAAGATGAGGAAAGAGAATGTCTGCATGAGAGAAAACCTAACTGAAAGAAGCTGTCATGACGGTTTGGTCTGAATGGAGAAGAATGAAGAAAGAGAACGTCTACATCACAGTAGACATCACTGATGTAAGAGGTACGTGGGGCTATATTCTTCTGTATGACCTGACAGCAGGGTCGGCTCTGTGCTGGCATCTCACCTCTTCAGCCCTCTCTTCCATATCTTAATTAGAAACAACTGGAGGAGGAGGCTAGAACGTGGCAGCTGGTGCTGGCCACTAAAGAGGGGCTGCTTCTGGGGAGGTATGTTGTGCTACACTGTGGTATTTGGTTCTGCAGTAGAACCAAATACCATAGTGTGGCATAATATACTGCCTCTCAATGGTATTGCTGGCCCCATCAACGCATGTTAGTCCACCTCGAGTTGATCATGTCTACTTATGTTGGCCACTCCCCACATCTTTGCCCCAATAGGGAGTGTTCAGACATGGTGCCCAGGGCAGCACCAGCTATAAATATTGCCCTGCCCTCCACTCTTGTGACCTTGAGCAATTTACATGTGGCAATTAACATTAGTATGGCGACAAATGATAGTTAATATGATTGTTTTCCCAAGACAGTTTGCAGTTGTTGGAAGGATGTCCCCTATTTACACAATGAGATGTGCTGCCAACAAACAATGATTTTTAATGTGGCATAAATGATTTGATATGTTTGCTGTAGAGATTATCAAATGGATTCTGAATGATTTGATTTGTTACAAATTTCACAAAAATGTTGTCTATTTGAAGTTTTGTTTTCAGATGAATCGCGTAACAACAGCCCCAGCTCCATTTTACTGTAAAAAATTAGGGTAAAAACTAGTGATGAGTGGCAGGTGCCATATTCGATTTCGACGAAATTCGCGAATATTTGAATGAATATTCGTTTCATATTCGTCGAAATCGAATATTCGTCATTTTTTCTAGTTATCGCGATTAACATGCGATTTAAATAATCGCTGTGACGGAACGCCTGCCACCCCGACTGGGTGCCTCCGTCGACCGATGCGCCTAGTGCTTGCCAAGGACCATCAGCACTGCACTCGACACCAGAACCACCTCAAACCCCACGAACCGCCTCAGCTTAGTTTGGGTTTTCGCTGTACCTCTCCTTAGTCCAGAGAGCGAAACAGGAACAAGAACAGCTCTCACAAGAGCTAGGGAATATACTCTGGAGAGTATAATGATTATAGCAATCCCCAGAGTGTAGTTCTCCAATCCCCCAAACATGAGCCCAGACTTCATGAAGGGTAGAACAGGACACTTTAATGACAGCCAGCACTCACAATTTATACAGATCCACAGGCCCGAGGCACACCCCTCTGCCTGGGATACAGTTAACTCAGACAATAGACTAACTTAATATACATATACAGTTCAGGTGGTCTAACATTATAACGCAATCAAACAGATCCCCCAGTGTCTCAATGATGAATAGGAAGAGAGGAGACACATGTGATGGGATTATCTCCTGAGTGTATCAGAGTGTGATCTACTCCTCTACCCCAGAGTCAGCTACTTAATCCCATCACTAGCCCAACAGAACAAAGGGACAAATGAACCAACACCTTTCCTGGGAGCCTCAGTGCAGAGTTAACCCTTCTTGTATAGCTGGGTTCACCCCTGCACCTTCAATGGACAACAGGAACGATAAGGCCTATAAAGTCCACACATAAATCAGGGCTCACTGTTCCTTGTAACCCCCAAGAGGTCTGAGGGGGTCTCCATGGTTCTGGGTCCATAGTCCGTAGGAAGGAGGCTAGCTCTCAGTCTTCTCCAGCAGCCCCAGTGATGGTTCAGTCCATCACATTTCTCCCTCCCAACAGTAGACTAACGAGGTATCTGACCTCCTGTCGGTCAGTGCCTTGGTTAGTCCAGCAACCCACCCACAAAACATAATCAACAGAGTGGCCCACCCACAAGAATTGGTTATTGCACCTGGGGTAGTGGGTAGCTTGTTCATGTCCAGGGGCTCCACCACAGCTCTGGGGGTACTAGCCTTCCGGATCAGTGGGTTGCTGAGTGGGTAGAGACCAGCGGTACTCTGCCCTGGTGCCAGCGCTACCAAGGGAATAGCCTGGTTGGAGCCCAGCTGAGGAGAAGGGTTAGCACGCTCCTCCCTCTGGACCTGGTGTTGCTGCTGGAGGAGAAGACAGGCTGTCTCCCTTTGGATATACAGCCCTGCTGCTGGGGAACAGGGCCGACTGTCCCTACCCCCTGTGGTTTGGGCACAGAGACCACGGTCCCATCTGCACAGGTGTGGGGCTTATCATCTCCCCTTGGTGGGCTGGGCTGCCGCTGGGAAGGGGGAACGAGGTTCTCCCCTCCTGGTAGAATACTCTGCCGCTGGGGAGCAGGAACGAGGCTCTCCCCTCCTGGTAGAATACTCTGCCGCTGGGGAGCAGGAACGAGGCTCTCCCCTCCTGGTAGAATACTCTGCCGCTGGGAAGCAGGAACGAGGCTCTCCCCTCCTGGTAGAATACTCTGCCGCTGGGGAGCAGGACCGACTGTCCGTATCCCCTGTAGCTTGGGCGCAGAGACCACTGTCCCATCTGCGCTGGTGGGGGGCTTAGTGTCTCCCCTTGGTGGGCTACGCTGCCGCTGGGGAGAGCGGGTAATAAGCTCCTCTCCCTTACACACCTTCAGCCGCTGGGGAGAGAGGGTAACAGGCTCCTCTCCCACACCCTCTCTGCTGGTGGAGAGGGGAACTGACTGTCTCCCCTTCCAATAATGAGCTCTGCCGCTGGGGAGGGGGAACGAGGCTCTCCCCTCCCGGTAAAATACTCTGCTGCTGGGGAGCAGGCCGACTGTCCGTACTCCCTGTAGCTTGGGCGCAGAGACCACGGTCCCATCTGTGCTGGTGGGGGGCTTAGTGTCTCCCCTTGGTGGGCTACGCTGCCGATGGGGAAAGGGGGTAATAAGCTCCTCTCCCTTACATACCTTCAGCCGCTGGGGAGAGAGGGTAACAGGCTCCTCTCCCTGACACTCTCTCTGCTGGTGGAGAGGGGAACCGACTGTCTCCTCTTCCAATAATGCGGTCTGCAGCTGGGGAGTGAAACCGGTGGTCTCTCCTCCCTGTAATGTACTCTGCCGCTGGGGATCTGGGCCGACTGCCCAGCATCCTTGTAGGGCCGGTGAAGAGACCGTAGTCCCATCTCCACCTGCCATCTGTGGGTCTTCCCAGGACCAGTCTTTGAGGTCCCTCAACATTTGAGAGTAGGGACCACCTGCATCTGAACCCGGTAACTCCGGCTGCTGCTGGGGATCGGGGCCAGCTTCCCAGCATCCCGGTGGGCCCGGTGGAGAGACCTCAGTCCCATCTCCACCTGCCTGTTGTGGTTCCTTGCAGGACCAGTCTATGAGGACCCCTACTTCGGGTTCCTCTGGCCGCCTCCGGGGGAAATGGTTAACCTCCTCGAATGGAGCCTCTCTTTGGCTGCTATAACGCTCCTTCTGCTGAGCATACTCCATCTCTTTCGCCAGCCGGAATTCTCGGTCCAGCCTTGTGTTTCGCTCGGCCATGACCTGGTTCCAGATCACCCGGCGTGTCTCCATAGGTACATCATCCCCATACTGGGCCACTTGCTGCCTTACTTCAGCCAGCCAATTATCTCCAGAGCCAGAGCCTTCCATACTTGTCTGCTCCAAGTCGCTGGATCCCTCTGCTCCCAGGGGCGCTGTACGGATACTAGCGTTACCCTCAGTCCACGAACGGTGTCTCCGAGCTGCTTCTCCTCGCACTAGGACACCATCCCACCGCTGCCACCACTGTGACGGAACGCCTGCCACCCCGACTGGGTGCCTCCGTCGACCGATGCGCCTAGTGCTTGCCAAGGACCATCAGCACTGCACTCGACACCAGAACCACCTCAAACCCCACGAACCGCCTCAGCTTAGTTTGGGTTTTCGCTGTACCTCTCCTTAGTCCAGAGAGCGAAACAGGAACAAGAACAGCTCTCACAAGAGCTAGGGAATATACTCTGGAGAGTATAATGATTATAGCAATCCCCAGAGTGTAGTTCTCCAATCCCCCAAACATGAGCCCAGACTTCATGAAGGGTAGAACAGGACACTTTAATGACAGCCGGCACTCACAATTTATACAGATCCACTGGCCCGAGGCACACCCCCTCTGCCTGGGATACAGTTAACTCAGACAATAGACTAACTTAATATACATATACAGTTCAGGTGGTCTAACATTATAACGCAATCAAACAGATCCCCCCAGTCATGAGTAAGAGCGGTAACGCTCGAAACGCGTAGACCGCTGCACAGGTGTAATTATGCTGGAAAAACTTATCCTTGTATGTTGATTACGTCCACCGAAAATAAAGGATGCCAAGGCTTTTTAAACTGAATTTACTGGAGTGCTGGAATCTTTCTTTTTCTGCTACTTCCAAGGATCTCCTGGATCCATCCGTGCACCCTGGGAGAAGGACATTCATGTGCAGGTGAGCTGGACAACCACACTTCTTCTAGATCCCCCCAGTGTCTCAATGATGAATAGGAAGAGAGGAGACACATGTGATGGGATTATCTCCTGAGTGTATCAGAGTGTGATCTACTCCTCTACCCCAGAGTCAGCTACTTAATCCCATCACTAGCCCAACAGAACAAAGGGACAAATGAACCAACACCTTTCCTGGGAGCCTCAGTGCAGAGTTAACCCTTCTTGTATAGCTGGGTTCACCCCTGCACCTTCAATGGACAACAGGAACGATAAGGCCTATAAAGTCCACACATAAATCAGGGCTCACTGTTCCTTGTAACCCCCAAGAGGTCTGAGGGGGTCTCCATGGTTCTGGGTCCATAGTCCGTAGGAAGGAGGCTAGCTCTCAGTCTTCTCCAGCAGCCCCAGTGATGGTTCAGTCCATCACAATCGCATATTGCGATTTGTACTTAAGGCTACTTTCCTATTGGTTTCATATCTAGAATTAGCGAGGATGACGAATATGACGAATGTATTCGTCTATTCCTCAAAACGAAGATAACGAAGTATTCTACATCTTCGTTTTAGCTACCTATTCGTCAACTTCGCTAATTCTAGCAATCAAATAGGAAGGTTGACTATAGAGACAGCTGTGTTAAATTCGCTATGCGATTTTTTTTTAATAAATCGAATACTTATAATAATTTTATCAAGTAATATAATTATTGTATTAAAAAAATCGCATGGCGAATTTAACACAGCTGTCTCTATAGTCAGTCAACCTTCCTATTTGATTGCTAGAATTAGCAGGTTGACGAATGGGTAGCTAAAACGAAGATGTAGAATACTCGTTATCTTCGTTTTGAGGAATATGACGAATACATTCGTCATATTCGCTATTCGCTAATTCTACCAAGCCAACCATAACTTCTGTGCTCATGGAGTGTCGCCATCACCATGGGAACGTCTCCATATACTAAAATGTACTGTCGGATTTGAGGAATTACGTTGAAATCGCAATGCGATTAATTCAAGTTATATTAATCGCATTGCGATTTCAACTTAGAGCTGGGTTTATAATGGGTCAGCTTGCTAGAATGAGACGAAGTTAACGAATATGGAATATAGCAGCAGTGCTAAGTTGAAATCGCAATGCGATTAATTTAACTTAAAGTATTCGCATTGCGATTTCAACTTAGCACTGCTAGTGCATAGCTATATTCCATATTCGTTAATTCTAGCCTATGTAAGATAGCAGTGCTAAGTTGTAATCGCAATGCGATTAATATAACTTGAATTAATCGCATTGCGATTTCAACGTAATTCCTCAAATCCGACAGTACATTTTAGTATATGGAGATTCTCCCATGGATGGGGACGCTCCACATGAGCACGGAAGTCGGCAGAAGCGGCAACGGGCACTGACTAGAGCAGCCAGGAAGCCAGGAATCCTCAGGACAGGTAAGAACTACTTTTGGGAAGTAGGAAAGAAAAAAATATAACTAAAAAAAAAAAAAACGAATATTCGAAATAGCGAATTTATAGCGCTATATTCGAAATATTCGCGAATTAGCGAAGTGCCGATATTCGCTAAAAAAATTCGCTTTTCGAATATTCGCGCTCAACACTAGTAAAAACCAGGAAAGAGGAAGAGGATGGAGGATTAGATGACACTGGGAGCAATTGTGGGGGAGGGCTGTCACTAATTGTCTCAAAGGCTGACCGTCTGACCAGCCAATCAGTAGCAGGATTCAGAAAGGTCCTTTTGCTGAGAACATCATAGAATGCCATTCTGTGTTCAACTAGCAACCCAAAAGGATGTCTTGAGGCATTGTCTCCTAAAACCTATTACAGACACAAGCCACTGTGACAGGGACATTATAGGGACACTATAAGGAGAGTATAGGGAGAGAATAGGGAGTACTTCATTACAAAACCCTGCAAGAAAAAGAAACTAATTTTGTCTTGTATATGCATACACAGCCTTTTTTTTTTAAAAAAAAAAAAAAACTCAAGTTTCTACAATTCATAGGCTTATTGCCAGCACCCCAATAGCATACATTCTGCTAAACAGAATTAACTGTGCATTATACCTATTTTACTTAACATGTTGTATATTACTGCAAAATAATGGGTAGATACAGTAAAAGCAATACTGCAATAATACCACTGGAAGACATTAATGCCACTGTTAAATCTGTGTCATTAAACACATTTTATTTTTACTGCAAAAAACGTGTTGTATTACGGCAACATACCGTTCAGTTCGAACACAGTTTAATGCAAAAAGTGCATTGCTATAGCCCTGTTAGTAAACGCATTCTATAACTACAATATACTGAATATACACATTATACTGAGAAAACTTTATTGCTATATCTGTCTTAGTAATTGCATTATATTACTTTAATATACCATGTAGTTCAAGCATATTTACTACAAAAATTGAAATGTTATACCTGTGTTACTGAACGCATTCTATTATTGAGTTATACAGTGTAGTTCAAACGCATTTTACAGCAAAAACTACAATATTACCAAAGATAATTTTCAATACCAGTGTGCAGTGTTTTTGTAGAAGGGAAGGGACATTTAATTGCGATTCTGTCTTTAAATTACAGAAAATAACTCTTGCAATTTTGTTAGTACGATTTAATAATGTGTGTACCAAACCCCCGTCTTTTCATTTATACGAAGCCTGTGACTTTTCAATTGTAGGTCTCATAATAAAATGTCTGGAAAACAGAATAGTAGAAAAGGAAAGACTCATGCCTCATCATCGGAGATTCAGAATGTGAGTAGTAGCAGCACTAGCCATCAAGGTTCAAAATAAAAAAGCATTGCCGTGTGCAAAATCTGATTAAAATAAAACACAAATGTAGGTACCACAACTCTATTGAAGCACATGAAGCAGCATCACCAGTTACTGTGGGAAAATAGAAGTGTCCGCCAGCTAGTGCTGCAAGAGTGTCCTCCTTCTCCAGGTCTCCTTTTGTAGCAACCTCTAGCAGCTATTACGGGCAGGTACAATACATGTCTTTCACTGGCCACTGTGTCAATGATTTCCAAGGCAGTGGAGAGGCAGCAACAAGGCCAGGTTCTTTTGACACCTCCATGTTTGAGTCAGTCTGGTTCCCACATCAGGCTCTTATCCACCTTCTCCATGTCCTCATCTATGGACATCCTCCTGTCCCCAACAGAATCCAGGTAGAACATCGCTGCCACTCCCACCTATCAAATGATAAAAAGGAATCGTCCTGCCATGTTAGCGCTAATCAGTCTGGAAGAGAGTAGCCACACAACTAATCAGCTGCTAAAGTGCATCAAGCAGCAAACATCCTGCTCGCTGTCTCCCCGCAAATTCCAACTGGGCAAGGTGGTCAGCGACAATGACAGAAACATTGCGGCCAGGCTGCATTTAGCGGATTTAGGGGAAATAACACATGCTCCCTGTATAGTGCACTTGATTAATCTAGTCATGCAACACTTTTTGAAAAAGTACAGTGGCTTGCAGAGGGTGCTGGCCATGTCCAGGAGAAAGTCCTCACATTTCAGCCATTCTTATGTGGTAAGTCCTCCTGGACTGCCAGAGACAGAATCGTCTGCCCCCTTCACTGCTTGATTCACAATGTTCCAATTCATTGGAATTCCACCTTGTACATGCTAGATCATCTCTATGAGCAGTGTAAAGTAAAGATTTCATCATGCACCAGACCCCCTCAGCAGGGAGCAGCAGTGGTAGCTTATTAGAGACGCCTCTTGCGTACTCAGGCCCCTCGATGAAGTCACCAGATTTGTCAGTAGAGACAACTGAGGCATGAACCCTGATATTTATCTTAGTGCAGACGCTCATGCTGATGCAACAAGGTATCGGCAGAAGAACAGCTTACAGATACTGCTGACTGTTCTATAGCTGTTGGGGACCCACATGGAGAAAGTCCAATGGAGGAGGAAGTGGAGAATGAGGATGAGGAGCTACCACTGGAGGAGGAGTCGCTTGTGCAGGAGGATAAAGCTGGGGATCTGATCTGAGGTCTTTTTGGGGGTTTGAACTGTGGTCTGATTAACAATGGGGGTCTGATCTGAGGTCTATTCGGATGTCTGAGCTGGGGTCTAATTAACATTAGGGGTCTGATCTGAGGTCTGTTTGTGGGTCTGATTAACATTGGATGTCTGAGCTGGGGACTGATTAACATTGGGGGTCTGATCTGAGGTCTGATTAACACTGAGGGTCTGATTGGTGGTCTGAGCTGAGTTCTCTTTAACATTGGGGGTCTGAACTAAGGTCTGATGAAAAATGTTTTTTCCTTATTTTCCTCCTCTATAAAGGAATTCTGCTGCTTTTACAGACCAAGTCACTGCTTCTTATGGCACTACCTATAAACAGGGGCAGTGATCTGTCCCTGTTAAGACATTATTTTTGGATGCTTTATCCCAACAGGCCACCGTTTTGGTTCGGATAACACAGCGTGTGTTTAAACATCATCTACCCCTAATAATCGACAATTTTTGGAAAGTTTCTAATATTAAAGGGATTCTGTCACCACATATAAGCCCTGTGAGCTAAACATATGCTCATGTCCAGGGTAACATTCTGATTTCTAAGGTGGCCTTATAAAAGATATTTGTGGCTTTATTGTGCTAAAAAACAGGTTTTACTAACCTGTCAATGATTGAATTAAGGTGCCCAAGGGGACTTCTGTGGATCCATGGTGCCCGGCTGCACCCATCGCCGTTCGGTGCCCAGCGCCGCCTTTCCAGCATTCAGCACCGCCTATTACTCCTCCGTGTCGCCTCTCCCTCCCTCCCCCTCCTCCCGCTTTAAGATCCCGCACGTGCGCACAGGCTCAGCCAGTGTTCAGGTCATCCCAGGGTTGAGCGAAATTCCGGCGCATGCGCACTTCGCAAGGAGAAGCCGATGCCAGCAGTCCGCATGGGCGCATCAGGCTGAGCCTGTGCGCACGCGTGGGATCTCAAAGCGGGAAGTGGGGAAGGGAGGAGAGGTGACACAGAGGAGCAGTAGGCGGCGCTGAATGCTGGGAAGGCGGCGCTGGGCACCGAACGGCGATGGGTGCGGCCGGGCACCATGGATCCACGGAACTCCCCTTGGGCACCTTAATTCAATGATTGACAGGTTAGTAAAATCTGTTTTTTAGAACAATAAAGCCACAAATATCTTTTATAAGGCCACCTTAGAAATCAGAATGTTACCCTGGACATGAGCATATGTTTAGCTCACAGGGCCTATATGTGGTGACAGAATCCCTTTAAAGAGCATAACAAATGCATGTGAGTACAGTGTTTTTTTTTTTTAAATATGATCTTTGTTAACACAGTCAGCCATGCATTTACCCATTGCTCTACACGTCAGTGTCACTCTGACATTATTTGTCATTGCTGTCATTGAGTTAAAAAGCTTAAAGGGGGGGATGGGGAGAGAAAGAGCAAAATGAGTACAATTTAAAAATATATATATATATAACAAAAAGATAAAAATAACCTGTTATATACCAATTTTTAGGCCAATTGGAGCACATCTGATTTGTGTAGAATAGATTTAAAACAAATCAAATTCTTTGAAAGATTAGACAAATCGGACATAAAACGAATTCTAAGAAGTTTGCTCATCTGTAGTTTTGTCTTTTGACAGCGGATTGGAGCATGTTTACACATGGTAATAATCGGGTGATCAAACGTTCATTCTCCATCATTGGCCCATGTAACTTTTAGCCTGCAAGGGCCCCAAATTGTACCTCATTATGATAAGTCTACCCATGATAAAGATGCACAAAGGGAAGTGTTAAAGGGAACCTGTCATCAACTTTATGCTGACCTCACTGAGGGTAGCATAAAATAGTGACAAAAAAGCTGATTTCAGCGGTATGTCACTCATGAGCTAAAAGTAAGTGGTTCCTCAGAACCAGCATTATAATCATTGCAGCACAGGCCTGGAAAAGAGCCAAATGTACTTGAGGAGAGTCAGGGTTAATTTTTATTTCCTGCACTTCCCACCCATCCGTTGATGATTGGCAGTTCTCTCCTAGAGAGAAAAGGAGAAAACTAGGTAGAAGACTGTCAATCATCAGCAGGTGGGCGGGGAGAGCACGAATGTATGAATAACCATGACTGTTCTCAGGTGGCCGTGACTCTTTTGCAGGCCTAGTCTGCGATGATTGTGATGTTGGTTCTTTGCAACCACTCACTTTTAACTTATAAATGACAGACCGCTGAAATCAACTCACCTGTCTCTGCTTTATGCTGCCATTAGTATGGGCATCAAAAAGTTAATGACAGGTTCCCTTTAAAAGGGTCTTCCTATTTGAACATATATGGCATATGGATAGGATATGCCATAAATGTCCCATGCGTGTGGGTCCTAATTGTGGAACCCATAGCTATCTCAAGAACAGGTCCTGCATGCTCAGTGTCCTCTCCAAAAATAGCGAAATGATTGTTTTTGGTTGTTTTCAGAAGTCTCATAGCAATAAATGGAGATCAAGTTGCAAATTCAAGCCCAACCTTCTATTCACCATACCTCCCAACTGTCCCAGATCCAGTGAGAGAGTCCTGGATCTCGGTGGCTTTCCCGCGGTCCTGGAACGCCTGAGGTATGTTCCTCTCTCAGCTGTCTCTGTGTCCCTAGCAGGGGCATGACAGGGGCGTATGCGGCTGCAACCGAGCCTGGAAGTGAAGGAGGCCTGCAGCCCCGCCACAATAATGTGCAGCAGGGCACAGGGAGATGTTCGCTTTAATTGTAGAAGCGTTCAATCTCCATATTCATCTGTATCACCGTCCTCAGGACAGAGATACAGATTGCTGTGCTGCGGCCGGGCAGGAGAGGGAGGCGTCTCCCTTCCCTGTTCCTCTGATAGGCTGCCGGCACAAGGCCCGCAGCCTATAAGAGGCCGGTGCAGGCAGCGCGACGACGTCATCACGCCGCCTGTGCTGTACAGCGCGGGACACAGGCCGGAAGAGGCCTGCATCGCATCGCTGCCATGGAGGTAAGTAAAAGTGTTCTTTTTTTATACGGGGGGCATGGAGAGGCACTTGTTACTGGCACATGGGGGGGCCATGGAGAGGAACTTGTTACTGGCACATGCGGGGACCATGGAGAGGCACTTGTTACTGGCACATGGGGGGGCATTGAGAGGCACTTGTTGCTGGCACATGGCGGGCATGGAGAGGCACTTGTTACTGGCACATGGGGGTATAGAGAGGCACTTGTACTGCCACATGGGGGGGCATGGAGAGGCACTTGTTACTGGCACATGGGGGGCATGGTGAAGCACTTGTTACTGGCACATGATTTGGGGGGGCATGGAGAGGCACTTGTTACTGGCACATGAAGAGGGCATGGAGAGGCACTTGGGGGAATGTATTTAGGGGTCAGGGGGGCCCCCAATTCAAAGTTTACCCTGGGGCCCAAACAACTCTAGTTACGCCACTGAGGAAACAGAGACCACTGATTGTAATAGTGAAGCATGAAGCATGGGCACTCCATAGGCAGCAGCACGATGCCCTCACACATCACGCTACTGGTCTGTGTAGGAGGAGCCGGGAATTAGCCTCTGTTTCTCCTCCTCTGCAGACCAGCAGCCTGATGAGTGATAGTACATCGTGCTGCTGCTGAGAGCCCTGGTCTTGAGTTAGGAGTGTATCCCAGGAAGTGGGGCGTTCACCCATCGGACATTTATTATATATCCTATCGATATTTCACAAATGCCCACATGGGAATACACCTTGAAATATCTCCTTCAGCTCTGCTATATCAATCTCCATTCTTTTTTTTCTTATTTACAGCTAGGACATTTCCTACAGGATTCTGGAATATATTATTATAATATCCAGAGCCACTATCTGCACTCATTAGTAACATGTCCTGGTAAATGTCAGAGACTATGGATATTGATTCTAGGTCAGCGCTTGGATCTCTGTTTTACAACTTGTAAACTTTTAGCCTGGATCCAGTCAGATGATAAATGTTGCACTTGGGTAACAGACGGGATATTGATGGTTGCTGTATTTCTGCAGATATCATCTGGACTTCCATCTTTATGCACTTACCTGTCATTTCCCAGGAAACACCTGCGAACACAATATTTCACTGTCATTGTGTCCACAATTGAAGATGTTGGCCGATCCATCTGTTTGATGAAACCCATATCACAATTCCTTTCATCTTCCACCTAGAATTGGTCTGGTTATTTCTGCTTCTGCGCTATCTCTGCTTCCTCTTACTATAATGTAACCTATCATTGTGCAAGAGCATTTCTCAGCCCTTTCATATCCCCTGGGTTTTTCTAGCACTTTCCTGGCCGTGTCTGTTGCAAAATGTCGCCCGCAACTTAAAGCAAACGTCCGCCTAACTAATCTTTTCACATTTTATTTTAATCCAGTACTTTTCATAATATGGTTTGTCAGTTAAATCGGACCTGTCCCTTCTATTGACATGTCTGCTTTAATAACTACTTGCATGTACCATGTAATATCAATTCTAGGTCATCTATTCTTACGGCTCTGTGTTGTGCCATTCCTTTATTATTCCTGCTAGAAGTTATGAATGAAGGTCCAGATGGGTGTTACCGGTCTGCCACTGGTAGCACTGATTGAATAGTGTCAGACTGTGCAGGGAAGGGTAATACCCATCTGACCTTTATTACAAACTGCTAGTGATTCTTTCATAACTTTTAGCAGGAATAATAAATTAATCGCACAACATAGAGCCATAAGAATCGATGCTCCAGAATCGTTATAACATGGGGAATGCAAGTAGTTGCTGAAAAAGACATGCCAGGTGTTGTGCAAGAAAACCCCCCACTTGGCTGGACCTGTATAGGGAAGCTTACATATACCCTGGGTTCAGACCTGAGCGTTCTTGAAACGCGCGTTTTAGTCGCGCGTATTTCAGCGCGTTTTTGCAAATAGGAAACGCGCGTTCGTACGCGCGTTCTTGTGATTGACTACTCTGGTGTCAATCACAAAACACGCGACAAACACCCCAAAAAAAGCTCAAGTACTTGTTTATGCGTCGGACGTTTTACAGCGCGTTCAAACGCGCTGTAAAACGCTCAAGTGAGAACCAGGGCCATAGGAAAGCATTAGTTTTCATGTGTTGAGCGTTTTACAGCGCGTTTGAACGCGCTGTAAAACGCTCAGGTGTGAACTTAGGGATATGCTTCCCGGCATTGGCTCCCCACTCCTTCTCCAACCTGTGATACTCCGCTGGGCTCCATTGCTGAAAATATCCGGTTTGACATCGTCTGCAGCCAATCATTGGTCACAGCGGTGACCGGATCCCCTTGCCTCATGTGACCAACCTAGGTGAAATAAACAGGGAGAGGGGTTGTACTAGCAGGGGTCAGAACCAAAGGGAGAAATGGTAATGTCAGTAACCGGTAACCACAACACAGTCAAACTAAGGGCTCATGCACATGAACGTATGCCCTCCGAGACATACGGTCTGTGAATGGGAGTGCGGGACAGTAGTCCCGTGGGCGGCCTGACGTGCACAGCATCATTGTAATCTATGATGCTGTGTACTCTCGTGTGCATGATCGAAGCCGCTCCGGGACATATGACCAGCTCACGGACTGTATGTCTTGGAGGACATACGGTCGTGTGTATGAGCCCTAAGAAAGACACAACTGCACATTAAGGAAAGGCAAGTCAGGAATTGGCTTGAGGTCATACACAGTAGCACGCACTAGGTAGAAGACATTAACCCCTTGAGTACCATGCTAATTTGTATTTTTTTTAAGGGCACCATTTCATTTACCATGTCTGTTACTGGAAAATGGGAAAAAAAATCTTTGTGGGGTTCAATTGAAAACAAAAAACAATTACACCAATGTTTTGGGGGTTTTGACATCACAGCGTTCACTGTGCACTAAAAAGTACATGATGTCCTTATTCTGTAGCTCAATACGAATATGGCGATACCAAACTTGCATCGTTTTTTTTTTTGTTTTCCTACTAACATTTCTTCACACCAACATTTTCTGACAGCCATAACTTCATGTTTGTGGTACGTACGACTTTCCGATCACTGTTATTCAATTTGATGGTGGGGGGGTTGGGGTGACTAAACAGCGAATCGTGTGTTTTTCTTTTTTTCTGTTATAGTGTTCACTGTACAGAATTTTTTTTTTATATTTTAATAGATTAGACATTTTCAGACATCGCGATACCTGAGATGTGTTTTTTTTTATTGTTTATACAGTATATAGAGTTGAGCGAACTTGTATTTTAAGTTCGGCGTCCAAAGTTCGGGTTCGGGTTATCCAAGCATCCCGTTATGTATTCCGCTACCACGGACCATAACGGCATTTGGAATCCATAAGGGGATTCTTCAATGAACCCGAACCTTGGACAACACGGAGGACCTGGGGTGACGTCACCGTCATGTGATCAGTGCAGGGGGTGTGGCTCAGTACTGGATTAGATAAGAGGTGGTAGCCTACGACCTCTTATCCAATCCAGTACTGAGCCACGCCCCCTGCACTGATCACATGATGGTGACGTCACCCCAGGTCCTTTACCCCGTGTTCCAAATGCCTTTATGGTCCATGGTAGCGGAAACCATAACGGGATGATTGGATAACCCAAACCCGAACTTTGGATGCCGAACTTAAAACACAAGTTCGCTCAACTCAATTTATATATTGTTATATGTAAAATTGGGAAAGGGGTGATTAAAAATTTTAATATTTTGATGTTTTTATTTTAACTTTTTTAACAATAACTTTTAACCCCCTGGGATCTTTTGATCCCTTGTCCCATTTAGCCTAGTATAGATATATTTAAGTGAATGGGATTTTGAGACGCTTAGGTGCTGCCTGAAGATGTCAGGCAGCACCTAAGAGGCCTGTTGGACACTGGAGTTATCATTGAGTCAAACAACCCATATGCTTCTCCCATAGTAATTGCTCAGGAGAAGAATGGAGATATCCTACTGTGTGTGGATTACCAGACTCTGAAGAAATGCACTGTCCTTGACCAATATACTGTGCCCAGGAGTGATGAAGCTTTGGATTGATTACAGGGCAGCTGGTAGTTTACTGTGCTGGATCTCCAGAGTGGCTACTACTAGATACCCATGAGTAAAGAGGATGAAGCAAAGACTGCTTTCATTTACCCCTTTGGGTTTTACTAGTACCAGAGGATGCCCCAAGGTGTTAAGGGTGCTCCCGCCACATTCCAAAGGTCCATGGATAAGGTCATGGTAGATAAGTACTTTAGGAAAGTACTTGTCTACTTAGATGACCTGATCATGTTTGGGAAAACCTTAGAAGAGCACAACCAGTTAAAAAAAAGCTTGGTTCAAGTTATCCCTTGAAAGCTGTGAAATATGTGAGACACATCGTTAGCAGGGAACAAATCTCTACCAGTGGAAGCTGTAGTCCAATTGCCCAAGCCTACCAAGTTGGGGGGGCTCAAGTCTTTTCTAGGATTCAGTGGGTACTACAGAAGATTTGTAACACAGTATTCGAAGATTGCAAAGCCACTGACTTCTCTCACCCAGGGATTTCCCTTCCCAAGAGGGACCACTCATTCCAAGAAGACCACTAGGCAGGCTCCTTGAAGGTTAGAGAGCCATTTGCAAAAGGTGGATGCCTGCTTGTGATGAGGCATTTGAGAAGCTGAAGTCCTGCCTAACACAGGCCCCAGTGTTGGCTTATGCAGACCAACACAAGCCATGCGTGCATGTGGATCCTTCCTTTGAAGGGCTCGGAACCGTCCTGTATCAGGAACATAATGGTTCTCTGCAACCAGTCTACTACATCAGTCAAGGGCTGACTCACAGTGAGCACCACTACTCAGCGCACAAGCTGGAGTTCCTAGCGTTCAAGAGGGTAGTAATGGACAAATTGCATGACTACCCCTATGGAGTGCATTTTTACGTCCATACCAACAACAATCCCCTCACCTATGTGAGAACCACAGCCAAGCTACAGTAGATGCTATGGGACACCGGTGATTTGCCTTTCTGGAATTGTATGATTTCAGCTTGAAGTACTGTCCAGGATCCACCATCAATGCTGACGCCCTATCCTGTCTGCCCCGGCCCCTACCCTGTGATGACGAGGAGGTATGCATAGAGGTCCCGGCCCCTGAAGTGAAAGTCATGTGTCACCAACATCAAATCAGATTCTTAGGGGTTTCAGCAGAAGCCCTTCCATCCCTGTTTTGCCAGCTTACTCAGGTGAATGTTGAGTCCCTGCCTCAATTGACCAAAGACCAAATGGAGAAGACCCAACAGATCCATCTGTGGGGGTGGTCTGCTTGTTGGTAAAAGGGGGCCTGAGTTGAAGTGGAGTTGCTAGAATTGGGGAATGGGCTACTGTATCAGGTGACCAAATGGAGAGATCCGAAAACAGCTGGTGCTTCTTGTTTGTTTCATGGAAGCGGTCCTGAAGGCTTTGCATGATGACCACGGACATCTTGGGATTGAGAATACAATTGGTCTAGTGGTCAAGAGTGGATGCCGACATTGAGGGTTACTCTGCATGGTGTGTTCTAAGAAAGACTCTGCCCAATCGATCAACCCATCTTGTCAACATCACCAGTCAGGGCCCACTAGATCTAGTGTGCATTGATTTCCTCTCCATTTAGCCTGACAAGGGTAATGTCAGTAATGTATTGGTGGTCACCGACCACTTCACCTGTTATGCCCAAGCCTACTGCACCAAAGATCAGAAGGCAGTCACTGTGGCCAAAACATTGCGGGATCTTTGTACATTATGGACTATCAGCCCACATCAACACTGACCAAGGAGGAGACTTTGAGAGCTGGCTGATTTAGGAGTTGTGTGAGATCAGTGGGATCAAGAAGTCTAGAACCACATCTTTCCACTCTCAAGGGGATCCTCAACCAGAAATGTTAACATGTACCCTTCTCAACATATTGGGCACTCTAGACCCGAAGCAGAAAAGAGCCGGCACATAAGTCAGTTAGTTCATGCTTGAAATTGTACCAAAAATGAGTTGACCGGGTACTCCTCTTACTTCCTCATGTTCAGGAGGAAATCTGGAATTGAAGGAGACCTACAGATTGGCTGACCAGGCTTCTGGTCGATCGGGAAGGCGAAACAAGATCCAATATGACCGCAGAGAGCAGGTTCTGGATCCTAGGGATACAGTGCTCATTCAACAGCTGGGCCTTCATGGAAAACACGAGCTTGCTGTTCGGTGGAGTCCAGAACCCTATGTGATGGTAGAAAAGCTGCCCGGTGTTTCAGCATACAGAGTGAAGCAGGAGAGAAGAGGTAGGGCCATCAAAACCTATCATCCCATACCAATCATCGGGAGCATGTTACCTGTGGGTCAGACTGTCAGATGGCTTCGGTCACAACAATATGGATCTAAAGATACTTTCACACTAGCGTTAATATTTTCCGGTATTAAAATCAGTCATAGGGTCTCAATACCGGAAAGAAATGTTTCAGTTTTGTCCCCATTCATTGTCAATGGGGACAAAACGTAACTGAACAGAAAGGAATGCTCCAAAATGCATTCCGTTCTGTTCTCATACCGGAGAGCAAACCGAATCATGCTGCGGTTTGCTTTCCGTCATGCGATGCGGAGCAAGATGGATCCGTCATGACCCACAATGCAAGTCAATGGGGACAGATCCGTTTTCTCTGACACAATAGAAAACGGATCCGTCCCCCATTGACTTTCTATGGATTTCATGACTGATCCGTCTTGACCATTTTAAAGATAAATTAATACAACTGGATCCGTTCATAACGGATTCAGATGGTTGTATTATCAGAAACAGAAGCGTTTTTGCTGAACCCTGCCGGATCAAGCAAAAACGCTAGTGTGAATGTAGCCTAAGTAAGCCCCCCAGTCTCCGAGGTATAGTCGTCCCAACCACCGAGGGATCAGTCCACGTGTTCCTCCTTAACAGGGCTGTGGAGTCGGTAGATAAATTTTCCGACTCTGACTCCGACTCCTCAGATTTTGAAACTTCCGACTCCGACTCCGACTCCTCGACTCCGACTCCTCTGTATTTAATATGCAAATACGAAGCTGTTCCACCAAGTTCTTCTAATCTCCTCTAGCACAGAGAGGTAGTTGAGCAGAAGCTGCTGCCTTCTCCTTTGTGTGCTGATCTTCTGCTGAAGATAGAGCAGTGGGAGGATCCAGGAAGGGGCAGGGGAAGGGGCATTTATTTTAAAACATGATTTTCCTAGTAGAATCCCATAGTCATGTATAAAATTTAAGCTAACAATCTGAGTTTACATGTTTTATAGCCTTAGCTGAATGATAGCAGTTTTTCAAATGGTTTACAGCTTCAGTCTTGAACTATTGACTATCCATTTCCTTCACTTATACAAGTGTCTCCAGTCCTTAATCAGTTATCAGTGAGAGGCGAGGATAACCATGGGTTCCCTGTAACAGCAGACCACAAGACAATGGAAAGTGTAAGTATTGCCGCTCCTTAAAGGGACACTGACAGGCTGATTTTCCAGCTAAAGATATATATATACTGGTATTCATCAGAGAATTAGGAATAAAACTATACTAATATTACCCCCAGTTAAGCTGTACTTGTGTTTAAAAAACATTTTAATCTGTATGCAAATTCACTATCTTTGTGCCCAATGGGGCAGCGTCTCCTGCGGCTTAGTGCCCAGCCGCGCCCGAGTACAGCTTCCCAGCGCTGTTCCCCTCGTTATTATTCACTGCACTGGCCTTTTTTTCAGGCTAGCCGAACGCTGAATTCCTGCGCAGGCGCACGTGTAGAGTGCTGGCAGCAGCCTCGTCTGGCTATGCTGAGGCTGTGCCAGCTTTCTCTCTTCCTCCTCGCTACCTAGTCCTGTCTAGTGCTGCCAGTACTCTACATGTGCGCCTGCCCCCTTGGGCACAAAGGTAGAGAATTTGCATATTGATTAAAACGTTTTTAAACACAAGTAAACCTCAACTGGGGGTAACAGTCGTCTATTTGTATTCCTAATCCTCTGATGAATACCAGCAGATATATCTTTAGCCGGTAAATCAGTCTGTCAGTGTCCCATTAACTGCATAGTAAAGCATATGAAAAGCATGCTTCTTCACGGTCACTTAACGTCTTTGTTTAGCGGTAACATGACGCACTGCATGCATTGGCCTTTATTCTTACAGTAGAGAAGTAATTAATTATAACTTTATCTGAATTGGGACATTTAAACTTGCTTTTTTTTTATTCCAATTTTTTTTATTCCAATTCAAATCTAGTAGGAGTCGGAGTCGGTCCATTTTTTGCCGACTCCGACTCCAGGTACCCAAAATTGCCTCCGACTCCTCGACTCCGACTCCACAGCCCTGCTCCTTAAGGAAGTTACAGTGATTCAAGTGATAAATGGGATCTAGAAAATGGATGGGGAACCAACCCCAGGCCCTTCTTTCAGAACATTCTGTATCAGTCACTTGGTGTGGATTATCAGGAAGAATCCAGTCCAGAATTCAACTCGCCCTGTCCCCAGTCAGAGGAGAATTCAGAGGAGATGGAGCCACCAGATTAAGAAATTGTCGCGATGGAGCCCAAATCCCTGCATCAACATCCTATGACCCAAAATCTGGTACCAATATTTTGTAATATTATGTTTCTCAAGAATGGCATCCAGACCCCTCTAACGTTTTTTCAGGGAATGAACGATTATAACATCTTCATAGGAAAGTATAGGGCAGACTGTTATGTGATCCCAGCCAGCTGTTCTTCCTCATGAAGTCATTACAATGGGGCTTGTGTCTTAGTCTTCTTATAACATTAGCCCTAAGACAATAGTCTTCAATCTTTGGCTCTACAGCAACAAATCTATAACTTGCTCCTTCAGTTGGAGGCCATGCTGGTAATTTTAGTTTTAACTGCTGGAAAGCCACAAACCTAAGCCATGTGAAGTACTGTATTATTTGAGTCTTTTTCCCCATTGTTTTTTCTTTTTTTACTTCATTTTAATTGGGTTTTTAAACAAGACATACGTATCAACACCTATGAGATGTAAGAGAACAAAGAGTTATGGTTGAGATGAAAGTATAATACAATAACAAGACAATTCAGTAAGCGAGATGAACATGCAATGGAAGCAAAGTTTTTGAAGTTTATTCATGTAGGTAATCAAAAATTACAACTGAACTTCAAAGCTCTGTCGAATAATTCCCAGGTAAAGAACGGTGGAGTTGCGGCCCAGTAGCTGTAGGAATTTTCAGGAGGCACTTCATCGTGTAAGCATCTTTTGTGTTAGCAGTCATGAAGAGGAAATGCAGAGGCTGTAAATGAAAGTAAGGAGCTACTGTTCCATTCGATGTTGGAAAGCTTGTGTACAGCAAGTTTGCACGGAGCAGATAGGTCCACAAGTAACTTATGTGTTAAATCCGGCAGTAGACCTAATACGGTCCCAAACATCATTGGCCATGACCCCTTCTCCCCATTGTTACATTAAAAAATATGATGATAATATAAATGAGCAGCAAATATATGGCTGCCCCATGGAAATACTGCAGTGTGCCAGTCCTACAGGGGAACTATCAGTGAGATCAAGGTATGAGCATTAAGTGGGCCGAGGTAAATACAGTTCAGGTTACTCACGGTTCTGTAGACCCTGGGCAGGCTCGCATGGAAAGTGGAGAGGAGAACGGCACAAGGATTCTCTGGGGCATGCTTGGTTGTAAGGGACACAGGCCAGATGGTGACAGGTGCCCTTGGTGGTCTGTATTAATGTGCCTATAGCAAGGTCCCTTGTTGTCGTGACGCCAGTACCTTTTATGGTGGTACAACCATTTACTGTAGTGTTCACTGAGGAATTGGAGACTGAGACAAGGATGGTGCAATCCAACTTGTGAACTTTTACCGAATGTTGGTAACTTGCAGCAGGTTACATCCAGCAGGTACAGTCAAATATGAAATACAGTCTCAAGTACATCCGGAAAATGAAATGCAGACTCTCATGCATATAGAGTTAGGGATTAGTGTGGCCGGACTTCAGGGCCAGGATGACGAGGGGGGGCAGAGGCGAGTTAGGAGTAGGGTAGATTGGTTGGTTTAAATAAGGGGCGGGGGTAGAGGTTTTATATAGGATAGGGAGGAGGAAAAAGTGGCCATTTTAGTTTTAGCGGCAGGAGAAGTGTAGGGAGACATGCCATTTTTTTCCCAGCACTTACCATGGTCAGCGTTGAGGAGCTGTTCAGGCAGCTTAGGGAGCGAGCTGAGGCGCGGGGTCCACAATGGTTGCAGGCCCAGCTTCAAGACCTGTTAGGAGGCGACAGCATAGAGGTGAGGGGGGAAGGGCCCCTGCAGCAGGAGACATGCCGGCCATGGCGGACCCGCCCGCCGGTGCGCCTAAGTCCAGAGCTAACCCCCAGAGTCCGGAGCCCCTCCAGGGACCCTCCACGGACTCCAGCAGACTCACTGGGAGCGCAGGCGCTCCCTCTACTGGCGGGAGTGCGGAATCGGGAGCAGATGCGGCGGTTCCGCTGGTGCCCCCTGGGGAAGCTGCCCAGCTAGGCAGGCATGAATTGGAGGCGGCTCTTCCCCCCTGCAGCTGTTTTAGGCAGGCTAGGTCATTTCCCTATTACGAATAGTCAATTTCTAATAGGGCAATGAGACAGAGACTGAACCCTCTATATATATTTTTATAGATGGATAGATATATATAGAGAGAGAAAGAGAGAGATCTCTCTAAATAAATATATATATATTTATCAAACTGGTATAAAGTAGAACTGGCTTAGTTGCCCATAGCAACTGATCAGACCTTTCATTTTGGAGAGCTCCTTTGGAAAATGAAAGCAGGAATCTAATTGGTTGCTATGGGCAGCTAAGCCAGTTCTACATGGCGTTCATTAATATCTTTTTGTAGAGCATCTAAATGAGAATGGGCACACTTCACTACCTTTCTCAATAGGATCATATTAGAACAGAACAATATCCTCCAAGGGCTTGGAAAGAAGAAATAAGCATACACACCTCCAGGGACCCTCCACGCTGGGCGGCAGCTCGGCAGCCTTCCGTTCAGCCGCCCCACCGTGGGAGGAATCCACATGCACGACAGGACTCCAGCAGACTCACTGGGAGTGCAGGCGCTCCCCCTACTGGCGGGAGTGCGGAATCAGGAGCAGGGGCGGCGGGCTCCTTGGTGCCCCCTGGGGAAGCTGCCCAGCTAGTCAGGCATAAATTGGAAGCGGCTGTTCCCCTCTGCAGGAGTGGGGGGGGGGCAGGCTAGGTCATTCCAGCGGACAGCAAGTCGTTGGCCCAATACCGTTCAGTGCTGGCTCCAGCATCGCGCCCGGACCTGACAACAGGCAGCGGGGTGCTGGCCCAGCGGCGTCATCCAGCAGCAGCGACGCCTCTTCTTTTCCTCTCCTGGGACTGGCGTCCATGGGATCGCGACTGGTGGCTAACGGATCCGTGGATGGACGGACGGCGGGATCTACGTCTGGCTTGGATTCGGGATTTCCGGCTGGTGGGCTCACAGCACCCAGGCAGCCCGGTGAGTTTGACTGGGGACCCTTTTTCTCTATGCTGGGTGCCCTGGGGGGTGGTATGATTAGAGGACCCCCGGGGGACTTTGGGAGGGGGCTGTTGAACGTGTTGGGGGGCCTGGCGTCGCTCGTGGCAGGCGCGCCAATTCAGCAAGGGGTGTTGCCACTGCCCACTTGGGGCGTAGCGGGTCAGGGAGTAATGCAGTTCAGGTCGGGCGGTTGGGGGAGGTTATGGCGCGGCCGACAGCGGCGGCAGGGGAAGCGGAGTTGTCGGCGGGTCTAGGTTCAGTGTCGGTGCAGACGCAGGCGAGGTAGTAACAGAGAAGCTGCTGCGGGAGGTGCAGATGGGGCGGATGGCGGAACCTTTCTCGATACCTCCCGTACCGGAGTTGCGGTTGCCCCCCCTGGGGGTGGTGCCTAAGAAGGAGCTGAACAAATTTCGGCTCATTCATCATCTGTCATACCCAAAAGGGGCGTCAGTCAATGATGGGATAGATCCCGAACTTTGTTCGGTGGTTTATACGTCCTTTGATGCGGCTGTGGGGTGGGTAACTAAGGTTGGACGAGGGACAATTTTGGCAAAGACAGATATTGAAGCGTCATCTCGGTTACTGCCAGTGCACCCTGAAAGCCAACATTTGTTGGGTTGTTTTTGGGAGGGTAATAGAGATGAGCGAACACCTGGATGTTCGGGTTCGAGAAGTTCGGCCGAACTTCCCGAAAATGTTCGGGTTCGGGATACGAACGCGACCCGAACTTTATCCCGAACCCCATTGAAGTCAATGGGGACCCGAACTTTTGGGCACTAAAAAGGCTGTAAAATAGTCCAGGAAAGGGCTAGAGGGCTGCAAAAGGCAGAAAAATGTAGGCAAATGCCCTGCAAACAAATGTGGATAGGGAAATGAATTAAAATAAAATAAAATAAATAAAAATTAACCAATATCAATTGTTGAGAGGTCCCATAGCAGAGAATCATGCGTCATATTACCCACCACTGGAGAAGGCCACTTTCAGTTATTTAGGCCCCAGCACCCAGACAGAGGAGAGAGGTCCCACAGCAAGGAATCATGCGTCATATGACCCACCACTGGAGAAGGCCACTTTTAGTTATTTCGGCCCAGCACCCAGACCGAGGATACAGGTCCCACAGCAAGGAATCATGTGTCATATCACCCACCACTAGAGAAGGCCACTTTCAGTTATTTCGGCCCCAGCACCCAGACAGAGGAGAGAGGTCCCACAGCAAGGAATCATGCGTCATATCACCCACCACTGGAGAAGGCCACTCAGTTATTTCGACCCCAGCACCCAGACAGAGGAGAGAGGTCCCACAGCAAGGAATCATGCGTCATATCACCCACCACTGGAGAAGGCCACTCAGTTATTTCGGCCCCAGCACCCAGACAGAGGAGAGAGGTCCCACAGCAAGGAATCATGCATCATATCACCCACCACTGGAGAAGGCCACTCAGTTATTTCGGCCCCAGCACCTAGATAGATGAGAGAGGTCCTACAGCAAGGAATCATGCGTCATATCACCCACCACTGAAGAAGGCCACTTTTAGTTATTTCGGCCCGAGCACCCAGACAGAGGAGAGAGGTCCCACAGCAAGGAATCATGCATCATATCACCCACCACTGGAGAAGGCCACTTTCAGTAATTTCGGCCCAGCACCCAGACCGAGGATACAGGTCCTACAGCAAGGAATCATGCGTCATATCACCCACCACTGGAGAAGGCCACTTTTAGTTATTTCGGCCCCAGCACCCAGACAGAGGAGAGAGGTCCCACAGCAAGGAATAAGGCATCATATCACCCACCACTGGAGAAGGCCACTTTCAGTTATTTCGGCCCAGCACCCAGACCGAGGAGAGAGGTCCCACAGCAAGGAATCATGCGTCATTTCACCCACCACTAGAAAAGGCCACTTTCAGTTATTTCGGCCTCAGCACCCAGACCGAGGAGAGAGGTCCCACAGCAAGGAATCATGCGTCATATCACCCACCACTGGAGAAGGCCACTTTCAGTTATTTCAGCCCAGCACCCAGACCGAGGATACAGGTCCCACAGCAAGGAATCATGCGTCATATCACCTACCACTGGAGAAGGCCACTTTCAGTTATTTCAGCCCCAGCACCCAGACAGAGGAGAGAGGTCCCACAGCAAGGAATAAGGCGTCATATCACCCACTACTGGAGAAGGCCACTTTCAGTTATTTCGGCCCAGCACCCAGACCGAGGATACAGGTCCCACAGCAAGGAATCATGCGTCATATCACCCACCACTGGAGAAGGCCACTTTAAGTTATTTCGGCCCCAGCACCCAGACAGAGGAGAGAGGTCCCACAGCAAGGAATAAGGCGTCATATCACCCACCACTGGAAAAGGCCACTTTCAGTTATTTCGGCCCAGCACCCAGACCGAGGAGAGAGGTCCCAAGGCAAGGAATCATGCGTCATTTCACCCACCACTAGAGAAGGCCACTTTCAGTTATTTAGGCCCCACCACCCAGACAGAGGAAAGAGGTCCCACACTAAGGAATAAGGCGTCATATCACCCACCACTGGAGAAGGCCACTTTCAGTTATTTAGGCCCCAGCACCCAGACAGAGGAGAGAGGTCCCACAGCAAGGAATCATGCGTCATTTCACCCACCACTAGAGAAGGCCACTTTCAGTTATTTCGGCCCAGCACCCAGACAGAGGAGAGGTTCATTCAACTTTGGGTTGCACTGCAAGATCATGGTAAAGTTAAAAAAAATGAGGATTCAATAAAGAAGTGCCCCAGAGTACAAGAATACATGGTTGAGGGGGAGGCAGTTATAAATGTCTATTCTGCACAAGGGAGGCACAGGTCCTGTGGGATCCATGCCTGGTTCATTTTTATGAACGTCAGCTTGTCCACGTTGGCTGTGGACAGGCGGCTGCATTTGTCAGTAATGACGCCCCCTGCCGTGCTGAATACACGTTCAGACAAAACGCTGGCCGCTGGGCAGGCCAGCACCTCCAAGGCATAAAATGCTAACTCTGGCCACGTGGACAATTTGGAGACCCAGAAGTTGAATGGGGCCGAACCATCAGTCAGTACGTGGAGGGGTGTGCAGACGTACTGTTCAACCATGTTAGTGAAATGCTGCCTCCTGCTAACACGTTCCGTATCAGGTAGTGGTGCAGTTAGCTGTGGCATGGAGACAAAACTTTTCCACATTTCTGCCATGCTAACCCTGCCCTCAGAGGAGCTGGCCGTGACACTGCTGCGTTGGCGACCTCTTGCTCCTCCTCTGCCTTCGCCTTGGGCTTCCACCTGTTCCCCTGTGACATTTGGGAATGCTCTCAGGAGCGCGTCTACCAGCGTGCACTTGTACTCGCGCATCTTCCTATCACGCTCCAGTGCAGGAAGTAAGGTGGGCGCATTGTCTTTGTACCGAGGATCCAGCAGGGTGGCAACCCAGTAGTCCGCACACGTTAAAATGTGGGCAACTCTGCTGTCGTTGCTCAGGCACTGCAGCATGTAGTCGCTCATGTGTGCCAGGCTCCCCAAAGGTAAGGACAAGCTGTCCTCTGTGGGAGGCGTATCGTCATCGTCCTCCGTATCCCACCAGTGATGGGCCTGAGCTGTGTCGGGTGCCACCCCGCTGTGAACCTGCTACATCCTCATCCTCCACCTCCTCCTCATCCTCCTCATCCTCCAGTAGTGGGCCCTGGCTGGCCACATTTGTACCTGGCATCTGCTGTTGCAAAAAACCTCCCTCTGAGCCACTTCTAGCAGACTGGCCTGAAAGTGCTAAAAATGACCCGTCATCCTCCTCCTCCTGGGCCACCTCCTCTTCCATCATCGCCCTAAGCGTTTTCTCAAGGAGACATAGAAGTGGTATTGTAACGCTGATAACGGTGTCATCGCCACTGGCCATGTTGGTGGAGTACTCGAAACAGTGCAACAGGGCACACAGGTCTCGCATGGAGGCCCAATCATTGGTGGTGAAGTGGTGCTGTTCCGCAGTGCGACTGACGCGTGCGTGCTGCAGCTGAAACTCCACTATGGCCTGCTGCTGCTCGCACAGTCTCTCCAGCATGTGCAAGGTGGAGTTCCAACTGGTGGGCACATCGCATATTAGGCGGTGAGCGGGAAGGCTGAAGTTCCGCTGTAGCGCAGACAGGTGAGCAGCGGCAGGATGTGAACGCCGGAAGCGCGCACAGACGGCCCGCAGTTTTTGCAGCAGCTCTGACATGTCGGGGTAGTTGTGAATGACATTCTGCACCACCAAATTCAGCACATGCGCCAGGCAAGGGATGTGCATCAAACCGGCTAGTCCCAGAGCTGCGACGAGATTTCACCCATTATCGCACACCACCAGGCCGGGCTTGAGGCCCACCGGCAGAAACCACTCGTCTGTTGTTCAATACCCCGCCACAACTCCTGCGCGGTGTGGGGCCTGTCCCCCAAACATATAAGTTTCAGAATGGCCTGCTGACGTTGACCCCGGGCTGTGCTGAAGTTGGTGGTGAAGGTGTGTGGCTGACTGGATGAGCTGGTGGAAGCAGAGGAGGAGGAAGCCGAGGAGGAGGCTACAGGAGGCAAAAAATGATGCCCTGCGATCCTTGGCGGCGGAAGGACGTGCGCCAAGGATCTCTCCGCCTGGGGCCCAGCCGCCACTACATTTACCCAGTGTGCAGTTAGGGAGATATAGCGTCCCTGGCCGTGCTTACTGGTCCACGTATCTGTGGTTAGGTGGACCTTGCCACAGATGGCGTTGCGCAGTGCACACTTGATTTTATCGGATACTCGGTTGTGCAGGGAAGGCACGGCTCTCTTGGAGAATTAGTGCCGGCTGGGAAGAACATACTGTGGGACAGCCATGGACATCAGCTGTTTGAAGCTGTCTGTGTCCACCAGCCTGAATGACATCATTTCAAATGCCAGTAATTTAGAAATGCTTGCATTCAGGCCCAGGGCTCGAGGGTGGCTAGGTGTGAATTTACGCTTTCTCTCCAAGGTTTGTGAAATGGAGAGCTCCAACGCTGCCGTGTGGCATGCTGGAGATGCTTGGTGACGCAGGTGGTGGTGCGGTGGCACATCCTCTGTTTGGTGGTCGGCAGGTGCCAACATTCCTCCCGAGGCGGAGGAAGAGGCCGAGGCAGCAGCAGAAGAGGGAGCAGGGGGAGCCAGAGTGAGTTCCTTGCTTTTAAGGTGTTTACTCCACTGCAGTTCATGCTTTGCATGTAAATGCCTGGTCATGCAGGTTGTGCTATGGTTCAGAACGTTAATACCTCGCTTCAGGCTCTGATGGCACAGCGTGCAAACTACTCGGGTCTTGTCGTCTGCTCATTGTTTAAAGAAGTGCCATGCCAGGGAACTCCTTGGAGCTGCCTTTGGGGTGCTCAGGCCCTGGTGGCGGTGGCGGTGGCCAGTAGCAGGCGAACTCTTCTGGCGGCGGCTGTTCTGCTTTTGCTCCCTGCTCCCTCTTTTGCTACGCTGTTGGCTCGGTCTCACCACTGCCTCTTCCTCTGAACTATGAAAGTCAGTGGGACGACCTTCATTCCATGTGGGGTCTAGGACCTCATCGTCCCCTGCATCGTCTTCCACACAGTCTTCCTCCCTGACCTCCTGTTCGGTCTGCACACTGCAGAAAGACGCAGCAGTTGGCACTTGTGTTTCGTCATCATCAGAGACGTGCGGACTGTGATGATGTGGTATTCCCATGTCCTCATCATCAGGAAACATCAGTGGTTGTGCATCAGTGCATTCCAAGTCTTCCACCACTGGGGAAGGGCTAGGTGGATTCCCTTGGGAAACCCTGCCTGCAGAGTCTTCAAACAGCATAAGAGACTGCTGCATAACTTGAGGCTCAGACAGTTTCCCTGATATGCATGGGGGTGATGTGACAGACTGATGGGCTTGGTTTTCAGGTGCCACCTGTGCGCTTTCTGCAGAAGACTGGGTGGGAGATAATGTTGTGAACGCGCTGGATCCACTGTCGGCCACCCAATTGACTAGCGCCTGTACCTGCTGAGGCCTTACCATCCTTAGAACGGCATTGGGCCCCACCAAATATCGCTGTAAATTCTGGCGGGTACTGGAACCTGAGGTAGTTGGTTCACTAGGACGTGTGGCTGTGACAGAATGGCTACGTCCTCTCCCAGCACCAGAGGGTACACTAACACCACCACGACCGCGTCCGCGTCCTTTACTAGATGTTTTCCTCATTGTTACCGTTCACCAAGCACCACAATAAGAAAAAAAATATTTGGCCCAATGTATTGATTTCAAATTCAGGCCTTTTTTTTACAGGCCCCTAACACTATCTGCCTATTTATTTATGTAGCGTATTACACTAATCCAGGCACAGCAGTAACCACTGATTTAGGGGAATATCTCTTTTAGGGCTAGTATTTAGGCCCTGGATGAAAGGTATCCTTTTATGGACAGATTTACACTTGGCCTGCAACAGCTCGAACACCAGATTCAGGGTAGTGCTATTTTGGCAAATGAATTTCACCCCAGAACAAAATATATAATTTGCAGGACACTATAAAACTTGGCCAGCCACAGCTGAAACCACTGATTTATGGTATTACTATTTTGGCAATTGAATTTCACCCCAGAACAAAATATATGTTTTGGCGGACACTATTATAGTTTGCCAGCCAGTGCTGGGACACCAGATTTAGGGGATTGCTATTTTGGCTATTGAATTTCACCCCAGAACAAAATATATGTTTTTGCGGACACTATTATAGTTTGCCAGCTACAGCTGTGACACCAGTTTTATGGTATTGCTATTTTGGCAATTGAATTTCACCCCAGAACAAAATATATGTTTTTGCGGACACTATTATAGTTTGTCAGCCACAGCTGTGACACCAGATTTATGGTATTGCTATTTTGGCAATTGAATTTCCCCCCAGAACAAAATATATCCTTTGCAGGACACTATGAAACTTGGCCAGCCACAGCTGAAACCACTGATTTATGGTATTGCTATTTTGGCAATTGAATTTCACCCCAGAACAAAATATACCCTGTTACGGACAGATTTAAACTAGGCCGACAACAGCTGTGACACCAGATTTATGGTATTGCTATTTTGGCAATTGAATTTCACCCCAGAACAAAATATATCCTTTGCAGAACACTTTGAAACTTGGCCAGCCACAGCTGAAACCACTGATTT
The DNA here is from genome assembly GCA_033119425.1 of Bufotes viridis. NCBI lineage: Eukaryota > Metazoa > Chordata > Amphibia > Anura > Bufonidae > Bufotes > Bufotes viridis. Next base: position 563,244,708 of record CM065589.1, on the reverse strand, counting down.
ATGGTATTGCTATTTTGGCAATTGAATTTTACCCCAGAACAAAATATATGTTTTGGCGGACACTATTAGGCCCCTTTCACATGGGCGAGTTTTCCGCGCGGGTGCAATGCGTGAGGAGGACGCATTGCACCTGCACTGAATCCGGACCCATTCACTTCTATGGGGCTGTGCACATGACAGTTGATTTTCACGCATCACTTTTGCGATGCGTGAAAATCGCAGCATGCTCTATCTTCTGCGTTTTTAACGGAACGCAGGCCCCATAGAAGTGAATGGGGATGCGGGAAAATCGCAATCATCCGCAATCATGTGCGGATGCGTTGCGATTTTCCCGCATGGTTGCTATGCAACCATCGGGATGTGTAACCGGTTCAGTATTATTTCACATTATAACATAGTTATAATGTGAAATAATACCCTTGGCCATCTTCCTAATGTTGAACCCGGTGCAGAATGAGTTAAAAATAATAAACTAATCATAACTTACCTGGTCCATTTGATCGCGAAGCCCGGCATCCTCTCCGTTAGCTTGCTGCTAGGAAAAGTGCAGTATACGGGCACTTTAATACCCGTTTACCACCAATCTGTTATGTTTCCTTAAGTGTTTCATGTAATTGCCTGCAGCAATGTAAGGTCGTCATGTAAGTATTAGACCACTGGGGGGAGCTGGTGAGCAGGATATATATATAGCTAGGTCAAGGCAGGCTAGTGTTAGTGCAGACCCTGGAGTCTGTGAAGGCCACATGTCTCAGGCCTAAGCGAGTCCGCAGAAGTCAAGCAGAGGCAATCCCTAGAGCAAGAGGTACTAAATGCTAAGAGGAGGTACACTGTCTACTGGAGATTCAAGGATATAAGCCAGAAGTAGGGCATTGGGGCCTTGAAGCATCAATTCCAGTCAGGACAAGTCAGGAAGAAAGTAAGGTTCACCTGCAATTCTAAGTCCTGTTGTCTTTCCCTCTGTTATTCCTTGCTGGATGTAAGCCTGCTGTAACTGCGACTGTACAAACGTCTATTCTCTGCAACAAGAACTGTGTTAAGAGGTTGCCTGCTGTATTTTCTACGGTTTTCAGTAAAGTTGGAATTCTGTTTTCAAGTTACAAGTCTGCACCTCTGTTATTCCTACCATAAATACGGTGTGCCACCGTTTACTGGCACTGGCGTCACGACACATCAGGGACCCAGCCATAGGCACGTTAAACTACAACACCAAGGGCACCTCACATTCCACCTGGCTGTGTCCCGCAAGAACCCAGAGAGTGCCCCAGAGGAACAGCGTGCCGGCCTCTCCATCACTGGCATTCCCCAGGTTAGTTCCATACATTGCCCTGACTTGGGGATGCTGCAAAAGGACCTGTGATGATGTCACATGGTCACATGGCCCAATCACATGCTCCATCACTATGATTAGTTTATTATTTTTAACCCATTCAGCACCGGGTTCAACATTAGGAAGATGGCCAAGGGTATTATTTCACATTATAACTATGTTATAATGTGAAATAATACCAGCGGGACAATTTCTGACCCGAACATGCACTTCTGTGAAGAAGTGCAGGTTCGGGTCTGGGTACCAAAAGTGCCGATTTTTCTCCCGCGCGTGCAAAACGCATGACAGCACTTTGCACTCGCAGGGAAAAATCGCGGCGATTCCCGCAACGCACCCACACTGTTTGACGGAGTGCACCCGCAATGCCCGTGTGCAAGAGGCCTTATAGTTTGCCAGGCAGTGCTGGGACACCAGATTTAGGGGATTGCTATTTTGGCAGTTGAATTTCACTCCAGAACAAAATATTTGTTTTGGCGGACACTATTATAGTTTGCCAGCCACAGCTGAAACCACTGATTTATGGTAGGGATGTCCCGATACCATTTTTTTAAGACCGAGTACGAGTACCGATACTTTTATTTAAGTACTCGCCGATACCAATTACCGATACCTCATATAAACAGCGGCGCAGTTACTGATAGCAACGAAAACAATTAAAGTTGGAATTTGGTTGCTGTGGATAACGGCTTTTCTTTTCCTTTGTACAAGTGTTAATAAATTAATAAATGGGAATATAATAGCGTTTTCAAACCAATGTGCCTCCAGGGGGATCTGTTTTTGGGGGATCTGTGGAGGACACACTGTTATGGGGGATCTGTGGATAACACAGTGTTATGGGGGGGATCTGTGGATGACGCACTGTTATGGGGGGGATCTGTGGATGACGCACTGTTATGGGGGATCTGTGGATGACGCACTGTTATGGGGGGATCTGTGGATGGCACCGTTATGGAGGATCTGTGGATGGCACCGTTATGGAGGATCTGTGGATGGCACCGTTATGGGGAATCTGTGGACGGCACCGTTATGGGGGATCTGTGGATGACACCGTTATGGGGAATCTGTGGATGGCACCGTTATGGGGGGATCTGTGGACGGCACCGTTATGGGGGACCTGTGGACGTCAGCGTTATGGGGGACCTGTGGACGTCGCCGTTATGGGGGACCTGTGGACGCCACCGTTATGGGGGACCTGTGGACGCCACCGTTATGGGGGACCTGTGGACGTCACCGTTATGGGGGGGACCTGTGGACGTCACCGTTATGGGGGGGGGGGAGGGCCTGTGGACATCACTGTTATGGGGGGAGGGGGGACCTGTGGACATCACTGTTATGGGGGGGACCTGTGGACATCACTGTTATGGGGGGACCTGTGGACATCACTGTTATGGGGGACGACACACTGTTATGGGGGATCTGTGGATAACACAGTGTTATGGGGGGATCTGTGGATGACGCACTGTTATGGGGGATCTGTGGATGACGCACTGTTATGGGGGATCTGTGGATGACGCACTGTTATGGGGGGATCTGTGGATGGCACCGTTATGGAGGATCTGTGGATGGCACCGTTATGGAGGATCTGTGGATGGCACCGTTATGGGGAATCTGTGGACGGCACCGTTATGGGGATCTGTGGATGACACCGTTATGGGGAATCTGTGGATGGCACCGTTATGGGGGATCTGTGGACGGCACCGTTATGGGGGGACCTGTGGACGTCACCGTTATGGGGGACCTGTGGACGTCGCCGTTATGGGGGGACCTGTGGACATCACCGTTATGGGGGGACCTGTGGACGCCACCGTTATGGGGGGTCCTGTGGACGTCACCGTTATGGGGGGGACCTGTGGACGTCACCATTATGGGGGGCCTGTGGACATCACTGTTATGGGGGAGGGGGACCTGTGGACATCACTGTTATGGGGGGACCTGTGGACATCACTGTTATGGGGGGACCTGTGGACATCACTGTTATGGGGGCCTGTGGACATCACTGTTATGGGGGATCTGTGGATGAGGCTGTAATGGGGGATCTGTGGATGACACATATATAGCATCTTATGCTATATACATGTCATCCACAGATCCCCCATTAGTGTCATCCAGATTACACTTGCGGGGGCCGGTGCAGCTTGACTCCTACACCGGCCCTGCAGCTGCTATATTCTGTTTCATTACCCCTAACTTACTGTGCCCGTGATTACTAACTATATGCGCAGTCCCTCCATGCTCCTGCCCCGCGCCTTCTGTAATCATAAAGTGGGCGGAACGGGCAGGCGGGACATGAGGCGCATGGAGGAACTGAGAGCTCAAGCTGCCCGATTCCTCCATGCGCCTCATGTCCCGCCTGCCCGCTCCGCCCACTTTATGATTACAGAAGGCGCAGGGCAGGAGCATGGAGGACTGCGACTAATAGTTAGTAATCACGGGCACAGTAAGTTAGGGGTAATGAAACCGAATATAGCCGCTGCCGAACCGGAACTTCCGGTATCGCCAGTGGTATCGGCGGCATTTTTACGAGTACAAGTACTCGTGAAAATACCGGTATCGGTCCCGATACCGATACTAGTATCGGTATCGGGACATCCCTAATTTATGGTATTGCTATTTTGGCAATTGAATTTCACCCCAGAACAAAATATACCCTGTTACGGACAGATTTAAACTAGGCCTGCAACAGCTGGAACACCAGATTCAGGGTATTGCTATTTTGGCAATTGAATTTCACCCCAGAACAAAATATATAATTTGCAGGACACTATGGAACTTGGCCAGCCACAGCTGAAACCAGTGATTTACGATATTGCTATTTTGGCAATTGAATTTCACGCCAGAACAAAATATATGTTTTGGCGGACACTATTATAGTTTGCCAGCCAGTGCTGGGACACCAGATTTAGGGGATTGCTATTTTGGCAGTTGAATTTCACCCCAGAACAAAATATACCCTGTTACGGACAGATTTAAACTAGGCCTGCAACAGCTGGAACATCAGATTCAGGGTATTGCTATTTTGGCTATTGAATTTCACCCCAGAACAAAATATATCCTTTGCAGGACACTATGAAACTTGGCCAAGCAACAGCTGAAACCACTGATTTATGGTATTGCTATTTTGGCAATTGAATTTCACCCCAGAACAAAATATATGTTTTGGCGGACACTATTATAGTTTGCCAGCCACAGCTGTGACACCAGATTTATGGTATTGCTATTTTGGCAATTGAATTTCACCCCAGAACAAAATATATGTTTTTGCGGACACTATTATAGTTTGCCAGCCACAGCCGTGACACCAGATTTATGGTATTGCTATTTTGGCAATTGAATTTCACCCCAGAACAAAATATATGTTTTGGCGGACACTATTATAGTTTGCGAGCCAGTGCTGGGACACCAGATTTAGGGGATTGCTATTTTGGCAATTGAATTTCACCACGGAAAATAATCTATCCTTTGCCAAACAGCAGACAGTATTATACTTGGCTAGCCAAAGCTGGAACACCAGATTTAGGGGATTGGTATTTTGGCAATTGTATTTAACCCCTTAATAAAATATAGAAATTGCTATCCTGAGTTTCTAGGGGTGACAATTAGCACAGCCAAGCCCCTGATGTAGGATATTGCAAAAGAAAACTAGTATTGATGGATTGATGGACTTGGTGGCAGCTTGTTCTGGTGCACCACAAGTCACAAAATGGCCGCCAATCACCCCAGAAAATAAGTGACAGAAAAACGCTCTGTGCAGCCTTAAAAAACAGTGAGCAATCAACTAGCAGAAGTTCAATCATTCACAGCTGTAGATCGATCCGTTCATTAGGTGCTGTTGCTGACTTTTTCCTGCCTAATCTCGCCCTCACAGCAGCTGCGTCCTCTCCCTACACTAATCAGAGCAGTGCGACGTGCGGCGCTACATGACTCCAGCTTAAATAGAGGCTGGGTCACATGCTGCACTTGGCCAATCACAGCCATGCCATTAGTAGGCATAGCTGTGATGGGCTCTTAGGGCAAGAAGTAAAACGCTAGCTGATTGGCTGCTGTGCAGCCCTTCAGAAAGCGGGAAGAAATCGCCAAACAATGAACCCGAACCTGAACTTTTTTGAAAATGTTTGGGTCCTGGTCCCGAACACCCCAAAATTCACTCAACACTAGAGGGTAAGTTTTTTGTTAATCGCTGTCTCCTGATGGGGTGCTCGCTGTCATGTGCATATTTTGAGGCGTTCAGCTCCTTTTTAGAATGGGCAGTGACTGACGTGGCAGGTTGCGCTTCTGTCATTCATTATTTGGATGACTTATTGTGCATAGGCACTCCTAACTCGGCGGTGTGTTCTTTGTTGCTACACACGTTGGAGTGGCTGTTTGCGCGGTTTGGAGTTCCACTGGTACCAGAAAAAACCCAGTCGGCCCGGCTACAGAGGCCTGCTTTTTGGGGATCATCATTGATACCGAAGGGATGGAGTGTCGGTTGCCAGCGGACAAATTGGAGGATCTAAAGGGGGCGGTGCAGCATATGTCCAAGATACAGTTGCAGGATTTGCAGTCGCTGCTGGGCAAACTGAATTTTGCCGATGGGCAGAGTTTTTTCCAGATGTTTGGCAATGGCAACGGCAAAAGTGACAGCGCCACATCATTTTATTCGATTGGGCACAGTGCTGCGGCCGGATTTAAAAGTTTTGGGGGAGTTTTTAGCAACCTACAACGGGCGGTCTTTTCTATTGGGGAAGGCGGTGGATAGTGTTGATTTTGAATTGTTCGAGGGCGCGGGGTTTACTGTGGGGGTCAGTGGTGTGCGGAGAGATGGCCTGCAGAGTGGTTCTCGAAGGGTTGGGTCCGCAATCTAGCGCTGCTTGAGCTTTTCCCGATCCTGGTCTCTGTGTTTTTGTGGGGTGAGAGGTTTCGCAATAATCAGGTGCGTTTCCACTGCGACAATCTGGGGGTAGTGCAGGCAATTAATTCATTGTCGGCGTCGTCCCCTCAGGTGGTCCAAATATTACAGCGTTTGGTCCTGGAGTGTCTTGTGTTGAATGCTTGGGTGGTGGCGGTTCATGTTCCAGGGGTACAGAACTGTATAACTGACGCATTTTCTTGTTTCAAGTGGGAGCGTTTTCGGATGCTGGCGCCAGAAGCAGAAGAATGCCCCTTGGCCTGTCCGACCTTTCTCTGGGAGCTGCTGGAGGAGCGGTAGCCGGTTTGATCAGATCCTCGTTGGCCCCTAAGACGTGGGATTCGTACGCTAAGGCTTGGGTGGATTGGTCACGTTGGTGTTATACGATAGGGGTGGATGTGGAGAGTCCCGGGGTTGACTTGGAGGTCCCCTTGTTATTGTTTATTGGGCAGGGCATGGAAGATGGTTGGTCAGTAGGCAAATTGAACAAGGTGATGGCGGGTCTAGTTTTTGGTTTTCGTTTGCGGGGGTTTGTCCGACGTTACAAAGATTTTTTTGGTGCATCAGGCGTTGAAGGCCTAAAGGCGGCAAAAAGGAGTTGAGGACGGCAGGTGTCCGGTCTCTTTTGCCTTGCTGCTGGATTTGGGAAAACAGGTGGAGGTGGTGTGCCGGTCATTGTTTGAGGGGTGTTTGTTCCGGCTTGCTTTCTCCTTGGCTTTTTTCGGGGCCTTCTGCTTGGGGAGCTGGTTAGCGACAGCGTACGGGCTGTGCGGGGTCTCTTGGATGAGGATGTGGACTTGTATGGGGATAGGGTGGAATTCCGGATACGGAGATCAAAAACGGATGTATGTGGGAAGGGTTTTAAGGTTTTGTTATACGAGGACCCGGGATGTGAGATGTGCCCAGTTCGTTGTTTGCGGGGGTTCAGAGCAGTGAGAAAAGGTGGTCCCCTCCCCCTTTTGGTTTATGAGGATGGTTCATCGCTGTCTCGTTTTCAGTTTCTGGTGGTGTTTCGTCGGTGCCTGGCTGGGTTGGGATTGGTTAGGGCGGGCTAAACGGGTCATTCATTTCGTATAGGCGCTGCCACTGAAGCGTCCAAGCGTGGTGTTCGGGATGAGTTGGTCAAGAGGATTGGCTGGTGGGAAACGATTCGGTTCAGGTCGTATGTATGCATGTCTCGCTTTTAAAGAAGTGGGGGGTAGGGGGGAGGGTTGTTGTGAGGGACTGTTGTTTCTGGTTTGTTTTGGTGCATGTTACATTGTTGGGTTAACAGGGATGGCCCGTGTTCTTTCTCTTCTCGTTGCAGGTCGGAGACCGGCATTGGTCTGGATATTGGGCCACTCCTATGTGTTTTGGGGAGCTTTAAGAGCGGCGGTGCGGCCAGATGGGTGCACAGGTTGGCACGGTTAGATAGAGCCCCGGATGTCTTGGTCTCGCATGTTGGGGGAAACGATTTAGGGGCTCGACCATTTCGGGAACTGATTGGGGACATAAAATTCGATCTGCTGAAGATTTGGGCTTTGTTCCCGGGAACGGTTACGGTTTGGTCTGACATGGTCTACAGGCATGTGTGGAGGGGGGCTAGGTCGGCGGATAGGGTGAATAAAGCTCGGATCAAAGTGAATCGGGCTGTGGGGAGGTTCATGGCTCGGAATGGGCCTGTGGTAGTTCGGCATGCTGATTTGGAACAAGGGGTTGGTGCTTTTTGGCGGAGTGATGGTATTCATCTCAACGCGGTCAGGATCGACTTGTGGTGTTTGAGCCTTCAAGGGGGCATAGAAACGGCTTTGGGGGTGTGGAGGGACGCCCAAGCATAAGGTTGTTAACCCTGTGCGTCCGTGACGGAGGGAGCTCCTCGGAGATGGTGGAATAGCAGTTTCTGGAGGATGGGAGGGCTCCATAGTTGGTGGTGGTACTTGCGGAGTAGGTTTGGTCCATCAGTGGTGCCTCCGAGCTGGCGCTCATCGGCTGGAGGCAAGATGGAATACCCCGAGGAATTGTACAAAATGGTTGGGGCTTCAAAGACCTCCCTTGTCGTCGTTATTGCATGTTGGGTACCATATGCGGTTGCATATGGGATGGTTGTTTACAGTTGTGCGGTTTAAATAAAGGAATGTTATTTATATATTTATATGTTTATAAATAAAACGGCTGCTGTGGCCGATTCAAATCCAACCTGGTGTCGTATGTAGTTATTGAGTAATGGGGGGCAGGGGGTTCTTTAGAGGTGAGGTGAACAAACGAGCACGATCGACGCTACCTCCGTCAAGTGTCGCCGGACTTCAGGGCGCAGCCATAGGGGTAGGGCAGCATGACGAGGGGGGGCGGAGGTGAGTTAGGAGTAGGGTAGATTGGTTGGTTTAAATAAGGGGCAGGGGAGAGGTTTTATATAGGATAGGGAGGAGGAAGAAGTGGCCATTTTAGTTTTAGCGGCAGGAGAAGTGTAGGGAGACATGCCATTTTTCCCACCCACCCTCCCCTTTCTTGCTGTTTTGGGGGGAACGGGGGGGCTCTGAGATGTTAGGTTGTGGCCAGGTTGTTTTTGTTTCAGGGTCGCAGCAGTGGTGAGATGGGGTTTTGTCATGGCAGTCGGGGCGGAGGGAAGTCCTCGGAGTTGGTGGAATAGCAGGTTCTGGAGGATGGGAGGGCTCAATAGTTGGGGCTGGACTCCCATGGTGGTACTTGTGGGGTAGGTTTGGTCCATCAGTGGTGCCTCCGAGCTGGCGCTCATCGGCTGGAGGCAAGATGGAATACTCCGAGGAGGAGGAGTTGTACAAAATGGTTGGGGCTTCGAGGACCTCCCTCGTCGTCGTTATTGCATACATTGCACATATGTTGGGTACCATATGTGGTTGCATATGGGATGGTTGTTTACAGTTGTGTGGTTTAAATAAAGGAATGTTATTTATATATCTATATGTTTATAAATAAAACGGCTGCTGTGGCCGATTCAAATCCAACCTGGTGTCGTATGTAGTTATTGGGTAATGGGGGGCGGGGGGTTCTTTATAGGTGAGGTGAACAAACGAGCACGATCGACGCTACCCCCGTCATGTAAGTCCCCAGAAAGCAGGCTCTTGTTTCTTTATCTGTAAATGTGAAAGCTACTGCTTCGGACTAGGCTTTTGAAGTATGAAAAGTCTTAGGCTGGTATTAACTCTCGCCTTATTCTAACCTTGATTAAAGGTGGTTTTCAGAATCCTTGAACCTCTTTTTCCAGTGCTTTTCTGACAGTTGGCCTGACTGTCCTCAGGATTTAAACTGGAGGTGTGGATGCCAGAAGCTGTGTCCTACACCTAATTGCAAAGGTGCCTGGGAAGCGCTCTAGTACGGCTGGTTGCTATCCTTTGACTTGAATAAATATACTGGTCCCTTGAAACTTGCTGTTTGCAGCTTGTCACTGGTGACCCCGGAGGAGCAAGCTATAGAAGTAGATTTCTCACCTCTAGGCTGAATCTTGTAGGCCGTGGAGCCATCAGGGAGAGAGCAGAGAGGCAGGAGGCCTCCCTCTAGCAGGCAGCTACATCATTGCTGCACTCTGACTATACTTTAGGAAAAACAGACTGCCTAACTAGGCCTAGGCTAAGCTATATATACACTGTCACACTGCCCCCATCTAATTTGGCATGTATGAAAAGGACATTACGTAGAATCACATTGTGACAGGGAGAATATAACACGATAGCAGGGTATGGAATATGGCAATGAGACCTAAACAATAAAATACAATAAAAATAAGTTTGCGGTGCCCACGTTTGCGGAGTGGGACACTGCAATACCAGCTGATAAGCACTGGATCTGCCATTAGAAAAGGGGGTGTCTTAATGGGCCTCCCATAGAAAGACAAAGTAATTTATGATGTGCCTATAGATGTTAGGTGACAATTTGGTGGAATCTGCCGAGCTTGGGGGACCATCTATTGTCTAATGCAGTGTTTCCCAACCAGTGTGCCTCCAGCTGTTGCAAAACTACAACTCCCAGCATTCCCGGACAGTCAAAGGCTATCCCGGTATGCTGGGAGTTGTAGTTTTGCAACAGCTGGAGGCACGCTGGTTGGGAAACACTGGTCTAATGTGTATAGGAGTGTCCTGGCAAAAGGACTCTTTCAGCATCTTACTCCCTTGTCTCCATTGAAATCACATACATGCTCAGCCAAGGAAGTGTATATATATGTATATTCTTCTATATTCTATACACTAGTTGTAAATTGTTCTCTGGCCTGTTACTAAAGGGTTTGCTTTTTCATTATTTCGAACAATCCCTTTAATATTGGATCTACTAAACCCTACAAGATTCAGGTCATTTGCACCCAGGCCCTGGTGCCTGAAGGGGCCCAAACACCCTTATGACACATTAGAAGACCCCAATATTGTCAGGTTACTCCCCTGTGGACAGCCAATTACCAGACATTGTTATTTTCCCAAGAAAGACAATGAAAGAGTGTCACCATTATATTTGATAAAACTCTCCTCAAATGGCATAAAGTTACATCGGTGCTCAGTCTTCACACCCGAGCCCACATATAGTTTAAATTTATGCCCCACTTGTATATCATATTGTCATAATAATTATGCACATTTACTAACCTTGCATTAAAACGCAGATTTACTGAGCCACAATCCTATTTATGTGCATAAATTGAAGTAGCATCTGCTCCCTCTATAAATCTAGCAGAATCTGCGATCAACCCAAGCTATATGTTTCTCCTGGCACCTGATGATGACAAACTGCTGCCACCTGCTGACCGATGGGAATGTGTCCCGAAGCTTCAGCGTAGAAAGTGTTCGACTCTTCTGCTGGTCACGTGAATGTGAATATATATATATGATTGCACAAGTTTATGTGGGCCATATAGACAAGATATTTACAGTAATTGGGATTTATGGATCATTAGACACTACTGCTGGCATCTCCAACATTATAACTCTCAGCATGTCAGGGCATTCTGATATAGTAGAAGTACTGCAACAGCTGGAGCTACAGGTTAGAAAATGATCTTACTGCCAATCTGATTTAGAACAACACATCTTGGGGAGAGTTCGCATCACCGTTTATTTTTCTGTTCTACTGATTCGTCAGAACAGAAATATAAAGAACAAACAGATCCTGAAAAAAACAAAACAACAATCCTGAGCATCAGTTCTGCACATTTGGCATCCGTTTGACCCATCTCCATCTGAGATCCGTTATTTAGGGGTCCATTCACATGTCCGCAAAATTGGTCTGCATCCGTAATTTTGCGGAACAGGTAGGACCCATTTATTTTCAATGGGGCCGCACTTCCGCAAAAAAATAGAACATGCCCTATTCTTGTCCGCAATTGCAGACAAGAATAGGCATTTTCTATGAGAGTGCGTTCCATGTTTTGCGGATCCGCAAAACACTTACGGACGTGTTAATGGACCCTTAGATAGAAAAAAATCCCTGCATGCGTCTAAAATGACAGATCTCAGATGGAAATTGATCAAACAGATGCCAAATGTGCATAGCTGATTTTTTTTTTTTTTTTTGTTCTTCTGAGGGATTAAATGAATGGAAAAAAAACGTTGATGTGAACTCGCCCTTACCTGTATTAGCTATTATTGAATATTGTATATACATAAAGGGGCCTGTATCCTGATTCATCCACTTTAATATAACCCCTTCCCCCTCACAGTTTGGACAGGTGTTCACACGTATGCACGTATATCAGCAGGGTCATCTACCAGTCTCTTGCTGGATGTATGCACCATCAGGCTACGTTCATGTTCATCAGGCTGCAGTGTGTGCCTGTAGTTCTTTAGAAAATCATCACTCTGCTGCCGCTGTAGATGTTGTGGATCTTCCAGGTAATTCCACTGCAGAAAGTCTTCAGCGTTTAGGCTACATGTCCCAGGTGCGAAGGTGGGTTTTACTTTTCACGGATCATGCACACAGCACGGTCATGTCTAAAGACCCATTAAGGCAGCAAGCAAAGACCCTACGGGGAAAAGCACCGGTCTTGATATCCCCTGTTCTTCTGGAGAATAAATTAGGCGCATCCTCTGGCAATCTATGTGCCCATGGGCGTAGCTATAGGGGGTGCAGAGGTAGCAGTCACTACCGGGCCCAGGAGCCTGAGGGGGCACAAAAAAGCCTTGTGCCGCACAAGAAGACACACAAAACACTGAGGGTAGGGGGGCCCAAGCTAAACTCTTGCACCAGGGCCTATGAGCCGTTAGCTACTCCCGTGCATGTGCCTAAACCGAAGTCTACGACAGCTCAGAGCTGCCGTAGAGTTCTGGCTTCACTTGCACTAGAAAACCTGTGTTGTTGGTCACATCCCTTTCCCACCATTGACACGCCCTCTTTTGGAAAAGTTGCGAGGGCAGCATAAAAAGAGGCATTTAAAAAGTCACAAACACACAGCTTGTGTCTTTTTAAAGCCACTTTTCCGGTGCATGGCAGATGACTTAGGCTATTTTCAGACTAGCAGCAGGGGAGTCCGTTAGGCTGTTCTGGCGGTTGAACAGCCTGTCGGATCCGTCCTGCAACTAGTTCACGTGTGCTACCGGACTGCCGCTCTATCCCCATTGACTATAATAGGAGCAGGGGGGAGGGGTTCCGGCGGCAGCACGGCAGCGCACTGCGAGAGGCGTTAGACTCCATGAGCTGTTATATGGTACCACAGCGAGTTCTGTAATACAGATGGAAAAAGCCACAATTTTCGGATTCAAAATGCCTTTGTGATCATGGACACATGGAGGTACAGAATGGGACAATGGTAAGGCATAGCTCTAGACAGGGGCTGACTGGGAACTTAAAGTGGCCATGAAAAAAAAAAAAACTACAAGTGGCCCCAGGTCCAAATTAACAGTAGGCGGGGAAACACAAGTAGGCAGGGTCCCAGCAGAACCAAATAACACAGTGCAGGGCAATATACTGCCCCAAAAGCTGGCCCTCTGTGGTGGCCATCAACAGCTGCCATCTTCTGTCCTCCTCCTCCAGTTGTCTATGGAGCAGGGGGCTTAGGAGGTGCGGCCACAGCAGTTGAATCCAGGAGGCCATGTGCGGTCGCTGGCTGGGTACTTGAGTATCTGATTCTCACAGCATTAATTACTCTTGAGGGCTCATTATGTACCTGGTCAGCGGCAGAGAGGAGGACTGACCGGGACTGTAGGGTCTATGGCCAATCCGCCCCTGGCTCTAGAAGGTGCAAAGATGGAACCCAGGCTTTTAAGTATGAAGGGGCTCAGAGAATATGCCAGTCATGGTAAATGGCACGTCATGGTGAGGGGCTCTGTTACAGATATTAAATTAAAGGGAATGTGTCATCACAAAATGACCTGTTTTTTAAATCACATTTTTATGTTTAACACATTTTAAAATAATTTTTCATGATGTTATTTTAAATTTTTCATGATGTTATTTTGAATTTTTCATGACAAAATCTATAATTAAACAAAAACCTAAATTCCTGCAGTTTTCGTACTGAACACTAACCCTAATAATAGGCGCTAGTTCTTGGTCTGTACAGATCACTTTACTGCAGTTACCTGATTATCTGTCATTCTAATTCTGCCTGTAATAATATCACCTCTGTGTATAGATAAGACAGGATCCACCATTAACAATAGCATAACATTTGTGACACAGGAAAGGAAAGGAAACAGAAGGACGGATAGATAGATAGAGATGATAGATAGATAGATAGATAGATAGATAGACAGACAGACAGACAGACAGACAGACAGACAGATAGATAGATAGATAGATAGATAGATAGAAGATAAATATTCTAAATATTGTTGCTTGATCCATTTTTTTCTTAAGGCTGCTGATACCAGTGTATAATTTACACTATTATTACATCATAAGAAATTAAAGTTCTCTTATTGTAATTATTTGTACATTTATTGCCTTATTTGCTGCAGTCTTATATTCCACTCAGGAATTGAGTTTACTTTTCAGGGCAGAAAAAGTGATCTGTTTACAGGTTGGAGACAGGTTCTAATTTTATGTCCTGTAAGAAAACTCATTTCTCTCAGAAGCATGAAATATTGATTCCCTCTCATATATTCCGCTCTGTGCCGGCCTCTCATATCTCACCGACATCCATCTGCTGTCAAAGAACTATACAATGTGACTGTAGATTTGTCTCCGTCCACTGTGAAGGGGTAAATAGGGGATGTCACACTATATGGATGACTCTCCCCTAGAACATTAAAGAAATGGCCGTTTTCGACTGAAAAGAAACCTTTTAGTTAAAGGGAACCTTTCATGTTGAACATGGTGTCTGAGCTGCAGGCGGCCTGTTATAGAGCAGATTAATATATAGTTTTTTAGAAAAAGATTCAGTAAAACTTGTATTTTATTCATTAAAATTCCTGCTCATTCTAGTCTTTGAAGTCCAGGGGGCGGTCTTATCAGTGATTGACAGCTTTCCCTCTATGACTGTGTATACAGAGAGAGCTGTCAGTCACTGATAGGACCGCCTCCTGGACTTCAAAACCCAGAATGAGCAGGAATTTAAATGAATAAAATATAAGTTTTACTGATTTCAATTCAGTTTTTCTGGCAGTTAATGCTATCAATTGATATCAATTATAACTTCAATAATGTTTCAATGCTCCAGTGTATGTAAACTATAACGTAAAGTAATATTGCAAATAGCCCTGATTAGAAATCTACCAGTGTGTGCCCATTACTACTATGCAGATCTATGGGTGTGTATGGTTACAACTGATGACATCTGACCCCTACTAATTGTATCCTACCAATTGTATGTTTGCACGAAGTAGGGGCAGATGGAAGAGAGCAGGATTGCAGGATCAGACTACAGGGAGTTTGTTTGTAGTCTGCTACCATGGAGCTGCATAGATCTCCAAAGAAATTATAGATATGTAACAGTAAAAGATTTATTATAAAGTCTATTCACAAATTTCCTTAGAGTTTTCCAAGACTTAAATACTGATGACCTATCCTCTGTATAGGTCATCAGTTTCTGATCCGCAGGGGTTCGACACCCGAGACCCCCGCCAATCAACTGTTTCAGAAGGCACCCTTCTCCGTGCTCACCAAGCACAGCGATGTGCTTGATATTGTGCTCAGCTCCATTCACTTCTATGGGCTTAGTTGTGCCTAGGTCATGTGACTGATGAACGTGTCATCACTGGGCAAGGAAAAATTGAGAGAAGGCTGTGGCGCTACGGCGAGTGCCGCTGCCTTCTTGAACAGCCGAACGGCAGGGGTCCCAGGGGTTGAACCCGCACCGATCACATACTGATGACTTATTTTGAGGATAGGTCATCAGTAGAGATGAGCAAATTTCTCAGAAATTCAATTCGGTCGGTTGTCCGAATTTTCCGAAAAGATTCGATTTGATCCGAATTAATTTGTGTTGAATCGCATTAAAAAACTGCTATCTCCTGGCTGCAGAGAGCCTTTATAGTGGTGTAGAACAATGCGCCTTGAAGTAACACACATAGGGAGTCTGCTGTCGTAGTAAAATAATACTGTGAGTCAGAATGACATGCAGATGACAGATGTCGCTCTTAGAATCACTGCACACTTCACTTATTTGGACAGTTACAGTGACAAAACTGACCAAATAACTCAAGTGTGAACTCAGCCTTACACCTTACAGGTCGACGATAGAGTCAAGAAGAAGAGCACTCCTTTTACACCGTCGTCAGCTGATTCCACATAGATGTCTACAGAATCTGTTCTATTAAACGCTTATACAAGTAGAGCCCCCTGAGAGAGTGGAAAGGGGGACGGAAGTAAGCTTGTGTTGACATCACTGATTATTTAGCCCATCTTCTGATCCGCCAGAACAATAAACCCCAAAAAACGGATCCTGTCTGTTGAGCATCTGCTTTCACTCGGTCAGCATTTTTTCAACAATGCATTAGTATTGCTAAAGCCTAAAAAAACAAGAGTGGATCCGAAACAGAGATGACACGTGAATAGAATATTTGCATTTCTTCTGTGTTTTGTACCCACTCCCACTCCTGCTTTTGGCTTCCAAAACATAAGCCAAATCTGATGGGGCTATAAAGGCCTTACAGCTGCTACACAGACAGGATCCATTTTGCGTTTAATTTTTCCTACCTTCTGACAGATAAGAAGAAGGGTCAAATAAATGATGATGTGAACCAGGCCAAAAAGGCAAAATAGTGGCCCAGTCATAAGGTGGGGAGGGTGGGAACAGCATGAAAAGTCCACAGAGTGGCCCAATGACATAGTGGTGAGGTGGAAGCAGCAAGAGGAGACCACAGAGTGGCTCAGTGACAAAGTGGTGATGTGGCAGCAGCATGAGGAGACTACAGAGTAGTGATGTGGCAGCAGCATGAGGATACCACAGAGTAGTGATGTGGCACCAGCATGAGGAGACCACAGAGTGGTGAGGTGGCAGCAGCATGAGGAAACCACAGAGTGGCCCAGAGACATAGTGTTGAGGTGGCAGTGGCATGAGGAGACCACAGAGTGGTGAAGTGGCAGCAGCATGAGGAGACCACAGAGTGGCCTAGTGACATTGTGGTCTCCCATTTCTCTATGCATTGCTTGTGCTCGAATGTCGTCGTCGTCTTCCTCCTCCTCCTCTTGTTCAGCCCCCACAGGGCTCATGTGGCCATTAGATGTAGTCGCCATGTCTCCTGTACCCTGGCCAGCCAGATTTAGCAGCATCTGTTCCAGGACATGAATCGGTGGAATGTTCATTGTTCATCCAGTAGTCCAGACGACTGGCAAATAAAGTGGCCTCCTCAAAGGACCTGAGCAAACGGCAGGTGTCACGCATGAGCTGCCACTGGGTAACATCAAAGTTACACAGGGGAGTACCTCTGTCCGCCTGTATCATCAAGAAATCGTTTGTGGTCTTTCTCTATTCATATAGTCCAACATATGGAGGGTGGAATTCCAACAGGTGGAAACTTCGCATATCAGCCTATGTAGGGGGGTGCCATTCTGCCGTTGCTGCTGAAGGAGGGTGTGCTTTGCGGTGTACAAGTGGCTGAAGTCCATGCAAAGTTTCCTGGCCATTTTCAGGATGTTTTGCAGATGGGTAGAAGACTTCAGGGACCGCTTTACAACCAGATTGAACACGTGCGCCATGCAGAGCGCATGGCTCAGCCCTCCTTGATGCAGCCCAGACACCATGTTCTTCCCGTTGTCGGTCACTTTGGTTCCGATATTGAGTTGTCGAGGAGAAAACCAGGATTTGTTTTCTTGATGAAGGACACGGAGCAGTTCCTTCCCTGTGTGCAGAACAGCGTGACACCGCCATGCCCTTCATATGTGGTATGCTGGTGGGGCACTTTGAATTGTCCCTACAGTAAAGGCTGAGGACACGGTGGAGGATGAGGAGGCAAAGGTAGACATTGTCGCAGAACCAACTGCGTGAGAACGTGGAGGCGGAAGCAGCTTCACCTGGCCAAGTTGCTGATGTGGCTGGGCAGGAACCACATTCACCCAGTGGGCCGTAAAGGACATATATTGTCCTTGACCATAGTTACAGCTCCACACGTCGGCACTGCCGTGCACTTTGGCAGACTCTGACAGGGTCAAGGACTGGCCCACCTTCTGTTCTACATATGTGTGCAGGGATGGTACTGCCTTTTACTGCAAAGAAATGACGGCTTCGGACTCTCCACCTTGGCTCGGCACAAGCCATCAGTTCTCTGAAAGGTGCAGAGTCCACCACTTGGAAAGGGAGGGACTGCAGCACCAACAACTTGGCCAGGAGCATGTTCAGCTTCTGCGCCGTTGCCACCCTCTTCGCCTGATAATGAAGCCCATTTTTCACCCGGCTCCCAAGTGCTATTGGCTACATCATCATCACCATCAGCTACTGTCTGCATGTCACTGAGGTCCCCCTCAATGGTTTCAGGGCCAGGAGCCTGACCGCTCACAACACCTGCTCCCAAGCAACTCTCCTCATCACTACTTACCAGAGGAAGCGGTTGTTTACTCCAGATCTTGTCTGGGCAGTAGCTGCTGACTGTCCTCTAGTAGCTAATCCTCGCTAAAAAGTGGAGCCGAGCCTACGATATATAATACTTCTTGCGCCGAGGGAACTGAAAATCACAGAGGAAGGTTAAGGACAGGTGAGGGCACAGTGCCTGCTCCCGGGCCATGCCAACTAAGCATCGTGTCTGAGGAACCCACCAACTCTTGGCTGGGGTGTCTGATGTCACTTGCGACAAACTCGAAGACCGAGTCAACCATTCAAACACCGCTGGGTTGCTGGTCAAGACACGACCGCTAGATGACACCGGGAGCTCAGGCCTCTCGCTGCGACACCTGCTGCCAACAGCCCCCCCCCCCCCCTTCGTCTGCTGCCTGCAACAGAAACATTTTTCCTGCCCTTCCCTTTGAAGGGCCTGTCTGTTTGACATATTGTATGATAAAAGAATTAAATTAAAATTAAAATAATACCCCCCAAAAAAGGCCGTAGTACAATGTTACTTTACCACTGAATGGCAATTAAGACATACTGTATATTTTCTCCTTTTTTTCCTATTTCTACACCACAAAAAAAAGAAATATAACAATCACAATTCACTGCAGAATGGGTGATGGGACGTACGTATATTTTCTTTTTCTACACCACGTAAATGGCTGCAATATAATGTAACTTCACCGCCGAACGGCACTAATGACATATGTATAGATATATATATATATTTTTTTTCTATTAATACACCCCACAAAAAAAAGTAAAACAATGTAAAATCAACGCAGAACAGCTAATAGGATGTACATATCTATCCTATTAATACACCCCGTAAATGGCTGTAGTACAATGTAACTCCACTGCTTAAAAAGTAAACCAATGAAAAATCAATGACGAAAGGCTAATAGGACATACATATCTTTCCTATTAATACACCCCGTAAATGGCTGTATCACAGAACTTGCACCCCAATCACAAGGTTTGCTGGAATTAGTGATGTATCATATAATGCAAACAGCCTAAAAACAATTTGGATCCTTAATTAGTGCAGCAAGGTATGATAGAATCGCTCCTATTACCCAGGCTGTACACTCTCCTATTACACCCTGTTCTCCATTTATAGCGTAGATGATGCCTCCCTATCCTTTCCCTACACCTTGAATAATCTTTCCCTGAACTTGTAAATCATTTTTTTAGCACAATGAAGTCTTTCCTAGCACTGTCCCTAGCACCTGCTGACGTCTCTCCCTGCTCTAAGCACACTGGAAAATGGCAGAATCCAAAATGGCTGAGGCTATTTATAGAGCTGTGACATCACAAGGCTGGCTGGCTGCTGATTGGATGCATGGCATTGTGGGTGATCCCGCATTCCCAGAGTTCTTTGCTCCATGGTCTAACATGTGCAGCAGCCATTTTAGGAAAAAATGTGATTCGTTGCCACCAAGCATGAGGAAATTTGGATTTAGTGCAAATCAAATTTTTCCTGAAATTCGGATCGAATTCCACATCGTCAACTTTGATTCACTCATCTCTAGTCATCAGTATTGAAGGATAGGTCATCAATATCAGATCGGTGGGGTTCTGACACCCGGCAGCCCCACTGATGAGCTGTATGAGGAGACGGCGCGCGCAGTGTGCATGTGCCGTCTCCCATCTCTCTTCCTGCTGCTGCTATGTCTCCTCATACAGCTTATCAGCGGGGGTGCCAGGTGTCAGACCCCCGCCGATCTGATATTGATGACCTATCCTGAGGATAGGTCATCAGTATTAAAAGCCCGGAGAACCCCTTTAAAGTCTTGGAAAACCCGTTTAATTTTTGATTCACTGGGTTAATAAAAGGTAGACATAGCTTTTAAAGAGGACCTTTCATCAGGGTAAAAAATGTGAACTAAGTATGCTGACATGTAGAGCGGCGCCCAGGGATCTCCCTGCACTTACTATTATCCCTGGGCGCCGCTCCGTTCGCCCGGTATAGGCTCCGGTATCTTCTGGGACTTGGTTATACTAGGAGGAGCCTAGTATCACTTGGTTTTAGTAGGTGTATCCCAGGCTGTAGCGCTGGCCAATCGCAGCGCACAGCTCATATCCTGGGAGTTTTTTTTTCTGGAGCCTATACCGGGCGAACGTAGCGGCGCCCAGGGATAATAGTAAGTGCAGGGAGATCCCTGGGCACCGCTCTACATGTCAGCATACTTGGTACACATTTTTTTACCCTGATGAAAGGTCCTCTTCAAGCTCTGTTTTATCAGGAAACCATTTTTATTGGCGGCAGACCATAGGCTACTGCACAAATACAATTGGAACTGGCATAATTTTTCTTTAAAGGCATTCCTCATACAGCAGCGATGAAGCAGTGGATTTTCCTAATACTCAGTGCTATGAAAATCCTTAGCTAAAATGACACACATATACTTATTCTTTACTGTATGTGTTGAGTTCAATGTATTATTCAGTAAAAATATGTGAAATTATTTCTCAGAATATCCTGTCTTACAGAAAATTGAGTCATTTAGTAAATCTTCCTTTAATAAAGGGCATTCTTTGTAGTGATACGTATACTGTATATATACAGGAGGGGCAGATATACCATATATGCACCCAGTAGCTACACAGGGACTACTAACACATTAAAGGGAATGTGTCATCAGAAAATGAGCTGCTGTTTAAATCACTTTTTTATGTTTAACATATTTTAAAGCATTTTTGATGATGTTTTTGCTTTTCTATGTATTCCATATAAGATAAAATCCTGCAGTTTTTGAACTGGCCACTATATCTAATAATTGGTGCCACTTCTTGGTTTATACAAATCACTTTACTGCAGCAAAGATTCCAGCACTTTTTGCTATTAGGAAGCGTGCAAGAAACTATACTAATTAGTCCCATAACTGGTTCACAACTACTCATGAGATTACTGTCAGCTAGTGATTAGCGAACTTATGTAACACAAGTTCAAGTTCGGGGTTCGGGTTTTATTACAATTCCGATATGGATTCCGTTACCACGGGCTATAACAGAATTATATGACGGAATGCATAACGGAAGCCTTTAAGAGGCTTTCCGTTTTGAGCCGTCATAATAGAAGTCTATGGGCGGCATAACGGATCCGTCAGACGGATCGTTTAGGCATGTGGCCTAAATGAGGAATGGATCGTTAGTCCATTCCCCATTTAGGTCCCATGCCACCAGCCCGGTTTAGCGGTAATTCCCTTTTAGAAACACCCCCACCCCCAGCTGCCCCATTCACTAAAATTTCCCCTCTGTACTCCTTAAACAAACAAAAAATTTTATAAAAATACTAACTTCGCCTTCCTCCATGCTCCTTGAGGCAAGACAGAGCACCGGGTGCATGTACACTTTGCACTGATGAGTCAATCAGGGCGCATTGATGCCTGATATTGCAGCACACAAGCCCAGCTCTCTCACAGGCCTCTGTCTGGTTTAGACCGGAGACCCCCACAGGCCTAGATGATGAGGCACGAAGCATATAGCTCTCTGCTCTATCATTACTTTTCTGGAAACTGTCACTGTAAATAGACTCTCTTAACAGTGTCAGCAGTGCGCCACTACAGCCAACTGACCTGGCACCAAATTGTGATTTGGCCCTTTGGACAACCACTGGCCCCCTCCACACTACGCCACTGTAAGCTAAGCATGCCTGTATTGTGAATGGGAGGGGGAGAAAAACTCTGCTTCTGCCAGCTTCTCAATCCTTATCTCACTTGACAAATGCCATTGGAGTAGAATCAGAGGGCCCCCATGCCCGTGGCGTACCTTTCATCGAGGCAGACCACGTGACTGCTATGGGGCTGGTTAGAGGTGGCCTAGGCACTGAAGTTCTTCTGTTTCTAACATAATTCCATGGCATTTACTGACAACCGCTCCTTAAATGAGATTTGTACAATCAATTATTACAGCTTTCATTAAGTTCAATGGTAACGGTATAAATTCCTATGCATTGAGCTCCATCTAATAGTAACTACAGGCAGAAACTATTATCCTCTACTATAGGAAGGGAATTATTTTAAAGCTGTATATGGGGAAATTTATCGGTGTATAGAATTTAGCCAGTTTGGCACCTAATTAAACCCTGGTGTTCTGCATAGGAGAAATTAGTAATCATGTTCCCCAAAACCCCCAGTAGTAGTAAAGCTCACCATAATGCCCCCTAGTAGTAATAATTCTCCTTATGGTATGACAGTACAAGAAATACCCCTGCTTAGTGCCCGCAGTTGAGCTAATGTCCCCATAATGTATGCCTGTATAAAATACCTTTATATAGTGCCCCAGTAAATGCCCCCATAGTGCTCCTCTCCCCCTTCCCCATAGTGCCCCGATAATTTGCCAGTATAAAAAACCCCATCTTAGTGCCCCCAGCACATACCTCCTTGGTGTTTATCTCCCCCTTCCCCATAATATGCTAGTAAAAAAAAATGCCCCTTCGTAGTGCCCCAGCAGATGCCCCTATAGTACTCCTCTCCCCCATAATGTGCCAGAAAAAATGCCCCTTCTTAGTGCCCTTCATAATGTGTCAGTAAAAAAATCCCCCTTCTTAGTGCCACCAGATGCCCCCATAATATGCCAGCAAAAAATGCCTCTTTTTAGAGCCACCAGATTTGCCCACTGGCCCCTGGTATTGCCCATATGGCACAGGTAGGTGAGTGTTAGGTACCGAGCTACTTGAGAAACCTTGGCGTGGTGCTCGGGCTTAAGACATGTCCTCCACTGCAGGACATGTTGACTAATCTCTCAATTTTAACATCAGTTTGAGGGCTTAGTAAGACCGCAGTGTGCACCTGTTTTGTCATTTCTTATTGCTATATTGTTATATTACTTATTACATCCACACATTTGCCATCTTGTGTAGGATGTCTATTGTGGTACTTGTTGTCCGCTGCGGGCATCATCCACCGTATGCATTTTTGCTGGGGATCGCCATTAGCAACGGGCCACAAGTGCAGGATCTGCTCCCCTGTACATATATGCACAACTGCATTTTTGGGTTGAGCACATCTTGCTTCATGCCACCTTTCAGTTGGTTTGTGCCACCAGATGCCCCCACAGTTCTCTTGCTTCCATAGTGTCCCCATAATGTGCCAGTTAAAAATGCCCCTTCTTAGTGCCACCAGATGCCCCTATAGTGCTCCTCTCCCCCATGATGCCCCCATAATGTGCCAGTAAAAAATGCCCCTTCTTAGTGCAACCAGATGTCCCCATAGTGCTCCTCTCCCCCATAGTGCCCCCATAAAGTGCCAGTTAAAAATGCCCCTTTTTAGTGACACCAGATGCCCCATAGTAATGCTCTGCCCTATAGTGCCTCCCATGTGCCGGTATAAAATACACCTTAGTGCCAGATGCCATAGTGCTCCCTATATTGTGCCAGTAATAAAAATACCAGTGACCCCAAATAATGCCCCTATAGTGCCACCAGTTGCCCCATAGTGCTGCTCTCCCCTATAGTGCCTCCCATAATGTGCCAGTAAAAAATGCCCCCTTAGTGCCATCAGATGCCATAGTGCCCCCCATAATATGCCAATAAAAAAGCCCCTTTAGAGCCCCCAGATGCCCCCAAATAATGCCCCTATAGTTCCACCAGATGCCCCATAGTGCCCCCCCAAAATGGGCTAGAAATAAATGCCCCCATAATGCTCTACTCCCCCATGGTGCCCCCAAATAATGCCCCTATAGTGCCACCAGATGCCCCATAGTGTCCCCCCCCCCAAATGGGGCAGTAAAAAATAATCTACCAGATTCCCCATAGTACACCCCCAAAATGGGCTAGAAAATAATGCCCCTTTTTAGTGCCACCAGATGCCCCATAGTAATGCTCTGCCCTATAGTGCCTCCCATGTGCCAGTATAAAATATACCTTAGTGCCAGATGCCATAGTGCCCTCTATATTGTGCCAGTAATAAAAATACCAGTGACCCCAAATAATGCCCCTATAGTGCTGCTCTCCCCTATAGTGCCTCCCATAATGTGCCAGTAAAAAATGCTCTAGTGCCACCAGATGCCATAGTGCCCCCCATAATATGCCAATAATAAAGCCCCTTTAAAGCCCCCAAATAATGCCCCTATAGTTCCACTAGATGCCCCATAGTGACCCCCAAAATGGGCTAGAAATAAATGCCCCCATAATGCTCCACTCCCCCATGGTGCCCCCAAATAATGCCCCTATAGTGCCACCATTTGCCCCTAGTGCCTCCCCCCCCAAATGGGGCAGTAAAAAAAAATCCACCAGATTTCCCCATAGTATGCCCCCCAAAATAGGCTAGAAATAAATCTAAGATCCACCGCCAGCACAGAGGGATTTGGACCGACATATAAATCGCCGGTCTTAACAAATGTCCCCCTTACTCTGTATAGCCCTAAGGAAAGAAGGGAAAGGGGAGACGTGATAGAAACTTTTAAATATGTTATAGGTTCTCAATAAGAAGCTAAACACAAGATCGAAGGGGCACTATCTGAAATTAGCTGGGGGAGAAGATCAGGAGCATTGCCAGGAAACATTATTTTACTGAAAGAGTGGTTGAAGCTTGGAACAAACTCCAGCAGTAAGTTTGTACAGTAAGTGACAAGCCTGGGATAAACACGTCTATCCTAAGATTAAAAAAATAATAAAAATATAAAATAAATTAGGCAAACTAAATGGACCAGGTGGTCTTTTTCTGCCATCAGTCTTCTGTGGTTCCTATCAGTAGTTCTTTAGAGTGTGGGAGGAAACCTGGAGGAAACCCACACAAACAAGGGAAGAACATACAACCTCCATGCTTTTGGTTGGATTCAAACCTAGGACCCAGTCACTGGAAGGCACCAGGGCTAACCACTGACATTTTCTGATGACACATTCCCCTTAAGTTTGATAAGTCGGTAAGGTAGTCATGAGGGAAGTACACCATTAGGAACCCTTAAATCTTTTCAAATAATTGCTGGAGAGCGCAAGGCCCATATTTTCTTGCACACGAGCCCAACGCTGTTCTTGCCTCCTCCAGTATATGTGTGTTCAGAAAAGTGTAAAAGCAAGGCTGGATTTATCTACAGAGACAGAAGGCCTGGGACTAAAGGCAGTTCTGGGGCAACGGCTTCTGCCGAAGGAAATATCTACCCTTGAATACAGTATACTCCATTCGTGCAATCACATGTAAAGTTGGTTTATGTTAACTAGGCACTTAAAACAAGAGGTGTCACCCAGGAACGGACAATGAGAAGGCTGCAGATAAGAAATCTTGTAGGAGAAATGTTATGAAAGCAGACAAGCATTTTAAAGCCAAACTCAACTATAGGTGTGGTTTTATTAATGGACACAGTCAGGGTGCATTCACACCAGCAGATTATCTGACCAATTTCTGTCCAATCAGACCAAAAGTTGGTATGTATAACAAAAGATCTGTGTGTAAATGGTCACCTGACCAATGATTGGTCAGAAAATCTGTCAGATAATAACCGGTTGGTGTATATGCTCCCTAAAGCCTTATTGACACGTCAGTGAATCACAGATGTGTGCTGCTTGTGTTCTCTATGGACAGAGCACGTAGCCATTGATTATAGTGTGTGTATTCACACACCCATGAATTTCCACAGTCTGTGCGGCCATGGTTACTTCACAGAAGCATGCCCTATTTTTGCCTGTGTTCGCAGATCCGTCAAGCCCATTATAGTCTATAGGTCAGTCAAAATACGGACACAACAAATGGAATCCGTGTTTCACGGATCGTTGACACTGAGCATTATCCGTGTAATAAAGAAGGCCCACAGAGGGCAAAAAGCAGACAATCGACCCAACACTGATCCTTCATGGACAACAGATGAACCGCTGACCATCTTGTCACTGATGTCACCACGGACGCGTGAATGAGGCCTATGGTGCAAGAGAATCTGTGCCTACAGGCTTTTCATATCTAAATCTGGTACTATGTAGAAGAAGGACTTATAACTATATATAACTGTGAACAAACGCTATACATGGATTCGGCCTTTACTCTCTTGAGCATGGGATCATGAACTTCGGCTTGAAGTTGATTACACCCCTGCAAGTATTCAGGATCATGTATGAGAAGTAATCGCTAGGTCAAACTTGAAAATTGAAAAGTAGCAGATGTGTCAAAGACTTTTGCACAAAAAGTCTTGTGATGTACAAAAACTCTGCTGTGGATTTGCTGCCCCGTATTTCTCATACTTTTGTGTACTTGGAAGTATCTAAAGTTTTCTATCAAGTATAGATCAGAATCATCGAGAAAATATACATTCAGTCATCAGTATGAAGTCATCTGTACGAAGGGTTTTAGCTTCACATTTTGCCTCCTGTTGTGACATGAAATGGATTTTACACATCAGCCAAGTTACGCTATGTCCCTGAAGCACGCACACTCATACTCATTACTACAATAGGGTGCATCATCAGACACCATAAGCACTGCCTGAGGCCTCCAAGGAGGTGGAACTACTCCCATATCCTGAATAACATCATGTCTGTCCTGTCTTCACAGAATAAATAATAGGGTGACCTAAGGAAGCTACTGTGATAATGAGAGGCTTGGGTTTTCTACGTATGACCGGCACACGCAGATGTTTGCTGTGATAACAGTTTGCACACGCTGTTATGTCCTTTCCTCATTACACAGGTGAAATGGGATGCATGTTGTTCTTGGTTGTCTCTTAATGAATATAACTTCCTGAGCTTCCTGAGACACAAATAGCTATGAAATCAGTGGTGATGGACCCTTACCAGGATCAAAACGCTGCATTAAACTAGTTTATAATGAATGTATATCATATAAATACCATATTTTTTCAGACATGCACCCAGGTTTAGACAACAGAGACAGTAAATAAAATATATTTTATTATAATTAAAACTTAAAGGGGTTGTCTAGGATTTCACTGTTCATGGGCTATCCTCAGAATGGGCCACAGTACCTGATTGGAGAGGGTTGACACCCCGCACTCCCACCGATCAGCTGTTCTGCAGTAGCTTTGGCCCCAGAAGCTCCATTCACTGTGGGGTGGACACGGCTGGTTACTGCAGTTCCATTACTACAGAATGGATGGAGCTGCGTAATTCCAATGCTGTACAAAACAGCTGATAGGTGAGGTGCAGGAAGACGGACCCTCGCTGATCAGATATTGATGGCCTATCAAAAGTCAAGTCCTGGACAACCCCTTTAATGTCAGGATGGACCATAGTATAAAATACTAAAAAATCACCTAAGTAATTTGAATTTTCTCTAAACTGTGTTTTTTAATAACTTTAATTGGTAATCGCCTATATCCCATACCAGTACTAATATTTAGAGAGAGTTTGGATATGGTATTCCAGTACCATATTTTTCACCCTAAAGTGGGGGAAATGTCAGTGCATCTTATGGGGTGAATACTAATGAGCACTTCTATTATGGAAGCGCTCATTAGTACAGGAGGACCGGGGAGCGGCGAGTGCGAGCTTTGTACTCACCACTTCCTGGTCTTCTCCTGCAGGGCTTCATCAGGTCACAGCACAGTGCGGAAGGAAGAGCGCTGGATGTCAGGAGCGCTGGCGTCTGGAACTGGTGAGATGAGTTGATTTATTGATTTTTTTTTTGTCTCCTCTGAGGTCCGATTAACATAGGGGGTCTTATTAATATGGGGGTCTGATCTGAGGTCTGAATGGGGGTCTTGTTCACTTTGGGAGTCTGATCTGAGGTCTGATTGGGGGTCTTATTACTATTGAGGGTCTGATCTGTGGTCTGATTGACATTAGGGGTTTGATTGGGGCTCTAAGCTGAGGTCTGATTTACATTGGGGTCTGATTGGTGGTCTGATCTAAGGTCTAACGAAATTTTTTTCCTTATTTCTCTTCTCTAAAACCTAGGTGTATCTTATGAGCAGGTGCGTCCTATAGATAAAAAAAAATACGGTATTTTTGATATGGAAGTATTAAAGTGATTTTCTACTCCTTTTCAAACATGTTGCATTTGGAAGAACCTATAATCTGATATATAATCTATAATCTGATATAACCTATAATCTGATATAACCAGGGGCGTAGCTATAGGGGGTGCAGAGGTAGCAGTCGCTACCGGGCCCAGGAGCCTGAGGGGACCCAAAGACCCTTGTGCTGCATAGGAAGACACACAAAGCACTGAGGGAAGGGGGGCCCAAGCTGAACTCTTGCACCGGGGCCCATGAGCCGTTAGCTACGCCCATGGATATAACCTATAATCTGAGTTGAACCACGCAGGCATGAGTCCTTTCTCCAGCTGTCTAACACTGATAATATTATTTACCATAGCTTTTATAGAGAGAAAAGTTGTTTAAAAAAATAGAGGTTAACCAAAAGAAGACAACTGTCTACTGAAAGGTTTTACCTACTAAATTCGATATGTAACTTTTAATTTCCTCTACCCCTTCAGGAAGCTGGGTACAATGTGCACATTGCATTTGGGCTCCCTTCCTGCTCTGGAACAGATTGTAGATATCATTAGTGGACATGGAAAGAGAGAACTGTGCAACCATGAATCACTGCACAGTTCTCTCTATGAGAGAAAACTGTATATAATGTGCATATCACGTTCAGCTTCTGCTGCTGTCCTGCACCATTTTACACAGATCACTGCCGGATAGGGAGAGAGAGAACTATCCGAAAACTAAAATATGTAAGTGCACACATACAAACACAACTCAATATAGCTCATATTTTATTTTACAACTTGATCCAGAAACTCTTATATTGAAGACCTTTGGATTGTAGAAGATGCAGAGAGTGGGGATTTTCATACAAACATTTCTACAGCCAGTAATATTTTAATTACGAAAATAGAAAAACCTCTCAGCCATAAATGGCTAAAGGAGTCCGTTAGCAGTTTTAATCATGTATAATCGTTTCATAGTGCTAGGCAGGAGCCAGGGAGAACAGAGCAAACATACCTTTTGTGGAGCTTTAATTTTCAGATGTAGTGTGAATATGAACTTATTTTGCTCCTGCAAACCAGGAGGTAGAGCTTCACTGTGAAGTGCTCTCTGCAGGAGGCTGCTTTGCGGTCCCTCCCCTCCGCCATAGAGCATTTCTGGTTGGATGCTACAGCTACCACTCAAAACAAAAAGGAGGGGCTATGAAGAAGTTTAATGCAGAGTGTACCCTCTCCTGGGCATTTGAAGGAGCAATGCCTTGCAGAATAAAAGTTTACATTTACACGACTCCTAATAATAAAAGCTCCTTAAAAGGTAAATTTGTCATGCTCTACCCAGCGCTGTTTCGTTCAGATGGGAAGAACTGATTTTTCCACTGTGACCTCTTACTACAGGGATCAGCTACCTTCGGCACTCTCCAGCTGTTGTGAAACCACAACTCGAAGCATGAGAATTCTGGAAGTTGTAGTTTCAGAACAGCTGGAATGCCGCAGACTGATGATCCCTGTGTTAGTATCTCAAGGCAGTGACACCTCAGGGAGACATAGGTCATCATGGCTGTACGGAAGCGAGATTTCTTCCTATAACATGGATGAATAAATTGTGATTGGAGGCTGACATTGATTTGTCTTCTATGACAAGCAGGAGAATTATCTTATAGAACTTTAGAATGTCTATACAATGACAATAATCGATATATACAGTAGACGATGTACTGTATGATCTATGAGGAATAGGAATTAATTGGTTAATATTTATTAAGCTAACAGTAGTATGTTTGTATTCTTAGACTGCAGGCAGAAGTGTAGGTATGTACGAAATGAGATGCTTGCTGCTTCACTATTCCAGTGTAGCGTTGGGCGTGAATATTCGAATCGCGAATATTTATCGTGAATATCGGCACTTTGAGAATTCGCGAATATTTTGAATATAGTGCTATATATTCGTATTTTCCATCTAAACACATGATCCCTCCCTGCTTCTTGCTTTTGGGCTAATGAGAAGGCTGTAATGTATTTGTCTGAGCTCAGCAACATCCCTAGCAACCAATAGGAAAGTTGCCGACCCCTTACTATATAAGAACCTCCCCAGCAGACATTTTCTACAGTTTATTACAGCTATGAGAGAGACAGCAGTGCCATTGCTGTGTTCTGTGTTTTGCTGTGACATTACGTTAGATAGTTAGTTAGCATATATATATATATATATATATATATATATATATATGCTATCATACAGGTAGTTATTGGGAGATAGTCAGAGTAGGTTAGATAGTGATATAGTGTAGCTGATAGGTTCCAGTGCAGGGTGTTAGGCAGTGTGATAGGTTCTGCTGTCCATACCTACATGCTACATACATAGTGCTGAGATGTCACAAGTTCACAATAATACTTAGTGCACCAATCAGTAATATGTAGTCACACATGCTAAAATGTAAAGTTGCCCTTATTGCGCAAAAACTTGCGCATCAATTGCCGATTTGCGCAATCGCGAATATATCAGAGATCCTATCTGCATGTAAAGCTATTGTAATGTTCTGCAGTGTCAACCATTTTCTCCAGTCTCAGTAAACTTCTAGCAGCTTGAAAAATGTAGCAAAAGTGACCCACGCCTGTATTGGCGCGCAATACGCGAATATTACACTGCTGATTTTTGCAAATTCTCGAATTTTAGAATATATGATCAATATTCGCCCGAATATTCTGGAAATATCGCAAATTCGAATATTTTTCCTGCCGCTCATCACTATTCCAGTGTACTGCTGGAAAACTGGTTAGGTGGATCGATTTCCATATTACCCAATTGGTTTTAACTAGTTGAGGTTCTTTTACACAACCTAATACTCAGCCTAAACAGGTGCCGATAAAACCAGTCTATCGTTTACAAGGTCTTTACACAGGCCAATGGAAATTGAATTTAACATAATCTCAGCAGCATATCCCGTTTACACGTAGAGACGTGCTGCCAACCACTGGGCACTTTTATAAAATATCCAATCAGCTAACAAACGATTGTTCACGCCTTTGTCCGCTGATCGCCGGCATATTTACACGGACCAACTATCGGGAATGAGCCTTTGTACGAACATTTATTTGTGATAATTGACCTGATCATCTGCTGGTGTAAAGGGCCCTTAAAGGGGTTGTGGGACCAAACATATTCTATATTTTACAAGCCAGCATCTGGATCTGAATACTTTTATAATTGCATGGAATTAAAGCTTTAGTATAGCCAGTGAATTATTCAATAAAATGTATCTGTATAGCGCCACCTGCTGTTTGTTCTTTTCCTTATTCTTTGTCCATCTCACTGAGCTGGTCAAATGTGAACTGCCTAAATCTTCAACTGCCACCAATTATATGTCCTGTTACTATTAGGATAGATGCTCTTTGTAGCCATTCTCCACTCCACTGATATATGAAGGTCTTGCCCAGTGGATTCCTGGCTATAAACTCAAAATTCCCTAATCCACATGAGGACCCACAAGGCATTCTATGACAGAAATCAGTTTCAGTAGTAGATTTCTGCCATGGGATTACCCACAGTAAATTTGTTTAGTGCAAATCCTGTATGAGTGAACATACCGTAACTATGTACTTAAATCATCTTAAATTCTGCATGGAAAGCTTACTTGTATGGCAGTGTATATGACCCATGCAGTGTCAGGCTGGGTTCACATCTGCGTTGCGAACCCTGGCACTATGATCCGGTCTCTGTATCTGGTATATATGCAGCTTTCGGCTGGACAAAAAATACTACACCCATTTTTTGTCCAGCCGAATGCCAGCTTATTTACCGGAAAGTGGCCGGATCCCATTATAGTGAATGGCGATCCAGTGGTGCACAGTGGTATCAAGCTATGTCAGATACAGTAAGCCATCTGTTCCTCCGACAGAAAAGACTGCTGGGGCTCACAGCGCAGATTACAATTACTGTCAGTTACAGTAGCACGTGTCTGGATCTAACACCGATTTCCCAATAACAATAACTGAAAAAAAAAGTCTAATTACCTAAGGTTTCAAATTAATAATCTTTGCAGCAGCAATTACCTGTCTGTACTCCACACCCGCGTTATACAGCACACACCCGGTTCTTCTAGTAGCATGTGTCCCATATTCATTAGTCGGTTGGAATAAAAAACCTTTTTTATAAATTGCTAGTTAACATGAAAATAATTACATGTGTAGAGTAGGTACAAAATGACATTAAAACATCAATAAAATCCATAAAGCAAAGCACTTAGGTGGAGACACAAGTTTCTAGCTGTATTAGTGACATCAGGGCGGGGGGAGCATTCCTTATGGTTGCCTCACGTAGGGACCAAGGCTACAAGAGGCATTTAAAAAAAAAAATTACCGTAAGTCCCGACAGTCTTGTGGCTGCCATGTTTCAATCTATGTAATAGCAGAGTAGGTATAGCTAAAGCTGATCATACACATTGCCCCAGATTTGCCAATCCTATACATAGTGTAAATTTATGCAGGGCTTACACAGCGATTGCTGTAGCCATTGCTCATCCTCATACAGTGGAGGTGATCGCTGCACGTACAGTAAATGCAGCTCTTTCCTCCACAGCAGGCAATTATTGAGAAGGAATGGTTCCTTCCTGATAATTGCTTGCTCCTTCAGACAGGCTATCTAGACCAGCACCAGATTTATCCCAGGGGTTCAGGCTGGATAATAAATGTGGTGCAGGGACAGACACACTTTTCTCTAACTCTATATCAACTTTTGACTGTTTTTGTTTTTTAGATGGAATTTTACCGCAGAATTGTAGTGCAATTCTGGCACAAAATGGCTCATCAGGCAACAGCCCCTTTCTGCAAAGTCCCAACCCTTCTCACTAAGCCTCACCAACTTTTTGAGCAAGTCTGAAAAAAGTGTAGAAACGACAAAACAATTGCTCAAAAAGCAATTTCCAATTATAACACGTGGATCTAAAATACACCTTTGTTTTTATTCCCTCTGTCCATTTACCACAATATGCAAATAATAATGAGGGTAAAAGGGCCGATGAGAGTTCAATAAAAAAAAAAAGGCAGAAGCGCTATTAGAATAATAACCCCCCCCCCCCCCCAACAACGTATACTCACCATCCTGAATATCCTCGGCTCCAGAGCCGCTGCAGCCATGATGTCATATTTTTGGCTGCACTGGTGACGCGCCCTGATACTGTAGCTGGTGCAGCCGATCACTGGCCTCTGTGATATATAGCACAAGACTGATGCCAGCCATTGCCTGCTGCAGTAATATGTGGTATATGGGCAAGTCACTGCCACAGTGAGGAAAATACAACGCCTGGAGGGGAGGATTCCAGTGGTGGTTGTGGAACGAAGTGTTGTTTTTTTTTTTGTTATTATTATTATTTTAATGCCTTCCTTGCTTTATACAAAAAAAAAAAAAACTCTGACAACCCCATTAATTCAAGTTGAACTGACTTCTTGTCTCACATTGCTAAACTCTGCTGTTGTAGAGAATTTGTGCCTTTAAGATATATGAATAATTTTAGAAAGCTCTTTAATCTCTTACGTACAGTAGCTTGGCCAGTGGATTACATTCACGTCGGTGAAAGTTAAGAAATGCCTGTCTAATACCCAGCGTTTGAAATGCTAGATTATAATAACCTCTGGAATGACCTGTGTGGATATAGTAAGATAAGGAAATACTTCGAAAGAGAATGTCAATCTTTTTGGCATAGATTAAGAATATCAGTGAGGGCAGAGAGAAGCTGAGCATGTTTACAGACAGTAGACGAAAGAAAGGGAAGGAAATCTAAGATGAAATTTTGTTCATATCATGATACAACTGATGAATGCTAACCCTTTTCACATTGTGCCAACGAAATAAGACATGACCTTGGAGTTCGCTTACATATAGCTTAGCATCTGATAGCATGCCAGTAGACCGGTTCCATAGATGTCAGGCACAGCCACCCATGTACAATTTAATTCCTACCCCCTTCACAAGCTGGAGAGAGCCAATAAAGAGGCTAGTTAAGCCACAGCGCCAATATTCTCTGCATTTTCCCTGTGTGCTGAGAGGATGGTGTATAACAGCCTGTAGTCTGCTGATAGATATCCTAGCGAATGGCGGGGTATACGAACTTCCTGGCTGAAGAGGAATATTTTAGAGAAGCGCCGGGTACACGGATTGTAGGGAGAATAGGTCCGTATTAGTATTGTGTAGATAAAAGAATGAAGACTTATTTTAATATGTTAAAACCACAGTGGTGTGCATCCATAAACCTAAAAAAACCTAGTGGATGCACACTACTATGGTTTAAACATGTTGAAATACTGCTTGGATCTGTTATCTACAGGGTGCTGGCGCTTAAACCTCCGCCTTCCTGAAAGATAAGATTGTACTACCCATGATTGTAAAGGAAATGGTTTACTTTTCATGCAGTTCCATAGTGTATATACAGGTTAGGGTCCTTTCACACTGGCGAATTTGTTTTCCGGCATAGAGTTCCGTCCTCGGCGCTCTATGCCGGAAAAATCATGATCAGGATCATCCCTATGCATTCTGAATGGATAGAAATCCGTTCAGGATGCATCAGGATGTCTTCAGTTCAGGACCGGAACGTTTTTTGGACGCAGCAAATACCGCAGCATGCTGCGCTTTTTGTTCCGGCCAAAAATCCGGAACACTTGCCGCAAGGCCGGATCCGGAAATTAATGCTAATTGAAAGGCATTAATCTGGATCCGGCCTTAAGCTAAACGTCGTTTCGGTGCATCGCCGGATCCGACGTTTAGCTTTTTCTCAATGGTTACCATGGCAGCCAGGACGCTAAAGTCCTGGTTGCCATGGTAAAATGTAGTGGGGAGCGGGGGAGCAGTATACTTACCATCCGTGCGGCTCCCGGGGCACTCCAGAGTGACGTCAGGGCGCCCTACACGCATGGATCACGTGATCCATGCGCATGGGGCGCTTTGACGTCATTCTGGAGTGCCCCGGGAGCCGCACGGACTGTAAGTATACCGCTCCCCCGCTCCCCACTACTACTATGGCAACCAGGACTTTAATAGCGTCCTGGCTGCCATAGTAACCTAAAAGCATTTCGAAGACGATCAGGATCCTGATCAGTCTTCTAATGCTTTCAGGCGACTTGCGTTCTGATGGATCCGGCGGGACGGAAGTGCCTGCCGGATCCTCAGAACGCAAGTGTGAAAGGACCCTTAGACATAACATTGCCTAATATTATGTAGATCCCCCTCTTGCTGCCAAAACGGCTCTGATCCATTGAGGCATGGATTCCAGCAGACCTCTGAAGGCGTCCTGTGGTGTTTGGCATCAAGATGTTAGCAGCAGATCCTTTAAGGCCTGTAAGTTTTGAGGTGCAGCCTCCATGGATTGGACTTGTTTTCCCAGAATATCCCACAGAAGCTTGATCGGATTGAGATATGGGGAACTTCGAGGCCAAGTCAGGGTTGTGTAGATAAAAGAACCAAGACTTATTTTAATATGTTAAAACTACAGTGGTGTGCATCCACAAACCTAAAAAAAAAAATAGTGGATGCACCCTATGGTTGTAACATGATGAAATAATGCTTTAATCCGTTATCTAAAGGGTGCTGGAGCTTGAACCTCTTCCGTCTTGACAGCTAAGATTGTATTGCCCCTGATTGTAAAGGAAATGGTTTACTTTTCATGCAGTTCCACAGTGTATACACCCTGATCCCCCCTCTTGCTGCCAAAACGTCTCTGATCCAATGAGGTATGGATTCCAGCAGACCTCTGAAGGCGTCCTGTGGTATTTGGCACCAAGATGTTAGCAGCAGATCCTTTAAAGAGGACCTTTACCAAAAAAAAAAAAAGTGTAATAGTTATATTACCCTTTAGGGGACCTGCCTCTGAAGTCTTCACCATATATTTTTTTTTTAAATGACCCCCCGTTCGGCCGCCTTTGTCCCTGATATGTTCTGCGCCTCATATGCAAATGAGGCACAGAAAGTTATAGTAGGCGACTCCTAGGATGTTCTGGTGGGCGTGCCTGGGCGTTTCTCCTCTCCCCCTGGCTGCGAGCGCATCCAATAGCAGCGCTCGGCTCTTAGCCAGGGAGAAGGAGCTCAAATTCTCGCGAGAACTTGAGCTTGCCAAGTCCCGGAACCCACGCCATCTTGGTACGCTCGCTACGCTCCTCTTCTGCGCTGGGGAATCCAAGATGGTGCGGGTTCCGGGACTCGGCAAGTTCAAGTTCTCGCGAGTTCTCGTAATTCATCCTGATATTACTTTTAAACCTTTCCCCCTTTAATTTAAAACTATGTCCTCTTGTAGCAGTTTTTCTTCTTTTAAATATTCTCTCCTCTTTTACCGTGATGATTCCTTTATGTATTTAAAAGTTTCTATCATATCCCCTCTGTCTCTTCTTGCTTCCAAGCTATACATGTTAAGGTCCTTTAACCTTTCCTGGTAAGTTTTGTCCTGCAATCCATGTACTAGTTTAGTAGCTCTTCTCTGAACTCTCTCCAAAGTTTCAATATCCTTCTGCAGATATGGTCTCCAGTACTGCACACAATACTCCAAATGAGGTCTCACTAGTGCTCTGTAGAGCGGCACCAGCACCTCCCTCTTTCTACTGTTAAGACCCTCACTGATCAGCTGTAATCCTTTGGGATACGTGGCAGTGTCTTTTAAATGTAATGTCCCTACAGTACACAGTTTATAGGCTGCCTGTGTAATACCGAGATGTGCCGGGTCCTCCAGAGTGAGAGACTCTATTTGTAGCCGCTCTCTCGTCTCGAGCATGGAACTCTATTGATTTAGAAATCTAAAACAAGGTTAAACTGACAGTACACTGTCACAAACTAGACGGATTTAACACTTTAAACTCCTAAATGTTTCATGCTTTATTTACAGTGCTGTTCCGTGCAAAATTAAATTAATAATTGAAATACTTGAGAAATAATGATGTCCTTCAACAAGACTTCTTGCTGATGACATATGCTATTCGCTTGTAAACCCGCAAATGCGTATTCATAAGTTCAGTGAAACCAGATATTTATGAGCAGAATCTCGCTTTGGTTGTGTTCATTGCATAGCTCTTGACTGGTTCCTGTGGCATTGGAGACTGGTGGAGAGGTTAGGTGACAACAGCAAACAGAAAAATTTGAAGAAGCGGCATGACTTTCAGAGTTGATATATCAGCGAGGACAGCCTGAGGAAAGAGGGAAAGGTGAGAATTATTTCAAAGATTTATTGTAATTATGCACTGCCTCACATAGCGTTTCTTTGTATTATACTCTTATGAATATTTATATATGAAAAAGCAGCAGAGCGGACACTAGCCCTGATGCTATGTCTGCAGCTTGGTATGATGTGGATGTTTTGAATAGTCTAAATCTATAACTATTAGGGCTCATTCAGACGGCTGTATGCTGTCCGCAAAAATGCAGATCCGTTTTTTTGCGGATTAGATGCTGTCCTATTCACTTCTGTGAGGCCTTTTCTGCCACTGCATGGCTCAGCAAAACAAATGAAACATGTCCTATACTTGTCAGTGAAAATCAGGACATTGCCACATTGAAGTCTGTGGGTTAGCAAAAAAACTGAATGCTCATCAGAATGAGCCCTTACAGTGCATGGATCAGAGGATGGTGAATGCCGATTGCTATGATGCCCCATTCTTACAGCATTCTGACTTTTTTTCTCTACCATGTGACTATACCAACGCAGCAAATACAGCCTGGCCAACAAGCTATTTCATTATATGTTAGTTTAGCACTGTAACAAATCTTTAAATGCTATGATAAAGCTAAACCAGCGAGTGGGTGTTGTGCAAACAACATGGTCAGGGCTTATAAAACGGATTGCCATTTAAAGGGCATCTGTCGGCAGATTTGCACCTGTGACACTGTCTGACCTGTTACATGTGCACTTGGCAGCTGAAGACATCTGTGTTGGTCCCATGTTCATATGTGTCCGCATTGTGCACTTTGATTGACAGGGCCAGGTTTGATGACGTTTTCACAGCCAGGTCCTGTCAATTAAAGTGGAGAGGGCGCTGCAGTTGCAGAGAGAGCGGAGCCTCTAGGTTTAATGGCAACGCCCCCGTTGCTCCTTCAGGCTCATTTGCATATATTACAACTTCATTTTCCTCAGCTGCCAAGCACACATATAACAAGTCAGCTAGTTTCATAGGTACAAATCTGCCGACAGATGCCCTTCAAACATGGCCGAACCTGCAGACTGTGTATCGGTTGTTCGGCTGACTTTTATTTGGCAGGTGATGCAGAAAAAAAGATTGAATATTTTAGATTTTAACATGCCTGATCCTTCGTTCTGAAGGGAGAACAGCCCCTGGCAATGGTGTCTGGCAGCTGCATATTTCCTTCTCCACACTAAGAAGACATGCACACGTGGCCACTTGTATGGCTACCTCAATGGGATTTTCTATACTTCCAACATTGATGATCGATCCTCAGGGTAGGCCATCAATATCTGATCAGTGGGGGTCTGACACCCAGCACTGCCACTGATCAGTTGTTACCTGCAGCCACCAGCACCAGAGCTACCACTGGGAACCAAGCGCAGCTCCGATCAAAGAGTAGTGGCTATTCCAGGTTACTGCACCTCAGCTCCCAAAAGAAAAAAACATGAGAGCATGGACTCTATTTAAAAGAAGTCGTGACTCCCTTCTTCTGGGCCTCAGTTTAGTTTGTGGGCTCCTTGTTCAGCTCTGAAATGGCTTACAATCTAACATGCATGGAGAGACCCCAAAGAAGATTCGGGAGAACTAAATTTTTTTGCCCAATTCTTTTGTCCACCTGGGAGATAAGCCATCATCAGAAATGTCTGAAAGTGGCTTTCTCCCTTCTCACCCCTGAAACACATACAAACTTGCCTGAACCGCGCATGTACAGTATGTGTATGGGGAAATCAGGTAAGATAATGTAGCTGACTTTCAGCCGTCAGCTCTTGAAGGTGTAGGGACGCCTTAACGATGTTCTAATCAAAAAGCTCTTGTTCTCAAATCAAACAGGAGATGTGTCCTTTGGTTGACCAGTTTGATCAAATCAATACATTTTTCCGCAATTTCGCAATGTTTATTCCAAAGGAAAGGATACGATTAAATATTGTACTGAATGGTGCCGCCACCATCAACAATTCCAAACATTTTTATTTTCCATATTTTAATATTCAGACGAGCAGGTGCACCAGCCCTAGTTATTGATATGACTGTTCATGGTGGCACCTGAAAAATCCAAGCAATGGTATTTGACCATCAAGCAAGCTGGCAAATGCCTCATTGATCTAGCAGTATAAAAAGTGATCTCTTCTTCCAGTCTTGTACATTACAGCTTCATAAATGACCGTAAAAACCCCAAGTATGTCCACGCAAATGAATAGACCTACAGTCGGCTAAGGAAGTGTATTTTATCTTGGCCTTTAGACATGCTGCAAATACAGATGGTATCAAGAGTGTTTAACGGGTTTAAAATTTCAAGTTGGGGCTATAAATACAAGCACATTATGAATCCTGTGCCTACATCGTAAGCAATATTCATTTAACAGCTAATTCTCCAGTCTGGCAATGTGACTCATCAATGCGCTTGCTCTCTAGCTGAACTATATATCTTTTCATGAAGGAAAAAATAAAAAGATGGAACATTTTTTACATAATCACTAAATCTGGAGAACAAAGATAATTATCTTAGGAGGCGAAAGTAATAAAAAAGAAATGACATGTAATATAATAATCTACAATGTTAATCATAATAAAAATCTAAACTAATACAATTATGAGATTAACTACATTTTCTACTGAAAATATAGAGAAATAGTTGAGAATTCAATAATATAAACTGAGACTAAAGAAACAAGTGGGGTGGCAGTCGGCAGGCTTTATGATCTAACCCATATGTCAGCTGGTAGAGGCCACTGCATTCAGCTTCATTTCACTGTGTAGTCAGAGTAAGAATCTAGGCGCAGAGGCTTGCATTTTATAAGAGGAACATGGGAATCTTAGGTTACTTTGGGTGGCAATGGGTCAGGAACTATTTCAATCTCATTGGAGTGTAACTTATCCTTACTTCAGCAGCAGCCAGTGATGTCACCTCCATCAGGTTCATTGCTCGGAAAGCAAACACAGCAGCTGCCAGCACTGGAAGAGAATGCAGAATATTTCAAGTACTGACCTACTAGTTATCATTGTGAATAAGTCATCAATAAATCATTTCTGGGTCACACGTGACACAGGTGAATTTCATACAATGCCTCATACAGATCACTAGTAGAATGAATGTAATTCAGTAAAGTAAATGCTGCATACCAGGAAGTGGAGAGCAGCAGGGACAGAAGCAGCACCGGAAAGGCAGTTTCAAGGGATCGGTGAGAGAACAATTTTTTATTATTTTTAACCAATTCTGCTCAATTTTTTAAATAAAAGTATTCTTTAGAAAACCCCTTTAAAGATAAAGGTACATTTACTCTGTATAAAAATAAGTTCAGACTTCAGTTTTGTGCTAGCAGGTGGCATTTCCGAAAATAAAATACAGTTATTTCACTTTTATGTAAGAATGGTTTATATTCATTTTTTTGCTGATACATGAAATTAAGGCACATTGTGTAATAAGGAATTCTACAATTTTCTAAAATATTTTGGCCCACTTTTACTAATACTGTCTAAGGCTATATGCACACGACAGTGCTTTTTTGCGGTCCGCAAAACTGGCTACCGTGTTCCGTTTTTTTTCTCATCCGCATCCGTGCCGTGTGTCCGCATTTCTTTCCGCGTGGTTTCCGTGTGGCTTCCGTTTTTTTTGCGGTCCGTGTTCTGTGAAAAAAACGGAAGGATGGCCAAAGTAAAATTTACATATCCCCACCCTGGATCCATCTATATATCCTGCTGCTCTGATTGTTTGGTGGCTTCAGCCTTCGGGCCACTTTTTCCCACGCAGCATCTTTCTTGACCTTATCCTGATACTGATTCGTCCGAGTGTCCCACAACTCAGGGTGGTCCTGTACCAAAGCTATCAGCTTTTCAGTATCCCAGCGGGGCATTTTTCCAGACACACTTCACCTCACAGCTTGGCACACACTCCTGTCTGGTCCAAACTAGTTTTTACACTTCCTGGCCAAGTTCACTGGTTACCAGGCAACCATCCGCAAAAAAAAAAAAACGGATGCAGATGGAAAACGGAAGGCTTCAGTGTGGCTTTGGTTTTTTTTGCAGACCCATTGACTTCTATGGGTCCGCAAACCGTTTTTTGCGGACAAGAATAGGACATGCCATATTTTTTTTGCGGGCGTGAAATGCGGAAAGGAAACGGAAGAGGCATCAGTTTTTTTTGCGGATCCATAGAAATGAATGGGATCAGCAAAAAAAACGGAACGGAAGCCGAGAAAAAACACTGTCGTGTGCATATAGCCTAAAAGTTGGATAGTGTAAACTGATAAACTTGGTGCACCTATAGACTGTCTTGTCTAAGTTTACACCACATATTTGTTGGCTTAGTTACCCCCCAAAAAGTGGCAAAATTTTGGCATACGGCTACGCATTAGCCCACAGCCCTTGTCGGATGAGTCACAAAGAGTATCTGAAACACTTCAAAGCATGTATGCCAGTTTATGGGTGTAATTTTCACTATAATTCTAGCTTATTTTGAGTACCAAATCTCATTTTGTGTTTCAATTTCTCTGTGCTGAGGATATGCTCAGAATCAGCCGGACAAAAAATCACACATCATTTTTTTTTCTCAGCTAATTTCCGGCATTGTCTGCCGGCCCTGCCGGACGGAACCCCCTGTTGCAGGTGTGAAAGTAGCCTAAAGGATTTTTGCTCTCTCTATTCATGCCTTTTTGGTAGCTTACTCATCACACTTGTTTGTGTTACTCACCTTGCCCCATCCAGCGCTGCTCTTCTGCTTGCCACTGTAGTGATGACGGCTTTAAAAGAGAAGATCAGGCTGGATACCATTTTTGCCTGTGGATTTTTTGTAAGCTAGTAAACCTTTGACCCTGACTCTTCTGTATACATCTGTCTTCTTCTACTTTGTTGAATCCTAATTGCACTACCCGTTGATAATACGGGCTTAACTTTGACTCTGATTTGAGGACTATTCTGAGGACTGCAACCAGGGAATCCAACTGGGAAAGATCATACCTTCAGGCAGGGGTTCTAGGGTAAAGAATGGGGGAATTCCTTACACCACTATGAAGCCAGCTAAGCTGTAGCCATATACAACAGGCTATTGTCAGGTGGACAATAGTTTTATAGACATTCACTGTATGCCTGACACATGCACAATGAGTTTGGGAAAAGTGCGTGTTGTCAATAGACAGAGAAGAATAACCACTTCCAGACACTTCTGGTGGTAGTTTATCTCTTGAAATCTATGCACTCTGAAAGTCTACAGACCCTTTCACTTTTTTCATAATTTCTGAAAATGTTGTAGGAGGAAAGCTGGGAGCTTTCCTCCTACAGATGAAATATAAGTTTCAAAGAGCAGCATTATGTGCAAAGTGCATATAAGGGGCAAGTAGAACAGGAAGTCTGTGAGGTGCAACTTCAGCCAATAGCTGCAGAGCAGGAAGTGATGTCACGGAAGGCAGTTATGTTTTAGCAACTTCTCCCAGTGAAACGGACAGGTTCGGACGACATCTAATGTGTAGGCCTACTATAAATTACATTTATCAGAGGGTTCAGAATATGAAGAAACAAAAAATTATTGGTGTGGTGCCAAGCTACATGTATTTTGGGTGTTATCATGACAAAATGTTATAAAAAAAAGTTCTACTTCAAACACATTTGCAGTGCCTGCTGTATAAATAAGGAATTTTTTTTTAGCAGAAAGCTACATGAAGGAAGAAACTTTCTTATGTAGTGTTCATGTAAACGGGGCAAATAAGACATTTACACCTATGTTTTAGCTAAAGACTTCCAATAAGTTAGGGAATGCAGCAGAGAAAGTGGCTCAGGAAGCACGCCGAACACACGGAGAAAGCAAACAAAGAATATCATACAGAGGACACCAGCCACCATCTGGAGAGGCCATTCATATACGACCTCCAGCTGACACCACATGCACGAGTCTGCCTGCCAAGTAACATATAAATGAGATACGAAAAGAACATATTTGTAACTCTAAAAAGCTGAAGTAAAAAATGATCTGAATACAAAATATTTTGATGAGAAAAACATTTCTTTTTTCACTCCTGCTTTTGGGAACTGTTTTCTACTCAGGAAAAACTG
The DNA here is from genome assembly GCA_033119425.1 of Bufotes viridis. NCBI lineage: Eukaryota > Metazoa > Chordata > Amphibia > Anura > Bufonidae > Bufotes > Bufotes viridis. Next base: position 563,201,500 of record CM065589.1, on the reverse strand, counting down.
TCAGTCAGGGCAAGCTCAAAGTTTCAGCTTTCGAAAAGCTGGAGGGGGCAGGGGGGACCATACCAGACATTTTTCCTTCACCACCTTCGTCAACTACTGTATATGTGTTTAGTAAAAAACTAAATATTTTTTATTTTATCTACTTATTGGCAACAAATGGGAGTTTCAGGAATATAGACTGGGATCCAATCTAACAACCATGTGTGATTGGTCGGGGTCAGAGCCCCAAGATCCGCACTGTTCAACACAACAATAAATCATTTCAATGACGCTGAGCTTTTGAGCTGCTTGACAAGATAAATGGTGACACCTTCACTGAGCAATGGGGATCTTGAAGATCTGACCCCCATGGAACAGAAATAGATGGCCTACCATAAGAATACAGCATGACCATGGGCGTAGCTATAGGGGGTGCAGAGGTAGCACTCGCTAGCGGGCCCAGGAGCCTGAGGGGCCAAAGACCTTTGTGCCGCATAAAAAGACACATAAAGCACTGAGGGAAGGGGGGCCCAAGCTGAACTCTTGCACCAGGGCCCATGAGCCGTTAGCTACGTGTAATCTAGAAGACACAGCATTTTGGTAAAGTTACAACCACAGATGACTAACTAGAAGAAAAGCTGGCAAGCGGTGCTCCTAGGCACATCTGAATGTAATTTCTATATAATAAAATATAGGCAAATACATAGGGGGACATTTACCATTCCTCATACACCTTTTTTTGGCTTTAAAAAGTCGTAAAACTCAGATTTTGTGTCTTTTTAAATCCCATTGAGACTTTTTTTTAGTCGCAATTGGCATTTTACTCCACCATCGCCAGGTTTACAAAAAGGTGTGTGGAGAAGGCAGGGCCACCAGCTATGGCTTATTTATTATTATTTACACCAGAAACTTCCATAAGTAATAACTGAAATCTAAAGGAATCCAGAGTTTTTATTCTGGTGCATAGACTGCCGCAGGAGGCCTGTAATTTATAACGATGGTTGCACCTCGTCATAAATGACATGCCTCTTCCAGCAGACCAGGCCCCATCAAGACCGGCATAGCACACGATCGTCTTCATAAATCAGGGCCTTAGGCTTTCTTTCACCTACTTATTTTTAAGTAGTTCAGAGAACTCCTTAAGTGTGCTGCTAAATGTACTGCACAGAGTCTCAAGAGCCTAGTAAGCTCTTGTATGCTAGCAATGAAACTCTCCTGAAGGGGACACATAGATGCCTTTTTAAGGGCTGAGGTTCTGACACTAATCTATCCAGTTAGTAGTCTGTGAGATAAAGAGCTCATACTGATACACTGTAACAAACCATGAGACCAGGAATGGCCACTGGAAACTGCTGAGATGATTGAACTCACAGGAAATCACCTGCAATGTATATTGTAGCAAACTCTCAGCTGTGAGATGCACTAGGACCATACATGTTTTTACACTGTAGATGTAAATCAGAGTTGAAAGCGAAGAGGTCTTGAAAATGGTGAGGAAGTGGAAGTTTCTAAATATATCCTAAAGCTGTATATATTTAGTATAGAATGATTAAAGGGGTTTTTCAGGAGTACAATATTTAAGGCCTATCATCAGTATAGGACATCAATATCTGATTGCTGAGGGTCCGACTTTCGGATCCTCCACCGATCAGCTGCTTGAAGAGGCTGTGGTGAGCGCTGCAGCCTCTTCCTAGGCCAATGACACCACATTCATCCGTCACTTGGCCTATGGGCAGCTCGGTTTCACATTCATATGATTAGGCTTGGCCTGCAATACCAAGTACAGCCACTATACGGTGTATGGCACTGTGCTTGGTATGCAGCACTCACTGGAGTGCCGCGGCCTCTTTAAACATTTGATTGGTGTTAATATAGGGAGTTGGACCCTAATCGATCAGATATTGATGATCTATCATGATGATAGGTCAGTGATGGCCAACCTCCGTCACTCCAGCTGTGGTGAAACTATGTCTCCCAGCATGCTCCATTCATTTCTAGGGAGTTCTGAGAACAGCCAAGCAAGTGTGCATCTTGGGAGTCATAGTTTTACCACAGCTGGAGCGCCGGAGGTTAGCCATCACAGTTAGCCTTTTTGAGTGGTATCTAAGAGTTTTCCCTTATCTTCTCACAGATCACATAGCTACAGTAGGGTTTGGAGCAATGGGATTTATACCTTTACCACTCTAGAGCCTGTAGGTACAATATTCTCTGCAACTTTGACTCCTGTGATTAATGAGCCAAATGTGATCACTATTATCAAACTAGAACCTGACTACGTGTAGCAATCATCTACGAATGGTGCTACATGACAAGCACGTAATGAACTGAGAGTGAAAGAGCCAACTTTCCGTGCAGCGGCTAAAGGGGACTCCTAACCTCCCTACGGGCATGTGCCTTTTGTGTAATCGAAAACACGGCCCTGGGAACACTTAACCCTTAGAGGACCAGGCGATTTTCAGTTTTTTTTCACTTCCTGCATTCCAATAGTCATAACTTTTTTTATTTTTCCGTTCAATACCCTTATGAGGGCTTATTTTTTGCGGGATAAGTTGTACTTTCTAATGGCACCATTTACAGTTGCATACAGTATAGTGGAAATAGGGAAAAAAATTCTAAATGGAGAGGAATAGGATAAAAAAAATGTAATTCTGTCACAGTTTTTTTTCTTCTTTTACAGCGTTCATTATGTGGTAAAATTGACCTGTTGCCTTCATTCTCTAGGTCAGGACAATTACAACGATACCACACTTGTATAGTTTTTCTTGCGTTTTAATACTGAAAAAAAATTAAAAACCTTGAAAAAAATAAATACTAATTGTCATCATCATATTCTGACCCCTTTCTTTTGTAGTTATGTGTACGGAGATGTGTGAAGTCTTATTTTTTGCGGGGCGATCTGTACTTTTTAGTTATACCATTCTGAGGTGTGTGTGACTTTTTCTTATAAAATTTTTTTTTCCTGTTACGCCATTTGCCATATGGGATTAATATTGCTATATTTTAATAGTATGGGCGATGCCCATGATGAGTATTTTCTTTATTGGTTAAACCCCATTTAAGTATTTTGATTTTGGGGAAAGGGAGGTGATTTGAAATTTTATATATTTTTTTTTTACTTTTTTTTTACTTTTTTAAAGTCACACTTGATGACTTTAACTAGCAATCATTAGATTGCCCATTGTGTTCATTGATGGCTATATGGCCATCATTGAACACTACATTTTCAATATAACAATACAGTGCTGCCACCTACTGGCCTGTATTGGTATATTTCACTAATAGCTGCTGAAGCCTGCTTGAGGCTTCGGGATATTAGTACAGTGTAACAGGTTCCCCGATCTCAGCGGGGAACGCTATTCCCGCTTCTGGACTCTACAGATGCTGTGGTCACATTTGAAATGTATGCAATCAGCCATATGATTGATTGCATACATGTGCAGAGGGTCTGCTGTTTGAAACAGCTAAAACCCGATGGCTTTGGCCCTCACTGCACATGAAAGGGGGCGCCATGTTTAAAGAAGCGACTTCCACCATACATATATGGAGGAGGCTGCGAAGGGCTTAAAGGGGTTATCCAGGAATTAATAATGACCTATCCTCAGGATATGTCATGATTATCATGTTGGTGGGGGTCCAAGTCCCGACACTCCCGCCGATCAGTGGTTTCAGGGAGCTGAGCGCAGCCGGCTCCCGGCAGCTCTGCAGCCACATCACCGTACACTGTCTAGCGGCTGCGCTTGGTATTGTAGCTCAAGCCCATTGACTTAAATCGACATCACATGGCTTAGGAAGAGGCCGCAACGCTCACAGAGCACCGCCCTCTTCTAACATCAGATTGGCAGCGGTCCGGCATGCCAGACCCCGATGATCCGGTATTGATGACCTATTCAGAGGATAGGTCATCAATATAAATTCCCGGATAACCCCTTTAATCTGTATAATGACAATGCAATATGCATATATGCAATATATGCTATATCCAATAAAACAGGTACCTTCATGCTCCTCTGAATAAGTCTGCAGTAAAATGGGAGGGAAGATGACAACCTGTAACCGTACATGTAGAAGAGGAGCACAGTACTGGTAACTACAAAACCTCATAGACTGGAACACAGAAGAGGTGATGAAAGAAATATCAGATTATGTAAGCCAGCTCATACACTGGTACTTTTGTTTTCAAAGGTCAGCGGAGTTATTCCTTAAATCAATTAGCCTTACCCGCAAGAATCTCCAAAGAGTTGTAGCCAAGGATTCTATCCCACAATAGGAGCAGCTGGTCTGTAGCCAAGTAGCCAGAAAAGCCTCGGACCATCCATTTAAATGATATGCGTAGTCTAAATGACATAACAGAGCATTATTAAATGGAAAAATTATGCATTCTTTAACCCCTTAAGGATGCAGCTTTTTTTATGCTCTCATCTCTCCACTTCAAAAGTCACAATTGTTTTATATTTCCATCAACATGACCGCATGTGGGCTTAATTTTTTAGCAAGAAGTATTGTATATTTTAATAGTAATGTATTGTATATCATAATTACAAGGGCGACGACATAAAAGAGACAATTCTTTCATTGTTTTTTGGTTATATGGCACTCACTGGGGATATGTGACATGAGGACCTTATTCTGCGGGTCAATCTCAATAGCAATAAAAACACTTTTTTGTCTGTGACCACAGCTCGTATGTGTTTCTAGGATGACAAACCGCGTTATAATGGCGACCACATAAAGAGCTTTCTTACCTAAATACAACCTGCAAACAACAGACTCCATATCACAGAGGGCTTACAGATCAAGGCTACTTTTAGGCCAGCACAGTTTAATAAATGGTACACAGTGAACGGAAAATACATGATACAGAAGCAACGTACGGTTGTGCTCCAATCTCCCGCAGATGATAAAAGAGTTGGGGGAGGCGAGTCTGTAGAAGAGTCTCAAACAGCAGACACAGTGGCATTATTCCCTAGGAGAGCAATCGTATTGTTAAACTAAGCACATAAGGATCACAGAACATCACGTCCTTTATCAAATGACACAAATAAAAAGGATAATACCGCTCAAAAGTGTAAAACTAACAACTGAACAATACTTAACTAAATGTATGCAAATATCTGCTTTTAAAGAGAAGCCGTCTTCAAATTCATATTTTGCAGAATTTCATTATTCAGTGGCTCACTGTCTGCTGTCTGGCTTCTGCAGAGCACTGGCGCTGGAATGGCGGCAGATTTTCCAGCTATATAATGCTTACGGTATTTTTTTTTACTTTTTTTTTTTTAGCACATTCCCTGTTTTCTGACACATTTTGAATGCCCCAGAAAACCCCTTTAAGGAAATTGCCTTATACTGATTTGCAGACTGAAAAGATTAACATTCATTTGGTAGTGGTATAAAATGGCCACAGCATAATCTTCACATGACGAGGATCTAAGGTGACTTACAGATATATGAGAGGAGATTGAGTGGAGCCTGAAGAAGTAGCGTACATACATCTCACGGAATACTTGATACAGTTTGGCAGGTTCATGATACAGGAAGCATAAGGGTGCCACTGAAAAACAGAAACACATATTATGAGATCAGCACTAACTAAAAATCTATTTAATGATCGTGTGGGTGTGAAAAGGCGGCTTTACACTGCCTGGACAAATGCTCGTTCCGGCTAATCTGCCCGTGTAAAGGTGCTGCCAATAACCTGATGAAAGAGCGAAACGCAGCAATCTGCTGCCCAAATTTTTTTTTAAAATCTGTATGGGATAAGTGATAGGAGCAGCCACTGCTCATCCCTATACAGTGGAGGGGATTGATGCAAAAAAATGCAGTATTTCACTTCCACTGACGAGAAGGCATTTGTCGCGAAGGAAGCGTGTACACCGGCCTAAAGAATGTCGCTATTCCGGTAGTTATTAATATAATATAAAGTTATTCCCTATCCACAGCAAGGGGGATAACTGTTAGATTGGTGGGGTCCTGTCACTGGGACCACCATGAGAACAGGTGCACCGTACCACGAAGGGCAGGTCAAGCACGCACACTGCCACTCCATTCATCTCTATAGGATCTGCTGGAAATAGCTGAGCGCTCTACTCAGTTATCCAAATTCCACAGAGATAAATGGAGCGGCGTCTGCTCTGTTCACTTTGGGAGGGGGGTCCCTACTGATCTAATAGTTGAATAACTTGAAATGACTGGAATACCCCTTTAAAGCATCATGAACCAAAATTATCACAAAACGAAAGGGGGGATTGCTGTAGGTCTGTACTGCTGTATTACAGCAGTCTGTTCCCTAGCTCAGGAAGGTCACTTCATGCAGCCACAATTTTTTGCTCTATATTTCTATTTACAGAGGCTAGAATACAGTATTTTTAATGTTTTTATATCGCTGGACTGATAGGGTCTCCATACACATGTATTCGGTATATAAGGAGCAAATCCAGATTCTCCCTTTAGCATCTTCCGCCCACGCACTATTTGCAGGCTGTTATGTTAGTGTATTGGGTGCGAATGTCTGCACGTTGTTAGGTTGTGGCTGTGTAGTCGAAGCATTCTAACTGTAAGATCATTTTGTATTGTTTTCTGTTTTGCAGGTTTTTGAGAAATTCCCGGCTTACGTCATACATAGACAGGAAAGTCTACAGATCTGCACATAAGCGGTGAGCCATGAATCTCCAGGGTGTTTGCAGTTATGACACCTTCACATGCAGGAGCTGCACAGGAAGAGTGTTGGCTCTTACATAAACACTACTGGTGCCAAGGCTTTACGTATGTGTCCGGCACAGGAAAGGTCCTCAATTAAAATTCCACGCCAGTCCTCTAGATGAAAACATCATATGATCGCATCAGTTTTTTTCCAGTGCTAGTGACATGTGTTTTATTTTGTCCTTATGACAAGACTGACAGATTTCAGACTTTTTTTTTAGTGTGGGTAATAATGTAGTGGTCAGATAATATTGTGTGTTACTTTTACTATGCAGTTTACTTCTTTATTATTACATATCGCTTTTTCACAACTGAAAATAAAGAGAATTTCCATGTATTGTGTGTGTAAATTTCAGCTTCTTAGATTCTCCAATCTCCATTTACTGGCTGGAGAAAAATGTTCATACGTTGGATAACTAAGATAGTGCCAAGATCTGCTCCCTGTTTTGACGTTTTGCATACTTGGTCGATCATAATGATAGAACAACCTATGTACCATGTCGCGTTAGAATTCACTAGGTCAGTAATTCACTTACCGTACATAGAAAATCCATGAAAAGGGATCACACCTAAAACACACAGAAAACTGTATACATAAAATGTCATGCATAAGGTAACAATTTAGATCTAACACAGCTTTGAGTCATTCACTCAATATATGTAGCTGACATGGAGCCGACAGAGTCTGTGCTGCTGAAGACCGGTCACTACGCAGGATGCTCCCAATGATCTCTCGAAAGTCTACATGTTACAACAGCTGGAATATTTCATTCATAGGCAGGACATAGTAAATGGAAACACCATAGATGGTTGTGGTGATAAAAGCACTGGACCTGGTCCTGTCCCCAAATAGCAGGAATTACAATCTGAAAACTATTTATTGGACTTACTTAAAAACAACATAGATAGTTACAAGTGGCGCTCCATCACAACACATTTCGCGTCCTGACTGAGTGCTTTCTCAAGTTCTCAACATCAATCTATGTCCAGCATATTGACTGAGTTGTGCTAGTTCCGGACAACTCTATCAGGTGGGTACAACCACTATCTGACCTGCACTGGACCTTGGTGACACTTTTACCCCGCACATGAATCGTTCTCCTCTCACTTTTTACGTATCGCTATTTATTGAGACATGCCTGGTACCCAGCTCAGAGCCACTGAGTGTAACTACTGGAGCACCATCTAGTCCCTGGTTACCAACGGCTTAGTATTTAGTCCATACACATCCCATGTCCTAGTGTAGAGCTCCAGACGGAAGAGTGTTTGATCATTCCTTAAAGGGGTTCTCCAGGCATTTCATCTAAGTAAAGTGTACCTAAACCTTCACACACACTTTATTAAACCTGTTGTAAATGTGAGGGAAATGATTTTTGTTATACACTTTATGTATTTATACTTTTGAAGTTCAGGTTCCTTGCGCTTGAAGTTAGAATCCATACCATATGTACACCGCTGTATATGGGACTACGGATTCGCCTTTGGCCACACTGACCGTTGTACAGGCCAGAACATGGCTGCTCCTGCCTGCACCAGTGCTGCTCTTCTAAAGCCTGGCTGGCATACATGGGTCTAGAAGTGTTTTTAAACAAAAAAGCTAACATGTATTTTACTCTGTGATGGGAACCTCTGGAGGCGTATGACCTGTAAACCTCCGCCAACAGAGCAGCAATGTGATATAAGAGCTCCAGCCCTGCGTTCGCTTAACTCTGCTGATAATCTGCAGAATACGTCGGTACGAACACCTCCAGCGGTTCCAGTCACAGACTAAAATGTTAGCTGTTTGGTTTAAACACTTCCAGACCCATATATGCCATCCAGGATTTAGAAGAGCAGCACTTGCTATAGGCAGAAGCAGCAATGTTCTGGCCGGAGGGGAATCCGTACTCCTGTATACAGCAGTGTAAGAGAGAACAGATTCCAAAGCGCAATAGGCGCCTGAACGATAAAAAGTTTAAAAAAATAAAGTATATTACAAATATACCTTTATATTTTGAACAGGTTCTAACACTTGTAGATGGCACCAGTCACTTTATAGTACGTATTAGATCGGGGATTGATTTGGTGGTGAAATTTTTGTGCATTCCCTACTAATATTATGATATACGAATCATGATGATATTATTATTATTTTTAATCATGTGGAATAAAGAGTGTTTTTATGGTTAAAGGAAATCAATTTCACTCCTTTTTTGTTGGATTAGTATTTACATATTTATATATGTATCTGCCTTCTCTAGGATAAATACATTTGGTTTTGCTAACTATAACCTGTCTTCATACCTGAGATGTTCCCACCTTGTATTCATTTGTTTGCCCTTCTTTGTAGCTCTCTGATATCTGATATTTCTGTTTTATGGACTGCCGACCAAAACTGAACTATATACTTAAGATGTGGTCACACCGGTGCCTTATCAAGGGGTAAAACATGACTTGCTACTCTAGAGGCCATTCCCTTCCTAATACAGGACAGTATCTTGTTGGCTTTTGATGCAGCCAAATCCTTTCTCACTGAACATTTACTCACTGAGATCCATTAACCCCTTGGCAACCTTCTTGGAAAAAGAATTCTAAATAGCCAATTGCCTATTTTTTGTTACCTCCCCGCAAATAATGTAATAAAAAGTGATGAAAAAGTCACACACATTTCTAAATCGTATCATTGAAAAGTACAGATCGCCCCACATAAAGCTCCTTACACATAACTACGAAAAAAGTTATAGGTGTCAGAATATGGCGATGAAAAGAAAAAAAAAAGTCAAGGTTTTTATTTTTTTCAGTATTAATACGCAAGAAAAAGTATACAAGTGTGGTATCATTGTAATCGTACTGACTTGGAGAATGAAGGTACTGTAGCAGGTTACTTTTACCCCACAGGGAACGCCGTTAAAAAAAAAAAATAGATCTGTAGCAAAATTGCGTTTTTTTTTCCCGAATTCTACCCCATTTGGAATTTTTTCCAGCTCCCCACTATATCATATGCAATATTAAATAGTGCCATTAGAAAGTACAACTTGTCCCACAAAAAAACAAGCCCTCATAAGGCTATGTGAACAGAAAAATCAAAAAGTTATGGCTCTGGGAAGGTGGGGAGTGAAAAATAAAAAAGCAAAAACAGAAAATCGCAAAGTCCTCTAGGGGTTAAGAGTAAAAATAGCATTTTTTTTTAACACAAAATGCTGTTTTAAAAGGTTTTTTTTGAGACTTTTAAACTGATGATCAATCCTGTGGATAGGTCATCAGTATCTGATCGGTGGTGTACTGACACCTAGGACCCCACCGATCAGCTGTTTGAGAAGGCACTGGCGAATGGGGCTGAGCTATTATACCAACAATGTACGGCGCTGAGCTTGGTGAGCTGAGAGAAGGCTGTGGCACTACTGCAAGTGCCGGTGGCTTCTCAAATAGCTGATCGGCAGTGGAACCCCACTAATCAGATACTGAAGATCTCTCCAAAGGATAATTCGTTAGTATAAAAGTCTTAGAAAACCTCTTTAAAAGGTGCTTCTGAAGTGAACGTAGAGAGCAGTCCATATGTGGCCACCTCTCACTTTCTGGCCTGTCGTGATCGGGTTTTAAAGAGCTTCTGATCTCTCTCTCACACAGAGCGTGATTCCCGAAAGGGACACGCTCGTGTGAAAGAACCCTTAGAAAAGTAATACATATTACTGTTTTCTTCATAATATATTGTGCCTGTGAATAAACCAGTAATATGCATTAAGCTTTCTAATTACAGAAAACCTCTATTCTCAACATGGTAAGGCTATATTAAGTAGTATATATAAAATGTACATGCTATGACACCGCTCTGCTTTAAGCATGATAATACAAATCCCTGTCAAAAAAAGGGGAGAGGGGATGTGCAGAGGACAGGGGTGTTACCAAAGCAGTTCTCCAAGGATTCAGGACAGCCCCCTGGGTGCTCCAACATACCGGTACTCATTTGCATATGAATAAAACCCAGATATTTCTGCAGCTTGTTAACATACAGGCAAAAGAAGGGTATTGTTTTAATTAGCATGATCAGCCCTACTAGGCGGTATGTAAAAGGATGGTTCATGCTGACAGAGGCTCTTTAATCGGTTCCTGACCAAGCCTAATTTTGTGTCACTTTATGTGGTAATAACTTTGGAACGCTTTTACTTATCCAAGCCATCCTGAGATAGTTTTTTGTGACACATTGTGGTAAATTTATGTTAATATATTTTACCTTTATTTCTAAAAAAATTACCAAAAATTTGGAAAAATTCATTATTTTCTGAATTGGAGTGCTTTTAAGACAGATAGTGATACCTTATAAAATAGTTAATTAACATTCACCATATGTCTAATTTATGTTGGCATCATTTTGGTAATATTTTATTTTTTTATTATTTTTTTTAAAAGGTTTAGAATTTTAGAAGCAATTTTTAAAGTTTTTCAAGAAAATTTCCAAAATCAACTTTTTTAAAAGGCCAATTCAGTTTTTAAGTCACTCTAAGGAGCTAACATAATAGAAACCACCCATAAATTACCCCATTTTAGAAACTACAGCCCTCAAACTATTCAAAACTGATTTTATAAATGTAGTTAACGCTTTAGGTATTCCACAGGAATAAAAGCTAAATAGAGGAGACCTTTCAAAATTCAACTTTATTTTTTTTTTGCAGACTTTCCATTTTATTCCTGTAACACATCAAGGGTTAACAGGAAAACAAACCTCAATATTTATTACCCTGATTCTACAATTAGCCAAAACAGCCTATATGTTGTCGAAAACTGCTGTATGGACACACGGCAGTGCTCAGAAGCCAAGGAGCACTAAATGGCTTTTGGAAAGTAAATTTTGCTGGAATGTTCTTTGGGTGCAACAATGCATTTGAAGAGATTCTGAGATACCCCTACAGTGGAAACTCAAAAAGTGACCACATTTTGGAAACTACACAACCCAAGTAGTTTTTATGGGGTGTAGTGAGCACTTTGAAAACCATTAGAAAACGTGGTGTGGTGTTTAACAAGCAGGATATGCTCAACCCATATGCAGTTGCGCATGTATATAGGCAAGCACATCCTGCACTTGTAGTCCGTTGCTAGGGGCAATCAACAGCAAAAAATGCATACAATGGAAGATGCCAGCAACGGACTACAAGTACCACAATAACCATCCTACATACGATAACGATAATGTGGATGTGGAGAACAATCAAAAACATAACCATAGCAAAGGTAGGTGCACTCTGCGGCAATACTAAACCCTCTCAAATAGCCCAAGGACCTACCACTCAACCTACCTGTGCCGTATGGGCGATCCCAGGGGCCGTTGGGCATTACGGGAGCGCAAGGCCTAACAGGGGTTTCATAGAATTCATAACAGTTGGCTGTGAAAATATTTTCTTTTTTTTTTTACAAGAAAATGGTGCTTTAGGCACAAATTTCTTTTTCACAACGTGTAAAAGAAGAATATCACCCCACATGTTGCTACCCATCTTCTCCTGAATACAGCAACACTCCATATGTGGTCGCAAACTGCTGGTTGGGGAGATGCCAGGGCTTAGAAGGGAAGGAGCGGCATCTGGATTTTCTAACATGGAATTTGCTGAAATGGTTTTAAGAGCCATAACTTTTTTATTTTTTGTGGACTGAGCCATGTGAGTGCTTATTTTTTGTGGGAAAAGCTGTAGTTTTTATTGGCACCATTTTGGGGGTACATTTGGCTTTCGAATTGCTTTTTACCTCATTTTTGGGAGGTGGGCAAAAATTTAAATTCTATTTTTTATGAGGTTTACCATGTGGTATATATGATATAGTTTTATTCTGTCTACATGTTTATGGTGATACCAAATTTATATAGTTTTTTTTTCATGTTTTACTACTTTTGCATAATAAAAACACTTTTTATACAAAATATGCTGTATTTTGCATCGCTTTATACTAACATCCATAACATTTTTATTTGCCTGCCAAAGTAGATGTCCGAGGGCTTGCCTTTTGAAGGACAGACTGTACTTTTTATTGGTATAATTTTCGAGTACATAAGACTTTTTGATGATTTGATATTAATGTATGTTTTTTGGGAGATGAGGTGACAAAAAAAAAAATCTGTTTTGCTGTAATTTGTATTTATTTTTTATGAAGTACACCTGCGGTATATCCTGTGGCATTTTTATAGAGCCGGTCGTTACATACACGGTGATACCAAATATGTCTACTTTTTTCCAGTTTTAACCCTTTAACCCTTGCGATTTATCCAATTTATTTTCGTTTTTCACTCGCTGCCTTCCCAAAGTCCTAACTTTATATTTTTCCATTCACATAGCTTTATGAGAGTTTATTTTTTGCGGGACAAGTTGTACTTTCTAATGGCACCAAATAGAGTGGAATTAGAAAAAAACCCACAATTCTGCCACAGTTTTTTTTTCATGGCATTCACACTTCTATAGTTTTTCTTGCGTTTTAGTACTGAAAAAAATGTAAAACGCCAGATGCCAGAGTTCGGCAGGTTCAGTGTTGAATTGAATTACATAATGGATTCCCTTCTCAGGGAATCCATCATGTAATTCAATACAGCTTGCCACATAATACAAGTGTATGGCCAGCTCCGAGGGTTCCGTTCTGCTGGCCATAGACTTGTATTATGAAGGCATGCAAAATGGAATGCCTCTAAAGCAGGGGTGCACAACCTGCGGCCCGGGGGCCACATGCGGCCCTCAATACCATTCTGTGCGGCCCCCAAACATCTGGTAAAAGACCTGTAGGTCTATGTCTTATGGCTTCTTACATGTATCTCTCATGTATTCTCCTATTAGATGGGAGTCCTAGAACTGTAACTAGACATTTATAGTATATACTGTATGTTCAATATGGCAAAAATACAGTATTTCAGTTGGTAATACCCCTTTAAGTTTTATTTTCGGCCCTTGGAATTGGTTCAGGCTGACAATGTGGCCCCCAACCAGAAAAGGTTGTGCACCCCTGCTCTAAAGGCATGCTGGCATTGGATTATGTTATGGATTCCGTGAGAACAGAATCCATTACGTAATTCACTTAAACCCCGGACCCGAACTTGCCAAAAGGCAGATTCGCTCAACTTTAGCCATGGTCACATTTGACCACAGTATCTGAGGGGTTAAAGATAAGCCATTAGCTTTATGGCTGATCACATACATCCGCTGCAGGTCTCTGCTGTCTGAAACAGCGGCAACCCGGTGGCTATGGTGCCCGTGCGAGTGGGTTTCTTAGAGCCATATTTGTCGATGGTCTTGTGTAATGGCATGTTTTTTGCAGGATGAGGTGATGTTTTCATTGGTACCCTTTCGGGGTACATACTACTTTTTAATTGTTGGATATAACGTTTTTTAGGAGGTAAGGAGATTAAAAAATAGCTGTTTTGGCATAATTATTATCATTACTTTTTTTTTTTTTTTTTTTTTTACAGCGGGCGCATAATTGCTGGGACCAGAACAGAAAGCAACATCGCGTTTCCTATCTGTATACACAGAGCTCCTTCAGTGCTGTGTATACAGTGATCTAGAAGGCAGCGACTCTGTGGACCCATCCCTGCCTTCTTTATAGGGTGCCCTACTGTGACTGACTGTGGGTCCCTCGCTCAGCAGCTGCACGATTAGTTCCAGAACTTCCATTCAGAGATAAGACCGGACGTTTATAGTCTATGGGCGGTCAGGAACTAGTTAATTTGTGCAATAAACCCATGTGAAGGACAGCATCAAGTAAGTGAACCTTTAGGATTCACCTGGATTTTTCCGAATGCGGTCTAGAACGTGTGATTAAAGTCACAACTGTTGGAAAACGCAATCTGACTAAACTAAAAACACACAGTTGTACCATTCGTGTATTTTATTGAGCACATTCAGTACACAGCCACAGTTAATGTGTTAAAGTTAATGACTTCTCCAAGAACTAATAGTCAAACGGTGTTTCAAATAAAAAGATTTGATTGAAAGTGTGGATTTCAATGTGCTTTATCCATTAAGGTGTAATCCTGAAAGGTGAGAAGGAACCTACAGAAGACTCTACAAAATGTAAAACGTCTGCCCATTAGTAGAAAAACACCGGACAGGAGTGGTCTGACCTTAACCCTAGCGGGCTGTGGACAAAAGGCATCCCAGAAATACTGATCACCTGAAACGCATTTACTGGGAGGAATGGGCCACAATTTCTCCTCAATGTTGAGCAAAGCTTATTTGCAGCTGCAGGAAACATTTTGTGGAAATACTTAATATTAAAAAAGTGATCTACAGGTTTTTAAATTCATCTGTTCTTAAGTTTACCTAGAAAGTGTTTCTCTAGAATTGTGATAACAATTAGCAACAAACGCATAAATCCAGGTAATTCCAAATAGTTCACTTCGTTTTTTTTCCGAGACAATTCTTTAAGCCGGAGCACGGCAGAGATGGCGACGCAACGTCCTCCTCACTCCGCTCTTCTCCGACTCCACCAGACCCAGAAAGCCTCTATTCACCTGCCTCACAGACATCACCGGTGAGTGCGCACCATACAGGTCAGAGCACCGGCTCCCCCCTTGCAAGTAAAGAGCGCAGTCATAATAGCACATGAAGGGGAGCGGGAAATGCCCCATGACACCAGGCATGAAGCGCTATCAGCACCAGGGCCTGACCTACACAATATGGAACAGGGCAAGGGGCACTATGAACGTTCTAAAAGCCCACTTCACACAGTGGAAGCCTCCTCCTCAGATGAAGGGACAACCACCAATATGATAGATGCACTAACAGCCATACCCACGTCCCATTCCGCCATGTCTGAACAAGCCCTTAAACGCATGTTAATTGCCTTGAAAGACTCCCTCCACGAGGACATTACTACATTGCTCACAACTATATCAGCATCTGTACAAGCTCTTGATGCTAGAGTGCTTCAAAATAAAATGAAAATGGGGGAATTTGTGGAGTCTCAAAATACCATAATCGACGGCCATAATGACATAGCGGATGAGCTAGAACGAGTGAAATCTAAACTTGCTAACCTGGAAAACTGCTCATGGCACAATAATATTAAGCTGAGGGCATTCCAGAAACGGTCCCTACTTCGAGCATTACCTCAAAATTATTCCGGTCTTTATTACCCACTTTATCAGCTCAAGAAGTGATTATAGACCGAGCTCACAGGGTCCCTAGACCCACACATCCGGCAGAAACGATCCCCAGGGACACACTAACTAGAGTGTACTTCTTTCATGTTAAAGAGGCCATACTGTCAGCTGCTGGAAGATGCCAGTCCTACCAGACCCTTTCCAAACCGTCAAGCTCAACACAGATCTTTCAGCTAAAACTCTCCGCCAGAGAAAATTACTGGCTCCCATTACTACCACGCTGAGACAAAACACATCCCTTACCACTAGGGATACCAAGTGAAGATTCTAATAACCAAAGATGGCACTTCATACTCAATTAAAACCTTAGAAGAAGGCAGAAAACTACTACTCTCATGGAACATGAATCCAGAATCAATGGAGCCAATTCAACTTCAGAAATCATCTCGGAAGAATACAGACCGGCAACGGAACTTTGCTACACCCTATCCACTGGGCTGATCCCACTATCGTTCCATTAGGATCACCAGGTGCAGAGGAAAAGTTGCATACCCTCCTTCTGGTAACACACCGGGACTATACCCCCACACTGCTGATAGCAGCCTAGAGCTGCGTCCTGTATCCTTTCTTCTCCAACACTCCTCAGGGACTCTCAGACAAGATGATCCCCTATGTTATACATTTGATTGTAGTTGTATTTGCTGTCCTGAGCCTATATTCTCCTTTGCGTCCTTATATTGACCCAATGGTGCTCCACTTTATGTTACAATGTAAAGGGTCTAAATTGTCAGCAGAAAAGAGCTTATCTGTGGAAAGAGGCGATGTTGCATCATGCCGATATCTTGTGTGCACAAGAAACACACATTATGGAAAATGCACATAGCTTGAAGCACCATTCCTTTCCAACAATCCTACAATCACACTTAGAAAAAAAGACAAGAGGTGTTCTAATTGCTATTAGTAAACAGATGCCTTCACACAGATCGCACAAATAATTGATCCCAAAGGTCGCTATGTGATCCTGGTGTGTTCCTTGAATAACAAATCTACACTATCACTAATCTGTATGCACCCAATCGCAGACAAATCTCATTCCTGCATAGGCTAATGAAAAGAGTCAACAAAGTTAAACAGGGTTGCCTGTTACTATGCGGTGATTTTAACAGCATACTAGACCCCTCAATAGACACCAGCAACCCCACTAGATCTGTCGACAATGGCCTATCCTCACTTATACGCTCAGAGGAACTCTTTGATGTTCTCTCTTGAGCCATCCTACATATGGGAAAGAAATATTAAATGCCACCACAAAGTTCTTTAGATTTAACACCGCTACAGCATCTAATGTGTATTATGAACGGCAGGCTTACAAAGCATTTATACTGGGAACAGGGCCGGCGCGTCCTATAGGCTGACTAGGCAGCCGCGTAGAGTGCCCCTTGGGACGGGGCGCTGCTAGGAGCGCCGGCCCCGCCTCATGCTGCAGCCACCCGAACTCTCTATATAGAGCCTCTGGTGGCTGCAGCACTGCCCGGGCTGGCGCGTCCACACCGCCCGGGCGCAGCAAGAGGAGAGGAGCTGACAGGAGGAAAGCACTCAGCGCTCCCTCCTGTCACTCCCTCATTGTAGCGTGGCCAAGCTCTGTATGGTCCGCGGTACAGGCAGCATCTGTCTCCTGTACCTGGCCGGACTGACATGAAGTGCGCACACAGTGTGCGCTTCCTGTCAGTCCACCCGGGTACAGGAAACTAAAGCTCCTGTACCAGTGGACCATACAGAGCTCAGCCACGCTACACCAGAGGTAGGGGGGGATTGGGAAAGTGAAAGACATTTGGGGTGTGGGGCGGGGGACAGAATGACATGGGGGGGCGAACGACAAGAGGGGGGGAGAATGACAAGAAAAGGAGAGAGAATGACAAGAGGGGGAAGAGAATGACATGGGGGGGGAAGAGAATGACATGGGGGGGGGGAAGAATGACATGGGGGGGAAGAGAATGAAATGGGGGGGGAGAGAATGACATGGGGGGGGGAGAATGACATGGGGGGAGAAAAATGAATGACATGGGGGGGAAGAGAATGACATGGGGGGGGGGGAGAAAACTGGCGTTAGTTAAAGGGGTTCTGCAGTTTATTTAAACTGATGATCTATCCTCTGGATAGATCATCAGCATCTGATCAGCAGGGGTCCGACACCCGGGACCCTCGCCGATCAGCTGTTTGAGAAGGCAGCGGCGCTGGCAGTAGAGCCTCGGCCTTCTCGCTGTTTACCGCAGGCGCAGTGACGTCACGACTAGTATCACTGGCCTTGGCGGGGTTGAGCTCTGTTCACTTGAATGAAGCTTAGCCCCGCCCAGGCCAATGATACTAATTGTGACGTCACTGCGAGAAGGCTGAGGCGCTACTGCAAGCGCCGCTGCCTTCTCAAACATTTAATTGGCGGGGGTCCCGGGTGTCCAACCCCTGCCGATCAGTTTAAATAAACTGCAGAACCCCTTTAATATGGCAGGTCATATGGGTGGGGCATTGTGATGTCACATGGGGGGGCGGCACCGGCCCTGACTGGGAATGCTGATGAAGATCAGCCACATAGAAAGGAAAGCTAGGGAAGAAACGCAAAATACATTATTGGCCGAACTCGATAAACTCAAGAGAATAAATAAGCAAAACCTTACTTTTACCACTTCCCAATCCATAGTGAATATTTGCAACCAACTGAAGGAATATGCTGTCTTGAACTTTGTGTAAGAACATTCTGTCATAACCAAATGTTTTGGGCAGCCGAGTATCTAACCGGAATTCCTTATCTTGTCCGTGTCAGCTAGTACGTGGAGCATGAAGGCCAGGATGTAACTGGGGAAAGTATGTTGTATGACGGTATGTGTCTCATTATGATTGGAGGCTATATTGTTTGGAAAAAGATGATTAAATAATGAAAGGGCGTATAATGTCCTATATAAGCTTGAACCTTATTATCAATAAACAGAGTGATTTTGATCATCATATGTGTCGTGTCTGATATGGTCATATTCACTCTCCTGGCGCCAGAAAAGACTTAATCCAAGCTGATGCATCTAGTCATCTTGTATTATCATCCTATCACCAACTAAGAAACTTGCTCCTATAAAAATTATGAAAAAGTCCTAGTTAAGACCAAAGCCAAATACAATGCACAGAACAATAAAGCTGGTAAACTTTTATCCTCCAAATCAAAGCTCCAGCATGCGCATTCTAGAATTCCCTACATTAAACATCCGGCCACTGGGGCCAAACTCACAGCCCCAATAGAAAGTAATAACTGCCCAATTTAAAGAATATTACCACTCGCTTTACAATATAGAGCACCAACAACTTCCTCTGGATAATATGACCACATCGACACAAAACTTCTTAGATGATGCACATTTACCGGTCTTAACTGATCAACAATTGGCTTCTCTCTGCGCCCCCATCACCACAGCAGAAATTCTCAGTACTATTAGAACGCTCCCTTCTGGGAAATGCCCAGGCCCAGACCGCCTTTCACGCTAATTTTATTAAAGATTCTCCACATTGATATCCCCCTGCCTGGAATCGATGTTCGAGCAGGCCGCACAGGGTGTCCCCTTGCCGTCCGAGATATTATCTGCACTAATAGTCATGTTGCCCAAACCAGGGAAGCCAGCCGAAGTTCTCCAGAACTTTAGACCTTTATCCCTCTTGAACGTGGATATTAAGCTATATGCAAAGATACTGGCCTCCAGATTGTCACATGTCATATCTCTTTTGGTGAAGCCCGACCAGACAGGATTTGTCATGGGAAGGCAAGCCTTTGATAATACTAGACGTGTCTTGAACATCTTGGATTACGTGGAGAAAAATAGGGTCTCCATGGGGGCAGTTACTCTGGACGCCGAGGCGTTCGACCGTATTAATTGGTCCTTCGCCTTCTCGGTATTACAACATATGGGTTTTAAGGGGACAATGCTCTCGACAATCCAAAACCTATAGTAACCCAACAGCCAGAGTTTTTTCTAATGCTCTAAAGCTCTTTCTGAGCCTTTTCGAATTAGGAATGGGACACGCCAAGGGAGTCCTTTGTCTCAGCTGATATTTGTGTTGACCATTGAACCTTTGGCCCAACACCTCTGTTTAGATGAAAATATCAAGGGAATCAGTATAGGAGGCAGAGGACACCTTATATCTCTATACGCAGACGATATCATCCTGACCCTAACCGAACCAACTAATTTGCTACAGCGTGCTTTAGATATCATCTCTAGATATGGCTCTTTGTCATATTATAAAATTAATGTATCCAAGTCCCAGGTGCTGCCCCTGAATCTCCCCCAAGGGACTCCTCAATCAATTAAATCTGCCTTCCAGCTGAACTGGCAAGTCAAAGAGATAAAATACCTAGGTACTCACCTTACTAAAGCCCGGTCAATGCTTTACTCGAATAATTACGAACTGCTATTGAAAACCATAGAACAAGAGTTATCTACCTTTACAAAACATGACATTTCTTGGGTGGGCAGAATTGCCACCTTCCAAATGTTTACATTACCAAAAGTGCTGTATGTCTTCCGGGCTCATTCACTTGCCCCAACCCAATAGTTTTTGGACCGGTGAAAGGTCCTCTTTAAGCACACAATTCACTATGAGACAGATATGAAAACTCTTCAGGGCTGGTATTACACGTCCAACAGGTTACACATGATTTTTCTATATTCGTCGCCCTATTGTTGGCGCCTTTGCGGCCCGAGAGAAACACTACTCCACACCTTATGGTCCTGGCCTTCTTCCATATCGGGATGCGGGCTTCTCTTTATTGTCTGAGGTATTGCGTTGTATAGTGGAACCTTCTCCGGGTTTGGCTCTCCCGTTCTTTGGGATAGACTCCTTCTCGGTGCTTGCTCGAACCACAATAGGTTATGTTTTAGTAATTGTAAAATTGGTGGAGGTGCGGCACAGGAGGGAACCAAAACCTCCGGATTTGAAAGAGGTAGAGGTAGTACTCAACACTACATACGCTTATGAAAAATTACTTTGCTACAGGGTATTACACAACACCAAGGTAGACAAAATGTGGCAACTGTGGCCAACACACCCTTCATGCAAACACTGAATATTTGATTGGACAAGCTGTGGCTCAAGGACGGTACACCGCTTGTTATTTTATCATGTTCAATACCTTAACACTATAATTTTACTGTGTCACAATTGAAATGGCAATTGTCTACAAAACTAAATAATTGACAATATATTCTGAATACATATATGCAATGTATCCTAACAAACTAAAAAACGTATTAAAACAGAAAAAAAATATGACAGTTACACTTTAACAGCATTTTCAAATCATTAAAAATTGCTTTACGGCCGCCCCATGGGCCATAGACACAATGGTCAGGAGGGGACCTCAGTGACTTCTATGGGAGAGTTTTCTAGGCCTGCTCTGTGACCAGTGCAGAGGTCATTGTCCACGGAAGGAATAAATAAGATCTGACAATCACCTATTGTACATGGTGGATCCTGTCTTATCTATACAGATGTGATATCATTACAGGCAGGATTAGAATGAGTAAACTGCAGTAAAGGGATCTGCATGAACCAAGAAGTGGCACCAATTATTAAACATAGTGACCAGTGTGAAAACTGCAGCATTTTATGTTTTTGTTTAAATATAAAAAGAAAAAATCTGTCATAGTAACCCTATTCTTTCTGTTACCGTTTCAGGTTTGTTGAAGAAAATAATTGTAGTACTGTGTTAATATTGTCTAAACAGCTTCTAGACCATCAAGCCCGCTACAAACAGTGCCAAATGAAGATATGAGGTCGGTGTCTTGAATGTCAGTCTTGTAGTACAGAATATAAATAACGTTATGTAAAATCTTTTATATTGTCTATATTAAATGTGCAATTAGCCTTCTCACCACTAGAGGGAGACAAAGCACAACATACCATTTGGTGGGTAGAGGACAGCAAACTCTTCTAGGCCAAGCTTCCCTGTCAATGAAGGAAGACATATTCAGAATATTATACATATTCAGAGCAGATGCTTGAATAGCAGAAGAACAATAGTGGCTACTAACCTTGTAACTAATGTGTGCTAATCAAGAAAACCTTGTCACAATTGTATATGCCATTCCAGTCACACAGCTGATAACGCTGCTGTTTTAGGGAACAAATGCAACTAACGTCATGGTAAAAAAAAAAAAATTATAGTCTGAATAATGAACTACATTACAAATTTGATATATTACTCATTATAGCATTCGCTGTCATAAAATATGTCAGTGTATTTAGATGAGTGAGGAAGAACATTCCCGCTATTTATGGTTGGATGGTTCAGTAACCCCTTCAGAACACATGCATTTTTCACCTTCCTGACAGAGCCTATTTTCACTTTACATGGTAATAACTTTGGAACGGTTTTACTTATCCAAGCCATTCTGAGATTGTTTTCTCGTGACACTTTGTACTTTCTGTTAAAGGTGAATTTGAGTCAATATGTTTTACATTTATTTATAAAAAAATAAAATCCAAAGCGAAAAATTAGCTATTTTCTAAATCTGAATTTCTCTGCTTTTAGACGGATAGTGATACCTCATAAAATAGTTATTACTTTACATTTCCCATCTGTCTACTTTATGTTTGCATCATTTTGTGAATGTCATTTTATTTTTTTAGGATGTTAGAAGGCTTAGAATTTTAGAAGCAATTTCTCAAATTTTGAAGTAAACTTACAAAATCCAGTTTTTTAAGGACAATTCATTTTTTAGGTCACTTTGTGGGCCTTACATAGTAGAAACCACCCATAAATGACCCCCATTTTACAATCTACACCCCTCAAGTTATTCAAAACTGATTTTACAAACGTTGTTAACCCTTTACATGTTTCACAAGAATTAAAAGAAAATGGAGGCAAAATTTCTCTTTTTTTGCAGATTTCACGTTTTAATCCATTTTTCCCTGTAAGGCAGCAATGGTTAAGCACAAAACAAATCTCAATATTTTTTACCCTGATTCAGCAATTTACAGAAACACCCCATATGTGGTTGTTAATTGCTGTTTGGGCACACAGCAGGGATCAGAAGAGAAGGAGCGGAATATGGTTTTTGGACAGAAGATTTTGGTTTACGGGCGCTATGTTGCTATTGATCAGCCTCTGGAGACCAGTACAGCCATTTTCTGACAACCATACATTTCATTTTTCACTTAACGGAGTTTTATCATTGTTCTATTTTGGGTTACTGTGGTAATGTGAATAGTGCTGGAAGGCGTGTTTGCCCCACTCAGGTACCTCAGATGGGTGAGACAAATAAAATCCAGAAAGTGCAGTAGTCTCAGTAAAACATTCAATTTTTTCTTATTTTCCTCCTCAAAAACCTAGGTGCGTCTTATAAAGCGAAAAATACGGTATCTTACTGATCTGATCTGCTGTAACTAAATAATACTAAAAATACAGGAAAAGTTTCCAGGTGCTCTTGACTTCTAGATGTAAGATCCTGCTATATCTGTTATAGGGTTGTTTCGGGTATCGAATTTTCGATACCCAATCCATACTTTTGTCTGGTATCGACCTGAATACCAGGATTTGCCTTTTTTCGACACTTCGCTATTGCGCAGCCTAGTATCTCAGCTCTCAGCGCGGCCATGTTCCCTCAGCAGAACGGGGAAAGGAAGCAGTCTCTTCCTCCCCCCTGTGCCGCTGAGGAGAGAGAGGGGCGGGCGCACTGCGCCACCAATGAGAACTAACATGTAATACATTACAAATGCAGACTGTAGCAGAAACACATAGCCGGCACCCTGCTTCTGACATGATGCTGCGATCTGCGGCATAAAAACCCTCAGGTGCGGCACCTGAGGGGTTAACTGCCCCTGATCGCAGCTCCCTGTCAGAGGTCGGGTGCCAACAATGTGTTTCTGCCGTCTGTATTTGTAATGTATTAAACGTTAATTATCATTGGTGGCGCAGTGCGCCCTCCCCCCCCGTCTGTATTATTAAAAACATTGGTGGTGCAGTGTGCCCTCCCCCCTCCTCAGTATTAAAAACATTGTGGTCCCTTCCCCCCACCCCCCAGTATTAAAATCATTGGTGGCAGTGGCCACAGTCCCCTCACCTCCTCTTCATTGGTGACAGTGGCATATTCTGATCGGAGCCCCAGCAGTGTAATGCTGAGGCTCCGATCGGTTACCATGGCAGCCAGGATGCTACTGAAGCCCTGGCTGCCATGGTCAGCTCCCTGCTGCTGTGTGTACTATTAGGGTGAATAGGACAAGGGATCAAAAGATCCCAGGTTCTAGCCCCTAAAGAGGGAAATAGATATTAAATAAACAGTACAAAAAAAAAGTAAAAAAAAAACGAAACACCAAAATATTAAGTATAAATCACCCCCTTTCCTAATGTTACATATAAAATATATAAACAATAAATAAACATACAGTATTACATATCACCACTTCCGTAAAGTCCAAACTATTAAAATATAAAAAAAATCTCCTATGCAGTGAACGCCGTAAAAGAAAAAATAAAAACTGTGCGATTTTTATAGTCACCTTGTCCCCCTCAAAAATAGGATAGGACTGTTCAATTATGGGCCGGACGTTTCATAAAATGCAGAATGCCTTTTTTGGCGTTTTATTTTTTCGCGTGGTATCGAGTATCGTACCATAATTTTTTATGGTATCGAAACCGAATCAAAATTTTGGTATCGAAACAATCTGTGCTTATTTTTATTTAATACTCCTTTTGCTATTTTCTGAAGACATTTTGGGGGCTTTGGAATCAATGACCAGTTTTAACGATATTTTCAACATACAACAGTCATTGAGGGGCCAAGATATCATAAAACACACCTAACTTGCCCAATTAATATGATAAGGGTTTATACAGTAGGAGACCGAAAAAATAACCACTGTTTCTTAGGTAGCAGCAGTAATTGCCAGAACCACACCCCTTAGCCGATGCTCTGCAGCTATTGGCTGTAACGAAGAAAAAAAAAAAAGCATTGATGATGTCATGCCCGCTTATCCTCCCGTCATATCTGCGCTTTGTTTTGTTTTTTTGTTTTTTTACAGCTGCTTGCCCTACATTCTGATACTGAGTCCTGGAACTAGAACACAGGTGGAAATAACTGGAAGAGAGCCAAGATCTGCTCTTTGCCAAGCTACAGCTTTCATAACTATAGAAAAGTACGTAGAGAGTATAGCACAAAGACTTGCAAGAGGAGAGGATCTCAGGAACACCGTTTGTAAGTACAGGGTGGTCCACGAAAAAGTAGCCCGCCCTCCAATATCTCCATATCAAACTGCCTAATCGTAAATCTGTCTTGGTTGTCTATAGCAACCAATCAGAGCTCAGCTTTTATTTTTCCAGAGCCCTGTAGGAACTGAAAGCTGAGCTATGATTGGTTGCTGTGTGCAACTAAGATCGGTGTATTATTCAGTTTGATAAAAGTGGCCTGTTGTGTCAGAAGGATAGTGTTCTTCCTGGAACAGCGAATAGTGATTATGGAAGGCTAAGTATCCAGGAACAAAACCACCAGCTAAACCTTGTATTCAGAGCCTGGTTCAGAAATGGCATCAAAATGGCTTTATTGCAAACATGAAGAATCCGAGGCTTCCATCGATCAGGACGGCTGAAGTTGTGCATGAAATTTAGCAGCAGACTGCAAGTAGCCCCCAAAAATCAACTGGAAGACTGTTTCAGCAAGTTGGTGTATCACGAATGATGTGTCAGCGAGCGCTGAAATCTCTGAACCTGAAACTGTGCCGAATAATGTGTGTGAGTGAGGCCCCAGCGCTTAGCGCAGCCGTCTTAGACTGCAGAGGCTCTGTGGTGAGGTAGGGGTTAACTTCTATGTCTTCCAGCTGAGGTTCGCTTAATGGTTCAGCCCGCAGGGATGTTTTTATATGTATTCTGATTTTTTGTGTGCTTTTATGAGTTGCTGCCCCACCTTTCCCTCGCCTGCAGCCACTCATGAAGTTCGCTCCTGCCCCTCCCCTAGAAGTAATAAATATGAGGGCTCAACCCCCCCTTCTTTCTCTTTCTCCGGCACCTTTACCAGGAAGCTTTCTCTGTAGGTATGACTGACGAAAATGCGGTCCTGGCAGCCATTACTGCCAGGTTACAAGCAGAAGGACCGGGGTTTCTTTCCCGGCTGATGGCTGGTTTGCAGGAGCCCCATCTTCTATGTGTGGTGGACAGTGGACTGCACGGTGAACCCGCCCACCCTGCCGCTTGAGTCCTAGCCTCCCCTCCTCCTCCCTCTCTCTGTTACCTAAGTCCAAGTAGCGGGGGGTTAGCTGTATCCAGCGCGCCTGCCAGGAGCTCTTCCAGTCGCATGTCCTGTGGCCCTGCCCCTGACTCGTGCATTCACGCTCCTCAGCGCTCGGCAGCTTTTAGCTCCGCTGTTATATCTCCCCTGTTTTGTCCACAGCTATGGGCAATCTCCGCTCTGCCTCCTCCTATGCTGAGGAGCTTGCTGGGCCCACTGCTGCTGCCATGCAGACTGCTGTGGATGCTGCACTGGCCACCAATGTGTTAAATTTAACCCCTCTTACGCCCCCCCATTACAGCCCCTCCACAGGTGTACCCACCCACTCAGCCGCCTGTCATATCCATTCCTCTGTCTTAGACTGTGCCCTTAGATGGTCCGCGGAAGCGATTCCCCTCCCCTGCTTGTTGCTCCAATCGCCGTGGTAGGCGCAGGTCAGAATTTCACATGCACAGTTGTTCTGGCCATCGTTCGAGATCCTCACGGCGGGAGCGCAGTTCGGTCCGTTCCAGGTCCTTGCGGTGGCAGTCGCCTTCCTCTTCCGACATCAGTTCCTGCAGCGCCAGCTCTGGCAGGTCTCCATCACGTCAGATGCGAGAGCCTACACACTCAGCCAGACGGTCGTCCTCCAGGCCAGTCGGGTCAGTGGGGTCCAGGAGCCAGATCCTCAGGTCGTTTCAGCGGAGCCTCCGCCTTCAGCGTCTGGTGGTGAGTTTAATTCACAGGGGCCTGGGGTTCAGCCACCATGGCTCAGCAGTTAGTCCCTGCCCTTAATTGGATCGAATTAGTTGTCCCAATTGGATCTGGTGAATTGCCCCCCCCCCCCCCTCGCCTAGGGCCAGTGATCACAAAGAATCGCTATTTTGCGGTCTCTGCCCTTTGATGACGAGACCAAGACTAAGATTTGGAACAATCAATACGTCGATATATGGTCTTTAATAACTGTTGACCAGCACACAGTCGACAAACAATGCAGACCAAACTCTGACAGATTTATCGATCGTAGGCCTAGGGTGGCTCATACCATGGGTAATTGGCTTCAAAAGCTTATGTCATGGGGCAGAGTCACCCTGAGCGCTGGCCGGAATTATTTGTGTACATGGACTCGATATACAGCGCCTACAAGGCCTAGGGGGGGGGGGCCGCCTGGTGGCGATCTGATGAAGAATTTTGCAGACGATTGGTGCTGAACCCGGACATTGGATGGGGGGTAAAGGCCACGGATCTTTGGCTTCGTCTGATGATGGCCCAAAGAACCCACCCCTTTCCGGCAGCGGCCACTGCTTCCTCATCCAGTGGACAGGGGCCAGTGGCCTTTCGCAGACCGGGAGCGTGCTGGCTCTATAATGAGGGTTACTGCAAATTCTTCTCACTCTTAAGTACATGTAAGTAGTATGTGGAGGACCTCATACTTAAGTAGTATGTGGAGGACCTCATGCTGTCATCCGCTAAGGTCCAATAAGGTTGCGCCACACAGCTCTGCTTTGGTTCTATTCTGCGGAATAGATGCCGACACATTCAGTGTAAATGGGGCCGGCGGTCATGTGGAGAGCACAATATGTGCTCTCCGCATCAGCATTTGCAAAGCTGCAGCCACAAACTTCCGGGTTTCGGCCCCGAAACATCCGGCCGCAGCTCCGCAAAAGATAGAGCATGTCCTATTCTTGTCTGCAATTGCGGACAAGAAAAGGCATTTTCTATATAGTTCTGGCAATGTGCGGATCCGCAAAAGGCACTGTATGCATTACTATATACCCAGGATATTTTGTATGCCACATACTGTACATGTATGTCACACATTTTGTAATTTGAAAGAACTGTTACCCAAGGTTAGACCAACCACAAATCAATTATTTGGCCCATAAATTATTTCTTAGCATTCATCGTTATATCCCATGAATCCTTGAAAAAAAAAAATATGCCAGAACCACAAATGAAATTTTATATTCTTTTCTGTTTAACCAGTCCCCGACCGCCGTACGCAGGATTGCGTCCTGCGGGCGGCCGGGATCTTCTGTTTGGACGCGCCGGGGCGTCATCTCGCGAGACGCGAGAGTTCCTGTGAGCAGCGCGCGTGCGCGCAGCGTTCACAGTGAGCGCTGACTCGAGAGTTGGACTACAGCCTGCCAGCGATGATCAATCGCTGGCAGGCTGTAGATGCGATATAAATCGCATCAAACAGCTATATCAGGCAGCTGTTTTATGAACAGCGTCTGATATAGCTGCTACCTGGTCCTCTGGTGGTCCCATTTTCTGGGATCGACCACCAGAGGACCAGGTAACTACAATAAAAGTTGCACCAAACACTACACTTACCCCCACCCCCCTCACCTATTAACCCCTTGATCACCCCATCTAGACCCCTGATCACCCCCTGTCATTGATCACACCCCTTGTAAGGCTTTATTCAGACGTCCATATGTGTTTTGCGGATCCGTGGATTCACGGATCCGTGGATTCACGGATCAGCGGATCCGATCCGCAGATCCTCAAAACACGGACACCGGCAATGTGCTTTCCGCATTTTGCAGATCCGCACATTGCCAGAACTATATAGAAAATGCTTTTCTTGTCCGCAATTGCGGACAAGAATAGGACATGTTCTATATTTTTGCGAACGGAAGTGCAGACCCGGAGCGCGGATCCGTAATTCCGGATCCGAGCGGGACAAAGTCTGTCCCCATAGAAATGAATGGGTCCGCAATTCCGTTCCGCAAACAGAATTTCGGACGTGTGAATGGGGCATAAGGGTCCCTTATCACCGCCAGTTAGTTAGCTACTTGTTAGGTAGCTAGCGCCCAGCCCACCGCACCGCAGTCACTGATTTTGGCAGAGATTTTTTCATCCACATTGATCGATGCGAATGAAAAAATCTGTGCCGTTCATTTTTTTTTTTCAGCGCAGAGGCTGAGCGGAAAAAAATCTCATTACCCGTATGCTCAATATACGGAGAATCGCAGAAACTCCTAATGCTGGCCATACGTGTAATGATTGCGGAGACCCTCAAATGCCAGGGCAGTACAAAAACCCCACATGTGACCCCATTTTAGAAAGAAGACACCCCAAGGTATTCCGTGAGGGGTATGGCGAGTTCATGGAAAATTTTATTTTTGTCACAAGTTAGTGGAATATGAGACTGTAAAAAAAAAAAAAAAAAACAATTTCCGCTAACTTGTGCCAAATTTTTTTTTCTGTGAACTCGCCATGCCCCTCACGGATTACCTTGGGGTGTCTTCTTTCCACAATGGGGTCACATGTGAGGTATTATACTGCCCTGGCATTTTAGGAGTCCTAAAGCGTGAGAATCCAAATGCGTAAAAATGGCCTGTGAAATCCTAAAGGTACTCATTGGTTTTAGGGCCCCTTTGCGCATCTTGGCTGCAAAAAAGTGTCACTCATGTGGTATCGCCGTACTCAGGAGAAGTAGGGCAATGTGTTTTAGGGTGTATTTTTACATATACCCATACTGGGTGTGAGAAATATCGCTGTAAACGACAACTTTTTACATTTTTTATTCAAAGTTGTCAATATACAGAGATATTTCTCTCACCAGCATGGGTATATGTAAAAATACACCCTAAACACATCGCCCTACTTCTCCTGAGTACGGCGATACTCATGTGTGATCACTTTTGCAGGCAAGATGCGCAAAGGCCCAAATTCCAATGAGTACCTTTAGGAGGGCATTTTTACGCATTTTTCTTCTCACGCTTTAGGGCCCCTAAATGCCAGGGCAGTATAAATACCCCACATGTGACCCCATTTTGGAAAGAAGACACCCCAAGGTATTCGCTGAGGGGCATAATGAGTTCATGAAAAATTAAACTTTTGTCAAAAGTTAGCGGAAAGGGAGACTTTGTGAGAAAAACAATAAAAATCAATTTCCACTAACTTGTGCCAAAAAAAAATATTCTATGAACTCGCCATGCCCCTCATGGAATACTTGGGGTGTCTTCTTTCAAAATGGGTCACACGTGAGTATTTCTACTGCCCTGGCATTTTAGGAGCCCTAAAGCGTGAGAAGAAAATGCGTAAAAATGCCCTCCTAAAGGTACTCATTGGAATTTGGGCCTTTACGCATCTTGCCTGCAAAAAGTGTCACACATGTGGTATCGCCGTACTCAGGAGAAGTAGGGCGATGTGTTTTGGGTGTATTTTTACATATACCCATGCTGGGTGAGAGAAATATCTCTGTATATTGACAACTTTGAATAAAAAATGTAAAAAGTTGTTGTTTACAGCGATATTTCTCACACGCAGCATGGTATATGTAAAATACACCCCAAACACATTGCCCTACTTCTCCTGAGTACGGCGATACACATGAGTGACACTTTCTGCAGCCAAGATGCGCAAGGGGCCTAAACCAATGAGTACCTTTAAGATTTCACAGGCCATTTTTATGCATTTGGATTCTCACACTTTAGGAGCCCCTAAAATGCCAGGTGAGTATAAATACCCCACATGTGACCCCATTTTGGAAAGAAGACACCCCAAGGTATTCTGTGAGGGGCATGGTGAGTCCACAGAATTTTTATTTTTGGCACAAGTCAGCGGAAATTGTTTTTTTTTTTTTTAATTTTGTTTTTACAAAGTCTCATATTCCACTAACTTGTGACAAAAATAAAATTTTACATGAACTCACCATACCCCTCACAGAATACCTTGGGGTGTCTTCTTTCCAAAATGAGGTCACATGTGGGGTATTTATACTGTCCTGGCATTTTAGGGGCCCCTAAAGGGTGAGAAGAAGTCTGGAATCCAAATGCGTAAAAATGCCCTGTGAAATCCTAAAGGTACTCATTGGTTTAGGGCCCTTTGCGCCCAGGCTGCAAAAAGTGGCACACATGTGGTATCGCCGTACTCAGGAGAAGTAGGGCAATGTGTTTTGGGGTGTATTTTTATATATACCCATACTTTGTGTGAAAAATATCTCTGTAAACGACAACTTTTAAAAATTTTTATACAAAGTTGACAATTTACAGAGATATTTCTCTCACCAACATGGGTATATGTAAAAATACACCCCAAACACATTGCCCTACTCTCCTGAGTACGGCGATACCACATAAGTGCCGCTTTTGCAGCCTGGCTGCAAAGGCCCAAATCAACGAGTACCTTTAGGTTTTACATGGCGGCTCACAATTAGCCCGCCCAAAATGCCAGAACAGTAAACACACCCCACAAATGACCCCATTTCGGAAAGTAGACACCCCAAGGTATTCACTGAGGGGCATAGTGAGTCCGTCTGAGATTTTTTTTTTTGCCAGAAGTTATCAGAAATTGAAACTTTTTTTTTTTTTCTCAGAAAGTGTCAATTTCCGCTAACTTGTGAAAAAAATGAAATGATACATGAACTCACCAAGCCCCTCCTGCGAATACTTTGGGGTGTCTTCTTTCTAAAATGGTGTCATTTGGGGATATTCATACTATCCTGACATTCTAGCACCTGAAGAAACATGACAGGCGCTCAGAAAGTCAGAGCTGCTTCAAAATGCCGAAATTCACTTTTTTGCACCATAGTTTGTAAACGCTATAACTTTTACCCAAACCAATAAATATACACTTATTGGATTTTTTTATCAAAGACATGTAGAACAATAAATTTAGAGAAAAATTTATATAGAAATGTAGTTTTTTTGAAAAATTTTACAACAGAAAGTGAAAAATGTCATTTTTTTGCAAAAATTTCGGTAATTTTTGATTAATAGCAAAAAAAGTAAAAATGTCAGCAGCAATGAAATACCACCAAATGAAAGCTCTATTAGTGAGAAGAAAAGGAGGTAAAATTCATTTGGGTGGTAAGTTGTATGACGGAGCAATAAACGGTGAAAGTAGTGTAGTGCGGAATTGTAAAAAGTGGCCTGGTCATTAAGGGTGTTTAAGCTAGGGGGGCTGAAGTGGTTAATACAAAAAACTACAGCCTGTAAAATAAATGGTGAAAAAAAGAGGCAAATTACCTCGAATGTAAGACTTAGGAGGAGAAGCACTGTTGTATGTAAAGTGTTCTAGTACAGAGGTGTCCCTGGAGAAGCAGAGCAGGACCTAGGGAAATAAAAGTGAAATAGTTAAAGAAGAACAGTCAAAATGAAAAGCTTGATTTGCATGCAGCTAATAAGGTGGAAACACACTGAGCTCTTCTAGATGTTAAAGAGCAGACCTAATAAGATAAAGTCAGAAAAACACCATTGTGAGCTAATTAGAGGAGCAGGTTCCTAGCTCACATATATTTACAGGCGTTCTATTAGGAATGCCCTTTCTGACCTTTCGTTCCATGTGCTTTATTATATATGGCATTCATTTAAGTGCATGATCTTTAAAATGGTCATTTTCGTGGCTACATCATGTTCCGTCGTGTTCAGGTCTATGAAAAGACGGCAAAACTGCTGCTAAGCAACCTTTATTTCTGTGATGCAATTGGTTTCATCAGTCAAAAAAAGGACTTTAGCTTAATTAGGTCTAATGTATACTGCGCTTGCACATTATGTGTCATATGTGTGACAGAAAAAGCTCCCAGCGTATATGTTAAAGTTTCTATAGGCTCCCACTTTTCTGGCATAGGTCAAAACAAAGCCCTTAAGTCCTTGATCAGGGTTGTAAATGTAGGCATACAGGGGGTCATTTATCAAACTGGTGTAAAGTAGAACTGGCATAGTTGCCCATAGCAACCTATCAGATCCCACCTTTCATTTTCCAAAGAAGCTGTCTAAAATGAAAGGTGGAATTCTGATTGCTATGGGCAACTAAACCAGTTCTACTTTAGTTTCAGAAGTCATTTATTTGGGTTTTAGCATCATAAAAAAGAGTGGTCCAAGACTGGGTTGTGGACAAAATTGAAGTCCCTGCACCATAAAAGTTTATGATAGGTGAGGGGTTCAATGACCCTCCCAATGTGGCAGAAGAAGGTAATGAGGTCTTCGGTCGGGGCATACACAATGACCCTCGGGGTCTATGATAGATAGTGTTACAGAGAATGAAAATTAGTTTTTAAGCAAAGTAATCATTCCTCTACTTTTAGAGCGGTATGTAGAGGAAAAGAACCTGGTATAATGTGGGTGAAAATATTTTGGGTGTGAGGGCAGCAGTAAAGTGTGACTCCTGCAGGCAGAGAATGTGGGGCGCATGCCTCTTGTAATTAAGAAAGGCAGTTTTGCATTTTTGTGGGGAATTAAAGCCCCTGACATTGTGAGTAAGGATTTTACACATGACAAAATGGAAGGTAAGAAAGCTGATGTATGATGGGGCGCCTGATAACTCCACCGGCAGGAGCCCACCCGAACCCCCAACTGCCCATGACCTGCAATTATTTAAAAGAGAGAGCAGATTGATCCCCATAAGTACAATCCTATAGAAAAAGGAAAACATAGAATACAAAAACATTAAACAACGGGATAAACAGTCGTGCCGTATATGGTCGACACAGAAAGGTGAGCCAAATGGATGGAGGCCACGGCTCAACATAGCCGTCCGCGCTCCTCCAAAGGGTCTCAAGTGCAAGGGCAACATGATAGCCCAATCCGCCAAATCCCTGTGGGAAGAAAGGTTAGAGGCATATATAAACAAAGAGAGGCTAGGCCCCAAGAGGTAGTAGGAAAAAGGGCAAACTTGCGTCAATCATCTTAGATAAAGTCCGCCCTGTATCTCCGTTGACCTATGGAATGATGAATTTCAGAAGGCCCTTCTGAGGAAGCTGGGGAGCGAGGAGATGATGAGGCGTTAGCTGGTACTTTGGTTCAGACCCTGGCTGGGCGTTTAGGCCTAGGCGGTGCAGTAGGTGGTGGTGGGTAGCCAAGCGGGATCCCTGCACGTTGAAGAACATCATATCCCTCCGTAGGCGAGTGCACCGTGTGGGTGCAAGAGTTCAGCTGAAATGTAAAGGCAAACAGGAACCCCCATCTGTAGCGGATCTGGGTCTTCTGTAAGGTCTGTGTTACTGGCCGCATAGTAGTAGTAGTTTTATCGCAGGGCCCATCACCTGGTAAATAGCGTCCATGTGCCCTTTTTTCTAAAAAAAAAAAACCTCTCTTCCGCAGAGAGAAATTATGATGTGGGTAACAGAGAGTTACTGGCTATTAAGTTGGCTTTCGAGGAATGGCGTCATTGGTTGGAAGGGAGGGGCGATTCATTCGATCACGGTGTTTACAGGTCACAAAAACCTGGCTTACCTGGAGTAGGCTAAACGACTGAAACCGAGGCAGGCCAGATGGTCTTTGTTTTTCATCAGATTCAATTTCACTGTCACTTATCATCCTGGGGTTAAGAACATCAAGGCGGATGCCTTGTCACATAGTTATCCTGGAGGTGGTGATTTTGAAAATCCGAGTCCTATTCTATCGGAAGGGGTGGTGATATCCGCCCTGTACTTTGACCTAGAGGTAAAGGTGTTAGAGGCCCAGGGAGACGCACCGGATTCATGCCCCTCTGGGAAATTGTTTGTGCCATCGGAATTGAGTTACAAGGTGTTTGAGGAACATCACTGTACGGTTCTTACGGGACACCCTGGGAGCAGATCTACTGCCGACCTCATCTTTCGTGGCCAGCGTTGAACAAGTGTGTTGAGGACTATTTGTGGGCCTATAGTGTCTGTGCACATGCTAAGGTGACACAAATTCGGCCTTCCGGATCCCTACTTCCGTTGCCTATCTCATCCAGATCATGGACTCATTTATCTATGGATTTTATCACTCATCTGTCTAATTCGTTAGGAAAGACAGTTTTTTTTGGTGGTGGTTGATCGTTTTAGTAAAATGGGGCACTTTATAGCGTTGTCTGGCCTACCTAGAGCTAAAACACTTGCTCACGTGTTTGCTGATAACATTGTGAAACTCCATGGCATTCCCTCTGACGTAGTTTTGGATCGTGGGACTCAGTTTGTGTCCAGATTCCGGAAGGCATTATGTACTCGGCTGGGGGTACAACTGTCTTTTTTTTCGTCTTTTCATCCTCAGTCGAACGGACAGACGGAGCGCAGAGCCTGGAGACTTACTTTAGATGTTTTGTCTCTGAGAACCAGGAGGAGTGGTCCTCTTTTTTGTCTTTGGCAGAGTTTGCCAAAAATAATCGTAGACAGGGGTCCACTGGTAAGTCGCCGTTTTTGGGGGCATATGGGTTTCACCTGCAGTTTGGCACTTTTTATGGTTCAGATACTTATGGTATTCCTGAGGAGGAACATTTTTCGTCATCATTATCATCTATATGGCGGAAAATTCAAAATAACTTGAATATGGGCAACAAGTATAAACGTGTGGCTGACATAAAACATATGAAGGGTCCGGACCTAAGAGTGGGTGATTTGGTGTAACTGTCCAGAAGAAACATTAGAAGATACCTTCTTGGAAGTTGGCTCCAAGGTTTATTGGTCCTGTAGCTTTTCATCTTGAACTTCCTCAGGTTCTGAAAATACATAATGTGTTTCATAAATCTTTGTTGAAGAAATATGTTGAAGCCATCTTCCTTGCCACACACTCCTGTCATGGTGGACGGTAATTTGGAATTCCAGATTGCCAAAATAATTGACTCTCAAGCTCTGTGTAGATCTCTTCAGTATCCTGTTCACTGTAAGGGTTATGGACCTAAGGAGAGGATGTGGGTACCAGCATATAACGTTAATGCCAGTTGTTTGGTGAAAGCTTTTCACAGGTCTCACCTGGATAAGGTCAGTCCTGGGTGCCCAGAGGTCACTCGTAGAAGGGGGAGTACTGTCAAGGACGTACCGAGACATACAGACGTCCCCGCAACAGTAAGTGGCAGGAGCTCTTTGAGATTTGCAACACCTGGTTTGATATGTTTACCTTGTGGATCAATAGACGTATGTGTTGTTTTTGGTACTGGCCACACCCTTAACCTCCAGGTGTTGCTATTGTGGTCATTTAACTTTCCCTATTTATAGTTGTTTCTCCCACAATGCTGTGTGGTTTTTAGCTTCAGTTGGACCTGTGCATAGCTGGTGCTTGAATCTCGGCTGAGTTCCTGGTGCTGCCATAGCTTCTTGGAAGTTAAGTGTTACCTTTCCGTTTGTATTTTGGCTTTTCTCCGTCTTGCATTTCTTTGTTTTTTTTGCATTACGCCTTAGAGAGATTCCCGTTCATCCTTCCTTTTGGATGTACAGGATGTCTCATTCCTGTCGCTAGTACCAGGGTCCTTTAGGGTTAGATAGGACTTTAGGTACTCCTGTGTATGAACTCACCTCAGTCAGAGCTTTGATTAGGGTTTTCACTAGGAGGTGTCGATCTTACTTCCCTAAGTTTTTAGGCCTCATTTCCTTTTCCTTTTCCCCCCTATGCTCGGTGTGGGGTTTCCCTCTCACACTAGAGAAAGACAAGAGCTTTCTCAGAACATTAGGAAACACCTATGTACATCCTCAGGTAATTCAAACACACCTTCAGGTGATGACACACCTTAAGGCTTTTTGATGCGGTTTTTGAAGCCAAAATTCAGGTGTAGATCATAGTAGGAGAGAAAGTATTAAGGACAGATACAACTTCTCTACTTTTTTTTAATCCACTCCTGGTTTGGACTTCAAAAACTGCATTAAAAAAACCTGAACTTTTCGATTTATGTATTTTACATATTCTGTTTGCAATTTGCTTCTACTTTTTCTCTTGATGTTTAGAAATTGGATCACGAGAATTATTACGGTATCCGGTCTGTACACCACATGCATATCTTGCTGTTGTTTCCTGAGTGTTGTATAGATTTACCTATTGTGACCTACTATTTCGTGCGTATGCACAATGCTTGAATATACGCTGTTTTGCTTCTGTTCAATTACTACAAATAAAGAATGAATAAAAAATAAAATAAAATGAACTTGTGTCAGGACCCAAACAACCAACCAAAGGGGTCCCATAGCAAAACTTGGAATGGGGTTACAAGATCAACAGCAAGAGCAACTCCATGCTGTTCCCTGTCTTCTATACCACTGCTCAGTCCCAGAGTTCTGAAATAAAGTTACACTTCCCCTTTAATCATACCTTTGCATCATCCACTGTTATTACTAGCTGCACCTTACTTGTACTTGAATTAGTTGTAACAATACCAACATTTTGATTAGATTTTGAAACCATGAAAAAGTATTGCAATACTTGATACCATTCAACACGATGCAAAAAAAAAAAAAAAACACGCAAAAATAGCCACATATTAACCGAGCAACATAAATAAACCGCTCCTGTCTTCTCCTCAGGGTCCCCGCTTTATATTATAATAATATTTCAATTTTCTGAGATACTGACTTTTGGGATTTCATTAGCTGTAAGCCATAATCATCACGATTAAAAGAAATACACGCTTGAAATAGATCACTGTGTGTAATGAATCTTTAAATATATGAGTTTCACTTTTTGAATTGAATTACTGAAATAAATTAACTTTTCGATGATATTCTAAATGATTGAGATGCACCTGTATTCAAGGGGTTGTCTCACTTTAGCAAACAGCATTTATCACGTACATGAAGTTAATACAAGGCACTTACTAATGTATTGTGATTGTCCATATTGCTTCCTTTGCTGGCTGGATTTATTTTTTCCATCACATTATACACTGCATAGTGGTCTTAAAGAGTAACTAAACTTTTTTTATAATAATTTTTAAGATGTTGTCCCTAATCCCCCCCAAAATATATTTTTCTAATATACTTTATTTATTAAATTTCTATTTTACTATACTTTTACATCCCTAAAGCGCACTACTCAGAGTGCGCATGAAACTCAGATCTCAGTACACTGCTGACAGCTCAGCGGAGTACCGAGTACACATTTTATGAATGAGCAGTAGCAGCGCAGGGACTACGGGCAGGAGCGCACATTACTGCTCCTGCCCGTGCTCCCTGGGCTATTCCTAACTTTTGACAGAGCATGAGGGTACCCTGTACCCATGTACTATGCCAGGATTAGGCGAGAGGAGCGGGCTCCTGCCTGCTTCGTTAAGCTAAGAGCTGACATGGAGTTCTCTTAGCTTAGATTAGCAGAGCAGGGAGAAGTCCGTTCCGCTCAGCTAATCCTGGCATAGTACATGGGTACAGGGTACCCTCATGCTCTGTCAAAAGTTAGTAATAGCCCAGGGAGCACAGGCGGGAGCAGAAACGTGTACTCCTGCCCGTAGTCCCTGCGCTGCTACTGCCCATTCATAAAATGTGTACTCCGCTGAACTGTCAGCAGTGTACGGAGACAGTAAAAATAGAAAATTAATAAAGTATATTGGAATTTTTTTTTAGGGGATTAGGGACAACATATTAAAAATTATTATAACTGTTTAGTTACTCTTTAAAGGGCTTCTGTCACCCCCCTTAACCCATTTTTCACTAGCTGACATTAGCTATTTGCTAATGTCAGCTGAGTCGAAATATATATTTATTACCTTGTCCGAAGTTGTAAATTACGTTAAAAAGCCACTTTTATAATATGTAAATGATCTTCGCTACCAGCAAGTTGGGCGTTTACTTGCTGGTAGCCGCCGCATCTGGATTAGTTATGCACGCCCCCTTCCTCGTTTGATAGACAGGGCCAGCGCTTTCTCCTCCTCGCACTGGCCCTGTCTGAAGATGAAATCCCGCGCCTGCGCCGTACCGCTCAGTAGTCGGCGCAGGCGCTCTGAGTGAAGGACGCGAGCTTTGCCGCTCCGTCCTCAGTGCGCCTGCGCCGATTACGTCACCGCTACACCCGGAAGGGAAGCGGGTGTAGTGGTGACGTAATCGGCGCAGGCCCACTGAGGACGGAGCGGCAAAGCTCGCGTCCTTCACTCAGAGCGCCTGCGCCGACTACTGAGCGGTACGGCGCAGGCGCGGGATTTCATCTTCAGACAGGGCCAGTGCGAGGAGGAGAAAGCGCTGGCCCTGTCTATCAAACGAGGAAGGGGGCGTGCATAATTAATCTAGATGCGGCGGCTACCAGCAAGTATACGCCCAACTTGCTGGTAGCGAAGATGATTTGAATATTATAAAAGTGCCTTTTTAACAGAATTGCCAGCTTCAGATAAGGTAAAAAATATATATTTCAACTCAGCTGACATTAGCAAATAGCTAATGTCAGCTAGTGAAAAATGGGTTAAGGGGGGTGACAGAAGCCCTTTAACCCCTGGATATGAGCTGTGTATAATGTTATGGAAAAATGTATCAAGCCAGCAAAGGAGGCAAAATGGACAATTTTGTCTACATGATAAATGTGATTTTCTGAAATGAGACAACCCCTTTAAGGCTACCTCCACACATTGTGGATAATTTATTATAAATGAATACATTCTTTCTGCTGTTTTCCTTAAGTAAACATGCAGCAATGGATTTTGGCAGAAGTAAACCTAAGTAAAATTCTTACACCTCATTGAGGGTAGCATAATGTAGTGACAGGAACCCTGAATTCTGCTGTGTCACTCATTTGCTAAAAATAAGAGGTTTCAGAGGAACGCATCATAATCATTGCAGCCTGGGATGCCTGAGAAGGGCCATGGTTATAGATGAGTTCCTGCTCTCTTCGCTACCTGATGATTATTGGCAGGGCTCTCCTTGGGAGAAAACTGAGGAGACTGTCTATCTCAGTAGATGGTGGGGAGAACAGAAACGCATGAATAATCATGATTCTTCTCAGGCATTCATGACTCTGCCAGGCCCGGGCAGCAATGATTAAGATGTTGGTTATCAGGAACCACTTGTTTTCAGCTCATGAATAACACACTGCTGAAATCAGCTAGTCGTCACTACTACAGTATATGCTACCCTCAGTGAGAGCAGCATATAGATGATGACAAGATCCCTTTCATTTTTGATTACAATTGTACGAGTAGGGCTGCTTTCACACTGGCGTTTTGGATTCCGTTTGTGAGATCCGTTTCAGGGCTCTCACAAACGGTCCAAAATGGATCAGTTCAGCCCCAATGCATTCTGAATGGATAAGGATCCGCTCAGAATGCATCAGTTCGGCTCCGTTCAGTCTCCATTCCGTTCTGGAGGTGGACACCAAAACACAGCATGCAGCATTTTGGTCTCTGTCTGACGATGCGGAGCCGAACAGATCCGTTTTGACTTACGATGTAAGTCAATGGAGACGGATCCGTTTTCAATGACACAATATGGTGCATTTGAAAACGGATCCGTTCCCCATTGACTTTCAATGATATTCAAAACGGATCCGTTTTGACTTTGACAATTTTTTTTAAAGCTAATGCAAACGGATCCGTTCTGAACAGATACAAACGTTTGCATTATAGGTGCGGATCCGTCTGTGCAAATAAACAGACGGATCAGCACCTAACGCCAGTGTGAAAGTACCCTAAAAAACATTTCAACATCATCATTGATTATCTAAGGGGGCAACTAATTTGTCATTTTTTTTGGTTAATTTGTGCATAGGGAAGGAGTTTTTCACATGAAGAAAATCCATTTACATATTTCCCATTATGTCATATGGACATCATATAAGGGGAATCTCTCCCTCGGGACCTTTCTCTATTAGCCAAAGCAGAGAGAGGCCCACAAAGCGTATCTCTCGCTCTGGTGCAACCAGTATTTAAAAAGGTTTCCCATTCTTTTTACACTGATTGCCTATCTTCAGGATAGGTCATCAATCTCAGCTTCTGTATGGGAGTGGGTCTGGCACAGCTCCATCTATTGTGTAGTGGACAGAACTGGTTACTGCAGCAGTGCACCTACTGAAGTGGATGGTAGCAGCGCTGAAATAACCAGCTCTGCCTCCTACACAACGAACAGGGCTCAGTAGTTCAAGTGCCAGGGCTACTCAGGAACAGCTGATTGGTGTTGGTGTAGGGTGTTGGACCCGCCAAATGGCCTATCCCGAGTATACGCCATCAATGTAATATTCTACATTTTTCACACCAGCACCTGGATCTGAATACTTGTGGAACTGCACGTAATTGAAAATTGTATAGTATAGTAATAGTGTAGTATAGACAATGAGCTATTCAATAAAATGTATCTAGACAGCATCACCTGCTGTTTGTTCTTTCTCTTGTTTCTCAATGAGGTGGTCGCACATGCTCAGTTCAAATCCTCAACTGTCACCTGTCATATCTTCTGTTAGAAGCTGCGACGGTTACAGGGAAAGAGCTGTGGCAGAAAGGACATGCACTCTGGGGAACAGCATCAGTGATCAGAAATCTCACAACAGATCACAACCTACTAAAAAAATCCATCCCTAAATATGCCAGCCGACCTCATACCCCTCGCAGTGAGATCCAAAGTTGTGTACCCGGCTCCGGTCTGGGGGAAACTCAGACAATTCACGGTGGACGAATTCTTAGGGGGGGGGGGGTTCTCCACAACCCTAGAGGAACAACATCCAATAGACCAGGCCTTCCTAACCAACAACTTTTTGGAACCCTCAGAGTTTAACTCCACAGGCAAACTTGCATTACTTTTATTAAATAAATTAGGGGACGATAGGGATAGGACGTGGTTTGAGAAATTAATGCAAATGGAGACCACTCCTTGGAAATTAATCTCACAACTATACCTCTCCCTACTAACACCGAGACGCAAAATTATACCATAATACATACACTCCTGGGCTTCAGAGCTTGGTAGTGAGTTCTCTGAAACGGATATGATGCGTATGCACTCACACTCTCACGGGTTTTCAAGATATGTCAGGATTCAAGCGCATTCCTATAAAGTCCTAATAAAATGGTATAAAACCCCAAGACAGATGTATATAAGAGGACTACAGGACTCAGATAAATGTTGGAGATGTAAGATGGGATCAGGTTCTTTGAGTCATATATTTTGGTCATGCCCGAAGATGCAACAGTTCTGGACAGAGATTTCATGTATAATTAATAGTTTAGTACTCCAACCCATTACTCTTACTCCGAAAATGGTGCTCCTTTGGCTCCCCACACTAACTTGGCGACCTTTCAAAAAAAGCTTAGTAACTCGCTTAATTCAGGCAGCAAGGCTGCTCATCCCACTAAATTGGCTTAGTGAGGACCCTCCTACTGCTGACCAATGGAGGGACAAAGTTGACCAATTGAGCCGCTCAGAGGAGCTAGCAAGTTGGGAGGATAGGGAACATGAGAAATACTTGAAACAATGGAGCCCCTGGACAAACTATAGACTCACCAACAAGGATCGGGGCGTGTTGCAAGAACTGGGACCATTTCCATCCTCAGGACTAGCATGGACTTTAAAAAAAAAAAAAATGCTTGACTAAGTAAATGTGTATGCCAGAGGAGGAGAAGGGGAGGAGAGGCCTTCTCTCACGAATCTCTCTATACCACTCCCCCTCCTTCACCCTTCACCCACTCCCTTATAATATTCTAATATCTGTTAGTCTATTTATGTGACACAATGGCATTACTCATGCACTTCTGATATATCAGGTTGAAAAGATTTTGGTGGCATGATTATGGCGCTACATTGAGGATGTTCCAAGTATTCTAACTGATTCCCCTCAAAAACTGTGTAATGTCAATGTAAGATGTTAATGTTCTATTACCATTCTTGCTTAATAAAAATAAATTTGAAACAGAAAGGACATGCCCTTTAAACGGTCAGCCTGAAATAAATCTAGGAGAACAAATGGTAAAATGAATGGGGAGATCTCTGGATCCATGTGAGGTACAGGGCTGGTTCTAGCTTTGTTAGAAAAAAAATTGTCATATACTATAAGATGACTGTTTCATTTTTTTTTTACATCGATCATGGCGTAAAATCACTAAGTTTTCCCAAAAGCAGAAATATATGCCTAGCTAGAGACATAAATAACATGTTACCTTTATCCTATGGGTCAATATGATTATGAAGATCACAAATTCATATGCTTTTTATTATTTCTGCACAATACAGTACACTGTGTTTTTGGCGACACCACATTCTAAGAGCTGGAACTGTATGAAGACTTATTTTTTTGTGGGATA
This sequence comes from Bufotes viridis, assembly GCA_033119425.1. Lineage (NCBI taxonomy): Eukaryota > Metazoa > Chordata > Amphibia > Anura > Bufonidae > Bufotes > Bufotes viridis. The sequence goes on along the minus strand of CM065589.1, from coordinate 563,158,651 downwards.
AGATGTCGTTTTTATTTGTCCCACTTGGAGTACATTTTTTGACCACATTTTATTTTACTTTATGGGTGGCAGAATTAACAAAAAACTATTTTATTTTCAATGTTTACCTTGTAGTATAACTAACATTTTAACTTGTGGGTCGATATATGTCATAAAAGGTAGCTCTGTACTCAACCCACACCACTGTCCCTATCTACTATCCCGATCTGCCTTAAATGGCTGCTGACAACCTGGCAATGGTCCCTGACTCGACTTAACCTAAATCTAATGGAAGAAATGATTTGTCAGACAGAAAGAGGTCAAAACCAGACATGCAACCAGATAAGATTTCAGAAAATAAGTAAAATATACAACAGAGTGAAACCAGGAGATAATGTCAAAGATAAATTCAGCAGGTAAAGGTGGGGTCAAAATCAGAGTCTAATAACAAACAGTGTTCAATATCGAGCAAGGGCAAATAACAAGCAAAGTCAAATACCAGTAGAGGCAAGATCAGTATTCATAGGCAATGTCAGAGAAATAATTGTCCATATTGCTTCCTTTGCTGGCTTGATTCATTTTTCCATCACATTATACACTGCTAGTTTCTAGTCTCGGAAAAACTCTTTAATTTTGCATTTCGGAAGCAAATGAACAATAAAAAAAAAGTCAGTGCAAAGGTGTTTGTAGCCTTTACGTTTGTTAAGTGCTGTAAACTGCACAGAAACTTTTTAGAAATATGGCATAACAGCTGTGTACTTTCACCACTCCAATGTCCTGCAAGATCAAATTTGCCAACATTAAGTTATAAACACTGTTCTGAACATATTGTGCCAAGAAGTAACTGTTTAGATCAAGATGTCCAGAGATAAAGCATTGGTGCCTTTTTAATACTTTGTTTTGCCTGGGTGATAAGAATCAATGCCATACTCACAGTTTTTTTTGGCTTTTTTTGCATAAATAAAACATCTAACTAGATGGTATCGTTTCTAAAGAAATTACAGGATGTTGGATTGAACTACAACTGTGGGAGGAGTAGCACTCTATCGAAAATCGAGAGAGAAATTTGATTGGTTGTTGGTGGCTCAACCCACTTTTTCCAACCTTGAAAAGGAAACACCCAATGACCACATTTGAGATATTTGAGGTCCTTGACATCAATAATGTAAGAATGGCAGCATTTTTAGTTATCCCCATTTAAATCAATCAAAAAAATCTGATTGGCTGTTTTGGGCTCCGCCCACTTCTTAAATTCGACTTCCAGTCACCCAGTGACCGAATGTACCAAGTTTGAAGACCCTGTCATTAACAGTGGAAGAATGGCATCAATTTAAATATTCCCATTGAATAGCAATAGGTGATATTTGATTGGCTGTTTTAAGCTCCACCCAGTTTTCCGAATTTTAACCCCAATCACCCAGTCATGGTGCCAAGTTTGGGACCTCTTGCTTTGAAACTGTGAGAATGGCAGTATTTGAAAGTTTTACATTGAACTCAATAGGTGAAATCTGATTTGGGGAGTCTAGCTTCAAAACTGTGTGAGTGGGAGTGATTTGAAAATTTTCCCTGTTAAAGTCAATGGCCAAAAAGGGGTCTTTGGTGGTCTGCCGCAGGGGCGCGGAGGGTGGGAACACTTATTAAAGCACAAGCAACTTACTTCGCTATAGCTAGAAGAAGTGTGGAAAGTTTGGCGTATTCACCTCCAAAACTGTAGGAGGAATAGCGTATAGAAAGAGAGGGGGCACTAAGAATAATAAGCTGAAAAATAAACAAAAAAATTGAAGAACAATATGTTGGCCTTTTAAGCCAACATAATGAAACCATGTCAATTGAGTGACATATTCCAAAGAGTACTTTAAAAGTAATGTAGGGAGCAGCAATTTTCTATGAACCAATGTCAGACAGATTTGTACAATTTCTTTTTCTGGCACACTGACTGCAGAAGTTGCTCTAAATTTATTAAACTGTCATATTTTTTTTATTTGCTAGTTTACTAGAGCTAGACATGTATACGTGAGTTAATCAGTCAATGATTTCAAAAAGATCTGTAATTGCCTTATAATAACAGCTTTTATTAATGTCCCCAGTCCCTTTCCACTGCTCCCTTAAAGGACCATTACTAGGGCTTTTCTGTCTTCCCTTTAGTGTAAACAGAAGACAGACACTGCATGCGTGCATTAGTGTGGAGTGAGAAGGCGTGTCTCAGTAATCCAATCTGATTGGCTGGCAGGAAGCTGCTGGCTAAAGCAAGTGTGTATGGGAGGGAAGGCAGTTTTGGCCTCAGAGAACTGGCAGAGGAGCCATCTTGAGAATATTGTCATATTGTAGGGTTCAAAACAGCCGTAACTAAGGGCAAAGCAAAAGGAAAACAGTGGTATGTGAAGAAACTAAAGATTGTGTTATGTGTAATGCTGCAGCAGTAGTAACATATGCTCAAATTGATTTTTTGATGAAAACATGAAGGTTACAATTTAAGGTTTGTCCAACCATAAGAACTTATCTTAGTGAACAGTCGGGGGTCCCTGCAGTTAGAACCCACTGATGAGATACTGATTACCTCTTCTATGGATAGGGGACAGATTCTTATGGTAGGGCAACCCTTTTAATACCATTAACACTGGCATATAAAACTCCAGTTTTAATAGATGTCCCCTTGGATATTTGACAGTGTTTGGTTTATTTCTTAAGGTACATGATTGCTGACCTTGTATTTCAGTCTCAAGAGGACACGATTTAATGGGAAAATATAAAACTACACAGAAAGTCTCACTTAAACGTAATCTTTTATAATGCTAGTCGTGCTTGCCCTCTCTTTAGTGTAACAGATCCAAACAAGTGTGACTAATTTACATTTAATCAAACAGAAGGGGAAGTAGACACTGTCATTTTCTTCCATGACATTTATATTGACATTGCAATCAAACCCATCATTAAGATGCCGAAAAATGCAATTTACTTCCCGTAGCAGAAATCTGTTATTTCACTTAAATTAGTTTCATTCTGTGCAGGCAGTTAACAGCATCCAAAAATGTCATATTACATAAGGTGAAAATGGCAGGCATCTCCCCAATCCTTTCCTCAGCCTCTGTTATTAAATTCGGGCTGCGAGAATAGCCCAGGGAATTTATGCTAAAATGTTCATAAAAAAAGTTATCAATCTAATAATTTAAAGAATTAATCGCACAAGAGCCTGGCGGTTGTTTCATTTGTTCAGAAATTATCAAATCCCAGAACAAAATCCTTTTATATTAATTCTCTCAGACTTCACAGAGCTCAGAACTGATACAGTTCTCAACACAGACGAAATACTGCTGATATAGTAGAGCGCCACACACTTAGGGCTTGTTCACACGGCCGTTGTGGTATTGCAACCTGCATACGGCGGGTCCTCAATACACGGCCACCGGCCCGTGTGCACCCCCCTTCACTGATGCAATCACGGAGATGCGGAATGGAAGCACGGATCGGAACCCCACGAAAGCACTACGGGGTAATTCTGTCCGTGCCTCCGTACCGCAAAAAAATAGAACTTGTTCTATTTTTTTGCGGTGCGGATGGATCACAGACCCATTCAAGTTGAGTGGGTCTCGATCTGTACTGGCCGCCACACGGACGTTGCCTGTGCATTGGAGACCGCAAAGTGTGGTCCCCAATGCACGGAACGGCTGCACAACGGCCGTGTGAATAAGCCCTAAAACAGATATACACAGTAGATATGCTCATGGTGTTTTGTATAAAACAAAATTTCATGAATGTTGTTTAAAAGAATCTAAAATGAACGAATCCTGAGACAGACCTAAGGATACGGCATTCATCTGACAAAACACCGCTTTCATCCGTTCCATCAAGAGTAATATTTTTTATAATGTAATGGAAAATGCGGCACATTATTCAAGGCTCATGCATGCAGCGATTATACAGCTGCACACAGGCTCCTAGAGGTTTCCTACAAAAATACCAGATTCTCAGATTGTATCTATGGGTGCTTTACTACAGTCTGGAGAGAAAGGAGAAAACGAGTGCTTGAGTTAAAGGGGGTTCTCCGGGAATTAAGAAAATGAAAACACTTAAATATTACTTTATTATAAATATATTCACAAATACCTTTCATTAGTTAGATTGGCTTGTTTTATCTAGGGAAAAATAAAATGGCTGCCGTCGTATTAGTACACACACCACCTGTCCTAATCACACAGGAGGACAAGTTACTTCACAATACTTAGCTAAAGAGCTGCCTCGTCCTCCTCTCTGCTCTGCTTGTCAGGGATTATGAACCTGAATACAGTTTAATATGATCTTCAGCTGAATCTCTGTAGAAATGTCCATGAGGGGACATAAAGTACAGAGAGGAGGATGGGGGTAATGAGCAGCTCCGTTTCCTCTGTACTTCACGTCTCCTCATGAACTCTATTTTTACAGAGATTCAGCTGAAGATTTTATCAGCTGTATTCGGGATCATAATCCCTGAAAAGCAGAGCAGAGAGGAGAATGAGGCAGCTGTTTAGCTCAGTGTTGTGAAGTAACTTGTCCTGCTGTGTGATTAGGGCAAGTTTTGTCTGTACTAATAGGATGGCAGCCATTTTATTTCGCCGAATGATTTTCCCCCAGACAAAATGAGCCATTATACCTAATGAAAAGTATTTGGGAATATATTTATAATAAAGTAATATTTAAGTATTTTCATTTTCTTAATTCCGGGAGAACCCCTTTAAATTGGTGTGAAACCACTGTACCAACTAACTTGTTTGACTTTTGTCTAGCCCTAAGGGCGTTATCCTAGCGATCCCCTGGTTTTCACCCCTATACAGATATCTAGACTTAACTGCAGGGCACCCACTAGGTCACTAACTCTTGGACTAGCCCTGGTGGAGTTGTTAGTTGACTCACAGAGGTCAGAGACACAAATATATTGTTTAAATGGATTATGATCCTGAATATAGATGATAAGAACTTTAGCTGAATCTCTGGGGAATTTAGTTCATGAGGAGACATGAAGTACAGAGAGGATGGACAGGACAGGCTGTGGTAATGGAGACTGCATACAAGTGCTGCTGCTCATTAGCCACACCTCACCCTCCTCTCAGGTCTCCTCATCATCTCCATTCCCACAGAGACTCACCTGTATTCAGGATCATGATTCCTGATAAGCAGAGCAGAGAGGAGGATGAGGCAGCACTATGGCTCATTGTGGTGAAGTCACTTGTCCTCCTGTGTGATTAGGACAGGTTTTGTGTGTACTAATAGGATGGCGGCCATTTTATTTCTCCTAATGATTGATCCCTAGATAAAACGAGCCATTATAACTAATGAAAGGTATTTGTAAATATATTTATTATAAAATAACATTTTCTTAATTCCCGGAGAACCGTTTTAAGCAGTCTGTCATGAAATGTGAGCTCTAGGGGAGGTGATTGGAGAACAAAATGAACACAGCATAATTCAAACAAATGAAATATATCCATATTCTGATATGACATACCTGATAAAGATAATCTTCAAACACAAAATAGTAATCATCGTTGCTGGCTGTCAACTTGACATCCTACGAACAAGCACATGACAGAAAAACGACATCAGATAAATCACCTCTATCAGGACTATTATACAGTTAAAAAGTAAGCACTGCAACTGTGATATAAATACTAATAATATAAAATACTATCAAACATTAAAGGGTTATTTCCACCTTGATCTTCATAACCGAGATAGGAATAACCACACGAACTCCCAAACACTGTGGCACCGCAAGCTAGGCTTTTTCCATAACTCCTAAGCTATGCTTTCTATGCAGGCTGAGATGAGAATACCCTTTTAATGCAATCCATATGCTATGCATAATGTAAGTAAAACGACGGGTATCATCTGTGTTTCTACAGGAGAAGAATAATGTGTATTCTCATGTACGACACAGTGTTTTCATGTGGCTAGGGGAAGGGATTAAACTGGAATTAGGGATGTGTTTTGATGCGAGGGCTGATTTCCAAATGTAATGCAGCCAGGAAAAAATTATGTGATGAGAAGAGATGTGAGAAGGAAGAAATATGAGGAAGACTACTGTTCTAACTGCAGGAGCATGTTACATAGGAGTCTCTCCGTAAAACAGCATGACATTTCCCTGTTGTCTGCAAAACTCATTTTAATGAACCAATAAAAACACACAATAATAAAGAGCACTTTGATAAGACTGGGAATATTTTAGAAAGAAGATAGAAGAATTGTCCAGGTGCATAACACTTTAAAAGGCTAATTTATGGCATACTGTGTACAAAGAAGACAAATGTTTTGTGTACAGCCCGCTACCGTGTAGTCGGTTATGTTCCCAATGTGAGGAGCTGAATGTGTTAGAAGGGACTTCAACAGGTTGAAAGAGGCTCTGCCGCATAGTCCTTTGCAGGGAGAATGCTACTCACAGGAGTTTACATCTCCTGAAGTCGCCTAGAGCAGGGATGCCCAACCTGTGGCCCTCCAGCTGTTGTAACACTACAACTCAGAACACGCCCTGATAGCTGTAGGCTGTCTGGGCATTCTGGGAGTTGTAGTTTTGCAGCAACTGGAGGGCCACGGGTTGGGCAAATATCTTGTTTTGTTTGGATGAATTAATGATGAAAACTAGTTTCCTTTTTATTATTAGTTGGTAATGTTACATACACTCTTCGCTCCAACTTTCTGCCTCCCATGGACAACACTAGTGACTGCAGCGTCCGGTGGCCTGAGTATCAGCTGCCCTCTGGGAACCTGACTCTAGCTGGCCTTCTGCCAAATTCTGCCTGCCCGTATGCTGACCCGGTCTTGGTATCCATGATGCTCTGTTTCCTTTGTCCACTGGTTTTTACTTTAACTGTATCCACATCTCCAATTTGACCTCTGGCTTGGACTTATCACTCTGATTTAACTTCACCCTCTGAAATTGTTCTGGCCACAGCTGCTGTCTGACTGCCCTCCTCTGTGCCTTCATCACGGCAAATATTCTGAAGACCGCAATGTGGGGATCTAAATGTTTAAGTACAAACTTCCTTGCAGATTTCCATGAAGCCTCAATTCAATGTAATGCCTCATTCACATGTCAGTGTTCGGTCAGTCATTTCCATCAGTGATTGTGAGAAAAAACCTGGAGTGGCTCTAAACACAGAACAGGTGCAGATCTTTCCCTTCTATCTTATGTCTGTGGAGGCTCCAGTCCTGGTTGTGGCTCACAATCACTGACCAAACACTGACGTGTGAATGAGGCTTAATGGAAGCAGTGCTACAATAACCAGCTCCATCCACTGCTAGTTGGGAGAAGCTGATAGGTGGGGTTTATGGGATGTCGGGCTCTCACCAATGAGATATTGATGACCTATCCTAAGGATAGACCATTAATATTAAAACGCTGGAATACCACTCTTAAAGAAATACTCCAGAATTTTGTGTTGCCTATAGAGTGCAAGATAGAGTGATATCAATGATCAATGTAAAGCAGGTTTCAGCAACCTCCGGCACTCCAACTGTTCTGAAACTACAACTCCCAGCATGCTCACTTGCTCAGCTTTTCTCAGAACTTCCACAGAAGTGAATGGAGCATGCTGGGAATTGTAGTGTCAAAACAGCTGGAGTGCCGCAGGTTGCTGATCCCTGATCCCTTGTGTTAAGTGTTTTAGTTGATGGCTTGCTTATGGGCTGACTGCCATCTTGCCTTCTTTAGTCTGTCTCCTGCTTCTGATATGCTTCAGCTTTTACAAGCAGGAGGCAGGGGGGAGCAGTATGAAGATGCTGGAGCTTCTGCACCCACCACATAGAATTGGTGTAAGTCAGGGGAGGGCTGCGTTTTAAAACTCTGCAGCTAATCATAGTATGTACAGTACTTACCTACTATATTACTGCACTCCAAAGCAGGAAAGAAATGATATATCCAACAGCACTTTATGCATGGAGTGAAACAAGGAGGGCAACGCATGGCGGACGAGGGAGGTGTCTGAGAGCTGCCAAAAGGGATTTAATGGGTGATGATTTAATCCTCTAGTTGTCAGGAAGTCATCAACACAGGTCACTGACTTTTGTCAATCTCTTACACATGTATAATTACTCTTAAAATGTATGTTCTGTAATAAAAATTTAACTGTTTGAGCATCTATTTGAAGAGTGCAGTGGTTTCAATTTGGATCACTTATCTGTGGGTGCAGGTCCCTACACTAAAGCACCTCCCTTCACTTCTTGAAGGGCTACCAATGAACTTTGAATATACGGGCAAACAAGCTCTGGATTAGTGGTCAAGGTGGGAATTACATGTCACAGATGCCCAAAATGAAAGGGCTCATAATGTATGGATGCAACAGAGTTGGAATGAAACAATTTACACTGCTAGAATATTGCTGGTGAGTTAGTGTTGGATGCCAAAAAAATTGCTGATGTGCTTCTTTAAACGGCATCTGTCAGCAGACTTGTATTATGATCACGTAAAGGGCATCTGTCAGCAGATTTGCACCTATAACACTGGCTGACCTGTTACATGTGCACTTGGCAGCTGAAGGCATCTGTGCTGGTCCCATGTTCATATGTGTCCACATTGCTGAGAAAAAGGATGTTTAAATATATGCAAATGAGCCTCTAGGAGCAACGGGGGCCTCGTCATTACACCTAGAGGCTCTGCTCTCTCTGTAACTGCTGAGCCCTCTCCACTTTGATTGACAGGACCTGGCTGTGTAAACGTCATCATGCCTGGCCATGTCAATCAAAGTGGAGAAGGCGCAGCAGTTACAGAGAGAGCAGAGCCTCTGGAAGAAACACAACGCCCCCGTTCCATATATTAAAACATCCTTTTTCTCGGCAATGCGGGCACATATGAACATGGGACCAACAGAGATGCCTTCAGCTCCCAAGTGCACACGTAACAGGTCAGCTAGTGTCATAGGTGCAAATCTGCTGACAGATGTCCTTTACGTGATCATAATATGAATGCACCTGTATTTGTTAGCACTTTGAAAGTTATTACTTTTCCTGCTGTTATAACATAAAACATGGAAAAGTGCAGGTGTCAACACTTTTTATGGGCAATGTAGATAAAATAAATGCATTTAGGATGCACAGGATGCACACTAGATTGCCTGAAGCCAGTACGTTCAAATAAACCTACCTCATAGACTATGCTTATCTCTTGCCCCTTCACTGCCCATGGAGAATCATGTTTAATTACCATATGCTTTAAATTCTTAAATTGACAGCATGAAAGTAAATGACACACAATGCTCCAGGGCTGTGATCACGGTGTCTTTTCTGTAGCTTGAAATGCATACAAAAATGTGTCCTGAATAATCTTGAAATGTGAAATTTTAAATGGTAAAATACATTTTAAATAAATCATAACCATAAATCATTTGGGCAAAGATGGTGACATTTTTAGACTCGGATGTTTTATTAGCAACAGTTAAAATGCAATTCTTTTTTAATTTTTTCATGATATTGTATACTGGCTCTCCAAGGTTTAAGAACGCACATTATCTAATGTATATGTGGGTGTCACAACCATCCCGTAACAACAGGGGGGGGGGATCTAGGATCGGGCATGCTAGAGTTTTACTGAACAGATTCGAATTTCTACTGAATCTTTTCCCACAAATCTATATATCAATCTGCTCAGCTCCTTAGACTCCATCCAAATTGTGACAGGTTCCCTTTAATTTCTAAGGAGCCATTGTAAAAAGGTAAAGCAACAAAAAAAAAAAAAAATACACACTTTATATAAAAATATATCTGCAAAACTGAATCCTCACTTTAACTTAGTCTTAATCTTTGTCTGCTTATATTTTCGGTTTAGTGGTTCTTAAAGGCTATGTACACCTTTGGAGGCAATTTTCGTTTATGATGGCATTTCACAAATTTTTGGTAAAAATCATATTTTCAATTGGCTTTTATTAAAAATATTAACCTATTCCGTTTTTCTAACTGTGTGACTGGTACTTTCACTTTCAGTTTGTGCCGGTCATCTAATAACTCTCATCTGTAAACTACTAAGAGGTCATAAATGGAGATGAGCGAACTTTAAAAAAAAGTTTGGCGTTCGGGTTGTGGTAATCACCGCATCCCGTTATGGATTCCACTACCACGGACTATCGCGGCATATGGAATCCATAAGGGGCGGCTTCCACCAACCCGAGCTGAGCCACGCCCCCTGCACTGATCACATGACGGTGACGTCACCCCAGGTCCTTCGGCTGTTCAACAGTTCGGGTTGGTGGAAGCCGCCCCTTATGGATTCCATATGCCGCGATAGTCCGCGGTAGTGGAATCCATAATGGGATGCGGCGATTACCACAACCCAAACGCTGAACTTTTTTTTAAAGTTCGCTCATCTCTAGTCATAAACACTTATTTAAGCCATAGTCTTATCAGTAAGATGATAACTGAGCTATAATGAGTGTTTATAATGTCAGAGAGCGTAAGAAGCCCGTCAGCTCCCCAAATGACGGAAAAAGACAAAATCCACAGGCAGCTAGTACAGCATCTCAGCTATGTACACAAAAAAGGCTACATATTTTTAATAAAGACCAATTGAATAATGCAATAATAATTAAAAAAAAATGTCCCCAAAAGGTGTCCATAACCTTTAAATAGAACCTAGCATATTAAACATTAATCTTTTCCCATAAAACTATGTTCAACAACACCATGTTGTTGAACATAGTTTTATGGGAAAAGATTTAGTAAAACTTGTGTTTTATAAATTGGAATTCATACTGATTCAAGGCTTTAAAGTCGAGGAGGAGGTCCTACCAATGACTGACAGTCTTCCCTCTATGACTATTCATACAGATAGCTGTCAATCACTGATAGCACCATCTACTTAACTTCAAAGTCCAGTAGCATGAATTAAAATGTATAAAATACAAGTTTTACTGAATCTGTTCCCATAACTGGAGCAGCAGTTCAGCTCCTCCTGCTCTATAACATGCTGCCTGCAGCTCAGACACCATGTGCAATGTGACAGGTTCTCTTTAAAGCAAAAAAAAAAAAAAGAAAAGAAAAGCAGAAGCATGAAACCTTTCCTTAAACCAGATGACTTTGACAGCTGAACACAAATGGCTTTTCATAGTCTTGTAAAATATAAACCGAGTAAATCGTATTGGTGCTTCATAAATAAACTATTTGTCACGGACATACGGACGTTCCCGCGACAGGTGGCAGGAGATCTGTGAGACTGGCAACACTTGGTTTGATCTGACATGTTTTCCTTTTGGATCAAGTTACGTCTGTGTTATTTCCGGTGCTTGCCACACCTTCTAACCCCAGGTGTGGCTATTGTGGTCATTTAACCTTCCCTATTTATTGTTGTTTCTCCCACTATGCTATGCGGTTTATAGCTTCTGTTGGACTTGTGGTTAGCTTGTGTTTGGTCCTCGGCAGGGTTCCTGGTGCTACCAAAGCTTCATTGAAGATAAGTATTTCCGTTCCCTTTTGTATTTCGTTTTGATATAAGTGTGTGTTGCCTTTCCCTGTTGTTTGTCATTAGGCCTGAGGGAGACTCCTGTTCGTCCTTCCCTTTGGAGGAACAGCTTGACTCAGTCCTGACATTAGTTCCGGGGTCCTATAGGGTGAGATAGGATTCTAGGTATATGGTGTATGAACTTGCCTACCTTTGGAGCCTGTTCATACTGGTAGTCTTATTTTGTTTGAGGTACCGCACTCCACCAGCGTCGGTGCTTGACAAAGGACTGTTGGTCGTAGTACTAATTATAAGAAATTGCAGTACACAACTTGCTTATAGTATGCAATTCAACATGGAAAATTTATTAACCCCTTTAGGACACATGACGTACCGGTACGGCATGTTTCCCGAGTCCTTAAGGACACATGACGTACCGGTACGTCATAAGTTGTTCCGATCACTGCTGCTCAGCTGGCAGTGATCGGAACAAGGTACCTGCTGAAATCATTCAGCAGGTACCTTGCTACAATACCCAGGGGGGTCCTGTGACCCCCATATGGGCGATCGCTGCAAACCGCAGGTCAATTCAGACCTGCGGTTTGCAGCGCTCTATGCGATCTCTGATCCCTGCGGTCTATGACCGCGGGGATCAGAGAGTTAATGCCCCCAAACTGTTTATTTTTAACCCCCTGCAGCCCCCAATCATATTGTGGCTGCGGGGTGCAGGGGGTGGTTGCGGGCAGCGGGAGGCGGTGCGGGAGGCGGAGCGGTGCGGCGGGCGGGATCGCGATTGCGATCCCCGCCCGCCTCCTCTGATAAGTTTCCCTGGTGTCTAGTGGGTCTATCAGAGTGTCAGCACATTGCTGACACTCTGATAGAAACGGCTGGCATCTGTGCTTGATCAGATGCCAGCCGCTTAACCTTCTCGTACCGCGGTCCGTACGGACCGCGGTATGGAAGGGTTAACAGGGAGGAGCTCCTCCCTCTCCCATCGGGGGCTGCTGTGCCTTTGCAGCCCCACAACAGTATGGGATCACAGAGGGAGGGAGCTCCACTCCTCCTCATCCATCACCCCCTGCCCAGTTATGGCAGCGGGTGATGGTTGCCATGGAGACAGGACGCTTTCAGAAGCGTCCTGCTCTCCATGGTGCTGAAAGTCTGAATAGACCTGCTAAAGGTCTATTCAGACTTTCTAAAGTACAAAATACAGTACAGTGCACTATATAGTGTACTGTACTGTATTATACAGACACCAGATCCACTGGATCTTTCAGAACCAAGTGGGTCTGGGTCAAAAAAAAATGTAAAAAAGTAAAAAAAAAGTAAAAATGAAAAAAACAGATATCACTGAATAAAAATAAAAATAAAAAAATACACTACACATATTAGGTATCGCCGCATCCGTAAAAACCTGCTCTATAAAAATATCACATGACTGAACTCCTCAGGTGAACGCCATAAAAAAAAAACCAAAAAATGGTGTTTGTCACTAAAAGTGTAATACAAAGCGATCAAAAAGGTGTTTGCCTCCCAAAATAGTACCAATCAAACCGCCATCTCATCCCGCAAAAAACGAGCCCCTACCTAAAACAATTGGCCAAAAAATAAAAAAAACTATGCCTCTCAGACTAAAACATGATTTTTTTTGTTTCAAAAATGCTTTTTAGTGTTAAATGTAAAAATTTTTTAAAAAGTAGACATATTGGGTATTTCCACGTCCGTAAGAATCTGTTTTTTTTTCATTCAAAAAGGATATTATTGTGTAAAACCAAAATAAGTAAAAAAAGGTATACATATTATGTATCGCCGCGTCCGTAAGGACCTGCTCTATAAAAATATATCATGACCTAACCCCTCAGATGAACGCCGTAAACATAAAAAATAAAAACGTTGTCAAACAAGCCATTTTTTTGTCACCTTACATCACAAAAAGTGTAATAGTAAGCGATCAAAAAGTCATATGCACCCCAAGATAGTACCATTTGAACCGCCATCTCATCCCGCAAAAAATGAGCCCCTACATAAGACAGTCGCCCAAAAAAAAAAAATAAAACTATGGCTTTCAGAATGTGGAGACACTAAAAAAAAATTTTTTTCAAAAATGCTTTATTATGTAAAACTGAAACAAAAAACCCCAAAAAGTAGTCATATTTGGTATTGTCACGTCCGTAACAACCTGCTCTATAGAAATAGCACACAATCTAACCTGTCAGTTCAACTATGTAAATAACAAAAAATAAAAACAGTCCCAAAACAGCTATTTTTTTGCAAGTTTTCCATTTTAATCCATTTTTCCAGTAACAAAGCAAGGGTTAACAGCCAAACAAAACTCAATATTTATTGCCCTGATTCTCTTGTTTGCACAAACACCCCATATGTGGTCGTAAACTACTGTATGGCCAAACGGCAGGGCACAGAAGGAAGGGAACGCCATATGGTTTTTGGAAGGCAGATTTTGCTGGACTGGTTTTTTGACACTATGTCCCATTTGAAGCCCCCCTGATGCACCCCTACAGTAGAAACTCCAAAAAAGTGACCCCATTTTGGAAACTACGGGATAAGGTGTCAGTTTTGTTGGTACTATTCTAGGGTAAACATGATTTTTGGTTGCTCTATATTACACTTTTTTTGAGACAAGGTAACAAAAAATAGAAATTCGTAAATTTCATCTCCATTTGCCAATAACTCTTGTGGAACACCTAAAGGGTTAACAAAGTTTGTAAAACTGGTTTTGAATACCTTGAGGGGTGTAGTTTCTTAGATGGAGTTACTTTTATGGAGTTTCTACTCTAGGGGTGCATCAAGGGGCTTCAAATGGGACATGGTGTAAAAAAACCAGCCCAGCAAAATCCGCGTTCCAAAAACCATATGGCGCTCCTTTCCTTCTGCGCCCTGCAGTTTGGCCATACAGCAGTTTACGACCACATGTAGGGTGTTCGTGCAAACTGCAGAATCGGGGGAATAAATATTAAGTTTTGTTTGGCTATTAACCCTTGCTTTGTTACTGGAAAAAATGGATTAAAATGGAAAATTTTACAAAAAATTGAAATTCTGAAATTTGCCATTAACTCTTGTGGAAAACCTAAAGGGTTAATGATGTTTGTAAAATCAGTTTTGAATACCTTGAGGGGTGTAGTTTCTAGAATGTGGTCATTTTTGGGTGGTTTTATTATGTAAGCCTCACAAAGTGACTTCAGACCTGAACTGGTCCCTAAAAAGTGGGTTTTTGTAAATTTCTGAAAAATTTCAAGATTTGCTTCTAAACTTCTAAGCCTTGTAACGTCCCCAAAAAATAAAATGACATTCCCAAAATGATCGATACATGAAGTAGACATATGGGGAATGTAAATCAATAACTTTTTTTGGCAGTATTACTATGTATTATAGAAGTAGAGTAATTGAAACTTGGAAAATTGCAAATTTTTCAAAATTTTGGGTAAGTTTGGTATTTTTTTATAAATAAAAATGAAATTTTTCGACTTCATTTTACCACTGTCATGAAGTACAATATGTGACGAAAAAACAATCTCAGAATGGCCTGGATAAGAAAAAGCGTTTTAAAGTTATCACCACATAAAGTGACACTGGTCAGATTTTGAAAAAATGGCCTGGTCCTTAAGGTGAAACAGGGCCGTGTCCTTAAGGCAGTGCTTCTCAATTATTTTCTGTCATGCCCCCCCTAGGAAGAAGAAAACATTTTGCGCCCCCCCCCGCGCGACTGTAAATAGTATCATTTGTCTATAAAATTGTTATAAGTACACCAATCTCCCCACAGACGAGGGCCATTAGCACCCCCCCCCCCCCCCAATATCATGTGCAGGCTCCATTAACCCCCCTCCCCAAATCATGTGCAGGCTCCATTAACCCCCCTCCCCAATCATGTGCAGGCTACATTAACCCCTCCCCCAATCATGTGCAGGCTCCATTAACCCCCTCCCCAATCATGTGCAGGCTACATTAAACCCCCCAATACTTACCTCCCTGGAAGTGCTGGATGCAGGCCTCTTCTGGCCTGTGTCCCGCTCTGCACTCTGCTCAGGCGGCGCGATGACGTCATCGCGTCACCTGAACCGCTCTGATAGGCTGCCGGCACAAGGCCCGCAGCCTATCAGAGGAGCAGGGGAGGGAGACGCCTCTCCCTCCACTGCCGCACAGCACAGCGATCTGTATCGCTGTCCAGAGGACGGTGATACAGATCACTATGGAGATGAACGCTTCCAACGCTTTACGGAGCCTCGCGCCCCACTATTTGAGAACCACTGCCTTAAGGGGTTAAACACACTTGTGTGTACATGATCCAGACAGTTTTGCCCACTTAATTAGTCACAAGGACTATAACTGATCCAGCGCACCTGTTACCCACTGTCACATCAGATTTTTGAACCGCTGAGGAAGGCCGGATTAGGCTGAAACATTCGGTTCGGTTATTGCCATGTGACTAATTAAGTGGGCAAAACTGTCTGGATCATGTACACACAAGTGTGTTTAATAAATTTTCCACGTTGAATTGCATACTATAAACAAGTCGTGTGCTGCAATTTCTTATAATTCATACTGGTAGTCTTTCAGGACTGGAGTTAGCGTTTTCTCTAGAAGGTGTCCATCTTCCTTCCCTAGTTACCAGTCCTTATTCCTGCATCCCCTTTCCCTCCTATGCTCGCTGTGGTGTTTTCCTCCCCCACACGAGCGTGACACTATCACTATTATCATGAAAGTAAGATTAGTTTTACCATATGGAGACTGTATCTCTGTGATATAATGCAGTCCCGTCCTATGTTTTTTAGATATAAATACAGCACAGCACCTGGATTCCTTGGATCTGCTTTATGACAGCACCTTCAAATCAGTTTAAATACATTCAGTCACATGAATTTGATGGCATACAAATGTTTCTTGACTTCTGACAGAAAGCAATAAACCCTGATTACTAACCTTATAAATCAGGCTGTCGGATAAAAGGTCATGCTGAATCACATTCGATTTAAGCTGCTCATAGTACAAGATGTCCTAAAAAAATAATAATAATAATAATCAAGTCAGAGATTTTGAAAAAAGATGGGACACATTGGTAGCAGGAGAATAATCATGCATTTGGAGGAAACAAAATGGTAAAACATTTAATATGATATCTTATGCCATCAGAATACAGGTAGCTGATTGGTTGTTTTAGTCACTCAATTACAGTGTCCTTACAAACTACACACAGTCTTAACCACAAGGTGGCAGTATGAATATCACCCAACATCACACACCCCTCTGTACTAACCACTGATGCTTGTACTGGGCTCAGAGTGGACTTGATATCCCTTCACACAAACGCTTGTGGCATACAAATGGAATTGTACTTCACACAAAGGTGACCATCTACATGATCCCACTGGGGTTAACGCAGCCTATTATTTTTTTATTTTTGTTTTTCATACCCTGCCTTCATTTTTTCATTTTCTGTTCACATAGCTTTGTAAGGGCTTGCTTTTTGTGGGACAAATTGTATTTTCTAATGGCACTGTTTATTTTACCATAGCTTGGATTAGAAAATGGGGGAAAAAAATTGAGTTTGTATGTTCCCTGTGTTTGCGTGGGTTTCCTCCGGGTTCTCCGATTTCCTCCCACACACCAACGACATACTGATAGGGAACTTAGATTGTAAGCCCCATTGGGACAGTTCGATGCTAATGTCTGTAAAGTGCCGCAGAAAATAGTAGCGCCATATGAGTGTATAAAATAAATAAATAATGATTTGTGTTTGCAGAGTGCTGGTTTGTGCTTTTAGCCATGGCGATGTGCACCTGGACACTGGGATGTGCTGACTAACCTCCCTTTTTTTCTTTGCACTTCGTGACAAAACTGCTGAATATTATTAAAAAGACCAATTGCAAAAATAATTTTTAGCCCAAAACGAGTAAAGTGCAATCATTGGAGAAAAAAAATACAAAATTGTCTGCAAAGCTCTACATAGCCTTTAAAGAAGACTGATACCTAAAGTCAGGTCTGAGAACAATGCAATTTGAAATGTTGACAATCTTAACTGTCTGATGAAGTACATGGTTAAAGTTTACAAATAAGTGGAGGACTCTTCTATAAGTTTCCAGCCTGTGATCAAGAGTTTCTGGGATACCATGGGTAAGTTAAATGTAGTTAGAGGGAGCTGATGGTGCTTTGGAGTAGTCACCATATCATGTTCTAATGACTATCCTTACAAAAGGCCAACAATATCAGATTGGTGGAGGTCTGACTGCTGGCACACTGACTAGTTAGTAGCTGCGGTGTAGCATATCACAATCTCTTTCAAGTGAACGGGACAAGGCTGCAATATTCTTTACCGTCGCTATAACCTAGATGGCATGCAGGTAGACAGTCCAATGTAAACAATGAAGAGGGGACAGGGCTTGCACAAATGCAATTGACCCTTTAAACAGAGGCAATCCGATATTAATGCCTGAACCAGAAAACCCCTTTAACCCCTGTGAGAACAGTATGCCATAAGCTCATGTGTTTCTCCTAGTGATGTCTATAGGCAGTCAGAAATGTTATAATGTAATTTTATGCTGATGATTGAGCTTGGACCCCTATGAAGATATTTTATAAAATAAATCAGCAAATAACATTAGAACTATACAGAATAAAGGAAAAACATAATAGTGTTCAAGGGTGCAATGTGGTAGGTATGCGTTATACTTTAAGAGGACCCTATCACCGCTCCTGACATGCCTGTTTTAAAGCTACATGCATTCCCCATGTAATAACAATTCTGGAGCATCTATTCTTAGGACTCTATGTTGTACCGTTCCTTTATTATTTCTACTAGAAGTTATGGATGAATTGCTAGCAGTCTGCAGTAAGGGTACAGAGGGGTGGCAACCAGTTGGGGGGGTGTACCTGCTCAGACTCGCTCTATCCAATCAGAGCTGCCATTTGCAGACCTTGCAGGTACACACCCCAACTTTTTACCACCCCTCTGTACCCTTACTGCCAATTAACCTTACCAATTAACGATTTTTTTGCAAAAAAAAGACATTTTTCACTTTCTGTTGTAAAATTTAAAAAAAAAAATACATTTCTATATACATTTTTCTCTAAATTTATTGTTCTACATGTCTTTGATAAAAAAAAAATGCAATACGTGTATATCTATTGGTTTGGGTAAAAGTTATAGCATTTACAAACTATGGTGCAAAAAAGTGAATTTCCGCATTTTGAATGCCAGGATAATATAAATACCCCCCAAATGACACCAAAGAAGACACCCCAAAGTATTCACGGAGGGGCATGGTGAGTTCATGTATGATTTAATTTTTTTTCACAAGTTAGCGGAAAATGACACTTTGAGGAAAAATAATAATAATAAAGTTTCCATTTCTGCTAACTTCTGGCAAAAAAAAAAAAAAATCTCAGACGGACTCACTATGCCCCTCAGTGAATACCTTGGGGTGTCTACTTTCCGAAATGGGGTCATTTGTGGGGTGTGTTTACTGTTCTGGCATTTTGGGCGGGGCTAAATTGTGAGCAACCATGTAAAGCCTAAAGGTACTCATTGGACTTTACGCCCCTTTATGCACCTAGGCTGCAAAAAAGTGCCACTCATGTGGTATCGCCGTACTCAGGAGAAGTAGGGCAATGTGTTTTGGGGTGTATTGTTACATATACCCATGTTGGGTGAGAGAAATATCTCTGTAAATTGACAACTTTGTATAACATTTTTTACAAAGTTGTCATTTACAGAGATATTTCTCACACCCAGCATGGGTATATGTAAAAATACACCCCAAAACTCATTGCCCTACTTCTCCTGAGTACGGCAATACCACATCAGTGACACTTTTTAGCAGCCAAGATGCGCAAAGGGGCCCAAATTCCAATGAGTACCATTTAGGAGGGCATTTTTACGCATTTGGATTCCAGACTTCTTTCACGCTTTAGGGCCCCTAAAATGCCAGGGCAGTATAAATACCCCACAAGTGACCCCATTTTAGAAAGAAGACACCCTAAGGTATTCTGTAAGGGGTATGGTGAGTTCATGTAAGAAAAAAAAAAAAAAGTCAATTTCCGCTAACTTGTGCCAAAAAAAAAATCTTCTATGAACTCACCATGCCCCTCACGGAAAGGTACTCATTAGAATTTGGGCCCCTTTGCGCATCTTGGCTGCAAAAAAGTGTCACTGATGTGGTATCGCCGTACTCAGGAGAAGTAGGGCAATGTGTTTTGGGGTGTATTTTTACATATACCCATGCTGGGTGAGAGAAATATCTCTGTAAATGACAACTTTTTAAAAACATTTATACAAAGTTGTCAATTTACAGAGATATTTCTCTTACCGAGCATGGGTATATATATGTACATGTGTGACACTTTTTTGCAGCCTAGGTTCGCAAAGGGGCCCAAATTCCAATGAGTACCTTTTAGGAGGGCATTTGGATTTGGATTCCAGACTTCTTCTCACGCTTTAGGGTCCCTAAAATGCCAGGGCAGTATAAATACCCCAATGTGACCCCATTTTGGAAAGAAGACACCCCAAGGTATTCCGTGAGGGGCATGGCGATTTTTTTTTTGGCACAAGTTAACGGAAATTGACTTTTTTTTTTTTTTACAAAGTCTCATATTCCAATAACTTGTGACAAAAAATAAAATTTTACATGAACTCACCATACCCCTCACGGAATACCTTGAGGTGTCTTCTTTCCAAAATGGGGTCACATGTGAGGTGTTTGTACTGCCCTGGCATTTGAGGGTCTCCGCAATCATTACATGTATGGCCAGCATTAGGAGTTTCTGCTATTCTCCTTATACTGAGCATACGGGTAATGAGATTTTTTTTTTCCGTTCAGCCTCTGGGCAATTCTGCGGAATAGTGTGAATGGGGCCGGCGGTGATGCGGAGAGCACACTATGTGCTCGCCGCATCAGCATTTGCGGAGCCGCAAACTTCCGGGTTTCGGCCCCGAAACATCAGGCCGCAGCCCCGCAAAAGATAGAGCATGTCCTATTCTTGTCCGCAACTGCGGACAAGAAAAGGCATTTTCTATATAGTTCTGGCAATGTGCGGATCCGCAAAAGGTGTTTTGTGGATCCGCCAAACACATACGGACGTCTGAATGAGCCTTACAGGGGGGTGATTAGTGATGGGGGGGTGACAGGGGGTTGACATGGGGTGATCGGGGGTTAATCAGCGACGGGGGGGGGGGTGTTGGTGTGTGGTGATTGGTGCACTTACAGTGTCCTTTGGTGGTCCCAAGCAAAGGGGACCACCAGAGGAGCAGGCAGCAGGCATATCAGATGCTGTTTAGAAAACAGCGTCTGATATGCGATTCAGATGCCGTTTTTTTTTAACATCTACAGCCTGCCAGCGCATGATCAGCGCTGGCAGGCTGTAGTTAAAGTTCCTGCCGTTGAGGTCCTGTGAACGCGAAAGATGACGCGCCGATGCTTCAAGGAGGAACATCCCGGCCGCCCGCAGGACGCTTCCCTGCGTTAGGCGGTCGGAAGGTAGTTAAGGGCATGAGGTGGAGGTGCTTAACAAAGGCAGTACACCCACAGATAATGTAGGAGAAATTACAGCACTTGGAGAGGGTTGTTCAAGGGTGAAGAGTCACCTTAGGTCTTCTTGCTTTTTACTAGCCATGGGTATGTCTCTTTCGCACATTTAAAGTCACAGACTTTCTAAAGACATGTCGCAGCATTAAAGAAATTACCTTTGTGCCCCTTAAGCATCTTTTCCGATTAGGATCACATATTGAAGGCAATTTGTCCACAGATGACTACCAATTCTTCTACTTCATGTAGCTGCAGGTTTCCACAAATTCATAGTCTCATTTTGCTGAAATCCCATAGTGTAACGTGTTTAGAGAAGTTGCCTGTTACTTTAGGGCCACCGAAGGTAAAGTCAGGATGAATTGGCAAGACAGTAGCTCATCAGAAAAGCGGACATGTGAAAATAGCTTCTTTCCAGGTGTCCTATTTTTACTTGATGTTCAGTGATCATCTACTACTGGATTGTTAAAAGCTAAAGCTGCAGCATGCTGATAGAGTAGTTTCAAATGCAAAACTGAAATGACTGCAAATGTCACTTTCATGGGAAAAAAATTATTTCAGAAAACTGAATGCTGAGACCCCCAACACTGATAAAGAGGTACAAATGCTCTTCTGTGCCCTGCTCCATTTGGCTCCCAGAAGCATTTTGTAGTTATAACACACATTTGTTTTTTTCTTGCCTCTTTGTGCCTTTATGTAAAATCAAAGGGAACCTGTCATGCTGATATTCCATTTTTAGCTATGCACATGTGCTCATGGGTTACAAGGACAGCTGGAGAGCCTATGCCTAGTTTTTTTTTTTTAGAAAGTAACATGTAAAAAAAAAACCTTCGCATAACTGGTATTATCACGTCCGTAGTAACCGTAACATGACAGTAACACGTTATGGTATTTATTCTGCACAAGGAATAAAGTAATATAAAAAAGAAAAAAGGCAATAAATGCTTTTGTCAATGGAAAAATAAAAAACATTAGGGCATTTGAAATGTAGCAGCACAAAAAGAATTTATTTTATTTTTGTTTAAAGCTTTTATTGCGCAAAAGTAGTAAAACATAAGAAATTATAGAATTTGTTTCACCGTAATCAATAAAAAAAAAAGCCCCCCCCCCCCTATGATTGTGCCTAAATTTTTGTAATTGGCTGAAAAATTTTGCACATTTTTGGTGCTTCTCATTTTAAACATAGTAAGCCAAAAATAATAATCCACTGCTATGGGGTGTGTCTTCACGGAAGAGGGAGGAATCTTTACATGGGCTGTGGCTTAAAAGGCACTATTTTGAGCCACAATTCTGGCACCAAATTGTCTCAAAATAACCTTTTTTGGTTCCATTTGCCTCACTGAAATGAATGGATCCATTGTGGTATACATTTAATAACATTTTTGGATATTCAAACATTTACAGTACCCCTGACAGAAAGTCAAGTAGTGGGCTAAAATGTAATGTGAACCCAGCCTATCCACAAGACAGGCCATAAATGTCTGATAGATGTGGATTCCACCTCTAATCCAGCAGACATCTCCAGAACAGGGGTATCCAACCCCCATCCTGCCTGTTCTGGTAGAGGATGAATGTAGAGATGGCCACACATGTGCTGGTCAAATAAGAGGAGGTGATGGAGGATGCAAGGTCAAGTTTTACAGTCATATTACTTTTCAATGAATGGTCAATAAATTGCACATTTCACCAAAGTGGAATCATTTACCTGTTTATATTTGGCGAATTACTGTTCAGTAAAACTATGTCTAAATGAAAATTGGTTATGCTGAGGTGTCATCGATGGCGTGAAATTATTTGCAAGAAGAAAAGTAATATTCTAATAATGCCTGTAAATTTCCGTAACACATTTGCACACTAGTGGGAAAATATCTAAAAGGCCAGCTGAGAAGTG
This sequence comes from Bufotes viridis, assembly GCA_033119425.1. Taxonomy (NCBI): domain Eukaryota; kingdom Metazoa; phylum Chordata; class Amphibia; order Anura; family Bufonidae; genus Bufotes; species Bufotes viridis. The sequence continues at coordinate 563,135,856 of CM065589.1, read as the reverse complement.
TTAGCAAATGCCGGTAATAAATCCATTCACGATAAGGTGGCTTTATGTGGGCAAGTCCAGCTGGTAGTGACACACTCCGTTGACCACGGGAACGGTACAGTCCAGTTGCTAATTGTTAAGGACAAAAAACAGAGGAACTGCGCAGTATAGAGTTCTAAGAGCCTCATAATTTATGGGGAATGCGAGTATTAAGTAAATAATAAAAATAATAATAATATATATACACACACACACACACCAGTTTTTGCTGCGCAGTCACTCACAAGACATTTACGACCGAAGCCCCACCAAGTCCCTCTGGCTAAGAAGAAAGGTAGTCCTAAGCAGCTGACTACCACCTTCCTTCCGAAAGGACATTCATTCCCACATCACAAGAATGGAAGTCCCCGATCCACAATTGCCCAGATCTTAATACAAACACCTACAGAAGTGAGATATGGTACTCCTATAGAAGTGAGCAGAGAGAGACCCTGCATTCTATCAGACAGCTGTGTCATATCCTGTGGAAATACCACTTTATTAGGCCATATATGTACAGGGGTTATCCACAAGGGAAAACCGTTCATCCTTGATTAGCCTGGTGTCACGGGTAATGGGGAGGGGATAACACCAGATAACACACAGAAGGAATAGACCGGAGTCTAGGTCTCAAACTAAGGGAGAGGGATGGTGACCTCCTAGGAATCCCTAGACCTCTCCCTGACTCCTGCCAGTATGAGTAGACCCAGAAGGTGGAAATTCTCATACACCGTAAACTAAGCCCTGGAGACCCTGAAAAGCCCTAGGAGTGGAGGCAGGGAATTAAACTACTGGTTCCTTCCCAGATGAAGGAACCAGCATCTCCCTGAAGCCTAGACAACAACACACACAAGCGAACAAAATGCAAAACAAAATGCACTTAGCTTAAAGAAGAATGGAGGAGCAGGAGATCCAAAGGAACACACCAGCTCAACCAACTCCAGCAGGAAATATCAACCACATGGTAAGCAGTGTGAGTCAGAACTAAATAGAGCTTCAGTAATGACCCACAAGCTGTACCTGACAAGAGGTGTGGTCATACCAAACAACAACACTGCAAGATGAAACGTGCCGCTAGTCTCTCAGATCTTCTCACCTTTGTCATGGGAGGGAACGTGACAGTAACCGCACCCCTCTCCTCTACGGGTGACTAGTGTTGAGCGAACAGTTCGAGAATAGTTCGGGTTCGTACCGAATTTTGGGGTGTTCGGGACACGAACTCGAACATTTTCAAAAAAGTTTGGGTTCGAGTTCGTTGTTCGGCGATTTCTCCCCGCTTTCTGAAGGGCTGCACAGCAGCCAATCAGCTAGCGTTTTACTTCTTGCCCTAAGAGCCCGTCACAGCCATGCCTACTAATGGCATGGCTGTGATTGGCCAAGTGCAGCATGTGACCCAGCCTCTATTTAAGCTGGAGTCACGTAGCGCCGCACGTCACACTGCTCTGATTAGTGTAGGGAGAGGACGCAGCTGCTGTGAGGGCGAGATTAAGTGATCGATCTACAGCTGTGAATGATTCAACTTCTGCTAGTTACTTGCTCACTGGTTTTTAGGCTGCACAGAGCGTTTTTCTGTCACTTTTTTTCTGGGCTGATCGGCGGCCATTTTGTGACTTGTGGTGTACCAGATCAAGCTGCCACCTAGTCCATCAATCCATCAATACTAGTTTTTTTTTTTTTGCTATATCCTACATCAGGGGCTTGGCTGTGCTTATTGTCACCCCTAGAAACTCAGGATAGCAATTTCTATATTTTATTAAGGGGTTAAATACAATTGCCAAAATAGCAATCCCCTAAATCTGGTGTCCCAGCACTGGCTGGCAAACTATAATAGTGTCCGCCAAAACATATATTTTGTTCTGGGGTGAAATTCAATTGCCAATTTTCAATATATAAATGATCTTGTAGAAGGCCTGCACAGTAAAATATCTATTTTTGCAGATAACTCTAAACTGTGTAAAGTAATTAACACTGAAGAGGACAGTTTTCTGCTACAGAGGGATCTGGATAGATTGGAGGCTTGGGCAGAGAAATGGCAGATGAGGTTTAACACTGACAAATGTAAAGTTATGCACATGGGAAGGAATAATGCAAGTCACCCGTACATATTAAATGGTAAAACACTCGGTAACACTGACATGAAAAAGGATCTAGGAATTTTAATAAACAGCAAATTAAGCTGCAAAAACCAGTGTCTGGCAGCTACTGCCAAGGCCAATAAGATAATGGGTTGCATCAAAAGGGGCATAGATGCCCGTGATGAGAACATAGTCCTACCACTTTACAAATCACTAGTCAGACCACACATGGAGTACTGAGTACAGTTCTGGGCTCCTGTGAACAAGGCAGACATAGCAGAGCTGGAGAGGGTTCAGAGGAGGGCAACTAAAGTAATAACTGGAATGAGGGATTTACAGTACCCTGAAAGATTATCAAAATTAGGGTTATTCACTTTAGAAAAAAGACGACTGAGGGGAGATCTAATAACTATGTATAAATATATCAGGGGTCAGTACAGAAATCTGTCCCATCATCTAATTATCCCCAGGACTGTGACTGTGACGAGGGGACATCCTCTGCGTCTGGAGGAAAGAAGGTTTGTACACAAACATAAAAAAGGATTCTTCACTGTAAGAGCAGTGAAACTATGGAACTCTCTGTCTGAGGAGGTGGTGATGGTGAGTACAATAAAGGAATTCAAGAGGGGACTGGATGTATTTCTGGAGTGCAATAATATTACAGGCTACAGCTACTAGAGAGGGGTCGTTGATCCAGGGAGTTATTCTGATTGCCTGATTTGAGTCGGGAAGGAATTTTTTTCCCCTTAAGTGGGGAAAATTGGATTCTGCCTCACAGGTTTTTGCCTTCCTCTGGATCAACTTGTAGGAAACAGGCCGAACTGGATGAACAAATGTCTTTTTTCGGTCTTATATACTATGTTACTATGTTACTAAAATACCAATACCATAAACCTGGTGTCACAGCTGTGGATAGCAAACTATAATAGTGTCCGCCAAAACATATATTTTGTTCTGGGGAGAAATTCACTTGCCAAAATAGCAATCCCCTAAATCTGGTGTCCCAGCAATGGCTGGCAAACTATAATAGTGTCCGCCAAAAATAGATTTTGTTCTGGGGTGAAATTCAATTGCCAAAATAGCAATACCATAAATCTGGTGTCACAGCTGTGGCTGGCAATCTATAATAGTGTCCGACAAAACATATATTTTGTTCTGGGGTGAAATTCACTTGCCAAAATAGCAATACCATAAATCTGGTGTCACAGCTGTGGCTGGGAAAGTATAATAGTGTCCGCCAAAACATATATTTTGTTCTGGGGTGAAAATCCCTTTCCAAAATAGCAATACCCTGAATCTGGTGTCCCAGCACTGGCTGGCAAACTATAATAGTGTCCGCCAAAACATAGATTTTGTTCTGGGGTGAAATTCAATTGCCAAAATAGCAATACCATAAAGCTGGTGTCACAGCTGTGGCTGGCAAACTATAATAGTGTCCGCCAAAACATATATTTTGTTCTGGGGTGAAATTCACTTGCCAAAATAGCAATACCATAAATCTGGTGTCCCAGCACTGGCTGGCAAACTATAATAGTGTCCACCAAAACATAAATTTTGTTCTGGGGTGAAATTCACTTGCCAAAATAGCAATCCCCTAAATCTGGTGTCCCAGCACTGGCTGGCAAACTATAATAGTGTCTGCCAAAACATATATTTTGTTCTGGGGTGAAATTCACTTGCCAAAATAGCAATACCATAAATCTGGTGTCCCAGCACTGGCTGGCAAACTATAATAGTGTCCGCCAAAACATATATTTTGTTCTGGGGTTAAATTCAATTGCCAAAATAGCAATACCATAAATCTGGTGTCACAGCTGTGGCTGGCAAACTATAATAGTGTCCGGCAAAACATATATTTTGTTCTGGGATGAAATTCAATTGCCAAAATACCAATACCATAAATCTGGTGTTCCAGCAGTTGCAGGCCAAGTGTTAATCTGTCCGTAAAAGGGTATATTTTGTTCTGGGGTGAAATTCACTTGCCAAAATAGCAATACCCTGAATCTGGTGTCCCAGCTGTTGCAGGCCAAGTGTTAATCTGTACGTAAAAGGGTATATTTTGTTCTGGGGTGAAATTCACTTGCCAAAATAGCAATACCCTGAATCTGGTGTTCCAGCAGTTGCAGGCCAAGTGTTAATCTGTCCGTAAAAGGGTATATTACACTCAAGGTGTATATACAAGTGCTGAGAGGGTCATCCTCATTAACTTTACACGCTACCGTGCATCTCCCATTGGATTTCTGTCCGTTAAAGGGTATATTACACAAAGTGTTAAAATACAATTGCTTAAGGCATAATCCTACATATTTTTTCACACGCTACTGTGCATCTCCAAGTGTAAATCTGTCCATAAAAGGATACCTTTCATCCAGGGCCTAAATACTAGCCCTAAAAGAGATATTCCCCTAAATCAGTGGTAATTGCTGTGCCTGGATTAGTGTAATACGCTACATAAATAAATAGGCAGATAGTGTTAGGTGCCTGTAAAAAAAAAGGCCTGAATTTGAAATTAATACATTGGGCCAAATATTTTTTTTTCTTATTGTGGTGCTTGGTGAACAGTAACAATGAGGAAAACATCTAGTAAGGGACGCGGACGCGGTGGTGGTTGTGTTAGTGTACCCTCTGGTGCTGGAAGAGGACGTGGCCATTCTGCCACAGCCACACGTCCTAGTGAACCAACTACCTCAGGTTCCAGTACCCGCCAGAATTTACAGCGATATTTGGTGGGGCCCAATGCCGTTCTAAGGATGGTAAGGCCTGAGGAGGTACAGGCACTAGTCAATTGGGTGGCCGACAGTGGATCCAGCACGTTCACAACATTATCTCCCACCCAGTCTTCTGCAGAAAGCGCACAGCTGGCGCCTGAAAACCAAGCCCATCAGTCTGTCACATCACCCCCATGCATATCAGGGAAACTGTCTGAGCCTCAAGTTATGCAGCAGTCTCTTATGCTGTTTGAAGACTCTGCTGGCAGGGTTTCCTAAGGAATCCGCCTAGCCCTTCCCCAGTGGTGGAAGACATAGAATGCACTGATGCACAACCACTGATGTTTCCTGATGATGAGGACATGGGAATACCACCTCATCGGAGTCTGCACATCTCTGATGATGGCAAACTATAATAGTGTCCACCAAAACATAAATTTTGTTCTGGGGTGAAATTCACTTGCCAAAATAGCAATCCCTAAATCTGGTGTCCCAGCACTGGCTGGCAAACTATAATAGTGTCTGCCAAAACATATATTTTGTTCTGGGGTGAAATTCACTTGCCAAAATAGCAATACCATAAATCTGGTGTCCCAGCACTGGCTGGCAAACTATAATAGTGTCCGCCAAAACATATATTTTGTTCTGGGGTTAAATTCAATTGCCAAAATAGCAATACCATAAATCTGGTGTCACAGCTGTGGCTGGCAAACTATAATAGTGTCCGGCAAAACATATATTTTGTTCTGGGATGAAATTCAATTGCCAAAATACCAATACCATAAATCTGGTGTTCCAGCAGTTGCAGGCCAAGTGTTAATCTGTCCGTAAAGGGTATATTTTGTTCTGGGGTGAAATTCACTTGCCAAAAATAGCAATACCCTGAATCTGGTGTCCCAGCTGTTGCAGGCCAAGTGTTAATCTGTACGTAAAGGGTATATTTTGTTCTGGGGTGAAATTCACTTGCCAAAATAGCAATACCCTGAATCTGGTGTTCCAGCAGTTGCAGGCCAAGTGTTAATCTGTCCGTAAAGGGTATATTACACTCAAGGTGTATATACAAGTGCTGAGAGGGTCATCCTCATTAACTTTACACGCTACCGTGCATCTCCCATTGGATTTCTGTCCGTTAAAGGGTATATTACACAAAGTGTTAAAATACAATTGCTTAAGGCATAATCCTACATATTTTTCACACGCTACTGTGCATCTCCAAGTGTAAATCTGTCCATAAAAGGATACCTTTCATCCAGGGCCTAAATACTAGCCCTAAAAGAGATATTCCCCTAAATCAGTGGTTATTGCTGTGCCTGGATTAGTGTAATACGCTACATAAATAAATAGGCAGATAGTGTTAGGTGCCTGTAAAAAAAAAGGCCTGAATTTGAAATTAATACATTGGGCCAAATATTTTTTTTTCTTATTGTGGTGCTTGGTGAACAGTAACAATGAGGAAAACATCTAGTAAGGGACGCGGACGCGGTGGTGGTTGTGTTAGTGTACCCTCTGGTGCTGGAAGAGGACGTGGCCATTCTGCCACAGCCACACGTCCTAGTGAACCAACTACCTCAGGTTCCAGTACCCGCCAGAATTTACAGCGATATTTGGTGGGGCCCAATGCCGTTCTAAGGATGGTAAGGCCTGAGCAGGTACAGGCACTAGTCAATTGGGTGGCCGACAGTGGATCCAGCACGTTCACAACATTATCTCCCACCCAGTCTTCTGCAGAAAGCGCACAGCTGGAGCCTGAAAACCAAGCCCATCAGTCTGTCACATCACCCCATGCATATCAGGGAAACTGTCTGAGCCTCAAGTTATGCAGCAGTCTCTTATGCTGTTTGAAGACTCTGCTGGCAGGGTTTCCTAAGGGAATCCGCCTAGCCCTTCCCCAGTGGTGGAAGACATAGAATGCACTGATGCACAACCACTGATGTTTCCTGATGATGAGGACATGGGAATACCACCTCATCGGAGTCTGCACATCTCTGATGATGACGAAACACAGGTGCCAACTGCTGTGTCTTTTTGCAGTGTGCAGACCGAACAGGAGGTCAGGGAGGAAGACTGTGTGGAAGACGATGCAGGGGACGATGAGGTCCTAGACCCCACATGGAATGAAGGTCGTGCCACTGACTTTCATAGTTCAGAGGAAGAGGCAGTGGTGAGACCGAGCCAACAGCGTAGCAAAAGAGGGAGCAGGGAGCAAAAGCAGAACAGCCGCCTCCAAGAGAGTTCGCCTGCTACTGGCCACCGCCACCAGGGACCGAGCACCCCAAAGGCAGCTTCAAGGAGTTCCCTGGCATGGCACTTCTTTAAACAATGTGCTGACGACAAGACCGAGTGGTTTGCACGCTGTGCCATCAGAGCCTGAAGCGAGGCATTAACGTTCTGAACCTTAGCACAACCTGCATGACCAGGCATCTACATGCAAAGCATGAACTGCAGTGGAGTAAACACCTTAAAAGCAAGGAACTCACTCTGGCTCCCCCTTCTGCTGTTGCCTCGGCCTCTTCCTCTGCCTCAGGAGGAATGTTGGCACCTGCCGCAGACCAAACAGAGGATGTGCCACCGACACCACCACCTGCGTCACCAAGCATCTCCACCATGTCACACGGCAGCGTTCAGCTCTCCATCTCACAAACCTTGGAGAGAAAGCGTAAATTCCCACCTAGCCACCCTTGAGCCCTGGGCTTGAATGCCAGCATTTCTAAACTACTGGCCTTTGAAATGATGTCATTCAGGCTGGTGGACACAGACAGCTTCAAACAGCTGATGTCCATGGCTGTACCACAGTATGTTGTTCCCAGCCGCCGCTACTTCTCCAAGACAGCCGTGCCTTCCCTGCACAACCAAGTATCCGATAAAATCAAGTGTGCACTGCGCAACGCCATCTGTGGCAAGGTCCACCTAACCACAGATATGTAGACCAGTAAGGACGGCCAGGGACGCTATATCTCCCTAACTGCACACTGGATAAATGTAGTGGCGGCTGGGCCCCAGGCGGAGAGTTCCTTGGCACACGTCCTTCCGCCGCCAAGGATCGCAGGGCATAATTATTTGCCTCCTGTAGCCTCCTCCTCCTACTCGGCTTCCTCCTCCTCTGCCTCCACCAGCTCATCCAGTCAGCCACACACCTTCACCACCAACTTTAGCAGAGCCCGGGTAAATTTCAGCAGGCCATTCTGAAACTCATATGGGGGACAGGCCCCACACCACGCAGGAGTTGTGGCGGGGTATTGAACAACAGACCGACGAGTGGTTTCTGCCGGTGGGCCTCAAGCCCGGCCTGGTGGTGTGCGATAATGGGCGAAATCTCGTCGCAGCTCTGGGACTAGCCAGTTTGACGCACATCCCTTGCCTGGCGCATGTGCTGAATTTGGTGGTGCAGAAGTTCATTCACAAGTACCCCGACATGTCAGAGCTGCTGCATAAAGTGCGGGCCATCTGTGCGCGCTTCCGGCGTTCACATCCTGCCGCTGCTCGCCTGTCTGCGCTACAGCCTAACTTTGGCCTTCCCGCTCACCGCCTCATATGCGACGTGCCCACCAGGTGGAACTCCACCTTGCACATGCTGGAGAGACTGTGCGAGCAGCAGCAGGCCATAGTGGAGTTTCAGCTTCAGCACGCACGCGTCAGTCGCACTGCGGAACAGCACCACTTCACCACCAATGATTGGGCCTCCATGCGAGACCTGTGTGCCCTGTTGCGCTGTTTCGAGTACTCCACCAACATGGCCAGTGGCGATGACACCGTTATCAGCGTTACAATACCACTTCTATGTCTCCTTGAGAAAACGCTTAGGGCGATGATGGAAGAGGAGGTGGCCCAGGAGGAGGAGGAGGATGAGGGGTCATTTTTAGCACTTTCAGGCCAGTCTGTTAGAAGTGGCTCAGAGGGAGGTTTTTTGCAACAGCAGAGGCCAGGTACAAATGTGGCCAGCCAGGGCCCACTACTGGAGGACGAAGAGGAGGAGGAGGTGGAGGAGGATGAAGCAGGTTCACAGCGGGGTGGCACCCGACACAGCTCAGGCCCATCACTGGTGCGTGGCTGGGGGAATACGAAGGGCGATGACGATATGGCAGAGGAGGAGCAAGAGGTCGCCAATGCAGCTGTGTCACAGCCAGCTCCTCTGAGGGCAGGGTTAGCATGGCAGAAATGTGGAAAAGTTTTGTCTCCACGCCACAGCTAACTGCACCACCACCTGATACGGAACGTGTTAGCAGGAGGCAGCATTTCACTAACATGGTTGAACAGTACGTCTGCACACCCCTCCACGTAATGACTGATGGTTCGGCCCCATTCAACTTCTGGGTCTCCAAATTGTCCACGTGGCCAGAGTTAGCATTTTATGCCTTGGAGGTGCTGGCCTGCCCGGCGGCCAGTGTTTTGTCTGAACGTGTATTCAGCACGGCAGGGGGCGTCATTACTGACAAACGCAGCCGCCTGTCCACAGCCAACATGGACCAGCTAACGTTCATAAAAATGAACCAGGCATGGATCCCACAGGACCTGTCCCTCCCTTGTGCAGAATAGACATTTATAACTGCCTCCCCCTCAACCATGTATTCTTGTACTCCGGGGCACTTCTTTATTGAATCCTCATTTTTTAACTTTACCATGATCTTGCGGTTCAACCTAAAGTTGAATGAACCTCTCCTCAATCTGGGCGCCAGGGCCTAAATAACTGAAAGTGGCCTTCTCCAGTGGTGGGTGATATGACGCATGATTCCTTGCTGTAGGACCTCTCTCCTCTGTCTGGGTGCTGGGCCGAAATAACTGAAAGTGGCCTTCTCCAGTGGTGGGTGATATGACGCATGATTCCTTGCTGTGGGACCTCTCTCCTCTGTCTGGGTGCTGGGGCCTAAATAACTGAAAGTGGCCTTCTCCAGTGGTGGGTGATATAACGCATGATTCCTTGCTGTGGGACCTCTCTCCTCAGTCTGGGTGCTGGGGCTGAAATAACTGAAAGTGGCCTTCTCCAGTGGTGGGTGATATGACACATGATTCTCTGCTATGGGACCTCTCTCCAATTGATATTGGTTAATTTTTTTATTTTATTTTTTTTAATTTTAATTCATTTCCCTATCCACATTTGTTTCAGGGCATTTACCTACATTTTGCTGCCTTTTGCAGCCCTCTAGCCCTTTTCCTGGACTCTTTTACAGCCTTTTTAGTGCCTAAAAGTTTGGGTCCCCATTGACTTCAATGGGGTTCGGGTTCGGGATAAATTCGGTCGAGTTTGGATCCCGAACCCGAACTTTTTCGGGAAGTTGAACCCGAACTTCCAGGTGTTCGCTCATCTCTACGGGTGACCTCCGGACACCCAGGGCTGGCTTTATCAGAATGCGCCCTGTGAAAAGCTTAACGTCGGTCGCAGGAACCCACATTCTTTCCTCTGGACCATAACCAGTGAACGAAATACTGGAGAGATCTACGGCGAATTTGTGAGTTCACTATCCTGGCAATCGGAAATTCAAGATTACCGTCCACCAAGACAGGATGTAAGGATACGGTGGTTTGCGCTCCAGCCTGGATCATGCCCTGTGTAACCATGACAACGATCGCTGTTTACCTCCCAGGCTGGAAGCAGTGGCCGCTGGGCCGTCTAAGGTGGCTCCGCCCACCCACACTTGGTCAATAAATAGGAGCCAGGTGCTGCACAGGGGGTTCCACTAATGGAGTGCGCACCCTGCCTGCTCCATTCGCCACGAGGACTCAAGATCCTAACTACCTGCAACTCTGAACCTCCAGGAGAAACCCTCACCTACCTTACCCAGCTCCACTACTGCAGGATCCCTGCATGACTTCCAACAGCAAGTATCAAGCCTGTCATTTTGTTTCACTGACATTGCTCACTGAAAGGAAGGGACTCGCGCTGGTGGTTATTAGTACTGCAGGCCTGGGATTCCTGAACGTTGCCAAGAGCTGTTATTCATGAACTTTAATCTGAACTCTCATTCCTAAAACGAACTTTCCTCACTATTAGTTTTACACTCTATCTGTAGTACGCGGTACATGATTTTGTTAACCCCATACTCTCCGCTTAAGACTGAGAGAGCCGCCTGGGGTACACACTGAGCAGCCGCAAAAGACACCACCAACACTCAATCAGTGTGCTAAAAGTGGATGTCAAAGGACACCGCAGTTGAGATCCTAACTGATCAATTTGGTGCGTTACACAGGAGCAGGAAGTAAGGAGGACGGTTCAGCAGGTCGACATATCTTTTCAGCAATGATTTGTGAAAAACATTATGAATTTTTAAAGCCTGCGGAAGTTCAAGACAAAAAGCAACCGGATTAATAATGGCAGAGATTTTAAATGGCCCAATAAACCTTGGCCCCAACTTCCAAGAAGGTACCTTCAACTTAATGTTTCTTGTGGACAGTCACACAGAATCACCTACTCTCAGGTCCGGATCACTCATACGTCTCTTGTCAGCCATACTTTTATACTTTTTGCCCATTTTTTCTCTTTCACAATATTTTTATTGAAAGAAGAAATAAAGCGATACAGGCATCTCAATAAGAGCAGCATATATCTTCATACATTAAGCATGCTGATACAAAAAAAAAGAAAATCACATCCTCGTATCCATGTCTTGCCCGTACCAGGGAAAAAGGGGAGATAGGAGGAACATAGGAAATACAAAACAAACCATAACATAACAACAGCCAATCCATGGTCCGGATTATAATAACATACCCTTCCCCACTGTTGAACATAAGATAGTTACAAACCCAAGTGAAATACAAGGAATCATTGTTGTTGATAAGTACAGTGCATCGTCAAATATGTAACTGGCAACCCTCTCGCTGACATTCAAAGAACACCCACTCTCAATGAGTCTCCCCACCTCTCCTTATGTAGCAGATGGTGTAGGAAATTTAAGTCTCCAACCTCCCCATCTTTTCAGATAATTTGGGAACAACCCCGTACATGATGCCATGGTTCCTTCCATTTCACAATGAAAGCTTACTCGTTGTACAACCTCCGAAATGGTTGGGATTTTAGAAGATTTCCAATACTTAGCAATGAGAATTTTTGCAGCCGTTAACACATGAAAAAAGATTGTACGATAGGCCCTCGGCACTAAATGCAACCCGTTAAGTAATAAAAATAAATCTGGAGTGAAGGGTATTTTTAAATGAGGAAATGAGGATAACTTGGTAAGCACTTCCTGCCTGAAAGATTTCAACTTCGAGCATTCCCAAAAGATGTGCATCATACCTCCCACACTCCTTCCGCATCTCCAACATAAGTTTGAAACTTCCGGATAGATCAATGACAACCTTTCTGGAGTCATGTACCATCTATATATTATTTTTCTGGATGCCTCCAGATGATACGAGCATTTGGAATGTTTTTGAGGTAGCACAAATATATGCTCCCAAGAAATTTGCTTCCCCGGAAGTCCCAAATCTGTAGTCCACTTATCTAACCCTGTCACTTCCTCCTTATTATAGACTTCTAGTAGCAGCTTGTAAAACTTAGAAATCCCCTTAGCTATACTGCCCGTACTGAAAAAATATATTGCAAAAGGTGAGTCGGGTGTACCCAGTACCGCTGGTAACGAATTCAGTAAAGACCATAGTCTCAGGTATTTGTAGAATTCCCTGCTAGAGATCCCAAACTTGTGATAAATATCAGAAAATTGCATCAATCCTGTTTCATTCTCTACCTCCATAACTAACCTAAGTCCCTTTTGCTTCCATGAATTAAAGGAAATATCCGATAACATCTGCTCTATAGCTTCTAGCGATATGTCAGAGCGTTTCATGTATATGAGATCTTTGGCGAGAATTACGTTCTTCCACATCATGAACCCTGCTTTAATCAGCGCTAACTTCGGCTCCCGGCTTTTGGGATCAATAAAGAGGCACTGAAGAAGCACCTTTGTATTTTTTTAGAGCTGATACATCTGCCTCCAACTGCACCCATAAAGGAGGATCTGGGTCTGCCAGACCTTGTCTCATGAACGTTAGAAGTGATGCATAATAATAGTATAGAAGGTTAAGAAAGCTAAGTCCTCCCTGAGCCGTTGGTTTGCATAGTAAGGAAGCCGCTACCCTATGCCTAGCATTTTTCCAAACAAATCGTAGAAGCAATGATTGTAGTTTCGCAATGTATTGTGGGGAGTCGCTCTGGTAGATAGCGGTGCGGGTGCAGTACAGAGGCAAACAAGGAGTCCAGAAAGTGCAATAACCAGTGTTTTATTCACACTTTGCACAAAATAAACAATAAACAGTCTCTTGGTGTTAGTTCACACACATAAGAAATCATGAGGAAAAACAAGACAGTCCAAAACAGGCTCCAGTCACCTGGGAGGTTTTAGGTGCAGGTTCGCACCTGGCTATCAGTCCAGCCGCAAGACAAGCGACGTCAGGCTTCCAGGCCGTCTGCACTCCTCCTTGCTGGGCTCTTTCTTCCAGCCCAGAGAACTCCCAAACTCAAATGATTCCGCAGCCTTACAGCAGCTCCAGGACAATCACACCCTCAGCTGCTGAGGAGGCTGCCTTTTAAAGGCCCGGATAAAGTCCGGCCTGGACCGTGGGGAGTAGGCACCCACCCAACTCTTTGCCTACTCCCAGTAAGAGCCGGCCCGGATTGGCTTTGCCGCCAAACTAAGTATCAAATTGTCAAGCAGCACTAGCTGCTGCTGACACAAAAAACCCGGCTCTTACCTCACCGAGGCCAGGAACCTCGGTGACACATACCTCCCGTCGACAACGGTACCTTGCACCTTACCACATACCCCCCCCTCTTTGTTCATCCCTGAGGGGGTGAACACATGTGAGGCAGTGTACGCGGGACAGGGCATCTGCGTTACCCTGCAAGCGGCCTGCCCTGTGTTCCACCGAAAATTTGAAATTTTGCAAGGACAGGAACCACCTGGTGACCCGAGCATTCCTCTCCTTGGCCTGGCTCATCCACTTGAAAGAGGAATGGTCGGTCACCAGACGGAACCTCCTCCCTAACAGGTAATAGCGGAGAGATTCGAGTGCCCACTTGATGGCCAGGCACTCCCTCTCCACTATACTATACCTGGTCTCGGCTGGGGTGAGTTTACGGCTCAGGAAGACAACGGGATGTTCTTCCCTATTGACTTCCTGAGACAGTACTGCACCGAGACCTACCTCCGAGGCATCTGTCTGAACGACGAACTCCCTGTTGAAGTCGGGTGTCACCAAAACCGGGGACCCACACAGGACCGACTTCAACGCGGAGAAAGCCTCCTCCGCCTTCTCATTCCAGCTAACCTTCCCCGTCTTTCGCCCCTTCAACAGGTCTGTCAACGGAGCTGCTATTGTGGCAAAGTGGGGCACAAACCGCATGTAGTACCCTACAATTCCCAGGAAGGACTTTACCTGCCTGGTGGTGACCGGTCGGGGCCAATTACGAATGGCCTCTACCTTAGTTACCTGAGGTTTGATGACTCCCCGCCCAATGACATATCCCAGATATTTGGTCTCTTCCAACCCAATCGCACACTTCTTTGGATTGGCGGTTATGCCAGCTTTCCTCAGGGCATCTACTACCGCCTGCACTTTGGGCAAATGGCTTTCCCAGTCGGTGCTGTGGATGATTACATCATCTAAGTAGGCCGAGGCGTACCGACGATGAGGTCGCAGCACAATATCCATTAACCTTTGGAAGGTGGCGGGGGCGCCATGCAGGCCAAAGGGTAACACCTTGTAATGATACAGGCCCTGCGGGGTAACAAAAGCGGTTTTTTCCTTGGCCGCCTCCGTTAAGGGTACTTGCCAGTATCCTTTAGTGAGGTCTAGCACAGAAAAAGAACGGGCTTGCCCTAAATTCTCAACAAGCTCGTCTACCCGGGGCATGGGATACGCATCGAACTTGGACACTTCATTTAATTTGCGAAAATCGTTGCAGAACCGCAACGTCCCATCCGGCTTGGGTATTAGAACTATGGAACTGGCACACTCACTTTTCGATTCCTCAATGACATCAAGCTTCAACATTAATTGCACTTCCTCCGCGATGGCCCGTCGCCGAGCCTCGGGTACCCGGTATGGTTTTAACCGGATTTAGGCCTGAGGTTCAGTTACGATGTCATGTTGGAGGACAGACGTGCGCCCCGGAGAGTTCCGAGAACACATCCGTGTTCCGACTGACGAACTCCCTGACTTCCTGAACTTGTTTGGAAGACAGGCTGTCTGCAATTTTTACCGTGGCTACCGCTTCGCAGGCCTCGAACTGTGGGGCTGGACCCTTGTCACCTAGAAGCCCTGGCCGGGGGCTGTTGTCGTCGGCCGTGTCCCTGTCTTTCCACGGCTTCAGTAAATTCACGTGGTACACCTGCTCCGGCTTGCGCCGCCCTGGCTGGTGTACTTTGTAATTTACTTCCCCTACTTTCTCGATAACCTCATAGGGGCCCTGCCACCTAGCTAGGAACTTGCTGTCAAAGGTGGGTACCAGAACCAAAACCCGATCTCCCGGATTGAAGTTTCGTACCCGAGCCTGACGATTGTACACCCTACTCTGGGCTTGTTGCGCTGCCTCCATATGCTCCCGGACCAGCGGCAACACCCTTTCCATCCGTTCCTGCATCTGGGTGACATACTCAATGACACTTTTGTGGGGGACAGGCTGCTGTTCCCACGCTTCCTTGGCGATATCCAACAGGCCCCGAGGGTGTCTGCCATAAAGCAGTTCGAAGGGCGAGAACCCAGTAGAGGCCTGGGGCACCTCTCGCACGGCGAACATGAGATAGGGCAGAAGCAGGTCCCAGTCCTTCCCATCTCTGGACACCACCCTTTTTAACATATTTTTTAGAGTTTGGTTAAACCTTTCGACAAGACCGTCTGTTTGCGGATGGTAAACGGACATCCGTAACTGCTTTATACGCAACAATTTACACAGTTCCCTCATAACTTTGGACATAAAAGGGGTCCCTTGGTCGGTCAGAATCTCTTTTGGCAGGCCCACACGGGAAAACATTTCCATTAACTCTTTTGCAATGAGCTTAGCCGAGGTATGTCGCAGAGGCACCGCCTCTGGATATCGAGTAGCATAGTCCAGAATCACCAGGATATGTTGGTGACCCCTAGCAGACTTCGGTACGGGTCCGACCAGATCCATGGCAATACGCTCAAATGGGACCTCAATTATTGGGAGAGGGACCAGGGGACTTCTGTAATGCGGCTGGGGGCTATTTACCTGACAGGTCGGACAGGACTTACAGAACTCCTCTACTTCCTTAAACAAACCGGGCCAGTAAAATCGCTGTAGTACGCGGTCCTGCGTTTTCTGCCACCCCATGTGTCCCCAAGAACATGTTGGTGGGCAAGCTCCATAACAAGCTTGCGATATGCGGTGGGCACCACCAACTGTTCAACGGGCTCACCTCGGATTTGGTTCACCCGATACAACATATCCTGAAGAACAATAAATCGTGGGAACATTAACTCAGCCCCAGGTTTCTGGGGTTTACCATCAATCATTACAACACTTTCCCAGGCCCTGGTTAGGGTTTGGTCCCGGTGTTGTGCGGTCCCAAAATTTTCCCCGGAGACATTGAGGTCTGCCAACTCAGGTCCCGGTGGCAAGTCCTCCGTGTCTCCCACCATTACACTCAGTGGGGTTGTCTCCCCTCTACCGCTGGAGCAGTGGTCACCCCTACCGCTGGCCCTTCAGATTCGGGCTCCCAGGGTTCGGGCCTTCCAGTGGTATCAGGCCACTCTACTAGGGTTACCCCTGTCTCGGGTCCATCAGATACCTTTATTGCCGGCCACAGCGCCGGAAAACCTGGGAAGTCCCTCCCAAGTATCAGTTCGTGTGGGAGTTTAGTAGTGACAGCCACCTCGTGGGTCCACTTACCAGCCGCTGTGGACAAAGTCACTAGTGCAGTGGGGTAGTCTTTTAGGTCTCCGTGGATGCACAGGACCCCGATTTTACGGCCGGTATACTCCACAGGCCGTACCAGGGCAGCCCTTACCAGGGAGACTAGACTCCCGGAGTCCAGCAGGGCCACCGCCAGAGAATCTCCCACCTCTACCTGACACAGATGGTTATTGTCCTGCACCTCACGGGTGCCAGTTGCACACAGCTTCCGTGCATACAGGGAGTGGCGATAGCCGTAGTTCCCTTCCATCGGCTCACCCCGATGCGGACAGTCGGCCCTGATGTGGCCTGGCTCCTGACACCTCCAGCATACCACGGGAGGCGGATCCGCAGGGGGTACATTCCGCGCAGGCCTCTCTGTCGCCGGACGTCGGAACTGGGGTGGAGGCCTCCGGGGAACTGGGGTGGAGGCCTTGCAGGTTTCTGGTGGCCTCGTAACGCTCCACCAGGTCGACCATCTCCAGGGCACATACCGGAGACGCCTGGCCGACCCAGTGCTGGAGGGGATAAGGCAGGTCCCTCCAAAAGATGTCGGCCAGCAGACGGTCCAGCATAGCAGCCGGACTTAGAACCTCAGGCTGCAGCCACTTTTGCAACCTGTGCAGCAACTCATAGTACTGCGGCCTGGCGGGTTCAGCCGTTTTAAAGTCCAACTGGTGGACCCGCTGAGCCCGGACCAACACGTTTACCCCCAGTCTGGCCAGGATCTCCCCCTTCACCGTGGGGTAATCAGCAGCCTGGTCATCTGATAGGTCAAAAAAAACCTGCTGGGGTCCGGATGCCAGGAACGGAGCGACCACCTCGGCCCACTGGTCACGGGTAACTTCTCCCTCACGGCTACCTTCTCAAAGACCGCCAGATACGTCTCCACGTCGTCCGAAGGGGTCATCTTTGGGATCGCCGCACGGACCGCTTTCCGGGCATCATGGTCGTGGTGGGATGCTCCTGCAGCTTTTAACGCCATCACGTGCTGTAGCAGTAGCTGGTTGGTCTCCTGCTGCTGCAGGTTAGCCTCCACAAGGGCTTTTACAACTGCCTCCATTGTGTCAGGGAACACAGGCTGCAACTTTGCCGGCCTAATATGGGACATCCAGTCGTGCCCAGCAGAAACAAAAATTTTCGGCGTTCACGCCAGCCTCACTGCGCATGCCCGCATCCGACACCAAATGTGGGGAGTCGCTCTGGTAGATAGCGGTGCGGGTGCAGTACAGAGGCAAACAAGGAGTCCAGAAAGTGCAATAACCAGTGTTTTATTCACACTTTGCACAAAATAAACAATAAACAGTCTCTTGGTGTTAGTTCACACACATAAGAAATCATGAGGAAAAACAAGACAGTCCAAAACAGGCTCCAGTCACCTGGGAGGTTTTAGGTGCAGGTTCGCACCTGGCTATCAGTCCAGCCGCAAGACAAGCGACGTCAGGCTTCCAGGCCGTCTGCACTCCTCCTTGCTGGGCTCTTTCTTCCAGCCCAGAGAACTCCCAAACTCAAATGATTCCACAGCCTTACAGCAGCTCCAGGACAATCACACCCTCAGCTGCTGAGGAGGCTGCCTTTTAAAGGCCCGGATAAAGTCCGGCCTGGACCGTGGGGAGTAGGCACCCACCCAACTCTTTGCCTACTCCCAGTAAGAGCCGGCCCGGATTGGCTTTGCCGCCAAACTAAGTATCAAATTGTCAAGCAGCACTAGCTGCTGCTGACACAAAAAACCCGGCTCTTACCTCACCGAGGCCAGGAACCTCGGTGACACATACCTCCCGTCGACAACGGTACCTTGCACCTTACCACAGTATCTTTTGGTCAAGGAAATCGGAACATTTCGGAACATATATAGGATTTTCGGCAGCACCATCATTTTTATTGTGGCTATCTGTCCCATCCACGATAACTCGTGGCCCGAGTAAGATTTGAAATCCTCTGTTATTGTACCAATCAACGGTACATAGTTTACTTTAAATAGTCTTGTTGAAGGGAATGACAATTGTACCCCCAAATATGTAATACTTTCTTCTGCCCATTTAAACGGGAATTGAGAGGCAATAAGGGATTGATCTTCAGGTGACAGTCCCATATTTAACATTACTGACTTATTAACACTGAGCTTATTATAGGAGATTGTACTAAATCTTTCCAATATAGACATAACCGCTAATAAAGATCTGGATGGTTCCGTCCGCGAACAATCCTATTTTATGCTCCTCCCCTCCTATCCGGACTCCCGAAACATTGCTTGCCCCCCGAATATATTCCGATAGCGGTTTCATGATAAGGGTGAAAATCAGGGGTGAGAGGGGACACCCCTGTCGCGTGCCGTTTGAAATTGGGAATGCCCTAGACATGAATCCCGAAGTCAGGACCCAAACCGATGGTTTAGAATACATAGCTAGTATAGCAGTTTTAGCTACCCCTACAATTCCAAATTTAACTAGGATCTTATCCAGGTACCCCCAGTGGACCCTGTCGAACGCCTTCTCCGCATCCAAGGATAGGAGCAGAGAAGGCGTCCGACGTCGCTCCACTATCTCTATTAGGTCTATGAACCTTCTGGTGCCATCCGCTGACTGCCTGCCCTTCACGAAGCCAACTTGATCTTTATGGACCAAGCTCAGTAGAACCTCCGCCAATCTCTAGATCCATAATCTTGGCATACAGTTTTAGGTCTGTATTTAGCAATGAGATTGGACGAAAGTTCCCCGGCGTATCCGGGGACTTCCCGGGTTTTGGAAGTGTTATAATAGTGGCCTCCAGCATTTCAGCCGGAAGTTCACCCTCCTTTCTCACTTCATTAAAAAGTTTCTTAAGCGAAGGTACTAGAATCTCCCTAAGTTTCCTATAATAACTATTTGTAAGGCCGTCTGGACCAGGGGCCTTATTGGGTTTAAGCCTCGGATGGCACAGTTTATTTCCTCCTCTGTAATTTCTGCTTGAAAAGCCATTAATTGGGCCTGGGACACTGCAGGTAGGTTCACCCCAGCTAGGAAGCTATCAATTCCCTCCATGGAAGATTGGATCACTGTATCATCTAACCTTAAGTTATAAAGTGACGAGTAAACATTAATTGCCTGTAGTGAAGGAGAAGCTGCCGGGCTCGAGTAAGTTTGTTCAGGCGCGGTGCGCAGGGCCGCTCTTCCGCCCGTGCCATCCTGGCTGCCGCTTACCGCCAGGTAGAACTCGGTGAGTGTAGAAGATGTTGTCTTCTGTTTAGATTTCGCCATCTCTCCCTTTCCCAGGCACCCTCTGGCTAGGTGTTCAGCTCAATGCTAGGGCTGGAGAATCGCTGTGAGCCGCTCTGAAGGCTTACTGGCACCGGAGCTCAGCTAGTGTGCGTCTTGCTCATTGCGCCGCCGGCCACGCCCCCCCCCCCTTTTTGTCCATTTTTTTAAAAATTGTTTTGAATTTTCCGCCAAATAGATGACAACGAAGAGGAAAATACCAGAAGTCTCAGTACCAGAAAATGTGCCAAACTGCAGATAGAACCCATATGCTCCAAAAAACGGCGCCTAATCAGTGGACTCCTGTCTACGGTTATTAATGGAAAACTCTGACAATGACAAAAATGAAGACTACTCCTCCTGATTCTCCAAGACAAAACATCTCAAATAAGTCTCCAGATTCTGGTTAGTGCGTTCAGTCTGTCTGTTCGACTGAGGATGAAAAGCCGAAGAGAAGGACAATTGGACCCCCAGGCGAGTACAGAACGACTTCCAGAATCTGGAATAAAACTGAGTCCCCCTATCAGACACCACATCAGAGGGGATACCGTTTAGTTTCACGATGTTATCAACAAACACTTGCGCGAGAGTTTTAGCATTAGTGTTACACCTTGAGAAGCGATCAACAACCACCAGAATCACAGTTTTCCCTGAGGAATTAGGCAAATCTGTGATAAAGTCCATGGACAAATGAGTCCACGGTCGGGACGGGATAGACAAGTAGAGTAGAGATCCTAAAGGCCGAGTATGTGTCACCTTGGCATGCGCACAAGTCTCACAAGCTGACACATAGCTCTCAATACATTTACGCAACCCTGGCCACCAGAATCTCCGGGAAATAAGATCAATCGTGGATCTGCTTCCAGGGTGTCCCGTAAGAACAGTACTGTGATGTTCTTTAAACACCTTGTGCCGAAGGAACAAACAACTTCCCTGGAGGACAAGAATCAGGTGCATATTCCTGGGCCTCCAACACCTCTGCCTCAACTTCAGGATAAAAGGCGGATACAACCACCCCATCAGCTAATATCGGGCCCTGATCCTCCGAATTCTGTACATGTACGGTAAGAGCAGTGAGACTATGGAACTCTCTGCCTGAGAAGGTGGTGATGGTGAGTACAATAAAGGAGTTCAAGAGGGTCCTGGATGTATTTCTGGAGTATAATAATATTACAGGCTATAGCTACTAGAGATGGGTCGTTGATCCAGCGAGTTATTCTGATTGCCTGATTGGAGTCGGGAAGGAATTTTTTATTCCCCTTAAGGGGGGAAATTGGCTTCTACCTCACAGTTTTTTTTTGCCTTCCTCTGGATCAACTTGCAGAATGACAGGCCGAACTGGAAGGACAAATGTCTTTTTCCAGCATTATGTACTATGTTACTATATACCTTGTGACATCACAGCACTATGTATGTAGCATGTATGTATGGACAGCAGAATCTATCACACTACCTAACATACTGCACTGAAATCAGCTACACTATATCACAATCTAACCTACACTGACTATCTCCTACTAACTATCTGTATTATAAATAAAAGCTAACTAACTATCTAATGTAATGTGACACAGCAAAGCACAGCAATAACACTGCTGTCTCTCTCAGAACTGAAAAAAAAACTGCAGAAAATGGCTGCTGGGGAGGTTTTTATATAGTAAGGGGTAGGCAACTTTCCTATTGGTTGCTAGGGATTTTGCTAAGCTCTGACAAAGACATTGCAGCCTTCTCATTGGCCCACAAGCAAGAAGCAGGGAGGGATCATGGGTTCAGAGGAAAAAAATAATCTAGAATATTCGGGAATACGAATATATATCACTATATTCTAAATGTTCGCAAACTCTCGATATTCGCGATTAAGATTCGCGATGCGAATATTCGCTCCCAATACTATACACCTGAACCTAAGCCCTGGAGACCCTGGAAAGCCCTAGGAGTGGTGGCAGGGAATGAGACTACTGGTTTCTTCCCATAAGAAGGAACCAGTGTCTCCCTGAGGCCTAGACAACAACACACAGAAGCGAACAACAAAATGCTAAACAAAATGCACTTAACTTAAAGAAGAATGGAGGAGCAGGAGATCCAAAGGAACAACACACCAGCTCAACCAACTCCAGCAGGAAATATCAACCGCATGGTAAGCAGTGTGAGTCAGAACTAAAATAGTCTCATTAATGACCAAAAGCTGCACCTGACAAGAGGTGTGGTCATACTAAACAACAACACTGCAAGATGAAAACAGAGAGACTGTAAGATACCCTCAGGTGCCGCCAGTCTCTCAGATCTTCTCACCTCTGTCATGGGAGGGACCATGACACCTGGATAAAGAACGAAAACAACCTATAATACAACACTATTACATCCCTTTTTGTATCAATATACAGTGCATATTTTCAAGAGTATGTGTTCTTTGTTACATTTTATAATCGGGGAGGCGACATTAGAGCGGTGGGGGAATAGACTGGTGACCATAGCCTCTCTTATTTTTTTAGCACAATTCCTGGCTCTGGGCTAGTCTATGTAACTCAGTCAACCCTTTTACGTCCTTGAGAAGACATTGTTAGATTGTTGAAAGAGACCTAAACCTTTGCTGAAATCAAGTCAGAGCCTTCAGGGCTCATCGGCTCTGCTCAGCTTTGGCTCCCATATGCTTTCTATTGATCCACGCTTCGCATGCTGGAAACTTTTTCAGAACCCATGAAACCAAAGATGCAGAACATTCTGAGAAAAGCTGCTGTACCTTTGTGATTTCAGAAAATGTGTCGGTTCCCTTCTAGAGATATGATTATGAAAAGGCTGAGTGTAATACATCTGTTTCTCGGAAGGCTGCTTGACAACCAACATGGTGTCACTAAAGCTAGGGATGAGTGAATCGACTTCGGATGAAACATCTAAAGCCAATTCGCATAATACTTTGTTTGAATACTGTAGGGAGTGCTCGCTCCATACAGTATTAGAATGTATTGGCTCCTATGAGCCAAAGTTATTACTTCGCAATGTCTCGCGAGACTTCGCTTGATAACTACCGAAATCAATTTCTACTGTAAGAAAAACATTTCCCGAACTCGGTTCCAAGTGGTACCTTCGGGAAATGTTTTTTTACAGTAGAAATTGATTTATGAAGTTATTATGCGAAGTCTCGTGAGACTTCGCAAAATAATAGCTTCGGCTCATAGGAGCCAATACTTCTAATACTTTACGGAGCAAGCGTTCCGTACAGTATTCAACCGAAGTATTATGCAAATCGACGTCAGCTGTTTCATCCAAAGTCAATTCGCTTATCCCTAATTACAGCCTTTACAGGAGTGGTGACCCGGTTCTCTAGACTTCTTAGTGCTAGTGATGATGCAGTAGTACAAAATTATACTGAGAAAATCTGGGCTATTGTATGATAGGGCTAAAGTAAAACGTTGGAATCAATTAATAACATATTAGAAACAAGACTGATAGACACAGCCCTTTAGTCTAGAAGCAGGGGCGTAGCTAAAGTTCTATGGGCCCCAGGGCAAACTTTGAAAACTGCCCCCCACGAGCCCCGACAAGCCTCTGCCGCTATCTCCACCCCCCCCCTGTATGAAGCCATACATAAAAAAAAAAAAAACTAGTCACTAATATATTATATATATATATATATATATATATATATATATATCACGGACAAACCAACAGAAGCAGCTCTCACCTGTAGTGACTAGCAAAGAAGCACGGATGCAGTCTGGACTGGACTGTGGAACTTCAAATGAGAAAACAGGAAAATCCAGCTTCATAAAAGTTGCAAATTTATTCCATCAGGTTAAAATCTTCAGATACAGGAATAGACTCAACGAACAATGCATTTCAGACCTTAAAAAACATTACGGTCCTTAGTGTTTGTTCATGAGTAAGGACCGTAATGTTTTTAAGGTCTGAAATGCATTGTTCGTTGAGTCTATTCCTGTATCTGAAGATTTTAACCTAGCTGAAGGCATCATTCACCCCCTCCTCCCCATCCTTTGTATGAAGCCAGTGTGTGCCATACATTTAAAAAATAATAATAAATTAGAATATATATTATAATGTATTATTATTATTTTTTTAAATGTATGGCACACACTGGCTTCATACAAAGGAGGGGGGGTGCGGGGGGGTTAATGATGATCAGTGTCTGAATTCAGAAAGAAGGGGGCGATGCGGGCCAATCTGAATTCAGACACACTGCTTCACGGAACAATTGATTATAATTCATGTCCCCCCTCCATACGAAGAATGACACTGCTATTTAAAAAAAAAAACTAACTTGTTGGCTCTCCATACTTGAGAGCTGTCGCGGGGGCCAGCGGGCGGGCTTCTCATACCTGGGACAGCGGCGGGCGGGAGGCTGCTTCTCATTCCTGGCTGGCGGCTGCTGTACTTACATGTCAGCACAGGACCTGTGACCTCCCACGGCAGGTCTCGTGGGAGGTCACAGGTCCTGCGCTGCACTTGTCAGCGCAGGACCTGTAACCTCCCGCGAGACCTGCTGCGGGAGGTAACAGGTCCTGCGCTGACATGTAAGTACAGCAACCAAAAATATAGGGAGGGCCCGGGGACTTAAGTGGCCCGCTTTATAATGACTTAGGGGCCCGGTCACAATTGCGACCGCTGCGACCCCTATTGCTACGCCACTGTCTAGAAGATAGCTGGTATATTACAAAGCTGAGTGATGAGACGGATGAAAATGGATAATTGGCTTCTAATCTATCTTTCCTTTGCATTACTTCTTGTTATCCTTCTGAGGATCAATTAATGTAGAAACAGCATGGCAATAAAAGTTGCCAGAGTTAAGCAACGGTTCAAGCTGATTATTAAATTAGCACTGAGAGACATATTCTGCTGATAACAATATGAGCTGCTGGGCATTTTGCACAAGTCTGCTGCTGGAATCATTAAGTTTCGGCTCGCCTGCTTTTAACGTCCAGCTTTCGAGACAGGCTCCTGAAGTAAGTGATGAACCACGGCAGCAGCGTCATGTGCCCTTTCATTCTCAGCACTGTTTTTTGGAAATAGGTTGCAAAATGAAACACAAAGTAGAGCTGTTCATACTGTCCAAAGTCGTTTCACCTCTTTAGCAGCAACCCCAAGAGATATCAATGTGTAGGTTAACAGCGGATGTCGAACAATTTTCTAATATACATCCATTTCAAATTTTGCAGTCAGACATTCATTATATCAATACAGTAGCCTCTCCCAAAAGATTAAAAAATGTGTTTTAGTCCTGTAAAACGCATCCATAGGAGAGCTGAATAGGCCGAAACATGGCATGAGTCATGTGACCCTCACAAGTATCATATGACCTGGCTTCAGAGGCAGACTGGCCATAGACCCTCTTTTAACACTAAACTTTACTAACAACGTGACAATATCACCTAGGGAGACAAACAGCCATTTCATATCACCTAGAGACAGGCTGCCATGTAAATACACACACACATGTAGTTACTGTAATAACCACAATAAAATCATTATTCCAACACTAGTCCTATTTACGTATCACATGAACGTGACCTGTGTGCTGAACCAGTACATGTATGTCATGTGATGCTTACTGAATGTCAGGGATTATATGATGCCATGTTTCATTTTGGCCATGAGTTCATTACTGTAAATGGGCTACCATTCTACTGAATATAGGGGGTCAACTGCTTTATGTAAGAAAGCAAAAATTTAACCCCTTAAGGACCGGGGGTTTTGGGATTTTTGCGTTTTTGTTTTGCGCTCCCTGCCTTCCAAAAGCCATAACATTTTTATATTTCCGCTCACATAGCCATATGACGGCTTGTTTTTTGCGGGACAAGTTGTACTTTTTAACGCTACCATTTATTTTTGCATGTGATGTAGTGGGAAACGGGAAAAAAATTCCAAATGGGGTGAAATTGCAAAAAAAAAGCAATTTCACCACAGTTTTACGGGTTTTTAAATTACAACATTCGATTTGCGATAAAACTGACTGGTTAATTTTATTCTTCAGGTCAGTACGAATCCGACAATACCTAATATGTATAGTTTTTCTTGCGTTTTGATAGTGAAAAAAAATTAAAAGTGGGAATTTTTTTATTTTATTTTTTGTCGCCATGTTTTGACCCCTATAACTTTTTGTAATTATGTGTACGGAGCAGTGTAGGGGCTCATTTTTGCAGGGCAATCTGAACTTTTAATTGATACCATTATGGGGTGCGTATGATGTTTTGATCACTTTTTATTAATTTTTTAGGAAATGAAGCGTCCAAAAATGGCGAATTAGCCATTTGGACGCTTTTTCCGTTTACCGTATGGTGAATATTTTTAATATTATTATAGTATGGGCGTTTTCGCACATTGCGACACCCATTATGTGTAATTTATTTATTTTTTATTTATTTTATTTTCATTTTGGGGAAAGGGGGTGATTTGAATTTTTATATTTTTTATTTTATTTTTATTTTTAAACTTTTTTTTTTTTTTTTACCACTTTCTTATAGTTCCCACAGGGAACTATAAGATGCAATCATCAGATTGCTATTCTCATATATTCAATGCAATAGCATTGGAATATATGAGAAAATCACATATTTCCTATGGAGCCTATTACAGTCATAGGCTCCATAGGAATACTATGTAGTAACCTAGGTTTCATTCACAGAAACCTAGGCTACTACATGCATGCTCCGGCTCCCCTTGTGGCCATCAGGGAGCCAGAGCACAAACCGAAAGTGAAACTTTCGGTTTTGCACGATCAGATGCCGTGGTCAGGATTGACCACGGCATCTGAGGGGTTAAATGTCCGCGATCGGCATCGCTGCCGGTCGCGGACATGAGCTGCGGGTGTCAGCTTGATGAATCAAGCGTTTACCCGCAGCTCATGCGCCCGCTCCGTGCGGGAGCGGGCGCCATCTTTAAAGTGCGGACGAAGGGCGTACATGTACGCCCTTCGTCCTTAAGAGGTTAAATACAAAATGTATTAGAAAATTGTATGATTTCCAATTATATAAACAAATAAATAAAAAAAAATAATGGAATACCCCTTAAATGGAAAAAAGTTACAATCGGTCTAAATTCTACAGAAGAAAAATGAGTGTATGGTAGAAAATAAATCTGACAAAGTACAGAATATTTCCATTATCTTGCAGGGAAGGATTTCTGTAAAGCCTTCATATTCATGGCCATTGCTTCTGGAGTCCTGACATTCAGTAAATATTATTCTTTAGTGGATTCTTTTATGACACAGTAAATGTCCCATGTGAGCCATCACCAATCAATCAGGACATAAATCCACATTTTCCGCTATGGATCTATATTGAAAATGAGCAGAACAGGACTGAGATTACTGAGGAATGAAGTAGAAGCAGCACAATGTAATAAAGATCAAAATACAAGGTGCATAAGCATACTATGCTCAGAGTGCCCTTTTCCAATATGGAGATTGTGCTACTGTGGGGCCAAGGGGTGGGGGGGCCAGCCTGTCGGTCCATACGCCGCACACTGCATCAAATTGGTCTGCATGGATGTCGTCCCAGAAGGCATCCTCTTCTAAAGATGATGCACATGAAATTCCGCAAACAGTTTACTGAAGACAAGCAGACTAAGGACATGGATTACTGGAACCATGTCCTGTGGTCTGATGGGACCAAGATAAACTTATCTGATTCAGATGGTGTCAAGCGTGTGTGGCGACAACCGGGTGAGGAGTACAAAGACAAGTGTGTCTTGCCTACAGTCAAGCATGGTGATAGAAGGGTCATGGTTTGGAGTACTGCCAGCTATGGGGAGCTACAGTTCATTGAGAGAACCATGAAAGCCAACATGTACTGTGACATTCTGAAGTAGAGCATGATCCCCTCCCTTCGGAAACTGGGCCTCAGGGCAGTAGTCCAACATGATAACGACCCCAAACACGCCTCCAAGACAAACACTGCCTTGCTAAAGAAACTGAGGGTAAAAGGTACTGGACTGGCCAAGCATCTCTCCAGACTTAAACCCTATTGAGCATCTGTGGGGCATCCTAAAATGGAAGGTGGAGGAATGCAAGGTCTCTAACATCCACCAGCTCCGTGATGTCGTCATGGAGAAGTGGAAGAGGATTCCAGTGGCAACCTGTAAAGCTCTAGTGAACTCCATGCCCAAGAGAGTATACCGACACTTTTGAGCACAATTTTGCCATTTTCACTTAGGGGTGTACTCACTTTTGTTGCCAGCTGTTTAGACATTAACGGCTGTGTGTTGAGTTATTGTGAAGGCACACCAAATTTACACTGTTATACAAGCTGTACACTGACCACTTTACATTGTATCAAAGTGTCAGATCTTCAGTGTTGTCCCATGAAAAGTTATAATAAAATATTTACAAAAATGTGAGGGGTGTACTGTGAGAGACAGTATTCCCATAACCAACTACAGGCAAGAGGGAAGTGCTGTCATGGGTTCTAGAAAGTCAAATTACCAGTAATTGTAACTACCATATTAAGAGGACCTAAACTCTTTGGGTAGCAGAATGAGTCTTGCGTCTTCCCTCCCTCAAAGCAGCAGAATGAGCCTTGCGTCCACCCTCCATCAGAGCAGTGGGATGTGCTTTGCATCCGCCCTCCATCAGAGCAGTGGGATGTGCTTTGCATCCGCCCTCCATCAGAGCAGCAGAATGAGCCTTGTGTCTGCCCTCGCTAGGAGCAGCGGAATGAGTCTTGTATTTGCCCTCCCTAGGAGCAACTGAAGGAGCTTTGTGTCCGCACTGGCTCAAAGCAGCGGAATGAGTCTTGCGTCCGCCCTCCCTCGGAGCAGTGGAAAACGTATTGCCATCCTGACCCTCCTATGATTACATAGAAGGGGCAGACTGTTCTTCTCTTAACTTGCCAAACTACCCATGCTACCAATCAACTATAGCAGCCTCAATTAGACCTCAGCTACCTACCCCAAACTTAAAAGGCAGCCAAACCCATCAGAAAGGTAGAGACAATCAGCAAACACAAACAAAACCATGGGCAGAGGAACAAGCAGGTACCAATGCACAAGCACACAGCTGAAGCAGGCAGAATTAGATGGCCAAATCAGGCAAAGAAGGAAATGAAAAACAGTCAGCCAAGCTGGCATAGATGTACAGTAGTAGCCCAAGTATGTATAGATGCAAAAACTCTGCCTAGATGAACAAGTAGTTAACCAAGCAGACCTAGCTGAAGAGGCAAATCACCCAACCAGGCATATCAGCCATCAGCCAAGCAGACATAGCTGTGGGAGCAAATCCTTCAGGAAGGTACAGCTGCTGAAGCCAATCCTCAAAGCAGGCATAGCTGGAAGGACCAATCACCCAGGCAAGCATAGCTTCAGAAGCCAATCAAATAATAAGGAATAGCTGAAGAAGGCAATCATCCAAGCAGAAATGGCTGCAGAAGCCAATGATCCAAGCAGGGATAATTGCAGAGGCCAACCATCCGAAGGCATAGCTGCAGAGGCCAATCCTCCAAGCATGCATAGCTGCAGAATCCAACCATCCAAGCAGGTATAGCTGCAGAAGCCAATCTTCTGAGCAGGTATAGCAGCAGAGGCCAATCATCCAAGCAGGCATAGCAGCAGAATCCAACCATCCAAGCAGGTATAGCTGCAGAAGCCAATCTTCTGAGCAGGTATAGCAGCAGAGGCCAATCATCCAAGCAGGCATAGCAGCAGAGGCCAATCATCCAATCAAGCATAACAGCAGAAGCCAATCATCCAATCAGGCATAGCAGCGGAAGCCAATCATCCAATCAGGCATAGCAGCGGAAGCCAATCATCCAATCAGGCATAGCAGCGGAAGCCAATCATCCAATCAGGTATAGCAGCAGAGGCCAATCATCCAATCAGGCACAGCAGCAGAAGGCAATCATCCAATCAGGCATAGCAGCGGAAGCCACTCATCCAATCAGGCATAGCAGCGGAAGCCAATCATCCAATCAGGCATAGCAGCGGAGGCCAATCATCCAATCAGGTATAGCAGCGGAAACTAATCATCCAATCAGGCATAGCAGCGGAAACCAATCATCCAATCAGGCACAGCAGCAGAAGGCAATCATCCAATCAGGCACATCTGCAGGAGCCAATCATTCATGCAGGCATAAGCTGCAGAAACCAATCATCTAGACAAACACAGATGCAAAAGAAAAATCTTCTAAGCACATTAGAGTCTGCAAAGTACAAGCCAGCATGGTTCAAAGGCAGCTACCCAACGAGGGCATCGTCATCGCCATCCACACCAAACATAAGAGGCAAAGTAAAGATACTCAGACTGCTAAACTATGTCACAATATTAAGCCCAAGAGGACCACTAGACTCAAATATTCATCGCAGATCCTGGCTTAAAGGGTTTCGGTCACCTTAAAAATGGGTATTAGGCTGGCTGACATTAGCGATGTGCTAATGTCAGCTGGACATAACTATATTGGTGCCATCTCACTGCCTGCCTCATTATTGAGAAAAACTAACTTTTATAATATGCTAATTAGTCTCTAGGAGTAGGGGGGGGTGTTGCCCCTGCTCCTAGAGGCTCTGTTCTCCCACCTCTGGCCACGCCCTGCTTCACTAGATTGACAGGGCCAGGCAGCGTTCACCTGCTCCTGACAGCCTTGTGCACTGGGGAGATCTCGCGCCATTCAGTATTCGGCACAGGCGCAGTGAGGAAGCTGGCAGCCAGTGAGCACCCTTCACTCACTGCGCCGTATACTGAACGGGACAGCGCAGGCACGAAATTTACACTGCAGACAGGGCGGGAGGTAGGGCACCAACGCTGCCTGGCCCTGTCAATTTAGTGAAGTAGGGCATGGCCAGAGGTGGGAGAATGGAGCCTCTAGGCGCCGGGGCAACGCCCCCCTGCTCCTATAGGCTAATTAGCATATTATAAAAGTAGCTTTTTCTCAATAATGGCAGCAGGCAGTGAGATGGCACTAATATAGTTATGTTCAGCTGACATTAGCACATCGCTAATGTCAGCCAGCTTAATACCCACTTTTCAGGTGACAGAAACCCTTAATTCCATAATGAATCCCTTCCTGGCACTGCTTTTGAGTTTTTGTTTTTCTCTCCCTGCATTCCTAGGCCTGAACCGTTAAAACTTTTATTTTTGCATTCACATGAAAGCTTGTTTTTTGTGGGACAAGTTGTACATTCTATTGCCACCACTTAATATCGTATATGATGTAGGACGAAGCTGGAAAAACCAAATGGGGTAAAATTGGAAAGAAAGCAATACCACCATAGTTTTATGGGTTTTTATTTTAACAGTGTCTTTAGGCGATAAAACTGACCGGTTCCCTTCACTCGTCTGCTGTCCGTATCCACAGCCTCACAAAAAAAAAAAAAAATAGAACATGTCCTATTCTTCTCTATGCAGGGGAGAAAAAAAGGCATCATGCTCAAAGCCAGGATACATATTTTGCCGACCTCAAAACACTTATGGCCGTGTGCACGAGGCCTAAAAGTGCTTTTTCTGGACATGAAATAAAGACAGAAAGTACACAACAGTATGTTTGAATGTGTTTGAAATCTTCTGTGGGACAACGATGTTACTTACGGTATATGGCTGAAAAATGACGTGACGTAATCTGCACAACTAGTGGAATACACAAGTTTTTTACACCTGGAAAAAACATTTATAATTTGCACAGTCCCCTTACAAATACACAGAGGAAAGAGACGGCTCTGTGTCCCGCTTTGTGTAGAATGTTAGCACTTCCCCCACTGCTCCCTCCCCACGCTGGCTCAGTCCGCTGAAGGGGGAGAGCCGCTATCTACTGGCATATCTCGGGCAGTGTAACAGCTAGAAATTCACTCCCGGTCTTGTTTTAAAGCTGACTCAAAGCTCTAGTCACGATATATCACGAGTTAGAGCACTAATCAGGTCGGGAATGAAAGCTGGAGGCTAAGACCTGTTTCTATTGGCTCTAACTCGCAGCATATCTTGACTACAGCCTAGAATTTGGTTATTTTAAAGCTGAGAATGTCAGCTTTAAAATAAGACCTAGCTGGAATCTCTAACTGTTACACAGCCTACGATCCAGTCATCAGTATAAGAGGGTACCAGATACGTTCTTGGCTACTGAATTTGACACCCTGCGAGGATGTATGACAGACAGGGAAAGGATTAAATCATTTTGATGATCATTTCATAATGATATGCTAACAGCCAGTTAAGCTGAAGAACATTTGCTTTAATTGTAAGCCTATGTACTATCTCACATCATTGGGGAATGGCAGAAATGAGGGGCATCATATTGCAAACAAAACCGAGAAGCATATAAAAATGTTCCCATAAGATGGACCATTTCCTTCCTCGACCTTTACACAATCCTATGTCCAGCTGTAAGCCAACTGGCTGCAACAGAACGCCTTCTCCACTGTTGTCCATCACGAACGCAAGTCACCACACACAGTATTATCCAAATGATATATAGATCACTTTAAATATTTTTTACAATAACTTCATAACTTGTATAAATGACATGCTCACAGCCAATTCCACTAAGGGTACTTTCACACTAGCGTTTTGGATTCCGTCTGTGAGATCCGTTTCAGGGCTCTCACAAACGGTCCAAAACGCATCAGTTAAGCCCCAATGCATTCTGAATGGATAAGGATCCGTTCAGAATGCATCAGTATGTCTCCGTTCTGCCTCTATTCCGTTTTGGAGGCGGACACCAAAACGCAGCATGCAGCATTTTGGTGTCCGTCTGAAGAGGCGAGCCTGACGGATCCGTTTTTAATTACAATGTAAGTCAATAGGGACGGATCCGTTTTCAATGACAAAATATGGTGCATTTGAAAACGGATCCGTTCCCCATTGACTTTCAATGTAATTTAAAACGGATCCGTTTTGGACTTTGTCATTTTTCTTTAAACCTAATGCAAACGGATCCATTCTGAACGGATACAAACGTTTGCATTATAGGTGCGGATCCGTCTGTGCAAATAAACAGACGGATCCGCACCAACGCAAGTGTGAAAGTACCCTAAAGAATATTTGCCTTAGGGCTCGTTCACACAACCGTATGGTTTTGCGGTCCATTTCTAACAGATCAGTTTTTCAGTTTTTGGTTTCAGTAGCGTTTCCGTTTCCATTCCACTTCCATTTCCGTATGGTTTCTGTTTGTGATCCATTTTTTGCTGTTCGCAAATGGAAAGGGAAGCATATAATAATTTTTTAACAGTAAGTACATTGAAAAATTGGGCTGGGCATAACATTTTCAATAGATGCTTCCGCAAAAACGGAACGGATACGGAAGACATACGGATGCATTCCATTTTTTTACAGCCACATTGACTTGAATGGAGCCACGGAACATGATTTGCAGGCAATAATAGGACATGACTCAAAATGCAGCGGAACATAAAAACGGAAACGGAATGCATATGGAGTACATTCAGTTTTTTTGGGGACCCATTAAAATGAATGGTTCCGTATATGGACGGTATACTGAACGCAAAAAACGTCCCGCATACGGAACGAGCCCTTAACCTGTTGCAAACACATGCACTCTCTAACACCACTTGAGAATAGCAACTTATCCTATTTTGTGTCACATTGCAAAAAAAAAAAAAAGTATATAAACAATTTTCCCAAAAGATGGACCATTACCTTCCTCGGCCTAAATTCTAGGTCAGCTGCACAGGAAGGTAACATAACCATAAGAACTGCCCCCTAACCTTCTGGAAGCTAAAAAGTATTAGAGAGCAGGAGGACTTTGGAGAATCCTACAGACTGACAAGTTTGGATTCAGTTTACTTTTACCATTTATTTCCAGGTCTAGTGGTTCTATATGCATCTAAAACTAGTAAGTAAATGTCGTAGTCGCACTTAAAAATATGACCATGGCAACAAAAATATGTTGTGCTCTAATGCGATAGAAACCTTGCAGACTGTGATACTGCCAAATGAGGACTGAAACGATTACTCGATTGAATCGCGTAATTCGACCCAAAAATCCTCAATGCAAACTTTTTGCATCGAGGATTCGTTTGTGTCATGTGACAACGGAGCGGGAGTGAAGCACTTGCTATTGCTAACTTCCCGTAGTCACCCACTGGCCCGCACCGCGCTGCACTGTCCTCCTGACACATCGTCAGGACATAGTGCACGTAAGGGTACCCTATGATCTGACACTGTGTGACATCAGGATTACAGTGCAGTGCGCAGAGAAGATAAAGGAACTGCAGAGCGGCGCCCCTACAGAAAAGGTAAGTAGTTTATTTCACTGGTGCTGGGGTCATGGCTAGGAGGGGGAGATAGTGGCACTGAGGGGCATCTGGTGGCACTGGGGGACCCCTGATGGCAATAGGGGGCAAGCTGCTGGCACTTGGGGACAGCTGGTAGTACCTGGGGGACAGCTGATGGCACTGGGGGCACAGCTGATGGCACCTGGGGGACAGCTGATGGCACTGGGGGAGCTGATGGCACTGGGGGAGGCTGGTGGCACTGGGGAGAGCTGGTGGCACTGGGGGGGGGGGAGCTGGTGGCACTGAGTGGGCAGCCGGTGGCACTGAAGGGGCAGCCGGTGGCAATGAGGGGGCAGCTGGTGGCAATGAGGGGGCAGCTCATGGCAGTGGGGGGGTGCCTGATGGCATGGGGGGTGCCTGATGGCATGGGGGGGCTGATGAGTTTTTATAAAGAAAAACGTTCTTTTAATTTGTTTTTTGTTATTAGAGTACTCGATTAATCCTTGGATTAATCGATAGAATACTTGATTACAAAAATAGTCAATAGCTGCAGCCATACGCCAAATACATGCCTTGAGTACAGTGGCGGATTAACATAGGGGCGTTCAGGTCGGCAGCCCCGGGCCCGGCATCACTGGGGGGCCCAATGCCGACCAGCGCCCACACTGCGGCGGGGCACAGGAGCGCATAGTTCCCTGCCCGCCGCCGATCAACACCATAGGCTTCAGGCCTAGTAGGCCTGAGGCCTATGTAGTATATTCCGGTGCAGGCGTGCGTGATGACATCATCACGTGCCTGCGCCGGGCACAGGACAATGAGGATTGCGCGCCTGCGTCTGCCTCACCATCCCGAACCCAGATAAGTATTAGCTTTTAGTTTTCTTTTTTTTTTCTGTGTGTGCCTTTGGGGGCCAGAGGAGGGCATGGGGGCAGTGTGGGGGCAAATATTTTCATGGGAGGGCAGTGTGGAGGCGAATTACTTTATGGGAGCAGTGTGGAGGAAGTACTATATGGGGCAGTGTGGGGGAAAGTACTGTATGGCGGCAGTGTGGGGAAATTACTATATGGGGGCAGTGTGGGAGAAATTACTATATGGGGGCAGTGTGAGGAAATTACTATATGGGGGCAGTGTGAGGAAATTACTATATGGGGGCAGTGTGGGGAAATTACTATATGGCGGCCGTGTGGGAAATTACTGTATGGGGGCAGTGTGGGAAGTACTGTATGGGGGCAGTGTAGGGGAAATTACTGTATGGGGCAGTGTGGGGAAATTACTATATGGGGGCAGTGTGGGGGAGATTATTATATGGGGCAGTGTGGGGAAATTATTATATGGGGGCAGTGTGGGAAATTATTATATGGGGCAGTGTGGGGAAATTATTATATGGGGCAGTGTGGGAAATTACTATATGGGGGCAGTGTGGGGAAATTATTATATGGGGCAGTGTGGGGATGTTGCTATTAGGGGGCATTATTTTTGGGGACACTATAAAGGCATTATTACCTGCAGCACAATATAGGGTGTTGTTATTACTGGGGGCACTCTAGGGGACATTAAAACTGCTGTAGACACTATAGGGACCTTTCAGGATAATTTATCAAACTGTTGTAGTAGAACTGGCTTAGTTGTCCATAGAAACAGATTCCACCTTTCATTTTGACATCTCCTCTGAAAAATGAAAGGTGGAATCTGATTGATTGCTATGGGCAACTAAGCCAGTTCCACTACAGCAGTTTGATAAATGACCCAATTATGAGAAACCTAACATGTCTGTGTAACAAACCCTGTAGAGACGAGATGCGGCTGAAAAGAATTTGTCATGGCGGTCTGGGTCAGACGGAGAAGAAGAGGAGAGAAGTTCTACATGACAGGAGATATCCCTGGATGTAAGAGGTATGTGGTGCTGTATTCTCACTGCTGTGACCTACATCTCATCTTCTCCCCTAAGTCTTTTTATTATAATCATATTGTAATTTGTCACCTGCAGTCCTATGTAACAGCCCAGATAACAGTGATAACTTTCTGTGTGCAGATAATGTAGTAGATGTTCCCTATGTAACACCCACATAACACAGTGAACTACTGTGTTATGTGGAGTGTTACTAAGACTGCAGGTAACATCTATAACATCTGTACTCAGAGAGTTATGAGATGGTGTGGCTCCGACTCCTGGCACCCCTGCCAATCCGCTGTTTGAGGAGACCGCGATGTCCCAGTGAGCGCAGCAGCCTCTTTGCTCAGCTCTATCCATTTGTTAACACTGCGCTTGGTATTGCAGCTCAGCCCCAATCACTCAGATGAGACAGAGCTGCGCCTGCAGCTAGGCCATGTGAACAATGAATGTGATGTCCTATGGCATAGGAAGAGACTGTAGCGCTCACGAAGCACCGCAGCCTCTTCATACAGAAAACGTAAACCTAAAATGGAGGGAGGGGCCCGAGTTGGGTAGACAGCCCGGGGCCTATCATGCACTTAATCCGCCCCTGCTTGAGTATGTTGGGCA
This sequence comes from Bufotes viridis, assembly GCA_033119425.1. NCBI lineage: Eukaryota > Metazoa > Chordata > Amphibia > Anura > Bufonidae > Bufotes > Bufotes viridis. Next base: position 563,099,308 of record CM065589.1, on the reverse strand, counting down.
CTGGAAGCACTCAGCTGATCTTTTGGTAAAGGCTATTTCTTACTCTGATCCAGAGCATTTAAACTCGATGTGCTTTATTTCAGTTCCTGCCTTCATGGTTTATTGCAATTACAAAACTAAAAAGGGTTGGCCACTTTATGTTGTAAAATTTCCTAACATGCCATGAACTGCTGTGTTGTGTCACATAGAAGAGTACACTCCAATACCACTTACCCCAGCTGTTTACCTGATGGCCCCCTACTGCCCATGGGTGGGATAGGTAAAGAATAGACAGAAGCGGTTTTCGAGTCCATGGGTGTAAGACGTTGGCAGTCACATGTTTTACCTACGTGACCACTTCCCTGGCGTTCTCTTGCTGCATCCACATCGTCACAGGGGCTGGACAGTAGCTGGGCAGTTGTAGAGCAGCAGAATCTCTTTGATCTGCGCTTCTGTTGGACGTCAACTTTAGATGCTATAAACATTAACTGCAGCCATCACATACCTCACGCTGGTCCGAGATATTCAGAATGAGCGCCCATAAATCCGCCCGGAGAGCTGTTGGACATCCCTGCCGCACATACTGCTGAGCGGCTGCACTGTCATGTTCTGCCAGAACTGAAAATGGACAAGTCATTGTATGAGAATACATGAATGACGTCTCATCTAGTACTAGTACTATTTTAAAGGAGCCTCGAATAAAACCCTTGCTCCTTGAATAGTCATTTGCACGTGCTGCTTACCGCTATCCACATACACACTTTTTATAGTTTTTTTTCCTACTTTAGGACTTCTCTGTCCATGACTATTGAAAATACACAATATTAAAGGTGTTTTCCAGGCTGCTCATACTGATGACCTATCCTGAGGATAGATCATAAATATCTGATTGGTGAGGGTCCGACACCCGCGCCCCCACCAATCGGCTGTTCTTTGCAGCCTCCAGCACGGGAGCACCGCTCAGTTTAAAGTGTAGTGGCCGTACCGGGTCACTGCAGCCCAGCACCCACTGACGTAAGGAACTGTCCTGTTGTATCAGGATCAGACTATCATCAGTTATCAATAACATCTGAGATGACTGCAGTAATGGAAATGTCATTTTAACTAATGGGTTCTACAACCGAGAACAGAATACAACGTCCTGACAATACATGAAATGATGATATGAGTGTTTATTAGGGCAGCAATTAGAAGATTAGCTGAAAACCTGTCAGTCTGCATAATAAAAACTAATCTTCACCCTGGGAAATGTGCATTAACTTCAGAAGAAGACTGATAGCAGCTGATCCTTTAGTCTACTTTCATACTCGCGTTTGATCCGTTTGTGAGGTCCGTTCAGGGCTCTCACAAGCGGTCTAAAACGGATCAGTTTGCATTCTAATGCATTCTGAATGGAAAAGGATACGCTCAGAACGCCTTTCCCAAGGTTTGAGAAAGGCTCCGGCATAGGAGCTGAAACGTTGCCATGCCTTTTGGGTGAATAAAGAAGCACGTTTGTTTTTTATCAATTTTCGGAGTGCTGCTCTATTTTTGTCGCTACATTATCTTGGATTGGTTTGTCCTTTTGAGAGCTCTGCACCCATTTTTTTGCAGGTGGTGCTGCCTCATTTTTGTATATATATATATATATATATAAAAATTCAAATCACCTCCCTTTCCCCATACAAAAATAAATAAAAAAAAAGTAATATGCATTGTCGCATCCCAAAATGCCCCAACTATTAAAGTATAAATGGAATTATCCCGGGTGGCGAACGATGTAACGGAAAAAATTAAAAATGCCGATTTGTAGTTTTTTCGTCATTTAACCTCCCAAAAAAAAGTCAAAAGTCACACAGATTGCCCCACAAAAAATGAGCCCTCACAAGTTTTTTTTTTCAGTATTAAAACACAAGGAAAACGATATATGTGGTATCGCTGTAAAAGTACTGACCTAGAGAATGAAGGGAACAGGTCAGTTTTACCACATAGGGAACACCATAAAAACGAAATCCATAAAACTATGGCGCAACTGCAGTTATTCCCAATTCCAGGCCATTTGACTTTTTTTTCCAGGTTCCCACTACATTGTATACAATATTAAATGTACAACTTGTCCCAGAAAAATCAACCCTTCATATAGGTATGTAAACAGAAAAAAATAAAAAAATGATGGCTCTGGGAAGGCAGGGAGTGAAAACGAAAACACAAGAATGGAAAATGACCATGCTGACCAGAGGTTAAAAATTATCTTCAGTGTAAAAAAGGACAAGAAGTCCCGGAAGCGATGATAATGCCCTCACTGACCCGGATCTCAACATCATTGAGTTTGTGTGGGATTACAGGGAGAGACGAAAGGATGTAAACAAGCTTACATCCACAGAAGATCTGTGTTTAGTCCTCCCAGATCAGGGATGCTCAACCTGCGGCCCTCTAGCTGTTGTAAAACTACAACAATCCCAATTGCGACCGGGCCCCTGAGCCAGGGGGGCCCACAGGCCCCCCACCGCCTCCTCCATCAAAATCCAGGCCACTACGGAGTACTAAATCTAATAGGGCGCAGCGCAGGCAGTGAAGACTATGAAAAATGGTTCCCCTAGGCCAGGGATGTCGAAACTCTGGTCCTCCAGCTGCTGCAAAACCCAACTCCTAGCATGCACTAATAGCTGTAGGCTATCCAGGCATGCTGGGAGTTGTAGTTTTGCAACAGCTGGAGGGTCAGAGTTTCGACATACCTGGCCTAAAGGGAACCATTTTCTATAGCCTTCAATGCAAGAACGCCCCCACTTGTAACTCAGTTTTGATTTTTGCGTAACTTATGTGATCAAACTGCTGAAAACAAATATTAAGTAATTTTTTATTTACAAACTGGGGGGCCCAAACTGAACTCTTGCACCAGGGCCCATGAGCTTATAGCTACGCCCCTGACTACAACTCTCACTATGCCCTGCTGTAGGCTATCCGGGCATGCTGGGAGTTGTAGTTTTGCAACAGCTGGAGGGTCGCAGGTTGGGCATCCCTGTCCCAGATGTTTGGAACAACCTCCCTGTCTAGTCCCTTTAAGAACTATGTAAGTGTTGTTTTGAAGGCAAAGGGTGGTCATACCAAATACTGATTGGATTTAGATTCCTCTTTTGTTCATTCACTTTTAATTTTGTTAATTGATAAAAAAATAAAGACTTATTTTTTTTAAAGCTTTCTTATTTTGCAGACTTTTTTTCCACACCTGCCTAATACTTTTACAAAGTACTGTACTTTGGGCCCAATTTATCAAAAGGCTTCTTCTGAAAGGACCACGACACTCAATCTTTAGGTTAGTTGCACTTAGTCTATTATTTCCATCCAATCAATACAGATAAGACATGGCCAACGTTTCGGTTCCATCCTTAAACCTTGTTCACGGCCTCAGCCCCCTCCTCTTGGAACCGAGACGTTGGCCATGTCTTATCTGTATTGGTTGGATGGAAATAATAGACTAACTGCAACTAACCTAAAGATTGAGTGTCTTTCATAAGAAGTTAGATGTGGAAATTTCCATACCACTGAGCACCTTTCTAGACATTATACGTCGGAGCGCCAAGCATTTACTGGACATTCAATTAATCAAAAGGGTTTGACAGGAAAACATTCCTTGTTGTCCATGGCAATCACATTATAGCTTATGTCTTCCTACAGCAGCTTACGGTACTTTCACACTTTCCGCATGGCTATCCGGCAGGCTGTTCCGGCGCTGCGCCGTAGCTCCGCCCCCACCCCCATTATAGTCAATGGGGACGGAGCGGCAGCACACGGGTACTTGCGGCATGGCGGATCCCCCTGCCGCATAGCCATGCCGTGTGAAAGTAACCTAAGAAACTAATTCATATTCAGCGGGCAGCAGATGAAAAACGGGTTTTATTCACTTCAAATTTCAAAGCATTTGAAATAATGTTTTATCTCGCTGGACAAGCCTTTTAAGACATGCTGTAGAAGGGTAAACTTTATATACCTTTTTTGCCAAGTTGGAAGTGTTCATTCTCAAATAATTCTTTAATAAAAAAAAAAAAAAGGAAAAAAAGTACGGTAATTATTAACCATCACATTCATTGGTACAGAGAATTAATAAGATAAATAATTAAAAAACAAAACTGTGAAACCTCTCTAAAGGACCACCCCCTTATCCAAACCAGATTTCCTGAGACAGATCTGAGTTCCACCACATATTATGCATATTGGCCTTCTCTGTGAAGTCCATGTTGCTAGAAGACCGTTTATCAATATAATTTTGGGTGGTCGCCTCAAAGAGGTTTTGCTGTAATATCCGTATGTTCTATAATAAATGTGATTTTAAAGGGGTTGTGCAGGGGTTTTATATTGAAACCCTGGAACCCCTGCCGGTCAGCTGTTTGAACAGGAGGCGGCGCTTCCATGCAAGCGCTGCTTCCTCTTCCTTACACTACACGTCGTCTCCCTTGCAGCGGCGGCATAGTGCAATTACAAGTACTTGCTCCATTCAAGTGAAACAAGCAGGCAGTGTAATGAATAGGAAGCAGCACTCAAATGGAGCACCGCCTCCTCTTCAGCTGATCAGCAAGGGTGCTGGGAGTCGGACCCCCACCCATCTGATATTGATAACCTATCCTGAGGATAGTATAAGACAAAGTTCAGACTAAGCAAATATATAATTACACTCACAAGTGCATAGCCATAAGGCAAACACGGTTGGTTAAAAGATGGCTGCACAATGCATCATAAACTGATAGCAAAAAATAAGAAAAGGGGCTCATTCCAAAAACTTGGAATGAAGGACGCTCTTAGCGCACATTTTTGATCAAAAGTATGTTGGGCCCAAGTACCACGTCACGGCGGCTTCTGCACAAGGGTCCCTAACATTACAGATACTGCCTTTCCTGGACTTACCAGTCTGCTTTCATTCAGGGCACTGCAGGAACCAGCTAAATTGATTTTGTGTTGAGAAGTCCCAGGTACTTGGGCATTGCTCAGTCCAAAAGAGGCGCCGGATAGGTCATCAATGAGGATAGGTCATCAATATAAAACCCCTGCACAACCCCTTTAAACTTTTGAGATCAATAACAGGATAGCATATATAAGATAAAAAGACTTCCTTGCCAAATCGTGTCAAAAAATAAAAGGATTTATTATTATATATTTCATAAAATATGGACATAGCACAGCAGATGGCCACAGTGGTTCAGGTTATCATGGCACCGACTTGGTCCCATACGGGTATGACAATATTAGGCACCAATCTGTAGACCAAACTTGAGTTGAAAAGCAGGATCAGACCCTGTGTGGTATACTTAAAGGGATTTTCCAGGCTCCAGGATAAGGCTGTGTTCATATGTCCATTAGAAATGATCCAGCTGCCTGATCCGGCATAACAGCCAGATCACAGCCGGATCCGGTGGTGATCTGTTAAATCCAGCAATGCTGGAACAGCCTGCCGGAATCATTCACCGGATATGTGAAAGGAGCCCAATTCATGAATATCCAATCAGTGTGTGTCCGACACCCTGCACCGCCACTGATCAGCTGCTTCCTGCAGCCTCCGACGCCGGAACTGAATAAGGATGGAAGTACAGCTCCATTCAAAGTGTAGTGGCCGTACCAGGTTACTGCAGCTCAGCTCCCATTCACCAGTGGGCATTGAGCTGCAGTAACCCAGCAAGGCCACTACACTTTAAATGGCGCTGTACTTGCATCCCCATTCAAAGTGCTACATCGGGTGCTGGAGGCTGCAGGGAATAGTTGATCAGTAGGGATGCGGGGTATCGGACCCCTACTAATTGGATATTAATGACCTATCCTGATGACAGGTCATCAATACCAGGAGTTCGGAAACCCCTTTAAAATGTAACTCCAACTAGATTCTGTGCTATTCTTATAAGAGCTGGGGCTCTCCAAAGCCCTTGTAGGAGTTCTATAAATCTATATGAAGCACGCTCCCATTAATCATAAATGCATGGCGCTCTATGACAGCTTCCAGTCTCATAAAGATACAGTATGACGTTCTGAACCTGAAAACGAAATGATGCTCAAAATCAATTTACACGAGGCACTGCTCCACAGCAATGCATGCTAATTAGGAAAACTGTATGGAAGGTAAGTAAACATGGTATTAGCAAATGTCACCATTTATTGGAAAAAAAAAAAGACTGATGCGTGCTGCCTGTCTACCTGGAGGGACTGGGGTAGAGTCATCCACACCAAGCTGCCCTGTATTTAGGCCCAGTTCGCTGAAAAATTCCCTCTGCAAAACAAAGTAAAAGTTAAAAGGCAAGTTTTAATAGCTACTCTTAAAATGAAATGTGATGATTTTCTACATTTCAGGGCTGCAGTACACTTTCATTTAAAGCAGGGGTGCACAACCAGGGCCGGTGCAAGGATTTTTGCCAACACAAGCGAAGCTACATTTTGGTGCCCCCCCCCCATGATCACATTATGACCCTCTATTGTGTCACACTTCTCTCCCCCCCCCCCCCATGGCACATCATCCCCCCCCATGTCACATTTCTCCCCCTCCATGGCACAGACTACAGACATTTGATTTGTCCCCCCTCCCATCGTGTCACCCGTGACCCCCCCCCGCCCCCATTAATGTTGTGTAATAATTATAAACAATATGCGCTCATCACCTACCAGCTACCCTACGGCAGTCGACAGTCCGTCTGGGCTGGCCGTGTGAGTCACAGTCACCAACAGCTGCTCCAGTCCCTGCTGCTGCCCTCCACGGAGCCACTCGCCAGTCACACACCCCCTGAGTGCCCCCGTGACCATGTTACCGTGATGCCGCTCTGTGAGTGAGGACCGGGGCCGCATGGCACATGCAGGCTGGGGTGGGTGGCCGGCGGCGCAACTCGCCACAAGTGATTTAAAAAAAAAAAAAAAAAGTTAATTTTTCCGCCCCCCCCCTTCTCTGCGCTCTAAGGCAGCCGCTTGGTCTGCCTTATTATAGAACCGGCCCTGTGCACAACAACCCTTTCTGGTCTGGGGGCCGCATTGTCACGTTGCTCCGTTTCAAGGGGGCTGCAAAAAAATTGCTTGTCGGTGCTCATTTGCATCGACCTATTATACAGGTCAATGCACAGTAAACGGGGAGGAATGAACGCTACCATCGTTGAGAGATGTGCTGACACAAAATTCACTGCAGAGGACAAGGCTCACTGGTTATTACCGCCTACTGACCGAGCCCGCTCCCCGTTACAGGTTGTACCTGTGTGGCCAGTGCCCTCCAATACCACTATGCACTTTCCCTTGGGCTAGGGCTACATGACGACATGTGCTGAGTGACATTCATGTCGCGCAATATTTTTTGTAATGATAGTCAATGATGTCGCAACAGTCACACAGAGATCCAACTTGGATGGATCTTTTGCGACTGTCGTGTCGTAGTCGCAGCGTGCCACAGTGTGACATCATTATGACACATGTCGCCGTGTAGCCCTAGCCTTACTAGCAGAGACAGCACACGTTGGTTAACTCTTTAATCACCAGACACTTTTTTGTGATTTAGAGCATGTGCTGGTTTAGTGCTTTTTTATTTTTATTTGTTGCACTACCAAAATAATTTGGAGAAAACTGTGCAAAGTCATTATTAAAATGTGTTCCCTAATTTGTATTGGTCCTTTTTGATATATAATATGTATATGTTCATGTGATAATGGTGACTGTTTTGGTTGGGGTGGGCGTTTTATTTTTATTTATATTTATTGTTTTTATTTTTTATATATTTTTCTCACATATGTTCCCCCAAAAGGTCATTAAAAGACCTATGGGGGACACTGACACTTTTTTATTTTTATTTTTTTCATTGTAACGGGGGCATCCCAGCTACAGAAAAAAATCCCTCTGTGGGAGCTTTGTATAAGGCAGAGTTGATCAGGGTCTGCTAAGACCCTGAAGCTCTGTTCTGCTCTACCGACTCACATGATCACTGGGTCCAATACATAGCCGTTTTCTCTATTCAGTACATAGCACATTGTGCACCTATCTGAGGAGAAGGCAGAAGCGGTAAGAAACTGCTTCAGTCTTCTTCTTGGGTCCTGACAGCCGGGGACCTGACCAGTTCCTGCTACAGTGCAGGAGCAGGGCCTTTAATCAAGCGCAGTGTGGGTGGCAGTCAGAAACACAGCTGATTGCATGTTTCTGTCCACCAGGACAAGAGCCGCAAGCCGTGGCTCTGCAGGCCCCCGGCTTTGGGTTGTGCACCCATAATTTGAAGGGATTCTCTGAAATTTCTATGATGATGGCCTATTCTTAGAAGAGGTCACCAATATTGGATCGACAGCTGTTCTGCAGCAGCTCTGGTGCCAGAAACAGCCACCGGAACTCCACTTACTGTGCAGTGGCCAGAGCTGGTTACTACAGCGCTGTTCACATTCAAAGGTACATGCTCTTTATGTCACTTACAGTATATGGTCAGTAGTTTAATAGGTGGGAATCAGCTTACAAGACTGCCTTTCATTTACAAAAGTGAATGGGGGAAAGACCCTAGGCCCATGTAAGAAGGTTATCCTCTATTATTTGTATCTTGCAGGTGCCCGTAACATTTGCCAAGGTTGCCAAAGAGACTGGAATGTTTTGCTTGTACCATTTGCCAAAGTCTCTGATTCTTTTAAACTGAAAATATTTTTGGGATATTCACATATTAATTATGTATGGAGAGCTTTTTAAGCTTTGTATACTGGAACAGAACACCAGATCTCCCTTCAGGCCCTGACCCTGCCAATGACAATTGCTAGCCTTAAGGAGGCAGGCACAGTTTCAGATTTGTACTCGCTACTAGAGTTGAGCGAACTTGTGTTTTAAGTTCGGCATCCAAAGTTCGGGTTCGGGTTATCCAAGCATCCCATTATGGATTCCACTACCACGGACCATAACGGCATTTGCAACATGGGGTGAAGGACCTGGGGTGTCGTCACCGTCATGTCATCAGTGCAGGGGGCGTGGCTCAGTACTGGATTGGATAAGAGGTCGTAGGCTACCACCTCTTATCTAATCCAGTACTGAGCCACACCCCCTGCACTGATCACATGACGGTGACGTCACCCCAGGTCCTTCGTGTTGTCCAAGGTTCGGGTTCATTGAAGAATCCCCTTATGGATTCCAAATGCCGTTATGGTCCGTGGTAGCAGAATCCATAACGGGATGCTTCGATAACCCGAACCCGAACTTTGGATGCCGAACTTAAAACACAAGTTCGCTAAACTCTACTCTCTACAATTATCTGTGATTTTTTTAATGTTCTAAATAAAGAAGGAGATTTTCATTTTCATTCCGGTGGAGCTGGATTGCTTTCTGTTTAGGCACAATTTAACACATATGGTGACCGAGCACTGTTATTCAGCCCCTCTAGGGTAAAAAAAAAAAAAAAAGTAGACCGATTCATCAAATTTGGTAAACATTTTCAAAGGCAAATTCTGGTGATGTAGTAATAAAACTACAGAAAGGGTTTTTTTCTGCGTTATTTGTGCCTGCAAAGGACACCACCGCCACATCCTCATGTTGTCTCTGCGATTCATCCTATCCCAAATACCATTCTGAAACATGAAAATGCTTTTCACATACAACAGGGGGGTGTAGTGGGAGTTCAGTATGTAAAATTAGCCTAGTAAAGACCATGAATAATCTTCAATAGGAAGAAAAGATCATATACATGGAGCAAGCACAACCCCTGTGTTTTTTAGGGAAGTGCAGAAAATGGTAAAGAATAGAATGATTTGTGCTTCACAAAAAGGAAAAAGGCAATTATTGCGGTCCGTGACCTTTAAAGAGCAATACATGAAGTAAAACAGGGCTAATTTATGATAAAAGAACAAATCAGCCTGCTTCAATTCTAAACGTTACCATATAAAAATGAAAGAATCTGACAGGCTGTCAGGGGATCGCAATGACGTACAATTTTAGGTGATATCCCACTTTTTTCCCTACTGTGTAATGACCAGTGTTGATCGCGAATATTATAATCGCTAAATTTTTATTGCGAATATGGGCACTTTGAGAATTTGCGAATATTTAGAATATAGTGCTATTTATTCGTATTCGCAAATATTCTAGATTTTTTTCCCTTCTGAACCCATGATCCCTCCCTGTTTCTTGCTTGTGGGCCAATGAGAAGGCTGCAATGTCTTTGTCAGAGCTTAGCAACATCCCTAGCAACCAATAGGAAAGTTGCCTACCCCTTACTATATAATAAACTCCCCAGCAGCCATTTTCTGCAGTTATGAGAGATAGTTAGTTAGTTAGCTCATATATATACCGGTAATACAGATAGTTAGTGGGAGATAGTCAGTGTAGGTTAGATAGTGATATAGTGTAGCTGATAGGTTCCAGTGCAGGGTGTTAGGTAGTGTGATAGGAATTACTGTGCTGTGATAGGGATTAGTGTCTGTTAGACACAGTGCTGTGATGTCACAACAATTACACCAATCAGTAATATCTACTCAGACCTGATAAAATGTGATGTTGCACATATTGCGCAAAACAAGATGCCCATCATTAGTGCTGATTTGCGAAAATAATGAGTAGAGATCGCGAATTCTAGAATTCACGAATTTATTGCGAATATTATGTGAAAAATTCACGAAATATCGCGAAAAGGAATATTGCCTATGCCGCTCATCACTAGTAATGACCAGTTAAACATCTCCGCTGAAGAAATAAACATACTGTTATACTGTATATAGTATTACCCGTGTAACTCACCAGTTCTGGAATATCCTTAATCTTTAGTGGAACTTGAATTAATCCAAGATGAGTCCTAAAACTTGCCTGTTCCCCAATATCATAGTTAGGATTGCGAAGGTTAATTAGTACCTGGAGGTAAATAGCAATGTAACCGTTATATTTTGCAAATTATATATATATATATATCTATATAACACAGTATGCCGGATCTCAAAAAGCCATTATTTTTGGCACAATTTACACCATAATTGTTTCACAACAAGATTAGTAAATGTCCCCCAATGATTTAGCTCAACGTTATTGGTATTTACATACCTCAAGAAAATCTTTAGGTGCATACACAGGTCTAAAGAGACTCAAGTCTGGGGAAAAAATATATGAAAAAATTAAATAAAACTGGAAAAAACAAAAAGCATAAATCCCCACAGAAACTGCAGAATAGTCACAGTCACACTTACTTAGTTGTGTATAGTATCAGACTCATCAGTCCGTTTAATATGGAAACTGCTGATAACTATTTGAAATAAGGGAATAACTATTTAGAGTTCTTCAACTGTGTTGTTCTGGACCCATAATGCGTTGTGCCATCACTGGATGTTATTTTAATATACTTCAGCATGAAGAACTTACTTTCTGCTACAAAAATGTTTCAGTTGTCAGATATTCTCTTTAATTCATTATAATGGTGCGCCCTGATGTTTAATCTGTATAGTAATGTGCATGTCCAAGATGTGACATGGAGACAGCTGCAGCAGAAAGGAGACACCTCCTGAGCTGTTATAGGGAGACGAACTGCCACATAAAGGACACAAACCCCCAAGCTGTGACAGGGAAAGAGCTGAAGAAGAGAAGACGCTCCCCATGAGCTGTGACAGGGAAAGAGCTGAAGAAGAAAAGACGCTCCCCATGAGCTGTGACAGGGAAAGAGCTGAAGAAGAAAAGACGCTCCCCATGAGCTGTGACAGGGAAAGAGCTGAAGAAGAAAAGACGCTCCCCATGAGCTGTGACAGGGAAAGAGTTGCAGCAGAAAGGACGCTCCACATGAGCTGTAATAGGGAAAGAGTTGCAGCAGAAAGGACGCTCCACATGAGCTGTAATAGGGAAAGAGTTGCAGCAGAAAGGACGCTCCACCTGAGCTGTAATAGGGAAAGAGTTGCAGCAGAAAGGACGCTCCACATGAGCTGTGACAGGGAAAGAGCTGAAGAAGAAAAGACGCTCCCCATGAGCTGTGACAGGGAAAGAGTTGCAGCAGAAAGGACGCTCCACCTGAGCTGTAATAGGGAAAGAGTTGCAGCAGAAAGGACGCTCCACATGAGCTGTAATAGGGAAAGAGTTGCAGCAGAAAGGACGCTCCACTTGAGCTGTAATAGGGAAAGAGTTGCAGCAGAAAGGATGCTCCACCTGAGCTGTAATAGGGAAAGAGATGCAACAGAAAGGACGCTCCACATGAGCTGTAATAGGGAAAGAGTTGCAGCAGAAAGGACGCTCCACTTGAGCTGTAATAGGGAAAGAGTTGCAGCAGAAAGGATGCTCCACCTGAGCTGTAATAGGGAAAGAGATGCAACAGAAACTAGCAGAGCAATTGGGGCAATAAATGGAGAGATCTCTGGATCCATGTGAGGTACAGGGCTGGTTGTAGCTTTGTTAGAAAGACATTGTCGCGTACTATATGATGTACGGTTTTAATTTTTTTACATCATGGCATAACCCCTTCAATACACTACCACAGAACTGTATGTATACTTTTGTACATGCAAGTAACTGAAAATGCTAACTTTATTCTATCTTGATATGTCTCAATGATCTATCAAAGTCAATGTTAGCTCTGCACACAAGACGGTGGTTTCCTCTGTCAGAAAACATTGATGATATTGAGTTCACTTAATCTATGCCCTCATACAAAGCCACATTAGTGACCAAATGCTGCATATTCTGCCTCGTTTCATTAATGAAATATTCCCCTGTGATTGGCCTTAGTGTTACCTGGTGTATATGGCCATGTCATAGCTACAGCCAAGAAGAAGACATCATGGCTGCGGCAATGGGGCGGCAGAAGAGGAAATGGGCAACTATATATTCTTTATTATTTTATGACAACTGCTGGCTTCAGGTGGCATTTTTTTAATAACTTAACCCCTATAAGTCTTATGCATGTAGAATAATCCTGGCAGATGGCGACGCAGAACTGGGTTGTACGGTGTTAAGTGTGACAGATTTGGTTAAAATGAAAAACTGCTATTTACGAAAAGATGTACCTGGTTCATCGGTCCCCATTTCATTCCACTTGTTGAGTAATTCTTTCTGCTCGTCAGGTGGCCTCTGTAAAGCAAAAAAAAACAGAACATAATGTTAGGAGCTGAGCAAAAACAGAGCCCAGACAGGAGGCGCGTCATGCCGAGCCGATGCAGGACAGTATCGTCAAGCACTGATAACTCAGCAAAGAATTATTTATATAAAAACTGCACGCATACTGGGCCTCTCATCTATAAATATGGTAGATATTAGAAATCTCTGTGTTTTCCACTTCAAAATGATCTTTTTTTCTAGTCTAATCATATAGTATGTCTCATTTTGCAGGATAGTAGACGGAACTAGATAGACGTGTTTCTTTATTCAGTCTTACAAACCATTATGTTACTATTTAAAGGGATTGTCCCATTAATTTATAATAATTTACTCGTGTCTATAGATATTGCTGTTACATACATGTCATGGTGCCACCTGCTATACTTTTGATTAAATGTGTTCAGTGTGCGCCGATTCTTATTTGAGGGCTACCAGGTGGTGAGACTGAGCTACTGAGCACGTGTGGCCACTGACATCGGACACAACAGGTGGACATTCTGAGAAGTAAAGTAGTTAAAACAACATAACAAGCAGGTAACACCAATATCTACAAAGCATATGCTTTGTCTGATCTAACAGAATAAGGCCTCATGCACACGAATGTATTTTCTGTCCGTTCCTTTCTTTTTGCGGACCGTATTACGGAGCCATTCATCTCAATGGGTCCACAAAAAAAAATAAAGTTACTGCATGTGCATTCCATTTCCGTATGTCCGTATTTCCGTTCCGCAAAAAAATAGAACATGTCCTATTATTGTCCGCATTACGGACAAGGATAGTACTGTTCTATTAAGGGTCAGCTGTTCCGTTTTGCATCCGTGTTTTTAGCGGATCCGTTTTTCTAAGGGGTAGGTTCACACCTCTGTTTAACTCAGGGGTAGGCAACCTTTGGCTCCCAGCTGTTTTGAAACTACAACTCCCAACATGCATAGTTGCTCTGTTCTTCTAAGAACTTACATAGAAATAAATGGAGCATGCTGGGAATTGTAGTTTCACAACATCTGGGAGCCGAAGGTTGCTGATGCCTGGTTTAACTGATACGCGGGCTGTTCTGGCAAGAGTTCAATGAATCCTGCCTAGCTGGATACTACTGCTGTTCACCGCCAGACCCTATTCACTACAATGGGGTGCTAGTTTTCAATGTTTTTTTTTGTCCATCCGAAAGCTGGAAAGCAGCCGGATCCCATTATAGCCAATAGGGTCCTGCGGTGAATGGCAGTATCTGCCAAGGCCAGATTTGGTGAACTCTGACAGATTGTTCTCTGCTGAACCTACCCTATCAATTTGCATAATTGAATATTTTGCCTATGTGAGCTGGTTATAAAGAATGACAGATGATATAAGACACTAGAGATCTGTAAAATGCTGTTGGGTACAGTAAACACCCAAAGCAGATGGACAGTACCTTGCGTGCAAGAGGAATATTGAGCTCTGTACACATACTGTTCAAGCTCTTCAGGACTCTCTTCTCCCAGCTTGCCTAAAAGAAGGAGAATAAAGACACAATGTAGACTAAACAGTCATCAGTCCTAATCAGTGCTTTTACCGTCATCCATAAAGATCACTAGCGTCTGTCACCACAATCAACCTAGTAAACCAGTTATACTGCCCAGAAGGGTTGACCTTGGTGAATTAAATGAGCCCTCTATGGCCTCAACCGGATTTACAATTGCAGCCAGGCTTTAATTCTTCTGCAAATGAGGTGCTCAGAGCGCCAAGGATGCCTAGAGCTGCTTTTTTTTTGCGCTTGCATCGCTTACAGTTTGGATAATTTATTGAACAAATATTAAAGATGTCAGACCCTGCTTCATCTAGACACCGCACAAAAAGAGGGTAGTATAATTTTAAAAGCCACAAATCAGCTGTATTAAAGGGGTTGTCTCACTTCAGCAAATGGCATTTATCATGTTAATTGAAGGCACTTACTAAGGGTCTTTTCACACTAGCGGCAGGACGGATCCGACAGGCTGTTTATCCTGTTGGATCCGTCCTGCCGCTATTTCGCCGTGCTGCCGCTCCGTCCCCATTGCCTATAATGGGGGCGGGGGCGGAGCTATGGCGCAGCACGGCAGTGCACGGCGAGAGGCCGCCAGACATGCAGTACTTTTAGTCTGGCGGCCTCTCACTGTGCACTGCCGTGCTGCGCCATAGCTCCGCCCCCGCTGCTATTTCGCCCCCATATACGGCGAAATAGCAGCAAGATGGAGTCTTGAGCTCCACTGAAAGTCAATGGGGGATGGATCCGTCCCCACTGACTTACATTGTGTGCCAGGACGGATCAGTTTGGCTCCGCTTCGACAGACGGACAGCAAAATACTGCAGGCAGCGTTTTGGTGTCCGCCTCCAGAGCGGAATGGAGACTGATCGGAGACAAACTGATGCATTCTGAGCGGATCCTTTTCCATTCAGAATGCATTAGGGCAAAACTGATCCGTTTTGGACCGCTTGTGAGAGCCCTGAACGAATCTCACAAATGGAAAGCCAAAACGCTAGTGTGAAAGTAGCCTTACTTGTGCGCTACCAATGCTGGAAAAATGCAAAGTGAACATGATAACGTACTCTGATTAGGTCACAATGGATACGCTGCAGCCGAGAGATTGCTAAGAAGAAAGCCAGCTATAAATAAGAAGCTTGCTGGCTGAATACTCATTCAGCCCCAATTCTACATGACAACAGCTGAATCTGAGGAGTTAGGCTACTTTCACACTTGCGTTCTTAATCCTGGTATTGACATCTGGCAGAGGATCTCAATACCGGAAATAAATGTTTTGATTTTGCATATCAGAATGCCTCAGTTCCGTTAGGATGCGGTTGTGTGAAATATAACGGATCTGTCACTAAATACATTGAAAGTCAACGGCGACCGATCAGTTTTTTCAGTCACAGTTGACTTACATGGTTTTCAGAGCTGAATCCGTTTTTTTCAGTTTTTATGACCGGACACAAAACAGCATCTTGCAGCGGTTTTGGATCTGATCAAAGAACTAAATGCTGCCGGAACGAAAGACATCCTGATGCATCCTGAACTGATCTCTTTCCATTCAGAATGCATGAGGAGTAAACGGGACCGTTTTTTCTGGTATTTAGATCCTCTGCTGGATCTCAATACTGGAAAACAACAACGCAAGTGTGAAAGTATAATTAAACAACCAGGATCAGAATTATCTCTAAACCCAGCCATCGCAGCAGGGTGTTAGCTGTATGTTAGAACTGACATCCATTGCCAATAGTGTGGGCAGATCACTGCAGTGTATATATACTATGGTTGGCAGGAATGACCTGCCAGATAAAAAAAAGGGCATGCAAAACTGTAATGCTCATTAAAAATGATAATCTTTACATTTAATAATTAAGTAATGGGCAGAATGCAGATCCTTTATTGTGGATAGGATAGAGGCAGGATAAAATGTAAATTTTATTGATGTATGTGTGTTGTGCAATTTTTTGGTGCAATTTATTTGAAGTTGTGTTACAGACGCTAGTAAACGTCTGGGTTGTGGCATCAATAAACAGTCTAATTAGGGGAAGCAGGGTGGGCAAGCACTCATCTTATCCCTTTTTGTGGAAATAAAAGACGCCTTACTTAACAATCAAGGAAGTATGCTTTCTGATATGAGAAGGAGATAACATGCACAAAAGTCTATGTTATCCCTTCCTCTGGGGTCATGTATAGTGGAGAGGTGGCTCTATGTCTCGTCTCCCCTCTCTGCAGTCTGTCGGCGCGCCTCCTCCTCTCCTCCAGGCTGGCTGAGATCACAGCCGGCTGAAGGGGGTGCTGATTCAAGCTGTTCTATCTCAGGATGCACAGCAGCTAGAGTTACGAGTCAGGTCTCGTTTTAGGGCTGAAATCCAATAATTAAAAAGTCTCCGATACGTTGCCTGTAAATATTTCGCTGCAGGTCCCAAGGTGAAGTGGGTAAAGTTCACACTAGTCAATATATATAATATATAGGACCTCACTGATTCTTAATTTTCAGGAAAGATTCCTCCTATGTTCAGGTCATAGGCGTATTGCCGACCCAGGGAAAAGAACATCAATCTTCACACGAGACACTGTCCCTCTGGGTAAGTCGCTCTTTGAAGTATCAGAAGGTCACATAGCTAGTGAAGCATCATCGACAGAATCACATATAAGGGGTTTTATTTATACATACAAACGTGGTAAAGTTAAAAGCATAACATTAATAAGATCACCCTCGTATTCCTGCCAGGCTTCGTCAGGGGCGAATACTCCACCCGCTTTAGGGGCTGTCTTTTTAGATCTTTAAATTCATATCCCTACCTCCCCCTATCAAGTACCCATATAAAACAATTCTCTAAAAATATCAATAATACAGACATTTCATATTTATAAATTCACACTCGATGCGCATACTTTGTCTATCAAAGTTCTAGAAACTAAAAAGCTAATTGTTTTCCCGTTCATAAAACTACAAACGCCCATTTATCACTACTCCGGTCACATTATTCACTCTGACCAATAGAAGATTACACTTCATTTCATTCATGAGAGATGAATATCCCTCCCTCTCGTATTCACTCACAGAGATCTGTTCACATGATATACTCCAGAACCAGGGACCGCACCCTCCTCACCTACAAACTAATCCCCTCAACATTAAATACTGCACCATATCCTTTCTATCCGCTGGGTGCTGTTCACATAGTCAATACAACTAAAACTAAAGCTACACTTTTCCCAATCTCATATTAAAATCATTAATCGCAATTTGAAATCAAATGGAATTTCGTAGCAGTTCCATCACGCCAAACAGGGCTTTAGGTCAAACTCCACATTTAGTCCCTGTGGTTGTAATGTGTCTACTTTATAGATCCATTCCACTTCACAGCAATTGCTTTTCGCGACAGGATCTCCTCCACGCCAATGTGATTTGACTATTTCAATTCCAGTGAACATTAGTCCACTCTGGTTTTTTGTATGGACTTTTTTTAAAGTGTAGGGGATACAAGACGGTGGTTTCCTCTGTCAGAAAACATTGATGATATTGAGTTCACTTAATCTATGCCCTCATACAAAGCCACATTAGTGACCAAATGCTGCATATTCTGCCTCGTTTCATTAATGAAATATTCCCCTGTGATATTCCCCTGCTGGATCTCAATACTGGAAAACAACAACGCAAGTGTGAAAGTATAATTAAACAACCAGGATCAGAATTATCTCTAAACCCAGCCATCGCAGCAGGGTGTTAGCTGTATGTTAGAACTGACATCCATTGCCAATAGTGTGGGCAGATCACTGCAGTGTATATATACTATGGTTGGCAGGAATGACCTGCCAGATAAAAAAAAGGGCATGCAAAACTGTAATGCTCATTAAAAATGATAATCTTTACATTTAATAATTAAGTAATGGGCAGAATGCAGATCCTTTATTGTGGATAGGATAGAGGCAGGATAAAATGTAAATTTTATTGATGTATGTGTGTTGTGCAATTTTTGGTGCAATTTATTTGAAGTTGTGTTACAGACGCTAGTAAACGTCTGGGTTGTGGCATCAATAAACAGTCTAATTAGGGAAGCAGGGTGGGCAAGCACTCATCTTATCCCTTTTGTGGAAATAAAAGACGCCTTACTTAACAATCAAGGAAGTATGCTTTCTGATATGAGAAGGAGATAACATGCACAAAAGTCTATGTTATCCCTTCCTCTGGGGTCATGTATAGTGGAGAGGTGGCTCTATGTCTCGTCTCCCTCTCTGCAGTCTGTCGGCGCGCCTCCTCCTCTCCTCCAGGCTGGCTGAGATCACAGCCGGCTGAAGGGGTGCTGATTCAAGCTGTTCTATCTCAGGATGCACAGCAGCTAGAGTTACGAGTCAGGTCTCGCTTTAGGGCTGAAATCCAATAATTAAAAAGTCTCCGATACGTTGCCTGTAAATATTTCGCTGCAGGTCCCAAGGTGAAGTGGGTAAAGTTCACACTAGTCAATATATATAATATATAGGACCTCACTGATTCTTAATTTTCAGGAAAGATTCCTCCTATGTTCAGGTCATAGGCGTATTGCCGACCCAGGAAAAGAACATCAATCTTCACACGAGACACTGTCCCTCTGGGTAAGTCGCTCTTTGAAGTATCAGAAGGTCACATAGCTAGTGAAGCATCATCGACAGAATCACATATAAGGGGTTTTATTTATACATACAAACGTGGTAAAGTTAAAAGCATAACATTAATAAGATCACCTCGTATTCCTGCCAGGCTTCGTCAGGGGCGAATACTCCACCCGCTTTAGGGGCTGTCTTTTTAGATCTTTAAATTCATATCCCTACCTCCCCCTATCAAGTACCCATATAAAACAATTCTCTAAAAATATCAATAATACAGACATTTCATATTTATAAATTCACACTCGATGCGCATACTTTGTCTATCAAAGTTCTAGAAACTAAAAGCTAATTGTTTTCCGTTCATAAAACTACAAACGCCCATTTATCACTACTCCGGTCACATTATTCACTCTGACCAATAGAAGATTACACTTCATTTCATTCATGAGAGATGAATATCCCTCCCTCTCGTATTCACTCACAGAGATCTGTTCACATGATATACTCCAGAACCAGGGACCGCACCCTCCTCACCTACAAACTAATCCCCTCAACATTAAATACTGCACCATATCCTTTCTATCCGCTGGGTGCTGTTCACATAGTCAATACAACTAAAACTAAAGCTACACTTTTCCCAATCTCATATTAAAATCATTAATCGCAATTTGAAATCAAATGGAATTTCGTAGCAGTTCCATCACGCCAAACAGGGCTTTAGGTCAAACTCCACATTTAGTCCCTGTGGTTGTAATGTGTCTACTTTATAGATCCATTCCACTTCATAGCAATTGCTTTTCGCGACAGGATCTCCTCCACGCCAATGTGATTTGACTATTTCAATTCCAGTGAACATTAGTCCACTCTGGTTTTTTGTATGGACTTTTTTTAAAGTGTAGGGGAATGCTATGTGTCTCCAAGCCCTTTTTAATATTAAGGATATGCTCCTGAATTCTTGAATTTTTTCGCAGTACAGTGTCTCGTGTGAAGATTGATGTTCTTTTCCCTGGGTCTGCAATATGCCTATGACCTGAACATAGGAGGAATCTTTCCTGAAAATTAAGAAGCAGCTAGGGCTGAAATGATTACTCGAATTAATCGATTAACTCGACACAAAAAAATCCTCGATGCAAATTTTTGGCATCGATGATTCGTTTGTGCTATGTGACCATGGAGTGTGAGTGAAGAGCTTGCTATTACTCACACTCCAAGGTCACCCGCCTGCTGGCACAGTGCTGCACTGGACCCTGATGTACACACATCGTCAGGACATCGTCAGGCACTATCACCTGGTGCTGTGTGATGTCAGGTCCCGATGCAGAGCATGAAGAAGAGGATGGAAGATCTCTGGAGTGTCGGCATCACCCCTACAGGAAGGGTAAGTATTTCAGTTCACTGGCGCTGTGGCTGGACACTGATAGCTAGAAGGGGAGTGGGGGAATTGATGGCAGTGGGGGCAGCTGGTTGCACTGGGGGCAAGCTGATGGTATTGGGGGAGGAGTTGGTGGCACTGGGAGGGGAGCAACTGGTGACATGGGGAAGCTGGTGGCTTTGGGGGAGGAGCCGGTGGCATTGGAGGGAGAACTGACTGAGCAGCAACTGATCGAAGCAGTCTCACAGAACTTGACACCAAGGGGTGCAGATTTCCAAATAAAGTGATACACAGTAAGGATAAATCCAAACAATTTGTTATTAATCCAAGTCTCACATATAACACGTTTCTGAGCTCAAAAGACCCCTTCCTCAGGTAGCAGAGACATGAGGAGCGGGGTAGTTAAATCACATTGTATGATCAATGTAGATCACAATAATATTGGTAAAGGTACATATAAATTACCGATTTTAAAATACCATTGTACACAAGAGGTTAAAACATGCCAGTGTGCCAGATACAGAAAAGGGGAATGTATTGGTACTTTGCCCAAAGATGCTGGTCTCCTGAGTAGGCATAGATAAACTAAATTACAGCTTGTGGCCATTTATGGTTATATGTCAGAACTTGTGTACACCTCCAGTAAATGGACCATGAGGTTAGAGCAGAGCACATGTAAGCAGCGTCCGCGGTTTTCAACGGAACAGGAGATTTTTATTTCAGGATAGGTAATCAGTATCTGATCGGTGGGAGTCCAACACTCAGGACCCCTGCCGATCAGCTGTTTGAGAAGGCACTGGCGTTCCTGTGACGACATATTCATCGGTCACGTGGCCCCGGCGCATATCTGGGGCTGATGCAATCATATCTGGGGCTGAGTGCAATACCAAGCACAGCTGCTATCTCAAACAGCTAATCAGCAGGGGTCCTGGGTGTCAAACGCCCACCGATTAGCAGTTTTAAAATCTTGGAAAATCCTTTCAATATGTGACCTCTAGTTTACCCACTCATTTACTTGCTGTACTATTTATATACAGTATTTTTAGTCCCATAAGACACATTTTTTCCCCCCGCGTCTTATGGGGCGAATACTAATGAGCTCTTCCATTATGGAAGCACTCATTAGTACCGGAGGCAGTTGGCTGTGCTGTGGCTGCGCACAGCGTGAGGGCGCTCTGTGACCTCACGCTGTGCGCGTCAGAACACAGCACAGCCGATGGAGGAGGAGGAGGAGGAGGAAGAAGAGCGCTGGAGCACAGGAGTGGCGGCGTCCGGAACAGGAGAGGTAACTGTTTTTTTATTTTATTAAACATGAGCTAATAGGGGATGCTGGGGGCTCATCTGAGGCAATGGGGCTGCTGGGGGCTAACATGAGAGGCAATGGGGGCCACTGAGGTGATATGAGGCAATGGGGGCTGCTGGGGGCTAACATGAGAGGCAATGGGGGCTGCTGGGGGTTAATATGAGAGGCAATGGGGGCTACTGGGGGCTGATATGAGGCAACATTGTCATAGGCTGGGGACAGATTAGTCTGTGGAAGTACTGTTTCTTTAGGAGCTTCTGTAACCTAAACTGTGCTGTACTCTGTGTACAGTCCAAATGTATTAACCCTACGAGTGCCTTTGCCTTCTTTTAGTCATGCTATATTGGTTGTTTTTGCAGCGTTGTGATACAGCCAGAGATAGCACATTTAGAAACCAGAGTTGGGAGTAAGAGCTGCTGTATCTCAGCTAAAATTGCAATCAATGTCTTCTTTTAAGGCCCCTTGACAAAGTCCAATATTCAGGCAAATTATCGCTAATAAGTGTTTGAGTGTTTGCTCGTTAGCAATAATCAGCACCTTGAAGGTACCACCAATTACCTAAAGAACAAGCAAAACACTTGTTCATCAAGTAATAGATCGCTGGTGCAGTCACCTAAATTATCATTTGTGGGCAGCAGATTGTGCTGTCTAAACAGCAATTTGCTGCCCACAAACAGTGATTCTGCATAGGGGTGAGTGATGGCAATAGCAATCCCTCCTCTCCATACTGTGGAGGGGATCGCTGGTTGTAAATGCAGCGGTCACCTCCACTGATGAGCAGGCAATTGTTGGGAAGGAACGCTTCCTTCCTGACAATTGTCTACTTCATTGAGGGACCTTTACAGCTCAAACGTCTGTCCGCTATACAGCCTGATAAAGTGTGGTTAGAAGCAAGCACATGTCTCTCAAATCCTTGGCTACTGAAGAGCCCCCTTGCAAGAACATATCAAGGTGGCAACATATCAGACATTTGGGCAGCAAGAGAACTAAATAGGACCTGTCAGCTCTCCTGACATCTCTGTTTTAGTAAAAGCTTTTTTCCCATAAAACAATTCTGGAGCATCTTATCTTAGAACACTGCGCTGTATCGTTCCTCAATTACTACTGCTGAATATCTATACTAATAAAATCCCTATGTGCTTTGTGTTCGTGCGTGTGTGCCGATTTGTCAAGTGCGCATGCGCAGCGCACAGATCAATCGGCACACACTCCACGGACACTACATGTGCGGCATCCTATTGTAATGGCAGAGGGGCCTGGTGCAGTCACTGTATTGCACCGGCCCGGCTCAGAGAAGTAATACTATGAATAACTGTAATAATAATAAAGATTTTCACTTCTTCACTTACTACATGGTGAGGCAGGAGGCCGGACGGGCACAGACCACCCCCATACCAGTGTCAGCCACAGACCCCCCCCCCCCCCAAATAACAATGTCATCCACAGATCCCCCATAACAGTGCGTCATCCACAGATCCCGCATAACAGTGTCATCCACAGATCCCCTATAACAGTGCCATCCACAGATCCCCCATAACAGTGTCAGCCACAGATCCCCCATAACAGTGCCATCCACAGATCCTCCATAACAGTGTGTCATTCACAGATCCCGCATAACAGTGCGTCATCCACAGATCCCCATAACAGTGCCATCCACAGATCCCCCATAACAGTGTCATCCGCAGATCCCCCCCATAACAGTGCCATCCACAGATCCCCCATAACAATGCCATCCACAGATCCCCCCCATAACAGTGCCAGCACTAATGTTCTAGTGCCCGTTATTGTAACGGGCATAATGTCTAGTATATGAATAAAGTGGCATTCGGGTGTTCTCTTTCCTTGTTAAAGGAAAGTGTTGGTGTCCTATAATCACACAGTGTCCAATGCAGCCTTATATGTGAGTAAGGATCGCTAATGTATTTTGATCTGAAATGCGTAGACGCAATTGTAACTGGTTTTATCACACTGGAAAATATTAAAGGTTTCAAATTATTTATTCAAGCTGGACTTTTTCTTCAAATCAGCGTTATATTTGAAGATGCTCCAGAATATATATTTTATGGGGAAAACAAGTATATACTAAACCAGACGTGACAGATCCTCCATAAGTTATACTTCAGGTGTCCCGGAAACAGAGAGGTGAGGGGTGCACAGAAAAAGGGTGATAACCCGTCTTCAGTGTTTGAGATCCTTCCTTGTAGCCATGCTTACAGATCATGTTGCCTCTCAAACACCAACAGAGAGCGAGGAAGCCAGACAGGATTTGCTGGGTATTGATAAGCACCACAAGTTGGAGGATTTAAAATAATAATTACAAGCTTTTCTGGCATAAACTATCTATATACGTGGTCACAGGTCCTGCTCTGTCACACGCTGCCACAGATCTGGCAGCAGGACCCAGCAGACAGGCCCACTATAATCTCTGCTCGTAAGTAAGCAGAAAATAATTCTTTGGTCAGTCAGTCAGAAAATTGCATTTTCACAGAAAATGATTAATCATTTCTTATATAAGTTTATACGTATCCTGTTGGGCCTCTATTTTAACTAAATTATGCTCCAAAAATGACTAGGCCCAGACACAATAACATTAAAGGTCACCAAAACATGACTGCTCGGCATGCATCACTGTACAGTACCTCTGGGCGATCATAGCACCGCCGATGCGCTCACTACCTACCTGAGCTCGCCTCATATATGCCAGGGGTTCTTTAATATGTTCAGCAGGCGCTGCTGGATGAGATGGAGCTGGAAGCCTAGAACCCCAAAACATTAATCAAATGTAAAATCCAATGTATTGATCAGAAAGCTAATCACAAGGTGTAGGGCGATGTAATCTGTCAGAGAATCCGGCAGCAAGTGATGAATTTCCCTGCAGCGCCTCCACAGGTGACTTAAAGAATCACACAGTACACACTGAAAAATGCATAAACCTGGAGCAGTAAGTGGCACATTTGCAGTCTATTCATCAAGGCCTTAAGGACCTAGATGCAAGGAAATTCTAGTGGGAGAGAGGCCATATCCCACCCTCTCCATTCTTCCTTTCTATCAGTTTTATCCATATGCTTTGTGCTTTACTCATTTGATGTCGATAAGAGGGTCTCATGGGCAGTAACCACATTCCCTCGGATTGTGGTCCTGGGTTCTCATGTGTCCATCTTTGTCCTTGTGTAATAGTTTGTTATTTATAAAAATCTGTGAAGAAATTAAAGGGAATCTGTCCTCTCAGTGCATTCCATAGCTGGATTGAGGGCACTGAATACTCTCCCCATTCCCTCACTCTGCGCCCTCAATCCAGCCATGGAATGCACCGAGAGGACTCCTGCGCATGTGCACATAATGGAGAGGACTCCAGGAGAAGTCCTTTATATGAATTCCATAGCCAGTTTGCAGACTTATAGCAGGTGAATGGGGGTGAGTATTGAAATACAAATTACTAATCTGGAGTCGGCGGCAGGTATTCTACACATGTATTATTATACTCTGGCTTGCCGGATGCAACAGATTCCCTTTAAATTTCAAAATCCACAGCATGCTCATTCTTGTGCAGAATCGCCTTGGATCTACGACAAAATTTGTGTGACATATGTGGGTTTTGCTGCAGACTCATAACAAAATCTGCAGCACAACACGGGGAGATTTATCAAACTAGTGTAACGTAGAACTGCCTTAGTTGCCCAATCAGATTCCACCTCTCATTTTCCAAAGGAGCTGTCCAAGATGAAAGGTGGAATCTGATTGGTTGCCATGGGCATTTGCATAAGCGCTCATTCCCAATAATTAGCCTGTGTGAAAGGTGCCAGTATTCACCTGATGAACAAGCTCATTCACTCCTGTTCTTGCGCAGGAGATCGCACGGTCTAAACAGTGATCTGCTGCCCAGAATTTCTATGGGAATAAGTGATGTATAGATTGCTTGTCCCCTTACAGCAGAGGTGATAGCTCCATGGAAATGAAGCTCTCATCTCCCCGATAAGTAGGGTACATTCGTACAAACTTAAGCCAGCCGTGCCCACACTGCGGACTGCAAATTGTGGTCCGTAATGCACGGGAAATGGCTGTGTGAGTTCTGTATTGCTGTGCGGACCCATTCACTTGAATGGGTCCTAGATCCACAATATACACCAAAAGATAACATGCCTTATCTTCTGCTGTGTGGAGGCACGGACCAAAAGGCCCACCGAAGCGCTTCCGATCCATGCCTCTGCTGAGGATCGTAAGGATCGCAGAGCCATTCAAGTTAACGGGTCCGCATCCATGATACGGGATTCACGCAGCCAGTGCCTGTATATTGAGGAACAGCCGTTTGCGGACAGCCCACTGTCGTGTGAACGGACCCTTAGGTAATTATCTGTAATGTCTGGTTCGTTCCCAATAATTGCCTGATACATTGGTCCATGTAAAAGGCCCCAAACAGCAAAATGCAGAGTACAAAGAAAAAATCCTCCAGAAAAGGAGGGCTGACAGGTTCTCTTTGAACTGTATTACTTTACTGTGTATACGTATATATATATATATATATATATATATATTGTCACTGGGTCAATAAATCATCGTTTTTTGAGATTAGAGTGCTGCCGTCCTTTTTTCATATCTATATAGTGGGAGTTAGCTTTACAAATGGTAGGCAACTAGCAGGATTGGATGCAGCATAAGGGTTTTATTAAAAAAAAGAAACAACAAAATAATCCCAACAGGATGGCTTAATACCGTCAGCCATTTAAAGTTCAATCACATAAAGCACCTCAGCCAAAACAATAGTCAGTTCTCATACCGCCGTGTGTCTTATAACAGTCCGTATGCAAACAGTCACCTTGTGCAGGGTCTCGTTCTCTCTCTCTCTGGTGCACTGTGGAGAATAATGCTCCCAATCCTCTCCATTAGAGTCTTTCTTCCCCCTGCTCCCAGGCAGCCATTCCCTTTTTAACTACCTTTTTTAAGTCCGGGGTAAACTGCCGGAACAGCGACACTGCAATCCCTGGACTTCGATAATTGAGATTAGCAACCTGCATGGCACATCTGTGCCCTCTAGTACCTTCCTGCTGGTTGCCTACAATATACACTGTATATATAAATATTATACTATAATGTATATATACACATACATACAATAATTTAAAGATTTGTAAGGTGATACATACACATTAAGCTCACGATACACAGCATTATGAAGTTTTTTCTCCCAACCTAAAAAAAAAGAAAAGTGGTTAAGCAAGGAGGAATAATTAAATCTCATTCACCAAGTATAGATCACAAACATATTCCATAACACTGCCTCCAGCCTCTCAATTCATGATCACAATCTTATTACCCAATTGTATTATTTCGTCTGAATACTGCCGATTTAGAATAACCTCGCAATGGCATATGGGTGTAAAACAAAAGCCGTCGGCCGGCGCTTCATTGTGTAATGAATAGAGAACACATTGCCACAAACGTCTCCAGCAAATACTCAGCTGCTTGCTGCATTTATACATAAATGCAATTTAAAGGGGTATTCGGGTTATAACAATTTATCCCCTATCCCCATTTCAGTGGGAAACCTACTACTGGGACCCTCACCGATTACAAAAACGGGGGCCCCATATCCTGTGGAGCCCCCCTGAAATGGACAGAGCTGCCATCTCCAGCGCTCTCATAAAAGTGAATGAAGCGGCTGCGCTTTTCCGACCAATGGGCTCCATCCATTTTAGGGGGCTCCACAAGGTACGGGACCCAGTTCTGCTGATCTGACAGTAATCTCTTATCCTGTGGACTGGGGATAACTTGTTATAACCAGAATACATCTTTAAAGGGAATGTGTCATCACAAAATAACCTATTGTTTAAATCACTCTTTTTATGTTTAACATATTTTCAAAGAATTTTTTATGCTATTTTCAACTTTCCACAAAAACCAGTTGCCTGCTTATCTTTGATTCTAATCCTGCCTGTAATAATATCACCTCTGTGTACAGATAAGACAGGATCCACCATTTACAATAGGTGATTGTCAGGCCTTATCTATTCCTTCCTTGTACAATGACCTCTGCACAGGACACAGAGCAGGCCTAGAAAACTCTCCCATAGAAGTCAATGAGATCCCGTCCTGATTATTGTGTCTATGTCCCATGGGGCTACCGTAAAGCAATTATCTTAATGCTTTCTAAATGCTGTTAGGAGCAGCTCAGGCAAGACGGCCGCCCCCATAATCATGATCAGGAAACAGAATCAAAAAATCTGTACTCAAAAAATAAAAACAGATTAGATTAGAAAAAAGGAGATGTGTTACCACCTGGTTTTAACTGTCAGATAAAATTTTGGGTGACATTTCCTTCAAGTGCAGATGCTCTTTTACAAGTAGAAGTCTTGTGGAACAGCACAGTGACCTACCTGATGCCTTCAAAAAATCTTTGATATCTTCCTTAAGTGTTTCAAGTTTAATATCTGGACTGAACAGACATCCCTGTAAAATACAAAAAAAACATTGAGAGGAATTGAATGCAGCCTCTAAACATACCATACATCCAGAATGTGACATCACTGTGGTCATTAGAACTGCTCCAAACAAATATTAAAAGCACACCTGCCCCTGAGCAAGGATGGAGAAGAAGAAGATGCACCATGAACATTTATTAGGAGCTCAAAATAAAAGACAGATACGCTGCCTACAAAGCTCTAGAATCAAAGTGCTCTTGCACTAAATATTTCAATGCTCTACCAAAAATCCTTCCACAACCAACACAATTCTTTCAAGAAGTATAATGCGTCAGCTATAAAAGATACTGGAAATCTGGTACAACACTCACCGACCCGAATGGACTTTTGCTCAGTCCAGTTAGAGAAATCTCAGAGTAAGGCTACATTCACACGACCGTATTTTTTTCATCCGTATTTTACGGATGCAAAAAACCGAAGCCGTATGTCCGCATTTTGCGGAAGAAGGCTTCTGTATGTCTTCCGTTTTTTGCGGATCCGCAAAATACTGAACTGGAGGGAGGGGAAAAAAAAAACCCATAGGGGCATGTTCTTCAATAAAATATTCTAATAATAATACGGAAACGGATCCGCAAAATACGGATAACATACGGAAACCTTTCCGAATGTTATCCGTTTTTTGCAGACCCATTGACTTCTATGGGGCTGCGGACCGATTTTTGCGGACAATTATAGGACATGCTTCATATTTTTGCGGATGAAATATGCGGACACACGGATGCGGACAACTTACGGAAAGTTGCCCGCAGATTTTAAAAGGCCATAAAGATGAATGGGACCGTATCTATTCCGCAAAAAACGGAAACGGATGCGGATCGGATGCGGAATGAAAAATACGGTCGTGTGAATGTAGCCTAAGGCCGAAGGGGTCCGAACTCTAGAGTTCTTTTCAGTCTGGAAATCAGCGGTGGTCCAAGATCTCAGACTTCATTAAAAGTGTTGGGCACAAATATTCAGCACTTCGAGAATTTGAGAATAATTTGAATATATAGCTATATATATTTGTATTTTCGAATATTCATCATTTTTTCCCCTCTGAACCCATGATCCCTCCCTGCTTGTTGCTTGTGGGCAATGAGAAGGCTGCAGTGTCTTTGTCTGAGCTTAGCAACATCCCTAGCAACCAATAGGAAAGTTGCCTACTCCTTTACTATATAAGAAACTCCCCAGCAGCCATTTTCTGCAGTATTTTGCAGTTCTGAGAGAGACAGCAGTGTCATTGCTGTGCTCTGTGCTGTCCTGTGTCATTACATTAGATAGTTAGTTAGCTTATATATATAATACAGATAGTTAGTGGGAGTCAGTGTACTGTAGGGTAGATAGTGATATAGTGTAGCTGATAGGTTCCAGTGCAGGGTGTTAGGTAGTGGGATAGGTTCTGCTGTCCATACCTACATGCTACATACATAGTGCTGAGATGTCACAACAATACTTAGTGCACCAATCACTGTTTCACATATGGCGCCAAAATATGTGCATCAATTGCCGATTTGCACAATTTGCGAATATATCGGAGCACTCTATCTGCATATAAAGCTATTGTAATGTTCTGCCGTGCCAACCATTTTCTCCAGTCTCAGGAAACTTCTGGCAACTTGAAAAATGTAGCAAAAGTGACCCACGCCTGTATTGAGCACGCAATACGCGAATATTACACTGCTGATTTTCGCGCTCATCACTATTCATTAACGCCATCTTCCCATATGTATATATGACATATCAGAAGAGCATTTTCACTGTATTTGCCCTTTAAGCTTGATACAGGGATTAGAAAACTATCTCCCTCCCGATGTACATTCCCAATACAGCAAACAGGTGATTTACAAGTACAGACTAGAGAGATCTGAAGATTTCGGAGTAAGCACTACACACTTCATTTTAGCAATCTGTGGGGGTCACGGGGCACAGTTTCCTGCCAATGACATCTTCTGGTATGTTATTGATAATATAGATCTGTATATACCCTGCATAGCAAGCTGCTGAATGCTGTTCACAGCCAAATCTGTCTGACGCCTTGGTCTTCAGCCTGTTTTCCTCCTTGTGAAGAGTTTTCTGGGCAGATTTATGATCAAAAAGTTCAACTTTGATTTGGTCAAAAATCCTCTGTAGGGAGTTGCTGTGGTAGGCAGGTGGTAGGAATCTGCTGGGCGACAGATACTTTGCTTTCCCAGACCATTCCCTTCACTTTCTCCACAGCTTATTACACTGGTCAGGAGAGGACAGAGAGGGACAAGCCGTCTGACAGTGTCCAGCACTCTGCAGCTTGCTATATAGTGTATATACAAGGCCTCTGCAGACCCCAAACAAAGGAATCATTTTAATTAGACCCAAATAGAAGAATGTCCTTTCTATTTAAAAAAAACATGCAATTCAATAAAAAAAATATATGATGCAGTGGTGTCTATAGCAAGATGTTTTCCACCAGAAATATTCGTTCTGGCAATTTCTCTAGTTGGAAAATCTTTTTTATATACACCTATCAGCCATAACCTTAAAAGAGGTTTTCTGTTTTGCATCAACCTCTTTTAAAATAATCATTTAACAAGGTTGCTGTGATTGAGTAATTTACTTCTTTTACCCTTATTGCTCCAATCTTCCGTTCTGGGCTTTGGTCAGATGACCATGAAGCTCTTATTTCCTGTGATGTTATGTCCATGGGCGTGTCAACGCAGTAACAGCGGAGTGTCTATGTAGCTAGCGGGGTGGGAGGAGCTACAAACTAACTGGACATCGTTAGGGGTGGAGCTGTGGCACAGAAAGGAGAAGTGCATCATGGGTTTGGTTGGATGCAGTAATAGGAGGTGCTACATACAGGATGGAAACAAATCCCAGAAAACCCCTTAAAACCAGATGCCTAATATTGTGTAAATCAGTGTTCCCCACCTCCAGTCCTCAGGGCCCACCATGCTTTCAGGATTTCCTTAGCATTGAGCAGGTGATATAATTAGTGTCAGTGCATCAGGACTTACCACAGGTATTCATTCTGTGGGATAGTCACAAATCCTGACCAGAAGGATGGGAGTTGAGGAACACTGGTGTAAATGAGCTATCCCTGAGCTGCCAAGACAGGTCGAGGGATGAACTTCACAGGACTTCTGAAGGTGCCATGGGATGCCAAAAGATTGTCAATGCTATCTAATGATATGGCTGATGGGCATATACGTAAACCAAGGATGCAACAAGAAGACTACAATAGTGGCTCACCCTCCAAAAAGAAACGGCCAAGGTGCTCACCTCTGGATACACCAGTCTCCAAAAAACAAAAATGAAAGATAAAGGAGGGGCACACTAAATATCTGCCCCACCTGCGGCCCTCCAGCTGTTGCAAAACTACAACTCCTCGCATGCCTGAGCAGCCTACGGCTATTAGGGCATGCTAGGAGTTGCAGTTTTGCAACAGCTGAAGGGCTGGAGGTTGGGCATCCCTGACGTAAACCAAATGTGAACTGTCACTTTAATGGAGCTAGATGTTTGTGCGTTTCACTTTTGCGCATTCTTTTTCCCGAGTTTTTAAAAGCAAAGCTCTTGATACTTTTCCTTCGGCTCTATCACATCTAAAAGGCAAAAGGAAACGCTGACTGGTTAAACAAACAGTGTAATGAAATGGAAATTGGCTTACAAGGTAAGAGATGTCCCAGATTAGAGAAGAAATGAAGGACATAAGATGAGGGATGTCATTACCGCTTACTTTTAGGATGAAATATTACATCAAGCTTGATTAACACTCTGGAAGCCATTAAAACAGCAGACATTTATGATACAAAAATGCAGCAGAAGTAATCATAAAGACTAGGAGACCGGCAGAAGCTCCATAAAGAGCTTACAGGGCATCTGTACCTATGAAACTGCCCATATCGCTGAGAAAAATGAAGTTGTAATATATATGCAAATGAGCCTCTAGGAGCAACAGGGGTGGTGTGTTGCACCTAGAGGCTCCTCTTTTTCTGCAATTGCCACGCCCCCTACACTTTGATTGACCGGACCGGGTGTGATGACGTTCTACCTGCCTCGCCCTGTCAATCAAAATGCAGAGGGCACCGCTGTTGCAGAGAGAGCAGAGCCTCTAAGTCAGGGGTGCACAACCAAAGCTTGCGGCCCCTCTTCTTCTGGGCAGAAAAACTGCCGATCCTGTGGGCACTTGTTAAAAAATCATTTTTACCGGGAAATCCTTTAAGCCCCTATAACCCTGCACGATATTTGGGCCAATTACTGGGAACACGTGTTTATAGGAACGCTCACTCCTGATATCTGGCCTGTATAACCGTGTCGTCGATCAGCCGATATACAAGGAATCATTCGTTTGTCGGCTGATTTCCATATTTTGACCGGATGAAAGATATACGATAATAGTCAGCACATCTCCTTGTGTAATCAGTGCTGCCGGTTATCAATAGAGCTAAATGAAGGAGGAATGACTGTAGTAGCGATCATTCCTCCCAATTCTCTTTGCACTGGCTTGTGTAATAGGCCGATGCAAACGAACGTAAATTGCAATTTTTTTTTCTTTTCGGCCCCTTGAAATAGAACAATGTGACAATGCGGTCCCCAGGACAAAAAAGGTTGTGCACTCCTGCTCTAAAGTGTAACGGCCACGCCCCAGTTGCACCTAGAGGCTCATTTGCATATAATGAGGAAAAATATGATCACGGGACCAACACAGATGCCTTCAGCTGCCAAGTGCACATGTAACAGGTCAGCCAGTGTCATAGGTGCAAATTTGCTGACAGATGCCCTTTAATAACCCCTTAAAGGGGTTGTTCAGATTTTTTTATTTTTTATTTAATTATTGCTGGCAACAGTGTGTTGGAAAAATAAAATAAAAAACTGTGACTCACCTTTCCAGATGGCCTCCGTTCCAGCAGGACAGATCTAAACGGTTCTCGCCGAGCCGGTAATGACGGGAGCTTGTTCTTGTCACAAATGTCATTTAAAAGCAGCACCAACGTTCCTTATGATTGCCCATCAGGAAAGCAGCAGTCCGTCCTGCTAATAGATTTATATTTAGCACTCAGTAACTCAAAAAAATTCCATGGACATCAATATCTCCATCAATTATCCTTTTTAGTCAATCAATCCAAAAATGTACAAAAAAAAAAAAAAAAACATGTTTCATCTACATCATAGCCTGCTTGTAAAAGGCAAAAAAGTCGCACTTTTTTGTACATTTTTGGACGGATTGAAAAAAAAGGAACCATTGATGGAGATGCTGACGTCCATGGATTTTTTTTTTAGGAAGCTTGTTCTTGGTCAGACAATTAATGGCCTCAGCATTCACTTATGCAGGAATGGCATGTCACTGATCTTTCTCCTTCACGATGAGAAGCTCGATCTGTAGCCCCCCATCTCTGCGTTCCTGAGAGCTCATTGAATTCTTATCGGTTTGGCGCTCATTTCATCCTATATGTTACCAAAGGTGAACGCCGCAGCACTGGGTCACTTTTTTCTTTCTGTACTTTTCATAAAATTATATTTATCAGGTTCAGCGTAACCAATGCTGTGGAGTCCTTGATATTCGTGAGCTGCCGCCCCCCTGCCACTGACTGACAGCCTGCCGCTCATGAATACCACGACTCGGCGCTCATCTCCTGCAGATAAAGAGTGATTATATAGAACGTATGGCAAATAAAGTACGTGACCCAGCACTGGAACCAGGGTCCCTGTCAAGGCTGTAACCATTTCATTCCCGAACGGTTTTTCTCCCTTCAGTACCAAAACAATATTTGTTTTGTGTCGCCTCATTCCGAGAGTCATACATTTTCCCATGGACGTCACTTTGCAGACGAGTTGTAGTTTACAACGTCACCATTTTAACGTACATATTAAGTATTTTCAGTTTTTTTGGGGGGTAATGGAGATTAAAAAACAACAATTCCGCTTTAGTTTCTGATACTTTAAAAAGGGTTTTCCAGGATAGGTCATCAGTATCTGATTGGTGGGGGTCCGACACCCGGGACCCCTGCCTTCACGCAGCTCACTAAGATCTACATTGTATAGTGGCTATGCTTGGTGTCACACTCAACCCCATTCACTTCAATGAGGCTGAACTGCGCCTAGGCCGCGTGACTAATGAATGTGTTGTCAATGGCCTAGGAAAACTGAGAGAAAGCCGCGGTGCTACTGTGAGCGCCACTGCCTTCTCAAACAGCTGATCGTCAGAGGTCCCTGAGTATAGGTCACCAGTAGTAAAATCTCAGAAAAGCCCTTTATATTTACCCCATTCACCATCAATATAATGTTGCCTTTGTTCTCTGGATCGCTGTAATAATGGCAAAATAAATACACATAAAAAAAAATCATAAACCTAATAGGCTTCCGTTCTCGGGAGACCCCAAGGCTTTTGAATGGCTTCTGGCTGCTATTGCAATCATTGTGGGGAAGCTGAAGGTTGACAGAGGGAGCTCCATTCCTCTGTCTAACTATCTAGATGCTGCAGTCAATACATCAGGTAATTGGGGGTGCAAGATAATCCCTAACGAGCGTTACTAGTAATGATCTGTTCAATTGTCGGCCCCGTGTAAAGGGCC
Source organism: Bufotes viridis (assembly GCA_033119425.1). Lineage (NCBI taxonomy): Eukaryota > Metazoa > Chordata > Amphibia > Anura > Bufonidae > Bufotes > Bufotes viridis. The sequence continues at coordinate 563,064,573 of CM065589.1, read as the reverse complement.
CTTTAGTAACTTAGAGATAAGAGCAAAGTGAAAGTAAAAAGTATGATTCAAACAGCTAGACAAACAGTTAACCTTTTGTGACAGAACGGCTTAATATTTTTAACAAAGACCAATTGAAAAAAATATTTTAGCCCAAAATGAGTAAGATGCAATCATTAAAAAAAAGCCTCTATAGGTACACATAGCCTTTAACCCCTTAAGGACACGGCCCTATTTCACCTTAAGGACCTGGCCATTTTTTGCAAATCTGACCAGTGTCACTTTATGTGGTGATAACTTTAAAACGCTTTTTCTTATCCAGGCCATTCTGAGGCCATTTGATTTTTATATCTAAAAAAATACCAAATTTACCAAAAATGTTGAAAAATTAGCAATTTTCCAAGTTCCAATTTCTCTACTTCTATAATACATAATAATACCGCCAAAAAAAGTTATTGATTTACATTCCCCATATGTCTACTTTATGTATCGATCATTTTGGGAACGCCATTTCATTTTTTTGGGGACGTTACAAGGCTTAGTTTAGAAGCAAATCTTGATATTTTTCAGAAATTTTCAAAAACCCACTTTTTAGGGACCAGTTCAGGTCTGAAGTCACTTTGTGAGGCTTACATAATAGAAACCACCCAAAAATGACCCCATTCTAGAAACTACACCCCTCAAGGTATTCAAAACTGATTTTACAAACGTCATTAACCCTTTAGGTTTTCCACAAGAGTTAATGGCAAATGGAGATAAAATTTCAGAATTTTGATTTTTGGGAAAATTTTCCATTTCAATCCATTTTTTCCAGTAACAAAGCAAGGGTTAACAGCCAAACAAAACTTAATATTTAATCCCCCGATTCTGTAGTTTGCACGAACACCCCATATGTGGTCGTAAACTGCTGTATGGCCAAACGGCAGGGCGTAGAAGGAGGGGAGCGCCATATGGTTTTTGGAAGGCAGTTTTGCTGGACTGGTTTTTTGACACCATGTCCCATTTGAAGCCCCCCGATGCACCCCTAGAGTAGAAACTCCATAAAAGTGACTCCATCTAAGAAACTACACCCCTCAAGGCATTCAAAACCAGTTTTACAAACTTTGTTAACCCTTTAGGTGTTCCACAAGAGTTATTGACAAATGGAGATTAAATTTCAGAATTTCTATTTTTTATTACCTTGTCTCAAAAAAAGTGTAATATAGAGCAACCAAAAATCATATTTACCCTAAAATAATACAAACAAAACTGCCACCTTATCCCGTAGTTTCCAAAATGGGGTAATTTTTTTGGAGTTTCTACTGTAGGGGTGCATCAGGGGGGCTTCGAATGGGACATGGTGTCAAAAAACCAGTCCAGCAAAATCTGCCTTTCAAAAACCATATGGCGCTCCCCTCCTTCTACGCCCTGCCGTTTGGCCATACAGCAGTTTACGACCACATATGGGGTGTTTGTGCAAACCACAGAATCGGGGGATTAAATATTAAGTTTTGTTTGTTTGTTTTTATGGCGTTCACCTGAGGAGTTCAGTCATGTGATATTTTTATAGAGAAGGTTTTTACGGACGCGGCGATACATAACATTTTTATTCAGTGATATGTGTTTTTTTCATTTTTACTTTTTTTTTCACATTTTTACTTTTTTTTTTTACCCAGACCCACTTGGTTCTTGTAGATCCAGTGGATCTGGTGTTTGTATAATACAGTACAGTACACTATATAGTGCACTGTGCTGTATTTTTTACTTTACAAAGTCTGAATAGACCTTCAGCAGGTCTATTCAGACTTTCAGTACCATGGAGAGCAGGACGCTTCTGAAAGCGTCCTGCTTCCATGGCAACCATCACCCGCTGCCATAAGAAAGCAGCGGGTGATGGATGGGGAGGGAGGGGAGCTCCCTCCCTCTGCGATCCCATCCTGTTGGGGGGCTGCAAAGGCACAGCAGCCCCCCGATGGGAGAGGGAGGGAGCTTCCTCCCTGTTAACCCTTCCATACCGCGGCCCGTACGGACCGCGGTATGGAAGGGGCTAAACGGCTGACATCTGATCAAGCACAGATGCCAGCCGTTTCTATCAGAGTGTCTGCAGATTGGGGGCTGCAGGGGGGGTTAAAATGTATAACTTTGGGGGCATTAACTCTCTGATCCCCGCGATCAGAGATTGCAAAAAACGGTGCAAACCGCAGGTCTGAATTGACCTGCGGTTTGCAGCGATCGCAGATATGGGGTCACAGGACCCCCCTAGGCATTTGAACATGGTTCCTGCTGCACGATCGCAGCAGGAACCATGTTTCTAGCCCGATTCTTTTTTTTTTTATAAGCCGTTTTATTCAGGACGTATGGGTACCCATACGTCCTATGTCCTTAAGGGGTTAAGAACGGCGTCTAAAATGCTGGTCTTAATAAATGACCCCTATAGTATTTCAGCCCAAATTTCTTATTCACATTGCCAAAATACAAAACCATAATGTTCTTCTGCAGGAAACCTAAGGATCAAATCATGCAGTAAGAACTTTGCTAATAAACAGCACAATGGCTGTCCATCAATAGAGGGCGTGGACCCACTGCACCAACTAACCAGTTTGACTTTGGACTAAACCTAGGGCGTTGTCTTGGCGGTCCTCTGGTATTCACCCTTTAAAGGGGTTGTCCCACAAAAAATATTCTACAGTTTTCAAACCAGCACCTGGATCTGAATACTTTTGTAATTGCATGTAATTAAAATTTTTATATAGCCAGTGAGTTATTCAATAAAATGTATCTGTACAGCGCCACCTGCTGTTTGTTTTTTTCTTATTTCTTTGTCCAGCTTACTGAGAAGGCCGTACATGCTCAGTTGCATCCTTCGACTGGCTCCTAAGCTGTGATAGGGAGAGCTGAGACACACCCCCTGAGCTGTGATAGGGAGAGAGCTGCAGCAGAATAGACATGCCCCCTGAGCTGTGATAGGGAGAGCATGGACACGCCCCCTGAGCTGCAGCAGAAAAGACACTCCCCTTGAGCTGTCAGCTTCATATAAATCTAGCAGAGCAATGAGTGGGGATATCTCTGGATCCATGTGAGGTACAGGGCTGCTTCTAGCTTTGTTAGAAAGAGGTTGTCATATACTATATGATTTTAATTTTTCACATTAGTCATGGGATAACCCCTTTAACGCCTGTGCAAGAATCTGGACTTAGTTGGAGAAAACCAACCAGGTCTGCAAGGTCAGGACAGGCTCAGTACGTGCGTATTCCAAATAGCAAATCTGAAGTCGGGCCAGGCGATAAGGAGCAAAACGAGACACAGGCCAAAGTCAGGCTGGGAGACATGAAAGAAGAATCGGTTATCAGGCTAGGTACATGGGTAGGCAGACTGGAAAGCACTCATTAGAACACTCCCTAAAGGAGAGAGCAGAAGGTCCTAGGAGAGGACACACAGGCCGCAGCCTGCAGATGCAGAGACCGATGCCGGTTGCTGGATGCCCCATTGGCAGGAGAAAAGGGCAATAGCAGGAGAGATCGGGTACGCAGAGCAGTACCGGTGCAAGCAGGGGATCAACAACCTCTGGCACGCCAGCTGTGGTGAAACTACAACTCCCAGCATGCTCCATTCACTCCTTTGGGAGTTCTGAGAACAGCCAAGAATGTGTGCATGCTGGGAGTCGTAGTTTCACCACAGCTGGCGTGCCTAAGGTTGCTGATCCCTGGTCTAGTCCAAGCTTCACAACTAATCTGTGGTCTATGGGAAGGTATCTATGGACAGGAAATGGGAAAATAACAGGAAATGGCTCAACACCAATACAAAAGATGAGAGGGGGAGATTTATCGAAAGTGGTTCAAAGAAAAACTGGCTTAGTTGCCCATAGCAACCATTTAGATTGATCCTTTCATTTTGCAAAGGAGGTCTGAAAAGGAGGTTTAATAAAGCTCCACCAGTAAATCAAAGCATTGAAAAAATAAAAGTAGGCTTTAGTAGTTTACGTGTTACGGCTACATTCACATTCGGGGCTTCCGTCACAGAGTTTGTCAAAAATAGAGGAGAGAAAAGTCCTGCATACAGGAATTTTTTTCTCTGTTAAAAGAAAACGTTCTCCCGAACGGAAACCAAATGGATACCACTATAGTCAATGGGATCTGTTAGGCTCCGTTCCGGTCAGTTATGTGCGAATCCAGCACTTCCGTTTTTTTTGTTCTTCTGCTTCTATAATGGAAATACAGCACGGATCAAGAGCGTCCAGGGTTTAAATCACAGACAAAGCAAAGCTCAGTAAAATGAAGCGACGTGGCATTTATTTTCATGAATATTAGATAAGAACTGATTACACAGAGACATGTTCATCTAAATGTTTCCTCGAGAGGAATAAATATTTTACCATCTGCATATACAGAGGTTTATCACTTCAGAAACTGTGTCCTTCTCATGGTTTTCTAAACCCCGGCAAACATTGGTGAACATAAAACGACGCATATTCCAAGAGTTATACAAATGTTTTAACAAATGTAAAAATGCTATATACACTGTAGGCATAATATATATAATATACACAGCTATATACACTGTAGGCATAATATATATATATATATACACAGCTATATACACTGTAGGCATAATATATATATATACACAGCTATATACACTGTAGGCATAATATATATATATATACACAGCTATATATACTGTAGGCATAATATATATATATACACAGCTATATACACTGTAGGCATAATATATATATATACACAGCTATATACACTGTAGGCATAATATATATATATACACAGCTATATACACTGTAGGCATAATATATATATACACAGCTATATATACTGTAGGCATAATATATATATATACAGCTATATATACTGTAGGCATAATATATATATACACAGCTATATATACTGTAAGCATAATATATATATATACACAGCTATATATACTGTAGGCATAATATATATATATACACAGCTATATATACTGTAGGCATAATATATATATATACACAGCTATATACACTGTAGGCATAATATATATATATACACAGCTATATACACTGTAGGCATAATATATATATATACACAGCTATATATACTGTAGGCATAATATATATATACACAGCTATATATACTGTAGGCATAATATATATATACACAGCTATATATACTGTAGGCATAATATATATATACACAGCTATATATACTGTAGGCATAATATATATATACACAGCTATATATACTGTAGGCATAATATATATATATATATATATATATATATACACAGCTATATATACTGTAGGCATAATATATATATACACAGCTATATATACTGTAGGCATAATATATATATATATACAGCTATATATACTGTAGGCATAATATATATATACACAGCTATATATACTGTAGGCATAATATATATATATATACAGCTATATACACTGTAGGCATAATATATATATTGTAAGAGGGTGCAAGGTATCATATGCGATGGCAGGTACGTGTCACCGAGGTTGCTGGCCTCGGTGAGGTGAGAGCCGGGTTTTTTGTCTGCAGCAGCTAGTGCTGCTAGACTCTGTGACTTAGTTTGGCTGCAAAGCTAATCCGGGCCGGCTCTTACTGGGAGTAGGTAAAGTGTAGGGTGGGTGCCTACTCCCCACGGTCCAGGCCGGACTTTATCCGGCCCCTTTAAAAGGCAGCCTCCTTAGCAGCTGGGGAGGTGATTATCCTGGAGCTGCTAACAGGGCTGAGGAGTTCTCTGTCCAGGAGGAAAGAGCTCAGCAAGGAGGTGTTTTGTTCCTGGCTACCTGAAGCTGGATTCTCCTGCGGCGGGACCGACAGCGTGGTGCGAACCTGCACCTACACGTCCCAGGTGACTGAACCTGTGTTGGCCTGTTTTGCTTTGCCTCCTTGTGTCTGGCCTGTGTGAATTACCACCAAGAGACTGTTTCTGTTTATTTTTGTGTCAGTGTGAATAAAACACTGTTTGTTGCACAATTCTGGACTCCTTGTTTTGCCTCGGTACTGCACCCGCACCGCTATCTACCAGAGCGACTCCCCACATTTGGTGTCGGATGCGGGCATGCGCAGTGAGGCTGGCGTGAACGCCGAACTTTGTTTTTGTGCGGAGCAAAAGTGAATGTCCTATATTAGGCCGGCAAAGTTGCAGCCTGTGATCTCTGGCAACATGGAGGCTGCTGTGAAGGCTCTCGTAGAAGCTAACATGCAGCAGCGGGAGACCAACCAGTTACTGCTACAACATGTGATGGCATTACAGGCGGCAGGAGCGTCCCACCACGTCCATGATGCTCGGAAAGCGGTCCGTGCGGCGATCCCAAAGATGACCCCGCAGACGACGTGGAGACATACCTAGCGGTCTTTGAGAAGGTCGCCGTGAGGGAAAAGTTACCCCGTGACCAGTGGGCCGAGGTGGTTGCTCCGCTCCTGGCATCCGGACCCCAGCAAGTTTTTTTGATTTGGCAGACGACCAGGCTGCTGACTATCCCACGGTGAAGGGGAGATCCTGGCCAGACTGGGGGTAAACGTGTTGGTCCGGGCTCAGCGGGTCCACCAGTGGGACTTTAAAGTGGCTGAACCCGCCAGGCCGCAGTACTATGAGTTGCTGCACAGGTTGCAAAAATGGCTGCAGCCTGAGGTTCTAAGTCCGACTGCTATGCTGGACCGGCTGCTGGCTGACATGTTTTGGAGGGCCTTGCCTTACCCCCTTCAACACTGGATCGGCCAGGTATCCCCCACCAATGCCCTTGAGATGGTCGACCTGGTGGAGCGATATGAGGCCACCAGAAACCTGCAAGGGGGTTCTTTTGGGAGGGGGCCAGTCAAACCCCGGAAATCTCCACCCCAGTCCCGGCGGCCGGCCAAACCCGCCCGGGATGTACCCCTTGCAGATCCATCCCCAGTGGTCTGCTGGCAGTGTCGGGAGCCTGGACACATAAGGGCCAACTGTCCCCAGTCGGGGGAACCCATGGAGACTAATTATGGGTACCGGGCTTCCATGTATGCCCGGAGACTGTGTGCGACCGGCACCCCGAGACAATAGACAATCGTCATCTGTGCCAGGTGCAAGTCGGGGATAACCTGGCAGTGGCGCTGTTGGACTCAGGGAGCCTGGTAACCCTGGTAAGTGCTGCCCTGGTACAGCCCACCCAGTATACGGGCCGGACAGTTGGTGTGGTGTGCATTCACGGAGACTTAAAGGACTATCCCACTGCTGTAATGTCTCTGTCCACGGCGGCCGGCACCTGGACTTGTGAGGTGGCGATCTCCACAAAGCTACCCTATGAACTGATAATTGGGAGAGACTTCCCTGCTTTTCCATCACTGTGGCCTGAGGTGAAGGTGTCTAATAGCCCTGAGACAGGGGTAACCCTAGCAGAGTGGCCTGATACCACTGGAAGGCCAGAACCCTGGGAGCCCGAGTCTGAAGGGCCAGCGGTAGGGGTGACCACTGCTGCAGCGGTAGTGGGGGAGACAACCCCACTGAGTGTAATGGTGGGAGACACGGAGGACTTGCCACCAGGACCTGAGTTGGCAGACCTCAATGTCTCCGGGGAAAATTTTGGGACCGCACAACACCGGGACCAAACCCTAACCAGGGCCTGGGAGAATGTGCTGGAAATTGATGGTAAACCCCAGAAACCAGGGGCTGAATTAATGTTCCCACGATTTATTGTTCTGCAGGATATGTTGTATCGGGTGAACCAAATCCGAGGTGAACCTGTTGAACAGTTGGTGGTGCCCACAGCGTATCGCAAGCTTGTCATGGAGCTTGCCCACCAACATGTTCTTGGGGGACACCTGGGGTGGCAGAAAACCCAGGACCGCATACTGCAGCGGTTTTATTGGCCCAGTGTGTTCAAGGAGGTAGAAAATTATTGTAAGTCCTGTCCAACCTGTCAGGTAACTAGCCACATTTCCGTAGTCCTCTGGTACCTCTGCCAATTATGGAAGTACCGTTTGAGCGAATCGCTATGGATTTAATTGGGCCTGTACCAAAGTCTGCTAGGGGCCACCAACACATTCTGGTAGTTCTCGACTATGCCACTCGGTATCCGGAGGTGGTGCCTCTGCGACATACCTCAGCTAGGCTCATTGCCAAAGAGTTAATGGAGATGTTTTCCCGTGTGGGCCTGCCAAAAGAGGTTCTGACAGACCAAGGGACCCCTTTTATGTCCAAAGTAATGAAGGAACTGTGTAAATTGTTGCGTACAAAGCAGTTACGGACGTCCGTTTACCATCCGCAAACAGACGGTCTTGTTGAGAGGTTTAATCAAACTCTAAAAAATATGTTAAAAAGGGTGGTGTCTAGAGATGGGAAGGACTGGGACCTGCTTCTGCCCTATCTCATGTTCGCAGTGCGAGAGGTGCCCCAGGCCTCTACTGGGCTCTCGCCCTTCGAACTGCTTTATGGCAGACACCCTCGGGGCCTGTTGGATATCGCCAAGGAAGCATGGGAACAACAGCCTGTCCCCCACAAAAGTGTCATTGAGTATGTCTCCCAGATGCAGGAACGGATGGAAAGGGTGTTGCCCTTGGTCCGGGAGCATATGGAGGCAGCACAACAAGCCCAGAGTAGGGTGTACAATCGTCAGGCTCGGGTACGGGACTTCAATCCGGGAGATCGGGTTTTGGTTCTGGTACCCACCCTTGACAGCAAATTCCTAGCTAGGTGGCAGGGCCCCTATGAGGTGATCGAGAAGGTAGGGGAAGTAAATTACAAGGTACACCAGCCAGGCGGCGCAAGCCGGAGCAGGTGTACCACGTGAATTTACTTAAGCCGTGGAAAGATAGGGACGCGGCCGACGACCACAGCCCCCGACCAGGGCTTCTAGGTGAAAAGGGTCCAGCCCCACAGTTCGAGGCCTGTGAAGCCGTAACCACGGTAAAATTGCAGACAGCCTGTCTTCCAAACAAGTTCAGGAAGTCAGGGAGTTCTCAGTCGGAACACGGATGTGTTCTCAGACCTCCCTGGCCGCACGTCTCTCATCCGACATGACATCGCCACTGAGCCTCAGGCCAAGGTCCGGTTAAAACCATACCGGGTACCCGAGGCTCGGCGGCGGGCCATCGCGGAGGAAGTGCAGTTAATGTTGAAGCTCGATGTCATTGAGGAGTCGAAAAGTGAGTGGGCCAGTCCCATAGTCCTAATACCCAAGCCGGATGGGACGCTGCGGTTCTGCAACGACTTTCGCAAGTTAAATGAAGTATCCAAGTTTGACGCGTATCCCATGCCCCGAGTAGACGAGCTTGTTGAAAATTTAGGACAAGCCCGTTATTTTTCTGTGCTGGACCTCACTAAAGGGTACTGGCAGGTACCCTTAACGGAGACGGCTAAGGAAAAACCGCGCTTGTTACCTCGCAGGGCCTATATCACTACAAGGTGTTACCCTTTGGCCTGCATGGCGCCCCGCCACTTTCCAAAGGTTAATGGACATAGTGCTGCGACCACATCGTCGGTACGCCTCGGCCTACTTAGATGATGTAGTCATCCACAGCACCGACTGGGAAAGCCATTTACCCAAGGTGCAGGCGGTAGTGGATGCCCTGAGGAAAGCTGGACTAACCGCCAATCCAAAAAAGTGTGCGATTGGGTTGGAAGAGACCAAATATCTGGGATATGTAATTGGGCGGGAGTCATCAAACCTCAGGTAACTAAGGTAGAGGCCATTCGCAACTGGCCCCGACCGGTCACCACCAGGCAGGTAAAGTCGTTCCTGGGGATTGTAGGATACTACATGAGGTTTGTGCCCCACTTTGCCACAATAGCAGCGCCATTGACAGACCTGTTGAAGGGGCGAAAGTCTGGGAGGGTTAGCTGGAGTGAGAAGGCGGAGGAGGCTTTCTCCGCGTTGAAGTCGGCCCTGTGTGGGTCCCCGGTTTTGGTGACACCCGACTTCAACAAGGAGTTTGTCGTACAGACCGACGCCTCGGAGGTAGGCCTCGGTGCGGTACTGTCGCAGGAGGTCAACGGGGAAGAACATCCCGTTGTCTTCCTGAGCCGTAAGCTCAGTCCCGCTGAGTCCAGATATAGTATAGTGGAGAGGGAGTGCCTGGCTATCAAGTGGGCACTCGAATCTCTCCGCTACTACCTGTTAGGGAGGAGGTTCCGTCTGGTGACCGACCATTCCCCTCAAGTGGGATGAGTCAGGCCAAGGAGAGGAATGCTCGGGTCACCAGGTGGTTCCTATCCCTTCAAAATTTCACATTCTCCGTGGAACACAGGGCAGGCCGCTTGCAGGGCAACGCAGATGCCCTGTCCCGCGTCCACTGCCTCACGTGTGTTCACCCCTCAGGGCTGAACAAAGGGGGTGTAAGAGGGTGCAAGGTATCATATGCGATGGCAGGTACGTGTCACCGAGGTTGCTGGCCTCGGTGAGGTGAGAGCCGGGTTTTTGTCTGCAGCAGCTAGTGCTGCTAGACTCTGTGACTTAGTTTGGCTGCAAAGCTAATCCGGGCCGGCTCTTACTGGGAGTAGGTAAAGTGTAGGGTGGGTGCCTACTCCCACGGTCCAGGCCGGACTTTATCCGGCCCCTTTAAAAGGCAGCCTCCTTAGCAGCTGGGGAGGTGATTATCCTGGAGCTGCTAACAGGGCTGAGGAGTTCTCTGTCCTGGAGGAAAGAGCTCAGCAAGGAGGTGTTTTGTTCCTGGCTACCTGAAGCTGGATTCTCCTGCGGCGGGACCGACAGCGTGGTGCGAACCTGCACCTACACCTCCCAGGTGACTGAACCTGTGTTGGCCTGTTTTGCTTTGCCTCCTTGTGTCTGGCCTGTGTGAATTACCACCAAGAGACTGTTTCTGTTTATTTTTGTGTCAGTGTGAATAAAACACTGTTTGTTGCACAATTCTGGACTCCTTGTTTTGCCTCGGTACTGCACCCGCACCGCTATCTACCAGAGCGACTCCCCACAATATACACAGCTATATACACTGTAGGCATAATATATGTATACACAGCTATATACACTGTAGGCATAATATATATATATACACAGCTATATATACTGTAGGCATAATATATATATATACACAGCTATATACACTGTAGGCATAATATATATATATATATATATACACAGCTATATATACTGTAGGCATAATATATATACACAGCTATATATACTGTAGGCATAATATATATATACACAGCTATATATACTGTAGGCATAATATATATATATATATACACAGCTATATATACTGTAGGCATAATATATATATATATAGCATGTCAACACAGTATAGTTTATAATATAAATGATTAATTACAGTGCTGCTCAGAAGTGATCTCTTCTACTTTTCTGCATAAATCTGGCCTGATTTTCACACAAGTCCTAAAAGTAGATAAAGATAACCAAATCCAACAAATGAGTCAAAAATATTAGAAAATTATCAAAATTAGGGTTATTCACTTTAGAAAAAAGACAACTGAGGGGAGATCTAATAACTATGTATAAATATATCAGGGATCAGTACAGAGATCTCTCCTATCATCTATTTATCCCCAGGACTGTGACTGTGACAAGGGGACATCCTCTGCGTCTGGAGGAAAGAAGGTTTGTACACAAACATAGAAAAGGATTCTTCACTGTAAGAGCAGTGAGACTATGGAACTCTCTGCCTGAGGAGGTGGTGATGGTGAGTACAATAAAGGAATTCAAGAGGGGCCTGGATGTATTTCTGGAGTGTAATAATATTACAGGCTACAGCTACTAGAGAGGGGTCGTTGATCCAGGGAGTTATTCTGATTGCCTGATTGGAGTCGGGAAGGAATTTTTTTTGCCCTTAAGTGGGGAAAATTGGCTTCTGCCTCACAGGGTTTTTTTGCCTTCCTCTGGATCAACTTGTAGGAAACAGGCCGAACTGGATGGACAATGTCTTTTTTCGGTCTTATATACTATGTTACTACTATGTTAATCTCCTGACATCTGCAATCAGGGGAAAGTTTGGCCGCCGCTGTACACATCAGACGGTCTGCTGGTCTCGCCAAAATTGGCATGTTTGGCCGACTTCCAACTAATGTGTAAGGGTACCCTAAATCAGATGTCCAGGAGAAACATGTCCCATCCCCACCTCCTTAAAGTAATTTGAGGGGTCACATTTTTTTTTTCAAATCACTGTGGATTTCAGCGGGGAATCTACACCTAAAATACACAAAATAATGTGTGCAATCCACCTCCCACTGATTTTAATGGGAGACTGCGTAGTAACTTAAGCGGCATGGTTTTTTTTGTTTGCGCTTGCAGTTTTAAAAACCATAACTGAATCCATGTCCAACGTTCCCATTGAAATGTGCAGTAACACAGTTTATAAGGCTGAAAAAAGACATCTGTCCATCCAGTTCGGCCTGTTATCCTGCAAGTTGATCCAGAGGAAGGAAAAAAAAAACTATGAGCTAGAAGCCAATTTTCCCCACTTTAGGGGAAAAAATTCCTTCTTGACTCCAATCAGATAACTCCCTGGATCAATGACCCCTCTTACACTCCAGAAATACACCCCGGCCCCTCTTGAATTCCTTTATTGAACTCACCATCACCACCTCCTCAGGCAGAGAGTTCCATATGACAAAAAGGAAAATATAGGCTTCAGCACTCACTTTTGTAGAAATATCAATCCTCCGTTTTATTTTGCAAAATCTTCACAGATATACAGGACACAAACTCGCTCAAGTGTGGCGACTGTTGACGCGTTTCAAAATCTTTCTTATTCGTAACAGTATTTGGTGTCTGATCCCCATGGATCCCCAATAGCCAAATGAGCATTGTCGACCTGCCCACTCTCCACTGGGGAGAGGGGGGGATGGGCAGCAGTCAACATGCACCTGGGGTCAGAAACGCCATTGTGCTTTACAACATACATAGAATAAGGGTGCTTTAACTTCAAATAGGTAAATCATAACTCTGGTGGTTTTGTTACCATCGGTCATCGCACCTTAAACTTACAACAAGCATATGTTAAAAGTACATAAAAGCTTACATATATGGCTCTTTTTTACTTTGTATTGTATTTTTATTATGATTTATAATTTTCCTATCCAGCAGGTATATTTTATACATAAATAAAGGGAAGAGGCACTGTTCAGTAGTTCGTAGACGTGCATCATTTCTCTTCTCATATTCAATCCTGTTGGGAATCTAGTCTCCAGTTTAAATATCCAAAAAGCCTCCCTGAGACCCACTAGATGTTTAATATTCCCTCCTCTTGCTGGTATTTTAACCCGTTCGATAGCATATGTTTTGAAATATCTAGCACTTCGATTGTGTTTGTCAATGAAGTGCTTAGCAGCATTTGAGAAATTAGTATATGTTGGGTTGTCTATGTAATTCAGATGTTCCAAAATTCTGTTCTTGAATTTTCTGATGGTGCACCCATCATACATCAAATCGCAGTTTTCGCAGTGCATAATATATACTACACCTGCTGTATTGCAATTGATGTACGATTTGATGTTCCATAGTCTCACTGCTCTTACAGTAAAGAATCCTTTTCTATGTTTGTGTGCAAACCTTCTTTCCTCCAGACGCAGAGGATGTCCCCTCGTCACAGTCAGTCCTGGGGATAAATAGATGATGGGACAGATCTCTGTACTGACCCCTGATATATTTATACATAGTTATTAGATCTCCCCTCAGTCGTCACTTTTCTAAAGTGAATAACCCTAATCCAAAAAAGCAAGACACTTAGTATTTTTGAGCGGTTGCGGGTGTGCTTCCTCTACAAATCTGCAGAATACTCTTACATAAGCATGGGAAATATCTATAACGTTTAAAATGAGGGTTTGTAAAACCACATTCACATGTATCATATCTCTGTTGAGGACTCTGAATAAGACCAAAAATGGCCCAGTTTCTTTATAGACGAAAATGTCTAGATTGAGTCGTTAAATCCTTGAAACGTCTTCCAAATTCTCTTCCCAAAGACAACATGCAATTTAAAAGGTGTTTCCGAGTATCATTTTAATGGGCCAACTGCAGGGACACCGGTTATCCAGCGATGCCGCTCTGTCCTCCCAGTCCTATATACTTCACTGGCCTCAGCGGTGATTGGCACAAGACCACTGAGGCCAGAGTTTGGCTATAGGGGTGTGTATACAGGAAGTCCTGCTGAAGCCAAAGCAACAAGTTACTGCTGCAGCCGGCGGAGAGAACGGAGTAGCAGCGCTGCACTGGACGGGGCTCAGGAAGGGAAGTTTATGTTGGTGTTTTTCTAATTATTTTAACATATATGTCCCTGAAGTTGGCCCACCAACAATTTAACTCAGATAAACCCTACAAAGGCGATGTCCCGCTTTCTTGAATTGTTTTAAAACTATCAACGGGAGCCTATTGTATCTGTTGCAAAAATGTACACTTTCTCTGCAATGCCATATCAACGCCCTTCCGGTTTCTGTCCTGTAATCTTGCGGACAGTAGAGGGGGGGTCACACCTGTCGCTGCAGCCAATGACTGGCCTCAGCAGTGTCATGTCCCCAAGCAGAAGGTGACCCAGCAGTGATGTGTCTCTTGAGGACCCCACCCTTTTATGACTTTATGTACGCACCACACTGTAAACACTTCGGCCCCCTCTGCTAAGCCAACTGTGTTTCACGGCTTTATATTTTAAGTCTGTAACTACACTAATAAATTCATTTTTCTGAACGGTTTGTATAGTGAATTACTAAACGTGGTATTCCCATATGGATATGTAAGGCATATCCACAAGATATTCCATACACGTGCATACAGGGGAACCGGGCCCCGTTTTGTGACACCAGGAATGGAGAGGCGGCCCCACAGCGTGAATCTTTCCAAGCACTTCCATGGGTGTTCCTAACAGACAAGCAAGCGTGCTTGGTTATCATTGGAAGTCCTATAGAAGTGAATGGAGAGGGCCACACGTGCGCAGCCACCTCTCCACTCCCTGCTCTGCAAGCTGAGGCTCTGTTCTCGAGACAGGAGGTGGGACCTGCAACTAACAGATAGGACAATCCCTTTAAATACACTCAAATGGGCCAAACAAAAGATGCCACAGAGATGCATGAGGCGTCTACCGTACCTCTGTACTCCTCCAATTTCATACATGGTATACTTAGGATTTTTCTGCCAATTTCCGTATGTACGGGGGTGTTCTCCCCTAGCATTGCTCTGCTGTGTGCTCAAAACCTTAAAAATCTATCTTTGAAAAAAAAAAGTTTTCAGTCTAACACAATACCAAACACTGTCTGAACCGAGACCACCAACACGGACAATGTCTGTTAGTCCTGTCTTCACTATCGCCACCATGTTTCTGAGAGATAGAAATTACAAACACAAGACGCGATAAGGGTATATTTATAAGACCACCGTCCTGACCGCAGCTAATCAGAGAAGTAACGATGATACTGCAGCACTACCATAAATGGGAACAAACACCTAAACACCAAAGGATTTGTTTGCTTATTTTCTTATTAGTATTAGTGATAGTATTTGTATTCTTCTCACTTTATTATTAGCAGTATTAGTCCTTGTACTTTTCTCACTTTATTACTAGCAGTATTAGTCCTTGTACTTTTCTCCTTTTATTACTAGCAGTATTAGTCCTTGTACTTTTCTCCTTTTATTACTAGCAGTATTAGTCCTTGTACTTTTCTCACTTTATTACTAGCAGTATTAGTCCTTGTACTTTTCTCCTTTTATTACTAGCAGTATTAGTCCTTGTACTTTTCTCTTTTTATTACTAGACAGTATTAGTCCTTGTACTTTTCTCTTTTTATTACTAGACAGTATTAGTCCTTGTACTTTTCTCACTTTATTACTAGCAGTATTAGTCCTTGTACTTTTCTCTTTTTATTACTAGACAGTATTAGTCCTTGTACTTTTCTCACTTTATTACTAGCAGTATTAGTCCTTGTACTTTTCTCACATTATTACTAGCAGTATTAGTCCTTGTACTTTTCTGACTTTATTACTAGCAGTATTAGTCCTTGTACTTTTCTCACATTATTACTAGCAGTATTAGTCCTTGTACTTTTCTCACATTATTACTAGCAGTATTAGTCCTTGTACTTTTCTGACATTATTACTAGCAGTATTAGTCCTTGTACTTTTCTCACATTATTACTAGCAGTATTAGTCCTTGTACTTTTCTCACATTATTACTAGCAGTATTAGTCCTTGTACTTTTCTGACTTTATTACTAGCAGTATTAGTCCTTGTACTTTTCTCACATTATTACTAGCAGTATTAGTCCTTGTACTTTTCTGACTTTATTACTAGCAGTATTAGTCCTTGTACTTTTCTCACATTATTACTAGCAGTATTAGTCCTTGTACTTTTCTGACTTTATTACTAGCAGTATTAGTGCTTGTACTTTTCTCACATTATTACTAGCAGTATTAGTCCTTGTACTTTTCTGACTTTATTACTAGCAGTATTAGTCCTTGTACTTTTCTGACTTTATTACTAGCAGTATTAGTCCTTGTACTTTTCTCATTTTATTACTAGCAGTATTAGTCCTTGTACTTTTCTCCTTTTATTACTAGCAGTATTAGGCCACCAGCACACGTTGCGGAATACATGCAGTTTTACATACAGATTCCCGTGCAGGAAAACCACGGTGTAGTTCAGTACCAGCAAAGTGTATGCTATTACACAAATCCCACGTACACTTTGTAGATTTTTTGCATGCGGAAACTGATCTGCATTGTGGATTTCAAAATATGCAGCATGTCAATTATGTTTGCGGATTTCTCCCTTTTCAATGGACGGATAAGATCCGTGGCAAAACGCATCAAATCCGCACCATAAACCACTGTTAGAAATGAGAGTTGCTCTGGGTATCGAACTATGGATACCTAATCGATCCTTTTAGACCGGGATGGATTAGGCTGTGCATCCTAGTATCAGTTAGAGAACATGGCAGGCGCTGCTCTCAGCGTGCACCATGTTCTCCTCAGCAGCACAGGGGAGGAGGAGGAGGCAGTCCCTCCCTCCACACTGTGCCGCCACTGCCACCAATGGGAACATAGTACTGAGGAGGAGGGGAGGGGCTTTGGCCACTGCGCCACCAATGAATATAATTAACACATTAATTCAAATGTAGGTGGCGGGTGCCAGCCGTATCACATACCCGGCATCCGGCCTCAATAACAGGGCACAGAGATCCCACGAACCGCTGCAATTAACTCCTCAGGTGGGGAACCTGAGGGGTTAATTGACAGGGATCGCAGCAGCCAGTCTTAGAGGCGGGGTATGTTAATTATATTCGTTGGTGGCGCAGTGCGGACCACTCCTCCCCACCCCCCGCAACCCCAGTATTATGATCATTGGTGGTGCAGTGCGCCCCCCCAACCTCTCCAGTATTATAGTCATTGGTGGCAGTGGCCACAGGGTCCCCTCCTCTCTTTCTAATTGGTGGCAGTGGCAGCTCTTGATCGGAGCCCCAGCAGTGTAATCCTGGGTCTCTAATAGGTTACCATGGCAGCCAGGACGCTACTAAAGCCCTGGCTGCCATGGTAAGCTCCCTGCTGCCGTGTGCACAAAGCACAGGGCAGCAGGGAGAGTGTGGGATCCTATTCCCCCTAACAGAGCTCCATTAGGGTGAATTACACAAGGGTTCTAGCCCCTAAGGGGCTAATACTTAATAAATAAAAAGTTTAAAAAAAGGTTAAAAAAACAGAAATACTAAAAGTTTTAATCGCCTGCTTTTCCAAATTTACATATAAAATATGTAAAGAATAAATAAACATATTATATATCGCCACGCCCGAAAAAGTGCAAACTATTAAAATATTAAAAAATATCTCCTATGCAGTGAACGCCGTAACAGAAAAAAATAAATAAATGTGCAATTCGTTATTTTTTAGTCACCTTGTCCCCCCCCCCCAAAAAAAAAGGATAGGACTGTTCTATTATGGGCCGGACGTTCCATAAAATGTGGAATGCAAGCGGCTTTTTGGGGGTTTTATTTTTTTCATGTGGTATTGATTGAATATCACAATACTTTTTTATGGTACGGTGCCAACCCTATTAGAAATTGTGGTTTCTGTTGCGGATATGCTGCAGAAACACACATAAATCCGCACGGAAAATCGTGCAGCTCTTATGAGTGTGCAGCCGGCCCTAGTATTTTACATTTTCCTCATGTAATTATTAGCCGTATTATTAACAGTATTTGTATATTTCTTATTTTATTATTAGCAGGATTAGGGCTCATTCAGACGACCGTTGGGTGTTTTGCAGTCCGCAAATTGCTGATCCGCAACACACGGATACCAACCGTGTGCATTCCATAGATTGCGGAATGGAAGGGCTGCCCCCTCATAGAAGAATCCTATCCTTGTCTGTAATGCGGACTAGAGTTGTTTCGGTACCAAAATTTTGATTCGGTATCGATACCATAAAAAAGTATTGCGATACTCGATACCATTTGATACCACGCGAAAAAAAAAAACGCCCAAAAATCCGCGTGCATTCCACATTTTTGGAACCGCCGGCTCATAATATAAATATATATAATATAACAGTCCTATCCTACTTTTTTACTTTTTTGTGGCGATGTAAAAGAAAATGGCGAATCGTGCATTTTTTTTTTTACGGCGCTCACCGCATAAAAGTGGATTTTTTAATAGTTTGGACTTTTGAGACGCGGCGATATGTAATATTTTATTTATGTATTGTTTATATTTTATATGTAAAATTGGGAAAGGGGGTGATTTATAATTGATATTTTGGTGTACTTTGTTAACTTTTTTTTTTCTTTTACAGTTTATTTATTAACCATTTCCCTTTTAGGGGCTAGAACCTGGGATATTCTCATCCTATTCACCCTGATACAGCTCTATCAGGGTGAATAGGATCTCACACTCTCCCTGCTGCCCTGTGCATAGTGCACACAGCAGCAGGGAGCTGACTATGGCAGCCAGGACTTTAGAAGCGTCCTGGTTGCCATGGTAACCGATAGGAGCCCCAGCATTACACTGCTGGGGCTCCGATCACTGCCACCAATGAGGAGGAGGTGGGGGGACCCTGTGGCCACTGCCACCAATGAGGAGGAGGTGGGGGGACCCTGTGGCCACTGCCACCAATGCTTTTATTACTGGGGGAGGGAGGAAGGGGGCGCACTGGCCCCCAATGATGTATTTAATACTGGGGACAGGGTGGGCCACACTGGCCACCAATGTTTTAATACAGGGGACGGGGGTTTGGGGGCGGGAGCACTGGCCAGCAATGCCTAGTAACGTTTCATATATAAATGCAGGCAGAAGACACACGCTGCCGGCACCTGCCTATGACAGGCGCTGCGATCCGTGGCAGTTAACCCCTCGGGTGCCACACCTGAGGGGTTAATTGCCGCGGATCGCAGCGATGGGTCACAGGCAGGTGCCGGCAGCGTGTGTCTTCTGCCTGCATTTATATATGAAACGGTACTAGGCATTGCTGGCCAGTACTCCAGCTCCGCCCCTCTCCCTCCGCCCCGCCCCTCTCCCTCTATTGGTGGAAGCAGCACAGGGGGCGGGAGACACTGCCTTCTTCTCCCTGTGCTGTCGAGGAGAACATGGCCGCGCTGAGAGCGGCGCAGCCACGTTCTCTGATACTGGGCTGTGCAGTAGCGCAGCCCAGTATCGATAAAATACTAATCCTGGTATCGAGCTCGATACCAGAGAAAAGTATCGATTGGGTATCGAAACTTCGATACCCGAAACAACCCTAATGCGGACAATAACAGGACATGTTCTATTTTTTTTTGCGTAAAAGCCATGCGAACATGGAATGCACACAGATTCATTTCTGTTTTACTGAGGGTCCTCACGTGAATGCGTCTGCTTACGGGTGCAGAAAAAAAAAAATGTTTGTGTGCATGAGCCCTTAGAAATAGTAGTTGTATTTTTCTTATTTTACTGTTAATAGTATTCGTAATAATACCTACATTTGTCTTATTAGGGTACTTTCACACTTGCATTGGTGCGGATCCGTCTGTATATTTGCACAGACGGATCCGCACCTATAATGCAAACGTTTGTATCCGTTCAGAACGGATCCGTTTGCATTAGTTAAAAGAAAAATGACAAAGTCCAAAACGGATCGGTTTTGAATTACATTGAAAGTCAATGGGGAACGGATCCGTTCTCAAAAGCACCATATTGTGTCATTGAAAACGGATCCGTCCCCATTGACTTACATCGTAATTAAAAACGGATCCATTAGGCTCCGCCTCTTCAGACGGACACCAAAATGCTGCATGCTGCGTTTTGGTGTCCGCCTCCAAAACGGAATAGAGACTGAACGGAGCCGAACTGATGCATTCTGAGCGGATCCTTATCCATTCAGAATGCATTGGGGCTGAACTGATCCGTTTTGGACCGTTTGTGAGAGCCCTGAAACTGATCTCACAAACGGAATCCAAAACGCCAGTGTGAAAGTACCCTTAGTCGTATTAGTAACAGTATTTGTATTTTTCTTAGAATAGTAGTGGTAGTAACAGATGAAATCCTCATCAAATCCAGACAAAAATCTGGTAGTAGTAATAGTGTTATTATTTCTATTATTTTATTGCTAGCAGTTGGAGTATTCATATTTCTATTTTATTATTAGCAATAGTAGTATTTTTTATATTTTATTATTAACATTAGTAGTGGTAATATTTTTATTATTATCTACCTTGTAGACTGTAAGCCCCCACGGGCAGGGCCCTCTCTCTCTTTACCAGTCTGTAACTCGTCTCGTTCATGCTTAGTGTAACTGTCTGTATTATGTATGTGCTCCACTTATCATATGTACAGGGCCATGGAATGAATGGCGCTCTAATAATAAAATTATTATTATTATTAGCAGAAGTACGGTATTTTTATTATTTAATAATTAGCAGTAGTAATTTTATTAATATTTCTATTTTTCTATTAGCAACATTAGTATTTTTATTATTTATTATTAGCAGCAGCAGTAAAAAATAAATAAAATGGAAAAATATACAAAACCTCCTGCACGATCTGAAATAAATATGCTGATTTGCATGGCTACATTAATAAAAGAAAAATCACAGATAATAATGCACTAACACAATAGATGCAAGCATTATATATGGACTAAGCCCTCACTTTGATATGATAAATCCTAGATTTTGATCAAAACACATCTGTGCCCGCCTACCAGCGCCAAGGTGGTCTCAGTCAGGCAGGTCCTACTCTAAACCTACCTATTCGTTGGGCATCTATGTTCAGGAGAGCAGACCCTGCACAGTAGCAGCAGTAGTAATGTTTTATTATTAATAGCAGCAGCAGTAGTATTTTTTATATTTTATTATTGGCAGTGGTGGCAATATTTTTCTTATTTTATTATTTGCAGCAAATGTATTTTTATTATTGTACATGGTAATAAGCAGTATTATTAATATTTCTATTTTACTATAAGCAGTAGTAGTATTTTTATGATTACTTAGGTAGCTAGGACACACAGGGCCTTCTTTATACTTCTATATTAAAGCCAAATATACCGGTACTTTTTTTTGACAGAAATAAGATTTTTGCCATTATTTACCACATTAACTGCACCAAGATAAAAGTTACTCTGAAATAAGACCTCCAGTTCTCCTGATCTTAGTAGTGACAAGAGGCGAGTGAGGGCAGACAAAAAACGGAACGCCTATTTTTTTTACACTACATGTAAGGGAAGGGATGCTAATTTTATCCATACGCTACACGTGCCATATTGAATTTCTCCACGCTGCTAGACCCACTGGTGGTTTTTGGAACATTAATACCGTAAAGGGAAATTTGACACTGTGCAAACTATTGGGGAGATCTATCAAACTGGGGTAAAGTAGAACTGGCTTAGTCACCCATGGCAACCAATCAGATTCCACCTTTCATTTTAGACAGCTCCTTTGGAAAATGAAAGCAGGAATCTGATTGGTTGCTATGGGCAACTAAGCCAGTTCTGCTTTACACCAGTTTGATAAATGACCCCATATGTGTTTTGTGACCTTTTTCTCTGCAACTGTCACATCTCTCACTTTTTTACGCCATCCTCACCACTTTTCAGAAACGGGGCGTGCAAAAGTTGGGAGGGGGTGTGGCCAGCCGCTCTGAACTGTTGCCGATTTCTGTTTAGGCGCACAGGCTGCAGGAGGATGCGCCTAATTTATAAGGCCTGTGCCTCCTCATAAATTAGGTGCATCCTCCGGCGATGCAGGGGATAGGGGACACAGAAAGCGCCAGTCTTGATACAGCTCCACCAGGGTGCCTATTCCGGCTTGCCTTATGTCCCTGAAGCAGGGAAACGTCATCTCGAGCTGTGGTGACATCCACCACGTGCGCTGTGTGCTGTCAACTGAGGAGGTACAGTCACATGAAATTCAGCAAAAACCTCAGGGGGGAAAAATAGACTGATCCGCGTGTGGTCGTGTTTTTAAAACTCGTCCATGTTTCCGTCTGAAGACACCCTTAGGTACTTTTCAGTTGTGCAAATGACAGTGAAAAAAAATAGCATTCTTGCAACAAGCAAAAAATGAGAAAGAAAAGTGCGCTGTAACTGCAAAACTTTAATCATAGAAAGAGGACCCGTCACCGCTCCTGACATGTCTGTGTTAATAGCTTCATGCATTCCCCCATGTAATAACAATTCTGGAGCATCTATTCTTATGGCTCTATGGTGTACCATTCCTTTATTATTTCTGCTAGAAGTTATGAATGAACTGCCAGCAGTCTGCAGTAAGGGTACAGAGGCTGGTAACCAGTTGGGGGTGTGTACCTGCACACATGAACATGGCAGCACTGATTGGATAGAGAGAGTCTGTGCAGGTACACCCCCGACTGGTTACCACCCTCTGAACCCTTACTGCAGACTGCTAGCAGTTCATTCATAACTTCTAGTAGAAATAGAAAAGGAATGGCAGAACATTGAGCCATAAGAATAGATGCTCCAGAATTGTTATTACATGGGGGAATGCATGAAGCTATTATACCAGGCATGTCAGGAGCGGTGACGGGTCCTCTTTAAGGCCACTTTCACACCAGCGTTTTCAATTCCGCTATTAAGATCTGTCATAGGATCTCAATAGCAGATGAAAACGCTTCCGTTTTGTCCTATTCATTGTCAATGGGGACCAAACTAAACTGAATGAAACAGAATGCACCAGAATACATTTCTTTCCGTTTGGTTGCGCTCCCATCGCGGACATAATATCACTGCAAGCAGCGTTTTTCTGTCCGCGATGTGGTGCGGAGAAAGACTGTCAGACATATTGGGCAGAAAGGAATCAATATTTTAAAGGCCTATACATATTACTTTACAGATTGGTATATGGGCATCATAGTAGCCATTTTGTCTGCTGGCTAGAAGGTCAATGCGAGATTATTCTTTTTGGACAAAGACTTACAGAGAAGAGTTAGGCCTCTTTCACACTTGCGTTCTGAGGATCCGGCAGGCACTTCCGTCCCGCCGGATCCGTCAGAACGCAAGTCGCCTGAAAGCATTAGAAGACTGATCAGGATCCTGATCAGTCTTCGAAATGCTTTGAGGTTACTATGGCAGCCAGGACGCTATTAAAGTCCTGGTTGCCATAGTAGTAGTGGGGAGCGGGGGAGCGGTATACTTACTGCCCGTGCGGCTCCCAGGGCGCTCCAGAATGACGTCAGAGCGCCCCATATGCATGGATCACGTTATCCATGCGTGTGGGGCGCCCTGACGTCACTCTGGAGCGCCCCGGGAGCCGCACGGATGGTAAGCATACTGCTCCCCCGCTCCCCACTACATTTTACCATGGCAAGCAGGACTTTAGCGTCCTGGCTGCCATGGTAACAATTGAGAAAAAGCTAAACGTCGGATCCGGCGATGCGCCGAAACGACGTTTAGCTTAAGGCCGGATCCGGATTAATGCACTTCAATGGGCATTAATTCGGGATCCGGCGTTACGGCATGTCTTCCGGATTTTTGGACGGAGACAAATCCGCAGCATTAGGATAATCCTGATCAGTATCTTTCCGTCCTAGAGACCCGAGGACGGAACTCTAGGACGGAAAGCAAAAACGCTAGTGTGAAAGGGGCCTTTGGAGTCTCAACATAAACATTCTCATGTCGTAAATTGTGGGGTCTCAGAGAGGTACCATAAAGATCCCTCAGGCCTCTACAAAAGACAATGAACGGAGTGTTCTAAAGATGTTTTTTTCTCTCTCAAAGAATAGGAAAGGGGCTTATTTAAAGGTTGTCTAATGTACTTTACTATTCATTGCAGTGACAATATTAGCAATAATGTTATTATATTATATGCAACATCTATATGCTTATTTCATTGACTAATTGGAAGTAAAATGTAAACCTGTACTTTCATCATATCCCAACTATATTCATTATGTATTGTTTGAGTGTACCCATTGAAACGTATTAGTATGTATTATTAACATGGGGGTTTGATATTCTTGAAATACATAGAATTAGGTGTTATATTCAATGTATTTTGTTATGTGTAAAAAGCTAATGTTTGGAACTAATTACCTCACTTTCAAAGTATGGGGAGGAAGAATGTTAAGTGCTTTGGTAGATGGTCTTAAAGTAGTATATCTATAAGCAGAATATACGTCTGACGGTTGGTATCCATTAATGTCGTTTTTCCCCATATGTAGGGCTTTGCCCAGAACTTAGGTCAAAAGTTATCTTTCTACTAGATCTTTAAAAATATCAGAATTAAATGTAATTACCCAAACTTTTACATAGAACACTAGTGCCCCTTGTGGTGGTAGTGAGGGGATTACCATTAAAGACAAGGCAGTAAAGAAATACATTCTAAAGGTAGAGGTCGGAAGCTGAGGACAGCTGTCCGAGGAAACTGAACTAAAGAGAACCTGACCGTCCCTTGTTTCTGAACTGTGACCGCTGACTTCTTTCAAGCAACTAAATTTAAATTTCTAGTAAAGTATAAATTTCTATCTTTATATTAGGCAGTTGATTACATATATATATATATATATATATTCGGATAGACCATGTAGTTCTTGTAGGATCTAGATTGATTTGAGATAATTTTGGCCTCTTGCACACAAACGTTTTTTTTGCGGGTGTACGGGCCGTTTTTATGAGTTCCGTATACGGCCTGTATACGGATCCATTATTTTCTATGGGTCCGCAAAAAAAAACGGAAGTGTTTCCGTATGCATTCTGTTTCCGTATTTCCGTTCCGTGCAAAGATAGAACATGTCCTATTATTGCCCGCAAATCATGGTCCGTGGCTCCATTCAAGTCAATGGGT
The DNA here is from genome assembly GCA_033119425.1 of Bufotes viridis. Taxonomy (NCBI): domain Eukaryota; kingdom Metazoa; phylum Chordata; class Amphibia; order Anura; family Bufonidae; genus Bufotes; species Bufotes viridis. The sequence goes on along the minus strand of CM065589.1, from coordinate 563,039,407 downwards.
CCGCAAAAAAAACGGAACACATATGGAAATGCATCCGTATGTCTTCCGTATCCGTTCCGTTTTTGCGGAACCATCTATTGAAAATTTTAAGCCCAGCCCAATTTTTTCTATGTAATTACTGTATACTGTAGATGCCATACGGAAAAACGGAAACGGAAAAACAGAACGGAAATGGAAACACAACGGATAACAAAAACGGAACAATGGATCCGTAAAAAACGGACCGCAAAACCATACGGTCGTGTGCAATAAGCCTTTAACTGCAGTACAAATTATGTCTTTCAATTTTGGGAGATAAATATATACATTTGTATAATCTCCAGAAAACTGATTTCAGTTTCTAGTCAATGGTCTGGCCTGGTATATATACACTCACATACACATATATATATATATATTTTTTTTTTCACCTAAAGAATTATTAGGAACACCTTTTCTATTTCTCATTAATGCAATTATCTAGTCAACCAATCACATGGCGGTTGCTTCAATGCATTTAGGGTGTGGTCCTGGTCAAGACAATCTCCTGAACTCCAAACAATGTCAGAATGGGAAAGAAAGGTGATTTGAGCAATTTTGAGCGTGGCATGGTTGTTGGTGCCAGTTGGGCCGGTCTGAGTATTTCACAATCTGCTCAGTTACTGGGATTTTCACGCACAACCATTTCTAGGGTTTACAAAGAATGGTGTGAAAAGGGAAAAACATCCAGTATGCGGCAGTCCTGTGGGCGAAAATGCCTTGTTGATGCAAGAGGTCAGAGGAGAATGGGCCGACTGATTCAAGCTGATAGAAAAGCAACGTTGACTGAAATAACCACTCGTTAGAACCGAGGTATGCAGCAAAGCATTTGTGAAGCCACAACACGCACAACCTTGAGGCGGATGGGCTACAACAGCAGAAGACCCCACCGGGTACCACTCATCTCCACTACAAATAGGAAAAAGAGGCTACAATTTGCACGAGCTCACCAAATTTGGACTGTTGAAGACTGGAAAAATGTTGCCTGGTCTGATGAGTCTCGATTTCTGTTGAGACATTCAAATGGTAGAGTCCGAATTTGGCGTAAACAGAATGAGAACATGTATCCATCATGCCTGGTTACCACTGTGCAGGCTGGTGGTGGTGGTGTAATGGTGTGGGGGATGTTTTCTGGGCACACTTTAGGCCCCTTAGTGCCAATTAGCCATAATTTAAATGCCACAGGCTACCTGAGCATTGTTTCTGACCATGTCCATCCCTTCATGACCACCATGTACCCATCCTCTGATGGCTACTTCCAGCAGGATAATGCACCATGTCACAAAGCTCGAATCATTTCAAATTGGTTTCTTGAACATGACAATGAGTTCACTGTACTAAAATGGCCCCCACAGTCACCAGATCTCAACCCAATAGAGCATCTTTGGGATGTGGTGGAACGGGAGCTTCGTGCCCTGGATGTGCATCCCTCAAATCTCCATCAACTGCAAGATGCTATCCTATCAATATGGGCCAACATTTCTAAAGAATGCTATCAGCACCTTGTGGAATCAATGCCACGTAGAATTAAGGCAGTTCCGAAGGCAAAAGGGGGTCCAACACCGTATTAGTATGGTGTTCCTAATAATTCTTTAGGTGAGTGTATATTGAATTAAATTGGTGAAAGTTCATCTTTACTTTGAATATAACATTGTCTTATAGCCAAACTCATGCATGATGGGATACATTTTGCCCATGTGCTGTTAAACGTTTGAGTTTATGAACATCGGTTTGCTGGGAGAAGTCACGTGTCACTTCTGGGCCTTTTGTCTCCTTATTCTGTGAGTTACTGATAAGCTACCATTGCTTTTACGTTTTTTTATTGGTTGCATTTATATCTTACACATTACTTATGTTTTCAAATTGATTGAACTTTTTTGATCCTTATTCTTTGTTTGTCACTAATTATATATTTTATTATTATATTGCACTGATTTTTAATAAATAAATATATATATTTTATACGATTGTATCCCTCTTGTCTTCAACTCAGCGCAAACAACAAACTCGTGTTAATTTTGATTTGTGGAAATAAGTTGAGAATCTCCTTCATTACAGATCCTTGCTTATTTTCATAGATAGAAAACTGTTTATCAGAGCAGTATAAACATTCTGACAAAACGGATCCGTCCCGGCACACAATGTAAGTCAATTGGGCCGATTCCGTTTTCTAAGACTTAATAGTAGGGATCGACCGATATTGATTTTTTAGAGCCAATACCGATATTCGTGAACTTTCAGGCCGATAGCCGATATTTTATACCGATATTTTGCGCATTTTAATTTTTGGATTTTTTTTTTCTGTTACAGCGTCCTCCTCCTCCCCCTCTTCTCTCATTGGTGGCCAGTGCGCCCTCAGCCCCTCCTCCTCCTCTTCTCTCATTGGTGGCCAGTGCGCCCTCAGCCCCTCCTCCTCCTCTTCTCTCATTGGTGGCCAGTGCGCCCTCAGCCCCTCCTCCTCCTCTTCTCTCATTGGTGGCCAGTGCGCCCTCAGCCCCTCCTCCTCCTCTTCTCTCATTGGTGGCCAGTGCGCCCTCAGCCCCTCCTCCTCCTCTTCTCTCATTGGTGGCCAGTGAGCCCTCAGCCCCTCCTCCTCTTCTCTCATTGGTGGCCAGTGCGCCCTCAGCCCCTCCTCCTCCTCTTCTCTCATTGGTGGCCAGTGCGCCCTCAGCCCCTCCTCCTCTTCTCTTATTGGTGGCCAGTGCGCCCTCAGCCCCTCCTCCTCTTCTCTCCATTGGCAGTGCGGCACAGGGGGAGGGAGAGACACTGCCTCCTTCTCCCCTGTGCTGCTGAGGGGACATGGCCGCGCTGAGACCGGCGCGCTCATGTTCTGTGATAGCACAGTTATCGGTATATCGGCCTGGTTAGGGGCTGATACCGATAACTGTGCAAATCATGAATATCGGCTGATAATATCGGCCAAACTGATAATCGGTCGACCCCTACTTAATAGAAAACGGATCCGTCCCCCATTGACTTTCAATGGTGTTCAAGACGGATCTGTCATAGCTATAGAAGACATAATACAACCGGATCCATTGACACTAGTGTGAAAGTAGCCTTAAATATGAAATAAAAAGTAAACTGCTACCCATTTTATTAACACTACAGGGGCAGCACTACTGTAAGGGGGGACCTGAGGGGGTATAACTACTGTATGGGAGCACCAGGAGAGCATAACTACTATGAAGGGGGTACTAAAGTGTGCATTTTACTGTGAAGGGGACATAACTACTGTGTGGAGCTCTATGGGGGGCATAACTACTGTGTTGGGTTCTATGGGGGCATAACTACTGTGTAGAGCTCTATGGGGGCATAACTACTGTGTTGGGTTCTATGGGGGGGGCATAACTACTGTGTGGGGGGCACTATGGGGGCATAACTACTGTGTGGGGCTCTATGGAGGGCATAACTACTGTGTGGGGCATAACTACTGTGTGGGGGGCACTAAGGGGGCATAACTACTGTGTGGGGCTCTATGGAGGGCATAACTACTGTGTGGGGGCACTATGGGAACATAACTACTGTGTGGGGGCTCTTTGGGGGCATAACTACTGTGTGGGGGGCACTATGGGAACATAACTACTGTGTGGAGGGCACTATGGAAACATAACTACTGTGTGGGGCTCTATGGAGGGCATAACTACTGTGTGGGGGGCACTATGGGAACATAACTACTGTGTGGGGGCACTATGGGAACATAACTACTGTGTGGGGGGCTCTATGGGGGCATAACTACTGTGTGGGGGTTCTTTGGGAACATAACTACTGTGTGGAGGACACTATGGGGGTATACCTACTGTGTGGGGGCTCTATGGAAACATAAGTACTGTGTGGGGGCTCTTTGGGGGCTCTATGGGAACATAACTACTGTGTGGGGGCTCTTTGGGGGCATAACTACTGTATGGGGCACTATAGGGGCTGGGCGGGATTGGGAGTGCCTAGACAGGCATTGGGCGGAGTTAGACCCCTTTTACACAGGCTGGGAGCAGTCTTCTAAGGGACAGCTCTATGGTAGGTACCTACAGGGACAGCTAAGGCACTGTAAAATGTGGCATGGTGCAGGCAGCTCAGTGTTACAATGTGTCAGGAGGAGGATGACAAAGCACCAGGAGGTGCCCAGCCATAGACAGCTCTATGCCAGGGGTTCACTGCGCCTCTAGTGGCCATTGCCAATGCATGACATGACCGCTGCGCTGTGATGCTCCGTCCGCCCAGGACTCACCCGAGCTTCTCTCTCCAGCTGGCAGTGCAGCGCCGTGCCCTTCAGCTTCTGCACGATATGTGCTATGCTCACAGACAATTCCTCCTCTTCTCCCTGCATCCTACCCGCAGCCTCCGAAAAACCAGCCCAGGCCACAAAAGGAGGATCAATGGTTTCCTAGCAACAAAAGGAGTGCGCTGCAAATATCAATCCTCCTCAGAACAGGGATTACTAGCATTTAGTTCCGGGTCCACACATCCCTCGGGTTTCAGCTCCATCCAGCACTGAGAAATCTGTACAAGAATCAAGACTTTTGCTACCTTAGAAAATCAGTTTAGGAGCCTGTGTGCTAATATAGTACTTGCATATAATGTAGCTCGTGTATAGCACTAATTCAATCACTAGAACGCAACTTGGCTTTTTGCATTGACTTTAATGGTCGCCCATGCAAAAAGAGCTACCACTGCCCGATTGATGGTACAAGATGGCGCCCTGCTTGTGTTCGATCAGACAACGCCATTATGCAGTGTTGCTTACCATCAGAATCATTTTTAGGGAGACACAAGATGCAGCAGAAATATTCCTTAACGTAAACCCTTCCCATAAGAATAGGCTTTTTTTTAGGGTACCTTGTCACACTGCGTCTTGAGCGACTCTTTACCAAGAGCTCCCAAGGCGTTCAATAGATGGACCCATTAAAGGGATGAAACTGAAGGACTTCAGTCCCCATAGGCAGCGCATGGAATGGTGCAGTCAGCTGCCCTAGTCATTGTCTCTAAAAACACAATGGCCAGATTCCACAAAAAGGAAGCCTAAAGCATGGCGTCTGTTGGAGTATAGCAGCCTATGGGTCCATTTAATGGATGTACCGGAAGCTTTCCCGCTACAATAAACAGACACTCAAGGTGCAGCGTCAAAGGACCCTCAGGCACATTTATTATTCCTCTTAGGCTGGGTTCACATCACATTTTAACATATACAAAAAAACGTATACATTAAAGGGATGCCTCAGACTGATGCCATACAGTGGCCGCCTTTCACCAGAGTTCCATTATTATTATTTTTAGCGGTCTCTGCAGGATACAAGAACGTGGTGCGCTATGTTTTTGGGAAGGGGTGCTGCTAGGAGCGCCGGCCCCGCCTTATGCTGCAGCCGCCCGAACGCTCTATATAGAGCCTCTGGCGGCTGCAGCACTGCCCGGGCTGGCGTGTCCATGAGGGCGCACCGCCTGGGCGCAGCATGGGGAGAAGAGCTGACAGGAGGGAAGCACTCAGCGCTCCCTCCTGTCAGCCCCTCATTGTAGCGTGGCCGAGCCCTGTATGGTCCGCTGGTACAGGGAGCATCTGTCTCCTGTACCTGGCCGGACTGACATGAAGTGCGCACACAGTGTGCACTTCCTGTCAGTCCGACCGGGTACAGGAAACTAAAGCTCCTGTACCCGTGGACCATACAGAGCTCGGCCACGCTACACCAGAGGTAGGGGGGAATGGGAAAGAGAATGACATGGGGGGAGGGGGTGAAGAATGACGAAGGAGGGGGGAGAGAATGACAAGAGGGTCAAAGATAATGACAAGAGGGGGAGAGAATCACAACGAAGGGGGAGAGAATGACAAGGGGGGGGGAGAATGACAAGGGGGGGGGGAGAATGACAAGGGGGGGGGGAGAATGACAAGAGGGGAAAGAGAATGACAAGAGGGGGAGAGAGAGAACTGGCGTTAGTTAAAGGAGTTCTGCAGTTTATTTAAACTGATGATCTATCCTCTGGATAGATCATCAGCATCTGATCGGAGGGGGTCCGACACCCATGACCCCCGCCGATCAGCTGTTTGAGAAGGCAGCGGCGCTGGCAGTAGCCCCTCGGCCTTCTCGCTGTTTACCGCAGGCGCAGTGACGTCACGACTAGTATCACTGGCCTGGGCGGGGTTAAGCTCTGTTCACTGGAATGAAGCTTAGCCCCGCCCAGGCCAATAATACTAATCGTGACGTCACTGCGAGAAGGCTGAGGCGCTACTGCCTTCTCAAACAGCTGATTGGCGGGGGTCCCGGGTGTCGGACCCCTGCCGATCAGATTAAATAAACTGCAGAACCCCTTTAATATGGCAGATCATATGGGTGGGGCATTGTGATGTCACATGGGGGGGGCGGCAAACTTTTCTTTTGCCTAGGGCGGCAAAAATCCTTGCACTGGCCCTGTGTGAACCCACCCTTAATAACCGTCCTGAAAAGGCTTTATGGCCCCTTTCAGACGAGCGAGTGAGGGTCACATAACATTATATTGATTTATGATGCTATGTAACCCTTACAGTTCTGGACTCTATTGTATAACACTGACAGCATTATGTCAGAACTGTAAGGCCTCATGCACAGGACCGTATGTATTTTGCAATCTGCTAAAAATGGATCCGCAAAAAAATACGGATGACGTCCGTGTGCATTCCGTATTTTGTGGAACGGAACAGCTGGCCTCTAATAGAACAGACCTATCCTTCTCCGTAATGCGGATAATAATAGGACATGTTCTATTTTTTTGCGGAATGGAAATACAGACATACGGAAACAGAATGCACACAGAGTAATTTCCGTTTTTTTGCAGACCCATTGAAATGAATAGTTCCGTATACGGTCCGCAAAAAAAACGGAACGGACACAGAAAGAAAATAAGTTCATGTGCATGAGGCCTAAGGGTTACATAGCATCATAAATCGCTTGTCTGAAAGGGGCCTAAAGGGTTATCTGGGAATTTGATCAGGATTGGTCATCAATATCAGCTCAGCGGAGGTCTGGCAAATCAGCTGTTTAAAGAGCCCGCAGCGCGTGAGCACTTTATCTGTGCTCTCTAAGCTGTGAAGAGAGTGCAGCACTCGCTGGAGATCCGGTGACCGCAGCGGCCTCTTCAAACCGCTGAGTCAGACCCCCACCGATCTGATATAGGTGACCTACCCTAACCCTGGGTTCAGACCTGAGCGTTCTAAAAACGCGCGTTTTACGCACGTATTTCAGCGCGTTTTTGCAAATAGGAAACTCGCGTTCGTACGCGCATTCTTGTGATTGACTACTGTGGTGTCAATAACAAAACGCGCGACAAACGGCCCCAAAAAAGCTCAAGTACTTGTTTATGCGTCGGGGGTTTTACAGCGCGTTCAAACGCGCTGTAAAACGCTCAAGTGAGAACCAGGGCCATAGGAAAGCATTGGTTTTCATGTGTTGAGCGTTTTACAGCGCGTTTGAACGCGCTGTAAAATGCTCAGGTGTGAACTTAGGGTAAGAACAGGTCATCAGTATCAAATTCCTGGATAATCCTTTAACGATCAGCTATTCTTTTTTCTAAGTCTTGAAGTCTTGTTTTATGCAGGAGAAATGCTATTTTTTGGCATTGCTTAGGGATCATATAAATTACAGAAATCATTTGTTTATTTAATTTTTGCTGCTTTAGAAACACAGATAAAAAAGTGATTTTGACATTGTTTTTTCCTTGTTTATTTTTTATACCGTTCAGGTTTCACACTAAATTACCTGGTTAATGAATTCTCTAGTTTATTGCTTTCATCTGGATGCCTGATAAGTGTAGGGTTTTTTGTTTATTGTGTGTACAATGAAATTTATTTTGTACTAAATAATGTTGTTGTTTTTTATTATTTTGCAGACGTTGGTTCGCTTTCTTGCATTGTTTGTTACATTATAATCCCAAAATTCCATTATGGTATTACTATTCTAAAACTTTGTTTTAGACTTACAATGTATTAGCATACTCCTGTGTTCTAATTCACTTTATCTCAATGACACAGGCTGCTATTACGGCAACACTTGTGTATCCTAACAGCAGGATTACCGGACAGACAGCCCTGGGGTCCCTCGTAGCTACTCACGGCTGACTGCAGACGGCTCCCCGAGTCTATACGTGGGTCGCTGGGAAACCTGCTGAACCGATCGTAGAGGGAGTTTCTCCTTTGATCGTGTTACTGTTATGGACCGAAGGATTAACAGCCAGAATCAGAGCTTTCTCCGTCCCTGGCTGCGAAGCAGAGCCTGCTCTAAAAATCTGAGCTTTTTCTTAGAACAGAAGTACCCTGGGAGACACTAACCTCCTTCTACTGCAGCAAAGTCAGTCCCTTCTGGTGTAGATAAAATAAAAAACAGTAAATCTCACCTAGCCCCGTTCCCCTAATGAACAGAGCACATCCCACTCTCCCCAGCAGGCATGATGCAATGATGTAATCGTGCCTGCTGTGCTAAATAGGAGACTAGACAGAGCACAGGCCGGGGAATGATCCTTGGACCATGCGTTCTTCTACTCAGCCCAGCAGGCACGATGATGTCACTGCATCTGGGGACAACATGGCTGAGGAATGAGACCCTGGAACTCAGGGATGACAGACATCCATTACGGCCTGGGCACACACACACTGTAATCCCCTGCTGCCCCAAAGCAGCCATTATGGCTGCTATGGAGGTCGTTCCGCCCTGATGTGAACCCACAAGATCAGTGGTAGAAGAGGGGCTGTAATGCATAACCTCGCTCCTGCTACAACTGCCAGGACTGGATCTTTTCCGTTCCTTTAACAGGACTACAGCACTGTACAAGGGAGGGAGTCCCTTGTAGGGATGATCACTGGTCTTGGCGGCACGGTCTCCAGGACTGTCTCATGTGTATCCCTGTTGGGGTGCCTGTTTATATCTGTATGCACAAGCACAATATGCTGGCACACAGCGTGTGGTTAGCTAAAACATGTAAAGTTAAAGTCCCTAGAGTATAGGCTAAAAAATGTTAATCCCTTTATGCAATTTCACATGCATGTATATCGGGAATGTGGCATTTTACATATCCACTTGTACATGTAGAGGAAAAGTGGCCACCTGAGAGCAGGAGCTGGACCTGCATGACTACCTCAGGAGCCTGACAGCTGAGGTCCTGCTGCAATAGAATTGCTAGCCTGCAGCCTGCCACTGGCTGATGCAGGTCACTGCTGCAGCCAGTTATTGAGCAGGCAGTCCAAGCTGTTCTTGTTGAACAGGAAGTGGAGAGGAGTGGGGACTGGAGCAGCAGCCGGACAGCAGGGGTGGGGATTGTTAGGTGAGTAAATATTGTGTATTATTTTACAACAAACAATCTTGGTCCAACCTCTGAGGAACATTACATACCTCTGCCTGCCTTTACCTTATCATCATGACAAATAAGCTTATTCCATATACATGTATAGTTCATCATATACCTGTTGTTGATCCTCCCTGATCTCATCCGCTATTACACTTGACAAAATGATATGTCTCAATTCAGAGAACTGATTTATTTTACCCCTGCTCCTTTCTTTGCATCCCACCGCGTAGATGTGTAAATGCCTATGGATGTCATGGTCCCATATTTGAAGAGCATGAAAAAGAATCTACTGATTTTTAGTAAAACCTAATGCTACATATTATACTTGAAAGCTAATTCCATAAATAGAATGTGACATTTATTTAAGGCTACTTTCACACTCGCGTTTTGACTTTTCCGTTTGAGAGCTCTGTCATTGGCTCTCAGAAGCGGTCCAAAACGGATCAGTTTTGCCCTAATTAATTCTGAATGGAAAAGGATCCGCTCAGAATGTATCAGTTTGCCTCCGATCAGTCTCCATTCTGCTCTGGAAGCGGACACCAAAACGCTGCCTGCAGAGTTTTGCTGTCTGCTTGACGAAACTGAGCCAAACAGATCCGTCCTGACACACAATGTAAGTCAATGGGGATGGATCAGTTTTCTCTGGCACAATAGAAAACGGATCGGTGTCCCATTGACGTTCAATGGAGTTCATGACGAATCCGTCTTGGCTATGTTACAGATAATACAAACATATCCGTTCATAACAGATGCATGAGGTTGTATTATTGTAACGAATGCGTTTGCGCAGATCCATGACGGATCCGCCCAAAACGCGAGCGTGAAAGTAGCCTTAGCGTTAACCGATTCAAGATCAAGTGGACCATCTAGGTGTAGATGTGGGTGCATACCTAAATGATAGGGCTTTAGAGCACCCTAGAACCTATCCTACATTGTACTTTTTCAGACAATCCCATCACTTGAATTCGGTATTGAGGTGTATCATATGATTAACCCCTTAATGACCAATGTCTTCTGACGGAGCGGCAGTGCATTTCCTCAGTCTGCAGGGCTTCGGTCCTGTGTGGGGACACTTAGGGGGAGCAAAAGCAACCTGACCTAAAATGTGAGCAGCACTGGTTGCCTCCACTTTGCAGAGCTGCCTAGAGGGTGTGAGGGCACGGTACCTCACTACACTGCTCTATAATAGATGGAAATGATGTGATCCTGCCTACGATATGCCATCATGGCTGAGCAGCCTGACAGGAACACTCACTAATATGAAGTATATGCAAGTGCCAGAGCGTAGTGTGTATTGAGGCCCCATCCCCTCAACCCCTAGGCAGCTCTGCAAATGCAGGCAATCATTCCTGCTCACATTCTAGGACAGGTTGCTTGCAGACATTTTATACTCATTCCGGGAGTACCTCTTTAAGGGGAAGCACCACTGTGAGGGGAGACTTAAGGACCATAACTACTGTATGAGGGCACTTAGGGGGCATAACCCCCCTTGTGGGGGCACTAAGGAGGCATAACACCTTTGTGGGGGGCACTAATGGCAATAGATTAAAGTACTCTGTCTAACACACTGAATGAGTTAGGTAAAAAAACAATATCATGTCTTCTTCTGGAGAAGATATTCCATTATCACAAAAAACACAAACCTTTCTTGCTCTTAGGAAGTAAACAAAAATATTCCCTGTTTAATGGCAGCATATTACAATGGTATGTCTGATGTACTATTAGCCCAAATTGCACACAAAAAAAATATTGTATTGTTTGGCTAATAGCTAAAGGTAAAGAATACAGCCAACTCATAGCTATTAAAACGGAAAAATTGTACCTAAAACATCCTTGCAGCTGTAAAATAAATGAAAACAGATATACGCCAGCTCAACGAATCCGGTGTTGGGGGGGAGCAGCCAATGGCAGGCGGAGATGAGCCTCCCTAGCATCAACAGCATAGCTAGGGAGGCTTGTCCTCGTCTGCCATTGGCGTGGGGGGCCTGGCATATGGGGGAGCTTTTTTATAGTCTTGGATAACCCCTTTAAGTTCATGGTTACATATGTCATCACTGCAGCAAGAAGTAGAAGGGAACTGGGTATTCTTCGGAATGGGAGTGCAGGGCGATCGATTGAGTATACCCGTGAACCTGCTCAGACACTATACATTTTTTTTCCCCCAGAAAACCACTTTAAAACTGGAATGTAATCATCAATATAAAAAAATAAGGACGGTGTCAGCTTCCAAAAAAGTGACAGCCTTTATTCCATGTGCACAGTAAAATCCGATACAAAATCCATATCTACGCGTTTCAAATCATGTAATGCTGATCCTTACTCATGACAAAATGGATATATATACTTGAGCTTTATTTACCGAGAACCACTAATTACAAGCGGCTAAAACTGAAAGGGATACGCCCATACATATATATGCCTAAAAAGAGATCAATGAAATACAGGAAATTAAAACCAAACTAGTGAAATGAATCCATGAGAGTAAAAAGGATCAATAAGGTAAAATTAAATCATGTTTGCCATTTAAACCTGAAGGGACACAAAAGCCCATCCGGAAGATCCTGTTCAGGAGTTTGCGTTTATGATCTCCACCTCTACTGGGGGGATTAACTCTTTCCAAACCCTGAACCTGGAAATCTGTGGTATCTCCCTGGTGCGCAACTGCATAATGAAGACTGACTGCTGCGACATTTCTGTTTTTTGTATGCGGTATGTTTGACAAATGTTTACGAATTCTTACTTTCAGGTTATTTGTAGTGCAACCAACATATTGTAAACGACATATGGAACAAGTGATACAATAAACAACAAAGCTGGTGTTGCAATAAACCCCATAAGGGCCCACGATGGACGTGACGTAAGGACTAGCGCCGTACATGTACACGGTTGATCAGGTGGGTGCAGGAGCTGCACCCGCCTGATCAGCGGCACGGACCTGGCAGTCACTGACAGCCGGGCCCCTGCTGCATACGCCTGCATCGGTGAAAACTGATGGCAGTATATTAACCCCTTGTATGCGGTGGTCAAAGCTGACCGTGGCATGCAGAGGGTTAGCGGAGGGTACGGGTGCCCGCCGCTTCCCCATTGGGTCCCCACGCTGCAGTGGCGGGGACCCGATGGCAGAGAAGTCAAGCCCGATGCCTTCCATAGGCATCGGAGCTTGCCTTCTACAGAACCCTGTGAGATGCAGCCCTTAGGCTGGGTCTCACAGGCAGGCTGTCAGCATAAAAGCTGACAGCCAATGCATTACAATACAGGTTGTATTGTAATGCATTGCAGGGGGGATCAGACCCCAGAAGTTGAAGTCCCAGAGTGGGACTAAAAAAAAAGTTAAAAAAAGTGTTTTTCATAATAAAAAAAAAGTTTCAAGTAAAAAAAAATCACAAAATAAAACACATAAAATAGTAAAAAAAAAACAGACATATTGGGTATTGCTGTGTTCAACGACCTACTCTACAAAAATATTACATGATCCACCCTCTCACCTGAACGCCGTAGAAAAAAATAAAATACAAACTGTGCAAAACCAATAATTTTTTTGTCACCTTACATCACAAAAAAGTGCAAGACCAAGTGATCAAAAAGGCGTATGCCCCGCCCCAAAATCAGTATCAATCAAGCTGTCACCTCATCCTGCAAAAAATGAGCCCCTACATAAAACAATCAGGCAAAAAATAAAAAAATATGGAGACACTAAAACATGATTTATTTTTGGTTTCAAAAAATGCTGTTATAGTGTAAAACTTAAATTGAAAAAAGTATACATATTAGGTATCGCCGCATCCATAAGAACCTGCTGTATAAAAATATCACATCATCTAACCCCTAAGGTGAACATCATAAATAAATAAAATAAAAATGGTGTAAAAAAAAAAGCCATTTTTTGTCACCTTACATCACAAAAAGTGAAATACCAAGCGATCAGAAAGTCATAAGCACCCCAAAATCATACCAATCAAACCAACATCTCATTCCTCAAAAAATTAGACCCTACCTAAGACAATCGCCCAAAAAATAAAAAAAATATGGCTCTTAGAATATGGAGACACTAAAAAAATCAGTTTTTTGAAAAGTATACATATTTGGTATTGTCACATCCAACAACCTGCTCTATAGAAATACCACATGATCTAACCTGTCAGATGAACATAGTCAAAAATAAAAACGGTACCAAAACAGATATTTTTTGTTACCTTGCCTCACAAAAAGTGTAATATAGAGCAACCAAAAATCATATGTACCCTAAAATAGTACCAACAAAACTGCCACCTTATCCCATAGTTTCCAAAATGGGGTAACTTTTTTGGAGTTTCTACTCTAGGGGTGCATCAGGGGGGCTTCAAATGGGACATGGAAACTTAAAATTATCCCAGTGATATCTGCCCTCCAAAAACCATATGGCGTTCCTTTCCTTCTGCGCCCTGCTGTGTGCCCGTACAGCAGTTTACAACCACATATGGGGTATTTCTGTAAACTAAAGACTCAGGGTAAAAAATATTGAGTTTAGTTTGGCTGTTAACCCTTGCTTTGTTAGCGGAAAAAAACGGAATAAAATGGAAAATCTGCCAAAAAAGTGAAATTCTGAAATGTCATCTACATTTTTCTTTAATTCTTGTGAAACACGTAAACGGTAGACAAAGTTTGTAAAATCGGTTTTTAATACCTTGAGGGGTGTAGTTTCTAAAATGGGGCCATTTATGGGTGGTTTCTATTATGTAAGCCTCACAAAGTGACTTCAGACCTGAACTGGTCCTTAAAAATTGGGTTTTGGATATTTTTTTTTAAATGTTAAGATTTGCTTCTAAACTTCTAAGCCTTCTAACGTCCCAAAAAAAGAAAATGTAATTTACAAAATGATCCAAACATGAAGTAGACATATGGGAAATGTAAATTAATAACTATTTTAGGAGGTAATACTATCTGTTTTAAAGGCAGAGAAATTGAAATTTTGAAAATTGCTAATTTTTCAAAAAATTTGGTACATTTGGTATTTTTTTATAAATAAAAATGAAATATTTTGACTCAAATTTACCACTGTCATGAAGTACAATATGTGATGACGAGAAAATAATGTCGGAATGGCTTGGATAAGTAAAAGCGTTTTAAAGTTATCACCACATAAAGTGACACATGTCAGATTTACAAAAAAATGGCCTGGTCATAAGGTGAAAAATGGCAGGGTCCTGAAGGGGTTAATATATTGGTTCAATTTATATGAACGTTAGGTAGCTATGGAAAAAAACAGAAGAACCAGTCTGTACATAACTGCTACAAGTGCAAATACGATGTCCACATTTATAATTGCCCTTAAGTCGTAGCCAGGTAAATTCTCTGTAGTTATCATCGGAGAACATGCCGGGACTAATGGTGCGCGACGAGCAATGCATCTGATTCCTGCATCAGTAATATCAGACCATGGTTCATCATCATTTAAAACTGTCAAATATTTTTTTATGATTTTCTATCTGTGTATATTCAACCCTGTAGTTGGTAACAAACACTGGAGTGGATGGAATAATATTTCCAGTGTTTTTTTTTTTTAGATTGAATAGTACTGGGAAAAATTAAATCAAACCAAGGTTTTGATAGGCAAGTGCTTTTGCCCGATCAAGAGTCCATTTAGGATATTAACGTACTGACAACCTATCGGCAACAAGTTCAATTTCTTTCTCAAAGGCATTATCACTGGAGCAATTGTGTCTTGCCCTTATGAATTAATTCCCTTGGAACATTGACTAGATGGGGGATGACATGAAGTAGCCAAAAGGGTTGTATTGCCAGCAGTGTCCTTACCAAAGGTGATCGTGGATACTTTGCGTTTAATTGGATCACCTGTAAGGGTCAAATCGAAGAAAGGAATGGTGGAGACATGTGAAACTACAAATTTAAGGTGGCACTTATTGTTATTGAGGAGGCTTTCAAAAAGCGGCACAGCCGCCCCATCGCCCAACCACACAATGTAATCATCTATTGCATGATAATGTGATGACCCCTCTATCCAAAGGAATATCATTTATAACGTATGTCATGGGTAATTGGATCATTTGGGCTAATCTGATGACCCAGGACCTAGTAACCCACAGCTGCCAGCTAGGCAAATCCAGTGCTGCTAAAAGTTTGAGTGCAGGGCCTGCAAATAGGTTCTGAACATGGGTTGTCCAGGACTGTAATACAAGTGGTCCCTCAAGTTACAATATTATTTGGTTCCAGGACGACCATTGTATGTTGATACCATTGTAAGTTGAGTAATCGGTTCCAAAGCCCCAAAATGTCATCCAAGATAATAGAAAATGCAGATTTAAGGAAAATAAGCAGATAACTAAGACAGATAAAACAAGTCCTTACATATACCAGTCAGGAATAGCTGCTTAATAGCAACAGATACAGCTACTTTACTGGAGAAGTGGCTTTGACTGTTTGGATCTGAGTCTGAGGCATTGTATGTTGAGTCTGGTTTTAACTTACGATGGGTCAGAAAAGACCATTGTATGTAATATTGTATCCTGAGGCCATAGTATCTTGAGGGATCACTGTACTGATGATGATGCGGGGGGGTAGCGTTGCTGCAGTGTCTTGTCCATAGGAGCATTTAGTGGTGCCAGGTACTCACTACAGGTTCAATATAGGAAAAAAAGCAAGCTCATAAGCTCCCCCAAGTGGTGACTGCAGGCATCCAGAATATTATGTTTTAGATCTATGTCCAAAAAGAGAATTTGGAGATTTGTACGAAAAAAATAATAATCAAAGCTCAGATCACCATAACGTTGTATTAAGAAACTGATCAGGACAAAAATTTGATTCATTTGGATTAAAGTATCAAAACGGTATACAGAGGTGAACAGTCTGTAATAGATTCTGCTGATCTTTAGCTAATGTACGGTATGTGGCTAAGTATATGGGACTATCTTCTAATTAACACAAGCTGCATAAATCTCATTTTCGCCATTACATAGTATGCAATAGGATATGTCTAGCTGAACATTAGTCAGTTTGAATTTCTAGGTAATTTCCTCTCATACTGAACATTTCATACATTAACCCGTTAAATGCTGTTATTCCGATTTCCTTTTGTCATCTCAACAAACATGCTTGAAGTTTTTCTCACTTGTGTCCAAGAAAAAAAAAATACAAAAAGCTCTGAACATTTCAAGAGCCGCTTATGACAAATTTGACCAGGTCACAAAATTAAAAACTGTTAGACGTGAGTAATGCCTGAAGGAAAAACTGTGAAAACTAAAGCATTCTAACTCTAGGAGCCATACGTTTTTCATATATGTAGCCATATAAGGGCTTGATTTCTGCAGGACAAGTTGTATGTTTAACCACTTCATTACCAAGCGATTTTCCAATTTCACATTTTAGTTTTTTATTCTCTGCCTTCCCAGAGGTATAACATTTTTATTTTTCCTTTCACATACACTTATGTTTTCTGGGGTTGTTCTTTCTAATGACACCTTTTAATATTGAATAACAGAAGCAGAAACCAGGGACCTTTATATTCATCAGATCTTCTGTGGCATTCACCTCACAACAATGTATTACAGACTCTGCGGGGCGTTATGTCATTTTAATATGTCTATTGGAGGGAGTCCAACATACAATTGTGTCTATATACGCGTCCAATGTCCGGCAGATAGCCTTCTTTAACAGACTCTTCAGGAAGATTCAGAAGGTTCTGTAGTCATAGGTGGTGACTTTAACATCCCAGTGAATGTAGTCTTAGACTGTCACACTGTATCTGGCACACACCGCGTGGATTTGCAAAACACTCTTAAATTTCCACCATTTCACAACATTTGGCGATACCACCATGCCGGTGAACGTGACTTTACTTATATTTATTCAGCCTATTCATCACAATCCTGTATTGACTACTTTCTAGTCTCAAGAGATTTAATACACAAGGTAGTCAGGTCGGACATTGGGTGCGCTACTTAGTCTGACTATGCACCTATTAACCTAGAGATTAACATTGGTCTATCAGGCCCCCTACCCCCACAATGGATACTAAATCCTTACCTACTTAAGAGTGAGGACCAGGTAGAGGAATACCGTGCTCACCTTTAAGAGTTTTTTTTTAGCTTTAATGATACTCAGGAGGTATCTGTAACAACCTTGTGGCTTGCACATAAGGCATATATGAGGGGGTTGCTGTTGCAATCAGCTTCTCTGAGGCATTATTATAACTTGAGGAGGCAAATCGACTCTATAAGAATCAGCCTTCTTCCTATTTGTTGGCAGAGGTTCAGTCCCTCATGTTGCACCTGAGATCTCTCCTCCTGTACCAACATGAATGGGGACTGAGGTGGATGAAAACTAACTTTTATCACATGGGCGACAGGGCAGGAGCGCTACTTGCGCACGACTTAGACGTAGAGCAGTGGAGGCTAGAATATAGAAACTCCACTATGATAGTTTGGTGGTCACCCACCCGCAGGAGATCGCAAACGCCTTTCCCTCATACTATGCCCGTCTGTACAATTTACATAGTGATGACTCCACCCATCAGACTACTCAGGAAGGTATTCAATCCTTCTTGGCATCGATTTCCTTGCCCTCCCTCACTGGTGACCAGCTAGCGTCTCTGAACAGATCAATCTCTGAGGATGAGATTCTTTTTGCACTCAAAGCCGCCCATTAGGTAGGGCGCCAGGCCCAAATGGTTTTGTTTCCAATTATTATAAAACTTTCAAAGAGCATCTGGTTCCTTATTTAAGTAAACTGTACAATGGTTTTCTTTTTAACGGAAACATTCCCCCAGATATGTTGATGGCTACCGTTGTCACACTCCCCAAGCCAGGTAAATCCCCTGATCTCCCTGCAAATTTTCGGCCTATTTTATTATTGAATGTAGATCTCAAGCTCTATGCTAAAATCTTGGCTACACGTATTAATACTCTTCTGCCCTCCTTAGTGGTTATTGACCAAGTAGGGTTTGTTCCTGGGAGGCAGTGTAGAGATGGTACTAGGTGCATGGTCAACCTTATTTAGTTGGCGGACCGATCCAGGGTCCCCACGCTATTTGTCTCTCTTGACGCCGAAAAAGCATTTGATAGGGTACACTGGGGGTTCCTGTACCAGGTCCTACAGAAGTTCAGATTTCAAGGACCCATTCTATCGGCCATAATGGGTCTATACACTAGGCCATCAGCCAAGGTACTGGCCTCTGGCTATCTCTCCGACGCCTTTCAAATTACCAATGGCACTCAGCAAGGGTGTCCGCTGTCACCTCTGATCTTTTCCCTGGTTATGGAGCCCCTAGCAGAGTTCATCAGAAAGAGCCCATCGGTTACAGGCATCTCTGTAGGGGATCACCCACATGTCATAGGTTTATGTGCCGATGATGTCATCCTTGTCTTAACCAATCCTGAATCATTAGAAGCTGTGACTCCTCTCATCACCACATACTCACACTGCTCCTATTATAAACTAAATGTAATAAAAAACCAAAGTTCTAGCTTTCCATGTGTCGGAGGATACCAGAGGTCGGATACAAAACAGACACCATTTCCAGTGGGCCGAGTGTTCCATTACCTACTTGAGGGTGGAGATTGCTCATTCTGTATCTGAGACACTATCCATGAACTTTTGTTATTTAGGAGCTGAGCTAAAAAATGACTATGCAAAAATGTCCCTAGTCCACCTATCCTGGATCGCCCGCATCAATGCAGAAAAGATGCTAATCCTCCCTAAAATACTATATTACTTTCGATGCCTCCCACTTCAGCTATCTAAACGACTAATTGCACAGCTTCAGTCTGACCTGATGAGCTTTATTTGGGGTAACACCCGACCTAGAATTGCAAAACCAGCTTTACAACCCCCAATTAGATCTGGAAGACTGGGAGTCCCTGATATTTATAAATATTACTTAGCTAACCTGGCAGAGCAGGCGATGGAGTGTTGGTCCCCATCCCATCCTCCCCTCAATAATGGCTCCAGATTGAGGAGTCATATACCAGAAAACAATCTTTGAAAGCAGTTCTAGCCGCATACGCCATAAAGCGTTTCCAACATACACTGCCATTACTAACCATGCATTCCACGATGTTTATTTGGTCTCGCTTTGTAGATTCTAGGATGCACATACATATACCGGTTCTCAACTTCCCCATGACTGCTCTGGAATATCACATTCCTAGTATATCTCTCTCGACTTAGGTGTCAAAAGGCATTCGCACGATTGGGTGTCTATATGACAAGTCCTCCCTTGTAGATTTTGCAACGCTACATAATATTTATCTACTCCCTCACAAACTATTTTACCAATATCTACAGGTCTGTCATCTGCTGAACTCTTTACCGCCCCTGCTTTTTCAGCAGGAGAGCAAACCGTTCAAAGCTTTCTTTGAAAATCGTACAGTACTGTGTGGGTTATCTACTTTTTACTCTTGCCTATTACTACCTGAAGTAAAGAGCAAGCAGCCATTCATGTTCAAATGGGAGCAGGGCAGGGGTTGTCTCATCTCACGGTTACTAAGGCGAGATGAGACACAGTCCTGACCACCTCCCGGCCAGGAAACAATAGAGAGCTCTGGCACGGCTGTTTCAGTAATCCCAATTGCGGTGTATAAGAGCTACGGAAACAGCGTAGCACCGCAAGCTATGTTGTTTCTGAGTTAAGGAGACAGCATAGCTTGCTGTGCTGCACTGTTTCGTAGCTCTCATGCACTGCAATGGGCGCCAGAGCTCTCTGCTGTTTCCCGGCCAGGGGGGGCGGTCAGCACTGTGTCTCATCTCGCCTTAGTAACGGCAAGATGAGACAACCCCTTTAACTCCATTAGTGCAGTAAGGAAGTTCACTGAGCACTAGTTCCAATTTACACAGGGTGAGGGGAGCGACACCCACCTGGGAAAACAGGACAGCGGTGGACACGTTCTGCCATCGTAACACTGTTGCTTTACCAGTGTGGGACTTCATTATGGGCTTTTACCTCATGTTATGGCAGATTTCTCTTTGGAGCTGTAAAAACCTCTTTAACCGCTTGCCGACCACCTAACGCACAAATGCGTCCAGGCGGCAAGTTTGTTCCTCCTGGACGCATCCGTGCGTCATCTCGCGAGAGGCGAGATTTGCTGTGAACGCGCGCACGTTCACAGCAGAGCACGGCTCTGCAGTGATTCTACAGCCTGCCAGCGATGATCATGGTGAGTTCATGTAAATTTTTTTTTTTTTCACAAGTTAGTGGAATATGAGACTTTGTAAAAAAAAAAAAAAATCAATTTCCGCTAACTTGTGCCAAAAATTTTTTTTTCTGTGAACTCACCATGCACCTCACGGAATACCTTGGGGTGTCTTCTTTCCAAAATAGGGTCACAAGTGGGGTATTTATACTGTCCTGGCATCTTAGGGGTCCTAAAGCGTGAGAATCCAAATGCGTAAAAATGCCCTGTGAAATCCTAAAAGTACTCATTGGAATTTGGGCCCCTTTGCGCACCCAGGCTGCAAAAAAATTGCACACATGGGGTATCGCCGTACTCAGGAGAAGTAGGGCAATACGTTTTGGGGTGTATTTTTATATATACCCATACTTTGTGTGAGAAATATCGCTGTAAACGACAACTTTTTAAATTTTTTTATACAAAGTTGTCAGTTTACAGAGATATTTCTCTCACCCAGCATGGGTATATGTAAAAATACACCCCAAAACACATTGCTCTACTTCTCCTGAGTACGGCGATACCACATGAGTGACACTTTTTTGCAGCCTGGGTGCGCAAAGGGGCCCAAATTCCAACGAGTACCTTTAGGTTTTATATGGCTGCTCACAATTTAGCCCCGCCCAAAATGCCAGAACAGTAAACACACCCCACAAATGACCCCATTTCGGTTAGTAGACACCCCAAGGTATTCACTGAGGGGCATAGTGAGTCCGTGGGAGATTTTTTTTTTTTTTTGCCAGAAGTTAGCAGAAATGGAAACTTTATTATTTTTATTTTTTTCCTCAGAAAGTGTAATTTTCCGCTAACTTGTGAAAAAAAATGAAATGATACATGAACTCACCATGCCCCTCCGCGAATACTTTGGGGTGTCTTCTTTCTAAAATGGTGTCATTTGGGGGTATTTATACTATCCTGGCATTCCTAGCACCTGAAGAAACATGACAGGTGCTCAGAAAGTCAGAGCTGCTTCAAAATGCCGAAATTCACTTTTTGCACCATAGTTTGTAAACGCTATAACTTTTACCCAAACCAATAAATATACACTAATTGGATTTTTTTTTATCAAAGACATGTAGAACAATAAATTTTGCGAAAAATTTATATAGAAATGTAGTTTAAAAAAAAATAAATTACAACAGAAAGTGAAAAATGTCATTTTTTAGCAAAAATTTCGGTCATTTTTGATTAATAGCAAAAAAAGTAAAAATGTCAGCAGCAATGAAATACCACCAAATGAAAGCTCTATTAGTGAGAAGAAAAGGAGGTAAAATTCATTTGGGTGGTAAGTTGTATGACGGAGCAATAAACGGTGAAAGTAGTGTAGTGCGGAATTGTAAAAAGTGGCCTGGTCATTGAGGGTGTTTAAGCTAGGGGGGCTGAAGTGGTTTAAATTGAATGGACAACCCTCTCTATTGCTTATTGGGACATTTGGAGTTGGATGGAGACCCCACTCTTACGGCCGTAGTGTTTTGCGGTGCGCAACTTGCAGATCCGCAAAACACGGATACCGGCCTTGTGTGATCCGCCTTTTGCGGACCGCACATGGCCAGCACTGTGATAGAAAAAGCCTATTCTTGTCCGCAATTGCGGACAAGAATAAGACATGCTCTATCTCATTTGCGGGCCCACGGAACGAAACTACGGACGTTGACAGCAAACGGTGTGCTGTCCGCATCTTTTGCGGCCCCATTGAAATGAAATGGTCTGCAGGATACAGACGCATTCATAAGGTCACCTGCATTAGCCTTTAGCAAGAATACAGAGCCTGGGGAAAAAGTGCCTCTCGCTCTGGATGACCGCTTGATTTTAATGGGTACCATGGAATGGTTCGTTTCCCCTACGACTAGCAACCAGCAACCAGGGGTATTTGCATAGTTTGCTAATTTTTTAAATCCTTACATATAATGTAGCTGCCATGTGTTCTGCTGCAACCTGTATAAATTTAAAGGGTCCTTATGTCTTATTGAAGCAAAGTAATCATGACTGTGAATACAGATTTATATTAAATGAGAACTACACTAGTAATTAAATGTTCTTAAAGCCCTTATCTTCATTCCTCAAATGAAATGCTTTATTAACTGTTTCTTTCTTTACAGCTTTTACTTCTCTCGCGGGACGAGGTAAGAGTGCTTCACAATCAATCTGCTGCCGCAGTGTTTGGGAACGCTTATTATTCGTAATATATTCATACAGCTCTGCTCATGGGTTTAATGTGCTTTTGACCCACCTTACCACGCGCTCAGTGCGGACGCCATAGCATTTCGTCTCGTACGATTACATTGTGCCATTGTGTATAATGATGATAATAATACAATACAGCACTTTTGGTGAACTCGGCCGCGTACGTACAAAACCTTATAAGGCTAAAGTTATTTTAGTCTCAAATACAGTATTTATTTGTCTGATGGAAATAACAGAAAAAAAGCAAGTAATTTATAAAAACTGGCTGCCTCGGTTCAGCCAGGCAATTACTTTTACTGTGGCTACAGAACTGAGAAAATCTGAATAATTGTAATGCACACAATAAATGCACATGCGTCAGGGTTTTTAATAAGATGTAGAATAATAATTGCAATCCCATAGGAGTGGCAAAATAAAATACACCCAATTCATGCAAAGTATAGGAACATGATTGGCATTGTATGTGTCTAGGCCATAGACTGGATTTTATTCCTTAAAATTAAAGAGGCTGTGCAAGACTAGAGGAGGGGGTGTTGGCAAACCCCCCTCCATGACCGGACACGTAAAGGGAAGCTTACTTTCCTGCTTCCTGGCACCTGCTCTCCGTTGCTTCTCCTCCAGGCCGGTGATGCTCCTCAGGGCTCCCCCGCTGAAAACATCCACTTGCAGCCAATCACTAACCGCAGCAGTGACTGGATTCCCATACAAATGGTTACATGGCGCAAGGAGATACGGTCACCACTGCATCCGGTGATCAGTTGCAGGTGGTGTCAAACCAGATGTTTTTAGCGTGAGAGCCCATCAGAGCATCACAGGACTAGAGGAGAAGGATCAGGAGCCAGCGCTGGGAAGTAGGTAAGTAAGCTTCAATTTACAGGTCTGGCCAAGTGGGGCAGAAGGGTTGCCACCAATATCAGATTGGTTGGGGGACAGAAATATGAATCAAGAATAATGGTTCTTTACATCTTGCATTTAGGGCTGACCAGTGGGATATGCACAAGACAGGATAGGTGCATTATATGGGACTGCTGCAGAACGCGTTAGGTAAGAAAATAAAGCCTTATTTCACTTAGTGTAAAATTGTAAGTTGTGGGACATGACACAAGGGATTCTGTACATGTTCTAATATTAGGCTGTCCAGGATGCACCACCAATGAGGCCAGGGAGGCGATTGCCTGAGGCAGCACCAGGTGGGGCAAGAGGGGGCAGCGGAAGGGAGATGGGTAATGAGCGCTTTCATTGTGGCAAAGTGGTTAGGTTAGGAAATTGGCATTAGGGGGTAGCGCCTGAGTTTTCGCCTCAAGCAGCAGATGGGCTAGGTGCTATCCTGAGGCTGTCTTATGTCTTAATTAATAAAGCCACCATGATTATGAATTTGCAAACTGGGCCAAGAAAAAGAGCAACCTGACAGAATAGGTGTATGAAAGAGAGGAGGCAAACAATGAATAGGCATACTGGATCAATAGATATACAAAGAAATCATAGGGCCACATAGCAAATTCAGAAATGGCCCACCTTTTTCGTGGAATTATCCTGTGAAAAGAATTTCAGAAAAGGGGAGGGGATGGTGAGACTTATACAAATTTGTGAAATGGGCAATTCAAGGAGGTTTTGTAGATATTCCTTAACCAATTGGGGGTGTGCCGTCTTCTACTGCAGGTTGCAGCCTGCACTTGCTAGCTAGGTCCCACTAGTCTGCCCACAGGGTGCCCATGGACATGCTTCTCAGTTCTTAAATGACCAGTGCCCACACCCTATTCTTCACCAGCCAATGGCTGGTAACTCTGGGATACTTAAGGCACCTTCCCCTGTAGGTCCCTGGGCAATAGGTTTGTCTAGCTTGCTAGCCCCTGTAAAGGTGTGCTGTTCTGTTTGTCTGCCTGTGCACCTACTTCTGACTGATTCCTGACTTTCATTCTCTGTTTCCTGACCTGACCAATGCCGGATTCTCTTATTGACCCTTTGCTGTCTGCCCTGACCAAATTGCAAGAACTCCACCTGCCCTGACCTCAGCCTGTCCCACACTACAATTTTGCCTTAGCCCTTGGTGCTTCACCATGGGTGGTCAGCAGCCTACCAAATGAAGACTACTCCAAGAGGTAGTGGCCTGGTGGGTTTTCTTCAGTGAAGTCTAGATCCCTGTAAAGGCGTTGAAGGGTGAAAACCAGGGAACTGCCACGATAATATCCTTAGTTTTAATTTGGTGGTTGGCACAGTGGTTCCACACCCACTGCTGTAACACCTATAATGTCTACTGTGATTGCATGTAATTAACAATTTAGTATAGCGACTGAGCTGTTGAATAAAACGTATCTGTATAGTGCCACCTGTTTGTTCTTGTCCTTATTTCTCTGTCCAAGTCGTTAATATGGCTGAGGTGGATGCACATGGCCAGAGCCATCATTCAACTTCCACCAGCCATATCTGCTGTTGTCTGCCTGAGGAAAATCTAGTAGAGTAATTGGAACAATAAATAGGGAGATTTCTAGATCCAGGTGAGTTACAAGGCTGGTTCTACCTTTTTAAAAACAGATTGAGGCTGAGAGGCTAGGTGCATATACTGTAGATTCATTCAGCTGGTATTTTTGGTGATGAGATAATAATGTATAAAATGTTGATAAGAAATAATATCAAGGATGGTTTTTGGGGAACAATGATGGCCAGGTAAAAATCCAGGATGAACAACCCTCAATTATTTTCCAGAGATGAAGTTTTATTTAGATTATCAAGCCCAGAGATAGCAAGTATTATAGCTCTTGTATCAGACCCAGAGACAGCAAGCACCCATCCTCTTACCTCTCCAGTCTTTCTTATAGTCTTGCCTTCTCTCTTCTTTCTCTCCTTTCCCCAGTCATTTTTTCCTTCCATATAATATTTTTTCCTTTATAACTAAACATCTGTGCACATTGGTTGATTGTGTAGCATTTTTAATGGCGGCAGTTGTACATTTGAAATTCGGTGGGGAATTTACCTGGCTGGACACTTTTGTGTAGATCTATGTCACATACAATCATAACCTTTACAGTAAGCAGTAACTCCTTCGGAAACAAACAATGACTCTCCTGGACAGAAGAAATCCATCAATCATTCCCAACATCTAAGCAGGCTCTGTTTGTATAGCAAATGCTGCAAATAGGTGTTGTATTGTAGCCTGTTTAAAAATCCTCCAGTGTCAGCTATAAAAATTTAAAATCCTGTATGCAGTGAGCTCCCTCTAGTGGAGGCTACAGAAACTTGTATGACAGTGCCACTGCAAGCAGGAGAAGCAGTATAGTGTGGAGTGTGTAAGCTGTTATTGGATCAGCTTAGACCAGTGTTCAGTGCAAAAGTTGTATAATTAGATAAAACACTAAATTACATTTACATAGATTGAAGATACTGTGCAAAATCTCGTTCACGGTGATGTATGACATCACCGCGCGGACAGTTTGTTGACATCATCTCGTCACTGCAACGGCCTCTACACGATCAAATTGATACTTTTTTTTAACCTGATTAACCCCTGAAAGGCCTAAATGGTAGCCTCAGATGCCACAATCAGTGATGAATGAGGCATCTGAGGGGATCAGTGACAGGGGGCGGCACAATCGCCGTTCCCTGTAATTGCACCCGCTAGATACAAAGAAATGTGCTTCACCACAAAGTGAATTTCTATGTGAAATTCAGCAAAGCAACTAAATTGAATTTTCCATAACTTTGCTCATCTCTAATAGTCACATCAATGCAGTTTCTCCATTGACATATATTATAGAGATAAGAGTATAAAAATTAACGTTCGAATAGGAGAACTGAATGATTAGATTTTACTTTATGAGTAGCAGAATTCTTCTCTTACTACCATGATGCAGCCAATGTACACACGGAAATCTACATTAATCTAGTGGCCGCAGTCAGGTGATATTTTTGACCATGTTAAATTTTAGTCTGTTCATAGCAGCTGGCATATGGTCAAAAAACAGCTATACCAGATGGCTATATAACTGATACATTACATTACTGTGGACGCTTTCTACTCACACATCCTGTAAATTAACAGATCCTCTACATTGATGCAGGCTACACACAGACGCGGACTGCAAACCAAATCTAACATAGGTTATATGGTAAGTATGGGCCTATTAACATAGACTACATGCCAGCTCATGACATACAGGAGTACAGGCTAAATGACTGCACAATGGTAGAAACTATGAGCTGACCTGCGTGGGTGGCAAACTGACCGTTCTCTGTCCAATCCTATAGGTGCCAGTTCTGCATAGTCCCCACTACCCACCGGCACTACACTTTGGGAATTTGGGAATGCTGTGGATATTCTGCATGCAATTCTGATGTGCAAAATCGACAGCATTTATTCCACTTGTGACTGTACCCTAAAACGTATTAAATCATTTCTTCTGTCTATAGTAGTAGTCAGGCACTCTTTAAAGGGTTTCTGTCAACAGATTTAACCCTATTAAACTGGCTGGCATCAGCGATGTGCTAATGTCAGCAGACCCTAGCTCTCCTAATCTTGTGCTTCTGGATGCCGCCGTTACTGCACAATTTGAACTTTTATAATATGCTAATTATCCTCTAGGAGCAGGGGGCATTGCGTCTGCTTCTAGAAGCTCTGTTCGCCCACCTCAAGTCACGCCCAGCCGTCCTTGATTGACAGAGCCACTGTTTGTCTTCTCCGGCTGGCCCTGTATGCTTGATAAATCTTGCGCATGCGCAGTCCCAGCACACAGGGCCGGCAGGAGGAGACGAGCACTGCCTGGCCCTGTCAACCAAGGACAGGCAGGGCGGGAATTGAGCTTCTAGGAGCAACACCCCTCTGCTCCTACCTAGAGGCTAACTAGCATATTATAAAAGTTAAAATTGTGCAGTAATGGGGGCATCCAGAAGCATAAGATTAGGAGAGTTAGGGTCTGCTGACATTAGCACATCGCTAATGTCAGCCAGGTTAATAGGATTAAATCTGCTGACAGAAACCCTTTAAGGCTTCTTTCACACTACTGTTATAAGTACCAATGGAGAACAGCCTGCAGGAGCTCTCTGAATCTGTCATTGGCAGATATTAACACGATGCTCTCTGGGTAGCGTCCAGATCTCTGCCAGATCCCATTATAGTCAATGAGGCATTCCATTAACATTCGGCAATGCCAGATCCGGAGAGCTCCGGCAGGCCGTTCTTTGCCAGAACAGACTTCCATGACTCATAATTCTACTGTAAAACTAGTCTAACTAATATGTACATACATAAATAGAAACCAAATAGTGCACATATAATACTTCCGTATATTTTCCACACAATACTGCCTGACATTCAACTGACACCAACATGTAATGCCTAAATAATACTCCTATACAGCACATGAACACCACTTAATACTGCCATAAAAAGATACTGTCATATATGGCCCACGTGATACTTGATACCAACATATAAACCCCAATAATATGCAGTATCTAAAATGCTTCCTTAAAGGGTTTACATCAAATGCAGTTGAGGCCCCATATAATGTAATCATACAGCACCAAAAGGACCTGTTAATTTTAGGATTATTTCAATCTAATGTTAGGCAGTCCTTCACTATAAATGACTGTTTCTCAAACTCAGGTTAGTCTTGGGGTCCAGTTTCAGGGGAGGGCCATGGGAAATTTGTGCCCTGGACAATTACTCAGTTTGCCACCCTCTAAAACTTCAACCCCGAATAAAGTAACCGTATGTGGAATCTAATCAATGTCAGACCTCTGAAAAGTTAAAGGGTCATTCCATGATTGATGTAAAAAATGAAAATCAGACAAAGCAGACATTTATAGTAGTACATGACAATCTCTTTCTAACAAAACTAAAACCAGTCTGTACCTGTATCTGAAGATCTCCATATTCATTGCTCAAATTGCTCTGCAGGATTCTCTTCAGGCTGGCAGCTCAGGGGACATGTTCTTTCTCAGGGGGTGTGAAATGTTTCCATTCTACTACAGATCTCTTTCTGTTACTTTCTCAGCTTCTAAAAAATCATATGACTGGTAGCATTTGAAGTATAGGACAGTGACTGCCTCTCTTTGTACTTCCCATGAGGAGTCAGCCATGTTGGGACTGGGAGCCAGTCCATAAGGATCTTGCCCATTGATTACAGGTTAAGTGATTGTTTTTTCACTCTGTTTGTGATCTGTCTGTAGGTATTTTATCACTGTTTAGTAAACATTTTATTCACTTAGCCTTTGTTAAACCAATTTTTTTCCCATATTTTAGAATCCACTGTAAAACAAACATATTGAAATAACATTTAATGTTTGGACAACCTCTTTAAAGGGAACCTGTCACCGGGATTTTGTGTACAGAGCTGGGGACATGGGTTGCTAGATGGCCGCTAGCACATTCGCAATATCCAGTCCCCATAGCTCTATGTGCTTTTATTGTGTAAAAAAAATGATTTAATACATATGCAAATGAACCTGAGATGAGTCCTGTCCCTGAGATGAGTCCAGGGACAGGACTCATCTCAGGTTCATTTGCATATGTATCAAATCGTTTTTTTTTTACACAATAAAAGCACACAGAGCTATGGGTACTGGATATTGCAGATGTGCTAGCGGCCATCTAGCAACCCATGTCCCCAGCTCTGTACACAAAATCCCGGTGACAGGTTCCCTTTAAACACAATGTAACCTGACCTAAAGCTGTCAATGTACACCTGTACAAATCATACTAATATACAACAAACACAGAGGTACTCACTAGTTCACAGTAGGGCCAGGGAGTGGTGAATACAGTGCTCCTTGTGCTGGCTGTACTCACCGTTCCCTGGAATTCTTCTGCCAACACCACGTGCTGTGCTGCGAACTGACATAGCACAGTGTAAGATCACACTATGACCTGCCGATGTCCGTTGTCAGTAGAGTGGGGCGCCAGCAGAAGACCAGGGAGCAGCGAGTGCTGGAAGAGCATGCTAGATCTGCTATTAGCGGCGCTGTCCTTAGCAGAAGAGGCAACTTCATTTATTTATTTTATATATCATCTGAGGTCTGATGGGGGTCTGATGAAAAATGGGGGTCTGATCTGAAGTCTGATGAGGAATGGGGTCTGATGATAAATATTTATTTCTTATTTTCCTCCTCTAAAACCTAGGTGCGTTTTATGGTGCCGAAAATACGGTATTTAAAACAAATCAACATAACACTTGACACATTTGCTAATGAAACATAAGGTAATATGCAATGTGACAAACAAGAAACATTTTTAGTATGTCTGTAGTCAATCATATTTCCATTTTATTAGACCCCATGAGACGTATCCTTTCATTATAAACAACCCATGTAACCATTTTCTTAGTTTAATATTTTCATTTTTAGTATCATCATCGGAGAATATGGCAATACTGAATTATAGCTCTGTGTCTCCTCTTCTACCTTTATTGTGCAAATAATGATATATTTCTTTAGTAACATTTAGGCTGTATTCATTCTGAGAATTATTCCCGTTATAAAGTTTGATGCCCTGGTTTTATGGCAGCAGTTAGGTTGTGTTTTTTATGTTTAAATTCTTAGGTCACGTTCACATTTTGTAACAAACCTGCACCAACAGTAAATGCTTCTTGGACTGCATCACGTTGATCACGTTGCGCACGTTGATCACCGATGACGTCACTGCACCCAGCCAGCATGATGACATGGTGACATCACACATGACGCGTTTTCTTCAATCAAGATGACCGTGATGGCCTCTCTGCGATGAGGATGAGGTGAGTATATATATATATTTTTTTAACTGTCATATCATAAAAAATTGATTGGTTACCAAGAAGCGTCAGGAAATTCAGCTTCATGGCAAATCGAATTTTTCCTGAAATTCGGATCAAAGTCAATTCGTTTAGCTTCGATTCACTCAACACTACACCCGACCTATATTTTTGGACGGTCAGTGAGGAACACTTACGACTTATTGTGTGAAAGATCCAACCCCTGGCACTGGCGGTCATGGCTGTAGCCAGTGATTAGCTGAGCGGCATTCACAATTGAGACAGCAGTAAGATGTGGGGTGCACCTTGCACTAACAGAACTACAGTGGCGGGGGATCGGTAAGGTGGGTACAAGTTCTGTTATTTTTTTCCGTGTAACATCTGAGACAGCTCTCTTTTCTTGTGCTGCAATACCCTTTTAAATGTTATCACAAAAAATATCTTAATATAAACATTTTAGGGTCCAAATTGCACCAAAAAAAAAAAAAAAAAAAAAAAAAATATATATATAATCCCACAAATGATAATAGGAAACAGTGGGTGGCGGATAAACTGGTCTATGACCAATGGGTTCAGGAGAAAGAGACGCTCCGGAGGTCAGACTTTGAGGCCACTCTATACAAGTACGGTAACAAGTCAGGAAAGCTTTTGGCCAATTTGGCTAAGGGAATGAGGCAGCCCCATCTCATACATAGCTTGAAGGACGGGAGGGGACAGGTGGTGCACGACCCAGCTATCATTAATGCAATAGTGGGGGACTATTATGAACACTTGTATAGGGATGGAGTACAAGCCGACTTAACAGATACCCTCCTTAACAGGGTCAAATTGCCCAAGATGACAGAAGACCAAAGACTAGTTTTGAACTCAGAGGTTACGGTAACCGAATTACAAGGGGTT
Organism: Bufotes viridis; assembly: GCA_033119425.1. Classification (NCBI taxonomy): domain Eukaryota; kingdom Metazoa; phylum Chordata; class Amphibia; order Anura; family Bufonidae; genus Bufotes; species Bufotes viridis. Next base: position 563,008,122 of record CM065589.1, on the reverse strand, counting down.
ATAAAGGGACTGGGTAACTCTAAAGCCCCAGGGCCCGATGGGTATACAGGGGAATACTATAAAGCCTTAAGTAGCCAGATCCTCCCGGTCTTGTTAGAAATATACAATAACATACTTGGGGGTGGGTCGAACCTGGATAGTGCTAATATGTCTTACGTCAAACTATTGCCCAAACCTGGAAAGGATCCCTGTCACCGGGATCTTACAGACCCATATCATTGATAAATGTCGATGCCAAAATACTATCTAAGCTCCTGGCCGATAGACTGGCCAGAGCGATGCCATCGCTAGTAGGTCCAGAACAGGTGGGTTTTGTAAAAGGTCGATCTGCTGTGACAAACATTAGAACGGTGATCTCGGTATTAGACTGGGTTCACCTCAACCCGGACCCTGAGGGGTCTCCAGCCATGCTCACTTTAGATGCTGAAAAAGCATTCGACAATGTTCGGTGGGCGTGGCTGGAGGCAGTCCTAGACAGGATGGAGATTACAGGAGCTTTCAGGATCGCTTTGTCCCAGATGTACCATAGACCACAGGCGAGAGTTTATACGCAAGGACACTTATCTAAACCCTTTGCCTTACAAAAAGGTACCAGGCAGGGGTGTCCGTTATCCCCGCTACTATTTAACCTAGCCCTTGAACCCCTAGCCAGAGAATTGTGTAATTCCGCCCTATTTGAGGGAATTAATGTAGGAGCTGCAACAGTAAAAGCTGCGCTGTTTGCGGATGATATCATATTGTTTATGTCGAAGCCAGCAGAGCAGCTAGGGAAGATCTTCGAGGCCCTAGCTGAATTTGGAAAATATTCGGGTATAAGGTTAATGCTTCCAAGAGTGAACTATTGCTACTAGGCCAGAAACCCCTTGGAAAACAGTATGTGATAGGGGAATGGAACAGAGCCTAATTAGATCACAAATCAAATACCTGGGAATTCATATTGGAAAAACCCCACATTCTATCTATCAACTTAATTACCCGCCCTTGATCAAGAAAATAAAAGCAGATCTGATAAGATGGCAGAACTTGCCACTGTCTTTGATGGGGAGATGTCATCTACTCAAAATGATTGCAATATCAAAATTGTTGTACCCGTTGCAGACTATCCCAATACTCCTGAGACACGCAGATGTCCGTTCGCTTGAGAGTAGCATTGTTAAATTTATTTGGAACGAGAAAAAGCACGGATTTCTCTGAAGGCTCTAAAGCTAAGGAGAGAGATGGGAGGAATGAATGTGCCAGATGTTAGGGGTATAACCTAGCGTGCTTGAGTAGGCATTTGATAGATTGGTTTAAAGAGACATCATTTTATTCTAACCTTCGGTTGGAAAAACAGCTGGCTGCACCATGGGACCTAAAAGCTCTGGTCCATACCAAACTATCTAGACTCCCTAGGCTGGCACGCTGCTCTCTAACATTGAGGGACTCGATTATTGCGTGGAAAATTCTCCGTAAATTGTATAAGTTACCTTATCAGATCTCAAAGCACCTTCCAATTCATAATAACCCAGCTTTTGAACCAGGATTTACGGAGCGGGCTTTTAGATCTTGGGCGTCAAAAGGAATTAAGATAGTGGGAGACTTGTTCCGTGCACAGGATGAGAGATGGGCCATCCTGTCGGAATTGACAGAACAGTGGAGTTTGAGTGGGCAGAATTTGTTCCCTTTTATGCAGGTCAAACATTATTGTAGAAGTTTAGCTATCGATTTGGGAAATGAATGGCGCCAAAATAAGTTTGACTCTTTTCTATGCTCCCCAGGCAAACCATCCATTTCTTGTCTATACGGGAAGTTGAGGTCCATATGGGAAGATTCCATTTCTCAGGGTTTGTTTCGTAAATGGGGTACTATTCTGGATCTTTCTGATGTTCAGCAAACGGTCAGAGAGGGCATATTGGCTTTAAATAGAGCGGTACCAAATGAGATCATGAGGGAAACTCATTTTAAGATAGTGCATCAGGCCCTTTACGGATTTAATCTCCCAGTGACTATGTCAAAGCCTGATAGACTGGTAGCATGCCCAAAATGTGGTTCACCTAAAACAGACCTCTTTCATGGATTATGGAGCTGTGAGAAACTTGGAGACTACTGGAGGATGGTTGCCCAGGTTCTTTGTCAATGCAGTGCCTATAAAAATGACCTTACCCCACAACTAGTTATTTTACATACGGCAGGCCCTGGTGATCAACTGGAGGGGGGGAGAAAAAATAATAGCGGACTCACTACTTTGGGACACAAAATATTATTGGAGGCAAAGAGGAGTCTACTAAACTCGTGGCTAATACCTGAGGTCCCGACGAAAGAAGAGCTTATTAGGCGTCTGCGTCATATACTCGGATGGAATGGTTAGAAGCTATCGGGAAAAAAGAGACGGCAGGAAAAAAACTCTATAAGACCTGGAGAAGGTTCATGATTACACAATTAGGGGAGACGGAGAGATGTCCATTGATGGAACCCTTTAAGCTGTCTGCGTGGTACCTGTTAGAGGATTTAAAGGGACAGCTGGGAGTACTTAAAGTCAGTAACCATTAGAGTCCTTTCGGGGTAGAAGAGAAATAACTCTATGGGACCAGGTCGGGGAAATGTACCCAAACTGGGAGGGTGGGACCCAGAGAGACCTATGCCACGGTTTGATGGGGATTATGGTTAAGGGTTTGTTGTGGGTGGGGGATTAAGTGGGAGGGGAATAAAACAGAAAATGTTTAGTTGCGTCGTGATATATTTAAAGTGTCATTCCACCTGCACTGTGAGATTGACTTAAAATTATCTTATGACAACTGTGGAATGTGAATGTCTAAAATAGGTATTTTGCTATTGTGTGTTCTTGTGATGCTTTTATGATCATGACGCAATTCTAATAAAAAATTTTGTTAAATAAAAAAAAAAAATAAAAAAATATATATATATAAATTGTGTAGTGGTGAGCAAATTGATTCATACAAATGGATTTCTTCATCTGAACAAATTGACACTTGTTACGTAGTCTCCCCACAGCTTTAGATGCACCCCCTGCCAGCAGATTAAGATTACTACACTCGCGCAGCCGTGATAGTCTCACACATGCGCCGTTACTGCGGATGATATGACTGCAAGTCATTTAATTTGCATGCGCTGCTAAGCGAATTTTAACAGCACATGCGCAATTGATGTTTCGTTATTATAGTCATATTATCTGTGCATGTGCCGATACTCGCAATAATGCCATATGTGCGGAATTATCAAGTCACTAGAGATGTGTTAGGGTACATGCACACGTTCAGGATTCATGTGCGAAGAATCCGCACTGAAATCCGCAGGTGTTCGCAGGCAAATCCATGCGGTCAATCTGCATAAATTGGTGCGGATTTGGTGCGAATTTTAGTAAGTAAATGGAGAAAATCCGGTCAGGAAAAATTAAATAAATTGACATGCTCCGGATTTTAAAATCTGCACCGCAGGTCAAAGGCCGCACGGAAAAAATCCTTATCGTGTGCATTAAGAATTTCAAATTCTCATATAATACAATGTACATGACCTACGGTGTGGATTTTCCGCATGCAAATCCGCACGGAAAATCGGCACACAATCCTAATTATGAGCATTTAGCCTATGCATATAAAATCAAGCAGTGCGTTGGTAAAATAGACGCACTGCTTGATTTTATATGCATTCACTTGCAATGAAAGCCTTCCAAAAGATGGGGTGAATAAGGTGGGGTGAATAATGGAAAGAAAATAGGATCTAGACAACATGAGCTTAGGTTGAACTACGAAATCACCAACTAATCAAAGCTTAGGATTTTTCCACCAGACGAAATCAGTCGGTGAAATCCCAGGTAGAAAAAGGGGGTCATGAAGAATAGGTAGTAGGAGAGACACGGGACTTTGCTGTTTATATTTGAACCAAGTTTTTCTCCGTAAGGGATCATGCCACGAATGTAGGGGCTCCGTGTTGCAGACCTGCAAATAGTGGTCCACAATTCACAGGCACCAGCCATGTGCACTCCATGATACTGTGGTTATTAAACCAGGTATTGGTACTTTTGGCAGTGTGGGCACTAGTGCTGCTGGAAAATGAAATCAGAATCTCCATAAAGCTTGTCAGCAGAGGGAAGCATGAAGTGCTGGACAACTGCGCTGACTTTGAACTTGATATAACACAGTGGACCAATACCAGCAGATGATGTGGCTCTCGAAACCATCACTGATTGTGGAAACTTCACACCGGACTTGAAGCAACTTGGATGGTGTGCCTCTCCACTCTTCCTCCAGACTCTGGGACATTGAATTCCAAATGATATGCAAAATTAACTTTCATCTAAAACAGGACTTTGGACCAGTGAGCAACAGTCCAGTCCTTTTTCTCCTTAGCCCAGGTAAGACGCTTCCGACGTCTCTGGGCCATGAGTGGCTTGACACAAGGAAAGCAACAATTGTAGCCCATGTCCTGGATATGTCTGTGTGTGGTGGCTCTTGAAGCACTGACTCCAGCCACAGTCCACTCCTTGTGAATCTTCCCCATATCCTTAAATGGCCTTTTCTTGACTATCCTTTCAAGGTGCGGTTATCCCTGTTGCTCGTGTATCTTTTTCTACAACACTTTTTCCTTCCACTCAACTGTCCATTCATATGCTTCAATACAGCACTGTGTGAACAGATAGTTTCATTAGCAATGACACTCTTCTTTAAATACATAATGGATCTAGCTATACGTGGCCATTTATAAGAATTTAAAATAAACATAACAATCTTATTTTGGGAGGGTTTAAGGGCAGAAGCTGTCACTGGAGTAGGAAGAGTTAGAAAGTAATAAAGTATCCTAGGTAAGGTAACCATTTTAATCATATAGACCCATTCCACCCAAGATAATGTAGGAACATTCTAAATGATCAATTCCCAAAGTAATTTAGGAATGAGTCATGCATAATTCCATTTGAAAGTGATATCAATAGATTTAGACAGATTGATCCCCAGGTAAGTGGTCCCAAACAGTAAAGCCAAAATGAAGATTGATTGATTTACGTGTTTGGTTTTGGATGTTACAATGCAAAATTTCTGATTTAGACATATTAATTTGCGTAGCAGAAATGTGGGCAAAGGTAGTTAAAAGTTCCAAAAGGTTGGGTAATGTCATTAGGAGTTTGGAAATAGTGAGCAAAATTATCTAACTATAGTGACCCCTGCAATATTCATCTTAGTGCGAATCATAATAGTGAGAGGCTTGATAGCTCTATTGAATGCGTTGGGGAAAAATTGGTAGTCTTGTTCCTGGATAGCAATGGGAGGAGGTGAATCAGTGGGTAGTTTGAGAAAAGCAGTAGGGGTTGAACAAAGATACACTGCCTGTCCCAAAAAAAAGTCACAAGCGCTATTATTTCGGTCGACCGCCTTTAGCTTTGATTACGGCACGCATTCACTGTGGCATTGTTTCGATAAGCTTCTGCAATGTCACAAGATTTATTTACATCCAGTGTTGCATTCATTTTTCACCAGGATCTTGCATTGATGATGGTAGAGTCTGCCCGTTGTGCAAAGCCTTCTCTAGCACATCCCAATGATTCTTTATGAGGTTAAGGGCTGGACTCTGTGGTGGCCAATCCATGTGTGAACATGATGTCTCATGCTCCCTGAACCACTCTTTCACAATTTGAGCCTGATGAATCCTGGCATTGTCATCTTGGAATATGCACGTGCCATCAGGGAAGAATAAATCAATTGATGGAATAACCTGGTCATTCAGTATGTTCAGGTCGTCAGATGACCTCATTCTTGGGGCACATACTGCTGCTGAACCTAGACCTGACCAACTGCAGCAACCCCAGATCCTAGCACTGCCCCCACAGGCTTGTACAGTAGGTACTAGGCATGATGGGTGCATTATGACTCATCAGACCACATCACCTTCTTCCATTGCTCCAACGTCCAATCTTTATACTCCCTAGCAAATTAAAGCCTTTTTTTCTGGTTTGCCTCACTGATTAGTGGTTTTCTTATGGCTGCACAGCAGTTCAGTCCCAATCCCTTGAGTGCCCTTCGCATTGTGCGTGTGGAAATGCTCTTACTTTCACTGTTAAACATAGCCCTGAGTGATACTGTTGTTTTTCTTCGATATGATTTCACCAAACATTTAAGTGATCGCCGATCACGATCATTCAGGATTTTTTTCTGGCCACATTTCTTACTCGAATACGATGGGTCCCCACTATCCTTCCGTTTTTTAATAATGCGTTGGACAGTTCTTAACCCAATTTTAGTAGTTTCTGCAATCTCCTTAGATGTTTCCTCTGATTGATGCATGCCAATGATTTGACCCTTCTCAAACAGACTAACATCTTTTCCACGACCTCGAGAGGTGTCTTTCGACATGGTTGTTTAAGAAATGAGAAGCAACTCATTGCACCAGTTGGGGTTAAATAACTTGTTGCCAGCTGAAAGATAATAGCCAATGCAGTAATTATCCAATCGGAGGCTCATACCTATTTGCTTAGTTAAATCCAGGTGGCGACTTTTTTTTTTCAACAGGCAGTGTATATGACCAAGATAGGATATCAAAATCCTTTTTAATGTCTAAGGCTCATAACAACATCAGCTGATAAATATAGTTGGACCAGTTAATACTATGTAACTTATATTCATTAGCTATATTTTGTCTGCCAGGTAAAGTTGGAAAAGTATTTGTAATGTGGGGATTTTTTTTTATTAGGGTACGCTATTTGTTATACCATTATTTTCAGGGGCAAAGTGTGGGAATGTGCTGCAAAAATGAAAAGCAGAAGACAAATTGTGGCCAGGAGATGTCATCACGAAGATCTGTACCACATAGAGAACAAAAGAAAGCCAAAGAATCAAGGAAGTTGTCAACTGTTAGTCACAAAATGTAAATGTGTAGTCTGCCCCTAGGTCTGATCGGTGCTGTAGTCATTTGTATGGTCTACATAGGGATGCTGGGTGGTAACATTCTTGTTTGTAAAACTCAGCATACCCTTACAATTGTTCAGGATATTATGGGTGCCAGAGTTTCACACAGAACAAACTTTTATGGCAAAGATGAACTTGACTTTGATATTGATCTCTACTGAGTTGTGATGCTATTTCCTTGTCAGGAGTTTGGTTCTGGTGCTGTATTTATGTTATTAGATTGGGTCCAGTGCTCAATTTATGCAATGTATTAGCTCTGGTGCTGTATTATCTAATAAACTTAGGTCTGGTGCTATGTTTATGTACTGAGCTTGGTTCAGGTACTGTATTTATGTTATGAGTTTGGTTTGGTGGTATATATATTATGAGTTTAGTTCTGGAAGTGTATTTATATTATGAGCTTGGTACTGGGACTGTCTTTATGTTATGAACTTGGTTCTGATGCTGTCTTGATGTTATGAGCTTGGTTTTGGTACTGCATTTATGTTAGAATCTTGGTTCTAGTACTGTATTTATGTTATGAGTGTTGGTCTGACACAATATATAAAGTTATGAGCTTGGTTCTGGTGCTGTCTTTATGTAATGAGCCTGGTTCTGGTACTGTCTTTATGTAATGAGCCTGGTTCTGCTGCTGTATTTATGTACTGAGCCTGGTTCTGGTGCTGTCTTTATGTAATGAGCCTGGTTCTGGTGCTGTCTTTATGTAATGAGCCTGGTTCTGGTGCTGTCTTTATGTAATGAGCCTGGTTCTGGTGCTGTCTTTATGTAATGAGCCTGGTTCTGAGTCTGTATTTATGCTATGACCTTGATGTTGGTGCATGTTACAAGCATGTTTCTGGTGATGCCTTATGTTATTAGAATGGTTCCAGTGCTGTAGTTAGGTTATGAGCTTTGTTCTGGTGTTTTTTCTATGTAATGAGCTTGTTTTTGGTGCTGTATTTATATATTAAACTTCAGTGCTGTTTACGTGGATAATACTGGTTCTGGCCTCTATGTTGGACCGAGTGGCAGTGGGAATCTGCCAGACATGGAAGGAGGTCTGCAGCATCGGGCAGTTCAGGGGCCCCACAAGTTACATTTCTGAGCCCCTTTGTGAAAACTCAGCTGTCACATTTTGTTATCTAGTCACCGGGATATCGTTTTCCCCATTATTTTGCAACGTTCCCCACTAGTGAATTATTACACAAGTAGTCTAGGAGGAGAAGAGAACAGAAAATGTCAGGTGTGCTGTCCTCTACCTTTAGATAAGCAGTTTTTTTTTCGAACTGGGAATAGGAAGGTCCTGACCAATAACCAGAGAGGGTGGCACTCTGCAGAATGTTACACTTCAGTGTATGTGCAGTGCATACAGTGTGTGGAGTGAGAGCCTGGATAGAGGGCTGCACACAAATCTCTCTCATAGGAATTCTGCCAGCAAGCCTCTTATCACAAGGAGGCATGGGAAGCAAGTAGTCTCTTACCAACCCCATATTACGCTAACAGACATGGAAACACTGTATAATCTTCATGTGGACAATTATACCAATGAAAATGGGATATTATGTGAGATCACAGATAATGGAGCCATCATCAGCTGCCTGGGGGACTATTCACACAATGCAACCATCGCTGGCAAAGGTATGTGTCATAACTGTATGGGTAGAATTTGTAGATATTTTTCCAGAAAGTGCTTCAGTTAGCCACAGCTTTGTGGAACTACAAGTCAAAGCATGGCAAGCAACTAGTTTGGAGCCAGAGAGAGCTGCATTGTAGACTTTCAAATGTCATGTGTATGGTGTGCGCTACAATTAAATAATGTGAGCTGTAATGAATATGTCATTTCTGACCCGCTGTAATAATGTAAATCACTAAAAAAATATAAACTTTTATTAATAAATGCAGACATCAAATCTACTTTTATCTGTCCAGTAAACCTACTGCATTATCTTAACTAGCAAACTTGCCATGATGCACAAGTAGACTTGCAGATGTAGCAGAGCTGAATGTGTCAACAGGCACGGCTCTTTGGCATATCAGAAACTGCTGCACACAGCCCAATGACAAATACAACTTTGCTACATCTGATTCTGGACCTCACTGTTGTTTTATGTTTCATGTCATTGTTGTGCTTGAATTAGCAACAATGTATCACGACAACTAATTAGACAGATAATTAGGAAGCTGTAAATCCAAAGAAATCCTTTATTTTTTATTTCTTTTGCAGATTTGCACCAGGCAGTGAGGATTTTCCTGTATTCCTTGATCTTTCTCCTGGGTGTCCTGGGCAACAGCTTGGTTATCGCGGTCCTAATAAGGAATAAGAGGATGAGGACTGTCACCAACCTCTTCTTATTGTCATTGGCAGTCAGTGACCTCATGCTCTGTATTTTCTGCATACCCTTCACTCTCATTCCTAATTTGCTGGAGGACTTTATATTTGGTAGCACAGTCTGCAGCGCTGCTTTCTATTTCATGGGTAAGTGAATAGATGCCGAACCATACTTATATAGAAAAAGGGGTGAGAATGCACCATGTGAACATATGCTTATGAGCTGGGGACAGATGAAACTGGCATTCTTGGTGCAGGGACATAAATAGGCAATAATTCATAGAAAAACCTTGGCCAAGGCAGAGTGGCTTGTAAGTGCTCTCCCGGACACCTATCCTGCTAGCTGTCCCCTATCTAATGCCCCTACATTGTGCCTCTAGCAGTATCCCTGGGGTACAAATTGCGTATAATTATTTTTTTTTGATAGTACCATTAATTCACTCAAGAGAGGTTACACATACATAATATAAAAAAATACAAATATGATAAAAATCAAACTGTTAACAGACTGGTACAGAGGGGGGAGAGGAGCCTGTCCGCAAGAGCTTGCAATCTACAAATAAATCGGTTATGAAGTATGGAATCATGTCCCAGACTATTTTACAGGTGGGAAATCATCTAAAGCTGCAGTGATCTCCTGCGTCTACCTGTCAGAGTTTACTGTGCGTTGTCCATAATCTGTCATATGAGTTTACCAATACGATGTAAAATGCAATGCTACATGTATAGACATGGGACTGTAGTCCTTCTAACCGCGTTAGCTTTTAGACTTCCTCCTAGTTATCATTAGCTTCATATCGGATAGTAAGCGCTTTCGTAAAACCATTACAGAGACAAGCGATTAAAATAAAAAGCAAATTAAACAAGAAAAAATAAATAAATTACACGCATCAAGGGCAATGGGAGATTTCTGGGATGGGTATGCTAGTAATGAATGGTTTAATGTTCCTATTGCAATAACCCCCTCCACCAATGAAGCGTGTTAATCATATAGTAATTGTATGTATTAATGGAGCAAATGACATAATGACTACTTTGTTATTATAGCTTACAATATTTACTAGTAAAACCCTGTTTCTAGGGGTAAAGATCTTTGTATTAAGGCTCTCCAGCTCCAAATGTCCCTGTATGAACCAGAGGCGTATAAAGGATAATAGAGCACCATAGAAATCTAGATGGATCAGCTTAGAAGATGCACGGTAGTCTGCATTAACCCATAACCCCCTATGCCGCTTTCAGTAAATAGACTTTAGGCTACTTTCACACTAGCGTTTTTGCTGGATCCGGCAGGGTTCAGCAAAAACGTTTCCATTAGGCCCCATGCACACGACCGTTGTTTGTTTCCGCGTCCGTTCCGTTTTTTTTCACGGATAGGATGCTTCCCCATTCATTTCAATGGGTCCGTCAAAAAATGCGGATGGTCAACCGTTTGTGTTCCGCATCCGTGATCCGTGTTTTCATTCCGTCAAAAAAATAGTGCATGTCCTATTTTTTTCACGTTTGCGGACAAGGATAGGCATTTTTACAATGGATCCGTCAAAAAAATCGGTCCGTCATCCGTTTTTTTTGACGGACGCAAAATTTCAAGGAGGAGCGGACACGGAGGCAGGCAACGGTCGTGTGCATGGGGCCTTACTGATAATACAACCATCTGCACCCGTTATGAACGGATCCGGTTGTATTATCTGTAACATAGCCAAGACGGATCTGTCATAAACTCCATTGAAAGTCAAAGGGGGACTTGCATTGTGGGTCATGACGGATCCGTCTTGCTCCGCATCCCATGACGGAAAGCAAACCGCAGCATGCTGCGGTTTGCTCTCCGGTATGAGAATGGAACGGAATGCATTTTGGAGCACTGCTTTCTGTTCAGTGACGTTTTGTCCCCATTGACAATGAATGGGGATAAACCGGAAGCGTTTTTTTCCGGTATTGAGACCCTATGACGGAGCTCAATATCGAAAAATATTAACGCTAGTGTGAAAGTAGCCTAATTATTCATTCTATATTAAAAAGTCATACCATTTTCCAATATACTTTTTGTACAATGCCTTACAGATTTCAAGATCTCCGCTTGCTGCCATTCTGTAGTAACCTTGATAGTTTTCTTCTGTGGAATAGAATTCTTTCCTGGTCATGTTTTGATCTCACAGCCCTGATAACTGATTTAATCCGGGAACTTGAATAAATAATAGTTCCTGTTGAATAATAGCAAGCAGAGATATTGAAAGTGACGCAGAAAGTAAATTGGTACATTAGAAAACTTTTCGTTATACAGAAAATAACATTTATTTACTTAACACGGTGTTCCCATCTGGATGTTTATGGCATATTAATAGGATATGACATAAATATCCGATAGGGACCTCTGGGACCTGCTCCTATCTCAAGAACATGGCCCTGCTGTAATTGCATACAGTTTGAGTCCCCGTTCTTGAGATGGAAGAAGGTCCTAGAGGTAGGTCCTGCACCTATCGGACATTTATCACATTTCCATATTCTATCCCCATATGAAAGGAGCATTTACAACTCCTGCGGTATTCATTATTCTGGGACTGCTGAAGAGAAGCTGAGTACACAGCTACCACACCATTCATACATGGGACACAGGATCCCCTGCTCTCGTGATTGGTGGGGTCCAGGCAGTTACACCACCACCAATCAGACAATTATAACCTATATTGTGAAAAAGTGATAAGTTTAAATACTGGAGCAAGCCTTTTTAATAATCTGAAAGTAGTCGGGTATGTAAGGGGCGACACTGATGAGGCTGCAGTGTCGAATTTTCCCCCAGATAATAAGTCTAAATTCCAAATATCTATCCTTAGCCTAAAGGGGGTGTCTCACCAAGGATTTTTTGTAACCCGTTAGGACTTTGGAACATTATATAGGCAGTTCCGCAGCTTGAGATCCCCCACTATGAGCCAGACGGGAGAGCAGCTGCAAACAGGGCACCCACTGTGGCGGACCCATCAAGTCCATGTAAATACATGTTTTTCGTTTTTTTGAAAGCCTGAGAAATGTGCATAAAACGTGCAACGTGTCACACAAAAACTGCACAGGGATGTGGTCCATCACAGGCTCTCTCCATAAGAGAAGGGCTTTCCATAAACCAATACCCAACCCTCCAAGCCAGAAGAACAAGTGGTCAACCCCTGAGGAAGCCGAGGTAGAGCCTGTTGTTGTTCGGCTTTCCACCTGTGCTGCCACCCCAGGTCAAGGTCTGGCTCCCTCCCCCCAGAGGGATAGCCAAAGGGTTTGAGGGGGGGGGAACCTAATGGCCACTGCCCATAGACCTCAGGGGGTAGCCCATAAGGGCACCACACCCTGTAAGTCCTTATGGCAAACAAACACTGTGAAAACACAAAAAATAATTTGCAATTGCAGCCCAGACATTCGGACAGAATTATAAAAATGCATCATCTTGCCTAGCCAGAAGACCCAGACACCCATTTATTGAATGGCCTCCTTATAAATGCCATTCAATCTAAGAATGAGCTAAGCAGGGTACTGGCTGTTATTGTAAAGACTCCTCTGGGGTGTGGAGACTCATTTTCAGGCAATGCTTCATGGGAAATGGTATGTAAATTAGCTCATATTAGCCAAACCAGAGACCAAGCTGTAAGACCAATAGCATTCAAAAGCCTGGAGACTGCCTCTGTCAATTAAGTGCAATGTCATGTACCACGGACCTCAGTAATAGCAGATAATTTCACATCTTCAAGCATGAGATTACTACTAGTAATTGCAGGACAAACTGACCTATGCATCATCTAAACGGCATCTGTCAAATTCCCTTTACTACCAAAATGGCCTCCATACCTTGTCCTGGACTTGTATTGGTAAGGACACGGGGACATGCGTAAGGCTGCTTTCACATCCACGTTTTTAGTTCAGGTTTAGAGATCTGGCGCAGGATCTCAAAATCTGAATAAAACGCTTCCATTTCATTTAATACATCATGATGCGTTAGTTTTGTCCGGATCCTGTTGTATTAAATAGAAACAGAACAAACCGGATCCGGCATTAAAATCATTGTAAATCAATGGTCATTACAAAAAACGATCCGACACCGTTGACTTAAATAGATTTTTATGCTGGATCCAATTTGTTCCGTTTTTTGACCGGACTCTAAACCGCAGTTTGCAGCACTCTAAACCGCAGTTTGCAGCTGTTTTGTGTCCAGTCAAAAAACTGAACAAACCGGAACAGAATGCAACCTGATCTGGTTTGTTCTGTTTTGTCCCCATTTACAATGAATGGGGACACAACAGAAGCATTTTGCCCTGTGTTTGAGATCATCTGCCGGATCTCAAAACCGGAATGCAAAACGCGTATGTGAAAGTAGCCTAAGGAGGTTGTCCACTCCCTTTGTATGAAGTCTGTGCTAGCGGTTTATTGTGCATTTAGATGAATATATCTCCAATTCTTTGTAACGTTGACCGAGCATATATCTTTGGAAGGGTCTTAGCTATAGGTGGTGCACAGGTAGTAGCTGCACCCAGGTATGGGGGGATTTTGCAGACTATCATTGTGAAGAATTAAAGCATTATTGATCTGCTGCCTATTATTAACTTGACAAATGAGATATTATTATTACTTTTGCCATCCTTGCAGAACTTTTTGATTTGGTGTAAACAATTGTTGAGTTTGTCTATTTTTGTCTTAAAGAGGTTGTCCGGGCTGTTCATATTGATGACCTATCAGCGGTGGTCCGACAACCGGCACCCCCGCCGATCAGCTGCTTGAAGAGAAGACGCATGCCGTGCCAGCGCTGCCTCCTCTTCATTGTTTACATGCTTGCTGTCGCATCTGCAGCGGTGAGCAGGAATTACACCCAAGCCGTCCTATACATTTAAATGGGATGACATGCTCCTATACAAGTGTATACTACAGAGCCGTCCCATTAAAATGAATGGGAGGGCTTGAGTGTAATTCCTGCTCACCGCTGCAGATGCGATGGCAAGCATGTAAACAGTGAAGAGGATACAGCACTAGCACGGCGCTCGTCTTCTCTTCAAACAGCTGATCGGCGGGGGTGCCAAATGTCAGACCCCGCCGATCTGATATTGATGACCTATCCTGAGGACCGGACACCAGAAAAATAAAATGCACCAAAAAAATAAAGTGCACCAGTAAAATAAAATGGAGTCGAGAGAAGCTACTAGACTGTAAATGTGTTTTACCAGTGAAATGGCCATGGTGATTGGTTGAATCTTCCAGTCACATGAACCATAGGTCAGTGGTGCCTGAGACACTGTATGTTGAGTCTGGTTTTAAGTCACGATGGCCCAGAAAAGACCATTGTATGTTAAAAATATTAACGGAGATTTATCAAACTGGTGTAGAGTAGAACTGGCTTAGTTGCCCATAGAAACCAATCAGATTCCATCTTTCATTTTTCCCAACTCCTTTGGAAAATAAAAGGTGGAATCTGATTGGTTGCTATGGACAACTAGGCCAGTTCTACTTTACACGAGTCTGATAAATCTCCATCATTGTATCCTGAGGGCATTGTAACTTGAGTGACCAATGTATACAATGTACAGAAAATTCCGGCTTGTACTGCTCACACTACCTGCTATATGGTGTTTAAATAAAATCATTTCAATATACCCCGATAATACTGTCCTACACTGATAAATAATGCCATTATACTTTGTCCAAATAACACCACCATCATGTTCTCAAATACTAGTAATAACACGAATACTACTGTCATACATTGCTCAATTAATACCATCATACCCAAAATCTATCTACGTTACTATCGGTCTACGTTACTGAAATAGTACAACCAAATAACTATCACCTGATTCTACATCACATTTGGGAGATACACTTTTCTGTACATTTCTGGTAATCAAAAGTGGGAATGGACCCTAATGAAAGGGGGAGATTTATTAGCAGGCTTAGTTCTCTTAGTTGCCCATAGCAACCAATCAGAATCCACCTTTCATCTTCCAAAGGAGATCTGAAAAATAAAAAGGTGGAATCTGATTGGTTGCTATGGGCGACTTAGCCAGTTTTCATTTACACCAGCTTTGATAAATCTCCCCCCCCCCCCAATAATTGTCTAGAAAAGCAGAAAGTTGATGTCCCAAACATATGAAAATAAGATCCTGCTCACATAATGTTTGTGATGTATCCTTACAGTTGTAATCTCCAGCGCTCCAGCTGTTGCAAAACTATAACTATAACTCCCAGCATTCCCTAGCAGCCTGTGGAGATGGAGAATAAGGATTTTGGAGGAAATGTATCACCTCCACCAGTTTTCTGGCATAAATAAGTTGCAAACCCCAGGTTTTCAACCTTTCAAACGACATTGCGCCTAAATCTAGGTCGGAGTGGCATTTCTACACCGCCCTCCACACTTTCCAAAAATAGGGCATGACACGATGTGTGGGAGGGGCAATTAGCCACAGCACATTTATCGTACTTTACGCCAGTTTTCTGGCATTAATGATGCTTGAAATTTACGCCATGTATGAACTGCAATTTAGCAGAACAGGTGCGGACCCACTTTTTTCAGGTCCGCACCTGTTCTGTGTGGTCAATCCACATCAATTGGTGCGGATTTACGTGCTGATTTGGATGCGGATTTGGTGACTATTTTCCACATGCGGATTTTACTCTCCCTATTGAAGTGAATGGAGAAAATCCGGTCAGGAAAAATAAAATAAATTGACATGCTGCGGATTTTAAAATTTCGCACCGTAGGTCTGAATCCGCACTAAAAAAATCTGCATCGTGTGCATGAAAATTTCAAATTCTTATAGAATACAATGTGAATGACCTACGGTGCGGATTTTCCGCACACAATCGTGCAGTAAATCCACACGTAATCCTGACCGTGTGCATTTACCCTTAGGCGTACCAACTGTCGAAGGACTCTCCTCTGTTCAGGGGATGTCACAGACTGACGTAAAACACCGCTCTTTGACAAATTCCTCCCACAGGGTCCATTGAGGGTGAAGGAAGATAAGAAGAAATGGGCTGATACTGATGTGTCGACTGGAGGCCTTTGGGCCCCCTGAGACTTCCACTGTGGCCCCTGTAGCTACGTGACTGGTGACAGCTTGTGATTGTTACATCTGAGAACACTTTATTATTCTCATGCTCCACTGTCCTTTATTGTCGGATTTCCAGCTGTTTCCTGCAGTTTTACTCTTTCTCAGAAACTGTAGCTAAAATATGTTTCGTTCTCGAAGTTTTCTGAAACATTCCACATTTTTTCTGTCTTCTGGGGATACGGTCTTTTCACGTCTTATTGCAGTTTGCTTAATATTTAAGGCCGACTTTTGCTGGTATATCGCCATCCACTTGTAATCATGTTTACCGTAACATGTTATTTTCCATGATTTAAGAAGAGGGTTTTATATTAAGTGCTGGAAATAACATTTATTTGTGTGGACTAATGGTGTAAAAAGCTGAGGCGTTAGACTGAGCAACAGATGGAAAATGTCTCTAGATGCCATTATCTGTACTCGGAAAAGTCATCCAGATCGCAGCATCCACATTTGTATTGATGCAGGCAATTACATAAAAAACAAGATGAGGCAGAGTTAGTAAGACTGGCGGTTCATGCCAAACTACATTGGAGTAAATTGCGCAAAATTCATTCAATGTGTCGCAGTTTGTTTTATTTTCTATCAGGATGTTTCTGCCCACATGGTCATGCCCCCTCCAAGGTAACGCCGTCCATTTTTCTGAAGCTTAGTACAGTGATCCCTCAAGTTACAATGGCCTCAGGATACAATATTACATACAATGGTCTTTTCCAACCCATCGTGAGTTCAAACCAGACTCAACATACAATGCCTCAGACTGAGCTCCAACCTATCAAGTCACTTCTCCGGTAAAGTAGCTGTATCAGTTACTAGTTAGCAGCTAGTCGACCGCGATCATTTAACCCCGCAGATGCCGTGATCAATCCTGATCACGGCATCTGCACGCGCTAAAACCGAAAGTAAAACTTTCGGCAGCGCTCCGGCTCCCTAGTGGTGATCGGGAGAATCGGAGCTGCTGAGGGATAGCCTCAAGCCTTTCATTCAGCTTGAGGCTATCACTTACTATTTCCTATGGAGCCCTTGTTAGCAATAGGGCTTCATAGGAAAGTAGTAAATAGCTCATAAACTCCAATACAAGTGTATTGGAGTTTATGATAGAAGCAATCAGGTAACTGATTTATATAGGTCCCTATGGGATCTATATAAAAGTGTAAAAAATAAAAAATAAAAAATAAAAAAACTAAAAATTTAAATCACCCCCTTTCCCCAAAATTAAAATAAAATAATAAAAATAAAAAATACACATCATGGGTGTCGCAATGTGTGAAAACGCCCATAGTATAAAAATATAAAAATATATTTCCCATACGGTAAACAGAAAACTGAAAAAGCGCCCAAATGGCCGATTTGCCGCTTTTGGACGCTTCATTTCCTCAAAAAATTAAATAAAAAGCGATCAAAAAGTCCTACACACCCCATAATGGTATCAACTAAAAGTTAAGACCGCCCCGCAAAAAATAAGCCCCCATACAATGCCATACACTTATATACAAATACGTTATAGCGGTCAAAACATGGCGACAAAAAAAATAAATAAAATTTTTCCCACTTTTGAATTTTTTTTCACTATCAAAACGCAAGAAAAGCTATACATATTGGGTATCGCCGGATTCGTACTGACCTGTAGAATAAAACTAAATGGTCAGTTTTATCGCAAATCAAACGTCGTATTTTAGAAACCCGTAAAACTGTGGTGAAATTGCTTTTTTTTTGCAATTTCACCCCATTTGGAATTTTTTTCCCGCTTCCCACTACACCGTATGCATTATTAAATGATGACGTTGGAAAGTACAACTTGTCCCGCAATAAGCCCTCATATGGCCATGTGAACGGAAAAATAAAAAAGTTATGGCTCTTGGAAGGCATAGAGCGCAAAACGAAAACGCAAAAATGTAAAAACCCTGTGTCCTTAAGGGGTTAAATCTTCATTTTCTCTTATCTTGGATGGCAGTTTGCGGCTTTGGAACCGATTACTCAACTTACAACGGTTTCAACATACAATGGTCGTCCTGGAACCAATTAATATTGTAACTTGAGGGACCACTTGTATATGTAGAAAAACATGGCCTTCATTTTTCATGCTCTAAATATTGCAATTGGAGCTTTAGTTTAACCCCTTAAGGAAACGGCCTGTTTTAGTTTTAGACAGGTGGTTGTATGTAAAAAAAAATGTAAAGTTCAAATGATTTGTATTGCTGAGTCCTAAACGACCCAAATTATTTAATTATTAGTAAATGTCGAGAAAAATAAAGAACAATGCCAACATTGCAGAAAAATAAAAAGTGATCAAAAAGTATTATATTTAAAATCAAAATAGCATAAAATTCCCAGTGTCGTGATCTAGCATAGAAACAGCTTTACAAGTCCCATTATAGAGAAGAAAAGTATTATGTACCCCAAAATGATACCAATGAAACTTATACTGCCAAAAAAACAAGCCTTCTTACAGCTTGGTTAGGGTTAGGGAAAAATAAAGACTAGTCCACCTGGTACGATCCTTGCACAACTTGCAGAAAAGGTTACCCTGAGGATGTCGAGGATAAACATGGGGCAGCGCACACTGCAAGCCTCTAGATCTTGGACCATTCACTTGATGATATTGTTATATAACTGCCTTGATATGTGCATTGGATGACAAGTATATGCTTCTGTCATTTAGATTTGAACATGATACACAGATTCAGACATTGTAGTGTGCCATTTCATTGCATATTGCATTATATTACAGCTATTTGGTTGGTCTGGGACTCTTTGTTAGATTGGGCATGGGGCTTACACTTTAAGGAGGCTACTGATTTTCATACTAACCATGAATTTCTCTGTATACGGGATTTGAAATGTTTTTCGGCTGCAATAAAATGTACATGTTTTTGTGCATGTCGTTGTGTACATGTGCAGCTTCTTATGTATAGCCCTGCTTTGTGCTCTGAAGCATGTGCTGGAAAATCAAGTTTCATCCATGGAGGCTTCACCTCACAACATATAGGACTTAGAGGATCTGCCGGTAATGTTTTGATGCCAGATACCACAGGGCACGTTCAGATGTCTTCTGGAGTCCATGCCTCAACTGATCAGCACAAGGAGCTACACATTGGCTGAAACACAAAACAGACCAGGAGCAAGGAATTTAGTAATGATCAGGGAAACCCTACAGGGAAATTTCCTGGTGGACTGATGCCCATGGGGCTGCCCGAGCCCTCCTCATGGCCACTGGCTGGGAACATAATGATCAAATTCTCTCAGCATTAATTAATGCTAGGAGCATCAGGTACTTATGTTCCTTGCTGGCGGCCGCAGGTTCCCCCTCCTGAATTCAACTGTATTACCGTCTTTATGACGGTTACACAGTTAAATACTGCAGCAGGGGAGGCAGTATTTTGTGCTGCTCTGTGATATTTGGTTCTGCTGGGGCGGTATTTTGTGCTGCACTGTGGTATTACTGGCTGTGCCTACTCCTGTTTTCCCTGCCTACTTGTCTTGCTCCGCCTTTTTTCAATTTGGACCTGTCTACAACATGCAGCCACTAAGGTTTTTTCCAGTTTCCAGTCCACCCCTGGTAATGATTATATAGAAATTGAACTGTTGTGCAATCCAGACACAAAAGCAAATAGATAGATATACCAAAAAATATCCCCATTATGAATATTCCCATATTGTCAGGGGGTGTGCTTTACACTAATGAGAAAGTCTTATCTTTGTACTCTGAATAATTCCTGGTTACAGCTTTGAGTATCTAGCTCTGCTAAATGAGTGCACATCCCCTTGATATTCTGTTTGTGGATAAGTAGACATATGGGATTATTTCTGCTGCCGACTGTTTGGAGCCCGTTAATGGAAAGCACTGCTCAACCTCCATCAGCTGGTTCGGGACCTGAACTTGACCCGAACTGAACCCGAACCCCATTGAAGTCAATGGGGACCTGAACTTTGGTGCACTAAAATGGCTTTAAAATAGTTGTAGTAAGGGCTAGAGGGATGCAAAAGGAAGAAAAATTGGGGTAAGAGCAGGACAGTTGCCCTGCAAACAAATGTGGATAGGGAAATGACTTAAAATAATATAGAATAGAAAAAAATAAAAAATAATAATCTTGAACTAGGAGGCAGAGGTCAGAGTGGAGTAGGAGGTTGAGGACGCGGTGGACATGGCGGTGTAGGTGGAAGCGGCGGTTAGGGAGGAGGAGGTAGCCAACACTGTTTTTGTTGTGTTATTAATTTTATTTTTTTATGAATTTGGGAAGACCCCAAAACATTGGGAAATAGAAAAGAGAATGCAAAGAGAAAGTGCGCTGGAGTATAACAATGGCTGGGTGCGGCCAGTATACATGTCTACGCAGCACAAGGTATGGACAAGTCCTGTGGGATCCATGCCTGGTTCACTTTAATGAACGTGAGCTTGTCCACGTTGGCTGTGGACAGGAGGCTGCGCTTGTGTCACGGTGGGGAGTGGGGGAAACCCCCCACCGTGCATTGTCCGCCACTACTGGGCAGGAATGCAGGGAACAGGTGACCGCCTGGCGCATCCCTATAACTGCCCCTAGACTCCTAATGCATGAGCCACCTCAGATAGTAAGGAGGCTCATGCCCACGAACCTGGAGTCCTAGGAATCCCTGCATAGCCCTAAAAGACAGAGACAAGGCAGAGACCACACGCTTATCCTAGACCACGGATGAGCGGTGTCTCCAGAGGCCCAGTAGAGGACAGTGGCCAGACAGTGTGCGAACCTGCACGACAGGTAAGTGAACAGGGAAATACAACTAACCCAACATACCCAGGCTTACCTGCCGCAGCAGAGATGGAACCAATACCAGGACCTCCTGGACCCCCATGCGGACACCAGATGCATGGGGCCTCCAGGCAGGGCAGCACACAGTCTGGATTTTGCTTAAACCCCTCCGGGAAAGCAACCTCCTTCCGGAGGACACACCAACACACATACCTCCACGCAAACCCACACTATAAACATACACCAGGTGGGGAAGGGCAAACAGATGCACACTGGAGGGAAAACAGTAACCATAAACAATCAATATAACAAATAAGGGTGGCTCACACAGACAATACAGGGGAAACAACCAGCAGCCTCCAGCACATGCTCACACCATGGCTGGAGACAAACAAACTGACCTCAGGCTCCAACACACCAACATAAAAAGAGGCCTGAGGTCACACCCACCAAATCCAGCACACACATTAACCCTGTGCACACCAAACAGGAGAAGTGCACACATACAAGAATGTGTCAAGCATGCCACACCACATGTTGCCATCGGGAACCGCACGTCGGGCGACCAGGTATCAACCCCCACATGCGGCAACCAGAAACAGAGCCGCTGGCAACAGCATGCCAGGACACCACACTAAGGGGAAAACAACACGCATGCCCAAATCAACCGTGTTGCCAGCAGCAACCGCACGTGAGGCTACCACGTAACAGCCCACACGTGCGGCAACCAGAAACCATGCCACTGGCAAGAGCATGCGAGACCGCGGAACACGACCTAACCACAGGTTGTGGCACACATGTTACCAACGGCAACCGCACGTGAGGCTACCGCGTAATAGCCCACACGTGCGGCCACCTGAAAATAACTGCCGGCAACAGCATGCCACCAAACCAAGTCACGACCTAACCACAGGTCATGACAGCTTGTCTGTGATTACACACCCCTGCTGTGCTAAACACCTGTTTGGACAATACACTGGCCGCAGGGCAGGCCAGCACCTCCAAGGCGTAAAAGGCAAGCTCAGGCCATGTGCCAAATTTGGAGACCCAGAAGTTGAATAGGGCAGACCTGTCATTAACTACGTGTAGGTGTGTGCACACATACTGGTCCACCATGTTGCTGAAATGCTGCCTCCTGCTAAAACGTTCCATATCTGCTTGTGGTGCTGGTTGTTGTGGCGTGGTGACAAAGCTTTTCCACATTTTGGCCATTCTAACTCTCTCTTCTGAGGTGCCGGCTGTGCCCTAGCTGCATTGGCAACTTCTTCCTCCTCCTTTGCCTTGTGCTTCCACTGATGCCCCGCTGTCAGGTGTGAATGCCATCAGCAGCACGTCTACCAGCATGCACTTGTACTCACGCATCTTCTGATCACGCTCCAGTGACGGAATTAAGGACAGCACGTTGTCCTTGTAGCAGGGATTCAGCAGGGTGGCAACCCAGTAATCAGCACTGGTTAGAATGTGGGCAACTCTGCTGTCGTTGCCAGGCTGCCCAGAGGCAACGACAAGCTGTCCTCTGTGGGAGGTGTACCGTCTGTGTCCTCTGCATCCCAGTAAAAGAGAAGAAGGGAACACACGTCCCAAAAAAGAGTGTTAGTCACAAACTTCCCCTGAAGCAGGTCCAGAGGAGGTATTGAGAATAACGACCGGGTGCCAACAGGGGAAAAAAGGGGGGGAGTGAAGGAAAAGAAGAAAGAGGTTTATTTCAAAGGTAGTGAAAGGCTGCCAGCAGTGGTCAGATATGCATCAAACAGAGGCATTCAGTAATAAAGAAAATAAAAGAAAGCCCAACCACCATCAGGGCGCCAGTCCACAATCTGAGTTCGGATCAGATAGTCTTAGAGACAGACCCGTGTAGATAAAAAGTTATTTAGCAATTAATAGGAATTAATAGCAAGATGAAATCAAGAAATAGGTCAGTATGTAATGACCTGGAAAGACATTGTAAGCCAGTGTGCGTAAGAGCATTTAAAAATGGCTAAAAGCATCAATATAGGTAGGTATTCAAATGTGCAGAGATAACACACTTCACAAGGAGAGGTAGGCTATGGGATAAAGCTCAAGACACCCAAAGGCTACACTCTCCTGACAGGATCACTTGTAGAGTCAGAGTAAACACAGCAGCCACCACGGACAGTACTTCTGGAAGATTCCATTTATTGAAATCAAGGCTCGACGCATTTCGGGGGTTTACAGAAAACACCCCCTTCCTCAGGAGCAATGGATATGCACACAAACATAAAAGACATGAACAAACAAAGTATCTATCGTTTTAAATACCTTTCTGTGTAAACTACCCATTTGGAAGGAGCACATGGTGGGGAGGGACCAGAAGTTGACGTCACTTCCGGTTTTGGAGTGCTCATTTTACACGTATGTGTAAAATGTATGGAGGAAGGTTCTATAATGATAATGGATGGTGGGGTAATACCTGCCCCTTCACGAATGAATAAAATATGCCATAAATAATATCTCACTAGCAGGAGGATCACCGCTTCGCTCTGGACCAGGAAGTACATCTACTTCAGGTCCTTGGAATGCATCAATGGACCGCATTGACACGTGACTTCTGGTCTTCGGCACTCAGGTTCCGCCCCCGTTTTAATTGTGCCTGCGTGAGTCTCGGAGGTCGGGACCAGAGGCTAACCTGGAGGAATGTTCTAAGGGGCAGGGTTAGCCAAAGTATAGGAGTTTTCGAAGGCAGATTCCTTCTGGTATGGGTGTTCTATGGGCGCAATACATATGAAAGGTTATGGAAATAAGTTCATTTATGTCTAGATAAGAATACATAGACACTTAGGGCCAGATTTATCATTACACTTACACTTACTTTCTCCACTTTTACATCTGCCCAAAGTCACTTTAGGATAGTCAGATTTATTAATGGTCCTTCAATACTGTGATAAATGTGGATTGACGGTAGCAGTTTATCCTTCAGTAAGCGGCTTTACAAAAGTCGCACGTCTTTACAAAAAAGTTGCATGTTCTATTAAAAAGTCACATAAGATAAGCATGGTCCCCCCTGGAGTGAAATTGTGCATTTTTTTCCGACTTTTTTGCGACTTTTTAAATGGTTACAATAGTAAATATGTCTAGAGATTCATTTACATAAGACAACACGCCCACTTTCACAAAACTGGAGAGCTTAGTGCAGAGCTAAAAAAGCCGCAAAAGTTCGCAATTTAACGATTGCGCATTTTTTTGTGACTTTTTCACTCCATTAAAGTGACTTTAGATAATGATAAACCTGGCCCTTAGACTCTAGAAAAAGACATATATAAAATCACATATGTAAAAGGACGTATCTATAAAAAAAAGGGGACATATACATAAACAAGGGGACATATACACGTATGTAAAAAAAAAAAAAAAGAAAGAAAGGGGGGTATATAAATAAAAAAGGAATCAGATATATGTATATAAAAAAGAAAATTAGATATATGTGAAAAAGAATAGGTAACGGGCAGACATACGTATAAGTACGGAAAAAGTGGTACCGCAGTGTCTGTAGAAGGTGATAATCGATAAAGGACATGTAAAAGGACATGTATAATAAGGATAATATATGTATGTATGAAAATATTATTGATAACAAAATCTGAATAATATAGGCATTGCTTCATGGTGGGTACCAATGTATCTATCAATTATCATGTAATTATATACACCCAATTGATAAATAGATGTATCTATCCGTATGGGATTCCTGGGGTGTGGACATGACTTGTGTCCAATAGTATGAGCACTGCATGGTGAGTACCAGTATTCCTAATGTCATGTGAATTTATACACCCAATCAATAAATGTATATAACCCTGAGGGATTCACAATGGGGTTCCTGGGATATAAGCATAACTTGTGTCCATCTGTCCGCCCCTGGTAAATATTTCATAGGGGAAAAGACCCCGATCAGACCTATAGGTATAGATATATAAATAAATAACTATGTAGATGGATCAAATGGAAGATAAAATGTTAAGAGCAAAATGCATACATAAAAGAGACTGTGTCTAGTAGATAACATATTCTAGTGACTAATTCAGTCCAAGCGGTGACAGGGTGTTCAACCGATAAATCACTCTAAAGGTGTCACCGTGAGGACTGTGGGGTCGTTTTCCTGGCAAACTGAGAAATGACGAGAGATACTATGTGTCAGGACTTTGCGTCTAATGTTGGAACGGTGCTCGTTCATTCTTTCACGTAGTGTCCTACCAACATATTGCAAATTACATGGACATTGGAGAAGATAAATGATATTACTAGATCCACAGTTCATTTCATGTTTGAGGTTAAACCTCTCCTGTGATTTTGTACTGTTGACCTATTTTACATTATGTGTCATAATTGAACAGCACATGCATCTTTTAATGTTGCATTTGTATGCCCCTATTCGGGTTACATTCTTTTTTGGGTTTTTAAAATTTTTTGAATTTTCTGAGAGTATAGTCTTCTTAGGAGATAGTTTTGGGCAAGAAGGGGCTAGAATGTTTTTAGGTGTTTGGGCACGTCGGTAGGTCACCACAGGAGTATGTGGAATTTCCTTAATATTGGATCTTTCAGTAAAACCCCCAGTGTTTGGAGAGTATTTGCCTCATTGTAGCATGTTTAGAATTGTTGTTTGCAGGTATGGTCTTCGGAACAGTTTCTTCTAACCCTCTTCATTTGGCTGTACGGGATGTTCTTGAGCCATATGTGGTGGTGCCCTTGTTTATGTATATGTCCCCGTTTTTTATAGATATGTCCTTTTACATATGTGATTTTATATATGTCTTTTTATATATGAGGTTTTGTATACCCATATTTATCTAGAGTATAGGTTTCTATATATTCTTATTTAGACATATATTAACTTATTTCTTTAACCTTTCATATGTATTGTGCCCATAGAACGCCCATACTAGAAATAATCTGCCTTCGAAAACGCCTATACTTGGGCTAACCCCGCCCTTTAGAACATTCCTCCAGGTTAGCCTCTGGTCCCGACCCGCGAGACTCACGCAGGGGCAATCAAAACGGGGGAGGACACCTGAGTGCCGAAAACCGGAAGTCACATGTCAATGCGGTCCATTGATGCGTTCCAAGGATCGGAAGTAGACGTATAGCCTTTTAAAAGCTTTATTGAATTCCCAAACACGAACCAGAACCCGAACTTCTCCATTACATTCACATCAAAGCAAATCTTCACAATGTATTAACGATAGTTAATCATTCTCCATGAATCATTATACGAGTAAATACATGTCGAGGTGACAGAAGCGGGCCTTTACCACAATGCAGGTCCCTGAGGTGTAGAAATATTTATTATATAGACACATAGCAATTACCGGTATGCCCCTTACAATAAAGAAGCCCTCTGCCACAGCAGCACGTTAGGGATAATTCACTCTGTGACAATATACATATATAGAATATACATCCTCATTTACAAAATAGCCTGTAAATGGGTTTGTACAAGTACTTGTCTTGTATGTTCTGCTGATGCATTTCTATTGAGTGTTTTAGCAGACAATGCATATATTGATAGCAATTTTTAGCAATTCAAATACAGTATTTTCACTGGTGGTCAGGTTCGCAAACGGTCCAAAGCAGAAAAAAAAAGTAAATAGCATAACTGCACTCCCTTAGAGTGAAAGAGTTTTTGTTGTGACACCAGTTGCACTTTAGCAACGAGGGACAGGGTCCCCCTAAGTAGATGGTGTTGGTGGTAGGTGGTACCCAGTGTAGGAATGCCAGAGTGTTGTAAGGGGTAGCCTAAAATGTCCCTTTAGGTGTTGTGGCTGTGCACGTGTCACGGTGCTCCGACCTGGATATCCTGGACCCCAGGCATTGTCGTCCGCATCAAAGTGAAAAGGGGTTGTTGAAGGGGATGATGAAATAAAATGGAGTTTAGACTTGTATTGTAGTAGTTAACAGTTTTACTTGAATAAAATTTCATCTGGGAACAATCTTCCAACTTTGTCTTGGTTACCAGCAGGCTTTGGCATAAATTCTGGCAGGCAAACACATTCGGCTCTGCTACATCTGTACTCTCTCTAGCTCTGCTGTTCTATCAGGATTAAATAGAACCTTTTCCTTTGCTGCTGTACTTAGCTTGCTGTAGTCTGACTCTGCCTTTATCCTAATTTCTGTCTTTGTATCTTTAGCTTTATTTTTGCCTTTGTCCGGGGAACCTCTCTTCCTGGCTTCTGAGGCTTGTAGCATGGGCTTCTATGCCCATCAGAGATTAGGGGGGCTCTGCTGGCTAGGGCACATACTTCCCCTTGCAGGGGGTACTCTGAACTCACTTCTAACACTTCTCTCTCTAGAGAGGGCTAGAATGGATAGAAGATTCCACTCTAGGTAAACTAGCTCTACCATAGGTGCTGCCATCTGCTGGTAAACCAGGCACATTACATGAACATAACATTTACAAGGAAATTAGATACACATTGTGCAGGACCTGGAAATAAATACACATAATGACATCAAAGCAACCATAGAAGATAGTAGGGGGTGGAAAAAGGTGGTAATGCCACTCTGGGGCATTACACAACCTACTGTGGAATCCATTCACACTTTATATTAAAAAACCTTAACTGCATTTATGTTGATTTTAAATGGAATTTGGTGCATAATGACACCCATAAATGTGCAGTTTATGGGGCCACAGAGGGGAGGCATGAGGCGAAGAGGATGGGAGTGGTGTCGGTGGTGCTGAGGATGACTGTAGTCCTGATGGTGGCAAATTCTGCTCCAGCATTCCCTAGGCTGAGCATGCAGTGTCTGGAAGGGGATCATCCTTTCTTCACCTTGGGGCACACCCTGGTTTTATGGGGCTCCTTCCAGGTAGGCAGTAGAGATGCTCTTGATGTTAGATGAACAGTGGGTTGCAAGGCAGGAGGACAGTGTCGGGTGGAAGAGGAAGGAAAATGACCAGGCCAGCTTGGTTGCAGCCAATAACAGTCTTTACTGGGAGGAATGGTGGCAAAATGCCGATACATGCAGTGGGCACAGTTCTCACCTATAACAAGACAGTCTTTTCCCAAAGGTATCATAGAGGGGTGATGGTATGATGATCACCTCTAAGTCACTTTCTTGGCTAAGCAATACTAAAAAGGCATGCAGTTTCTTTCTATATCTCTGCAATGCCAAACTACAGGGTGCAGTCCTTTATCAGATGGCAAATCTGTCTTGATAATGTGGAAGGGCACCTGAGGCAAATGATCCTGTTTACGTGCAGTGAAGTCCATAGCCTAACACGTGTGTTACCTTCACCGTATTCTTGTCCACGCACTGCTCCTTTTAATGGCCCTCTACCTTCTGTAAAGGTTCTTTTATTTTCTCCCCATAGGTTGGTTCTCAGCATAGTTTTTTTCTGGCAGCTTTTTATCTCACAGGGTTGGTGTCTCCCTGGATCAGGACAGTCCTTTTTCCAGTAGCTTCTACACTGCTTACATACCAGCAGCAACTTGCAGACTACAAGAAAACTACTCACTAATGATTATTGGACTAACTTACAACCGGCCACTGTATCAAAGGGCTGCAGTTAAATCCATCCCCCCCCCCACCCCCATGCAACTCCTGGGGATACAAGTGCATGGTAGAAGTGTATGTACCTTTTTTGCAGTGAAAGTGCATAATCAGAAATATGTTAACTCTTTTCTAGCAGTGAACCGTTTTACATGAGACCATTAATCCTTTTAAGCAGTGGACCACTGGGTCACTGCAAATGTAATTTTCAGGGTGTACACAGATTCACATACTGTACGTGTACATTCATTGTGATCACTTTGGCACAGGAGCACACTGCAACAGCCAGGATATAAGTTATCAATAGTTACACTGACAGTGTTTTAACACCATGTCTACCATCCCCATCAGCTGCCCAGCAACATGATCACATGGTGCCTATGTGTTGCTATGGCAGGTAGGTATGCCATCTTTGTGCTCCTATCCTAACAGGATGCCTGCCAGAATTTTG
The DNA here is from genome assembly GCA_033119425.1 of Bufotes viridis. Lineage (NCBI taxonomy): Eukaryota > Metazoa > Chordata > Amphibia > Anura > Bufonidae > Bufotes > Bufotes viridis. The sequence goes on along the minus strand of CM065589.1, from coordinate 562,979,167 downwards.
CTGGAAGGCATCATACACTGCAAATCATATTGCAGTGTATTTATCAGTGATCAAGTCCCCTGGGACTTAGAATGTAAAAAAAAAATTAATAAAAGGTTTAAAATATAGGAAAAAACACAATAAAATCTTTTCCAAATTAAAGGTCATCTGTCAGCAGACTTGTACCTATGACATTGGCTGACCTGTTACATGTGCTCTTGGCAGCTGAAGGCATCTGTGTTGGTCCCATGTTCATATGTGCCCACATTGCTGAGAAAAATGATGTTTAAATATATGCAAATGAGCCTCTAGAAGCAATGGGGGCGTTGCCTTTGCACCTAGAGGATCTACTCTCTCTGCAACTGCCGAGCCCTCTCCACTTTGATTTACAGGGGCAGGTGCAATCACGTTTACACTGCCTGGTGCTATCAATCAAAGTGAAGAGGGCGCAGCAGTTGCAGAGAGACCAAAACACGGCACGAGCCCTTAAAATGTTAAGTTATGTAAAAAGAAAGTATTAAAAAAGTGCATATAAATAGTATTGCCACATCCACAAGGACCTAAACTATTTAAACACATTATTTACACACAAGATGAATACTGTAAAAAAAACTAAACTAAACAATGCCATAATGGGTGTTTTTCCTGATGCGCCCACCACCGAAAATATGACAAAAATGTAATGAAAAAGTAACATGTACCCCATAGTGTTGCTAATGAAAACATCATCTCATCCCACAACAAACAAGCCCTCACACAGCATAGCTGAGGGAAAAATACAAAGGCTATGGCTTCAGGAATATGGCGACACAGGAACAAATACGTTTTTATAAATATCTTTTTTGAGTAAAGTTAGCTGGCCCACAAAATGAATTTAAAGGGAACCTGTCACTTCCAAAAACCATCCCAAGCCGCCAGCTGAGAGTAGCCCGCAGTGTGTTTCTGATGATCATTTTCTTCCTGAAGGCAGATGCAGCAAAAGCTCTGAAAACGTTCTTTTATCCCCTGCCCGCGCGATTTTCTAGTCATGCAGGAAGTCAAGGTAACCGCGCCCCTTCCCTGCCCCTTAACTGTGACTGACAGGGCTTATGCAGAGCGTTCGGCTGGTTTTGCCGAACTGCCGGCTGTCAGTCACAGCGAAGGGGCAGGGAAGGGGCGCAGTTACCTTGACTTCATGCATGACTAGAAAATCGCTCGGGCAGGGAAGGGGCGCGGCACAAAGGTTAAAATGCAAAATACAATGGTGGAATTGCTTTTTTTTTTTCATTTGCTAAGAAATAGTCAATGAATTAGTTATACGGTATGAACAGTATCAAATGGTTTTGCATGAGCATACACAACCAGCAGCACTGTTCCACCTTTCTGCCTTTCTTAAATATGGGTACCACGTCAGCCATCCTCCAGTCCCGTGGCACCCTGCTACGAGAAAGTAATATATGGTCTGTTTCCTGTGTTAAAGGAAATTTGTCACCAAAAATGTTATCTGCCATGTAAAATCAGATAGTGACACATCTCCTTTTTTCTAACCTGTTTTTATTTTCTGATTGCAGATTTTTTTATTCTGTTTCCTGTAAATGATTATGGGGGCAGCCATCTTGTCTTAGTTGTTTTTAACAGCATTAAGAAAATTGCTTTACGGCAGCCCCATGGGCCATAGACACAATGGTCAGGAGGGGATCTTATTGACTTCTATGGGAGAGTTTTCTAGACATACCCAGTGCCCTGTGCAGCGGTCATTGTACAAGAAAAGAATAGATAAGATCTGCCAATCACCTATTGTAAATGGTGGATCCTGTCTTATCTATACATAGAGGTGATATCATTACAGGCAGGATTAGAATCACAGATAAGCAGGTAACTGCAGTAATGTTATCTGTATGAACAAAGAAGTGACGCCTATTACTAAGGCTGTATTACACTGGCAGATATTTCTCTAACGAGCTCATTAGCCATCATCTCGCAGTGTAATACTTCCGCAGATTGCCCGATGAACGAGCAAATGCTCTATCAATTCTGATTTTAAGCGTGCTCATGCTTGGCAGATCGTGTTCTCTAATAGCTAGTGATGAGCAGCAGGGGCAATATTTGAATTTGCGATATTTCGCGAATATTTGATAGAATATTCATCATATGTTCGCGAATTCGAGAATATGGTCTTGTTTGTGAAAATCAGCAATGGAATATGCGCATAATGCGTGCGCAACACAGGCGTGGGTCACTATTGCTTCATTTTTAAAGCTGCTAGAAGTTTCCTGAGACTGTAGAAAATGGTTGGCACGGCAGAACATTACAATAGCTTTATATGCAGATAGAGTGCTCCGATATATTCTCGATTGCGAAATCGGCACTAATGATGCAAATATTTTGGCGCAATACGTGCAACTTCACATTTTAGCATCTGACTACATATTAGTGATTGGTGCACTAAGTGTTGTTGTGAACTTGCCTGTAGCATGTATGTATGGACAGCGGAACCAATTGCCTGGAGGGAACACTTCCCTCCCAACAATCGCTTGCTGATCTGCCTGTTTTCAGGCTTTAGGGTACGTTCACACGACGACAATTGTCGCGCGACAAAAAGTCGCGCGACAAATAGGGCACAACTTCACTGCAACATTTGTCGCGCGACATTTTGTCGCACTATTGTCGCGCGACAATTTTTATAATGGGAGTCTATGGTGTCGCATTGCGACATGCGACATGCTTCGACTGCGACGCGACAGTCGCAGAAAAACCCATCTTGAATGGATTTTCTCCGACTTTCGTGTCGCAGTCGCAACATGTCGCATGTCGCACTGCGACACCATAGACTCCCATTATAAAAATTGTCGCGCGACAATAGTGCGACTTTCTGTCGCGCGACAATTGTCGTCGTGTGAACGTACCCTTAGACATAGTGGCCAGTGAGAAAACTGCAGGACTTTATCTTTTTGGTTTAAATATATGGAAAATAGAAAACATCATCAAAAATTCTTTAAAGTATATTAAACATAAAAAAAAAAGATTTATTCAGGAGGTCCTTTTCTGATGACACATTCCTATTAAGATAATGGTATGTGGTGGAGAAGGTGGATGTTCCATCTAAGGGTACTTTCACACTTGCGTTGGTGCGGATCCGCCTGTTTATTTGCACAGACGGATCCGCACCTATAATGCAAACGTTTGTATCTGTTCAGAACGGATCCGTTTGCATTAGGTTTAAAGAAAAACGACAAAGTCCAAAACGGATCCGTTTTGAATTACATTGAAAGTCAATGGGGAACGGATCCGTTTTCAAATGCACCATATTGTGTCATTGAAAACGGATCCGTCCCCATTGACTTACCGTATTTTTCGCCATATAAGACGCACTTTTCTTCCCCCAAAAGTGGGGGGGAAATAGCAGTGCGTCTTATATGGCGAATGCTACCATTTTCCTATAGTTAAAGCCGATACATCGCACAGCCTGCGATGTATCAGCATGGAAGGAGGAGGGGCGGAGCCTGGCAACACGCGGCGGGCGGTCTGCCGCTCACAGCGTGACTGCTTTCATAACATTTATAATCTTTAATCATGTCCCCTTATTCCCTATAAGCCCAATACAGTAGCGCTCTGCTAACCTGCTATACCGATCCTCTAGCAGGCAGAGCGGTGCTGTGTAACGTCCTCACTGACGTCATCTGCCTGCTCCTTTCACTTTATGAATGAAGCAGGAGGAGCAGGCAGATGACGTCAGTGAGGACGTTACACAGCAGCCTGCCGCCGCACCGCTCTGCCTGCTAGAGGATCGGTATAGCAGGTTAGCAGAGCGCTACTGTACTGGTATTATAGGGAATAAGGGGACATGATTAAAGATTATAAATGTTATGAAAGCAGTCACGCTGTTAGCGGCGGGCCGCCCGCCAGTGTTGCCAGGCTCCGCCCTAAGCAGTCACTATGGGCCAGATGTTTTAGAAAAGGGGGCATCTTTGGATGACACTGTAATTGAGGTGATCTGTGGATGACACATATAGCATAAGATGCTATATATGTGTCATCCACAGATCCAATCCATTACAGTGTCATTCATAAATGCCCCCATCACAGTGCTATCCACAGATCCCCCATCACAGTGCTATCCACAGATCCCCCATCACAGTGCTATCCACAGATCCCCCATCACAGTGCTATCCACAGATCCCCCCATCACAGTGTCATCCACAGATCCCCCCATAACAGTGCCATCCACATCTCCCCCACATAACAGTGCCATCCACAGATCCCCCCATAATACTGTCATGCACAGACCACCATTACTTCAAAAGCACACCTTTTGGTTAAAAATATTTTTTTTCTTATTTTTCTCCTCAAAAACCCAGGTGCGTCTTATAGGCCGGTGCGTCTTATAGGGCGAAAAATACGGTACATTGTAATTAAAAATGGATCCGTTAGGCTCCGCCTCTTCAGACGGACACCAAAATGCTGCATGCTGCATTTTGGTGTCCGCCTCCAAAACGGAATAGAGGCGGAACGGAGCCGAACTGAAGCATTCTGAGCGGATCCTTATCCATTCAGAATACATTGGGACTTAACTGATCCGTTTTGGACCGTTTGTGAGATCCCTGAAACGGATCTCACAGACGGAATCCAAAACGCCAGTGTGAAAGTACCCTAATTCAGGGGTAGGGAACCTCCGACACTCCAGCTGTTGTGAAACTACAACTCCCAGCATGCATACTTACTTTGTTCTTCTCTGAACTCCCATCTAAATGAATGGCACATGTTGGGAGTTGTAGTTTCACAGCAGCTGGAGAGTCGGAGGTTCTAATTATTCTCCTTCCAATCAGCTGACAACCAATTTGTGGAGGCGTGCTCATTTGGGATTTGGAAGAGACATTTAGCTTCTCTCTATAGAAATCAATGTATTATTTCCTGAGGTGTCTGTATATTTGCAGTGTTGATAGTATTTGATTTCTAATATGGATTTCTTTGAGATGGATCACAACAACAAGATCATCAGTCTAAACGTGTTGTACTGGAATCACCTCCTTCTTTGTAAAACAATCTGTTGTTCTGTTAACACAGAACTTTAAATAAGTTAAAGGAGCTGTCCCACTCACTGGAATGGGTCCGTAATCCGAAAGGTGCGGTGCGGAATGGAGGCACTGAGTGCTTCCGTGGGGTTTCTCTCCGTGCCTCTGCACCGCAAAAAAATAGAACATGTTCTATTTTTTGTGGTGCGGAAGGATCAAGGACCCATTCAAGTTGAATGGGTTTGGATCCGTCTGCTAAAGACACACAGATGGTGCAAATTGCGGTCCACAATGCACGGAACGGCCGGACAACCGCCGTGTGCATGAGGAATTACACTAAGTTCATATGGAGCCCTGCCATAGGCAGGAACTTCATAGAGAAGTCTAATATAGAAAGAGATGGGCGGCATGGCTTACTCAAACCCCCTTCACCAAGTCAGCTACCTCCAAACACCCATACAAGTTTAGTAACAGTGGTGCTCCAAGCTTCAAAGAACAGACTTAGGAATATGAACTTGCTTGTAGAGAAAAGACGAAGCGGCACTCACCACTGGTGTAAAAGATTCTTCTTTATTCGTCAATCTTGGACAATCAAAACAACAGTCAAGGGCTCAGGGACAGGAGCTCTCCTCTATAGACGCCAGGCAGCAGGAACTCCATAGAGACTAATGTGCGGCAGCCCTGTACCTCTCCTGAGTACAGAAGCTGCTGCACACTACATCCAGCTCCTCCGATCCTCGCTAGGGGGAGCTGGTACATGGCCAGGAGCATGCGCTCCCAGTCCATAACTTCCTAGAGGCCATGGTCACATTTGACCGTGACATCTGAGGGGTTAAATGTATACGATCAATGTTATTGTTGATCTCATACATTAGTCCCGGGTGCCTGATATTTAAAACAGCAGGCACCCGGCAGCTATGACGGAGGCGGAGCGGGCGCCATTTTTAAATGCCCTACCACCTGCGTAAATTTACATGGGGTGGTTGGGAAGGGGTTAAACATACCTCCATATGGTTCATTTGGGATGTACATCACTTCTCAACAGAGATTTTTGTATTTGATTGTATTTCTATTTCTTGGGACTTGGATGTGGAGGTGGGAGGAATTGTAAAGTATTATGTTTTCTTCTTTTTAGGTGTCCTCTCTTTCTTTCTGTCTGACATACAAGGGCTATACAATACATTTATTGCATGGTATAATCAGGGGTGCACCTAGCCTTTCTGCTGCCTGAGGCGAAAACTAAAACGGTGCCCCTCCCCCCCAATGCCAATTTCTTAACCTAACCTCTTTGGCACAATGAAAGAGCTCATTGCCCATGGCTCTTCTGATGCCCCCCTCTTGGCCCTAGCTGGTGCTGCCTGAGGCGATCGTCTCATCTGGCCTCATTGGCGGTGCAACCCAGGGTATAATCAAAATCACTTATACAGATGATTGTTCACTTTAAAATACTGCACAACAAGCCAGAAGTCAAATAAATGAAGAAAACCCTTATTTTTACTTGCAAAAAATATGTCATAGAAAAAGCTTTATCTGCAGATGCATGTCAAGTCTACTCGGGTTGTTCTGCGTGAACGTTGTACATCTTGACACTGCAATTTTTTCCTATTGTAATACTGTTTAACCTGTATAAGATAGTGTGAGATTTGAACTTTTAAGACTCTTCACAGAATCATAATGGACAAGAAGTCAGGGCTTTGACACAGGGCCACTCTAGGACATAGATGGCTGTATTGTGCAGAGAGAAAAATTCTACTTTCTGTTCATGTGAAATCTCATCTTCTGGGTGCAGTTTTTTATAGTAGAGAATGCTGTGAAGAAACAAACCATACTTTAAACGGGTTTTGTCACTTCAGCAAGTGGCATTTATCATGTAGAGAAAGTTAATACAAGGCACTAACTAATGTATTGTGATTGTCTGTATTGCTTCCTTTGCTGGCTATATATTATTATTATCATATTATACACTGCTCGTTTGTATCATTACGACCACCCTGCGATCCAGCAGTGGTGGTCGTGCTTGCACAGTATAGGAAAATGCAACAGCCTATGTGATGAGAAAGGCCACCAGAAAGGCCTGCACTTTTTCTTATAGTGCGCAAGCTTGGCCACCAATGATGGATTACAGGGTGGTCATAACCATGGAAATGGGCAGTGTATAATTTGATGGAAAAATGAGTCAACCCAGCAAAGGAAGCAATATGGACAATCACAATATATTAGTAAGTGGCTCATATTAAGTGATACATGATAAATGCTACTTGCTAAAGTGACAAAACCCCTTTAAGGGCTCAATGGATGTCTAGCCATGTTTAGGGCCAGACTTGCGCAAAGTAGTCGCCAGTTTGTCACCCCACTTTCAAAAAGTTGCAAAGGTATCTTCAAATCTCTGCTTAACTGTATGACATGGTGCCATTCGGAATAAAAAGGCTATTATTAAAAACTATAAACTAAAAATGTCTTTACTTTTTCTGGTTTCTTAGGAGGTGATGCTGATAAGATATAGAACTAAACTTTTAGTGTGTCTGCTAATGATTGTGAGGGTCATTTAAGGGGTAAGGCACTAGCATAATTTACCTGGTGTGCAGATAAAAGCTTGGTATATTTTGATTTGTGCTTGTGCCACAAGTCCCTGAGGAGCCGGAGTGGAGGTTGGAAGTGGTAGTAGCTCTGGCTGCAAATGGCTATCACAATGGTTTGCCTCACATTGTTGCTCCCTAAGGACAAAGCAGTTAAACGAGGACGAACCTTTCTTTCCTTGGGAAAACCCCTGATGTTGGGGCTTATGTCCCTGATGGTCGTTGGAGTGCCCTTGTTGTTGTGGTTTTTGGTGTGGGTGCAAGGCAGGAGATGTTTTTTCTGTGGCCAGCAAATGGTGTTGGAGTCAGTAACCAGGCCAGATGTAGAAAAGTAAATGTCTCTTTTTAAAGAAGTGCAAATTGAGGATTGCAGTACTTTCAGCAGTCTCGGAACACTGTTCCAACAATATACAGTGCAAATCTCCCCAGATGGTTTTGCATGTGTATAGACCAGGTTAAGGTGTCACGCTTCGGTGTGGGAGGTAAACCCACACCGAACGTAGGAGGTAAAGGGGTGGCGAGAACAGGCCTGGAAACTCAGGAAAGGAGCAGGTCACCTCCTAGAGAAACCATAATCAAAGTCCTGACTGACTGCAAGTATGAACTGACCCCAGAGGTACTGTAGGTGAGTTCATACCCAGGAACCTAAAGTCCTAACTCACCCTGTAGGACCCTGGTACTAATGTCAGGATAAGAGACAACCTGTTCCTCCAAACGGTAGGACGAACAGGAGTCTCCCTCAGGCCTAAACACAAATGACAGGGAAAAGAGCAACACAAGAAAACCAAACAATAAACAAAAGGGGAAGAAGACACTCAACTATCAAATGGCTATGGAAGCACAGGAACTCCGTCAAGATCCAAACACCAGCAATCCACAACAAGACTGAAGCTATAAACCGCACAGCATGGTGGGAAAAGCCACAATAAATAGGGAAGGTTAAATGACCACATAAGCAACACCTGAGGCAAGGGTCCATTACCAGAAACAACACAGACACAAATTGATTCACAAGGAACCTGTCAGATCAAACCACGTGTTTCCAGTCTCACCGATCTCCTGGCACGGTCACGGGAACGTCTGTGACATAAGATTCAACGTATTCCGTCTCTCTGCCTCTGCAGAATCTGAAACGCAACAATAGCTGATCTCAGGGAGACCAGCTACAAAAAACACTGTGGAGCCTCACTTAAGAGTCTCAACACAGCAATCCGAAGTGCAAAGCTCCCTGGGAAACAGGAATATGCAAAATAAATGTGGAGCCCCAGTTATGGGTCTACAACACAATGAAAGCCAGATATCCCTCAAAGGAAGGAAAACCAAGCAAAGGGGTGTCTCCATTACAGAGATCACCAAATCCACCATATTAAGTGGCCCCTATGTCAAGATCCCGCTTTTTTTACAAGCTTTAAGGATGTGACGGGGAAAACCTAAGCCAGGTATCCATCCACAGACAGCTGTTTCGGGGTGTTGCCCCTCATCAGTGCGCAGTAGGATTCTGGCTAACCGTGAGCAATGCCTCAGACACTACTCAAACACAACAATAGCTGATCTCAGGGACACCAGCTACAAAAAACACTGTGGAGCCTCACTTAAGAGTCTCAACACAGCAATCCGAAGTGCAAAGCTCCCTGGGAAACAGGAATATGCAAAATAAATGTGGAGCCCCAGTTATGGGTCTACAACACAATGAAAGCCAGATAGCCCTCAAAGGAAGGAAAACCGAGCAACACCCTGAAACAGCTGTCTGTGGATGGATAACTGGCTTAGGTTTTCCCCGTCACATCCTTAAAGCTTGTAAAAAAGCGGGATCTTGACATAGGGGCCACTTAATATGGTGGATTTGGTGATCTCTGTAATGGAGACACCCCTTTGCTTGGTTTTCCTTCCTTTGAGGGATATCTGGCTTTCCTTGTGTTGTAGACCCATAACTGGGGCTCCACATTTATTTTGCATATTCCTGTTTCCCAGGGAGCTTTGCACTTCGGATTGCTGTGTTGAGACTCTTAAGTGAGGCTTCGCTGTGTTTTTTGTGGCTGGTCTCCCTGACATCAGCTATTGTTGTGTTTGTGTAGTCTCTAAGGCATTGCTCATGGTTAGCCAGAATCCTACTCCGCACTGATGAGGGGCAACACCCCGAAACAGCTGTCTGTGGATGAATAACTGGCTTAGGTTTTCTCCGACACATCCTTAAAGCTTGTAAAAAAGCGGGATCTTGACATAGGGGCCACTTAATATGGTGGATTTGGTGATCTCTGTAATGGAGACACCCCTTTGCTCGGTTTTCCTTCCTTTGAGGGATATCTGGCTTTCATTGTGTTGTAGACCAATAACTGGGGCTCCACATTTATTTTGCATATTTCTGCAGAATCTGAGTCTGGCAGTAATGCTTTGGGAAAGGTCTGTAATTTTCAACTGAGGTATACAGGGTTTAAGATACAACTGGCCAGGTCGGATCTAAGTGTGGTTGGTGTCTTAGCAATTTCCTACTCACAGCAGTAATATCCATGGCCTTTGATAGCGGGGTACTTTACTGACTTCATTTGCATGGCCGTTACAGGTTGTGGAACTTCCTCATGCTTTCGAACTGGTGTACTGTATCAATGGTGAAGTCTTTCTCTCAGTAGATATTCTACACAGAAGGTGATTCTCTGTGAGGAGAGAGCACATGTGGCAGCTCTACCTTTCTCTAAACACTAACTATAACTATCTAGACTGAGCGAGGAGCAAAGCCAGGATCCTTGCCCAAGTTTCCTGTAGGGAATGTGTCAGTTAGTTAATTCCGTCACTTCCATACAAGAACCATACTGGGAATCCGTGGCTTTAGGTCACGATAAATAGCATCAAATAACATAACAAACATAAAAGAATAGAACCTTTTGCAAGTACCCACCTCTGGACTACTGTACTTGTACATCAGGAAACTAGCACAACTGTAGTGATTTACAATAGAAGATGCGGATTCTCTGGGGTCACCATCAGAACCCATTTTTAGGAAGGGAGCAGCGGAACTGTCCTTGGAGAAGACCTGGATGACAAGTAGTCATCACTTCTCTGTGTTAGAGAACAGCAAAGAAATTCTAAACATTATGGCCAAGTTGCCCATAGCAACCAATCAGTTTCTACCTTTCATTTTTCTGAGCTTCTTTAGAAAATGAAAAGTGGGATCTGATTGGCTCGGTAAGTAAGTTAGATTTCCTTTACACCAGTTTTGATAAATCTACCCGCATGTATTAGTAAGTTACAGGTATCCTCCTTGCCCAGTCTTTGCACAAATTATATATAAAGTTGCCAACCCAATTAATCATAGTGGAGAAATGAAATTTGACATATGTTAATGTTTGGGCATTCTGTCAGTTGATACACTGGTAATACCGCCTTGTAACAAAAACCACAGCCTCCAAGCATTTCTTGTTGGAAGTTAAGAGCCTTGGTATTCTTTAGAGTGTTTCTGCTTTTCTTCTTTACAGTATGCGTATATTTCAGAAATAGACGCTGACTGTTTTTCTGCACAGCAAGTTTGAGTACTACCTATACATTTTCAATAATATCCATTGACTTAAAGGATATAGACAATTTTTACATAGTTTTGCAGTAAATTTTGGCCAGCAATTTTTATTCCTTCATTTGCTTTCAGACATGCCTGATATTTAGGTTGCAATTTGCTCCTTGTTTCAGACTTGTGGGAGTGTTCCTACTAGTACTACATGCTGGATGTAGGGTTTGTGTATCCTGGATATTGCTGGCACCACTAGCTCTCGTAGTTCAGCAAAACTTCATTCATGGAGCTATTTCTCCTTCTATTGCCCATGAGGGATCTCCTTCAACTTGTGCTTACATGCACTGATACTGAAGAGCGTGCTACTCCCCCTCCCCTCTGCTAAGTTGCTGTAGGTGCTTTGCTGTTTCTCTACACTTGTATTCACCATATGTACCCCCCTCCCCCTTCTGCTAAATATATTTTGTGCGATTTCCTCCCTATCCAAAACCTGGGTGAGCTGCTCTCCCTGCTGATAGATTGAATGCTTACCCTCATATCCACACTTTGATCTGTCATATAGAAACTCCTCTCAGAGAAGAGAGGGGGAGAGCTGACAGAGCCAGGAGTAGTGTTGGATTTGTTTCGGGTTTAGCAGGCCAGTTAGCTAGGTGAAAGGCATTAAACAGACTTAACGATAACAAAATATAAGGGGTTACAGCAAGAGCTCGTGTTTTCTGCCACGCTGCTCTCCCAGGTGAGCACGGGAGCCCACCGGCTAGGCCACATGTGCTTCCTCTGGCTTGCCTTATGGGAGTATGCATGAGCAATAGGTTGTCTAGCTTGCTAGTTCCCTGCAAAGTTATCATAGTTTTATTTGTCTCACCATGTATAGAGTTGAGCGGACACCTGGAAGTTCAGGTTCGAAAGGTTCAGCCGAACTTCACAAAAAAGTTCGGGTTCAGGATCCGAAATTGACCCAAACTTTACCCCGAACCAAATTAAAGTCAATGGGGACCCGAACTTTTGGGCACTAAAATGGCTGTAAAAAAGTCCTGGAAAGGGCTAGAGGGCTGCGAAAAGGCAGCAAAATGTGGATAGAGAAATGACTTAAAATAAAATAAATAAAAATTAAAAATAACAATCTTGATCTAGGAGAAGGAAATGGATGTGGAGTAGCAGGTTGAGGAGGCATCAGGTGGAAATGCCATCAGCAGAGCGTCTACCAGCGTGCGTTTGTAGTCACGCATCTTTCGATCAGTAACAGACGTTTTGGTTCCCTGTCAGCAATGCACAGCAGGGTTTTTTTCCCGGCAAAACTGGGTTAATGTCACCCACCAATGGAACAGACGATTTTAAAAATGTAGGCCCCTGGCATCCAGGCAAAGCAGGGGTTTATGCACGTCAAAAATGGTATTATTGCACCCACCAATTTAAAAGAAGATTTTTCAAATTTTCGGTCCCTGTCAACTATGCAGTGCAGGGTAACTTGACAGCAAAAAATTGGAATATGTCAACCCCTGAACTCCCAGGCAGATTAACTATATTATTGTCCCCGGCACATATGCAGTGCAGGCCGCAAAGGTAATTCCTGGCCTAAAAAAATATGATTTTTTCACCACCCATGAAAAACATGGATTTAAGTGGTATATTTTGGGGTGTAGGACCTCATGGTTCTCAACATCATCTCCCATCCAGACTTCACCCCTGCCTTCTTTGTCGGTCTGCACACCGCAGAAAGCCACAGTGTTTGGGCATCCGTGCACTCAATCTCTTCCACTTCTGGGGCAGGGCTATGGTTATGGCCCTAGGAAACCCTGCCAGCAGAGTCATTAAAAAGCATAAGAGACTGCTGCATGACTTGGAACTCAGACTGCTTGGCTGATTTGCAAGGTGGTGAGGTGCAAGTTAGATGACCATGGGCTGCAGGTGCCAACTCTAAGCTTTCAGCAGGTGATGGGGTGGGAGACAACGTAAAGAACAGGAGCCACCCAATCTACTATCGGCTGTACTTGTTCTGGCCTCAGCATCCGTAGAGCGGCATTCGGGCCTACCAAATAACACTGCAGGTTCCTACTCGCACCTGAGGAAGGTGTTTCACTTGGATCGGTAGCTGGTGCAGAACGGCCACGTCCTCTCCCAGCAACAGGAGTTCCACCAATACCACCATGACCATGTCCACGTCCCTTATTTGATGTTCTCCTCATTATTTGCGTTCACCCACCAAACTAACAGATGGTTTATCTCCGGTGTCAATTTAACTGCCAATAGTCAACAATGAGGTTCACTAAGGCTACATTCACACGTCTGTAGGTGTTTTGCGGATCCGCAAATTGCGGATCCGCAAAACACGGACACGGCAATGTGCAATCCGCAATTTGCGGACCGCACATAGCCAGCACTATAATAGAAAATGCCTTTTCTGGTCTGCAATTGCGAACAAAAATAGGACATGTTCTATTTTTTTCAGGAACTGAATTGCGGATCCTGAAAAAACGGATCCCGAAAAACGGATCCCGAAAAAACGGATGCGCATCCTGGAGAAATGGATGCGGATCCCAAAAATGCGGATCTGCATCAGTTTCAGCCCCATTGAGAATACATGGGTCCTGAAATTGCAGAACGGATGCGGACACAAATTACGGACGTGTGAATGGAGCCTAACAGTAAGGCAGTGCCGGTGTCATAAACAGAATACATTTCTTTAGGTTACACAACAGTGTAACGGAGCAATTCAATACAATTACTTCACTATCGCCCAAAAATTTTATTTTTCAAACCAACAATGTAAAAACAGAAGTAAACGGTGCAGAAACGCAGCGTACACCGCAAATGTGCTGTCTACCACAAAACCTGTGTGTTTGCAACCAACTATGTAAATGCAGGAGTTCAAAAGGTTACTTATAATGACTGAAATACAGGGTAGGCCTCAGATCTGCTATGTAGCACAAAACCAGTGTTTATTGCAACAAACTACAGAAATGCAGTATGTCACTGCTAAATTATAAAACAGTTTTTTCAGCGTTGTATGAAAACGTGCTCTGTGGTACGATAGTACGGGTTTATTCCCCTAACTTCAGAAATGCACTATGTCACCCCTAAATTATAGAATAGGTAATGTAGGGGGACTTGACCTGCCAGAAAAAAAAGAATTTTTCCTCCACTGAGCTACCAAAAAATAATTAGACTCATGTCCCTGGCAGGCAGGCTGGCACACATGCAGGTCACATGCAGTTCCAAGGACACTGCAGTTGCTAAAATGGCCGCTGACCCCCGCCTCAGTAACAGATGGATTAAAAAATATTTTGCAGTATCACTGGGCTCAGGGCTGGGTACAAATATGTAGCATAGCACCCTCAATAATTGCTGTAGTTTGAAGATTTAACACCACCAAGTTCAACAGATTTATTCCCTAATCTCTCCCTCACAGCACCAGCAGCATCCTGTCCCTACACTAAGAGCAGCAGAGTGACGTGCGGCGCTATGTGACTCCAGCCTATATAGAGGCTGGATCACATCCTGCACTTAGCCAATCACAGCCATGTCAATAATAGGCATGGCTATGATGGCTTCTTAGGGCAAAGTAGTGAAACGCTTGTTGATTGGCAGCCCTGCAGCGTTTCAAAAAGCGGAAGAGAAAACTGTAAAGTTCGGTACAAACCCGAACTATACAGTTTCGGTTCGCTCAACTCTAACCATGTATCAACTTCTACCTGTTTTCTGAATTTACCATTTACTGCCTGATCTGACTTCTTCTTGATCTCTGTACTGACCCTTCACTGCATGCCCTGACTTTGGACTGTTTAGCAGATTGCACATACTCTGCGTGCCCTGACCTCGGCCTATCGCCGATTATGGTTTTGCCTGATCCTCCTGTGCTCTGCACCAGTATCTCTTGATCTCCCATGGGTCAGCTGTCAACCAGAGACTACTCCAGGAGGTAGTGGCCTGATGGATTCCCTGCAGTGAAGTCCAGATGGGTTAAAAGGTGAAAACCAGGGGACAGCCACTATCTGGTCAGTGTTTGATCAGTGATTTCCATCAGTGATTGTGGGCTAAAACCAGGTGCAGGTCAAAAACAGAACCGGTGCAAAACTTTCCACTATACCTTATCTCTGTGTTGGATCCACTCATGGTTTTGGCTAACAATCACTGATGGAAATAACTGATCAAACACTGACTGTGGGAAAGTGGCCTTACGAGTATCCTCAAATTAGATCTGTTCGGTTGGCACAGTGGTTCCACATCCAATGTGTAATGTTTAATACAGATGTCTCATCCTCAATTCACATTACATTTTCAGACTCTGTTTGATGGAGTATACCTGTGTATGCCTACATGGGGCAGCTGCAGTGTTTCTCAGTTTATACATTGTCCATAAGCTTCCTTTATTAAGCAAAACCTATAATGTGTGGTTTATGACTTATGATGTGAACAGGGATTTTTAAAGTTGCTTAACTTTTCATTTTGGAAGAAAATGAAAAAAATAAATAAATATATATATATATATATAAATGCAAATGTGTCCATAGCCTTTAACCCCTGCTGGATTTACACTATACATTCATCCTTTAAACGTGTTGCCTGCTCAGAAGCTGAGCAAGCGCCATAGCTGCCGGGTGCCTGCTGTTTTACACAGCAGACACGCAGAGGCAATGTCTACGTCTATTGCGCCCACAGCATCTGAGCAGTCTTTTTTCAGGAATGCTGCACACCCAAGGCCAGAATGGCTCCGCTGCTCTGAGATTGAGTGAGCCATTCAGCTGCTGTGGCAGCCCTAGGCCCTCTGAAGGATCCAAGGCCTGCCACAACAATGTTCCTATGGAGCCCTGCCTGTTGCAGAGGTTGATAGTAACATATTGAATCTCCCATAGACTGCAATGTTAAACCAAAAGATATGTATTACTTCGTCCAGTGAATGAAGTAAGCGGATAAAATCAAAATGGCCGATTGGCCATTTTTTTGTCTCTTCACCTCCACCCCACAACAAAAAATCACAAAACACGAGCCCTCACACAGACTTATAGATGTAAATATAAAAATGGAATAAGCATAGGGAATGTCGTAAAAACGAAAACCATAGTGATGGACCATGTGATCAGCTCAGTGACATCACCACAGGTCCTTTACTCACAGCTGAAGAGAGAACAGGAGACCGACACCTACACGATCAATTGGAGGAGGTGAGTTAATTTTTTTTATTTTTAATAATTAATTGTCCTTTTACTATACATTCTGTAATAAAGAATGCTATTATTTTCCCTTATAACCATGTTATAGAGTAAAATAATAAATATTGGGTCCCCATCCCGATCGTCTCCTAGCAACCATGCGGGAAAATCGCACCGCATCCACACTTGGTTGCGGATGCTTGCAATTTTTCCGCAGCCCCATTCACTTTTACGGGGCCTGCGTTGCATGAAAAACGCAGAATATAGAGCATGCTGCGATTTTCACACAACGCAAAAGTGATGCGGGAAAATCACCGCTCATCTGCACAACCCCATTGAAATTAATGGGTCTGGATTCAGTGCGGGTGCAATGCGCTCACCTCAAAACTCGCCCGTGTGAAAGGGGCCTAAGGGGTCCAGATCACCATTTTTAATATTCCTATTGTCCCCCGTTTCTCTGCTGTCAGCACTCAGAGCTGCACTGAAAAGTACAGTCTGGATTGCTGTGCCATGCTAACACAATGGAAAGAACTCCTGTGCGCATGCAGAGCAGTCCAAACAAAGTATTTTAGCACAACTTTAAACTCTGACAGCGGTGAAATGGGGGGCAGTAGGAAAAAAAAAAAAAAAAAAAGAGATCTAGACTCCTTATCTGTATGACTATGCATGTATTACTGCAGATAATAGTCCAAGACTGTGATGACAGATTCCCCTTTAAGTCCAATATTTACTGTAAGTCGCTCAACATTGATGTTAAAGTATATTATGGACCATTGTCTTCTTCACTCTCTTTGGGACATTTACACACATCTGTAGACAGTACTGTTTCAGGGTTCTTGCTCCTCATGAGTACAAAACATTGGTTGCCTGGATGATGTGTCTTTGTGTCTAAAGTGAAGTACAAAATCTTCTAGAACAGTGCCATCTACACATGGTTGTCTCTGGCTAAAAATAGTTATTTTTCATACTTTTCCCATGGAGCACTGCCTGAAAAGTAAGTCTCCCTACACCTCTTAGATAAGAAACAGTCTGAGCTGAGCTGCATTTAAGAGGTGCATTTAAAGAAGCTCTGTCAGCTTGATCAACCCTATTAAACCAGGCATACTGCCTGGTAGGGCTCATCATACCGATTAAACAATGCCTTTGTTTTGGCTGTGCAGATATCTGAAGCACTGCTTTTTTATCACCCACTTTGGACAATATATGATTATAATGAAACCAGTAATATGTCTTACCTTTCTAAGTATAGAAATCCATCCTTCTCTTTGTGGTAATGCTATAGCTTGGTGATAAGTGGTCAGCCTTGCACGTAGAGAACCTAGGTTCAAGTCCCGGAAGAAATTTATGTTATTCTCTTTCTCTCGTCTCTCTCTCCCACAATAAAAGGCTATAGTTCTATATTTAGAATATTTTTATACTTAGGAACCTAACACATTACTGATTTATTCAAAGGCAATATATGATTATAAAGAAACCAGCAATATGTATTAGCTTTATATGTATTCTCAATATGATACGGCTATAGTCTTTTGTTATGTGTTAAATGAGGGAGAAGAAAAAATCTGAAGAAAAAAATCTGAAAGACTCCCCAAGATTCAAACTTGGGATATCTACATACAAGGCAGACCACTTACCTCCAGGCTACAGCTTTATTATAGTGACAATTTAAGTTTTTCTATACAAAACTAACAAACATTACTGGTTTCTTTATCACTATATATTGTGCCTACGAATAAAGCAATAATATGTATATTAGCCTTGTAAGCATAGAAATCTACTCTTCTCAATGTGCTAAGGCTACAGGAAGTGGTGTATATAATATGTACATGTTAGGACACAGCTCTGCCCTCAGCATGCTGATGTCTAGTCCTGTTAATCAAGGGAAGGGGAAGTGTGCAAAGCACATGAAGTGTTGCATAAGTAGTGCTCCAATGATTCAGCCTCAACTCCTGGTGCTCCAACTTGTTCATTTGCATATAAATAAAACACAGATCTCTGCAGCTGTTTAGCATACAGACAAAAGAAAAGTATGGTTTTAATCAGTATGATGAGCCCTACCAGGCAGTATGCCTGATTTAATAGGGTTGATCATGCTGACAGAGCCTCTTTAATGCATATCATCTAGCCAGTACCCTGCTCCTTACTGATGGGTACTGATGTTGTCTACACATGGGTGTCTCTAGTTTAATGGCTGATATAAGCTAATTTGCATGGTCATAACCAAAGATATCAAACAGTTGATTCAAAAATGTCTCTGGTTTTATTGAGATATTGAGTTTTTGAGAAGAATGTAGGTGAGGTTATCTTCTAATGATTCTTGCAGATAGGGGACCAGTGCACCACTATTCTGGTGGCAGCCACGTATCCCTGCAGGTCCTTGGCAGTGATGTGGACAGCGGTTTCGCATCATATAGCTGTACAGTTTATTTGATTTTTTTTTTTACTCTTCTGCTTTCTGTGTGAGTCAGCAAAAGTTAAGTTGCTCCATCATCTGCAGCAGTAAGTACAGCTTCACAAGCAGTCTTCATGAAATGTATTAAGTTCAGGAATTTTCTATATTTGTTGTGGCCTAAAAACTTGATTCAGTTCTGAGATTCAAAAAAAATAAACAGTCTAGTTTTCTGCTTGTGCCAAAATTTATGTTTCATTTGTTTAAACTGCAACATATTCAGCAAATAAGATTTAATGCTACATTAAAATTAGCGGGAATCTGCCATATTTAAAGGGGTTGTCCCATCTGGACAATTGTGGTATATTCACAAGAAATGCCATAAATGTGTAATAGATGCAGGTCCCAGCCTATCTCAAGAAATGATCCCATCAAGTGCCTGAAGTGGAACCCACATCTATTGACATTTATGGCATTTGATGTGAATATGCCATACATTTCCAGATGGGACGAACTATTTATTTCAAGTAAAAAAACTGCAGAATGTGAAATTTGACAAACTTTTGCACAAGATTGTATCTACATGTGTGGTAGACGTATCTACATGTTTTTCACTGGGGATACCCAACCTGCCCAACCAGCATGCCCTGATAGCTGTAGCAGTAGTTTTGCAACAGCTGGAGGGCCGCAGGTTGGGCATCATTGTTCTACACTTTTGGTTCCATGTGTATGGCTTGTCCCTTACCATATTCTGTACATGGGGGCTACATCATAAATCAGTAGATACCAATGAATACTGTACAGCTCATCACATTCCTCTGCACACAAGCTGGTGTTTTTTATTTCCCAGTCCTGGAGATGACTGCTGGCTTACAATCCACAAGGTGTGAAAAATAGAAATGTCTTCCACATTTCTCAGATTAAAATCATGGTTCTTTATTTGATTTCCATTAAAATTATGATAGCGTACGACTGGGAATACATATATGTGTTTCCAACATTGCGCTCTTATTCGTAGCCCTATATGTTTGAGAGGGGCAAGCGTATTCTTAGTCTTGTACTTTTAATGGCATAAAATAAATAATCAGGATTTTAATCTGAGGAGTGTGGAAGACATTTCTATTTTGCACACTACATCATAAATCCTCTATGCTTTTTTCGAGCTGCTCGCTCTTATCTTTTTAGTGGCAATACAAATGATCGCTAATGCCTGGAAGAACCGATCTAACCCAAACTCAGTTCCTGACTCGATTAGATAATTTTATGACTAATGAGCAACTCACTGATATCCTCTTCAATACACAGACATTTTTCAAGGTTGAATCTAGTCTGTACTACCTATTGTACAATTACATGTAGATATGCATTATCATTATGTAGTACCCCAGACCTAGGGGTACTACTATTGTAAATGGTGTGTAATGCAATGTATGGTGATGTCATGCTATGCACTTGGTCCACCAGTAGATGGTATATGGTTGGCAGTGTATTGTAACAGGAATAGAACTTACCATACCATTCCTCCCCTCTTGGCAGGAGTGGATTGGTCCAACTTCCTGCCAAGGGAGGGGAAGAGCTAGTTAGAGTCAGTTGAGAGTCATAGAGAGTGAAGGAGCTTGCGATCCATCTCCCGCTGCTCCAAGTCATGTGGACCACATTGCCCCAGAGAGACTGCAAGGTCTACAGCGCATTTGTATCAGGTGAGAGATCAAGAAATCAAGCTATCAAAAATCAGCTGCAAGATGGCAGGAAACATGTTAAGACACCATTACCGCAATTCATAGCTATAAGACTGCATCATACAGTGGACACCTACATCCAGAAGTGCCAGAGAACTGCTGTAGGAAAGGGAATCAGAAGAGAAACATTGTCATCTTCTGCCACATTGTCAGCCACCTTACCTTATCTGGGAGGTGGAATTGCACCTTGTACAAACTGCTGCTGGATGTGCTGCTATTTGATTTTTGGACCCAGTAAAGAAAGGAGTTCTTTGTTCTATAATCTCTGCCTGGTTCCTTCCATTCACTCTTTATTCACCGTTTTGAACCCCTGGGAGCAACGGCCTGAGGTAGGACACACCGTGACACAACAACACTTCATGATGGCTTCAACCACTCCCATCCTCTGCTCTAGCTCCTCAGGGGCTTGCACCAATTATAAATTATATACCTTGTAACTTTATGCTTACTCGAGATTGCCTAATCTCACACTTGGTTTGCTGTTGATATTGGTTGAGCTCTACTTTTCCCTGGTTTGATAAAACTCAATAACATTTTTGAAGGTACAATATATTCTGGGACTATGGCCAAATTTATACTGCTTTCTTGGAGAGAGAGAGAAAGAGCAAAGAAATCAGAGCATGCCACATAGATCCAATCAAATAAGCGGTTTATTCATCCAATACAACATTTAAGTCCACTCACAGGACCGCTCTCAGGACTTTTTTCATTCCTGTGACGGAAGTGTCTTGTTTACATGAGGGTACCACTTATATACCAATCAGCCATAACACTAAAATTACCTGCCTAATATTATGACAGAATATCATTAAAAGAGTCAAGGCACTGACTTAAAAAACCTCTCTCATTGTGTCCTGTGTTATCTGAGACCATATCAGTGGAATATTCAGGGCTGCCAACCTCTTCTTAAATATTTTTTTGGACAACTGAACCAAAAAACACAAACAATCCAAAAAGGTTACCAACATCACTTAGCAGGGCATTTGCCTCTGGTTCCAGAAGAAAGTTAACACCGTCAACTATTTGGCCTCTTTCACACAGTCAGCATTTGCACCAGTATTTTTAAGCCAAAACCAGGAGTGGGGCCTACAGAGAAAAAGTACTGTACAGTGAAAAATCTGTCCTGGTTTTGGCTTAGAAATACTGATGAAAAATACTGACTGTAAAAGTGGCCTTTGTCATATTCTTCAAAGCATCAAACTCCTACAAGAATTACCATACGGTATACCTAAGGCTTACTTTTAATGTATACATAGAACTTATACAATAATTGGATGCCTCAGATGGGTGCCCTACAGTGGCATCTGTCACCATAGAGCTCCACTGTAAAACTGTATATGTTAACACGTACGTTTTTTTACTGGGTTCTGTAGGATGGAAAAGTGTGGTGTACTATGCTTTTGCATCCTTTTTTCCCCCAAACATATACTTTAAATGTAGGGCAAAATGTGGTGTGAACCCAGCCTTATATTAGAACCGGCAGTAATCTTTATTGATTAGTTTTGAGTACACTGAGAAAGACAGACAGTCCTCCCACTCATTACAATATATGGTCCTAATGGTGTACAACACATCACAGCAATACAAGTAACGTACCCACTATAAAGTGAGGAAAGTATCCCGTATTAAACATCAATATACCGAGCTATAGTATCCCAATAAAATACATCTACATGACAACCCACAAGTAAGATCCTGCTTCAATGTATATAGTAATAATACTGACCAAGAAGGGAGGGGAGTCCAACACCAACTCACCTTAGCTTCTTCTAGGAGTCTTCTCCGACCCTCACCTATATGACATTTGGTGACATATCCTAGCAATATGCTGAGGTGAGACAACCCCTTTAAAACCAGTATTTGGAAGCATTTGTCTGATGCATTTAACACAATGGATAAGAACCCGGCGTCCCAGCACGTTGCTATCTATGGTTCATCTGGGATATGAGAGGGTTACATGCCTAGTGAAGAGAGGAGGCATTTCATTAAAAGGGAAAGTTTATTTTACTGGACCACCTTTTGAATTATCCCTTGTCAAGACCTTAACATATACTTATCATATATTTCTCACCACTATGTCAGTGTATTGTGCCAGTGATACTGCCTTGTTAATTTGTATTGATTGTCTTCAAAATGGGTGGATAGATACTTAAAGGGAACCTGACAGCACCAAAATGGACCATAAACCGCCAAGCAGTACCTTAAAACTGTTGACGTCAGGTTTCTAATGATATTCTTGTGTAAGATGTCCGAGGTGCATGATCCCTGTAAAAAAACTCATATGCAAATGAGGTTCCTATAGTCAAGCATGCCAAGTCCCCTTCCCTCCCCTTCGCATTTGATTGATGGCCTTTTGAATTCTTTCAGGGGCGATTCCATCCTGAGATTTTGCGCATGCGCCGTGTGGTCTCGTTTCGAGCACCTGCGCATTGATCCCCGCTGTAGTCTACTTGGCTTTAGCGAGTCAATGTGCAGGCACAGACTCACGTGGGTAAGCGCTTCAGAGAACACTACCCTGCATCAGTGTCACAGGATCAGGAGCGCCTGCCGGAAACAAGACCACACGGCGCATGCGCAAAATCTCATGATGGAATCACGCCTGAAAGAATTCAAAAGTCCATCAATCAAATGCGAAGGGGCGGGAAAGAGGTGGGGTGAGCCTGACTTCCAGTGTGAAAGCCGCTGCCCCCTTGACTTCAAGAAGCTTATTTGCATACGACCTGCGGGGGAATAAAAGTTGTTTTACAGCGATCATGCACCTCGGACATCTTACATAAGAACATCATTGGAAACCTGTCAACAGCTTTAAGGTACTGCTGGCAGTTTATGGTCCATTTAGGTGCTGAAAGGTTCCCTTTAAAGAGAACAACCATGAAAATGCAGTATAATCTGCAGGCAGCGTGTTATAGAGCAGGGGACGCTGAGCAGATTGATAGTTTTGTGGGAAAAGCGTCAGTAAAGCTTGTAATTATTTCATCTAAATCTCTGCTCATTCCAGTGATTGCCATCTATCTCACAGGAGCAGATAAGGCTGTCAGTCACTGAGTGGGACCGCCCACTGGACTCCTTAGCATAGAAAGAGCAGGGATGTCAATGTATAAATTTACAAGTTACAGTTAATCTTTTCCCATAAAACTATGTAACAATCTGCTCAGCTCCTCCTATAACATGCTGCCTAAGGATAGGTCATCGTTATCCATTACTAGATAACCCCTTTACGACATCCGCTTACATGTACGGCGGATGTTAGGTCTTTAAAGATGGTGCACGCTCCAGAGCGAGTGAGCTTTATAGCCGCCAGGTGCCTGCAGACACCCGCAGCTAAGGTCCGCGATCGGCAGTAATGTTGACCGCGGACATTTAACCCCTCAGATGCCATGGTCAAATGTGAGGGTTAAAAGGAAAAACCCCTTCCGGTGGAGATCGGAGAACACGTTCCTTTACAGCAGTGCTTCTCAATTATTTTCTGTCATGCCCCCCCTAGGAAGAAGAAAACATTTCGCGCCCCCCCGCGCGACTGTAAATAGTATCATTTGTCTATAAAATTGTTATAAGTACACCAATCTCCCCACAGGTGAGGGCCATTAACCCCCCCCCTCCCAAATCATGTGCAGGCTCCATTAACCCCCCCCTCCCCCCCAAATCATGTGCAGGCTCCATTAACCCCCCCCCCAAATCATGTGCAGGCTCCATTAACCCCCTCCCCAATCATATGCAGGCTCCATTAACCCCCTCCCCAATCATGTGCAGGCTACATTAACCCCTCCCCCAAATCATGTGCAGGCTCTCTCCCCCCAAATTATGTGCAGGCTCTCCCCCCAATAGGGTCCAGGGTCCCCCACCCACCCAATACTTACCTCCCTGGAAGCGCTGGATGCAGGCCTCTTCCGGCCTGTGTCCCGCTCTGCACTCTGCTCAGGCGGTGCGATGACGTCATCGCGCCGCCTGAACCGCTCTGATAGGCTGCCGGCACAAGGCCCACAGCCTATCAGAGGAGCAGGGGAGGAGACGCCTCCCTCCACTGCTGCACAGCACAGCGATCTGTATCGCTGTCCAGAGGACGGCGATACAGATCACTATGGAGATGAACGCTTCCAGAGTGGAAGCGTTCATCTCCTGTCACCTGGAGCCCCCCTTTACGGAGCCTCGTGCCCCCCATGGGGGGCGCGCCCCACTATTTGAGAAACGCTGCTTTACAGTAATGAGCCTAAGCCTGTACTAGTCTTCCGGGCTCATTACATTATAGTTCAGGCCAGCAGGTGGCAGCACTGAACTGTAATATAATGATTTCTGTATACAATAATGGTGCAAATTCCATTATTCTATATGAATTGCAATCTGATGATTGCAAGTTGTGGTCTGATTGGGAACAAAAAGTTTAAATTTTTTTTTTTTTTTAAAGAAAAATATTAAAAAATATAAACATTCAAATCACCCCCCCCCCCCACTTTCCACGAAATCAAAATAAACAATTCAAAAAATAACATCAATAACTTTCACTTTGGTCCTCTAAATGGAAGTTTCCGTAGTGCTCTGCACCCTAAAGTTCCATAACACCACAGAAAAAAATAAAAATGGCTGTATAGTATTGTCAAGACGATGCCCCCTTTTCTGACATCACTTAGTGCTCTGCATCTTTTGGCTGCAGCTTTCTTACATATCACGTAATGACAGTTCCACCCGATGTATTTTTCGTTTAAGGACCAGTGGGGTCTGCATGCTGATGTTAGTGCAAACGCTGTGGGATTTTTACATGCGCGAAGTAACAGATGCGTCATAAAGATGAATAATACTTAACGTTAACAGGATCATGTAGTTTTGCCTTTTACAAAAAAATAATACACATAATGAGAATTGAAACCCCATGTGTAATTCTCTGCTGATTGATGTAAGTGATTTTGTAGATTTCCATTGCTATCAGAGAAGCACAGACTATCCACACAGAGGTTTGTTATCAATGAGGATGCCTGAATAGCCTTACACCTTCAACTGCCACCAGTCATATCTACTGTTAGAAACTGAGACAGCTACAGGGAGAGAGTCGCAGCAGAAAGGACACATCCCCTGACCTGTGATAGGAGAGAGTTGCACAGACACATCGCTAGGCTACCAGCCTGAAATAAATCTAGCAGTGCAGTGGAGCAATAATTGGGAGATCTCTGGATCCATATGAGGTACAAGGATGATTAGAGCTTTGTTGGAGAGATTGTTAGATTGTGATTGTGAGATTTGTTAGTGAGATTCTCATGTGCTTTATGATGGCTGATTTTCATTTTTGTACATTAATTATGGGATAATCCCTTAAAAAATTCTAAAGATATTTCGATGTTACACACGCTCTCATACATATTTATGTACAGGTCTGCCCCAAGTGTTGTGAGCGTCACCCTTATGATTCACTGCTTCCAAATAACATCTGATATCATCTTCTCATTACTAATAGGATTGTGTGATGCCAATGTAATATGCATGCTGCACCTCCTCCTTTACCAGTTATTTAGTGTGTTCTTCTTCCTTTGGACAGGTATCTCTGTAAGCGTGTCGACGTTTAATCTGGTTGCAATATCTCTGGAGAGGTACAGTGCCATTTGTAAGCCCCTACAGTCCAGAGTGTGGCAGACAAAGTCCCATGCTCTGAAAGTCATTGCGGTTACATGGTTCCTTTCATTTACCATCATGTCACCGTACCCAATTTACAGCACACTGGTTCCATTTGCAAAGCACGAAAATACAACCGGACACATGTGTCGTCTCGAGTGGCCCAACGACCTCACCCAACAATCATGGTAAGAGCAGATACGTAATATCAGGAATAGGAACTGCCTACAAATATTCCATGTTTAGCCTAGTATTAAACATTATTTTATGAATCATATTTGCTAGAATTGCACAGTGACCTCTACACACATCACAAGGCATGCCCACACACTCTCCCACGCGTGTCCAATGTTTCCTGTGTGCAGGTGACTGTTCTAATGTGAATCTCTAGAACCGTTGTCCACAGCTCTCAGCCGCAGCTTTATTCAAGATGGCCGTCCCCAGAACCATACACAGAGAATACAATTAGAAAATGTACAGTCAGAAAAAAAAAACTGTGTCAGACCATGTAAGGTCTGTTGTCAATTTGATCATAAAGATTCAGGAGGAACAACAAGATGAACGGCAAAAGATATAAGGCTACTTTTACACTAGCGTTTTTGCTGGATCCGGCAGGGTTCAGCAAAAATGCTTCCGTTACTGATAATACAACCATCTGTATCTGTTATGAACGGATCCGGTTGTATTATCTTTAATATAGCCAAGATGGATCCGTCTTATATTGTGTCAGATTGTGTCAGAGAAAACTGATCCCTTCCCCATTGACTTGCATTGGGGGTCATGCCGGATCCGTCTTGCTCCGCATCCCAGGACGGAAAGCAAACTGCAACATGTTGCGGTTTGCTCTTCGGTATGGGAACGCAACTAAACGGAATAGAATGCATTTTGGAGCATTCTGTTCTGTTCAGTTCAGTTTTGTCCCCATTGACTTGCATTGTGGGTCATGATGGATCCTTCTTGCTCCGCATCCGAGGACGGAAAGCAAACCACAGCATGCTGCAGTTTGCTCTCCGGTATAAGAATAGAATTCAATTCTGTTCAGTTACATTTTGTCCCCATTGACAATGAATGGGGACAAAACTGTAGCGTTTTTTCAGTATTGAGCCCCTATGACGGATCTCAATCCCGTAAAACTAAAACGTTAGTGTGAAAGTAGCCTTAGACAAGATGCTCCAGAATTGTTATACTCTGGAGCAGGGATGCCCAACCTGCAGCCCTCCAGCTATTAGGGCATGCTGAGAGTTGTAGTTTTGCAACAGCTGGAGAATACAAGTATTTACTAAAAGAGAAGTATCAGGCGATCTGACCAATCATTAAAGGGATTATCTGGGATTTTGATATTGATGGATTGATATCCCCAGGATAGGACATCAATATTAGATCAGTGTGTCCGAGTGCCTGCACCACTGCCAATCAGCTGTTTGGAGAGGCCGTGGTGCTCTGTGAGTGCTAAGGCCTCTTCCTAGCCAGTGATGTCACTGTAGATCAGTCACATGAGCTAGATGCAACGTAGTTCCATTCAAGTGAATGGGGCTGAGTTGCAGTACCAAGCATAGCAGCTATCCAATGGTCGGAACTGTGCTTGGTAAGCTGTAAGGAGGCTGAAGAACTCACCAGAGCTACATTGAGTGCAGTACTCTTTTCAAACAGCTGATCGGTGGAG
The DNA here is from genome assembly GCA_033119425.1 of Bufotes viridis. NCBI lineage: Eukaryota > Metazoa > Chordata > Amphibia > Anura > Bufonidae > Bufotes > Bufotes viridis. The sequence continues at coordinate 562,951,583 of CM065589.1, read as the reverse complement.
GTTCTGTGGGTCAGAACCCCGCTGATCCTGGAGATAGCCTATCAATAACAAAATCCTGGATAACCAATTTAAGGTGCTGTTCCCTCGTTGGTCACTTTGTTGATTGTGTAATAATCCATTGAACCCTGTCACAGCTACAAACCCAAGACCCCATGCTTCAAAGAATAGTGCTAACCGAACAGTCACTGTAGATTTGGCTCCATTATTGGTATTGAATGTGTTACATTTCCACAATTTTGTGTGACCACGTATACAATGCATTTAAAAAATCTTAAGACTTTTTTTTTTTTTTTACATTATGTGAAAACGTTAGAATGTTAGAAATCTGTACTTATTTATAGAAAAAGAAAAACTAAAGTCTTGTATATACCGTAAAGTATTCAGACGCTTTCCTCAGGACTTAGTTGAAGCACCTTTGGCAGCAATTACAGCCCCAAGTCTACTTGGGTATGATGACTCAAGGTTTTCACACCTTGGTTTGGGGATGTTCTGCCATTCTTCTCTGCAGATCCTCTCAAGCTATGTCAGGTTGGATAGGAACCATCGGTGGACAGCCATTTTCAGGTCTCTCCAGAGATGTTTGATTAGGTTCAAGTCAGGGCTCTGGCTGAGCCACTCAAGAACATTCACAGAGTTGTCCCTAAGGAACTTGTGTGTTTTCTTGGCTGTGTACTTAGATACATTGTCTTGTTGGAAGGTGAGTCTTCAGCCCAGTCTGAGGTCCAGAGCACTTTGGATCAGGATCTCATTAAGAATATTTCTGTACTTTGCTCCATTCGATTGTCCCTCAAATCTGACAAGTCTCCCTGCCTCAACTGCTGAAAAACACCTCTACAGCATGACCCTGCCATCATTGTGCTTCATTGTAGGGATGGTATTGGGTGGTGATGAGCAGCGTAGTTTCCTGCAGATATGACACTAAGTGACTAGAGATCTGGAAGCTCTAAACTGTAAGAAAGGTCCCTGTAATTTGACATACAATGAGAGACAGTCCCTTATCAAGCTAGAAAAAGATCGGAATGTAGTAGTGAAACCTTCTGATAAAGGGGGTAACGTAGTCATCTTAGATGCAGACATATATAAAAAAATGAGTCTCGCCATCCTCGATGATAAAAACTCCTATGAGATATTAAGCACGGACCCTACTAATGAATACCTTCTAGAGTTAACATCTATCCTTGATAGGACTTTACAAATGGGTCTCATTAACAGGGACGAACATGACTTTCTCCTCCCCAAGTTCCCGAGACTGGCAACTTTTTACGCGCTCCCCAAGATACACAAAGGGACGACCCCATTAAAGGGTCGCCCGATTGTATCGGGTGTAGGTAGCATCTGCCAAAACGTTGGGATCTATGTAGATAGAATAATACGCCCCTTTGTGGAATCTCTCCCCTCCTACATCAGGGATACTGCAGACCTGCTGCAAAGGCTAAGTGGTGTTACTTTGGACGAGAGTACTATCTTGGCCTCCATTGATGTTGAGGCCCTGTATAGCTCCATTGATCACCACCTTGGCCTGAAAGCAGTGGAATATTACCTTTCTATGCGGGACACCAGACTAACAGCACATAACAAATTTGTGCTGGAACTCCTGACCTTTAACCTGACCAAGAACCACTTTGTCTATAATGGCCGCCACTACCACCAGCTCAGGGGTACTGCGATGGGCAGTTCCTGTGCACCGTCGTATGCAAATTTACTCCTGGGCTGGTGGGAGGCGAATTACATCTGGTCTGATGAACTCAGTGAGTGGCATGACAAAGTGGTTCTTTGGTTAAGGTTTATAGATGACGTGTTTGTGCTGTGGAAGGGGTCAGAGACTTCCTTTCATAAATTTGTCGCACGCATCAACAAAAACGATGTGGGGTTGAATTTTACATCCGAATGCAACAAAAACTCGCTGGCGTTCCTGGATGTACTTATCCAGAGAGGAAGGGATCATTCGATAGTAACATCAGTTTTCAGAAAAGAGACTGCGACAAATAGTCTCTTGAGATGGGACAGCGCCCACCCCTTCTCTCTGCGTAAAGGGATCCCCAAGGGTCAATACCTAAGGATCCGTAGGAATTGCTCCACGATGAAGACCTTTAAAGAGCAGGCCACTGACCTTAGGTTGCGCTTCAAAGATAGGGGGTACCCCGATGGCATCCTAAGGACAGCATTCGAATCAGCTATTGCTGAAAATAGAGACTCCCTGTTGGTACCAAATAAGGGCATAAAATCTAAGGATGATAAAATCATACGCCTGATCGGTACCTTTGACAGTGGTCATAAGGAGATCAGACAGATCATTGCTAGATATTGGGACATTCTGAGGTCAGATAGTGATCTTATTGATGTGCTTGGCCCCCACCCACAGATCACGTTTAGAAGAGGAAGGAGCTTAAGGGACTGCTTGGTTAAAAGTCATTTTTGCCCACCGGCACCAACGGGTAATTGGCTATCAAGAAAGCCCCTGGGCACATTCAGATGTGGTCGATGCGTTGCCTGTTATCAAATCTTGAAAACTAAATCTTTTCGTAGTTCATCAACAGGCAAATTGTATCATATCAAGGATTTTATCAATTGCCTCACAATGGGGGTAGTTTACCTGGCCCAATGTTCTTGCCCCATGGATTATGTGGGCAAGACAAAAAGGGAACTACGGAGACGGGTGAGGGATCATTACAATGACATCCTTAATGAGAAGGATACACCAGTAGCACGACACATCATGGAATTTCATCAGGGTGATACCTCTTCTATTAAATTCATTGGGATCCAACATGTACCTCAACCCCCAAGAGGGGGCGATTGGGACAACCTCATTCTTAAATGTGAAACTAAATGGATCTTTAGAATGGACTCAGTGGCACCAAAGGGGTTAAATGAAGTGATCTCATTTAAGCCCTTTCTATAATTGTTGTCACCCAATTATCCTTACAAAACATCACTCCAACTATGTAATAATATCTTGAGTATATTACTTTTCTATGAGGTGAAGTAAAACATAGAAGTGATTTGTACCTTGAGCCCTGATTTTCACTCTCTACATAAGGTTAAGATGAGGCTGCCTTCTCAAACAGCATTACCTTCTAAGCTCGGTACTGAGCGAGCGCCAACCCCTCTGTTAAAATCGAGTAGATCGGCCTCTCTGTGATCAATCACGCTTTCAACTACAGGACCTGCCGGGGAAGCAGCCGGAGACGCGGTGTAGGTCTCCTTGGTTACCAGTCACTCCCCCCTGACGTCACCCATGATGAAACTTTTTCCATGAGCAGCCATTGGCCCGGATACCTTAATGGGCGTGGCTGAGACTGCACTGGAACTTGTGTGGGTGACGCTGTGTTTGGGGAGGTTAGTATTTATTAGCCTCTCGGCAGCGATTGGCTATCGCTGCACACAGGGGCGGACCTATGGGCTTTAAAAAGCCCAAGCCCGTACTATACCTTTGCCACTGCCATTCAACTGCGGCTGCACGGCATGACGCCACTGCGCTGTGCAACCCCGCATGATCTACATTTACATCCCTGATGATCCATGCTTTACCTTGCATGGAGAAACGCGTCGGATATTTTTTATGCCATTTGATTTAGAGGGAGAATTGAACTTATAGCGCAAGGGTTTTTTAGTCAGGTCCCAGGTTCCAGCGGCTGCGGGTCGCCCTTCTCGGGCGGGTGCTCCGCTACAGCCTGTTAGGGTCTCCACTGCATCTCAGCAAGAGCAATAGGGAGAGATCCAGGCTTAATTTAGTCGAGTTTTGAGCACCCGCATCCAATTCTTGATTTAGGGACCCCAGTCTGGCTCACCTAATCCTGCACCCTGCAGCACATTGTTCCTTCCTCTATTGTAGGCAGTGAAATTTGTACTTAATGGGCCTTAATTTTATTAGTATGAATTAAAGGTTATGTTTTAACTACTTTAGTTACTTAAAGGGCCACTCACTATTTAGTTGATATTTTCATTCCCTGAGTGCTATTTCAAGACCGGGTCACTATCCGTAGTCTTTATTATTATGCAGATATGACACTAAGAATTGAGGACAGAAAGTTAAATTTTGGTTTCATTAGACCAGAGAATCTTGTTTCTGACAGTCTGAGAGTCCTTTAGTTGCTTTTTTTGCATACTTCAGACAGGCTTTCGTGTGTCTTTTACTGAAGAGAGACTTATTTATGGCCATTCTGGCATAAAGCCCAGATTGGTGGAGTCCTGCAGTGGTGGTTGACCTTCTGGAAGTTTTTCCCATCTGCACACAGGATCTTTGGAACTCAGCCAGAGTAATCATTGAGTTCTTGTTCACCTCTCTTACAAAGGCCCTTCTCCCCGATTACTTAATTTGGTGGAGCAGCCAGCTCTAGGAAGAGTCCTGATTGTTCCAAACTTCCTCCATTTAAGAAATTTATTTAAGAATGGAGACCACTGTGCTCATGAGAACTTTCAGTGCAGCAGAACATTTTTTGTATCCTTCTCCAGACCTGTGTCTCCACACAACCCTGTCTTTGAGATCTACAGGCAGTTCTTATGCTGTGAGACCTTATATAGACAGGCGTGTCTTTCCAAAGCATGTCCAGTCAACTGAATTTACCACAGGTGGACTCCGATCAAGGTGTAGAAACATCTCAAACATGATCAAGAGAAATGGGAGGGCCCCAGAGCTACATTTCAAGTGCCATAGCAAAGGGCTTGAATACTTATGTCCATGCAAAATTAAAATTTTTCCATTTTAATACATTTGCAAATATTTCTAAAACTCTGTTTTTACTTTTCCATTATGGGATATTGATCACAGATTGATGGGGAAAAATTTGAAGAATCTGAAGATTTTCAAATGCATTGTATGTATAATGTCACAGTCCGATGTTATCTACTGTTATATTTTAATTCTAAGCTATTCAGATGCAGTGTAACTGTTTCTTGTCTTTATGACTTTAGGTATATTTTTCTTCTGTTAATTCTCTTCCTTGTTCCTGGGATCGTTATGACTATTGCATACGCCTTAATATCCATGGAACTGTACAGAGGAATCCAATTTGATGCAAATCAGAAGAAAGGTAACACGGTCCTCATAGTAACGCTGTGCTGTATGTTTAACCCCTTAAGCCACCATGTACCTGTAGACTGTACAGCAATCAGCCCCACTGGATCTTCAAGATACAAGTGGGACTTGATAAAAATAAACTAAGTATAAAAATGTAAATATAAATAAAAATAAATTGACCTTTCCCATATCCACTTATTTATAATTGATTAAAAAATGAAAAAAATAATAAAATAAACTACACATACGATGACATTTTAAAATGTAAAACACTTGATCACCAGTTCACAAATAATTGCGCTGCGAGTCCGATGGGTGTTGCGGGATAAGATACACTTTCACAATTTATACATACACAAGTTCGGACCGCGCGTATGAATAGATGATCCCCAAAAAAACAGTTTTCTTTTTCCTTTCTGAAAGAGACCTGAGGTCTGCAGACCTTGTGTATGTGTAAACATACGATGACATATTCAGAAAAAAATACATAAAAAATTGTGGCGTGTATTTTCTCCTGTTATGCCTTGGTAAAATGAAAAATTTGGGGCTAAAGCAACATTTTATTGGAAATAAAATGTAATTTTTCATTTTCACATCTAAGTGTTTCTAAATTCTATGAAATTCTTGTTGGGTCAAAGTACTCACTGCACCCCTCGATCAATTCCTTGAGGGGTGTAGTTTCCAAAATGGGGTCAATTTTTAGGGTATCCTTTTTAGGAGTATCTCAGGGTCTCTTCAAATGTGACATGGCACCCGAAAACCATTCCAGCAAAATCTGCCCTCCAAAACCAATATTGTGCACCTCGTTCTGAGACCTGCCGTGTGCCCATGAAAAGATTTACAACTACATATGGAGTGTTTCTGTAAACTGCACAACCAGGGTAATAAATATTGAAGTCTGTTTTGCTGTTAACCCTTGCTGTGTTATAGGAAAAATGGATTAAAGTGGAAAATCTGCACCAAAAAAAACCCGAAATTTTTACATTTCACCTCCATTTTGCTTTAATCCCTGTGAGCCCCTAAAAGTCACTTCAGAATTGAATTGGTCCTTAAAAACACAGTATTGAAAATTTTCTGGAAAATTTCAAAAATAGTTTCCAAAATTCTAAGCCTTCTAACATCCTTAAAAAAAATTAATTTACAAAATGATGCCAACATAAAGTAGGCATATGGGGGATGTTAAAAACAATTTTGTGAGGAATCACTATTTGTTTTAAAATCAGAGAAATTCAAAATTTTACAGCTGCAAACTTTTCTAAATTTTCAGTAAATTTGGGATTTTTGTTTACATAAAATTAAAACATATCAACTCAAATTCACCACTAACATGAAGTATAATGTGTCGTGAGAAAACAATCTTAGAATCTCTTGGATCAGAAAAAGCTTTCCAGAGTTATTACCAGACAAAGTAACACATGTCAGATTTGAAAAATGGGGCTTCGGCATTTGGTCTAAACTGGCTTTTGCTGGAAGGGGTTAAGCTACCTTCCCAGGTGTTTTTATCTTTATTGTGGACTATCCTGGTCCATTTTCACCATGTAAACCAATCCCTCTAGTTAGTTTCCATCCTATATGTAGCACTTCCTGTTCCTGTATCCAACCAAACCCATGATGCTCTTCACCTTTCTCTGCCACAGCCCCAGCACCGCCCATAACAACGCCCAGCTAGTATATAGCTCCTCTCACACAGCTAGTTATATAGCCACTCCACTATCACTGCCCTTTACTACACCTAGATAGTTCATAGCCCCTGCAGCCCAGCTAGTTACATAGACACTTCCCTATCACTGCCCCGCCCTTGGACATAACATCACAGGAAATAAGAAAAAGCTACATGGACATGGTCATGTAACCACTGCCCAGAATGGTAGGTCAAAGAAATGCATAAAAAAAATGACAGCTACTATTATGCATTATTTTAAAGGATATTAATGCAAATCAGAATACCTCTCTAATGACACCTTGCTCCCGATTCTGATCTCATGTATAAGAGCTGTGATGGGAGTAGTTTATTTTTTTTTCCATAAACAATTAAATCAGTGAGTAATATGTCGAAATTGTAGTAATTCAGACCATTGAGTGATCAGACACTGCATAAAACCAAGCCAACAAAATAATATCCTTCACTAAAAATTCCATGACTTAAAATTTCCAGAACAACTGAACCCTATTAGAGTTTTGTGTAGGTCATGTCGTTCCTTATATCTCATTACTGCCATTAAGTTTGTGTTGCAGACGTTGTTAGGTAACTCAAAAAGCAGATGCCCGGATGTCTGTGCTTCTGGCTAGTACACATTATTTTGTTGTTGCATGTATTTATAGTATTCATTATTGTGTTGTATCTCCCTCCTTTTTGGCCTCCTCTGTGCAGAAAGGACAAGCAGTATAAGCAGTAATCAGTTTGAAAATGGAGATGGCTGTTATCTCCAGAAGACAAAAAGGAAGAAAAAAGTAGAAATGCGTCAGCTGTCTTCAGTCCACAGCAGCACTAAGATTGAAAGAGTTCGCAGCAACAGCTCAGCTGCCAACTTAATGGCGAAGAAAAGAGTTATCCGCATGTTGATCGTCATTGTCATCCTGTTCTTCATCTGCTGGACTCCTATTTTTAGTGTCAATGCCTGGAGAGCCTTTGATGCCAACACTGCAGGAACCCTCCTGTCTGGGGCACCCATTTCTTTTATCCACCTGCTCTCCTACACCTCGGCTTGTGTCAATCCAATTATTTATTGCTTTATGAACAAGCGATTTCGGCTTGGATTCCTAGCTACCTTCAACTGTTGCCCAGCAAGAGATGTGCAAAACCAAGGCATGGTTCCTGGAGTAGGAGAAGAAGATGGCAGAACCACTGGAGCTTCATTGTCCAGGTACACCTACACCAACATAAGCCTCTCTGCTACTGCCACTGCCCCAACATGAACAAGTAATAGGCTCTTACCAGAAAAAGTCCTGGGGGCATTTAAAAACATTGGACAAGTCGGTCACGACATGATATTGGAAGGAACTCTATACTGCACTGTGGATTATAAATGAACCATATTAGTAAGAATATTATGAAGCTGGATGACTTTTCTAGATCAATCATGGTACAGTGTACAGTTGTTATATTATAATTCATTAGCCACAGATCTGAATTCAGTTCAAGTCTGTCTTATAGTTGTATAGATTCCAACATATGTGCCATGGGCAAACCCTCACATAGGGCTGACATCAGTTACTTGTGAAGACTGTTTGTTCTACGAGCATCACTGTATAGATAGAATACTCTTGACTGTTAGGAACATGGCTTCATGTCTGAGTAGCTCCACCCATGCAAGCACGTTCTTGTAAAATAGCAGGACTTTGTGTCGTTTCTCATTAATGTAATGTAATAAACATTTGTTCACACTCCAGATAATATTGGAAAAAGTTATTCTCTTTTTGGATGCAGCCAAGCCCTTCGATTCGATCAAGTGGGAATTCTTTTGGGACGTGATAAAATGTATGGGGTTTAGACCAAAAAGTTCAAGTTGGGGTAGGTTACTATATAATGGACCAAGGAAGGTTGTTTATTAGGAGGAGTAGACCATGATGCCCTTCGTCATCAATATCATTTGGTTTAACTATAGGACTCTTGGCAAACTATATGAGTGAATCCAGGAACGGTGGGATTTCATTAAAGCAGATAAAACAACAATATTTGATGATGACATTCCTGGGCTCACATACTTCTAGAAATATTGTGTTCGAAACTTGTGAAGAGTTTGGAAACTTTTCTGCAACTGGATTAATTGGGAAAGATCGGTTATGGTACCAGAAACTGAAAGTGACGGGGTTCTGGGGAGAGAACTGAAGATGGTAGCAAAGGATCATTTAAGTGTTTAGAAATCTATATTTCAGTTGATTTACAGTCTTATCGGATTGAATGTCTCACTTCTTTTGCAGACTGTTACATCTAGGGTACAGATGTGGAAAACATTAACTTTGGACTTGGTATTGAGGGTTGCGTGAATTAGGGTGGTCCTACTGCCCAAGATTTTGTTGTGGTTAACTCCCCAATTTGGTTAACAGATAAAATGCACAGGATTAGCCATTCTAGGTATGAAAGAATATATTTTGGTTGCCCAGATTAAGAATATCATAGAATAAGAGCATAACAGTATTTTTGGGCAATACCTGTGAATAAAATTTCCAGTATTGCATGGCTACACTATTTATGAGATATTAGAATCTGGAATAAGGAAATATGAGGGAAGGTGACCCTTATTATGTATGAACACACCTGTGTGGAATTCTTTGGCTAAAATATTTAATGTTTCAGAATCCTATGGGAATATAACTTTTTTGGGCAGATGTTAGGTTGGGGGATGATTATTTTGCTAAGTAATATAAATTTTGAAAACCTAGGGGTATCTCTAAGTTGTGTCTGATATATAAGGAGGGTCAGCCCAGACCTTTTTCTGAGATGGTCATGGTATTTGGAGTTAGTCAAATACAAATTAAAAATACAAGTAAAGCTGCTTTCACATCAGCGCTTGTTATTTTCATTCCTCTTCTCCGTTATAAGAGCAGAAGAACAAAAATAACGGAAGTGCTGAATCGTAGCATAACTGACATTAACGGAACCTAACAGATCTCATTGACTATAATAGGATCCGTTCAGTTTCTGTTTGAGAGAACATTTTTTAGAAGAGAAAAAAGTCCTGCATGCACGACTTTTCTCTCTGCTATATTTGACAATTTGTGTGATTGAGGCCCCAAATGGAACTGACGCAGATATGAAATGAGCCTAATGTGAGGAGTTCAGTGAAAGCCAAGAAAGGACTGGGATAAAAAGAATGTCCAAACAGTTATAGAGTTAATTGTGAATAAAAAATTTGGGGATAATAAAATGGTGGCTATGGACAAATGGGCAGAAGACTTGGGAGGGAGAGATCAGTCTCAGTAGGGCCACATCTTCTTGATTATAGCGAACACTTCTTTCAAGGTTTCATATCACTCAACTATAAATAATAATCAAGAACACTATTCTCCATATAGGCAGTCAAACACATACAAGAATAGAGATCCATAATGCCCAAAATGCAGAGACACAGTTGGAAATTCTCTGTATGTGTAATGGGTTTGTCTGTTAATAAAGAGTGAAATTATAGGATATATTGATGGCTTATATAAATAATTTTTTTTCCTTTGGAGCCAGTTATTTGTGTGCTGATCGAAGGTGTAGTTCAAGTAAATAAAGGAGTTAAATGATTGGCAATAATTAAGGCAATATGGTACATATAGATGTGACACTGCGTCCTTCTGGAGAGAAGTGAGCTGCAGTACCAGACATAACCACAACTGTTTATAGGGCGCTATACCTGGACCCTGGGAACCCACAAGGATCATACATTAATGGTCTGTACTAGTGATTTCCAACCTTATTACCATTAGGGAACACCTGAAAAATATTTTCTCTCCCGAGGAACTCTTAATGTCATCCCTGTCTCAATCAAGCTTGGTGCGGGGTTGGGTAAAGCTTTCCATAATTCTTTATAGTGTGGCTCAAATATTTTCCAGCTTTGCAAAGCATCTTTGAGCAGGATGAAATCTGCTTGCTTTCCCTACTTTGAAAGTGACAGGTCTTGTATCTGAGGTCTGGTGAACTACTGATCAGGGCTCAGGGACCCCTAGGGTACCTGGAAACCTCGGTTGGGAGAACACTGGCCTAAAGTAAGAATCGACCATCAGTTTAAAGTCCAGACAACCACTTTAATTAGATGTCAAATTTTCATAGTGCAATTTCGACTTCTTGGCCTGTGAAGGTGGAGCATTTTTAGGGATAGATGGTGTTAGGTCTTTCTGGATGGGGTTAGATTGGGTTTCAGACTTCAGTTATGAAGTACGAGCTATTGAAATATTGCCATACTGTTATCAAGCCCCATAAGCCTACGGAATTCTGCTCTGTGGCGATATACAAAGGGTACTGCATGCTTCAAAGTCAACCACTGCTTTTAGAGATGAGCGAATCGAAGCTTACAAAGTGAAATTCGATCCGAATTTCAGGAAAAATAAATTAGCACCGAATCCGAATTTCCTTGCGATTTGTGGTTATGACACAAATTTTTTTTACTAAAATGGCTGCTGCACGTGTGAGGACATGGAGAAAGGAACTCTGGGAAGGCGGGATCACCCATAATTCCATGCATGCAGCCAATCAGCAGCCAGCCCTGTGATGTCACAGCCCTATACCGTGGCCATCTTGGATTCAGACATTTTCCAGCGTTCTGAGTGCAGGGAGAGACGTAAGAAGGCGCTAGGGACAGCAATAGTAAAAACCTCATTGTGAAGAAAAACCCTAAAAACACCTATTTATAAGTGCAGGGAAGGGATAGGGAGGAATCATTTCACAGCATCTTAGTGCAGGGAGAGATGTCAGAAGGCGCTAGGGACAGTGCTAGAAAAGTGATTTACAAGTGCAGGGAAAGATTATTTGGGGATCCAAATAGCCATTATACAGCTCTGTCATTCCAGCAAGTTGTTCCTGTTATTGGGGTGCAAGTGCTATGTTGAAAAGCCTTTAGTGACCTATTTCAGTACAAAAAGAAAAATATATACGCACTTCACTGTTGTAGTTATTTGTGGTGAAAGATTTTAGTGGCATATTTCAGTACAAAAATAAAAATATATTCTCAGTTCACTTCTGCAATTATATGTGTTGAAAGCGTTTAGTGGCCTATTTCAGTTCAAAATGAAAAATATATATGCATTTCACTGTTGCAGTTATTTGTGGTGAAAGCGTTTAGTGGCCTATTTCAGTACAGAAATAAAAATATATATGCATTTCACTGTTGCAGTTATTTGTGGTGAATGCATTTAGTGGCCTGTTTCAGTACAAAAAGAAAAATATATACCCAGTTCACAGTTGCAGTTATTTGTGGTGAAAGCTTTTAGTGGCCTATTTCAGTACAAAAAGAAAAATATATACGCACTTCACTGTTGCAGTTATTTGTGGTGAAAGCGTTTAGTGGCCTATTTCAGTACAGAAATAAAAATATATATGCATTTCACTGTTGCAGTTATTTGTGGTGAATGCATTTAGTGGCCTATTTCGGTACAAAAAGAAAAATATATACCCAGTTCACAGTTGCAGTTATTTGTGGTGAATGCATTTAGTGGCCTATTTCAGTACAAAAAGAAAAATATATACCCAGTTCACTGTTGTAGTTATTTGTGGTGAAAGCTTTTAGTGGCCTATTTCAGTACAAAAATAAAAATATATTCTCAGTTCACTTCTGCAATTATATGTGTTGAAAGCATTTAGTGGCCTATTTCAGTACAAAATGAAAAATATATACGCATTTCAATGTTGCAGTTATTTGTGGTGAAAGCGTTTAGTGGCCTATTTCAGTACAGAAATAAAAATATATACGCATTTCACTGTTGCAGTTATTTGTGGTGAATGCATTTAGTGGCCTATTTCAGTACAAAAAGAAAAATATATACCCAGTTCACTGTTGCAGTTATTTGTGGTGAAAGCTTTTAGTGGCCTATTTCAGTACAAAAAGAAAAATATATACGCACTTCACTGTTGCAGTTATTTGTGGTGAAAGCTTTTAGTGGCCTATTTCAGTACAAAAAGAAAAATATATACGCACTTCACTGTTGCAGTTATTTGTGGTGAAAGCGTTTGGCGGCTTATTTCATTACAAAATAAAAATATATACGCAGTTCACAGTTGCAGTTATTTGTGGTGAAAGCATTTAGTGGCCTATTTCAGTACAAAAAGAAAAATATATACACACTTTACTGTTGTAGTTCTTTGTGGTGAAAGCGTTTAGTGGCCTATTTCAGTACAAAAAGAAAAATATATTCTCAGTTCAATTCTGCAATTATATGTGTCAAAATCGTTTTAGTGGCCTATTCCAGTACAAAATGAAAAATATATATGTATTTCACTGTTGCAGTTAATTGTGGTGAAAGCGTTTAGTGGCCTATTTCAGTACAGAAATAAAAATATATACGCACTTCACTGTTGCAGTTATTTGTGGTGAATGTGTTTAGTGGCCCATTTCAGTACAAAAATAAAAATATATTCTCAGTTCACTTCTGCAATTATATGTGTTGAAAGCGTTTAGTGGCCTATTTCAGTACAAAAAGAAAAATATATACGCACTTCACTGTTGCAGTTATTTGTGGTGAAAGCGTTTAGTGGCCTATTTCAGTACAAAAAGAAAAATATATACGAACTTTACTGTTGCAGTTATTTGTGGTGAAAGCGTTTAATGGCCTATTTCAGTACAAAAAGAAAAATATATACGCACTTCACTGTTGTAGTTATTTGTGGTGAAAGTATTTAGTGGCCTATTTCAGTACAAAAGTTTTAATTTACTTTTAACTTATTTAGTTCAGCTAAAAGTATGTCAGACAGAGAAGTGCCAGGCCATGCACAGAGGAGTGGCAGAGGCCTAAATGTTTCGGGCGCAGGCAGAGGTCGCAGCAGAGTAAGGGGGTGTGGCAGCAGGAGTCGCAGTGAGAGGCTTGAGCTCCCAGTGTCATCTAGTGGTCGTGTCTTGACCAGCAACCCAGCGGTTCTTGATTGGTTAACTCGGTCATCCACTTCATCCCAAGTGACATCAGACACCTTCAGCCAACAGTCGGTGGGTTCGTCAGACACAACCCTTAGTTGGCATGGCCCGGGAGCAGGCCCTGTGCCCTCACCTGTCCTCAACCTGCCTCTGTCCTTTGCTGTTCCCTCAGCCACAGAAGTAATAAATGCTGTGGGCTCAGCTCCACTATACAGCGAGGACGAGCTACTAGAGGACAGTCAGCAGCTACTGCCCAGCCAAGATCTGGAGGAGACATCCGCTGCTTCCTCCACTAAGCGGGCAAGTAGTGATAAGAAGAGTGGCGTGGGAGGTGTTGTTGCGAGCGGTCAGGCTCCTGACCCAGAGACCATTGAGGAGGACATCAGTGACGTGCAGACACTACTCGATGATGATGAAGCCGATCGCACTTGGGAGCTGGGTGCAGAAGGGGCTTCATCATCATCAGGAGAAGAGGGTGGCAGCTTGCCCGTGAGGCAGCGGCTGAGCCAGCAAGGTGGTAGCATGGCTGGGAATCAGCAGGTGGCAGCAGTGGGAGGTCGGGAGCCAAACGTGCCCGGGGTAGACCACCTGCTTTGCAGTGACAGATGAATTGTCACCATTCGGCAGAGGGATGACTTCTGGCTCTCCACCTTGTTGGACCCTCGCTACCGGTCCAAAATGGGAGCCTTTTTTACACCCTCTGAGAGGGAGGACAAACTTAATTACTACAGAGACATCCTATGCAGTCAGTTGGCCGCTGCCTATCTGCGCCATCATCCATCCTCTAGAAGGTCAGACCGGAGGAGGGGTGGCAGGAGCAGTACCAGCTCCATCAGCAGCAGCCTGAGTCTACAGTCGCTGATGAGCAGCTTTCTTCACCTGCATAGTGAAGAAACTACTCACCAGCAGCAGCAGGTAGACCTGGAGCAGGGCCTGAACCAGCAGGTGGTGGCATACTTGGACAGCATTCTGCCAGCCAGCATTGAAGATCTGCTGGATTACTGGGCAGCCAAACTAGATTTGTGGCCGCAACTGGCAGAGTTTGCCTGGAAAAGCTGTCCTGCCCGGCCAGTAGTGTGGCATCAGAGCGGGTGTTTAGTGTGGCGGGGGCCATAGTTACCCCAAGAAGAACTTACCTGTCCACCCAAAATGTGGAGAAACTGACCTTTGTCAATATGAATCAAGCCTTTGTCAGGATTTCCACCTACCAATGCCTGATGCATCTGATTAGATCATCCATGCTGCCTAACCCAAACCTTGACAAAATAGACCGGTTTCTTCTGGCTACCTGCCTCAGCTACTACTCTGATGATGCCCCACATCTGATGCTAAGTGCTTTTTCTTTCACCCGCCTTCGTCAGCGGGTACGGGACTTTGTGGTCCTGATGCTGCTGCTGCTGCCACCTCGGCTCTGTCATGGTGCCACTCGGTGGCCTCCTCATACCGCTGCGAACTCCAGACTCTGTCATTGTGCCACTCAGTGGCCTCCACATATTGCTGCCACCTCCACACTTTGTCATTCTGCCACTCTGTGGCCTCCTCATACTGCTGCCAACTCCAGACTCTGTCATTGCTGGGCCCGCACTACCTGGATTTTATGTGGCTGTCATGGCTCATAACAGGTAGGATTTAGCGTTAGGACCACTCATAGAGGCGGCCTTGGCGCGGCGAGTGGCTTATTACTTTTTGATCAAAATGTACACTAACGCCTCTGATAACTTCTAGTATAGAGGCAGGGCAGAGTGCTGGTTGCAGAGTGCTGTTGCATTTCTGTGTTTGTATGTATATTTTGCCATGGCTAAGTGCACCTGCATACAGGGACGTGCTTACTGACCCCCCCCCCCTTGTCAGACTCTGTCATTGCGCCACTCGGTGGCTTTCTCCTGATGCTGCCACCTCCACACTCTGTCATTGTGCCACTCGGTGGCCTCCTCCTACTGCTGCCAACTCCAGACTCTGTCATTGTGCCACTCGGTGGCCTCCTCATACTGCTGCCAACTCCAGACTCTGTCATTGTGCCACTCGGTGGCCTCCTCATACTGCTGCCAACCCCAGACTCTGTCATTGTGGCACTCGGTGGCCTTCTCCTGATGCTGCTACTGCTGTGACCTCGAGACTCTGTCATTGTGCTGCTCTGTGGCCTCCTGATGCTGCTGCCACCTCCACACTGTCATTGTGCCACTCCGTGGCCTCCTCCTGATGCTGCCGCCACCTCCAGACTCTGTCATTGGGCCACTCTGTGGACTTCTCATGCTGTTCCCACCCTCCCCACTTCATGACTGGGCCACTATTTTGCCTTTCGGCCTGGCTGATATCATCATTTATTTGACCTTTCTTTTGATCTGTCAGAAGGAAGGAAAAATGAGACACACAACGGATCCTGTCTGTGTAGCAGCTATAAGGCCTGTATGGTCCAATCAGAATTGGCTTATGATTTGGTAACCAAAAGCAGGAGTGGGTACAAAACACAGACAAGACATGCAAATATTCCATTCACGTGTCATCTCTGTTTTAGATCCACTCCTGTTTTATTTGGCATTAGCAATACTGATGGATTAGTGAGCAAATGCTGACCGAGTGAAGGCGGATGCTCAACAGACAGGATCCGTTTTTTGTGGGTTATTGTTCTGACGGATCAGAGGAAGGGCAAATAATCAGTGACTTCAACACAAACTTACTGCTGACACCCTCTCCACTCTGTTGGGGGGGGGGCTCTACTTGTATAAGCGTTTAATAGAACAGGTTCTGTAGACGTCTATGTGGAATCAGCTGACGAGGGTGTAAAAGGAGTGCGCTTCTTCTTGACACTAACATCGACCCGTAAGGTTGAGTTAATACTTGAGTTATCTGGTTTGGCCCCGTGACTGCCCAAATAAGTAAAGTGTGCAGTGATTCTAAGAGCGATGCCTGTCATCTGCATCTCATACGCACTCGCAGAATTATTTCACTACCACAGCAGACTCCCTATGCATGTTACTGCAAGGCACAGTGTTCTACACCCTATAAAGGCTCTCTGCAGCCCGGAAATAGACAATTTTTTACGAAATTCGCCGCAAATAAATTCGATCAAAGCAAATTTTTCCGGAAAATTCGGCAAACTGGCCGAAACAAATTTTTTAAAAATTCGCTCATCTTTAACTGCTTTGTATCCTACTTGTAACCTTGAGTAGCCCCTGTAATTGGTCTAAAATAACAAAAGCAGCCATACTTTCCCATTTTCTCTCCGATCTCTTCCAGAGATGATCTCTGGTCCTCCCCACTGCAGTTTGTTTACTGGTCTGCAGGACTTTGCGAGTTCTTGAGTAGCACGCGGTGTTGAAACCAATCATTTTAGTAGCCTACATGTAGCGAGGTCCGTGTGAAGAGAGTAGAGATGCATGGCACATGTTAAATTAACCCATTAGCTGTTCAAAGTTAGCCCTTGATTTTAGTGAGCAGCAACAGACTCAGGGGATCTAGAAGGGCTTGTGTGTATAGCTATATATGGGGATTTGTGCTACAGTATATATCCCTGGACCTCTGATTGAGTGGAAGCAAACAGGGAAGAGACGCAGGGCACATGCAAATTAACCCATTAGCTATCATAGTCAGCCATTGATTCTAGTGAGCAGCAACAGATTCAAGGGATCTAGAAGGGATTGTGTGTGTGGCTATATATGGGGATTTGTGCTGCATATCCCTGGACCTCTGATTGAGTGGAAGCAATAAGCTGCAATCACCAACCCTTACCCCAAAGAAACAAGGGAAATTGAAGTGTTTGGTGAAAGTGCAGCCCTACCATTTTATTATAAAAGGCAGACAGCCAAAATTTACAGTTTTATAAATTCTAGCCATGCCTGATATATAACATAACTCCTTTCCCATTGGAAAAACCTGAGATCAATTCAATATCAATACGGCAAATTTTAAAATGTTAGGCCTCTTTCGTCCCGGATTTTCTCCAAATGCGTCCCGGGTGTATTGCGGGAAACCCACGCGAGTGCGCACGCCATTTCAGTCAGTTTTGACTGCGATTGCATTGTTGAGTTTTTTCCACACGAGTGCAATGCATTTTGCACGCGTGTGATAAAAAACGGAATGTGGTACCCAGACCTGAACTTCTTCACTGAAGTTCGGGTTTGGGTTCAGTGTTGTGTAGATTTTATTATTTTCCCTTATAATATGGTTATAATGGAAAATAATAGCATTCTTAATAGATAATGCTTACTAAAATGTGACTTGAGGGGTTAAAAAATAATTAACTCACCTCATCCACTTGATCGCGCAGCCGGCATCGTCTTCTTCCTTCTTCTCTCAGGACCTGCAAAGGGACCTTTTATGACAGGTCCTGCTGAATGAATCCTTCTATCTTAATTCAGCAGGACTTGCGCTGACGTCACCATGCTCACCACGTGGTGGGCGTGATGAAGTCATCAAAGGTCCTTTTGCAGGTCCTGAAAGAAGAAGAAAGAAGACGATGCTGGCTGCGCGATCAAGTGGATGAGGTGAGTAAAAAATTTTTATTTTTTAACCCCTCAAGTCACATTTTAGTAAGCATTCTGTATTAGGAATGCTATTATTTTCCCTTATAACCATGTTATAAGGGAAAATAATACAGTAAATTGACTTACATCATCTCCTTAGCAACCATGCGTGAAAATCACATTGCATCCGCACTTGCTTGCGGATGCTATGCGATTTTCATGCAGCCCCATTCATTTCTATGGGGCCTGCGTTGCGTGAAAACGCAGAATATAGAACATACTGCGATTTTCACGCAATGCACAAGTGATGCATGAAAATCACCGCTCATCTGCGCAGCCCAATTGAAGTGAATGGGTCAGGATTCAGTGCAGGTGCAATGCATGCATGTCACGCATAGCACCCGTGCGGAAAACTCAACCGTGCGAAAGGGGCCTTAATGTTTCCTCCACCAAATAATGCAGTTAAAACTTTTACACAATGCAAGTCAATTTTCCACAAATTACACCAGTTAGCCCCTTCCCGACAGGCGCTGTATATGTATAGCACTAGTTGGAACTTTAAAGATGGCGCCCCCTCGCAAGCGTGAAGGGCGCCATAGCTGCCAGGTGCCTGCTGTAATGCCGATTGTGGACTTTAAAGCCCACAGATTCTGTGGTCAAATGTGACCCCCGCATCTCTACTAGAAAAAACCCAGAAGCTCTGGCTCGCCCTAGCGAGGATCGGGGGAGCAAGATGTAGTGTGCAGCAACCTCTGTCCTCCTGAGTAACAAGAGGCTGCCGCACATTAGTTCCTATGAAATCCCTACATCTCAGTAGTCATCTCATTATCATTGCAGGCAGTATATTACATTATTTTCTGATATCCCCCAAACTAATTTCAGATTGTTTAACCTTTTAACATATTTAAAGATTTAAATTATGTCTTTTCTTGCCCTTCTTTCCTCAAGGCTTCACAGGTTATGGCCCTAATTTATCAAGACCGCCCGCCATGTGCTACACCAGTCTTGATAGGGCCAGGGCCACCAGAGGAGGCATTTAATTCACGACGAAAAGCAGACCTCGTCATAAATTAAATGAGTCCTCCAGCAGGCCGTGCATCAGACTGATTTCAGTCATTATTTATGTCAGTTTCTGGCGTAAATGATAAATGTGTTTGGGCAGATAGCCCCCACCACGTCACGCCCCCTTTTTAGAAGACAGTTAAGGTGGTGTAAAAATGCCAGTTGCTATTAAAAATTGCAATAGTATATAAATAGCCACAAAACCTGGTGTCACAACTTTCTAATACCAGAAGACTGGCGTGGGGGGAATGATAAATTTCCCCTAAGTCTTTCTCGAGACGATTACATCTCTGAGGCAGTGCAGAGTAACTCCTCTGTCCATCAGGAAAGCTTTAACCTCAGTTCTTTAGCACAATAAAATAAAGCAACTCAAACAGAGTAAAACCATTGCTGACAAAACCTTCAAGAAGTAAATGTAGTAGTGGTGTGCGCTGAGCTATCCGCCAAACAGCGATGTCCACCAGGATGATGAGGGTGCTTTTATCTGCTTGAACTCAGTGTAACATGCTGGCACATTGAAGACGCCTACATAATGAATGGCTGCTGAGAAATTTGTCAGCTACAAGCTTTGTGCTCTGTTTTGGCATCTGTTAAAGAGAACTTATCACCACATTTCATTCCCTGTTTATACATAAACTTGCCTGGATTTTCTGATGTTCCTTGTGTCCTAGGGAGCCTATTTAGGAAATCATCAGTTTTGTTTAGTTAACTCTATTATTACCACTTTTGGCTGCTTCGTTAAATTAATGGGTTTGCAGCTGTAGGGTCTATGGCATAGTATCAATTCAGGACAGATAGTCAGACATATAGATAGATAGATCCACGTGTTTTCACGTTATACCCACAAACTTAAATTTATTTTATTGGGATTTTATGTGATAGACCAAAACAAAGTAGCAAGAATGTGTGAAATAAAAAGAAAATGATAGTTGGTTTTCAAATTTTTTTTTATAAATAAAAATCTGAAAAGTATGGCGTGAATTTGTATTCAGCCCCCTGTACTCTGATACCCCTAAATAAAATCCAGTGTGACCTATTGCCTAAATTAGTAAATAGAGTCCACCTGTGTGTAATGTAATCTCAGTGTAACTACAGCCATTCTGTGAAGGCCTCAGAGGTTTGTTAGTGACCATTAGTGATCAAACAAAGTCATGAAAACCAAGGAACACACCAGACAGGTCAGGGATAAAGTTGTGGAGAGGTGTAAAGCAGGGTTAGGTTATAAAAAAAAACTATCCCAAGATCTGAACATCTCATGGAACACAGTTCAATCCATCATCCAAAAATGGCAGGAGTATGGCAAAACTGCAAACCTACCAAGACACCGCCATCCAGTTAAACTGACAGGAAAGAAGAGGACTAATTAGAAAAGCAGCCAAGAGGTCCTTGGTCACTCTTGAGGAGCTGCACAGATCCACATCTCAGGTGGGAGAATCTGTCCACAGAACAACTATTAGTCGTGTACTCCACAAATCTGGCCTTTATGGAAAAGTGGCATTTTTTAAAGCAAACCATAAGAAGTTCCGTTTGCATTTTGGCACAAGCCATATAGGGAACACGTCAGATGAGACCAAAGTTACATTTTTTTACTTAAATTCAAAAACGCTATGTGTGGTAGAAAACTAACACTGCACATTAAACCATCCTGCACATGGTATTAAATGTGTGGATGTATATGGCTACATTTACAAAATCACAGAAAATAATGCACTACAATAATAGATGCAAACATAACATATGGACTAAGCCCTCACTCTTGATAAAATCTGAGTCACTTGGTCAATACATTTTGACCCAAAATACATCTAAGCCCACCTACCGGCGACATGGTGGTCTCAGATGAGTCGGGTTCCTATGCTAACCTATTCATGCTGTTGCGCATTTTTCAGGAGCACAGTCCACGCACATATGGTGCGCTGCTCCTTGTTACCTCCATGTGCATTAGCAACCGGTGGGAGGAGAGACACACACACCTAGGGTTGTTTCGGGTATCGAAATTTCGATACCCAATCGATACTTTTATACCAGTATCGATTCGGTACCGGGATGTTCATTTTTTCGATACTAGAGTGCGCTACTGCGCAGTCTAGTATCTCCTGTTATGGGAGATCACGGCGCTCTGCGCGCTGCTCTGGTCTCTCCTACAGTGGAGAAGAAGGAGGGAGGGAATCCCTCCCTCCTATGACGCGGCCGCCGCTGAGCCCAATGAATGGGCGGCTAATGCAGGAGGAGGGACTCGGGCTTCTACTATGCAGTGAGCTGCCTGCCGTACTGCACTATCATTACCATACACAGTGTATGATAATGACAGCTCTGCCCTGCGCTGTGTGCTACAGTCTGTAATACACATCGCAGGCTGTGCTCTCATTATCATAACAATAGCACAGCAGGGCTGTCATTAGCATACACAGCGTATGATAATTACAGCGCAGCACTGCAGGGCCGATTGGACTGTGCAAAACAGGTCACTAGAAGTTCCTGGGTTTCACTGAAAGAGTTAACAGGAAAGGGTTACCCAAGGGCTGCCACTGCTGTATTTCTCTGATCCCGGAGCAGGAATGAAGAGAGCAGCCCAGCCAATAAGAGAGAGGAGGCGTGTCAGGACAGCCAATCAGATGAAAGACCCGCCCTCCCTGCAGTTTATGCCGGAGAGAGAGTAAAGACATGTGCTTCTGCCTGGGCTCCTAGGTTAGGTTTCCCGGGAAGAGGAAGGTGGGGGACACTGCACTGTGTGTATGGGGGAGGTGACACTGCACTGTGTGTATGGGGGAGGTGACACTGCACTGTGTGTATGGGGGAGGTGACACTGCACTGTGTGTATGGGGGAGGTGACACTGCACTGTGTGTATGGGGGAGGTGACACTGCACTGTGTGTATGGGGGAGGTGACACTGCACTGTGTGTATGGGGGAGGTGACACTGCACTGTGTGTATGGGGGAGGTGACACTGCACTGTGTGTATGGGGGAGGTGACACTGCACTGTGTGTATGGGGGAGGTGACACTGCACTGTGTGTATGGGGGAGGTGACACTGCACTGTGTGTATGGGGGAGGTGACACTGCACTGTGTGTATGGGGGGGAGGTGACACTGCACTGTGTGTATGGGGGGGAGGTGACACAGCACTGTGTGTATGGGGGAGGTGACACTGCACTGTGTGTATGGGGGGAGGTGACACTGCACTGTGTGTATGGGGGGAGGTGACACTGCACTGTTTGTATGGGGGGAGGTGACTACATAGTGTACATTGTGTATGTGACAGTGGGGACAATGACTGCATAGTATATATTGTGTATGTGACAGTGACTGCATAGTATATATTGTGTATGTGACAGTGACTGCATAGTGTATTTATGTGACTGGGGGTGTGGGGCAGTGAATGCATAGTAATTGTGTATATCTGAGCAGTGCAAGAGTATTAGGCTAGGGCTACACAGACTTTTTGTAGCGCGACGGATTGATTGTAACTATTGAATGACAGCTGCAGTCTATAAGATTGCATTTAACCGAACACATTCATTTGGATTGCAGCTACAATCAGTCGCGCTACAAAAAGTTGCAGTGTAGCCCTAGCTTTTGGACTGGACCCATGTGCCTCACATTAATAGTAAGTGAGGTTTTTCTGTTTAATTCAATAAATGTTTTAAGTTTAAATAATCAATAGGCTTTTTTGGGTTTTATTTTATTTTTTTCGCGTGGTATCGAATGGTATCGAGTATCGCAATACTTTTTTATGGTATCGATACCGAATCAAAATTTTGGTATCGAAACAACTCTACACACACCTATATGTACCACCTTAATCAAGGTCATCTGTTAGATAGGTGGGGCAAAAGTGCACTTGAATATCACTCCCAGTATAGGAGCGTATTCACACATGAAGGTGCCACTCCTTCAAGACAAATCAAACAAACGACAGAAGAAACTATATATAAACCATCCTGCACGATATGGTATTAAATGTACGGATGTATATGGCTGCATTTACAAAATCACTAAAAAATAATGCACTATAACAATAGATGGAAACATAACATATGGACTAAGCCCTCACTCTTGATAAAATCTGAGACACTTGGTCAATATATTTTGATCAAAATACATCTAAGCCCACCTACCGACAAGGTGGTCTCAGTTCAGGCGGGTTCCTATGCTAACCTATTCATGCTGTGGCACATTTTTCAGGAGCACAGTCCATCTATTATTATAGTGCATTATTTTCTGTGATTTTGTAACACTGCACATCACCCTGAAAATTGCTGTTCACAGACGTTCTCCATCCAGTCTGAATACGCTTCAGCTATTTTGCAAAGAAGAATAGGGAAACATTTGAGGCTTTAAATGTGCAAAGCTGCTAGAGACATACCCCAAAAGACTTGCAGCTGTAATTGCAGCAAAAGGTGGTCCTACAACGTATTAACTCAGGGGGACTGAATACAAATGCACACCACACTTTCCAGATTTTTATTTATTACAAATTTTGAAAATCATGTCTCATTTTCTTTTAACTTCACACATACTTGCTACTTTGTGTTGATCTATCACATAAAATCCCAATAAAATACATTTAAGTTTGTGGGTGTAATGTGGAAATGTTCCAGGGGTGTGAATACTTTTTCAAGGCACTGTAGATAGATATAGATACATATTAGATATAGATAAACAGAAAGATAGATTACATGAGACAGACATATGAGACAGACAGATAGATAAAAAAAAAAACTTGAAAAACAAGCCGCACTCTGTGAAAAAGCAAAACAAAATCCCCCAAAGAACCACGGACTCAGGATCCACATCATAGCAAAGGAACTAAACAGAGGCAGCACTGCAGTAAGATACAAGAGGGGAGGTTTTTATTCATCTGTCCTGCTGCATCCTGGCATGTCCACAATTTTATTTTTACCTTACTGGAGTGCTGGAATGGATGGATAGACGGATGGAGAGAAAAAAACTGTATGATTACAGTGAAACCATATCTTTATAGTTTTCCTTGTGTTTTAATACTTAAGTTTTACTTTTCATTGCCATATTCTGACCCCTTATTTTTTAGGGTAATCTGTGTTTTTAATTGATATAATTTTGGGGTGTATGACTTTTTGATCACTTTTAACTCTATTTTTTTTACAGATGAAGCGACAAAAAAATGGTGAATCGGCCATTTTGATCTTTTTTCTATTACACCGTTATGTATGGGATAAGTAAATCTATATTTAAATAATATAGGCCTTTTGGGGCGCAGCAATGCCAATGACTAGGGATGAGGGAATCGACTTCGGATGAAACATCCAAAGTCGATTCGCATAGTACTTCATTTGAATACGGAGCGAGCGCTACGTGCTGTATTAGAATGTATTGGCTCCTATGAGCAGAAGTTATTGCTTCGCTAAGTCTCGCGAGACTTCACATAATAACTTTAGAAATTAATTTCTACTGTTATAAACCTTTTACCAAACTTGGTTTCAGTTCCAGAGTTCGGTTTTAGTAACTACTTGCATTAACCGTGTAATACAAATTTGCAGCATCAATTCTTATGACTCTGTGTTGTGCCATTCCTTTATTATTCCTGCTAGAAGTTATGATTGGCTTACTAACAGTTTGCAATAAAGGTCCAGGTGGGTGTTACCAGTTGGGGGTGTGTCCCTGCAGAGTCTGACACAGGCAGCACTGATTGGATAGGGTCAAACTGTGCGGGGACACCCTCCCCAACTGGTAACACCCATCTGAACCTTCATTACAAACTGCTAGAAATGAAATTATAACTTCTATCAGGAATAATAAAGGAACAGCACAACATAGGTGATAGAATAGATGCTCCAGAATTTGTATTACATGAGGAATGCAAGTAATTACTA
This sequence comes from Bufotes viridis, assembly GCA_033119425.1. NCBI lineage: Eukaryota > Metazoa > Chordata > Amphibia > Anura > Bufonidae > Bufotes > Bufotes viridis. The sequence goes on along the minus strand of CM065589.1, from coordinate 562,926,642 downwards.
AAACTGACATGTCTACAGAGGTGACAGGTCCTCCTTAAGAGGTGCTGTTGCGGGAGGTGCCTCTGTAGGACAGCCCTGTTACTCACTGGGTCTCCTTCAGTCAGTGCTGCCAAGTGCCGAACAAGTGACCCCAGGGTTTGGGTCTGGCTTTCCTAACCCTCTGCGCTCAGCTTTTTTTGGCTTCCTATTACTATAAGGGTTCATGCACACGATTTGTGTCTGCATCCGATCTGCATTTTGTGCGGGTCGGATGCAGACCCATTCACTTTAATGAGGCTGCAAAAGATGCGGACAGCACACCGTGTGCTCTGCTCTCTGCATCCGTAAGCCCGCTCTGCAGCATCCGCAAAAAAACCAGAACATGTCCTATTCTTGTCGTATTACAAGCAAAGATAGGACTGTTCTATTTTGGGCTGGACATTCCGTTCCGCAAAATGCGAAAGACACATGGCTGGTATCCGTGTCTTGCGAATCTGCAATTTGCGGACTGCAAAAATGTCTACAGTCATGTGCATGAGACCTAACTATAGTGTTAGATGAGTTACGTTCCACCGAATGGGCGACCATGTAATAGGTGTTTGCATTCAGTCCACCAGAGGAAACACCCATGTGTTTAGTGAATCTCTTCTCTGGTCCATTGAGAGGGGTCCCGAGGAACCCCCCATATCATATGGGATAAAAGGGCACATGGAAAGAGGTTCTCCTGATGGGGCAGACGTTTTAGGCCAATGTGAATTCTTATAGCTATTTAAAAAAAAAAAAATTACTGCGTGTTTCGGCCATAATTGACGCTCCATCTGTTCTTGGAAGAGGAAGCTAAAGTACAATTCCTTTTATCGCAATATAGTTCATTTAACCCTAATAGGGGACATAACAATCCATAATCCTACATGCGGCATGTTTCTGATATGATATTTAGTAAGATACATGGGTTCTGTGAAGTTCTTCCAATATATCAATTTGTTTGCAGCGCACCTCTACATACTGGCACTGACAAACACATGGTGCTCATTAAAAGTATCTGAACTGATGGCAAATCCTTTGACATGCTAAATCCATCATCCCCATCAGACCTAAGTGATCCACTACGTTCGGTCTTGCCAACTAACAAATGATGTTTTGTCTCTTATTTGCTTGTATTTGTCCTTGATCACTGCTTGGAAGTATATCTCTATTTGTGCTTTTTAAGTTGTTCCAACACCCGTGTGATCGAGTGCACCTGTGTAACCTTCAACCATTGCTCTTTATCTTCCCGCACTCACACTTGCTGCACACCACTGTACCGACTGCATTAGTTAACACATTAAAAATAAAAAAAAGTACCGTGGGAAGCTTGTTTATCTGGTGCCTTTGAATTATACAGAAACTTATACAGAAAATGACACTGCCAAAGTGATTAATGGCCTCATATGCTATGCAAGAACTTGGTTTGTATCTAAATACTGCCATCTAGTGTCACATATGATGAACTACCATCTCATGTCCTGTGCAGTCCAGACTCCGTGCAGCAGAGTGATATCAGAAGTAGAGATGAGTGATTTTCATGTTATGAAATTCGTTCACCCATCGTTTGGTGGTAAAAGCAAAATTGCGTTATAGATTCCGTTACCACAGACCATAACGCATTTCTATGATGGAATGCCTTTAGAGGCAATCTGTTATTCATTCCATCGTAATAGAAGTCTATGGCCTGCATAACGGACCCGTCCTGTTCCCATTATGCAGGAGAGGACTCCTCTGCATCTAAAGGCAGTCCATTATGCATTCCATCATAGAATTGCGTTATGGTCCGTGGTAATGGAGTCCATAACGCAATTCTGCTTTTACCACTAAACGGTGAATGAATTTCAAAATATGAAATTCGCTCATCTCTAATCAGAAGCTTGCAGAGCGGCAATGGATATTATGCTCAGTGTGTTTATATGGCCAAAGATGTAGTATTTTTGTAACAAAACGTTCACTACATGAATTAACCCTTAGGATACCGGAGGTTTTTTTGTTTTTTTATATTTATTTTTTGCGGGACAAGTTGTACTTTCTAATGCAGTGGAAAGCGGTAAAAAAATTCCAAATGGGGTGGAATTGAAAAAAAAAACGGGGTGGAATTGAAATAAAACCCGCAATTCCTCCACCGTTTTACGGGATTTGTTCCCACGGTTGTTTCGTTTGCGGCAAAACTGACCCATGCCATTTATTCTCTAGGTCAGTACGATTATAGCGATACCCTATATCGCTATAAATAGTGTAAAAATAAATGTAAACTTTGATAATTTTTTTTTTTTACATTACCATATTCTGACTCCCATAACTTTTTTTTTATACTTATGTCTACTGAGCTGTTTAGGGGCTCATTTTTTGCAGAACAATCTGTAGTTTTTATTGATATTATTTTGGAGAGTAAAAAATTTTGGAGTAAGAGAAGCAATGAAAAAATGGCAAATTGGCCATTTTGACCCTTTTTTCTGTTATTCCATTCATCCTATTGGAAATTTTAAAAAAATATTTTAATAGTATGGGCGTTTTCAGTCGCGATGATACCCATGATGTTTATATTTATTGTTGTTTAGGTATTTATTTTTTAATTATACGGAAAGGGGGGTGATTTAAACTTTTATATATTTTTTATTTTTTATATATTTTTTATACATTTTTTTAAACATTTTTGTGATGATTTTGAAGCTCATATATGAGCCTATAAATAATGTTTTTTAATTTTTGATTTTGTTCTATCAGGAATTTTTAAAATGAGATTTGCACTAGAAATTGCCAATTTCTTATCCTACCCAGTAAGGAAGGGGTGTAAGCCCTGAAACACGTTTGGCATGGGACAGTGAGCGGATGATTCACCCACAAGAAGGCTTTTCCAAGGAGCCAGGGGGCAAGATCAAACAACACCAGATCTAGCAGTCCGGACATTAGGACACACCCAAGAAAAAGGACAGGACGCTGGTTGATACTGCACAGCCACTCATGGCATAGCCTTGTAGTCACTTGGGATGCCACTGACTGACTTGTGGACCATGTGGGACGCCACGGAGGTCTGAATTGGCGTGCAGGAAGAACGTAACCATCGGGAGGCCGCAAGGAATCGTCCCGGAGTGGTAAAGTACAACACACCACACTGTGTGCGGCATATGAGTGTATTGCCCTATTTGATTGGACATTTACAGAAAGCCTGTGGATTACCATAATCGGGGTAGTCAAGCATATAGGACTGCATGTGCAAGCAGCACGTGAGAAGTGGAAAACGTGCATGTACATTTAAATTCACGCTGCCAAACATTTCTATCTGCACTATATGAGAAAAGCATTTAGTGACTGCAGTACTTTTCTGATCATGTTTTGAGATGTTATAGAACATTTTAGTTTATTTAGGTTTACTTTATTTAGGTTATTTTTAGTAATTTTTTTTATGTATTTGGGATTATTAAAGTTACCATTTTGCCTTTCTACACACTAAGACTGGCTGACTATATGTTCTAGATTATTGTGTGCCCCTCTTTTTCTACTAGATTCATTTTTGCTGCCCTTTGGTATTGGGTGAGCTGTGAGGTGAGCACCTAGTCCAATTTGATGAATAGGGGAGGCCGCTGGATTTTTTGTCATTTCTTATCCTGGCCTGCCATCTGGGGGCCAAAATAAGAATTGCAGCATGAACACTTAATGCCTAGTCAGCGAGGCTTACAGTGTTCAGCACAACTACCGATACCCACATTGGCCACACAGGGCATCGGTTGAAAGCCCGAAGTGTGAGCTTCCTGGTTTTTGCGCATGTAGATGCCGTGATTTCACTTGATTGTGGCATCTAAAGCCTTTCATTACCGTGATCAGCATTATTTCCGGTCACGGTAATTAGCCGTAGGTCTCTGCTGACCATGGCGCCCACTGCATGTGCGAGCGAGTGCCATGTTTGCACATCGCTCCAGGGCTGTACATGTAAGGCGCTGGTAACGAACGGGTTAAAGGGCATCTGTCAGCAGATTTGTACCTATGACACTGGCTGACCTGCTACATGTGCGCTTGGCAGCTGGAGGCTAGTGTTTTTGTCCCATGTTCATATGTGCCCACATTGCTGAGAAACATGATGTTTTATTATATGCAAATGAGCCTCTAGGAGCAATGGGGGCGTTGCTGTAACACCTAGAGGCTCTGCTATCTCTGCAACTGCCCCGTTCTCTCTACTCTGAATAGGTGTGATGATGTTCTCACTATCTAGCCCTGTCAGTCAAAGTGGAAAGGGTGCGGCAGTTGCAGAGAGAGCTGAGCATATACTAAAACCTCATTTTTCTCAGCAATAAAAAAATAAATAAAATGTAATTGGTTTTAAAAATTAGTTTGGGATGAAAATTGTAATGCTGTTCTATGTATACAGCTCTTATGCAGACCTATGTATCTGCACAATTATACTCACTTGTTAGTCCACTCCCTCCTCTAAGGAGTAGTAGAGGGGTTAGATGGAAGGCTGTGCCACAGAACTGCAGGATTAAGCCTCATTCACACGTCAGTGTTTCACGTGACGTCCCACACACGTCCCTATTCATTTTAATGTATGTATTCAGACATCAACTCCAGGCCTTTTATGTGCTTAATTGAGAATGAAATAATGAAGGAATTGCCCACACTTGCCCATGAAACAGCCTTTGAGTCAATTGTCCGATTACTTTTGGTCCCAATAAAAACAGAGTGCTGAGTTCTAAGAAATTTCAAAATGTCACTTTTTTTGTTGAATTTCAATTTGAATCCATTTTTTTCCTGTAAGGCATCAAGGGTTAACAGCCAAACAAAACATAATATTTATTAGGGCTTATTCATACGACTGCGCAGTGCTTTGCGATCCTCAAATTGCGGATTCCACTCATGTGTGTTCCACATTTTGTGGAATGGAACAGACTGCCCTCTATAGAAATGCCTATTGTCTGCAAAACAGACAAGAATAGGAAATGTTCTATCTTTTATGCTGGGCCACGGAACAGAGCAACGGTGTGCTTTCCGTATCTTTTGCGGCCACATTTTAATGAATAGGTCCGAACTCGTTCCACAATTTAGGGTTGTGTGAATGAGCCCTTACCCTGATTCTGCAGTTTAAAGAAACACCCCATATGTGGTTGTTAATTGTTGTATGGGCACACGGCAGGGCGCAGAAGGGAAGGAGCAACATATGGATTTTGGAGGGCAGGTTTCACCTGGATAATTTTAAATTGCCAAGTTGCATTTGAAGACCTCCTGATGTACGCCTTCCATTTTGGAAAGCATCTTTTTTTTTATTTTTTATTATTAAACATTTTTTTTTTTTTTTTACTTTTTTCACTTTTTTTTTGTCCCATTACAGGGACATTTCAGGATCTGATCCCTTTTTCAATGTAGTACAATACATGCTGTATTGTACTACATTGATTGTCAGTGTAATACACTGACAGTGTGCCTGTCAGACCCAGCCTGGAGGCCTGGGCCTCACAGGCTTCTGTACATGGCAGACCACTGGGCCTTTGCAAGAGGCCATGGCAGCCCCCTCCCTCTGCGATACTCTTATATGCCGCAGTCAGCGTTGATTGCAGCATATAAAGGGTTAATCTAGTACTTTATGATGATCTGGCAGGCACTGGAGCTATGTGCTCCCGATCAATGTAGGGGCTCGGCTGTATCCGCCGGCATCGGTGTACATGCCGATGCCGGCGGATACAGCCGGGCCCCTACATTGATCGGGAGAACACAGCCCCAGCGCCTGCCCAATCATCATAACGTACTAGTACGTCAATTTGTGGGAGATCACTTCCTGTTGTGACTTACTAGTATGCCATATGTCAGCAAGGGGTTGGATCACATGTTCATGTTAGACATAATAAATACATGATTTAAACAATAGGTCATTTTCTGATGACACATTCCCTTAAAAGAAAAACATAAAACATTTTTGTAGTACACCAAACATCATGTAACAGACTCCCCAAACACATGAAAGAAGGTTCTCTGGTCAGAGGAGACCATCATAGGAAGGGTCAGACTGTCCCACCAGAGGTTCCTCTGGGGGGGCCCAACCTCTTTTCCCCTGGGCCCCCAAAGTCCAGGACAAAACAAAACATTTGGAGCTGCCTTTGGAGATAATCACTTGCCACTAGGGTCTATATCTTTGATTCAGAATTTATAATCCTATATAGATATAAATTGGGCCTCAAGAAAAATTTCCTCAGGTGGACCCAAGGAACCCCAGTCCGACATTGATCATAGGAAATGCTATGTATGACACAAACCCAACACTTCTCATTACCCCAAGAACACCATTCCCCCATGGTGGTGGACGATCACGTTGTGAGGATGCATTTCATCATCAGGGATTGGAAAACTGATCAGGATTAAAGGAAAGATGGCTGGCAGTAAATCTGCTAGAGATTTGAGACCTGGACAGAGGTTAACCTTCCAGAAGGACTGTGATTGTAAGCATATAGCTAAAGCTACAGGTAATGGTTTAAAGGGAGACATCTGTCTTGGAAAAGCCCAGACCTGAAGATTTCTTTACACCAACACAACTGACCTAACGTGTAGGAGTTGGAACAGTTTTGCCTGGAGGAATGGGAACAAAAATTCTTAAGGATTAATTTATGAATATTTTTATATCCGTTTTTGGCATAAAACCAGCAAGACCATTTTTGAACATCTGTGCGACATTTTGTTGCACGGATGTTTTTGCAGCATCCTTAGGGTGCATGGCGGGAGCGGAGACTTCGTCCCGACACATTTATTATCTCGTACTCCTGGAACCAGGCGTAAAGGAGGAGTAAAAACTACTCCAGTCGGGGGCTGGAGTAGTTTTTACTTCAGGCGCACAAAAGGCAGTCCATGTACCTAATTTATGATGAAGCCTGAGCCTTGTCAGATTAGGTGCTTTGTCTGCCAGTGCAAGGTCCATGAAAATTACTGACACTGATCAGAAACACTGATGGTGGCTGCGTTCTGTCACAGACCATTGATAGGAGATGCTCTAGGAATCCTATTTTTTAGCCTAGCAGTGCACGGGAAATACTGAAGTGCAGGAGAAACAAAAGGACACATAGAGCAAACACAGACCGTTCACAGATATCTGAAACACTGACTGACTTGTCACGGACATCATCACTGACATGGACACCTGAATAAAGCCTAATTTCAGGTTGTAATGCAACAAAGCAGCAAAAACACTAAGGAGATGAATACTATTAAGGTGCTGTACAACACAACCCAGAAGGAAAATCACCAGAACAGAGCAAGCTCTGTGTGCAGTACCCCAGACGTGGTGGTATGTTGCAATCTATTATGTAATGTACACCCAGCATGACACGTCTTGGTAAAACACCCTGTGTTCCTCCCATCTTGGTAGGTGTGGGCTGGTCCTGCTCCCTGCCAGGAGAGTGAGTTCTAGTGAGACTAGTGTAGAGTGAGGAAGCACATGCTCCTACTCTAAGGGTCTTAGAGGCCAGTCTTTATCCAGCTCGTCTGTGAGACCACCACTCCAGAAAGATTAACACAGCCAAAACTACTTCTAACCTGCAAAAACAATAGTGATTATAGTCAGCACAGTGTCCAGCAAATCACAACTTTACAGACCCTGCTACAAGTGAGGGACTATGGCCCAGACACCCATGGCCTAGATCGCAACCAGGCCAGACCAACTAAAAGCGCAGTGGACACCTATATCCACAAGTTCCAGCTTACAGCTGTTAGCCAGAAGTGCAAGAGAGAGCTATCAGCAAGATAGCACATCAGAGGTGCCATTATCTGCCACTTTGACAGCCACCATATGTCATCCTCTCGGTATAGAAATCGCACTGTACAAACTAATGCTGAATGTGCCAGAGGTTGCCTTCTGCGGTGAGTAAAGAGAGACTTTTATACGTTTATAATTCTGGCTGATTCCTCAAACCACCTTTTCAATGCACCATTCCCCAGGGATACATCTCAATACACTGAGTACACTGTGATACATCTCATCAGGACCACTAACACTCCCATCCTCTGCACTGGCTCCTCAGGGACTTGCTGTATGTGCATAATTAGTTAATGCTAGTAGATCTGGCTCCCGCCCTGGTACTTCTGCTACCCTCTGCGCCAACATCAACATCCATTGACGGTGGGACACGTGACTGCTGCAGCCAATCACAGGCCGCAGTGGTGACCTGCTCCTCTTGGATCACATGTGACTTCACACGTGATGCAAGGGGAGTAGGTCACTGCTGCAGCCTGTGATTGGCTGTGGCGGTGCAGTCTTGTGTTTTTTTGGCAGATGCATTTACTGCCATAGATGCGCCTAATTTATGAGGGGGTGCACACATTGTTATAAATGAGCCATTTTCTACAGCAGCACAAGGGGGAAACTAAGACCGGTGTAAAAAGCCTTCTTAGTAAATGTGCCCAAGTGTTAGTGACTTTTTTTTAAACGCCACTTGCAACAAAATTTGTCGCAAGTGGCATTTCTGCAGCGCCCTTGTCAGTTTCTGAAAAGGGGCCATGGTGAGGGCTGGGCCTGACACATTTATCTTCATTTGAGCCTGTTTTCAGTAGAAAATGACGACAGCTTGGAGCCTGTTGATGTGCCTAATATATGACGAGGGCTGCACATTGTCATAAATCAGGGGCATTGTCCTGAGACTGGGGTAAACGCCGGTCTTTGATAAATCTTCCCCAAAGTTCAATATTAAGCAAAAAAAGGTATGCTCTGCACGTGGCTTTGACACCTACAATCCACTGGCAGTAGTTTTATCCGGGAAAATGAGCTTTTACCTATACAAATCCTAGATGAACATGGAAAATCCATATTAATCATTTCAACACCCTACACCACCAGATATACCTGCAATAACTACTAAGCCACTTGAGACCCCAAGAGCTAATACAGGGATATAAATAATCCCACCCTATAGAATGGCAAAGTTTAAATAGCAGAGATAATGGATTACACATAGAACCACTGAGGAAGGAGCTGGGAGCTACGAAACATGTTTGGTAGAACTGTATAATCCAGGAGGACCCCCGAGATACTACAGTCGAGATATTAAGTGTAGACCGGAATCGTGGGACTATATACCGTAACAAGCAGTGCGCTGAGCCAAAGAACATGTGAGCAGACTAACACATAGGATGCCAAGTAAAGAGGAACTACACAACTCGACTTACGAGGAGCCAGGAGACTCGGCTAGAGGCGGGCTCCATCGCTCATACAGGGTCGCTCCTGGGAAGACATTGATGTGGTAATGTTGAGCTGCTATATATATATATAGATTTTCAAAGATGAGGCAGCACGTCCAATTAGGTGCAATTAAAAGATCCACTTTATTTTCCCATGCAACGTTTCAGCCGTTCCTTGCAGCCATTATCAAGCATGCTTGATAACGGCTGCAAGGAGCTGCTGAAACGTTGCATGGGAAAATAAAGTGGATCTTTTAATTGCACCTAAATGGGCGTGCTGCCTCATCTTTGAAAATCTACAATTGGGGGCTGCCTGACCAGCGGTCGGAGGAATTGCACCCTTATCCATCATCGCTGTGCTGTTGGCGTGCTTTTGTCTTATATATATATACACATACGCATTGATATTCTGTAGATACGATTCAACCCGAGGACATTTCTATCCATGACGCTGGATGGATGAGATATTTACATAAACTCTAATAGGGGACTAACAACTATTTAATATCACTATAATCATGAACATTGATTCCTGGAAGAAATTAAGAATACAACTAATATTTGGATCAAGTAATAGCACTGATTATTTATTGTTATTTTAAACCAATACAATCACGGACAGTAATTATTGGATGAATTATGAACAGTAACCAACTAACTATTTGGATAAGGTAATAATACCCCTAACAATTGTCTGGATTGAATAACACAATTAATCATATGTGGACTAATCAACACCATTGATTCCTTTTAGGATATATATCTATTTTTTTGTGTTTTTGTATTTTTATTTTTTATATTTTTTTCAATCAGTGATATATAACTATCTACACATCTTAGACAATAGGTATATATTTTTGATCATGTATCCTTGATAGCGGACAATATGTACTGATGCATATAAAAGATGTTTGATTAATGAATTGCTGCTACAAATGCTGCTTACATTGTGTTTTTAAAGAAAACTTTTTTTTTTATTAATTTTTATATATATTGTTTTGTGTATTTTATGTATTAGGTATATTAAAGCGTGGATTTTCAAGGCAGTTCCAGATGACTGAGTGCCTGTTAATATTTCTAAACATAAATTCTCAAACCTCACTATGCCAACTTTTTATGTATTAAATCACACAACTGAATATGAAAAAGGAGTAAAAATTACATTTTCCTTTCTTTCTTGTTGGCACCAACGCACTCGGAAACCTCCTTTTAGAAATCATGGGGGTCATTTATCAAAGACCGGATATTTATGCTGGCCTTTGATAGCCCCTGCGTGGCTGATGGAAGCTCCTAATTTATAGCCGCACCTTCGGCAGTTTGTGCGACTGGAGTAAAATCTACACCAGCCCCTCACTGCCTCTGACTAGGCAAGTTTTCACTCCACTTTTACGCCTGTTTCCATGTGTAAATCTTAATGAATTGCCGGGGCTGATGACGGAGCCCTGGTCTGCCCTCACTATTCACTATACTAGCTAGGACGGCATAAAAAAGGGATCTTGCGACTTTTTTTTCTGCACAAAACTGGCGTAGCGATCTTAGTAAACTAGAGCGGACTGGGAATTTAAAGTGGCCCCAATGTTGTAGGTCCAAATTGACGGCAGTGCAACACAAGTCGATGGGGTCAATACAAGTTTTCAGGGTCAGCAATACCATAGCGCAGCAGAAAATACTACCCCAGAAGCTTGTTTCTCTGTGGGGGCCACCAGCAGCTGCCCTGTTCGGTCCTCCTTCTCCTCCAATTGTCACTAATTAAAATATGGAGCATAGTTTAGGAGGTGCAATGTGGGCCACAGCACCAAGCCGAATATGCCTTCAGCATGTTGCCTGGACTTCCTCTAAAAATGACCCCTACAGTGCCCCCAGTAGTATGTACCTAGCCAGTGGCAGCGAGGAGGGCTCGGGTGGCCCTGTGGGGCATGGGTCCTCTGGGAAAATTCCCTGTAGGGTCTATGGCCAATCCGCTCCTGTTAATAAATGACCCCCCGCCCCTATGTGTCTGCCCCTGCATCAGCACAAACCATGACCACTGTCTAAAAAAATGTTTTATTTAAAAATGTTTTCCTTCGTTCTTTTCTAGAAAAAAAATATGGCTTCTGTAAATTATGACAAAAAATTCTTACAGTACCTAATTGGAATTCAAGGTGCCCATACTGCACCTTTATGTGCCACGCAGAGGTCGGGTAGTTAATAAATGAGACCTCGGAATTAGCTTGTTTTATAAGAGCGACAGCCTCTTGTGTGCAGCCACCTGCAGATTCGCTTCCATACATATGTCCCATTGTGTGCTGTTACATAGCGGAGCAGCTGTGCATAGTGACTATGCCGCCTGGATGTGCTGCTAAGTGCATTGCTCCAGCTGTGCCAGATAATTATTTCTCCAATTAAATGGTGGAGCGTGCCATCATTCGCGGATGTGACATTCTTCAGGAAGCATAAGGCACTCTAATGGAAACAGAAACGAAAAACCACCACATATAAATGTACAAAAAAACATATAAAAATAGATTGCACAACCGCTCTTCATTGTGAATGCTGGCAATGGACTCGTATAGAAAGACGTACTGGCTGCAACTGAATTCTGTAGTCATTTGCGCCAAAATTTGGCACATTTTGCAGCAATTTGGCCTATCTCATTTTAGACGTATTTATTAGAGTTGAGCGAACCCGAACTGTATAGTTCAGGTTAGTACCAAATTTTGGGGTGTTCAGGACCCGGACCCGAACATTTTCAAAAAAGTTTGGGTTCGGGACCGTTGTTCGGCGATTTCTTCCCGCTTTCTGAAGGGCTGCACAGCAGCCAATCAGCTAGCGTTTTACTTATTGCCCTAAGAAGCCATCACAGCCATGCCTACTAATGGCATGGCTACAGGATAGATGAAACAGCACTCCAAATTAGTAGTATGCTAAGTGAATTTATTCAGCCGGACATGGTGGTGCAATTCATAATTACAACGTTTCGGGCCTAATGAGTGCCCTTCATCAGGCTGATGTTCAAAAGAGAAAAAAGAAAAAGAAAAAAACACATGTGTGATACATATGAGAGTACATACATGGCATAAATTAAACAGAACAATAAAGCTTATGCGAACACCAGATTGGTGACAACAACAACTAAGAGAGCTTATATACCATGTACTCAACCAATCATTTTCTCATTCCTTCGCCTAAGCACTGTGGACCTCATTCACCTACTTATTGTCCACACACATTTACCTTCAGTGGTGATAGATCCCCCTCTCTTAGTTGTCGTCCACGCATTACTCGTATGGTGGTTTTGTTATGTCAATTCATTTCTCTGATGTACTCAGCCCTTGCAGAGCATGTATGTATGTACCCCCTTTCGTCAAGGGAATTGTCACCAATCTGGTATTTGCATAAGCTTTATTGTTCTATTCAATTTATGCCATATATTTACTCTCATATGTATCACACATGTGTTTTTTCTTTTTTCTCTTTTGTACATCAGCCTGATGAAGGGCACTCATTATGCCCGAAACGTTGTAATTATGAATTGCACCACCATGTCCGGCTGAATAAATTCACTTAGCCTACTACTAATCTGGAGTGCTGTTTCATCTATCCTGTATTAATTGAGTTCCACAAGGTGGAGTTTGGAACAACTGTGACGTGCACCCAAACCGGTCATAATTAGCTGTGCTGTGATCACTAGATTAATACTGTACTAATGGCATGGCTGTGATTGGCCAAGTGCAGCATGTGACCCAGCCTCTATTTAAGCTGGAGTCACATAGCTCCGCACGTCACTCTGCTCTGATTAGTGTAGGGATAGGATGCAGCTGCTGTAAGGGCGAGATTAGGCAGGGAAAACTCAGCAAAAACACCTAATGAAGTGATCAATCTACAGCTGTGAATCATTCAACTTCTGCTAGTTAATTGCTCACTGGTTTTTAGGCTGCACAGAGCGTTTTTCTGTCACTTTTTTCTGGGTGATCGGTGGCCATTTTGTGTCTTGTGGTGCACCAGCACAAGCTGCCACCAAGTCCATCAATCCATAAATACTAGTTTTTCTTTTTGCTATATCCTACATCAGGGGCTTGGCTGTGCTTATTGTCTCAGGATAGAAAATTCTATATTTTATTGAGGGGTTAAATTCAATTGCCAAAATAGTAATCCCCTAAATCTGGTGTTCCAGCTGTGGCTAGCCAAGTGTAATACTGTCTGCTGTCTGGTAAAGGATATATTATTTTCTGTGGTGAAATTCAATTGCCAAACTAGTAATCCCCTAAATCCGGTGTCCCAGCAGTGGCTGGCCAAGTTTAATAGTGTCCGGCAAAGGATAGATAATTTTCTGGGCTGAAATTCAATTGCCAAAATAGCAATCCCCCTAAATCTGGTGTCCCAGCAGTGGCTGGCCAAGTTTAATAGTGTCCGTCAAAGGATATATTTTGTTCTGGGGTGAAATTCAATTGCCAAAATAGCAATACCGTAAATCAGTGGTTTCAGCTGTGGCTGGCCAAGTTTAATATTGTCTGGCAAAGGATATATTTTGTTCTGGGGTGAAATTCAATTGCCAAAATAGCCATACTATAAATCTGGTGTCCCAGCAGTGGCTGGCCAAGTTTAATAGTGTCCGGCAAAGAATAGGTAATTTTCTGGGGTGAAATTCAATTGCCAAAATAGCAATATCATAAATCTGGTGTCCCAGCAGTAGCTGGCCAAGTTTAATAGTGTCCGGCAAAGGATATATTTTTTTCTGGGGTGAAATTCAGTTGCAAAAATAGAAATACCGTAAATCTGGTGTCCCAGCAGTGGCTGGCCAAGTTTAATAGTGTCCGGCAAAGGATATATTTTGTTCTGGGGTGAAATTCAATAGCCAAAATAGCAATACCGTAAATCAGTGATGTAATCTGTGGCTGGCCAAGTTCAATAGTGTCCGTCATTGGATATATTTTTTTCTGGGGTGAAATTCAGTTGCAAAAATAGCAATACCGTAAATCTGATGTCCCAGCAGTGGCTGGACAAGTTTAATAGTGTCCGGCAAAGAATAGATAATTTTCTGGGGTGAAATTCAATTGCCAAAATAGCAATACCATAAATCAGTGGTTTCAGCTGTGGCTGGCCAAGTTTAATACTGTCCGGCAAAGGATAGATAATTTTCTGGGGTAAAATTCAATTGCCAAAATAGCAATCCCCTAAATCTGGTGTCCCAGCAGTGGCTGGCCAAGTTTAATATTGTCCGGCAAAGGATATATTTTGTTCTGGGGTGAAATTCAATTGCCAAAATAGCAATACCGTAAATCAGTGGTTTCAGCTGTGACTGGCCAAGTTCAATAGTGTCCAGCAAAGGATATATTTTTTTCTGATTTGAAATTCAGTTGCAAAAATAGAAATACCGTAAATCTGGTGTTCCAGCTGTGACTGGACAAGTTTCATAGTGTCCGTCAAAGGATATATTATTTTCTGGGGTTAAATTCAGTTGCAAAAATAGAAATACTGTAAATCTGGTGTTCCAGCTGTGGCTGGCCAAGTTTAATAGAGTCCGGCAAAGGATATATTTTGTTCTGGGGTGAAATTCAATTGCCAAAATAACAATCCCCTAAATCTGGTGTCCCAGCAGTGGTTGGCCAAGTTTAATAGTGTCCGGCAAAGTATATATTTTGTTCTGGGTTGAAATTCAGTTGCAAAAATAGCAATACCGTAAATCTGGTGTTCCAGCTGTGACTGGACAAGTTTCATAGTGTCCGTCAAAGAATATATTATTTTCTGGGGTGAAATTCAGTTGCAAAAATAGAAATACTGTAAATCTGGTGTTCCAGCTGTGGCTGGCCAAGTTTAATAGTGTCCGGCAAAGGATATATTTTGTTCTGGGGTGAAATTCAATTGCCAAAATAGCAATCCCCTAAATCTGGTGTCCCAGCAGTGGCTGGCCAAGTTTAATAGTGTCCGGCAAAGGATATATTTTGTTCTGGGTTGAAATTCAGTTGCAAAAATAGCAATACCGTAAATCTGGTGTTCCAGCTGTGACTGGACAAGTTTCATAGTGTTCGTCAAAGAATATATTATTTTCTGGGGTGAAATTCAGTTGCAAAAATAGAAATACCGTAAATCTGGTGTTCCAGCTGTGGCTGGCCAAGTTTAATAGTGTCCGGCAAAGGATATATTTTGTTCTGGGGTGAAATTCAATTGCCAAAATAGCAATCCGCTAAATCTGGTGTCCCAGCAGAGGCTGGCCAAGTTTAATAGTGTCTGGCAAAGGATATATTTTGTTCTGGGTTGAAATTCAGTTGCAAAAATAGCAATACCGTAAATCTGGTGTTCCAGCTGTGACTGGACAAGTTTCATAATGTCCGTCAAAGAATATATTATTTTCTGGGGTGAAATTCAGTTGCAAAAATAGAAATACCGTAAAGCTGGTGTTCCAGCTGTGGCTGGCCAAGTTTAGTAGTGTCCGGCAAAGGATATATTTTGTTCTGGGGTGAAATTCAATTGCCAAAATAGCAATCCCCTAAATCTAGTGTCCCAGCAGTGGCTGGCCAAGTGTAAATCTGTCCGTAAAAGGGTATATTACACTCAGCGTGCATCTCCAAGTGTATTTCTTTCTGTTAAAAGGAATATTACAGTAAGTGTTAAAATACAGCATAATCCTCCACACTTGAACACACTGTTTTGCATCTCTAAGTGTATTTCTTTCCGTTAAGGGGTATATTACACAAAGTGTTAAAATACAAGTGCTGAAAGCATAATCCTATATATTTTTTCACATGCTACTGTGCATCTCCAAGTGTAAATCTGTCCGTAAAAGGATACCTTTCATCCAGGGCCTAAATACTAGGCCTACAATTGATATTACTCTAAATCTGTGGTTACTGCTGTGCCTGAATTAGTGTAATACGGTACATAAATAGATAGCCAGATAGTGTTAGGTGACTGTAAAAAAAAAGGCCTGAATTTGAATTCAATACATTGGGCCAAATAATTTTTTTCTTATTGTGGTGAACGGTAACAATGAGGAAAACATCTAGTAAGGGACGCGGACATGGTCGTGGTGTTGTTAGTGGACCCTCTGGTGCTGGAAGAGGACGTGGCCGTTCTGCCACAGCCACACGTCCTAGTGAACCAACTACCTCAGGTTCCAGTACCCGCCAGAATTTACAGCGATATTTGGTAGGGCCCAATGCCGTTCTAAGGATGGTAAGGCCTGAGCAAGTACAGGCGCTAGTCAATTGGGTGGCCGACAGTGGATCCAGCACGTTCACAACATTATCTCCCACCCAGTCTTCTGCAGAAAGCGCACAGGTGGCGCCTGAAAACCAAGCCCATCAGTCTGTCACATCACTCCCATGCATATCAGGGAAACTGTCTGAGCCTCAAGTTATGCAGCAGTCTCTTATGCTGTTTGAAGACTCTGCTGGCAGGGTTTCCCAAGGGAATCCACCTAGCCCTTCCCCAGTGGTGGAAGACATAGAATGCACTGATGCACAACCACTTATGTTTCCTGATGATGAGGACATGGGAATACCACCTGATCAGAGTCCGCACATCTCTGCTGATGATGACGAAACACAGGTGCCAACTGCTGTGTCTTTTTGCAGTGTGCAGACCGAACAGGAGGTCAGGGAGGAAGACTGTGTGGAAGACGATGCAGGGGACGATGAGGTCCTAGACCCCACATGGAATGAAGGTCATTCCACTGACTTTCATAGTTCAGAGGAAGAGGCAGTGGTGAGACCGAGCCAACAGTATAGCAAAAGAGGGAGCAGGGGGCAAAAGCAGAACAGCCACCGCCACCACCACCAGGGACCGAGCACCCCAAAGGCAGCTTCAAGGAGTTCCCTGGCATGGCACTTCTTTAAACAATGTGCTGACGACAAGACCCGAGTGGTTTGCACGCTGTGCCATCAGAGCCTGAAGTGAGGCATTAACGTTCTGAACCTTAGCACAACCTGCATGACCAGGCATCTACATGCAAAGCATGAACTGCAGTGGAGTAAACACCTTAAAAACAAGGAACTCACTCAGGCTCCCCCTGCTCCCTCTTCTGCTGCTGCCTCTGCCTTGGGAGGAATGTTGGCACCTGCCGTCCACCAAACAGAGGATGTGCCACCAACACCACCACTTCCATCACCAAGCATCTCCACCATGTCACACGGCAGTGTTCAGCTCTCCATCTCACAAACCTTGGAGAGAAAGCGTAAATTCCCACCTACCCACCCTCGAGCCCTGGGCCTGAATGCCAGCATTTCAAAACTACTGGCCTTTGAAATGCTGTCATTCAGGCTGGTGGACACAGATAGCTTCAAACAGCTGATGTCCATGGTTGTCCCACAGTATGTTGTTCCCAGCCGCCACTTCTTCTCCAAGAGAGCCGTGCCTTCCCTGCACAACCAAGTATCCGATAAAATCAAGTGTGCACTGCGCAACGCCATCTGTGGCAAGGTCCATCTAACCCCAGATATGTGGACCAGTAAGCACGGCCAGGGATGCCATATCTCCCTAACTGCACACTGGGTAAATGTGGTGGCGGCTGAGCCCCAGGCGGAGAGTTCTTTGGCGCATGTCCTTCCGCCGCCAAGGATCGCAGGTCATCATTCTTTGCCTCCTGTAGCCTCCTCCTCTGCTTCCACCTGCTCATCTAGTCAGCCACACACCTTCACCACTAACTTCAGGACAGCCCGGGGTAAACGTCAGCAGGCCGTTCTGAAACTCATATGTTTGGGGGACAGGCCCCACACCGCGTAGGAGTTGTGGCAGGGTATTGAACAACAGACCGACGAGTGGTTGCTGCCGGTGGGCCTCAAGCCCGGCCTGGTGGAGTGCGATAATGGGCGAAATATCGTCGCAGCTCTGGGACTAGCTGGTTTGACGCACATCCCTTGCCTGGCGCTTGTGCTGAATTTGGTGGTGCAGAAGTTCATTCACAACTCCTACCACATGTCAGAGCTGCTGCATAAAGTGCGGGCCGTCTCTGCACGCTTCCGGCGTTCACATCCTGCCGCTGCTCGCCTGTTTGCGCTACAGCGTAACTTCGGCCTTCCCGCTCACCGCCTCATATGCGACGTGCCCACCAGGTGGAACTCCACCTTGCACATGCTGGAGAGACTGTGCGATGCACGGGTCAGTCGCACTGCCGAACAGCACCACTTCACCACCAATGACTGGGCCTCCATGCGAGACCTGTGTGCGCTGTTGCGCTGTTTCGAGTACTCAACCAACATGGCCAGTGGCGATGGCGCAGTTATCAGCGTTACAATACCACTTATATGTCTCCTTGAGAAAACACTTAGGGCGATGATGGAAGAGGAGGTGGCCCAGGAGGAGGAAGAGGGGTCATTTTTAGCACTTTCAGGCCAGTCTCTTAGAAATGGCTCAGAGGGAGGTTTTTTTCAAAAGCAGAGGCCAGGTACAAATGTGGCTAGCCAGGGCCCACTACTGGAGGACTAGGAGGATAAAGCATGTTCACAGCGGGATGGCACCCAACGCAGCTCGTGCCCATCACTGGTGCGTGGCTGGGGGGCAACGGAGGACGATGACGATACGCCTCTCACAGAGGACAGCTTGTCCTTACCTCTGCGCAGCCTGGCAAACATGAGCGACTACATGCTGCAGTGCCTGCGCAACGACAGCAGAGTTGCCCACATTTTAACGTGTGCGGACTACTAGGTTGCCACCCTGCTGGATCCCCGGTACAAAGACAATGTGCCCACCTTATTTCCTGCACTAGAGCGTGATAGGAAGATGCGCGAGTACAAGCGCACGTTGGTGCTATTGAGAGCATTCCCAAATGTCACAGGGGAACAAGTGGAAGCCCAAGGCGAAGGCAGAGGAGGAGCGAGAGGTCGCCAACGCAGCTGTGTCACGGCCAGCTCCTCTGAGGGCAGGGTTAGCATGGCAGAGATGTGGAAAAGTTTTGTCACCACGCCACAGCTAACTGCACCACCACCTGATACGGAACGTGTTAGCAGGAGGCAGCATTTCACTAACATTGTGGAACAGTACGTGTGCACACACCCCCACGTACTGACTGACGGTTCGGCCCCATTCAACTTCTGGGTCTCCAAATTGTCCACGTGGCCAGAGCTAGCCTTTTATGCCTTGGAGGTGCCGGCCTGCCCGGCGGCCAGCATTTTGTCTGAACGTGTATTCAGCACAGCAGGTGGCATCATTACTGACGAACGCAGCCGCCTGTCCACAGCCAACGTGGACAAGCTGACGTTCATAAAAATGAACCAGGCATGGATCCCACAGGACCTGTTCATCCCTTGTGAAGATTAGACATTTATAACTACCTCCCCTTAACCATATATTCTTGTACTCCAGGGCACTTATTTATTGAATCCTCTTTTTTTCATTTTACCATTATTTTGCGGGGCAACCCAAAAGTTGAAAGAACCTCTCCTCCGTCTGGGTGCTCGGGGCCTGAGTCTGTGAATGAGGCCTGTGGCACTGCAGGCAGACATGAATCCTTTTTAGCTGTGATGAGAACATCAACTCCCATAGCATTCCCACCTGATGCCACCCCAACCTCCTATTCCACCTCCTCCTCCAAGTTGCCAATTGATATTGGTTAATTTTTATTTATTTTAAGTCATTTTCCCATCCACATTTGTTTGCAGGGGATTTACCTACAGTTTGCTGCCTTTGGCAGCCCTCTAGCCCTTTCCTGGGCTATTTTACAGCCTTTTTAGTGCCCAAAAGTTCGGGTCCCCATTGACCTAAATGGGGTTCGGGGTGAGTTCGGATCCCGAACCCGAACATCCAGGTGCTCGCTCAACTCTAGTATTTATGAAGAAAGTAAGCCAGCACTGTATCTGCCAAGAGGGTGTGACTTCATGGAAAAGGGGCTTCTAGGGAAATAAGCATAGCTTAAGATGCGGAATTCTGCGCCAAAGTTTTGACATAGAATTCGTTTGCACACAACCATTGGCTGTTTTGCTGTCTGCAAATAGTAGATATGCAAAACACTGATACCGGCTGTGTGCATTCCGTATTTTGCGGGACAGCTGGCCCCTAAGAGGACAGTCCTATCCTTGTCCGTAATGTGGGCAATAATAGGACATGTTTTTGTGGCACAGCCATGGAGTCATTTCCATAATTTTTTTTTTGTGGACCCATTGAAGTGAATGGTACTGCATATGGGCCGCAAAAAAACAGAACAGACCCAGCTTTGCGGCGAATCGAATTTCTCCTGAAATTCAGATCTAATTCCACTTTGTTGGATTCGATTTCCTCAACTCTAGCCACAGTGTTAGGTCACATCTAGGGATGAGCGAATCGACTTTATACAAATAGACGATGAAACATGCATAAACTTTGTTTCAATACTGTACCAGAGATCGGGAAATTATTTTTTTTCTTACAGTATAAAATCAATTTCTGAAGTTATTATGCAAGTTTCGCAAGACTTCACGAAGTAATAACTTCGGCTCATCGGAGCCAATACATTCTACTCTGTATAGTATTGAAACTAAGTTTTATGCGAATCAACTTCGGATGTTTCATCTGAAGTCGTTTGGCTCATCCCTAGTCACATCCTAACTCCAGTCCTGTAAAGCTGGATTTCTATGCAGCAGTCACCTCCCCTTAATGGGGACAAGTCATCAATATGGCTATCGCTCAGTGATTTTAATAAATGTGCTCCATTCTTCTTGATTACAGCCTTCACTGGAGAATTTTTATCCAGATCTTTCAATCTGCTAATTGCATCATTTCTATTAGTATAACAAGGCATGAAGAATCAATAAAACTATACTTGTTAACTGCTCTTTATACAGTATCCTTGTATCTCATATAAAGAACCTCCAAATTTTCAGAGTCTCTTTTAGCAGCTGGTATGAAAGGCAATAAGGTGCTCTAGGCAAAATAATAGAAACATGCACGAGTCAAGCTGATGTGATGCTTACTACACGCTGCCCGGAGGCCAGACATCCTGCATCTGCTTCTCTCTACAGTACTGTGATAGCACCAGAATATTTGCTGCAAGAGTCTAAAAATGATATAAAATGGCTTCAGCATTTTATAAATGGTGAAAACTTTATATTTTAGAAAAATATTAGAACACAAACCACAATGGAATGGTTCCAAATCTGACACTCAAAAAAATGCGGACAAAAAAAATATGGTCGAGTGCATGAGCCCTTAGAAAAAATGAATATCCTTACCCGGGTTCCCACACCGATGCTGCTGCTTTTCCCTGTACACGGATAGAAACATCCGGTGTCGATGGTGGGAGGGGTTTCAGCCAATGGCAGGCGGAGATTAGTCTACCTAGCATCCTGGCATATATGGGAAGGGGGGGGGGGGGGTACATTTTTTTTTAAGGATTAGATAACCCCTTTAAGGACAAAGTCTCAGCTGTCAAAGCAGAGATTCCTCTTAAACATTTTCACCACTAATATAAAAACGCCTCCGAACCAACCAATACCAAAACCTTCTTTGCCTCATATCTTAGGGCGCTTTCACAGGTGGCAAGTTTTGTGGCAGAAAATTTTGCAACTAAAAATCTGTTCCATGGAGCTTACAGAAATCCATGTGCTTGCCGTCCCATTCAAATCAACGGAACTGATTTTCAGTTGCAGAATTCTCTGCCACAAAATCTGCTGCGTGTGAAGGCACCCTTACTAGCCTCACATGAGCAGGAACGAAGGGCTTGCAAACAATTTGGAAACCAGTAAGGGCTCTTTCACACAAGCGGGTTTTCCATCCGAACGGAATCCTGACCAATTAATTTCAAATGGGTCTGTGTACATGTGTTTACACACATTGTTTTCACACAACTCTGGCTCCATAGAAGTGAATGGGGCTTGTGTGAAAAACAGAAGGCATCCGGATGCAGGGTGTTATTTTTCTACAATTTTTTTCACAAGCGTACAAAAACGGATATAATTTGGTCGGAAGAAAAGCAAACACTGAACGCAATTGCAGACAAAACTGATTGACCCTGCTTGCAAATCTATTCGTTGTTCCCCGAACAGATCCTGAAACAATTTGTATCGCTCGTGTGAAAGAGGCCTATGGGGTGTAACGTTTTGGAGTTAGCAGCAAGTTCTGGGCTAGTGATATTTTTATGTCGCATGATTCCTCTTCTCTACAATCCGCAACATTAGCAGATTAGTGAGGAAACAGCCTGGTGATCACTTCAACCTGCTGGCAGAAAATATGTTCTGGGCCACCTTGCCCTGGAATGATGGGGTGTGAGGGTATAAAATCACCAACTGCGTGCTCGTTAATCAGCAGCACCTTTACACAAGGCAATTTTTGGGAATGAGCATTCCTAAGAATGCTTCTTCCTTATCATAGCCTGGTATAAATAGGTCTTCAGGTCAGGCCATCAATGTTGCTGGATCCACTTCTAGCTTTTCAAGAACATAATGTGTGAAACCACCCTAATGGGGATAGCCATAGCTAGTAACTTATTGCACTTGGCCCATATCCACAGCCATGCTGCTCCCTCGCTCTGCCCGGCTCTATACTAGGCTGCTAGTTTGAGTTTTACAAGCCTCGATCTGACAAATCATCAGAGTGGAAGCTTACAGATTCATATTCAGAGTCTGGAAAGAACAGCCATCAATGGTGGTCGGACAGACGTTTATTAATATATCAATGTACATTTTATTGTGTTTTGTTGTCTACTCTTGGTTGGGAGTGGACATGTGGGCAGTGCTTGCACCGCCCCCCGCACTTCATTTTGTGGTTTTTGGCATTTTTTTTGTATAGTTAAACATGTGTATAGAGTAATTTTAACTATTAGCAGTGTGTACCTAATGAAGAGGACCAATACCTCAAAATGCGTTGTACCACCTGCTTTAACAATAAATAAAAAGTTCCTGTTTGACACCAAAGGCTGGTCTTTTGCGCCGCGGGATCATCTCCTCAGCCTCTGGAAATACTTTAACTCCTCAGGGACTCCAGGCACCCCTACGTGGAAGTGTTTGTACCCTTGGCTGCATGACCATCTGACCTTTGGGTTTTCATCACCCTTGACCAAGCCTACATTAGTGTTGTGCCCATCAATTTGCACAACCAGAAAAGGTTAGCCTCTATTTTGGAATTATCAATATACTACGTGTCTGACGTTATTACCCTATGGTGGCCTGTTTCGTTTTTCTTAGAAAAACATTGCCTGTTACACTGACAAACCATCAGAGAGGCAGTTGACAGATTCGTATTCAGAGTCTGGAAAGAACAGCCATCAATGGTGATCGGACATGGATGTTTACTGGTGGCTGGTTTGAGGTCTAACTGTAGATCACAGTCTACTATTTGCTCAGTATTTTTGTATCGCTATCTGTAAACCAAAACCAGGGGTGAAACATACAGAGTCCTGGAAATACTGAGTTCATCCGCAGAACCATCAAAGGAAAAATAAAGCATATATGTAATGCACAGGTACGCCATACTAGGCCTTCCAGTGTTCCATTAACTCCATCCTGCTCCTGAGCATAGAAACTACATGTAACCACAAACCTACAAGTATCTGTGTCCAAATGCTTAGGGGGGCCAAAGCGCGTCATTTTTTTGTAAAAGATTTAGAGCCATTACGGTTTCTCCTTGTAAATGCTGTAGACCTGGATAGTACTGTCTCCCTGTGCAGGGCCGATACACCAGGCAAACCACTTCAGGATGTGGACGAATGATCATTAGTACAATTGTTCATCTCAATACAGTTTCATTTTTTGGCAGCAGAGCAGCCTTGTTGCTCCTGACAGTTTGGTCATTTGTCGGGAGATCAGGCCGCACTTTTTACACCGGGCAATTATTCGGGAACGAACACTCGTTCCCAAGAACTGTCCTGATAATCTGCCCATGTAAACAGGTTCTAAGCAGTGAAAGCAGGACCTTCCTGATAGAAAAGCCACAAAGTATGTTTGCATGGCTCAAATAAAAAGATGAATATTTCATGCAGTGTGTTTTACTAGAAGCTGTGAAACCAGAGAATTATGGTGTGAGAGACTAGACCAGGGATTAGTAACCTTCGGCACTCCAGCTGCTGTGAAACTACAACTCCCAGCATGCAAACATGCTCTACTATTTTTGTAACTCCCACAGAAGTGAACAAAGCATTCTGGGAGTTGTAGTTACTGAACAGCTGGAGGTTGCTGATCCCTGGACTAGACATTTCCTTCATGCTGTGTAAGAAAGTGGACATTGAGTTGCACATCGGCGCTACAATTCCAATATTCTGTTCTGACATAGGAACAGAATACTGGAACCATCGGATCCGGCACACGTCAGACACTCATTCACTATACTGGGGTCTGTCAAGTTAGTGGCGTGAAACAGACAAAATACTTTTTTTTTTTGCAGGATTATGTGAGGGAGGCTCTTGCCGAGACCGCCGCCGATGTGCACTTAGCATTAGGAATGTGAGCGCCGACGTTCATCATTAATAAGGAATAGGACACACTTGTCTGTGGAAATAGAGCATTAACAAAATTTAATGTGTAAAATTGTCAAAAATATATACACAAATAAAACAGTTACAAGGATTAGACACAATGGTATAAAAATGTAACCTTGCTGACAAGGTCTAGGAGAATAGAGTGCACCTTGAATCCAGACTAAAGATCTGGTTCACATTAAGCAAAACTAATGACGACAAGCTTCTTAACAGCTGTTAGTTACTGTGTATTATGTGGCTGTGCTTTATGTAATCGCGAGACATCAGGAGAAAACATAGGAGGTAACACGTGTCTGCATTTAACCTTTATTCAGACTACCCATATGGCAGGAAAAAAAGTTTTTTCTTTCTTAAATGAAAACTTGAGCATGATCCTAAAAATAAAAATCATAAAACAATTGCTGAACTATTTTATTGCTAAAAAAACAGGCGCATGCTTGTACCTCCTCACAGACTAAGACAAGTTTTACAAACACTTGAGCAGTTTACCCAGCCAACGACAGGACACACTACGGTAGAGGGAGAGAGACGAGACGGGGGTCACCCAGCAACCCCACTTGTATTTAACCATTAGCATGCCAGGAATGCTGTAAAAGGGGGAGGACATTTTTTTTCCCATCTCTGCAAAGCCAGGATTTAAAGTGGACCTGTCACCTATATAAAGTGGAGGCCATCATTCACGAGGACGATTCACCAGGAATTTGTGACTCGTGAATTAAGTTTTGACTTGGGCGTCATGCAAATAGGTCGTAGGGAGTCGTAACAGGTCACCCATGCGCTTCTGCCGGGCCCTTCACAAGCAGTAAAGAGATTTCCTTTCTGACCGATTCGACATGAACCAGGCAGAAAGAAAATAATGCCATAATCTGGAGAAATTACCTTTTAGGGGTGAATTACTCCATCATAGGACGCCCCACATGGTTGCACAGGGAGACCTTGTACCGCCGTACGATGGAGCTGGGGTGTCACACGCCTATTGCACTTGGCTCTGCCGAGTCCATGAGACGTTAGAGATGAATTGGGTTTTTAAAAAGCAATAGGTGCATTCACACAGCATTTGCAGCGTAAACTGGAGGTGTATGTCAGCAGAACTACCCGACGGCTGCTTCAAATGCATGCCGCTATATAGGAATATAATGGCACACATGCCCCCACAGACTCCCAAGATAAAATACAGCACAAGGTAGGCTTCTCTGTATAGAATAGCGTAGCCAACTACACTATTCTGTACAGAAGAATAAAATTGTGCAATGTACACCAGCCCAACGACATTCTGTTGGCCTCAATTGGGTCGATGGGGGCCTATGGATATGTTTGACATATATGCCGGGAGCCACCCTGGTGCATAAGTCAAACATCCACTGCAAAGAGTGAATGCTCCCTAACTTGTACAGGCTCCACTGCACGTGGTAAGTACTTTTAGGGTGCCTGCACACTGTGCGAATTATGCAGAGTAATAAAGTACCAGCAAAGTGTATGAGAACGGACAAGTCTCATGCACACGTTTTTTTTTTAATCTTAGATGCAGAAATTGACTTGCATTACGGATTTTGAAACCTGTCGTATGTCAATTGCTTTGTTTCTTTGCGCAGATTTCCCCCTTTAAATGGAGATCTACAGAAACACTGCATCAAATCAGCACCATAAATACTTCAAAACCACAATAGATAGTGTGGATTTGTGTGCATTTTTGTGCAGATTGTCTGCACCGTATGCAGCCACCCTTAGGACTTTTCTTACATAACTGTATAAGGGACAACAAGAAGTGATTACGACCCTTAGATACATTCATGTGTATGACCCCTGCAGTTTGCCTGCTGCTCCCATGTAACAGACTGGTGCGATTCACAGATGTGAACTAGGGGCACCCCGTATGTATGAATACAGTCAGTCATTCAATCCACGGAGACGCGCCCAGCTTCCGAAAATAGAAACTGTTGGGTTATATTCTCAATGACATACCATAAAGAGAAATCCCTCAATAATATCTCAAAAAGAATATTTCAGTTTCTCATCAAAAGAGATATCTGGCAAAATTAAAAAAAAAATATATATATATATATATATATACACATACACATTTCTTCAATACATAAAAGGCACACACACACACACAAAGGAAATACAATACAGATTTGCCATCTTAGAACATGAATCATTTGCAAAATTATTTGGTATATATCAAGCTTCCATAATACAACTGCTCAGGTTTTCATACTGGGGACATATTGTAGTACTACAAAAAAATAAAAATAAATTGACGATGAAATAAAAACAATTATCCTTGGCGCTGGAGTGATTGGCAAAATGTACACAGACGAGTCTGACACCAACATTGAAGAGTTATTGATTAAAGGCATTTTTAAAAAAAAGGGGAGATATAGAAGTACACTGAACACAAATCACCCAGTAGCGGAGTAAAACATGGCCGATACCAACGTGTCCATCCGTTCAGCTTATAGACGGGTTTGCCAACTCGCACATTCACAGATTCTACAGAGAGGACCACACACAGGTACAGTGCAGCAGACCATCAGGAGTACAGTTGCCGGGAACACATCTGAGATATATAGGAGGACACAAACTATGGAAGACAGCCCTAGAGATACAGCATCATCATAATTTAGCTCAGGCAGGCACAACATCGCGCGTCAATGTCTTGTAGTGTTTGGGTCATATCTGCTGGTGATATATACAAGAGACAACATAAAGTAACATCATTGCTGGTCTAATGGTCTAACCTTCTGCTTAGCCACTCAAAGGTTGTAAAGGTAACAACAGCCGCAACCCCCCATATACCATGAAAACAAAATAGAAAAATCCTTTGGTAATTATAATACAAAGAATGATAACAATTTGCAATGCCGAACCAAGTGAAGACGCAACCGATTCCCGCCAACAATCCAACCCACTAGACATTCACGTCACTAGCGCAAAGGAAAGTCGAGACACAACATGGATTCCAGTAAACTATTCACAGGAGAGGAGAAGCCGAGAGATAAGGCCACGATGGATTCAGTTCTTGGTCACTGACAAGAGATGAGGGCAAGGCAGTTTCTTTCTAGAAGCGACAAATAACCAAAAACGGCATATAAAAATACAAGAAAGGCTAATGCCAAGATATATTCCCGCAGATCAGACAAGTCTAAGCTGTGACTGTATTTTTTACTTCATTTGCACCACATATCGAGGATACACATTAGACACAGAGACAACACATCAGATTATAATGCTAGTGAAAAGATAGGATTTTTTTTTTGCTGGTTAATGTCGATAAGAAGCACACCGAGAAGGCACGTGATGCTACGTAAATTAGCAAAATAATGAAATTAGGCTTAGTCAAATGAATGACCTTGTAAGAATGCTTCTTATAATGGGATCTGTTTAGGGACAGGCACAGTGATAGGCAACGCAACCTAAAGTATAAGAAAGGGGTAAAGAACCAAAAGGCAAACAGAGATGTCTACCAGACATGGTCGAGGGCATCGTGCAGTCTTCCACTGCCTTGAGGACAGATACATATGGAAAAAGGGATAGGAAACAAAAGAAAAAAAGATCAGGCTCAGCATCCAATGCCAGAAACCAGGACTATGCTACAAAATCAAGAGAATCCGTAAACGGGTTGACCTAATGAGAAAAATCCTAATCCAGACAAAAAAAAAAAAAAAAAAAATCAATTATTTTACAGCTAAAGGTCATTTCTAATATTGAGTTGTTAAAGGGCATCTATCAGCAGTGTTGCACCTATGACACCGGCTGACCTGTTACATGTGCACTTGGCGGCTGAAGGCATCTGTGCTGGTCCCAAGTTCATATTGGTCCGCATTACTGAGAAAAATGATGTTTTATTATATGCAAATGAGCCTCTAGGAGCAACAGGGGCGTTACCATTACACTTGGAGGCTCTGCTCTCTCTGCAACTGCCCCACCCTCTGCACTTTGACAGGACAAGACGTGATCACATTTACACTGCCTGGCCCTGTTAATCAAATTGCAGAGAGAGCAGAGCCTAATACCCCGTTGCTCCTACAGGCTCATTTTTCTCAGCAATGCGGGCACATATGAACATGGGACAAACACAGATGTCTTCAGCTGCCAAGAGCACATGTAACAGGTCAGCCAGTGTCATAGGTGCAAATCTGCTGACAGATGCCCCTAAAGCAGCCCGGGTACCCTCAGAGTGAGCCGCACTAAGGGGACAACACTAAAATACGTGATGTCGCCACTTCCTGTGAATTGATAATCTGCATTGTGCCCAATATCAGTGTCTGCAGTATGAACCAAGACTAACAGACACTCCCACGGCATACTATTCTTTCTTCTTTATCTCGGTCAATGCCATCCATTTTGCATAGGAGGTCCATCCAGACAATTCACAATCAAGAAGCAGGGTCTCCTCAGCAGCTGACCTATGAAGGGAACTGTTCTAGTGCAGCAACCGTGGGGCGTCACTGAACATCCAGGCTGGTAATGAAAGCGTTTGTGTCAAATCAATAAGACTCCTCTTCAACGATAAGGCTACTTTAGTTGAACCAGTCTCTATTTAGGATAACTATACTTTCAATAGTTATGGTAATCGGTAAAGTACTCTCCTCCACCACTTGATCCAGAAACCTCAACAATACATTACTTCTCATAAAAGCTTCTCACATCCCATTCAAAAAGCTCACTGCCAAGAAGGACTTGCAGTCAGCTTTACAGTTCCCAGGCAGTGGCCACTACAGGCAAAGTGAAGTATTACACGGCAGTCATTCAATGGTTTGTTGGCAGTTGTACGGGTCATAGAGGGGGCACTCCTCTAATATCCAAATGACTGCTTTAATACTACATAGGCGATTTAGTGTAGCCATCAGTACTTGCCACAGACTTATTTGGGAGCTGTTCAGTGATCTCTTATACCTGGAATGGAGATACCCTTGGAGAGCAGTACCATAGTCACAGTGCAGGACATAGCAATGGGTTATGGATCCCAGGTAGAAAGCTCATACATCACACTGTCTTAGGCATCTACTGTCATGACTGGAATAAAGTAGGGGAGGAAAGTGCTTTACTAAGTGCTTAACATGGCTGCTAAATACAAAAAATAAAATTAAAATACGATTTTACACTGACTGCATGATCCTGATAATCTGGTCAGTGCTATCCAGACTTCTATAAAATAACGGACCTCATCCATATACAGCACCATTTGATATCACACCAAAGCTAGGAGGAAAGACTACTCTCTTGCACCCATGTGGTAGGACTGTTTCTATGACTGTTTCTATGAATTTGGAACCTCTTTACAACCTCTATCACATTTGCTATAAATTTTACACATTTTTAAACATGAAAAAGCCTGTACCTACATAGGGGTTCTAGTATCATTTTCGACCCTCATTACGCTCCTATGTAGGAAATGATTGGCACAACAATGTGTTTCTTTCCAAAGTTTAGTGAATGACTGCATTGTTAATGGTCATATTGTTAAAGGCCATGTCCACCGTCACAGCCAAACTTTTTTTTTTATTGCATCTGAAATTTAAACTGAAACAACTGTACAAAAGGTCCTGCAATCTCCTAAAGTTATGGGTTTACAGCTTCTATACAGTTCTACTCATCTCCATGGTAACAGACTACAAACAAGATCAGTGTAGTCTTATTAAGTCCAACTCCCCTTCCATCCATCCTCCATAGTAGGGCCATAGGATCAGACTACTAACAGTTGGTTTACCACAAAAAACATAGGTCTGTATAGGAGCTGTAGACACACAACGATTGATTTGTAATTAGGACTATTTGCAATCTTGCTTCCGTTTTAATTACAAAAGCACTGGGCCAATATCTTGTTCAGTCAAATATCTGGCTTAGGGCTCATTCAGACGACCGTGCCATGTTTTGCAGTCTGCAAATTACGGATCTGCAAAACACGGATGCCGCCTGTGTGTGTGTTCCGCATTTTGCAGAACAGGCATCTGATTATAGAAATGCCTATTCTTGTCTGCAAAGTGGACATGTTCTATCTTTTTTGTGGGGCCACGGAACAGAGCAATGGATGTGGACATCATACGGTGTGTTGTCCTCATCTTTTCTGGCCCCACTAAAATGAATGGGTCCGCACCCGTTCCGCAAAAACGGTGGTGTATGCCGTCACTAAGGGCTCATTCACACAGTCTCATTGGTGGGTATGCATGAGTGCAACTGACCTAGCATAAAATTTGACAGATGGAAATCTGCTTCCAAAGAGTGGGAAATTTTGAATAATTTTTGCACCCAGCAATACAGTAAAGGTTATTTTCAGATACAATAAGCTAATTTCTATCTAAAATAGACCAGGCGGAACATCTGCGGGCTGCACCACTGCGTGTAACAATGCAGCCTATCAATTCACTTAAAAAAAATGTGACATCGAGGGGAGTAGACAGTCAACTGATAGGCTCGCTCAGATTAGTACAAGTACAACCCACAAAATGACTCCCCCCGAACCTTCTAACCAGTGCAGAAAGATATTTGGTAACCTGCTTACTTCTCAGCTTCATCTTATTTTACTGTACAGGTCTTAAAGTCCCATAGCCTAATGCCTGTAAGGCAAAAAAAAAAAAAGCAATAAAAGCCTTAGGGAAAAAAAAATGTAATAAGACACTTAACTTACACTTAATACATGTTATGTACAAGATATAAAAAACCTGAACCTCAAAATGAAAAAGAAAAAAAAAAAATTTCTTTAACGCAAAAAGAATTAAATAAAAAAAAAATCGGTATCTGATGTATGGAGTTGAACGATATGAAAGTGATCGTTTAAATGCCATGTGTACTTTGCATGTATTTTTTGGGGTATTCTGGACCATAAATAGTCTCTATAAATACACCAGCTTTTTAACTGACCAGAGATATTAACTCTTTTCAATAAAAAGCCTGCAAGAAAGAAATTATATATACATTTACATACATGGGGGGGGGGGGGACGACTACCCAGTGTGGGTCTTCAGTTGCTGCTCTTCGAACTATTAGGCATTAGCAATATGAGAAGATCCCTTTCAGCAACAACTGGAAAGCCACGGGTTAACCACTCCTGAACGACATCGAAAACTGGGTATATCAGACAATGACTGAATAGAAAGTACTATTCATACACGCACTTGTATTGCAGGCAAGGTAGAGGCATCTTTTTTTTCCTTTTTTAAAGCTTTTGCACAAACTTCATATAATCTTAAAAAAATTAAAAAAAATGCTGGCCTTTACAAGATTTGACATGCCAAAATAAAATAAAAGATATATAAAATGAAAAAAAAAAAAAAAAAAAAGATTCCAGCCATTGACCAAAAAAAAAAATATATATCTTTTTTTCCTTTTGTAACTGGAAGATTATAATTAGATTACGTCCAAGCTTGGAACCTGATTATACTTTTGAGAAAGGATAAAAAAAAAAAAAAATATTTGGTAACAAAAGTGTACTATATGTCAAAAAAAAAAAAAAAAAAAAGGATGATGAAAATGTACCTTTTACTAAAGCTTATACAAGTTTCTTGGTCCATAAAACTATATTTATGCATTCTAGTTGGAGGTTTCACCTCCGAGCCACATTCTCCATTTCTGGCCATTATTTTTTCTCTTCTTCTGAATGAAAATACGGCTTAAAATAGATTTTCAGTGGTGATTTGTATCTACGTCTTTTTTTTTTTTTACCCATTTATTATTGTGGCTTAAAATTTTTTTTTGCTCGGCACTTGCAAGTTCAAAAGGTTCAGGCAATGTGAACAATTATGGAGAATCAATTTTCTGCTGAAAAGCTCAAAATTAATGTTTGAAATAAAAAAAATAAAAAAAGGGAGAGAAATAAAACTGAAGGAAAAAAAAGTTCATTATACATGTCCTTCCATGTAAAAACTTAAAGTCAGCTGAAGTCCAGGTAACAAAAAAAAAAAAAAAAGTCTGTGGTTACAACACGACGGCTGCTGCATTTGATGGGACATTGGTAGAATTTGTGCTGACACTTGTGTAACTTCCCTCGCTGTTCGTGCTTGGATCGCTGGCTGCCAGGAGGCTCGAGTTGGCCCGCAGGATCGCTCCGGCTGCGCTACAATGAGGCCGAGGTCCAGGCTCTGGGGTGTATGTGAAAGTAAGGCTGGTGGAATAGATTATGCCATCGTTCCGGACCAATGTCACCGGCACCTGCACTGGTTGGCGAACCCACCTCCAGCCCTCTCGGAAAGCGGAAATGTCAGGGACGACACACAACATGCTTTCTGCGCACCTGCGTAGAGGACACAAAAACAGAAGCGTAGTTACAAGAGATTGTCTGTCTTTATAGAACGTTCTTTGCGACAAAGTGGAATGAGGGCGCCTTTCTTTTTCTCACTATGGCATACAGTACCAAGCGATCTGATGGTGTACGACTGCTACATAAACTAAAAAATTATCTGACCAATTAAGGGATGACCTGTCACCTCTCCTGACCGGTTTTAGTAACTACTTGCATCCCCATGTAATAGTAATTCTATTCTTATGAATATATTGTGCCATTCCTCTACTACTCCTAAATGAACAGCATGAATTGCCAGCCGTTACCAGTTAGGGGCGTGTCCGTGCTAAGTGACACTGGCAGCACTTATTGGATAGTGTCGGACGGTGAAGGGACACGCCCCCTACTGGAGCACTCCGTTGGACCTTTCTTGCAGACTGCTAGCAATGCATTTATAATATACAGGAACGGCACGATATCGTCATAAGAATAATCACATTTATATAGCGCCAAAATAGAGAGCTCTGTGGGCGAGAATGAGAGCTTTAAATTGAATCCTATACTATATGAGTAACCAGTGGAAGGATTGCCGCAGGGCGGAGGCATCGGTGTAGTGGTTAGACAGATAGATAAGGCTACTTTCACTTTCTGAGTTTTGCCGTCTGGTTTTGAGATCCGGCGCCCATTAGTTCCAGATATGGTTTCTGCAGTTTCCCATGCCACACACAAACGCAGCTTGCAGCGATTTTGTGTCCGGCGTGGGAACACAACAAAACGGAATTCTGGTGCACTCTGTTCCGCTTTGTTCAGTTTGACCCCATTGACAATGAATGAGGACAAAACTGAAGTGTCGTGCGGCGGTTTTGAGACCCTGTGCTGGATTTCAAGACCGGACAGCACAACTCAGATATGAAAGTAGCCCAAGCCTGGCTAATGCATTCAGGAGAATAGAGTGGAGAGCTGAGAGTCTGGTGAGGCGAGGCCAATTAATAAGAGTTACAGTGATCGAGGCAGGAATGGATCGGGGCAACAATGAGGGGTTTGGTTGTTTCCACAGTAACAAAGGGCGGATTCTAGAGATGTTTTTGAGGTGCAGGCGACATGATAAGGCAAGAGATTAAATATAGGGGGTGAAGGAAAGCAGTGTCAAGTATGACGAAACTTAATTTATTTTTTTGGTCAGTTTTACAGGAAAGGCTACTTTCATACTCGCGTTTTGGCTTTCCGTTTGTGAGATCCATTCAGGGCTCTCAGAAGCAGTCCAAAAAGGGATCAGTTTTGCCCTAATGCATTCTAAACGGAAAATGATCCGCTCAGAATGCATCTGTTTCCTTCCGTTCAGTCACAATTCTGCTCTGGAGGCAGACATCAAAACGTTACCTTTGTCCTCCTGACAAAGCGGAGCCAAACGGATCCGTCCTGGCACACAATGTAAGCCAGTGGGGACGGATCTTTTTCCTGTGACACAATAGAAAACGGATCAGTCCCACATTGACTATCAATGGTGTTCAAGACGGATCCGTCATGGCTATAGAAGACATAATACAACCGGATCCGTTCATGACGGATGCATGCGGTTGTATTATTGTAACTGAGGCGTTTTTGCAGATCCATAACGGATCCATAAAAAAAAAACGCTAGTGTGAAAGTAGCCTAAGATGGGATGCAGCAGGGAACACTATGCAGGCTCCTTTTTCTGTTCTGTTGAACAGGATCCAGACCAATACTGGTTTCTACAGAACCAAAGTCGTCAAAGGCAATAGGAATAACCATCCCGGTCCTCTGGTCTCCAGAAGGAAATAGGTTGTAATGTTTGGATATAATCCCAGTAGTATTAAATTAAAGAGAAGCTGATGCTGCTATGTAAATTCATGTGCCACCCCAAATACAGTTTTGTACCCGGGGCTAGAGTTCTGCTCACTAAAAGTGCCAAACAGGGAGACTGAAAAAAAAGTAGTACGTGTATAACACACCACCGAAAAGGAGCATCTCAAAATGTTCTGCATCAGGATAGAACAGCACTTTATGACTGATGGAACACAGAGCTACAGAAAATACATGAAATAAAAAGTCAAACGTACCTATACATTGTCTCTGCCTCCACATCCCCAAACCAAACTCGCAAATTTGGCGTGAAGTTCTGACCTGTTAGTTCCAACATTGCTACATCTCCACCTCCATTCAGCTGCAAGACAGGGACAGAATAAGTGTATTTCTTCAAACTTTACAGATACCAAACCTAAATAAACAGCTGAGAAATGATATAATATATATATATTAAAATACTGCAGTTTTCTGCGTGCCAGCTTTGCTGTGTAGATTGGGACAGTAGTAGGACTGAAGACCAGTTCTACTGTGCTGCTGGAGGCCTGGATAATGTCCGCATCAGTTCTGCAATGTTGCAGATAGGATGTGGACCCATTCATTTCAATGGGGCGCAAAAGATGCGGACAGCATACCGTGTGCTGTACGCATCAGTATATCTGTTTCGTGGCCCCGCAAGAAAGAAAAAAGAAAACAAAAAAAAAAGAAAAGAACATGTCCTATTCTTGTCCATATTTGTGAACAAGGATAGGCATTTCTATCATGGAGAAGGATTTTCTGTGCTGCAAAATGCACATGGCCGGTATCTGTGTTTTGCGGATAAGCAATTTGCGGTCTGCAAAAAAGGATACAATCCTGAGAACGAGCCCTTAGGCAGGACACTAGCACTCCGCACATCTCCCCCATCATTCCATAGTCTATGGGGAAGGGGCCATACTCCATTATATCCCATAGACTGCAATAATCAGACATTTCTCTGTTAATTAAACCTCACTCATTGCAGCAGCCACAAAGCACGCCCCCACCCCGTACTGTCTGAACAGGAAGTTTGTGTGTAGGCAGATTAAAGCAGAAATCCCCTTTTGTTAGCAGAGGAGTCTGATCTATCAGTAATTCAGTTTCATCTAACACAGAGTTTCGGTTTTCCATTATGAAAGGTGACTACGGTCGTTTACACCCCAGCACTGTAATCTTCACCATCAGCCCTGTACTTCCATTTCTGTACAGTATTCATGTAGCCCCATTTAACGGTCAGCTGCTGGAGCATCTTCTTATAAGACCCTGCATTGTGATGTTTCTCTGTTATTCCCCCTGGAAAAGTATACATTAATATACAAGCGTGTTATTATTCCCCTTATCAATAGTGTGTGTACACGGTGTGCTGATGACTGGATCAGATTGTGTCAGTTCATACACGTCCAGGAAGAGCAGCAGATCCACAGGTTAAAGAAAAAAAAAAAAAAAGTTGCAAGGAATCCAAGTTTCTTTATGGTATCCCCATCTGGAAGAGCTCGGCATACACACAGGCTATGCCATAAGTGTCCTCCAAGAACGGGGTCCTGTCTCAAGGCCTCTGTGAAAGAAAAGGTGGCCACACATGGGTGCTTCTGTCCATTTTTATATCTTTTTTTTTTACAGATGTTCCGAAAATCACACTATTGGCTCCAGATGGGAATAACCCTTTAATTTCTAACCCCCAAAATGTCATATCTGAGATTCTTATGCACAGTGAGGCTGCAATCACATGTACAATTTTAATTCCGTTTTTTGAGCCAAACGCAAAACTGAGTGCAAAACAGGAACGTGCGACTCCAACCTGCTTACATGCCCTTCAATTTGGATCCATGTTCTGCTTTTGCCTCAAAAAAAAAAAAAAAAAAAAAAAAAAAAGACCGCACCCAGAACACCATGTATGAATCCAGCTTAATATAGCGTAGTATAAATGACAAAGATTTGGTGCTAGGAATGAGACTGAGAGTCTACGCAGATTAACCTTTCCCAAACAAAACCTCTAATGACAAATCCTGAGGGGACCTGGCCAAAATTTTGGCACCCTGATCTGGAGCTGCCAAGTGTGTGCTTCAGTTTCTCACACAGAAGCAGCTGTAGGACAGCTATACTGACTCGCATGGCACCATTTTTTGTCACTCTGCGCTCCTCCCATTGCCCTTACCATACAGTGACTATTTCTGTAAACCAGTCTTCTCGGCAGCTGGTACCAGAGTTTTTAGATATTTAAAGGGGTTTTCCAGACTTAATATTGATGACCTATCTGTCACGCTTCGGTGTGGGAGGGAAACACCACACCGAGCAAAGAATGGAAGGAGTGAACAGGGAATCAGGCCTGAGAACTAGGGAAGGAAAATGGACACCTCCTAGTGAAAACCCTAACCAAAATCCTGACTGACTACCAGTATGAACAGACCCCAAATGTAGGTGAGTTCATACGCAGGAATACCTAGAGTCCTATCTAGCCCTATAGGACCCTGGTACTAATGGCAGGGACGAGACTACCTGTTCATCCAAAAGGAAGGACAAACAGGAGTCTCCTTCAGGCCTAATACAAACAATAGGGAAATGCAACACACAGAACCAAAACAGAATACAAAAAGGGAAAGGAAAGACTTAACTTCAAAGGAGCAATGGAAGCACCAGGAACTCAGCCGAGATCCAACCACAATCTAGCCAAAGGTCCAAACAGAAGCTATAAACCACATAGCATAATGGGAGAAGCAACTATAAATAGAGAAGGTTAAATGACCCCAATAGCCACACTTGGGGAAAGAAGATGGGGAGAGCACCAGAAACACTGACGTCATTTGATCCAAATGGAAAACATGTCAGATCAAACCACGTGTTTCCAGTCTCAGCGATCTACTGCCACCTGTCAAGCGAACGTCCTTGACACTATCCATAGGATAGGTCATCAATATCAGATGGGCGGGGGTCCAACACCCAGCACCCCGCCAAGCCGGTGTATGAATACTGCAGTCTCCATTCTCTTCCTGCTTGCTGTAGATATAGAAGCGACGAGCAGGAAGACAGACAGGAGACAGCACGCGCCCTCTCTTCCTACAAACTGATATTCCTCCTCCTCAATAATAAAAGCCTGGAAAACCCCTATAAAGGCTTTATTATACAGCCGAAGATGCTGACCCTGAAGAGTATTTCTGTTCAATGGAAGTCCTGAGGAAGTGTGTTGACGCGAAACGGCCGTCGCCACCTGTGGTACCTGTGTGGCGCTCTGCACCCCTGCTGCAATGGCAGTCTTTATTTTCATCCAAAACATATATTTGGACAATATGGCGAGTGCCCTCGTTACTCTTACATGTTGGAGTATTTCTGTTCAATATTCTGAAACTGAGCATTAAACATCGGAGTATTAGAGATACTTGAAACCCATTCCCCAAAGCAGTCTTACCTGAAGACTTTCTACGACAGGCACAGGGGTTACGGGTGCGTGTACTGGCCCCATGCCTTCATAGAACGTGTATTCTGCCTTATCCGTGCTAATGATTGTCCACGAAGCACCGTCATTTATCATCTCTTTGTTTGGCTCTTTGGGACATGGAGTGGCCTTATGGAGAAAAAAAAACAAAACTATTTCACAGTCAGATACACAAAACGTTCGACAGCCGCAGAGTCGAAGGTAAGTGATGAGAACACAAGGCATCAGCAAGACCCTTGGTCCATGGAGGCAGGCTTGCTGGAACATAGCGTGGTAGTGGACCTGTAAGGTATATTTTCAGTCGGTATATTACAGCTCCACCTACGTACATGATTTTTACTGACGGGTAAGGCTTTATCTTGTGAATGCATTTTTTGATCAAATATTTGTTATACTGTCCCAGTGGGAGTTTGCATCTGTTAAATTATAGTGTGAAAATGAAATATCAGCCCAGCTAAGAAAAAGTGCACAAACTGGGGTCTCCCAACAAAGATGCTGCCACTATTTATCCCTGTAAAATTTTAGACAAAAAAATAAAAATAAAAAAAAAAGAAAAACCGCTTTTTCTTGTCATTAGTTTTTTTTTTATCTTTAAAGGAACACTAGAGAAAATGCACCAAAAAACAAAAATAAATAAAACTTCCCTTCATCTCACTTAGCCTACATGCACACAGCAGTGTTTTTTTGCGGCCTCCGTTCCGTTTTTTTGCGGATCCGATGGTTTCCAATTTATTTCTATGGATCCGTTAAAAAGGCGGATGCCTCTTCCGTTGCCTGTCCGCGTCCGCATTTCACGTCCGCAAAAAAATATTGCATGTCCTATTCTTGTCTGCAAAAAACGGTTTGCGGACCCATAGAAGTCAATGGCTCCGCAAAAAATGCAGATGACCAACAAAAGCCAGCCGTTTGTCATTCGCATCCGTTTTTTGCAGATGGTCGCTTGGAAACCAGGGCACTTGTACAGGTACTTTAGGAAACTTGTTCAAGCCTTCCGTTTGTTTTTTTGCGGATCCGCAAAAAGAAAAAAAAACGTAAGACACACAGAAACACAACCTACAAAATTTGCGGACACACTGAACGGATGTGGATGTGAAAAAAAATAAAAGGAAGACAGATCCGGGATTTGCGGACAGCAAAAAACAACTGTTGTGTGCATGTAGCCTTAAACTGAGAAATATATCAAGGGAATCTTCTCTGTTTCCCAGGAGCCCAGCCAGGTCCACACTCCTCCTCCTCACTCTCTTGTGTCTGGCTATAAGACAACCTGAAGGAGCAGCAGCATTCCCCCTACCATCCACCGACCAAAGATGGAAGAGATCAGCAGGAGAATTCTACAAGACTGTGTGAGGATCATGCAGAAAACGCTCCTTTTTCATTTCCATCTTAAGGCCCAGTTCACACGTCAGAGACTTGGTTAGTCATTTCCATCAGTGACTGTGTAGCTCCACTTCTGGTTTTGGCTCACAGAGATCAGGTCTAATGGAAAGATTGGCATCTGCTCTGTGTTAATAACTTACTCCTGTTTTTGGCTCACAACCACGGATGGAAATTATTGACCAAAACACTGAAGTGTGAACTAGGCCTTAGCGTTCCTAACTTGTCAGAATATTTACCAAAAGTTGTAGGGAGGGCGGTTACCGAAGAAAGAACAGAAGCTATTGCAGGAGAAGCTATAAGGCGAACACTCACTTGAAACTGGATTATTCGTTCCTGAGAAAGGCATAGGTACATTCTCTCTGTGTCCTTCAGGTAGAACGCACACTTGTGGAGCTGAGAAACCGGATCATCTGCATCTAACAAGGCCGTCTGTTTATCCACCTTCCGGATAATCTGCCAAATACGATACACGAGACACACGTGACAATGGTATTCTAACAAACTCCAGATGAAATGTGATAAAGGGAGTCTGTAAGCACGTTTATGGCTACCAAGCTGCTCCTAACCTACTGCAAGGACCTAGGAACATGTCCAAACTGCAGCGAGCATACAGTATGTGTCAGGCACCGATCTCAAACAGGATGGTATAAGGCTGTGCAATGTCAATTAATCAAGGGATAGGGGTTATGGGCATGTCTACCACACCATCGGAGCATTTACATACAGAATTACTTTTGTTGTCTTGGCTATGAAGGTGGTGTCCATGAATGTGTTGACAGGAAATAAATGACTACTTACCAGCCTAGGGAGTGCCATGCCCGTAACCGAACATACAAGTTTCACCGTCTGGCCATAATGTATGTAACCATCGCGCACTGTGAATTCCTCTCCTTCGGATTCTTCATCGTCCACTAGAGAAACCACACAGAAATCTCTTACAGCCCCAGGAGATGGTTATGTAACGTCAAGCATTACTAGCACCCGTTACGTCAGGCGAAGCTAGGACCAAAACACAAAGCTGCACTTACAAAGATGGATGTAGAAAGCTCCCCACTGTTGCGAACTGGCGTGGAAATTTCCACCTTCGACGTGCAAATATCTTGTACTGACCGTCTGTGATCGCAGGCGGTTGAACAGTGCCACTTTTGTCCCTGATGCAATACATACTGCAAGAGAGAACATGTCCCAGAAATTACAGCACAGCCGATGAAATACTGCAGACTATTAGGCCTCTTTCGCACGAGCGTGGTGGATTGGCTGAGGATGCGTTCAGTGAAACTCACACTATTTTTCAAGCAAGTTCAGTCAGCTTTGTCTGCGATTACGTTCTGTTTTTTTCTGTGTGGGTGCAGTGCATTTTTCACGCGCGTGATAAAAAACTAAAGGTTTACAAACAACATCTCTTGGCAACCATCAGTGAAAAACGCATTGCACTTGCTTCCAGATGCAATGCGTTTTTCACTGAAGCCCCATTGCAAAAACGCAGAATATAGAACATGCTGCATTTTTCACGCAATGCAGAACTGATGCATTGAAAAAAAAAAAAAACGCTCATGTACACAGACCCATTGAAACGAAAGGGTCAGGATTCAGTGCACGTCACGCATTGCACCTGCGCGGGAAACCTCGCTCGTGTAAAAAAGGCCTTAGACTTTAACCACAGTCCGCTAGCACATAATACCTTTATAATGAGTGACTTTTTTGCG
The DNA here is from genome assembly GCA_033119425.1 of Bufotes viridis. Classification (NCBI taxonomy): domain Eukaryota; kingdom Metazoa; phylum Chordata; class Amphibia; order Anura; family Bufonidae; genus Bufotes; species Bufotes viridis. The sequence goes on along the minus strand of CM065589.1, from coordinate 562,885,552 downwards.
AACATCTGGCTTAAAGAGGACCTTTCATCCAGGAAAAAATATGAACCAAGTATGCCGACATGGAGAGTGGCGCCCAGGGATCTCCCTGCACTTACTATTATCCTTGGGCGCGTCGCTCCGTTCTTCCGGTATTGGCTCCGGTAACTTCGCTCACTTGGTTCTACTAGGCGGAGACTGCCCTTGTTCTCCTGGACGTCTCCAAACCTCCCAGGCTGTGAGCTCTGCGCTGCGGGAGATGGAGACGACCAGAAGAACCAGGGCAGTCTCCGCCTAGTAGAACCAAGTGAGTGAAGATACTGGAGCCAATACCGGAAGAACGGAGCGACGCCCAGGGATAATAGTAAGTGCAGGGAGATCCCTGGGCGCCGCTCTACATGTGAGCATACTTAGTTCACATTTTTTTCCCTGATAAAAAGGTCCTCTTTAAGGATCACATTAACCACCTAACTGTTTTGGCCAAGCTCAGCTCCGGCTGTGGGAAAAGTACTTAATTGTTCTGCCGGAGCTGGGCTCGGGCAGAAGTGGAAGGGGGCTGCTTTAGCTGCTCATATCTCATGATTGGTATCAGCTAGAGACATGGTCTTGTTTGAAAGCTGGTATTCCAGGCTTCCATACAAGACCAAAATGATAGCATTAGCCCAAGATAAGGAGGAGATATCACTGTTAGAAATCAAGTCGGCAATAATGGCTGGTAAAACCTGCTTTTACTTTCATCTGCATCCCGATTTCTAACAGTGATATCGTCCCAAGTACCAAAGATGTTGCTGTCATTCTGTTATTATTTGAAAGCTTGGAAAGCCCTCATCTCTAGCTGCTACCAAATCAGAGATATGAGCAGCTAAAGCAGCACTCCCTGTCAGTCTGGAGGAGGAGGAGCAGCTGCAGGTACTGACCCACATAATAAAGCTGTTATTTTTACCACACACTGAACACCATAAATAAATTCCACAAAATGTCAAAATTGCAGTTTTTTTTTTCTTCCCCCCTAAAAATAAATGAATAAGTTATTTATTACACTATATATATACACCACAAATTGGTTCCTAGAAAGCTTACAACTCATCCCACAAAATAAAGAATGAATTTAGAAGATTTTATTTTATTTTTTTTACAAAAAAAAAAATAAAAAAAAAAAACACAAAGAAAATATTATAATATTTTTACATTTTTGAGAGGTTTTTCCAATTTTAATGTGACTGTTAGGAGGTTAATACATACACACCAAAGTCTAGTGGGGTCATTTCTCAAACTGGTGTAAAGTAGAACTGACTTAGATGCCCATAGCGACCAATCAGATTCCACTTTTCATTTTCCAAAAGAGCTGTGAAAAATGAAATCTTATTGGTTGCTATGAGCAACTCAGCCAGTTCTACTTTACACCAGTTTGATAAATGACCCCATAGGTTCCCATGGAAATAAACCGGGCATAAAACCACAGTCCCAGCTGACATGATAGAGAAATATTACTGACGACTGAGCCACCGTGATGTCCACGGGCTTTTAATTTAGTACACACGTATTGTAAGCATTTACATGACAATATCAAAACTTCCATTAGGGTATGATCACACAGCAGTAGAAATCCAAGGCTGACCCTCATATCTCTGCATCTTGCATGCCGCGGGTTCGCCCGCACCACCTTAAAGGGAATAAAGGGAATGTGTCATCAGAAAATGACCTATTGTTTAAATCACGTTTTTTGTTAAAAAAAATAAAAATAAAATTTAGTTTTTTTTTTTCCATGTCACTATGTAAAAAAAAAATAAAAAAAAAATCCTAAAATCATGCAGTTTTCCCACTGACCACTAGTTATAAAAGATTTTAAAACTTCCTGTTCTGTACAGGTCATTTTTCAGCAGTCATCACATCATCATCATTACAGCAACAGACGTCACCTATGTATAGGTAACACAGGATCCACCGTTATCCACCGTGATATCAGAGCTTGCCCCCTCCTGACCTCTGCACAGGTCACAGAGATGGTCTACAAAACTCTCCCATAGAAGCCCCGACTAGTCTACTGTCTACTATGTGGATGCTCCCAAAGAACGAGAAGTCTTATTAGGCTTAGTGGCCAGTGCGAAAAATGCAAGATTTTAGGATTTTTATAAAATATAGTATAGTGCAATGGAAAAAAAAAAAAAAAAATTTATATATATATATATATATATATATATATATATATATATATATATATATATATATATATATATATATATATATATATAAATAAAAAGTCTATGATAAAAACTTGATTTAAACAAATAGGTCATTTACTGATGATGCATTCCCTTTAACCCCTTAAGGACTCAGCCCTATTTCACCCTAAGGACTCGGCCATTTTTTGCAAATCTGACCAGTGTCACTTTATGTGGTGATAACTTTAAAACGCTTTTTCTTATCCAGGCCATTCTGAGATTGTTTTTTCGTCACATATTGTACTTCATAACAGTGGTAAAATAAAGTCGAAAAATTTCATTTTTATTTATAAAAAAAATACAAAATTTACCAAAAATTTTGAAAAATTAGCAATTTTCCAAGTTTCAATTTCTCTACTTCTATAATACATAGTAATACCACCAAAAAAAGTTATTGATTTACATTCCCCATATGTCTACTTCATGTATCGATCATTTTGGGAATGCTATTTAATTTTTTGGGGACGTTACAAGGCTTAGAAGTTTAGAAGTTTAGAAGAAAATCTTGAAATTTTTCAGAAATTTTCAAAAACCCACTTTTTAGGGACCAGTTCAGGTCTGAAGTTACTTTGTGAGGCTTACATAATAGAAACCACCCAAAAATTACCCCATTCTAGAAACTACACCCCTCAAGGTATTCAAAACTGATTTTACAAACATAATTAATCCTTTAGGTTTTCCACAAAAGTCAATGGCAAAAGGAGATAAAATTTCAGAATTTCGATTTTTTGAAAATTTTTCCATTTCAATCCATTTTTCCAGTAACAAAGCAAGGGTTAACAGCCAAACAAATCTTAATATTTATTCCCCCGATTCTGTAGTTTGCACGAACACCCCATATATGGTCGTAAACTGCTGTATGGCCAAACGGCAGGGCGTAGAAGTAAGGGAACGCCATATGGTTTTTGGAAGGTGGATTTTGCTGGACTGTTTTTTTGACACCATGTCCCATTTGAAGCCCCGATGCACCCCTAGAGTAGAAACTCCATAAAAGTGACTCCATCTAAGAAACTACACCCTTCAAGGTATTCAAAACCAGTTTTACAAACTTTGTTAACCCTTTAGGTGTTCCACAAGAGTTATTGGCAAATGGAGATGAAATTTCAGAATTTCTATTTTTTGTTACCTTGTCTCAAAACAAGTGTAATATAGAGCAACCAAAAATCATAGTTACCCTAAAATAATACCAACAAAACTGACACCTTATCCCGTAGTTTCCAAAATGGGGTCACTTTTTGGAGTTTCTACTGTAGGAGTGCATCAGGGGGCTTGAAATGGGACATAGTGTCAAAAACCAGTCCAGCAAAATCTGCCTTCCAAAAACCATATGGCGTTCCCTTCCTTCTGTGCCCTGCCGTTTGGCCATACAGCAGTTTACGACCACATATGGGGTGTTTGTGCAAACAAGAGAATCAGGGCAATAAATATTGAGTTTTGTTTGGCTGTTAACCCTTGCTTTGTTACTGGAAAAATTGATTAAAATGGAAAATTTGCAAAAAATTGCTGTTTTGGGACTGTTTTTATTTTTGCTATTTACATTGTTGAAGTGACAGGTTAGATTGTGTGCTATTTCTATAGAGCAGGTTGTTAGCGGACGCGACAATACCAAATATGACTACTTTTTAGGGGTTTTGTTTCAGTTTTACATAATAAAGCATTTTTGAACAAAATTATTTTTAGTGTCTCCACATTCTGAAAGCCATAGTTTATTTTTTATTTTTGGGCGACTGTCTTATGTAGGGGCTCATTTTTGCGGGATGAGATGGCGGTTTGATTGGCACTATCTTGGGGTGCATATGACATTTTGGTCAGCTTGCTATTACACTTTTGTGATGTAAGGTGACAAAAATGGCTTTGAAGCAAAAATCATGTTTTAGTCTGAGAAGCATATTTTTTATTTTTTGGCCAATTGTTTTAGGTAGGGGCTCATTTTTTGCGGGATGAGATGGCGGTTTGATTGGTACTATTTTGGGAGGCATACGCTTTTGATCGCTTTGTATTACACTTTTAGTGATGTAAGTTGCCCAAAAATAGCTTATTTACACCATTTTTGGTTTTTTTATGGCGTTCACCTGACGAGTTCAGTCATGTGATATTTTTATAGAGCAGATTTTTACGGACTGGGCGATACCTAATATGTGTAGTGTATTTTATTTTTTTAATTTTATTCAGTGATATGTGTTTTCATTTCATTTTTTCATTTTCATTTTTTTGACCCAGACCCACTTGGTTCTGAAAGATCCAGTGGATCTGGTGTCTGTATAATACAGTACAGTACACTATATAGTGCACTGTGCTGTATTTTGTACTTTAGAAAGTCTGAATAGACCTTTAGCAGGTCTATTCAGACTTTCAGCACCATGGAGACAGGACGCTTCTGAAAGCGTCCTGTCTCCATGGCAACCATCACCCGCTGCCATAAGAGGGCAGCGGGTGATTGAAGCAGAAGAGTGGAGCCCCTCCCTCTGCGATCCCATCCTGTTGAGGGGCTGCAAAGGCACAGCAGCCCCCGATGGGAGAGGGAGGAGCTCCCTCCTGTTAACCCTTCCATACCGCGGTCCGTACGGACCGCGGTACGAGAAGGGTTAAACGGCTGGCATCTGATCAAGCACAGATGCCAGCCGTTTCTATCAGAGTGTCAGCAATGTGCTGACACTCTGATAGACCCACTAGACACCAGGGATACATAACAGAGGAGGCGGGCGGGGATCGCAATCGCGATCCCGCCCGCCCGCACCGCCTCCCGCCTCCCGCAACCACCCCCTGCACCCCGCAGCCACAATATGATTGGGGGCTGCAGGGGGTTAAAATAAACACATTGGGGGCATTAACCCTCTGATCCCGCGGTCACAGACCGCGGGGATCAGAGATCACATAAAGCTGCAAACCGCAGGTCTGAATTGACCTGCGGTTTGCAGCGATCGCCGATATGGGGGTCACAAGACCCCCTGGGCATTGTAACAAGGTACCTGCTGAATGATTTCAGCAGGTACCTTGTTCCGATCACTGCCGGCTGAGCAGCAGTGATCGGAACTACTCATGACGTACCTGTACGTCATGGGTCCTTAAGGACTCGGAAACCATGACGTACAGGTACGTCATGCGTCCTTAAGGGGTTAAAGGGGCTGTCCACTTTTTACTACTGATGACCTATCCTCAGGATAGGTCATCAATATCAGATCAGCGGGATCCGACACCTGGCACCCCCCGCCGATCAGCTCTTTGAAGAGAAAGCAGTGCTCATACCAGCACTGCCCTCTCTGCTCTGTTTACCTGCTCACCGCAGTGGTGAGCAGTGCAATTACAAGAATGGCGTTCCCATTCACTTCTAGGGGATGGCTGTCTGTTCAAGTGAATACTACAGAGTCGTCGTCAACCAGCTGATCGGTGGGGGTGCCAGACTCCCACCGATCTGATATTGGTGATCTATCCTAAGGGTAGGTCATCAATAGTAAAAAAAGCAGACAACCCCTTTAAGGTCCATTCAGTGGGGAAAACCAACATGCAAACACCCGCCACAGCCAACAGTGGTTCCGCACAGACTTGGTCTGAAAACCTGCATTGAAATCATCCAAATCCTATTAAAAGGAAGCGCCGACTTACGTTGACAACAATGGAAGGCATATATGTGCGATTCTTTGCAGAGAAATCTAGAGACCAAATCCGCTGTGTAAATGAGCCCTTAAAGGGGTTTTTGTTCACTGCTAAAACTTTTAGAGGCAAGAAATTGCATAAAAGCAACAATATAACCAATACCGACCCAGTTACATCCCCCGCAGCTCCAGCGCTTCCCATCAGTTTCTGTGTGCAATACAGCAGCAATGACCTGCCTGTCAAACCACGTGACCACTGCAACAAATCTCAGGGTTCAGTGGTCTTGTACCGCACATAGTGGCTGAGGTGGTCATTGTGTAGACAGGCATGTCTGCAGTAAACTATACAAAAACTCGCAGGGACCACAGGAGCGGTGGTAATGAGCAGCAGATTTAACAGGCGAGTATTGGCCATTTGTTTTAATTTACCTGGAAACCCTTTTAAGAATAAGAATTAACACCATCTTTCATAATCCACCGCCCCGGGTTCTGAGCGGAGAGAACGTATCAGACAAGCAGATGAAAGAGTGGTCCCTCAAGATCCCCATGTCCATGCCTGTAGTGGTGGTCTAGCAGCTCCTCTTTAAAGAGGACCTTTCACCGGTCCAAAGTTTGTTAGGTAAAGCTATGAATGCGCTCAGCTCATATACTGGAAGGTTGCAGGATATGAGCTGAGCGCTACGATTGGCCAGCGCTCCAGCCTGGGAGAAGGAGACGCCCAGGGCAAAAGAGGAGGTCTCCTCTCACGGCAAAATTACCAGCAGCGCGTGAGCCGGTACCGGGGGCTACAGCGGACGAACGGAGCGGCACCCAGGGATACAAGTAAGTGCAGAGACATCCCTGGGTGCCGCTCTGCATGTACATAGCTTTCACTAACAAACTTTGGACCGGTGAAAGGTCCTCTTTAAAGGTACAGTGTGGTACTACATGCTCTGTACTGCCCCCTGTCTGTACCAGGATGAGCTGCTCCATTTTATTTTTCTGGTACATCAATGTACTATGCAAGATCCTGAAGAAGTTCCTGTCCTCACCACAGAAAGGGATTTTCATCTTCTAGCAGATATTCCTAACTGTTATATAGAACGGCTTGCTTTATATGTCTTGGGTTATCTTCTTATTTTTCTTAAAACTTTACTTTTTTTCTAAATTTAAGAATGACATTTTTGGGCTTTGGAGACAATGGTTTCAACATAGAATGGTCGTCGTGGAACCAACTCAAGGGACCACCATTTACAAGGATCCGGACTTATGGTGGAGATACTTACAGTCTGCATTCTTCAGCGACTGCTTCTTTTTCGATGGCTTCGAGATGACCTTGATACGTTTGCTGAGGAACACACCAATGTCGTCACTATTCCCGTAGAACATTTTCACCGATAACATGAAGTGCTTTCTCTTGTCCGAGTCAGATATGTACAGGGTTTTGGCAGTGCAATAGTTCTGGAGGGAGAAATTAGCACATTTAATAAAAAATGAAATAAAATATGTAACATCCTACATAAAGCAGATGCCTCTAGTGTAGAATGATCTCCAGTCCAACGCTTTTCCTGTGTGATATCAGGGGACCTTCTAACGACTCTGTTCTGAGAGCTTTATACCCCGTGGATCTTTCACAGAACTGACTCATGCAGCATTTTAAGAGCGCACTATCTGCATTTACAGTTCTCCATTGTGTCCGGCCCTAAAGAAAAGGATTTTAGATCACGGAGCTGCTCATCCACCAGAGCGCTGCATGCTACAGCAACGAGAAAGGCTTGGCTTGTGGCTACTTTCCGCTTCTATATCACATCAGTGTCTGCTTGTAGTCATCAGGGCGACCCTATATCATATGTAAGAGGGTAAAGCTGCCAGCAAGAGGACCGGCCCCACTATCGACACGTAGGTCTTAGTAAATACTCGTCTTCGCCATGAAATAATAATGGAGCATCTTTTCCCATAACTCTGCAGTGTGCCATTTCTCTCTCACAACTGGGAATTACCATTAACCTTTCACAGTCCCATCGGATTAGCAGGCGTCTGACCCTCCGCTGATCGGCTGTTCTGCAGTAGCTCCGGGCGTCAATCCTGGAATTACAGCTCTGTGCATTGTGTGTAGTGGCCCCTATTCACCTCAATGAGTAAGCAGCTCTGTCCACTACACACAAGGGTGGGAGCCGATTGGCAGACGTGCAGGACCCCTGCCGATCAGATACTGAAGGCCTATCCTTAGGACAGTCCATACATAAAAGAATCGGAAAGCCTCTTTTAAAAAGGCTGTTCCCCTACACAGTCTAACATTGTCCAAACATTGACCTGGTGTCTGATTTTTAAAAGGGATTTTCAGAGTTTTTCTTTTTTTAACTGATGACTAGAGATCAGCGAATTTCCACTTATGAAATTAGTTCACACTTCGTTTGGTGATAAAAGCAGAATTGCTTTATGGATTCCGTTACTACGGACCATAACGCAATTCTATGACGGAGTGCCTTTCGGCATGTGCGGAACTGTGCTTGGTGGGCATAGAGGAGGCCGTGGCGCTACTGCGAGAGACAGTGCCTTCTCAAACTGCTGATCAGCAGGGGTCCCAGGTGTCAGACCCCCATTGATCAGATACTGATGACAGAAGATAGGTCATCACTAAGGACTCTCAGAAAACCCCTTTAAGGTGCATACCATATTGATAAAGGGAATGGTAACGACCAGTTGGCCATACATTGATACCCTTACAGGAGGAACAGTCCAACGCAGACAGTCTGGTCAAGAGAGCTGCAGGTCCTGTTAAATTTAGACAACTTTGCAAAAAGACTCACGTAATCCGACATCTACCCAAGGAGTGAGCGGAAAGTCTTCTCCTCTATGACTACTTTACCTTTCCTTCCAGGTTCAGCTGCTGCATCTCTTGCTCACTGTTTCCGATGCCAATGAAGGCACAAGGCTGGGACTCCTGCTCAGAGCAGCCATCTCGCTCCATCTGTTCTTTCTTTTTCTTCCATCCGCTACCCATGAGATAGACACAAGGGGGAGGGCAAAAGAACCTGTAAGGGGTTAAAAGTAGAGTGTTAATAATCAGAAAGGCAGTCTGCATCAGATCCAAGTCCAAACTTGGGCAAGTCGTGACGCAGAAGCAGGAATATCCGTGACTGGGCAGAATTGCTGATTCTTGGATAGTGGGGTGGGGTGGGATGTTTGCGGGGACTACGTCGGTGGGCAAACCCGCCTCACTGGCCACATTTACTAATGCATATGCTCCTAGATTCTGGTGTAAATTACACCCATAGCACAGTTTTAGGGTACATTCACACAACTGTATGCATTTGGCGGTCTGCAAAACACAGATCAGTAACGTACAGATGACGTTCATGTGAGATCCGCTTTTTTGCTGACCCATTGACTTCTATGGATCCGTAAACCGCATTTTGCAGCCAAGTACAGAACATGTTCTATCCTTTGCGGAAGAGACATATGGATGTCTTCTGTGTGCTTTCCCCATCCGTTCCACAAAGGACAGAACGGAAGCTTCTCTTGGCGGCAAACTGCACTGAAGTCAATGGGTCTGCAAAAAAAAAAAACAAAAAAAGAACGTATGCAACACGTCATCTGTATTTAGTGGATCAGCTTTTTTTCGGACCTCAAAATACCTATGCCTCTGTGAATGCCGCCTTGGGCTTGGATACATTATCTGCGCCAACAAAAGGTGCGGCTTACTAGAAAAGGGTGCAACTGCATGGAAATGGGGCAGGGCATAATACGCACCATATTGTGCCGGAAAAGCACCACAATTCTGTCGTAAAATTGTATCTTGAAGTAAGCCAAAAAATAGGTTGTGCGCCTATCCATGCACCAGATGTATCATCAGGCCTGAGCCCCTGTGATATTTTATCTAATCTTAAAGGCGTTCTGCAGGTATTTTAAACTGATGATCTATCTTCCGGATAGATCATCAGCATCTGATCGGCGGGGGTCCGACACCCGGGACCCCTGCCGACCAGCTGTTTGAGAAGGAAGTGACACTGGCAGTAGCGCCGTGGCCTTCTCGCTGTTTAGCACAGGCCCAGTGACGTCACGACTAGTATCACTGGCCTGGGCTAAGCTTTATTCCAGTGAACAGAGCTTAACCCCGCCCAGGCCAGTGATGCTAGTCGTGACATCACTGGGCCTGCGGTAAACAGCAAGAAGGCTGCGGCACTACTGCCAGTGTCGCTGCCTTCTCAAACAGCTGATCAGCGGGGATCCCGGGTGTCTGACCCCTGCCGATCAGATGCTGGTGATCTATCCAGAGGATAGATCATTAGTTTAAAATAACTGCAGAACCCCTTTAAACCATCTATAAGATTAGGAAATCTGCCCCATTATTTCTGAATGGAAACCTGTGCCGCAGTGAAAATGGCGCTGATTGTTCCGCACACTGATCCAAAATCAGAAGCAAAAAAAAGGGGACATGACGGTTCTTGCTGTAGAAATGGTGGTACGAAGCTTAGCCACATTCAATAGGGCTAAATCCATGTGCGTTTCTGCCGCAGATTCTGGATTTTTTAGAACAGAAAAAAGCCAGCCAGATAATATACCCCTGGAAAATGGCACCACCTATACACGAGTAATAAAGAAACGGGCATCAGTCCAGTTCAGCATGAGCTCAGCACAATTATGTACCGCACTCACTGTATTCTCCAGCAGGAGGAAATTACACAAGTCCCTGTGGCCCTGCAACACTTCGCTAAAGAGTCAGAAAAAGTTCACCAGAATTTCAGGTCAGTGGGTAGCTCTTTGCTATAGCCACTAGGTGGCGCACTTGCATACATGACCGCCTGGGAGAGTTACGGCTGTGAAATGCTTCAGAAAAATACTAGAAACAAGACAAGATCCTAAAAAAAAAAGGGGTTGTTTTTTTTTGAGGTTTCATTAGGAGGTGAAAACAAATTTCTAAACGGTCAAGGTCAAACACAACTGATATGGAGTCAAAGGTTTTAAAGCTTTATCTTGTAGTGCTCATGTTTTTTTTACCGCTGTATAGATCAAACAAAAGGAAACCCACTCGTAGAGCGCACAGAAACCCCCGTGCAGATATTGCCCTGGTCGAATAGTCCAAATGTAGATCCACCAGGTCATTTTAAATATGCTGACAATGTATCGAGAAAGTAAATCAGTGCCATGAAGACTGCTCAGTATGCCCCCATTATTTGATCGGTGCGGGTCCCACCCAGGTTCTACATTTGAACCTCTTCATTATGGGAACCTGGTCATATGTCCTCAGGTCTGACTCCTTGCTCTAATGTGTAAACAGGAACTCTGTCTATCCCCTGCGGCTGACTTCCTGTGAACTACAGGATGACATCACCAATCAAATCCGTCCTGGCTCTGACTCTCAAGCACCGCCGCGCCCTCGATGTTCCTCTGTATATCCCTGTATTCTGGTGAAGATATAACGTCTCCCCTATCTAAAGTACTAGGGGTGCCAAAATATATAGTAGGCGAGTGTATACAGTGATTAGCTGCAGGTATATAAACCTCCTGACTCACACTGTGTCTGTACCATCTGTGTGTGCCGACTCTCCAGTGTAGTTCTATGGGATGTAGCTTCACTCTGGTCTCGCTGCATGTAAAAGCTGACATGGGAGGGAGAGATGAAAGGACAGGGGCCGAAGCTGCATCACATAGGCGAACAAAGAGACCATGCAGTGTGAGGGGATAGCAGTTCTGTCACTGATCTGTCATGGCTGCCCTCCGAGCATTGCAGGGTGATAAGACCCCCCCCCCACCCCCCGTGTCTGCAAAGCAAGGCACAAGGGGAAATGTAGGATTAGTTAGGAAAACCATACCTGTGGGGAAAAGGAATCAAGATGTCCGATAACCCACAAATTACACCTCAAATAAAACAAGGATACACAAGGCATATATCATAGCTTCTATCTTATTCTTTAATAATAGCCTAACCCGCACTATAAAGGCGTGAGTGCTTCTTCAAAAGAAGGGATCGGCTCTGCTGATATACCAAAACGACTGGAAACCTCGAAAAAATTCCCTCCACATGTCACAGAACTCATTCTGAAAGTGTCTTGTCAGACAGGGACTAAAGCCACGTCCACATTCTGAGTTCTGGTGGCGCACACAAAACCTGCGACTCATCCCAAAAACGTGGTGATGGCCTCATTCACATGCAGGTAACATACGGCCGCTGCATTTGTTTTCCCACTGCCCAAAATCAGAGCGGGGAATGAGCTACAGAAAAAGCTATGGGCAGCTACACGCCGACAGCTATTCTCACATCTCACATGCAATGGTTAAGTCCGGCAGTAGTGCGCCCGTCAGTTCAGACACAAAACACAAGATGAGGCCTCCCGGCTCCTCTGTGCTCACAAAACCAGAATTCCATGAGACACAATGTCTGGAGTCCCTAGTGGTGACGCTAGTAAGAAATGCCCTGCTGAAACAGAGCAGGGCCGTGTTAACCATTTCAGAACCAGAATAGCCTTCATTCCCTTTATTTACCAGGCTGGGCTGAGCAATGATTTGGGGTCAAAGCCCACAAAGTGCACCTAGGGATCACATCAATCCAGAAGGCCTGAAGAGCTACTAAAGACCATCCCGACATGTCAATAAATTGTGAGGCGTACAAATGGTTAGAGAGACCCGTCATCACATGCCAAAAGTTTTCATCACAGGGAGTTGGGGTGCCAAGATCCCTACCGTTCACTTAAATAAGGCGGCAGAATCATTCCGGTGCGGGTCACAGCCCTTTGATGATATTTGGCTCTCCAGCAACTTAAAGATTCAAAGACAGTCCATGGCTAAAAGAGGTCATATAGGGCCAGGAGCGGAGAGGCCCTAAACAGAGGTCATATAGGGCCAGGAGCAGAGAGCCCCTACACAGAGGACATATAGGGCCAGGAGCGGAGAGCCCCGACACAGAGGACATATAGGGCCAGGAGCGGAGAGCCCCTACACAGAGGTCATATAGGGCCAGGAGCGGAGAGCCCCTACACAGAGGTCATATAGGGCCAGGAGCGGAGAGCCCCTACACAGAGGTCATATAGGGCCAGGAGCGGACAGCCCCTACACAGAGGTCATATAGGGCCAGGAGCGGAAAGGCCCTAAACAGAGATCATATAGGGCCAGGAGCGGAGAGCCCCTACACAGAGGTCATATAGGGCCAGGAGCGGACAGCCCCTACACAGAGGTCATATAGGGCCAGGAGCGGACAGCCCCTACACAGAGGTCATATAGGGCCAGGAGCGGAGAGCCCCAACACAGAGATCATATAGGGCCAGGAGCGGACAGCCCCTACACAGAGATCATATAGGGCCAGGAGCGGAGAGCCCCTACACAGAGGTCATATAGGGCCAGGAGCGGAGAGCCCCTACACAGAGGTCATATAGGGCCAGGAGCGGAGAGCCCCTACACAGAGGACATATAGGGCCAGGAGCGGAGAGCCCCTACACAGAGGACATATAGGGCCAGGAGCGGAGAGCCCCTACACAGAGGTCATATAGGGCCAGGAGCGGAGAGCCCCTACACAGAGGACATATAGGGCCAGGAGCGGAGAGCCCCTACACAGAGGTCATATAGGGCCAGGAGCGGAGAGCCCCTACACAGAGGACATATAGGGCCAGGAGCGGAGAGCCCCTACACAGAGGTCATATAGGGCCAGTAGTCTTGTGAGTAGAGAACCCCTACAGAGGTCACTCTGGAAAAACGAGCATGTGTGCCACTACATATCCACACATAGACCAATATTTCTACTAGAAGTTATGAATGAAATGCTAGCAGTCTGCAGTAAGGGTACAGAGGGTGGTAACCTGGTAACCAATGGGGGGGGGGGGGTAACTGCACAGTCTGACAATGGCAGCACTGATTGGATAGAGTTAGTCTGTGCAGGTACACCCCCGACTGGTTACCACCCTCTGTACCCTTACTGCAGACTGCTAGCATTTCATTCATAACTTCTAGTAGAAATAGAAAAGGAACAGCACAACATAGAGCCATAAGAATAGAGGCTCCAGAATTGGGGAATGCATGAAGGTATTCAAACAGGCATGTCAGGAGCGGTGACACGTCCTCTTTAAACTGGGCCAGGTTTAACATGGGCCTGATGCTGGATGATTAACCTGGTGCATTTTTACACTTTCTAGTCTAAGTTTACACCTATTAGTTGTTTTACTTTATGCCAGAATCTAGTGTCAAAATTTTGGCACATGTTTGGTGTGTGTATTTGCATCCTAAACCATGCCCCCATAGGTAGTCTAAATTCTTTCCTATGAATCCATGATCTCTTGTTCAATGACTCGATAAATGTGGCACAAAGAATATTTTTTGCCCCAAATTACACCAGCATTTAGTAACGTTCCTCCAGTACATGAAGATTAAATGAGCAGTATTACATCCATATAATAATATATAGTTGAATACAGAGGTTATATTGGAGATAGCCTCCTAATACGATGGCAAGATCAGACGTAAGGGTCAGAGTTAGACCCGCGCCCTCGTTACCACCCCAACAGAGGGAGACCCACACCCTCGTTACCACCCCAACAGTGGGAGACCCACACCCTCATTACCACCCCAACAGAGGGAGAACCCCTGCCCTCAGTACCACACCAACAGAGGGAGACCCACACCCTCATTACCACCCCAACAGAGGGAGAACCCCTGCCCTCAGTACCACCCCAACAGAGGGAGACCCGCGCCCTCGTTACCACCCCAACAGAGGGAGACCCGCGCCCTCGTTACCACCAACAGAGGGAGACCCGCGCCTCGTTACCACCCCAACAGAGGAGACCCGCCTCGCCACCCCAACAGGGAGACCTGCGCTCTACCACCCCAACAGAGGGAGACCCGCGCCCTCGTTACCACCCCAACAGAGGGAGACCCGCGCCCTCGTTACCACCCCAACAGAAGGAGACCCACACCCTCATTACCACCCCAACTGAGGGAGACCCACACCCTCATTACCACCCCAACAGAGGGAGACCCACACCCTCATTTATGGAAATCTTAGACATGTAGTATACTGGAGGACCTGGTGGTGATAAGATGATCGCTGTGGATCTGGCACCTAAAACTGCTGAAGGACACGTAAGAAGAACCACGTCGCTCAGTCTAGTACATGGCTACAGTGACTCCTTTGGAGCTGCTCTTTGCAGTGCCTCTCCACTCTGGCAGATACAGCTGAGAAGTAGCCATGTGAATAAGGGTCGACTCAATTCAACTCGCTCCATTACAGTATATGGGAGGTTCCACCGATTTAGAAAAGAGAAAACATTACTACTAGATTTTCACCATCTCTCACAAATCAAGCATGTCCTTTTGGGCTTTCTAGATGCGTTGAGAACCTGGATAAAAACATGGAGCATGGAACAACACTGACCTCTTCTCATTGCCATAGGACTTCTGTGCAACTTTTGCATGGAGGATGAGAACGGTCTGATCGCCTCGCTCTTTTAAATAGTTCCGCATTGCTTCCCTGAAACACAAGAACAAATCGGTCAGCGTTTAGAAGTCCAAGGTTGCTGCAGGTGATGGGATTTTCTGCGAGAGGTTTGACCAGGACGATAGAGTCATCTGTGGTTACCACATTGTGTGAGTGGCACACGTTCAGGAGATGCAATCTGTACATCTTTACTGTGGTTTCTACAACCACCACCTTGTGTTGCTGAAGGCTCCAGGGCACACGCTCATCTTCTTCTACTCAGCCTTGTGGCTCAGAAAGTTCTCACCTAAATACACATCTTCTCACACCGATCACCACAAAGTACTCGGCGACTCCACTGCTCAGGCTAGCAGCTCCTCTTCACAGTGGTTACTTGTGAGAAAGCAAATTGTGGGCAGAGGAGCTCCAGGAAACTGATCTTGTGCGCTCTACACCTACCATTTTGGGGACACATATGCTGACATTCAAACTATTAAGTTTTGGAGGACAAGCAAAGATCCCTCAATTATGCCATATTTTTATCAATACAATACTTGTATACATTTTTAGGGCATCTTATGATGGTATGGGAATACCAAATGTGTGTGGAGGGCTAAACCTCCAAGTGTGCGCACTGGGAGCCATTTTAATTTTTGCAGCAATACTCAATGTTTTATTTTTTGCTCCCACCAGAGACTACAAGGGCACAGTGCCAGCACCCGCACAATCAGAACCTTTATATGCGCTCACATCACGGAGGGGGGAGTCCAGAAGCCAGACCGCAACTGTGAGTAAATCATGGCGTTTAATATAGTGAAAAAAAACCTCTGAACTCTATGGATTGAACGTATTGGGCTACTTTCACACTCGCGTTTTAGCTTCCCGTTTGCGAGATCCGTTCAGCCCTAATGCATTTTGAATGGAAAAGGATCCGCTCAGAAAGCATCAGTTTGCCTCCGATCAGTCTCCATTTCGCTCTGGAGGCGGACACGAAAATGCCGCCTGCCGCGTTTTGCTTTCCGCCTGACAAAGCAGAGCCAAACAGATGCATCCTGGTACACAATGTAAGTCAATGGGGATGGATCAGTTTTCTCTGACACAATAGAAAACGGATCTGTCCTCCGATGACTTTCAATGGTGTTCAAGACGGATCCGTCATGGCTATAGAAGACATAATACAACCGGATCCGTTCATGACGGATGCACGCGGTTGTATTATTGTAACGGAAGCGTTTTTGCAGATCCATGACTGATCCGCAAAAACCGCTAGTTAGAAAGTAGCCTTAAGCTGTTACTCTAGGGTTGAATCATCCCCAGCTTGTAAGTTTCAGGAGGGGGCTCCATCATAATTTAGGAAAAAACACCGTCGTGCGATTCTCACTACAGCTCACTAGAGTGGGCACGAGCTGCACAATCTGCACTACGATGAAGCACGAGCACTGCTAATAATAGGGACGCTGAACTATAGCCCCGTTTAGGGATGTGACTCCATGGCACATGAAGAATAACAAAAATATCTTAGTTCCCCTCTGCACTGCCGTGCCCTATTGAATCGGGCAGAAGTTGTGAAACAAAATCAATAGGAAATGGCAACCACATACACATAGCAACCAAACAAGATATTAGATATACATTTTGGGGAAGTTGGTCTGCTTTATAGGATATTGCCCAATGGTCTATTAATATCAAAGCTACAAAAAAAAAAAAAATAATACATTTTTGCGCAGTGGAAGTGAATGAAGGGTAGACGCCATAGGATGCTTTGTCAGAGGCACGTACTAGTTCTGTAAACGTCACACAGTAGATTGGTGTTCATAAATGGTCACTGGCAGCTTACAGTTCTTACATGGACAAGAAAACATCCGGAAATGACTAAAGAAAAACGTTAGTGTTTATCATGCATTTTTGGCCAGGTAGGCATGGTGGAAGACCTGGGTGCATCTTACAGAAGGTCTGGCAGGCATGTGATAAAGCCTATGCACTGACACCACAAAAACTTTCGGTATTATTGTCAATGTGAGACATGTCATATGAAAGCAACATCTGGCAGGAGGCAAAGTTTCAGACACCAAGGCGCGTGACAAAAAAAGACCAGTTCTGAACACAGAAATAATATAGATGAGTAATATTTTTGCAATCTGTTTTTATTTTCTGACAAGATATTTTTTTAAATTCTATGTTTTGTACAGGATTATGGGGCCGGGGCGGAAATCTTGCCCAATATGCTCCTTAAGACAGCATTCATACCTAGAATGTGATCAGGACAGGTTGCCTCCACTTTTATCGGTGCTTAGCTGCACTACTCTGCATGCCGCTGCTGCATTCACCTCACACTGATGAGATGTGCTGTTAGGCTGCTCAGCCTGACAGCATATCTTATGTACAATCGCTCCATTACTACCTACTGGAGTACAGGAACCCTGTTCTACAATACATAGTAATGAAGCAATCCTCTGTCGTAACTGAGCAAACTCACAGGAACGGCGAGGAGGATGCAATCCTGCTCCTCCTGTCAGCCTGCTCAGCCATGACAGAGGATCATACAATCATGACTAGCTATTGGAGAGTTCCGGCACTGAAATAGGTAGTACTGGGGCAATTTTACTGAATGCTGTCAGGTAGGGTTGAGCCAGGCATCAAAATATCAATCCGTTTTTGATACTTCGATGCCCTGTTCGGCTCAATATGGACACTTTCAATATGTCAATACTATGCTGTGCCACTGTAGTGCAGTGTGACGAAGCGCGGCAGCCGTCACCCCTCCTCTGCAGCTGCATAAGTGGAGGTAACCTGTCCTAATCACATTCTAGGGCATGTTGCTTAGGTCATGTTGATAAAATTCCCAGAGAACCCCTTTAACAGCATTCAAAGATTCGTTTTACCGCAGCAACCCTTAGGGTCTTTCACACGAACGCGTCCCTCTGGGAATAACACTCCATGTGAGAGGCATCATGTGGTCTGCAGTACAGAAGTGCAGGGCATTACCATGACTGATACAGAAAGGTCAGGCAGAGGATCCCAGCAGTAACGGAATCATATGTCAGAATATATGTCAAGCTTTATGTCAGTATGATTCCGTTACAGAAAGGTCAATCATGATAATGCCGTGTGCTTCTGCAGTCCAGATCGCGGATCCCTCTCTTACCCAGAGCGCGATTCCCGCAAGGGGCACGTTCGTGTGAAAGAGCCCTTAGGGTGCTGGAACAGTTGTGTGGAGTTTTTCTTGGCTTAAAAAGTCTAAAAAATATTCTTTAAAAATAAACTCGACTCGGTGTTCTAAAATCTGGTGTCTTAATGGCATTTTTGTATGCATTTTTTTTATTACATAAAAACTTTATTTAACAAATAATTCTCTGATGACACATTCCTTTCAAAAGGAAGCATGTCATATTACAATTTGAAACAGCAAAAAAAAAAAAAAAAAACGTAAAAAGTACACATATCATATTGCATATCAGTTACATGGTTGCAAGGCTAAGACATCTATGGAGTATGTCACTGGACCTTCACTGACGCAGTAAAAAAAGACAGGACACAAGACGTCTCCATTAAAGGGGTTGGCCCATCTCATTCATTGGGGACATATGGCTAGGATATACCCCCAATGTTTGACAGGTGCGGGTCCCACCTCTGAGACCCGCAACTATCTCTAAAAAGAAGCCTGCAAAAGTAAAGGAGAGTGGACTGCTCTTGAGCAGCTTTCCTTAAATTTGCGGGTTCTGTTCTAGAGATGGGTGCAGGACCCGTGCCCATCAGACATTGGGGGTACACCCTAGGGATATGGCCCCAACGTATGGGATGGGCCAACCCCTTTAAGTTGTGCACCAATCAGCACTGTACCTGTTTCTGACTGTTTCCTATGGAAGGGAAAGCTGCTCTGACAAAGCACAGATACAAGACATCTTGGCGCATCGTAAGGCCAAGAAGTCAAAGGTAACGGACCTTCAAGGGCCAATAACGAATGTTTATTAACGATTACTGCCGATCATTAGCGGCATATGCATGTGGAAATAATCGCTGCTGTGTGGATATGGTCAATTGTCTTTACGTACATTAGTCTCCATACAGTTTGATTGCTTGACAACAGCAAACCCCCGTCTACACAAAGCCATGTGTTGCATAACCGATCAGCTCAGCCGACAAGCAATCGGGAAAGAGCATTTGTTCCGGATAGGTGACCTGACTATCTGCCTGTGTAAATGGGTCTCAGGATAGCTGCCATTGCAGCATTAGTCGGTGAGCCTGACACACACAAGTCCGGCCGTCATGGTTTACTACAAACCACACATTATGGAGCAGAAAAACATGGGTGGCAATAGAGCAACGTGTGAAAGTAAAAGTCTCATGCTTCGCATGCATCAACACCTGTGATCTTATCAAGGTGGCAGTAGAAGGTTTATAAGCTTCAAGGTACATCAGGCAAATAGGAAACAGTACATGAGGTTTACCTTGTGAGGCGTTTGGGTTGAGGCCGCTCCCCAAACTTCCTGTAAACAAAAAGAAAAATATCCATTAATAGCAGAACAAAAAATATATATATATAAAAAAACACATCAAAAGGTGCAGTAAAGATGAAGAACACTGCAGAGAAATCACCAAGAGACTATACTGTCAGCAGAGAGTCAGTCTCTCTGAATATATAATATATTCAGATCCACATATACACTACTGACAAAAAGGGATATTTGGCTAGTGGATGAAATTTCAGGATGAACCTAAAATGCACTCTAACCTTTACAGGTGAACCTAATGTGAATGCACTTGTCCAACTGTTCAATGTTTCAGTACTTTTTCCACAACTTGCTGTTCTCTAACAAGGAGCTTAATGGCAAAATTCACAACAGGTGTTTGATCCATAAATGATCCAAAAACTTCCTGGTTCAATTAGAAGTGGTATTTAAACAGTCCTCCTGATCATGCTGTTCACATTTTGACATCATGAGACCAAGACGACGCCTAACAATTAAATCAACAGTACCCCGCCATTGAGAGGCTTAAGCAGGATGTTCTCAGACAGAAGTGGTCACTGAGCTGAGTGTCATCAGCAGTTTGTAAAAGAGAGCGAGACTGGAAGAGTCACAGAAAAGCATAGAAGTGGACGTCCTTTTGCCACATCCAACACTGATGATCGCTTAATTGTTAACAATGCCCTGTGGAACTGGATGATGAATGCCACATACCTCCAGGCACATTTAAGAGAGGCGAGAGGCACCCAAGTGTTATGTCAGACCATTTAACCCCTTAAAGGGAGTCTGTCACCAAAGTTGGACATAATAGACCGCTGACATAGCTTATGGCATATCACTTTAGATGAATGAACAGTACTCTTTGTTGTCTTCTTCAGCGTTGACCGACTCTGTTTACAGAAGGACAGGTTTGCATGATAGCTAGGTGCAGCTGCATCTTTGGGCTCAGGCTACTCCATCCTCTTGAGCTCTTATCCTCTGTCTTCTAGCTCGTCTCGCCTCTATCTGCTTCTTCTTCCTCCTCCTCTGGTAGCGAACTCCTGCGCCTGCGCTCAGCTTTACTCGGCGGGGCATGCGCACTCGCGATGCCCACTGTGGAACGGCATCAATGTAGCTACTGCAAGCATGTCCACCAGCTTACAGCTGGGTTTGCAGCGTCAGCCGGGAATGCGCAGTAGCTACATTGATGCCGTTCCCACAGTGGGCACGCAGTGCGCATGCCCCGCCGAGGCAAAGCTGAGCGCAGGCGCAGGAGTTCGCTACCAGAGGAGGAGGAAGAAAGGCAATAGAAGGGCGGGCAGAGACAGAGACAGGGATAAGAACTAAAGAGGCCGAGCAGCCTGGGCTCCAAAGAACTTAACTCCGCCCTGGGCACTTGCGAGCCCTCATTTACATATCAATAAAAGTCCGTTTTTGAAGCAGGTGAAGCTCTGAAGAAGACAACAAAGGTACCGTTTCATTCATCTAAAGTGATGCTACAAAGCTATGTCAGCGGTCTATTATGTCCAACTTTGGTGACAGACTCCCTTTAACCCCTTAAGGACACGGCCCTATTTCACCTTAGGACCAGGCCATTTTTTCAAAATCTGACCACTGTCACTTTAAGTGTGAATAACTTTAAAACGCTTTTACTTACCTAGGCCGTTCTGAGATTGTTTTTTCGTCACATATTGTACTTCGCGACACTACTAAAATTGGGTCAAAAAAGTTTATTTTTTTGCATAAAAATACAAATTTTACCAAAAATTGCAAAATTTAGCAAATTTTAAAGTTTCAGTTTCTCCACTTCTATGATACATAGTAATACCCCCAAAAAAGTGATGACTTTACATTCCCCATATGTCTACTTCAGGTTTGGAGTATTTGGGAAATGCTATTTTATTTTTGGGGATGTTACATACCTTAGAAGTTTGGAAGCAAATTTTGAAATTTTTCAGAAATTTTCCAAATCCCACTTTTTATGGACCAGTCCAGGTTTGAGGTCACTTTGTGAGGCTTACATAATAGAAACCACCCAAAAATGATGCCATTTTAGAAACTACACCCTCAAGGTATTCAAAACTGATTGTACAAACTTTGTTAACCCTTTAGGTGTTTCACAACAGTTCATGGAAAATGGAGATAAAATTTCTGAATTTTGATTTTTTGGAAAATTTTCCATTATAATCCATTTTTTCCAGTAATAAAGTAAGGGTTACCTGCCAAACAAAACTCAATGTGGGTTGCCCTGTTTCTCTAGTTTGCAGAAACACCCCATATGTGGTCCTAAACTACTGTTTGGCCAAACGGGAGGACATTGAAGGAGGGGAACGCCATATGGGTTTTGAATGGCAGATTTTACGGGACTGGTTTTTTAACACCATGTCCTATTGCAAGCCCCCTGATGCACTCCTAGCATAGAAATTCCAAAAAGTGACTCCATCTAAGAAAGTACACCCTCAAGGTATTCAAAGCTGGGTTTACAAACTCTGTTAACCCTTTAGGTGTTCCACAACAGTTCATGGAAGATGGAGAAACAATTTTGGAATTTAGAATTTTTGGAAAATTTTCCATTATAATCCATTTTTTCCAGTAATAAAGTAAGGGTTACCTGCCAAACAAAACTCAATGTGGGTTGCCCTGTTTCTCTAGTTTGCAGAAACACCCCATATGTGGTCCTAAACTACTGTTTGGCCAAACGGGAGGACATTGAAGGAGGGGAACGCCATATGGGTTTTGAATGGCAGATTTTGCGGGACTGGTTTTTTTAACACCATGTCCTATTGCAAGCCCCCTGATGCACTCCTAGCATAGAAATTCCAAAAAGTGACTCCATCTAAGAAAGTACACCCTCAAGGTATTCAAAGCTGGGTTTACAAACTCTGTTAACCCTTTAGGTGTTCCACAACAGTTCATGGAAGATGGAGAAACAATTTTGGAATTTAGAATTTTTGGAAAATTTTCCATTATAATCCATTTTTTCCAGTAATAAAGTAAGGGTTACCTGCCAAACAAAACTCAATGTGGGTTGCCCTGTTTCTCTAGTTTGCAGAAACACCCCATATGTGGTCCTAAACTACTGTTTGGCCAAACGGGAGGACATTGAAGGAGGGGAACGCCATATGGGTTTTGAATGGCAGATTTTGCGGGACTGGTTTTTTTAACACCATGTCCTATTGCAAGCCCCCTGATGCACTCCTAGCATAGAAATTCCAAAAAGTGACTCCATCTAAGAAAGTACACCCTCAAGGTATTCAAAGCTGGGTTTACAAACTCTGTTAACCCTTTAGGTGTTCCACAACAGTTCATGGAAGATGGAGAAACAATTTTGGAATTTAGAATTTTTGGAAAATTTTCCATTTTAACCCTTACTTTATTACTGGAAATAAAGGGTTAACAGTCAAACAAGACTCAATATGGATTGCCCTGATTCTGTAGATTGCAGAAACACCCCATATGTGGTCCTAAACTACTATTTGGCTAAACGGGAGGACATTGAAGAAGGGAAACGCCATATGGTTTTTGGAAGGCAGATTTTGCTGGACTGGTTTATTTACACCATGTCCCATTTCAAGCCCCCTGCTGCACCCCTAGAGTAGAAACTCCATAAAAGTGACCCCATATAGGAAACTACAGGATATGGTGGTTGTTGTTTTGGGACTATTTTAGGGTAAATATGATTTTTGCTTGCTCTATATTACACTTTTTTGAGGCAAGATAACAAAAATGGAAATTCTAAAATTATTTCTAAATTTGCCATTAAGTTTTGTGGAACACCTAAAGGGTTAACAAAGTTGGTAAAGTAATTTTTGAATACCTTGAGGGGTGTAGTTTTTAAATGGGGTCACTTTTTTGGAGTTTCTAGTCTAGGCTACATCAGGGGGCTTCTAATGGGACATGGTATAAAAATAAAAATCTGCCTTCCAGAAACCATGTGGCGTTCCTTCGTTCTATGCCCTGCCTTGTGGCTATACAGCAGTTTACGACCACATAAGGGGTGTTTCTGAAAACTACAGAATCAGGGCAATAACTATTTAGTTTTGTTTGACTGTTAACCCTTGCTTTATTACCGAAAATATGGATTAAAACGGAAATTTGCCAAAACATGGTTGTTTTGGCACAGTTTTTATTTTATTTTTTAACGCCGCTCATCCGAGAGGCTGGTTCTAATGTTATTTTTGTAGGGCAGAGTATTACGGACGCTGCCGATACCTAATATGTCTACTTTTTTGATGGATTTAGATTTTACACTATTTTATCATTTTAGGAAGAAAAATAAATAATTTTACTATCTCCATAGCCTGGGATCTAATTTTTTTTTGTTGTTGGGGTAACTATCTAATGTAGGGGCTCATTTTTTTGCGTGATGAGATGGCGGTTTTATTGGCACTATTTTGGTGGGCATATGACTTTTTGATCGCACACTATTACACTTTTTATGATGTAAGGTAACAAAAAAATGGCTTTTTTAACTTTTTTTTTTTTTTTTTGACAGCGTTTATTTGAGGGGTTAGGTCAAATGTTATTTTTATAGAGCACATTATTACGGACGTGGCAATACCTAATATGACTACTTTTATAAAAGTTGGCTTCAGCATGACATCATTAACCAACTTTGGAAAAAAAAAATTTGTACCTCCACATACTGGAAGCCATAATTTAAATTTTTTTGGGGCGACTGTCTTATCTAGGGGCTCATTTTTTATGGGATGAGATGGCGGTTTGATTGGCTCTATTTGGGGGCATTTGATTTTTTTATGACGTGCTATTATAATTTCTGGGATCTAAGGTGACAAATTTTTTTTTTTTAACATGGTTTTTAATTTATTTTTAAAAGGGTGTTTATCTGAGGGGTTAGGTAATATTTTATTATTATACATAAGATTGTTACGGACGCGACGATGCTCAATATGTATGAGCTCTCAGACTTTGGATACACTAAAACAACATTTTTTAAAAACTTATATACAATAAAATAATTTATGGAAAAAAAAAGTTGTTTCCGTGTTTCCAAAGTCTGAGAGCCATAATGTTATGTTTTTTCTAGGGGACTGTAGGGAATTATAATAATTTAGTACTCCATGGAAGTGTGATACTCCCTGAAGCAAACCGTCAATGCAGAGGCCCGGATGATCGGGGCAAGTGTCACATTGAGTAGTGGTGTCCTTCCGTATCCCCTCTTGCGACACACTCTGCACTTTTTTGGGTTCGTCCCTCTTTCCAGTATGGGGGACCACACCTGGAAAATGTTGGCCAGGGACGACCCGGGCGCTCCAATTCCGAGGTACTCCGACCTGCTCTTTCCCGGTCTGAAAAGATCAGGTCCTTGAGGACTGCCTCATAGAAATGGAGGAAAGTCCCTGTGCTGCCAGCGCATCGGGATAGTACAAAAGCGTTGTACATGGCAACCTGTACCAAGTAGACCGCAACTTTTTGTACCATGCCCGGGTTTTGCGCATGGCATTATATGGTGTGAGGACTTGATCAGATAGATCAACTCCTTCCCATATACCGATTGTAGTCGACGATACAATCGGGTTTGAGGACCGTTGCCGCGGTTCCTCGCACAGAGACTGGGGTGATGCCATTACCATGGATTGTGGTCAGCATAAGGACATCCCTCTTGTCCTTATATCTGACCAGCAACAGGTTGTCGCTGGTAAGGGCACGGGTCTCACCCCTGGGGATAGGTACCTGAGGGGGTGGGTAGGAGGCCGCGATGATTTTTCCGCACGGTCCCACAAGCGAACGTGGATCTGGCGGAGAGGGCCTGGAACAAGGGAATACTGGTATAAAAGTTATCCACGTACAGGTGGTAACCCTTATCCAGCAGTGGGTGCACAAGGTCCCACACAAGTTTCCCGCTAACACCCAGAGTGGGGGACATTCTGGGGTTGAATACGGGAATCTCGTCCCTCATGAACACGAAATTTGTAAGTGTACCCTGAGGTACTCTCACAAATTTTGTATAGTTTCACGCCATACCTCGCTCGCTTGCTGGGAATGTATTGACGGAAAATGAGTCTCCCTTGAAAGCAACGAGACTCATCAACCGCGACCTCCCTTCCAGGTACGTAGGCCTGCGCAAATGCGGCCCCAAAGTGATCTATGATCGGCCGTATCTTGTACAGCCGGTCATAGGCAGGATCACCTGGGGGACATGCTGCATTATTTGCATAATGCAGACATTTCCGTATGGCCTCAAACCGGGTACGTGCCATAGCCGTACTGTACAGTGGGGTCTGATAGAGGACGTCCCCACTCCAGTAATGCCTGGCACTTGGTTTTTGACCAGGCCCATGTGCAGCACGAGGCCCCAAAACGTCCCTCATTTCGGCTGCACTGACTGGCGTCCAGCCACCGGGCTTGGCCAAAAAGAGCTCTGGGTGCTGAGCGATCTAACTGTTGGGCGCACAGATTCGTCTGCTCCACCATCAGATTCACAAGTGGGTTACTGAAAAAAACTAAAATAGTCTATTTCAGTAAATCCCACTGTGGGAATCTGATTCCTGGATTGCCAACAAATTCAGGAATCGCAGGCTGATAGTCCACTGGGATGCACCAGACCTCGCTCACCTGAAGGGGGCTCAGGTGCACTTGGCTGGTGGGTCGGAAAACTAGTACGAGTCCCAGGGCTGCTCGTACTAGTGCTGGCCACGAGGTCCCTAGCATGTGGGGACCCTGGCTCCGCCTGGCGGCGTCTCCGCCGCCTTGGGGGCTCATCATCATCAGATGATGATGAGGAGGATGCGGATGACAGGAGGAATGTGGGGTCATCCTCATCCTCACTGGCGCTCTCGGTGTCGGAGAGCATCTGGGCGTATGCCTCCTCCACCGTGAACAGCCGGCGGTCCATGGGTGTGTGTGTTGTGCGTGTGTGTGAGCGTGTGTGTAAACAAAACTTTATTCAAGTGTGCGTGGGGCCAGGTGTTCGCGCACTAAACTAACTAAAAAAAAAAATATAGCACCACTGATCACCATCCTGTTCCGGGTTATCGGGTCACCTGAGACCCGAATCCGCAGAAAACCGCAGGTCTGAATTGACCTGCGGTTTTCTGCGATCGCCGACATGGGGGGGGGTCACAGGACCCCCCTGAGCATTATGCCAAGATGCCTGCTGATTGATTTCAGCAGGCATCTTGTTCCGATCACCGCCACGTGCGCAGCGGTGATCGGAAATTCACAGGGCGTAAATGTACGCCCTTGGTCCTTAAGTACCAAGACGCAAGGGCGTACATGTACGCCCTTCGTCCTTAAGGGGTTAAAACAGTTTACACAGCATCTGCGTGCTAGACGACCTGCAAGGGGACCTGACCACACCACCAGACACAGGCGTAATAGTCTTGCATGGGCCAGGGAGCATCCACCCTGAAGGAGGGATCGGTGGGCCTCAGTGCTGTTCACACTGAGCAGAAATTATGGCCACTGGCGATGTTGGAGACGTCGAAGAGAACACTATACATCAGCCACTGTCACCAGACAAGCCTTTAGTGGTGGGGGTGTTAGTGTGGGCAGATGTGTCTAGTCACTACAGAACTTCCCTGCACTTTGTGAATGGTACAGTGACAAGCTCATACTACTTGAACATCATCATTAAGGCTAGGTTCACACGAAGACGCTAAGTCGCACAACAAATAGGGCACAACTACACTGCAACATTTTGCTGCACCAATGTCGCGCTACAATTTTTCTAATGGTAGTCTATGGTGTTGCACTGCGACATGCAACATGCTGGGACTGCGACGCAGCAGTCGCAGAAAACCCATCCTGAATGGATTTTTTGTGACTGTCGTGTTGCAGTCGCAGCAAGTTGCATGTCGCAGTGCAACACCATAGACTACCATTAGAAAAATTGTAGCGCGACATTGGTGCAACAAAATGTCGCGTGATAAATGTCGTCGTGTGAACCTAGCCTAATCCAGTTATTGTGCATGAACAACACAGGCCAAATTTAATCTTCATGGACGACAATGCGCCAGCTTATCGAGGTCGCATCATTAGGGAACGGTTGCTGAAGACTGGGGGACCTCACCCGGAGTGGCCTGCACTTTTCCTAGACATGAATCCCAAGACAATACGTTGACGCGTGAACAGCATGAGACGTTGTTGTCCAGCTGTAATTGATGCTCAAGCCCACAAGTTATTGAGACGCTGACATTTTTGTGGGGGTATACCCACCACTGTTAGCTCTTGTTTCAATAAAAACAAAATATACATTTTATTTTTAGACCTGTTAAAATTTCTTTTAAAAAACAAAACAAAAACAAAGTTACAACCATTTGAACCACCACGTGCGCTGAATCATGTGTCCGTTCAGACCCCAGTTTGCCCCCGGCTGGCCATGGGCATCGTCATATTCACCGCTCCAGGCTTCATCAGTGATGTGGCCACAAGCAGGATGCCATCACTGAAGCCAGTCATTGGCTGGAGTGGTGCATGTGACCATGTCCATGGCCAGCTGGATATAAACAGCGAGGGAACAAGTAGATGGAGACAGCAGGGGCAGCAGGCAAGTATAAACCTTCTGTTTCAGGGGCCATGCTGAAAGAACTTGTTAAAAAATCTTTTTTACCGGGAAATCCCTTTAAGCCCCTGTTAATCTGGGAACTAGTGTTTATAGGAGCGCTCACTCCGGATATCTGGCCTGTATAACCGGGTCGTCGATCAGCCGATAAATGAGCCATTATTTGTTCGTCAGCCAATTTGCATATTTTATCAGGATGAAATATGTACGATAATAGTCAGCACATCTCCCTGTGTAATCAGTGCTGCCGGTAATCAATAGAACTGAACATAGGAGGAACCACTGTGGTAGCGATCATTCCTCCCCATTCAAACGAGCGCCGATCGACTTTTTGTGGCCCCTTGAAATAGAACCCTTCTAGTCAGTTCTTAAAAAACTGTAGGATAACATGAGTATGTCATGTCCTTCAGGGGCAGCAGGAGGAAAGCGGTCCGAAACCTGAGGCTGATTTGTGGTTCAGGAGCCCAGGAAAGATGGGATAGGACTTGAAGACATATGAGAAAGGGGCCATTCACACAACCGTATAAATGGATCCGCGATTTTACGGAACGGGTGTGGACCAATTCATTTAAATGGGGCTGCAAAAGATGCAGACAGCACACCGTGTGCTACCTGCATCCGCTGCTACGCAAAAAATATAGAGCATTTCCTATTCTTGTCCGCGGTTGTGGACAAGAATAGGCACTCTCTATATAGCGAAGACCATGTGCGGTCCACAAAATGTGGAACGCACACAGCCGGTATTCGTGTTTCTCACAATTTGAGGACCGCAAAAAACTTACGGTCGTGTGAATGCTCCCCAAGACTTTTTAGTAACTTTCTAGTAGTTGAAATAAAGAGCATAACTGATTGAAATCAAGAACGCTTGCTGGGATTTTTCTGCTGGATACGGCAGCTTTCTGGCAAGAAAAGAGACAGACGACCACTCTGCAAACAAGGAACTACTGCGTCTCATCAGAAAATGATTTTTGGTCTGCTTTTGGTTAACCTACCACGTCCCAAACACCCAAAGAAGAACACCGACCACAAAGCTATTAGCTTTTTTTTTTTTTTTTTTGCATTTTGAGAACAAAGCTTTGCAGAATAAATGGTTAAAAAAAATCCTACATATACCAATCAGCCGCATCATGCAAATAAAAAATAAAATAAAAAAAAGTACCGTGCAACCTTTATTTCTATCCTACACATTAAGAGCTGCCAAAGTCAAGGAGTTCACTTACATATGGTTGTCATCATAAACATGGGAGGAGAACAGGAGGAGCCGAGCAGACCGACAATTTTATAGAGAATAAAAAATCTGTATAACTTTTACTAAAATTTTATTATAATCTCTGCTCCTATGCTTAGGAGTCAAGTGGGCGGTGCTAATAAGTGACCAACATCTTTCCCTAAAAGGGCTCATTCACACGACCATTTGTGTTTTGTGGTTCGCAAATCATGGATATGCAAAACACAGATACCTGCCGCGCGCGTTTCCTTTTTTGCGGAATGCACGCGGCCAGACCTATTGCGGAGAATAGGCATTTCTATCTTTTTTGTGGCGCAGCAGAACGAAAGTACAGGTATGGACAGCATGCAGAGTTTCACAAAGTTGCGCTGCAATAGGCGTATTTCTGATAGTAAATGACCCCCTATGTATGTAGCACGACCCTCTAAAAGGAATTGTCTCACTTCAGCAAATGGCATTTATCATGTAGAGAAGGTTAACACAAGGCCCTTACTAATGCATACCTCTCAACCGTCCCAGTTCTGGCGGAAAAGTCCTGAATTACAGTGACTTTCCCACTGTCCCGGTACGAGGGAGGTATGTCCTGCTTTCTGGCAGCAGTCCCTGCTTCCATAGGACGCAGAGACAGTTTCCTGTAATGATGAAGCAGAGAGCTAGCATCGGCTCCCTGCTCCATCATCCCTCCCCCCTGCCCGCTCTCGACACCTCTTGTCTCTGCGGGGGCCGGCTGGCAGTCAGCCTTGGCTCCTCCTCCTCCACAGACCAGAGCAGCTGATGTCCCACTGCTGCTAAGAACAAGGTAGGTATATTGAGTTTATTTTTTTTTTTTACTTTCTGCGAGGGGGCACATATCTGGGCATCTTACCGCGAGGGGGCACATATCTGGGCATAATCTGCAGAAGGAGGGACAATGTGGGGATAACTACTATGTGGGGGCATTTAGGGGACTGGTTGGGATTAGGTGTATTATTCTGTTAGGGATGGAGTTAGAGGCATGGCCTAGTGCAGAAAAAACAATCATGTCCCTCTTCATTCATTTTGGAAGTTGGGAGGTATGCTAATGTATTGTGATTGTCCATGTTGCTTCCTTTGCTGGCTTGATTCATTTTTCTATCACATTATACACTTCTCGTATCCAGGGGTTATGACCACCCTGCAATCCAGTAGTGGTGGTCGTGCTTGAACACTATAGGAAAAAGCATAGTCCTCTCTGGTGGCAGAGACTGTGGGAGTGCACATAGGCACACCATTTCGTTGGTGCTGCAGTGTTGGCTATATGAGCAATGTATAATGTGATGGAAAAATGAATCAAGCCAGCAAAGGCGGCCATGGACTGCACACAGACACCAACCGTGTGTTGACAATTTTTCACTGACGTGTGTTGACAATTTTTCACTGATTTCACAGAAAATTAATTCAAAGTAGGGTTGTTTCAGGTATCGAACTTTCGATAGCCAATCGATACTTTTGTCTGGTATCAAGCTTGATACCAGGATTTGTCTTTTATCGGTACTAGGCTGTCTACACAGAACACAGTATCAGAGAACATGGATTGCGCTGCTGTCAGTGCGCTCAGTGATCTCCTCGGCAGCACGGGGAGAAGGAAGCAGTCTCTCCCCCTGTGCTGCTGCTGCCACCAACGAGAGCACAGAGAAGAGGGGAGAGCGCACATAAGACCTAACGTTTAAAGGGATTCTGTCAGGCCGATATTCGATATAGAGCTGTTCATATCATTCTATTAGTCTAAAGGATCTAAATAAAAATATACTACTTTTACCCGCGCCTGTCTCTTCATTTCATTTAAAAATCGTTTTTATTTGTATGCAAATTACTTTAACATCGTGCCCAAGGGGCTGTCCCTCCGGCCGTTTGTGCCCAGACGCGCCCTAATCCACCAGCCCAGCACCGCCCCGCTATTAATTATTCACTGCTCTTCTTTTCTCTAAATGCGCCCTAATCTCGCGCATGCGCCATTCTTTCTTACGTCTGGGCCCACGCGGTGTCCTGGCAGCAGCCTCATCCACTTCAACTGCGCCAGCCAGCCAGGAATGAAAACCGGAGAAAGCTGGCACAATTGAAGTGGATGAGGCTGCTGCCAGGACGTAAGAAAGAACGGTGCATGCGCGAGATTAGAGCGTATTTAGAGAAAAAAAGAAAAGAAAAGAAGAGCAGTGAATGATTAATAGCGGTGCTGGGCTGGTGGATTATGGGCGCGTCTGGGCACAAACGGCCGGAGGGACAGCCCATTGGGCACGATGTTAAAGTAATTTGCATACTAATAAAAACGATTTTTAAATGAAATGAAGAGACAGGCGCGGGTAAAAGTAGTATATTTTTATTTAGATCCTTGAGACTAATAGAATGATATGAACAGCTCTATATCGAATATCGGCCTGACAATCCCTTTAAACGTTAGGTTTCATTGGTGGCGCAGTGTGCCCCTCCTCCACAGTATTAAAAACATTGGTGGCAGTGGCCACAGGGTCCCCTCCCCTCATCCTCTTTGGCAGCTTCTGATCGGAGCCCCAGCACTGTAATACTGGGGCGCCGATCTGTTACCATGGCAGCCAGGATGCTACTGAAGCCCTGGCTGCCATAGTCTGCTCCCTGCTGCAGAGTGCACTATGCACAGGGCAGCAGGGAGAGTGCTCTAGAGCTTTATTAGGGTTAACACAGGACAAGGGATCAAAAGATCTTAGGTTCTAGCCCCTAAGGGGGCTAATAGTTATTAAATAAACTAAAAAAAAAAAAAAAAAAAAAAAAAGGGAAAAAAATACACCAAAATATATATTTTGTACATTTAAATGTTTAAATATTTTGTATATATAAAGTATACATCACCCCCTTTCCCAATTTTACATAAAAAAAAATATATAAGTAAATAAAATACTACATATCGCCACATCCGAAAAGTCCCAACTATTAAAATATTTTTTTTAAAAAACATTACTTATGCAGTGAACGTAAAAGGAAAAGAAAAGCTACACGATTCGCCATTTTTTTTTGTCATCTTGTCCCTCCCAAAAATAGGATAGGACTGTTCGATTAAGGGTCGGACGTTCCATAAAATGTTGAATGCATGTGGCTTTTTTTGGCGTTATTTGTTTCGCGTGGTATCGAGTATCACAATACTTTTTTATGGTATCGAAACCAAATCAAAATTTTGGTACCGAAACAACCCATTTTAAAGTTTGTTTAAAAAAAAAAAAAAGGTCTAAGTTTTTGTGTCCGCAAAATGGACAAAGACTTGAATGAATCTTTCCCCACAAAACTATCCATCAATCTGCTCAGCTCCTCCTGCTCTATAACATGCAGCCTGCAGTGTCTGCGCCCGCACCACATTTATACTCCAGCACCATGAATGAGCAATTGTAATATTTCATAAAGTTTAAAAATCATCGTTTGCTGGCGGCAGATTGTGCTGTCTAATCACGCTATGCTGCCAGCAAACAACTGGCCAGTATGGGGACGAGCAGTAATGATCACCCCTCCCCATACTGTGGAGGAGATCGCTGCATGCAATAGCAGCAGTCTCCTGTACTGACAAGCAGGCGATTGCCAGAAAGGAACGCTTCCCTCTCGGCAATCACCTGCTGTATCGCTGTGTGTATAACAGGCTTTAAGGCCCCTTTCACACGGGCGAGTTTTCCATGCGGGTGCAATGCGTGAGGAGGACGCATTGCACCCGCACTGAATCCTGACCCATTCATTTCTATGGGGCTGTGCACATGAGCGGTGATTTTCACCCATCAATTCTGCGTTGCGTGAAAATCGCAGCATGCTCTATATTGTGCGTTTTTCACACAACGCAGGCCCCACAGAAGTGAATGGGACTGCGGGAAAATCGCAAGCATCCGTAATCAAGTGCGGATGCGTTGCGATTTTCCCGCATGATTGCTTAGCAACGGGACCAGATCTTTATTATTTTCCCTTTAACATGGTAATAAGGGGAAATAATAGCATCCTTAATAAAGAATGCTGTTTAAAATGAAGAGGAAGGGGTTAAAAATAATAAAAGTTAACTTACCTTAGCCACTTGATCGCGTAGTTGCGATCTGTCCTCTCTTTCCCAGCATCAGCTAAGATCTAAGTGACCTAGATGACGTCACATCACATGGTCCATCTTACCATGGTGATGGACCATGTGATGTGACATCACAGGTCCTTTAGCTGTTAGCTGAAGCTTGAAGACAGATCGCAACTACGCAATTAAGTGGCTAAGGTAAGTTAACTTTTATTATTTTTAACCCCTTCATCTGCATTTTACTAAGCATTCTTTATTAAGAATGCTAATATTTCCCCTTATAACCATGTTATAAGGGGAAATAATAAATTTTCCAGAATACTCTACCCGAAACCGGACTTCAGTGATGAAGTCTGGCTTCGGGTCTGGGTACCAAACATGGAGATTTTTCACACGCGCGTGCAAAACGCATTACAAACGTTTTCACTCGCGCAGAAAAAAAATCGCACATATTCCCGCAACGCATCCGCCTCTTATCCGGGCGTCAAACGTGACGCCCGTGTGAAAGAGGCCTAGGGGTTTCTGTCACCTGAAAAAACGGGTATTAAGCTGGCCGACATTAGCGATGCGTTGCTGCTGCTCCTGGAGGCTCCGTTCTCCCACCTCTGGCCACGCCCTGCTTCACTAGATTGACAGGGCCAGGCAGCGTTGGTTTCCTACCTCCTGCCCTGTCTGCAGTGTAAATTTCGTGCCTGCGCTGTCCCGTTCAGTATACGGCGCAGTGAGTGAAGGGCACTCGCTGGCTGCCAGCTTCCTTACTGTTCCGAATACTGAACGGCATGAGATCTCCCCAGCGCACAGGGCTGGCAGGAGCAGGTGAACGCTGCCTGGCCCTGTCAATCTAGTGAAGCAGGGCGTGGCCAGAGGCTACTTAGCATATTATAAAAGTTAGTTTTTCTCAATAATGAGGCAGGCAGTGAGATGGCACTAATATAGTTATGTCCAGCTGACATTAGCACATCGCTAATGTCAGCCAGCCTAATACCCATTTTTAAGGTGACCGAAACCCTTTAAGTCTGTCCGAGTGAGTTCCAATGGAGAAGAATAAATGGTGTGACTGGTCGCGTGCCTCTCCATCTGCAGCGATCTAATGGAAAGAACCGTGAGGTGGGAGGGCTTATCATAACAATGGGAGTATAAAAAAAAAAAAAGTGAGGGTATATTAGGGTACTTTCACACTGGCGTTTTGATTCAGTTTGTGAGATCCGTTTCAGGTCTCGCACAAACGGTCCAAAACGGATCAGTTCAGCCCCAATGCATTCTGAATGGATAAGGATCCGCTCAGAATGCATCAGTTCGGCTCCGTTCCGCTTCTATTCTGTTTTGGAGGCGGACACCAAAATGCAGCATTTGGTGTCCGTCTGAAGAGGCGGAGCCTAATGGATCCGTTTTGAATTACAATGTAAGTCAATGGGGACGGATCCGTTTTTAATGACACAATATGGTGCATTTGAAAACGGATCCATTCCCCATTGACTTTCAATGTAATTCAATGTCATTTTTCTTTAAACCTAATGCAAACGGATCCATTCTGAACGGATACAAACGTTTGCATTATAGGTGCGGATCCGCCTGTAATAAACAGACGGATCCGCATCCAACACAAGTGTGAAAGTACCCTTAGTAACTAGGACATGTTCACTTGTAACAACCCTTATAACCCCTGACAGGAGCTGGATTAGCAGCCATTCTGGATCATGGGACAGCCACAGAAGCTTTCCGATAAAGACGGAGCGCTGCCAGGAAAACGGCTGCACAGTTCATTGTCTCTTCTACCGAACTCCATTACTTTGATACTCTACAGCAGAAACGTCTGAAAAGTGATTCACGACCGACACTGAAGCAAAAGCTTTTCTTCTACATGTCACCCCCCAAAAATATAGATTAGGCTGGGTTCACATCACCTTTTTACCCTCCCTTTAACCTCTACGTTAACGGATGCCATACAGTGGTATCCATCATAATAGAGTTCCAAACAGGTATACTTTTTTTTAACCAGACACTGCAGGATACTGCGCTTTTTTAATCCCTTTTCTTTTTCCCTAAGTTGGCAATAACTAAACAGACGGCAATAACGTCATGTGCACCCACCCTTACACATTACCTAATCCAAAATGGTAGCAAAATAAATAAACGACCGCCAATCCGCCTGCATAATATAAAGCCTCACAATACAGCTACAGCGATCAAAAACTAAAGCTACGGCTGCTGAAACGAGTCAAAAAAGGGGTTAAAGAACAGTGAGGGTGGGTTCACATCATGTTTTATGCCTCCGTTTGACGTATACATTACAAAATAAAAGGATACAACAGTGCAGCACACCACGTTCTTGCACAGTCCAGAGGAAAGAAAAAAAACGTATACTTTATTTTTACAATGGAACTCCATGGTGAACGGATGCCACTGTATGACATCAGTTTAACGAATTTGATTTTAGGATACGTTAAAGGATGGGAAAAACGTGATGTGAACCTGTTCACAGAGCTAAGTTATCAGACGTAACTAAACTAATGGACCACACAGGCGGGGAACCATCAGACTCGATGACTGGGTTTGCCTCCATCAATGTCACCATCGCACATTACAGCCTTTACAGGAAATCCGCTACTAAAGCCACCGCTTATACACGAATATAACTCCTCTTAGGAGGCAGTGCGTCATATAGTCTAAAGGCTAATAAACGCGTCCATTATGGAAGTGGTCATCAGCATGTGGGCGGCACATGGAAGTGAGGGCAGCGCTGCGGCAGCTGTACTCACCCTCCGCAGTCTTCTTCCGGGTCCCGTTGTGCGGACTGCATCGTAGGCACTCAGTACGCCCTGATGCTGTGCGACGTCAGGTCACAGTGCATCATGGGCCAAAAGAACCAGTGCAACGAACAGCGAGTCCTGGATCTGCAGTTCAGCAAGGCAAGTCCATTCACACTTCCGCCTCCGTTCCGCAGTTTTGCGGAAAAAGTGCGGACCAATTCAATGAGATTGTTAATCTGTTGAATTTCCACCAAAAAAGCTTGACAGAAGATCTGCAGCATATCCACCATCTGAGAACATACCTCAAGGCTTCACATATGTCTTGTCTTTTAAATGTGTTTTTAATGTAGCTTTTTACAAGCATTTTTGATGGCCCCCCCCCCCCTTCCTGATGTTATTCAAGAGAAGCATGTGAGAAAAATAATCCAGAAAGGATCCCATATCTGGAGCATTCTGCATAAAAAGAATACCAAGACTTTGAATATGGTGCGCGTCATAACATCATAGAAAAGGTGGGAACAAAAGGATATATTTGACGTACACTTGGATTTTGGAAAACCATTCAAAGATTACATTAAAGTGAACAGCATCAGAGGAAACGCATTCTTCAGATGAGAGGCCATTCAAAATGTATTAAAATGAGTGGCAGGAAAAAAAAAAATCATTTTCCCATTTTATATTTTATATTTAATGAGGTTATTCTTCCACAGAACAACATATTAAATGTCCAGATCACTAGGATTCGCCCCGACAGACCCCCAAACTATAAGCTGTGTATGACAGACCCCTGAGAAGACTGCGGAGAAGCATTTAGCCGACTTACTGAACAGAAACTGGTTACCATATTTTTCACCCTTTAAGGCGCACCTAGGTTTTAGAGAAGGAAAATATGTTGTGGGGTGGACTGTGCATGGGATGGCACACTTATGGGGGGGGAATCTGCAGATGGCACACTTATGAGGGGGCGAATCTGCAGATGGCACACTTATGGGGGTGGAATCTGCAGATGGCACACTTATGGGGGTGGAATCTGCAGATGGCACACTTATGGGGGTGGAATCTGCAGATGGCACACTTATGGGGGTGGAATCTGCAGATGGCACACTTATGGGGGTGGAATCTGCAGATGGCACACTTATGGGGGGAATCTGCAGATGGCACACTTATGGGGGTGGAATCTGCAGATGGCACACTTATGGGGGGGAATCTGCAGATGGCACACTTATGGGGAGGGGAATCTGCAGATGGCACACTTATGGGGAGGGGAATCTGCAGATGGCACACTTATGGGGAGGGGAATCTGCAGTTGGCACACTTATGGGGAGGGGAATCTGCAGATGGCACACTTATGGGGAGGGGGAATCTGCAGATGGCACACTTATGGGGGGGGGGATCTGCAGATGGCACACTTATGGGGGGGGGGGAATCTGCAGTTGGCACACTTATAGGGGGGAGATCTGTGGTGACACAAACAGGCTTGTACCTGAAGCGAGTAGGGCACACATTTCTAGGTGGGGTAGCTGGAGGAAAGCCTGCACCTGCCCATAGGCAACATGCCCATCTCCCTCCTCTAATCAAAAGCCTGCACGCGTCAGATGTTATATGGAGGTGTGACATGCTCCAGGGGGAATATCTCCAAACACAGTATGCACGGAAGCCATGGAGCTCGGTACAGCTATGTGCACCATAACGTGGCGCTAAGTCAGAGACAGAACCGCACAGGATACATCGA
The DNA here is from genome assembly GCA_033119425.1 of Bufotes viridis. Lineage (NCBI taxonomy): Eukaryota > Metazoa > Chordata > Amphibia > Anura > Bufonidae > Bufotes > Bufotes viridis. Next base: position 562,847,676 of record CM065589.1, on the reverse strand, counting down.
GGAGGCCCGAATGAGATGAAAAATGTGCCTGCACACAATGCTTTGGTAACAAGCCACTGTTACTAGTCCACGGCCAACACAGTCCTCGAGTTCAGACCATTATATTATTCCGAACAAAGCCAAGCCTACTCAGATTTTCATCGACCAAATTTAGGCCCTATTTACACGTCCGCAATGTCGTCCGCATGTATTCCGCGGAATACATGCGGACCCATTGACTGTGAATGGGGCACGGAACGATGCGGAGAGCACACACTGTGCTCTCCGCATCAGTTTTTGCGGAGCACGCCGCCGATCTTATGGCCGCAGCTCTGCAAAAAAGTAGAGCATGTCCTATTCTTGCCCGCAATTGCGGACAAGAATAGACATTTCTATGGGGCTGCCGGCCGGGTGTGTTTATGGATCCGCAATTTGCGGATCCATAAACACAACGGACGTGTGAATAAGGCCTTAGTTTGGGTTCTCCTTGAAAACCTGCAGAGGTACACAATATCCTCTACTGACATGCTTCTATAGGACGGCAAAAACTACAATTATTCCCCATTCATCAATGGTGCACTGCTTTGCCGTTTCTATGCCAAGGTGTGCGCCGTCTACTGCAGTGACTATTATCACCTTCAGCTCGTATCTAATACTAAACTAAAATGCCAAGTCAAGGGAAAACACTCACTTTGGAAAGCTTCCTTTTTATTTTAAAAGCTGTTATTTTTGCTATTTCTTAGTCATTTCCTTTCTCCTTAGCTGGCTGGAAGTTACGTTCATTTGGCAACATCTGTCGCACCACACAGTTTAAGTTGTCGCATAGAAATAAAACGGCGTTACGTAAGAACTGATTTATAAAAAATAAAAAAAATCAGTTTGAGATATAGATATATATAAAGATAATATTTAATAAATATATAATTATAGACACACACGCCTCTTCTCTGCCCAGGGTCGGAAAAGCATTTTTACCAAGCCCAAGAAGCAGGCCGGCCAAAGTAGACACAGATTGATAGAGATGACAAACCAAATTGTTAAATGCACCGTCACCATTTACACACGGCTGCCGATGTCTGTGGTCAGGTGGTTGCAGTGGAAACATCTAAGAACCAGTTTGCGGTGCTTAAAGAGCAAAAAAGAAAAATATGATCTAAAATAACCAAAAGCATTACTACAGAATTCTACGTTCTAAATCACGCAAGGCAAAATTGATGAATTTTTTTAAATTACCGTACTAATGTCTTGTATTTTTTCAAGACATCCATAAGTAATATTTGAGGGGAAAAAATTAAAATTCCAGCAGCTTTTACAAGGCAAATCCATCAGATTCAGTCACAGCCTATCCTCAACACACAAAAAAAGTACAATTTCTTAATTTGTAAACCAAGAACACAAAAAGCATAAAGTTACCAGCAGCCTTCAGACATATTACAGAATGCGGACACACACTAGATAAAAACCTTAAAACCAGAAGCAAACATCATATAAAAATGTTATAATCTTCTACTAAATGTAAACAATAAACCACAACTTAAAAGATGAACTGGCAAAAAAAATAAAAACATTCTGGTATAGCCATGGGGGGGGGTCACCGCGTCTCCTACCTGAAACCATTTCTGACCAGGCTGTGGAGCCTCCAGTCCATGGTCAGCAGTTGTCTGTCCCGCCGGATCATCAGCAGAGGTCAGAGAAGACTACTAGGGCAGATGAGCTCTACCAGAGCTGCTCGAGATGTAACCACATAATGTAAGTGGAAGCGTTTCCTCTTTACTGAGAATCAATGCAACTACCCAGACAAGACCGAGAGATGAAAAGTAAAAAGGTCAAGGACTGCTCATTTTTAAGAGGATGAAAGGATCTTCACGGGGCAGGTGTAAGTCCGCTCCACAGCCTCCATCCGATTTCACTTTGAAAGCAATAACGTAGAGAAACACTTGATAGAATCAGCGACTACACGTCAAATCTAACCTTCCTTTCTGCATTCATTACAGTCAATACATTGTAACTGCAAGCAAGGGTTACACATACGTATTGTCAATTACTGCTGGTGTTCCACTGAGGCTGGACTATGGACGGGATGTACACAGCTGTAGGGATTGTAGACATATCACAGGGAGCCATCCTGAAGAAGTGGGGGCCCGCACCACAACCCTCAATTATCCAAAAGGAGTGCATAATAAAAGGGGGGGGGGGGGGGGGGGATCTGCCACAACAAAGAAACATATATATCATATTTATTGAGAGAGTTTATATTATGTCTAAGGCCTCTTTCACACTTGCGTTCTGAGGATCCGGCAGGCACTTCCGTCCTGCCGGATCCGTCAGAACGCAAGTCGCCTGAAAGCATTAGAAGACTGATCAGGATCCTGATCAGTGTTCGAAATGCTTTGAGGTTACTATGGCAGCCAGGACGCTATTAAAGTCCTGGTTGCCATAGTAGTAGTGGGGAGCGGCATACTTACAGTCCGTGCGGCTCCCAAGGCGCTCCAGAATGACGTCAGAGCGCCCCATGCGCATGGATCACGTGATCCATGCGATCACATGATCCATGCGTGTGGGACGCCCTGACGTCACTCTGGAGCGCCCCAGGACCCGCACTGACTAAGTATACTGCTCCCACGCTCCCCTTTACCATGGCAGCCGGGACTTTAGCGTCCTGGCTGCCATGGTAACCATTGAGAAAAAGCTAAACGTCGGATCCGGCGATTCGCCGAAACGACGTTTAGCTTAAGGCCAGATCCGGATTAATGCCTTTCAATGGGAATTAATTCCGGATCCGGCCTTGCGGCAAGTGTTCAAGATTTTTGGCCGGAGCAAAAAGCGCAGCATGCTGTGGTATTTTCTCCGGCCAAACAACGTTCCGGTCCTGAACTGAAGACATCCTGATGCATCCTGAACGGATTTCTCCCCATTCATAATGCATTGGGATAATCCTGATCAGGATTTTTCCGGCATAGAGACCCGACGACGGAACTCTATGCCGGAAAACAAAAACGGTAGTGTGAAAGGGCCCTAAGGCCACTTTCACACCTGCGCTATTTTCCGGTAATGAGATCCTGCAGAGGATCTCAATACTGGAAAAAACGTTTCTGTGTAGTCCTCATGCGTTCTAAATGGAAAGAGATCAGGATGTCTTCAATTCCTTTAGCATGCAGTTAAAAAAAAATAAAAAAAAATGGAGAAAACATTGAATGTCAATGGGCGACGTATCCATTCTTTAGGCTCCTAAAAAACAGATCCGTCACCATTGACTTACGTTATTTTCAGAGACTGATATGTTTTTTTGGAGCCTAAAAATTCGGATCCGTTTTGATTTCACACATCCGCATCCTAACGGAATGGATGAATTCTGACGTGCAAAATCAAAACGGATCCGTTTAATTCTGGTATTAAGATCCTCTGGGTGTAAAACTAGCCTAACCCAGTAAAACAAAAAGAAAACAATCTGAAAAAGCTAAATTGTCAATTTTTGTTCCTCTTCAAAAAGTGAATAAAAACTATATGCTCCAAAATGATGCAAAAAAAAAAAACCAAAAACAATCATGTAAAATAAAATAAACCTTCGTACATTGATTGAAAAAATTACATCAAATTATTCTCAATTAAAAATAAAATGCTTTAAGTATAAGTAGCAAAATGAGCTACAGAATAAAGACTGGTATTTAGTAGACCGCTCTTTACCCCGCTGGCGGAACACGCAACAATTACGAGGGGCACGTCTCTTCATATTTGTGGAGCATGGGCCAGAGCTGAAATGTATAATTTCCACCAGTATCCTGAAGTAAATTCCCAAGTACGTCCCACATTGTTGAAAGGTGGCGATCGGGGTGCCCGACCTCAAAAAGTTAGAAACATTTGGATAAGTGCTGCATGCACCAAAATTGCCACTTTTTGGAGCCAGTTTGTTAGCATACAGGGGTTGTCAAATGCGGGCTATTTGCAGAGATTTATCAATATGTGTCCAAAAAGGTCACTCAAAATGCACCAAAACACAAGTCATGGCTTTGAAGGGATTGTCCAGCTTTATTACGCCTTTTAAATTTGGGCAGTGTTGCCCAAAATACACTCACCGGCTCCCTGCCACTCTGTCCTAGTGTTGAGGGTCCCTGGCCTGTAAACTTTCAGAACGGTCACGTGTCACTGTGGCCAATCACTTACATCAGCAATGACGAGTTCCCGAGCGACAAGTGTGACCAAGAAGTATACAATAGTGGTGTCTCTGAGACCAGTGGTTACCCACAGAGGCACGAGACCCCACCTGTAAGTTTAGAGGCCGGGGACTACAAGGACCATGGATTGGGCCCTTGGTGATGGAGCAGGTGAGTATTTTTTATTTTGCTACAGTGTGGTTCTAGCAAAATTTTAAAGGGGTATTATAGTTTTCAGGGTCTTCAAGCCTAGTTGATACTTTAAGTTATGATAGGTTGATGTGGGCACTTGCTCCCCATTTGCCTTGCAGTGGTTCTGATAAGTCCCCTTATATGCTGGATTATATTATCCGGTGGTCAGCACAGAAATGAAGTTGTCAAGGGCCTCCTCATATGGAGAATATGGTTTTGCGTTAACCATGTGGCAGACAGGCGCTCAGCCCTGGAGTGGCAGTAAATCCCAATATTTGCCTATGTCTCAGTTTCTAAGCACAAGTTGCCTGATGACGTAAAGCCATGTTTCCCCGGGACAAACAAGGGGTCTTGACGACCAACTCAACAAAAGAGGAGCGGGAATGACTGCGAGGACCTGTCCTGCCGTGAGAGTGAACAAACAAGTCCTAGATTACACACGATACCCCTAAATCAACACCGCAAACACACAAATGAAATCCTGAAATGTTTGCCCAAATCAGACTGGAAATCATTCAGAGCCGCCAAGATCCGTGTCTGCTGTGAAATACGGTATATCCAGCTTTACTTCTACAGGCGACAGCTTACTGTATGGCCAAGAAACACATAATGAGAGTCTAGATGAAGGTTTATCATTCACAATGTCACCTCTACCATTCATCAGGAGGGACCCGTCTACAGAAACACTGTTGATGGGATGACATGAAAGCTGAGGGCCTAGAAAACGTCTGCCACGTAGCTTAGGCTCTGCCCAAGGCAGGACTTAATAGGCTGCCTGTCAATGTAAAGCTGGCCCTCTCCTGGACTCCCCAGCTGTGCGTCCATGTTCTCTGATCGACACCTCTGGCAGAAGGTTATCTCCCCGAGAACAAAAGTATCGAGCAGGAAAGAGTCGATGAGGACTAATACTTTGTGATGTTGTTCCCCACAACTTATCAGGTACCTTTTACTTTGAACGTGATGCCTGATCTGCAGACTGCATGGTATAGAGCAGATTATATATATTGAATGGATTTTATCCATTTACATCCCTGCTCACATGGGGCGTAGGAGTCCAGTGGGTGGTCCCATCAATGACTGACAGCCTTTAATGTAGAAGCTGCATAAAGGTAGTGATCAGTCACTAGGCCGCCCGTCCACATCACTCCTAAGTCCAGAATGTGCAGAGATTAAACTTTTTTTTTATTACACGTGAACTTTCTTCACAATCTTACATATCAATGTGTCCACTGTCTGTTCAGTATGACAGGCTGTGTTTAAAGGGATACTTCGGGAAAAAAAAAGCCAGAATGGGTGGAAGGAAACACCCACTTCCTCCCTCAGTGTTGATTCCAGAGTAGATCAATAGGAGCCGTATAAATAAAATTCCTATTACTTCCTCTTTTTTTTTTTTACACTTGAAGTACAAACAATTATCATCAACCATAAGCACCAGGGAGGGAATTAGAGGGGTGTTGTCATGGGTTCTGGAAAATCCAATTACCGGTGAGTGTAATTATCATTTTTCCCTTCACCAATGACAGCACCATAGACAGGCCAAATAGAGATTAACCCCTTAAGGACCAGAGGTTTTTTATTTTTTAAGTTTTCGTTTTGCGCTCCCTGCCTTCCCAGAGCCATAACTTTTTTATTTTTCAGTTCACATAGCCATAATGAGGGCTTGTTTTTTGCGGGACAAGTTGTACTTTCCAACGACACCATTTAATATTGCATATGATGTAGTGTGAAGCAGGAAAAGAATTCCAAAATGGGGTGAAATTGCAAAAAAAAAAAAAAAAAAAATATAAAAAAACGCAATTCCACCACAGTTTTGCAATTCCGACGTTCGATAAAACTGACCAGTTACTTTTACTCTACAGGTCAGTACGAATCCGGTGATACCCTACATGTATAGGTTTTCTTGCGTTTTGATAGTGGGGAAAAAAATTCAAAAGTGGGAAAAAAAAAAAAAATCAGTTTTACTTTTTTGTCACCATGTTTTGACCGCTATAACTTTTTTGTAATTATATGTACAGAGCTGTATGGAGGCTGTATTGCGTCATAATCTTATCTTTTTATTGATACCATTCTGGGGTGTGTATGACTTTTTGATCACCTTTTATGTAATTTTTTTGTGGAAAATGAAGAATCTGCCATTTGGACGCTTTTTTTCCGTTTTGCTGTTTGACGTATGGAGAATATTTTTTTTATATGTTTAAGGTATGGGCGTTTTCGCACATTGCGACATCCATGATGTGTATTCAAACATTTTTTATTTTTTTTATTTTTATTTTAGCAAAAGGGGGTGATTTGAACTTGTTATTTTTTTTTTTACACTTTTATATAGTTTACATAGGGAACTATAACTTACAATCATTTGATTGCGATTATCATACATTCCAATGCAATAAAAAATAAATAAATCGCATATTTCCTATAAAGCCTATTACAGGCAAGGCTCCATAGGAAATACTACAGAGCAGCCTGGGTTTCATTCATAGAGACCCAGGCTACTACAGGCACGCTCCAGCTCCTCCGATTGACACACGGGGGAGCCGGAGCGCAAACCGAAAGTAAAACTTTCGGTTTGTGCGAACTCAGATGCCGTGGTCAAGATTGACCAAGGCATCTGAGGGGTTAAATGTCCGCGATCGGCATTGCTGCCGGTCGTGGACATTTTAGCTGCGGGTGTCTGCTACAAGAATCATGCGTACACCCGCGGCTAAAAAACAAACAAACAAAAAAAAAAAAAAAAACACACCCTCGGGCACGACCGTGCTTGAAAAGTAATCTAAACCAAGATTACCCAGATGGATGCATAGGGAACCCAAAGGCTAACAAGAGGTCCGAACGAAAAAAAATTAATAAAAAAGGTTGGGTTAATAAACATTCCAAAACCTAGGGAATTTCAATACTAGACATTCTACTTAAAACCCAGCATAATCTTATAAAAGAAATCTGATATGGGTTAATGGGTCATGGGTTAATCAAAATAATCATAACAGATTTAGCAAAACGTCTAAGGGCTCTTTCACACTGGCGTTTTTGTTTTCCGGCATAGAGTTCCGTCGTCGGGTCTCTATGCCGTAAAAATCCTTATCAGGATTATCCCAATGCATTCTGAATGGAGAGAAATCCGTTCAGGATGCATCAGGATGTCTTCAGTTCAGGACCGGAACGTTTTTTGGACGCAGCAAATACCGCAGCATGCTGCGCTTTTTGTTCCATCCAAAAATCCGGAACACTTGCCGCAAGGCCGGATCCGGAATTAATGCCCATTGAAAGTCATTAATCCGGATCCGGCCTTAAGCTAAACGTCGTTTCCGCGCATCGCCGGATCCAACATTTAGCTTTTTCTGACTAGTTACCATGGCAGCCAGGACGCTAAAGTCCTGGTTACCATGGTAAAATGTAGCGGGGAGCGGCATACTTACATTCCGTGCGGCTCCCGGGACGCTCCAGGATGACGTCAGGGCGCCCCAGTGCATAGATCACGTGATCCATGCGCATGGGGCGCTCTGACGTCATTCTGGAGCGCCCCGGGAGCCGCACGGATGGTAAGTATACTGCTCCCCGCTTCTACTATGGCAACCAGGACGCTAGTAGCGTCCTGGCTGCCATAGTAACCTGAAAGCAATTCGAAGACTGATCAGGATCCTGTGTGTGTGTTCAACAAAGCAGGCATAGATAGCAAAACCAGCTAAACACAATTAGAACAGAACCATAAAGGGACACGCATAACAAGTTACAAAAACTTTGTCAATATAATATTACACCAATAAATAAAACTTAATCAAAAATAGCGGCAACAAGAGGTAGTGGTAAAGACTAGCGCCTCTCAAGCTGACCCGGGAGTGAAAAAACCTCAATCACTTGTGTGCCCAGGATACAATATAAAAATACAAGTGTCAGTTACATCTTATTAGAGCTGCACGATATGGGAATTTTGTGCGATTGCGATTAGGGCCCTAAAAATTGCGATAACGATATGCGATGCGATATTTTATGGGAATTGTGCTAGAGGTCTATCTGCTTGGATTTTCAGGGTAAAAGCACACACAGATGACTGATAATGTGAAATGTAGTTATGCTGAACTCAAGAACTGAAATGCGCAGTGTTTTTCAAAATAAAATACATATTTGCATTACTGCAAAAGTACAAGATACAAAACTTGCCATTTTCTTAATAGCGCTGCACAGAACAGATAAATAAAATACCGACTTTCCTCCAGCCCCTCCTCCCTCCCCGCACTGTAACGGATGTATCGCCGGCCGCGCTGTGCAGCATAGCGGCCGGCGATACATCAGTGTCAGCCACGTAAAAAGTCAACCATCGCTTTATAAGACGCACTGCCATTCCCCCCCCCCCCACTACTTTTGGGGGGAAAAAAGTTTGTCTTATAAAGCGAAAAATACAGTAATATAATTGCAGCATTTTTTGGGTCAGCAAATTGCGATACGGCGATTAATTGCGATAACTATTGCTTTCACGATATATTGTGCAGGCCTACATCTTATATACTTCTACATATATGGCCAAGCATAAAAGAATAGCGGTATAGCAACATACAGACTAATTGTAATACCTGGGATCCCAAATCAATGAAGAGATCAGACCTCCGGACAGCAAGGAGCTCACCCCAACGTACGCTTCGCACCTGCTTTCTCAAGGGGCGCTGCAATTCTTTACCACTACCTCTTCTTGCCACTATTTTTGATGAGATGTTTTTTTTATTGGTGTAATATTATATTGACAAAGTTTTTGTAATTTGTTATGCGTGTCCCTTTATGGTTCTTTTGGATATAAAGCAGCCCCGAAGCCAAGAGGCAGTCAACCAGGCCCCGAAGCCAAGAGGCAGTCAACCAGGCCCCGAAGCCAAGAGGCAGTCAACCAGGCCCCGAAGCCAAGAGGCAGTCAACCAGGCCCCGAAGCCAAGAGGCAGTCAACCAGGCCCCGAGCCAAGAGGCAGTCAACCAGGCCCCGAAGCCAAGAGGCAGTCAACCAGGCCCCGAAGCCAAGAGGCAGTCAACCAGGCCCCGAAGCCAAGAGGCAGTCAACCAGGCCCCGAAGCCAAGAGGCAGTCAACCAGGCCCCGAAGCCAAGAGGCAGTCAACCAGGCCCCGAAGCCAAGAGGCAGTCAACCAGGCCCCGAGCCAAGAGGCAGTCAACCAGGCCCCGAGCCAAGAGGCAGTCAACCAGGCCCCGAAGCCAAGAGGCAGTCAACCAGGCCCCGGCCAAGAGGCAGTCAACCAGGCCCCGAGCCAAGAGGCAGTCAACCAGGCCCCGAAGCCAAGAGGCAGTCAACCAGGCCCCGAAGCCAAGAGGCAGTCAACCAGGCCCCGAAGCCAAGAGGCAGTCAACCAGGCCCCGAGCCAAGAGGCAGTCAACCAGGCCCCGAGCCAAGAGGCAGTCAACCAGGCCCCAAGCCAAGAGGCAGTCAACCAGGCCCCGAGCCAAGAGGCAGTCAACCAGGCCCCGAAGCCAAGAGGCAGTCAACCAGGCCCCGAAGCCAAGAGGCAGTCAACCAGGCCCCGAAGCCAGGAGGCAGTCAACCAGGCCCCGGCCAGGAGGCAGTCAACCAGGCCCCAGCCCAGGAGGCAGTCAACCAGGCCCCGAAGCCAGGAGGCAGTCAACCAGGCCCCGGCCAAGAGGCAGTCAACCAGGCCCCGAGCCAAGAGGCAGTCAACCAGGCCCCGAAGCCAAGAGGCAGTCAACCAGGCCCCGAAGCCAAGAGGCAGTCAACCAGGCCCCGAAGCCAAGAGGCAGTCAACCAGGCCCCGAAGCCAAGAGGCAGTCAACCAGGCCCCGAAGCCAAGAGGCAGTCAACCAGGCCCCGAAGCCAAGAGGCAGTCAACCAGGCCCCGAAGCCAAGAGGCAGTCAACCAGGCCCCGAAGCCAAGAGGCAGTCAACCAGGCCCCGAAGCCAAGAGGCAGTCAACCAGGCCCCGAAGCCAAGAGGCAGTCAACCAGGCCCCGAAGCCAAGAGGCAGTCAACCAGGCCCCGAAGCCAAGAGGCAGTCAACCAGGCCCCGAAGCCAAGAGGCAGTCAACCAGGCCCCGAAGCCAGGAGGCAGTCAACCAGGCCCCGAAGCCAGGAGGCAGTCAACCAGGCCCCGAAGCCAAGAGGCAGTCAACCAGGCCCTGAAGCCAAGAGGCAGCCAACCAGGTTCATACCAACCATATAACACAAATATTCGCTGTATAACCTAACTTCAATTGATCATAAGGTGCTCCTTGTTTGCTACAGGCTCCTCTGTCCAAAGGACAGGAAACCACAGTGAGGGAGGAAGTGGGTGTTCCCTTTTTGATTGCTCTGAGGCTTCCTGTCCAATTGTGGGGGCGGATCCATCTCTCTATGGTGCTGTCATGAGTGAAGGGAAAATAAAATTCACAATATATTCAGGATTTTTGACTTCTCCCTTGCTGTCATTGTTTGGGTCCTTCCTCAACTCTGCAGGATGACGAGTGGTCCATATGAAGGGCCTTACTCACTAAAAAACGGCTTCCTCCTGAATCCCTAACCGCCCACAGCGCCTCATCCCTCTCCTCCCCCTCCCTGACGGCCGAGCGAAGTCTCGCGCAGACGCAGTACCCACTGAGGGCTGCGCCAGTGCGATGTGCTGGAGACTGAGGGCAGGAGCTTCATCGTAGTCACTGGGCAGTCCGATGCTCGCTCTTCCCACAGTCTCCAGCACATCGCACTGGCGCAGCCCTCAGTGGGTACTGCGTCTGCGCGAGACTTCGCTCGGCCGTCAGGGAGGGGGAGGAGAGGGATGAGGCGCTGTGGGCGGTTAGGGATTCAGGAGGAAGGCGGTTTTTAGTGAGTAAGGAGCCGGTTCGGGGCACTGCAGGGGGGCGTTACTGGGCACACAAAGTAGAAGATAACGCCCCTCTGGGCACCTTCAGGATTAATTAACATATTTATAAAAGTCGTTTTTCAGCAAAACTACTGGACGGATTACATTACAGAAAAGCAAAGCCGATTCAAGGTAATCTGTGGAGCATGACTGGTTTAAAAGCTGAACTTGTGTTATCAGAGGTGACAGAATCCCTTTAATAATGATGAAAATCTGCCCAGTTTCACATTAAAAATAGATAAGAGAAATGTTGCACATTGAACGGAATAATTTTAAATACAATACGTGGGTTGCCACGAAGCCGAACTCCATTTCACTTTTTGTGGTCAGATAACAAAAGGGGAAGAGTTGGCAGAGAGGCCAAAGGAAACTCTCCGTAGCAACCAAAAGACTAAAGTGCCTTGTATAAAAATAAAGGCTAAAAAACAATCCGATCGCCATGTAGAGCAAGGGGCGATAACATCAGCCATACAATCTCTGGCGCTCCCACCAGCACAGTGTGGTAGCCTTTCAGGAACTTAACACGCACACAAAACCACCAAAAATTACCACAGTGGTTTTCAGGAATGCTGAAACACACAAGTAATAACCAAGAAGGAGAAATTCCTTTTATGAATCACGACCATCATCCTCTTCCCACCACAAGAGAAGCAGCATCTTTAATTTCCCCATTTTCTATTTATATCAATATTACAATGAAATTTACACTTGGAAATACCCTTTCTACCCGAATCACCAGAACTAGTGGCAGTGTGGTCTCTGGGACACCCCACCACCGATCGCTCGAAGACGGGACTCCATCTCCCCGCTCCAGCAGGCCGATATACCGATAACTGTGCTATCACAGAACATGAGCGCGCCGGTCTCAGCGCGGCCATGTTCCCTCAGCAGCACAGGGGAGAAGGAGGCAGTGTCTCTCCCTCCCCCTGTGCCGCGCTGCCAGTGGAGAGAAGAGGAGGAGGAGGGGCTGAGGGCGCACTGGCCACCAATGAGAGAGAGGAGGCGGGGCTGAGGGCGCACTGGCCACCAATGAGAAGAGGAGGCGGGGCTGAGGGCGCACTGGCCACCAATGAGAGAAGAGGAGGCGGGGCTGAGGGCGCACTGGCCACCAATGAGAGAAAGGGAGGCGGGGCTGAGGGCGCACTGGCCACCAATGGGAGAAGAGGAGGCGGGGCTGAGGGCGCACTGCCCACCAATGAGAGAAGAGGAGGAGGGGCTGAGGGCGCACTGGCCACCAATGATAATAAGGTTTAAGATATTACAAACGCAGGCATTAGAAGCACATTGCCCAGACCCTGCCTCTGATAGAGCACTACGATCCGCGGCAATTAACCCCTCAGATGCGGCACCGCTCTATCAGAGGCAGGGTCTGGGCAATGTGTTTCTAATGCCTGCTTTGGTAATATCTTAAACATTATTATCATTGGTGGCCAGTGCGCCCTCAGCCCCCCCTGTCCACAGTATAAAAAAACATTGGTGGCCAGTGCGTCCTCCCCCATATAAAATATATAAACAATAAATAAAAAAACATATCGCCGTGCCCGAAAAGTCCAAACCATTAAAAAAAAATTTTTTTTTTTTTTAAAAAGCGTTGGACGCTGTAACAGGAAAAAAAAAATCCAACAATTAAAATGCGCAAAATATCGGTATAAAATATTGGCCATCGGTCTGAAAGTTCACAGAATATCGGTATCGGCGCTAAAAAATCAATATCGGTCGACCCCTACTCCTTAATAGGGGTGACTAAAGTTCTGACCAAGATCGATGGAGGTCCAGATGCTAAACTGAAGGGTCAGAACAGCTGCTCAGTTCTCCTTGGTGGACCCACTGAGCCGCGAGCAGACCAGTTTACAAAGTGCATAGCAAGTCTAAGGGGAATTTATCAAGCCCAGTCGCATGAAAGTCTAAATTTTGTGCAAAAACGTACTTTTTTGGCCAAGTCTTCTGCTGCTCATGGCACTTACTCCAGTGCACTTTACACTAAAGACTGGGGTATGAAGTCACCCATCCTGTCCCTATGAGGATCAACTGGGCAGAACTGAAGGAGCACAGCGCTAAGGATCTCTGCCCCTTTGTTTTACACGGGTAGATGAAGGCAGCACACACGGTCTTATCAGGTCACCGGAATGCAACAGCTGCAGGCCACGGATCCCCAGTGGTCAAGACGAACAGCAGAAGTAAAGAAGTTGCAGCAGCATATCCGATTGCTTTCCTTTTATTCAGAGGACTTCACAGCATAGATACAAGTAAAGTGCAGATGCAACGTTTCGGCTGTAACCAGCCTTTGTCAAGCATAGTTACAAAGTGATACAAACCAACATTAAGTAGGGAGTTCAACTCACACCTCCTAACAGTCCTACCAATCAGGGTAGTTGACCTATTAAGGTCAGCCAATCATGGCCATCACTATTCCAAACCCCACTTTGCATATATTTTAATTTATCAAACCAGCTCACCTGAGTGTATCCACACCTGTTGGCACGTCCATCGCCGCTTTCAGCGTCTCGTGTATCAAACTACGCATGCTCGTGGACTTGTCTATGTACCTACATCATCGCGGCAACCAGGGAATGAGATCCCGCGAACATATCGCGTGATCTCCTCAGCGCGCATCACACTGCGCTGTCATCATAGGGGCGCGTTGCTGAATAGCCGCGCACATCCATGACGTCGTCACGTATCCTGTTACCGAGGTGATGTGTCACAACAAATATTCCAGCGCATGTAGCAGGGGGACGTACACACAACAGAATGCGGATCACACTCATGCCGTATCCATAATAGTGGTGCGATTACTGCAATAGGGTTAAGAGGATCACATCTGAGGGCCAAATAGTGGTTATTTGCATATTTATAGGCTGCAAGGTAACGTGTGGATGGTTACCGCTACATATAACAATAAAAACATAATTAAAATCACTAAATAATTCAAACACTGACGGATGTGATAATCAAAGATACATTACATTTAGTACCAGAGGTACATTACTCATTCATAAAGGGGCTACCTTTATTCAATCCCCGCAACGCTGAACTCAATATTGAGGCCATACGGTTGCAGGGATCGTAAGGTATAGATCTATTTCAGTTCCTTTTTCCTTAATATTTTTTCCCTATCACCGCCCCTTCTAAGGGGGCCAACCGCATCAATGACTCTAAACCGCAACTGGTTGATAGAGTGTCCACGCTCGATAAAATGTCTGGTGACAGGTTTATCCAACGCACCTTTTCTAATGGTGCTTTTATGTTTGTTGATCCTCTCTCTTATTTCCATTGTAGTCTCCCCAACACTGTATCATATATATGACGTAGCTCGACCGACACGTGTAATAGCCACCAATTTTAAACATCTTTCCGCTAGACGGATGTGCAAACGAGTCCCCTTTCATTATGCCACTGCAGTTGCAGCATGACAGACAGGGGAAGTTGCCATTCTTTCTAGGTGCCAAGTACAATTGTCGGTCAAGCTTAGGATGTCCTACGTCACTTTTGACCAGCCTATCTCATAGGTTGGCATTCCTTTTGTACGCCAAAATCAGAGGGACAGTGAATTCTTTATAGGTCAACTACCCTGTGTGGTAGGACTGTTAGGAGGTGTGAGTTGAACTCCCTACTTAATGTTGGTTTGTATCACTTTGTAACTATGCTTGACAAAGGCGGGTTACAGCCGAAACGTCGCATCTGCACTTTATTTGTATCTATGCTGTGAAGTCCTCTGAATAAAAGGAAAGAAAGCGGATATGCTGCTGCAACTTCTTTACTTCTGCTGCCCCTTTGTTTTAGTGATCTTGGACCCCTACCAATCATAAGAGCAAGTTACCGAGTACGTGATGTTATTTTGGGGTGGGGGGGGGGTTGTAAGGTCCAACTAATCACTAAAATGGGTGACACTGATGCCCCCCTCTACACAATGAGAATAGCCAAGAGCTGTTCTTGGCCATTTCCATCATTTGGAGCAGAAGGCTGCCTGACCTCTGCTAGATTGAAAGTTCTCCTAGCCTGGGGAGAAGAATGGGGTCTCCCCTTTCATTGACTGTCAGGGTCCCTGTGGTCTACCCCAATGAAAAATGATGTAGAGTGGAATAGCCCTTTAATGACCAAGGCACAACTTAGCCTCTCAATGCAAAAGGTGGTCCAGCAAAAGGAGAAGGGCATGGCCAACAGCAGAGAGAAGGTCATCTTCATTTACAACAGAAGGGCCTTACTCCAGTCTTGATAAATCTCCCCCCAAAAATCCTATACCGGAACATCCCATGCTATAGCCAGCTCCTGTGTTACCCGATGACATAAGGTGGTCAGTTAGCAGGAGGTATGAAACAAGCACTTTTGAAATGTCGTCTATATTCGGATTCCCAATGCTAACACCCCACCCCCTCCAAAAAAAAAAACCACAATTGATAATTGGGAAGAGAAATCTGGCATATGGCGTCCCTTTTACAGAGGGAAACACATGGACGCCTGGATAAGGGAGTCCATTACCAGTATGTAATAAGCCCCAGGAGGGAGAGGGGGCTGAAAACCATGGAGAAAAGGACAGGCCAGTATTGGTGTTTAGACAGTGGGGTTAAGCGCCGATTCTATGTGGATCCAACTATTTCCGACGGAAGGCCGCGCTGCTGTTCATGCGGCCACCACAACACAGGACGTGTCCTTAGTGCCGTTGTGGCTCATAAACCACGGACTCCCAGTGAAAACAACGGGAGGCGGATTCCATGTAGTTGCCAGGGGAATTTGTGGAAGATTGCCATCAGCTGGACCGTCACAGTATATGAGGCACGCGTCGCAAAACCAGTATGACTACAACCTAAGGGTAGGCTCACACTTGCAGTAAACGGATCCGGCCTAGCTGGATACTGCTGCTCACCACTGGACCCCATGGACTATAATGGGATTTGGGGTTACAGATAGTTTCTGGCCAGCAATGCCGAGTACAGTTTCATATATAAATGCAGGCAGAAGACACATGCTGCCGGCACCTGAGGGGTTAATTGCCTCTGATCGCAACGCTCTGTCACAGGCAGGTGCCGGCAGCGTGTGTCTTCTGCCTGCATTTATATATGAAACGTTACTAGGCATTGGTGGCCAGTGCTCCGCCCCTAGTATTAAGAAAATGGCAAGTTTTGTATTTTGTACTTTTGCACTAATGCAAATATGTTTTTTATTTTGAAAAACACTGCGCATTTCAGTTCTTGAGTTCAGCATAACTATATATCACATTATCAGTCATCTGTGTGCGCTTTTACCTTGAAAATCCAAGCAGATAGACCTCTAGCACAATTCCCATAAAATATCGCATATCGTTATCGCAATTTTTAGGGCCCTAATCGCAATCGCACAAAATTCCCATATCATGCAGCCCTAGTCCCCAGTAATAAATACAGTATTGGTGGCCAGTGCGCCCTCCCCCATCCCCCCCTTCCTCCCTCCCCCCAGTAATAAAAGCATTGGTGGCAGTGGCCACAGGGTCCCCTCACCTCCTCCTCATTGGTGGCAGTGATCGGAGCCCCAGCAGTGTAATGCTGGGGCTCCGATCGGTTACCATGGCAACCAGGACGCTCCTGAAGTCCTGGCTGCCATAGTCTGCTCCCTGCTGCTGTGTGCACAGGGCAGCAGGGAGAGGGTGAGATCCTATTCACCCTGATAGAGCTCTATTAGGATGAATAGGATGAGAATATCCCAGGTTCTAGCCCCTAAGGGGGAAATAGTGGATTTTTTTGGCGTTTTTATTTTTTTCGCATGGTATCGAATGGTATCGAGTATCGCAATACTTTTTTATGGTATCAATACCGAATCAAAATTTTGGTACCGAAACAACTCCAGAAAAGACACTCCCTTGAGCTGTCAGCTTCATATAAATCTAGCAGAGCAGTGAATGGGGAGATCTCTGGATCCATGTGAGGTACAGGGCTGGTTCTAGCTGTGTTAGGCTACTTTCACACTCGCGTTTTGGCTTTCTGTTTGTGAGATTCGTTCAGGGCTCTCACCAGCCGTCCAAAACAGATCTGTTTTGCCCTAATGCATTCTGAATGGAAAAGGATCCGCTCAGAATGCATGTTTGCCTCCGTTCAGTCACCATTCCGCTCTGGAGGCGGACACCAAAACGCTGCTTGCTGTGCGTTTTTTTGTCCGCAATGTGGTGCGGGGCTAAACGGATCCGTCCTGACACAATGTAAGTCAATGGGGACAGATCCGGTTTCTATTGTGCCGTTGACTTTCAATGGAATTCACAACGGATCCGTCATGGCTATAGAAGACATAATACAACTGGATCCGTTCATGGCGGCTGCATGCAGGTTTATTATTGTATCGGAAGCGTTTTTGCAGATCCATGATAGATCCGCAAAAAACACTAGTGCGAAAGTAGCCTTTTTAACATTGTCATGTACCATATCATGTGTGATTTTAATTTTTTACATTAGTCACAGGATAACCCCTTTACGCATGACCCCACCCTTATCAGAGTCTTTCTGCCAGATCAAAGATGCGGTCCCATCTGGGGGCAGCAATAAATCTCACACCGCATCAAATCCATATCTGTCTCAATCATAAAATGCAGACCTTCCCCATCCACGCATGCATCAGACTCGGCACTAGTGCGGCAGTGAGGGGGAATCTACCACCAGTAGTGATACGTCACTTTATTTCTTGAAGACATTTCGCTATTCACCTCACTGACTTTCTCAGTTAGAATGAAGGGGACAACCACCCCTCCAAACAGCTGATCCTGGGACCCCTGCTGGTCTGGTCAGCAACCTCCGGCACTCCAGATGTTCTGAAACTACAACTCCCAGAATCCACCCCTCTCTTCTGTGGGTGTTCCAAGAAGAGCCGAGGAAGTTTGCATGCTGGGAGTTGTAGTTTCACAGCAGCTGGCGTGCCGGAGTTTGCTGATCCCTGGTCTAGGTCATCAATATGTGGCAACAGCGGCATAAAATGGCAGAGACTCGCAAACATTTTTTGTGTAAAACTTTGGAATATGGACAGCAGTGGCACAAAAGAAACAATAAATCCGAACGCTTCATTAGTCATTACCTGTGCAGTAGTAATAGACCCAATGAACTGTATTTTGCCTAGGGGGTCATTATTAGGTGTGGCAATCAAAACTGCTCGCTGACTAATAGGCATTATGATTCATGGGTAACCAAAAAACCAGCTGGCATAGCGCCCGCCAAAAAGCTGAGTTTATGTATACAGAGATGAGCACATTAGAGTGCATCCCACTACGGCCGCCAGCAATCAGCAGTTTGTAGGAAACTCTTAGGCCCCTTTCACACCTGCGTTCTTCTTTTCCGGCATAGAGATCCGTCGTCGGGTCTCTATGCCGGAAAAATCCTGATCAGGATCATCCCCATGCATTCTGAATGGAGAGAAATCCGTTCAGGATGCATCAGGATGACTTCAGTTCAGGACCGGAACGTTTTTTGGACGCAGCAAATACCGCAGCATGCTGCGCTTTTTGTTCCGTCCAAAAATCCGGAACACTGTCGCAAGGTCGGATCCGGAATTAATGCCCATTGAAAGGCATTAATCCGGATCCGACCTTAAGCTAAACGTCGTTTCGGCGCATTGCCGGATCCGACATTTAGCTTTTTGTGACTGGTTACCATGGCAGCCAGGACGCTAAAGTCCTGGTTACCATGGTAAAATGTAGCAGGGAGCGGGGAGCGGCATACTTACATTCTGTGCGGCTCCCGGGCGCTCCAGGATGACGCCAGGGCGCCCCAGTGCATGGATCACGTGATCGCATGGATCACGTGATCCATGCGCATGGGGCGCTCTGACGTCATTCAGGAGAGCCCCGGGAGCCGCACGGAATGTAAGTATGCCGCTCCCCCGCTCCCCTACTATGGCAACCAGGACGCTAGTAGCGTCCTGGCTGCCATAGTAACCTGAAAGCAATTCGAAGACTGATCAGGATCCTGATCAGTCTTCTAATGCTTCAGGTGACTTGCGTTCTGACGGATCCGGCAGGACGGAAGTGCCTGCCGGATCCTCAGAACGCAAGTGTGAAAGGACCCTTACATTTTAAAGAAACTAAAAATATTGAAACATTTTTTACACATTCATGCTACAGGAAAGTGACTTCTGGTACTACACAGTAACATAGTATAAACTACCGGGCAGTGCGGCTGTTATGTCAGGGTGCGCCACCTGGTGGCCGCAGCTCCAAACATACCTGCACCTATTTTAGAGAGCCAGGCAAATTCTTCAGGGTTCAGCTTTAACAGGGGTGCACAACCTTTTCTGGTTGGGGGCCACATTGTCAGCCTGAACCAATTCCAAGGGCCAAAAATAAAACTTAAAAGTGTTTTACCAACTGAAATTTATGGCATATTGAACATGCAGTATATATGATAAATGTCTGGTTACACCCCCAGGACTCCCATCTAATGGGAAAATACATGAAAAGATGCTTGTGAGCAGCCACAACACACATACAGTGCCTTGCAAAGCATTCACTTTTTTCGTGTTTTGGTGCCTCACAACCTGGAATTAACATGGATTGTTTGAGGATTTGCATCATTTTAGTTACAGAACATGCCCACAGCTATGAAGATTTTATTTTATTTTTTTTTTATTGTGAAGCAAACAACAAATAGGACTGAATAACAGAGAGTCAATGTGCAGAACTATTCGCCCCCTAAAATGAATACTTTGTAGAGCCACCTATTGCAGCAATCACAGCTCCAAGTCGCTTTGGATAAGTCTCTATGAGCTGTTGCCACATCTTATCACTGTGGTTTTTTCCCATTCCTCATTGCAAAACTGCTCCAGCTCCTTTAGGTTGGATGGTTTGTGCTTGTGAACAGCAATCTTTATGTCTGACCATAGATTTTCTATTGGATTGAGATCTGGGCTTTGACTCGGCCATTCCAACACATTTACATGTTTCCCCTTAAACCACTCAAGTGTTGCTTTAGAAGTGTGTTTGGGGTCAGTCCTGCTGGAAGGTGAACCTCTGTCCTAGCCTCAAATCACACACAGAGTAGTACAGGTTTTACTCTAGAACTGTGATGGCTAACCTCCGGCACGCCAGCTGTGGTAAAACTACAACTACTCCCAAGATGCACACTTGCTTAGTTGCTCTCAGAACTTCACTGCTCTAGAATATCCCTGTATTTAGCACCATCCATCTTTCCCTCATCTCTGACCAGTTTCCCAGTCTCAGCCCCCCCATGATGATGCCACCACCATGTCTCACTGTGGTGATGGTGTTTTTTGGGTGATGTGTTGGGTAGCGTTTTCTTTGATGGCCTAAGTTGAATTTTAGTCTCATCAGACCAGAGCACCTTCCTCCATACATTTTGGGAGTCTCCCACATGCCTTTTCACAAACTCACAACGTGCCTTTTTAGTTGAAAGTAATGGCTTTCTTCTGGCCACTCTGCCATAAAGCTAAACTCTATGGAGCGTACGGCTTATTGTCGTCCTATGTACAGACACTCCGGTCTCTTCTGTGGAACTCTGCAGTTCCTCCAGGGTTACCTTAGGTCTTTGTGCTGCCTCTCTGATTAATGCCCCCCTTGCCTGGTCTGTTAGTTTTGGTGGGCGGCCGTCTCTTGGCAGGTTTGCTGTTGTGCCATGTTCTTTCCATTTGGTTATGATATATTTCATGGTGCTCCTGGGAATCATCAAAGAGTTGGATATTTTTTATAATCTAACCCTGACTTATACTTCTCAACAACTTTGTCCCTCACTTGTTTGGAGAGTTCCTTGGTCCTCAGGGCAGTGTTTGGTTAGTGATGCCTCTTGCTTAGGTGTTGCAGCCTCTGGGGTGTATATGTAATGACAGATGATGTGACACTTATATCGCACACAGGTGGACATCATTTCACTAATTATGTATTGTCTCAAGGTAATTGGTTGCACCAGAACTTTTTATGGGCTTCCTAACAAAGGGGTGAATACATACGCACATGACAATTTTCTGTTTTCTATTTCTAAACAATAGTTTTTTTGTATATTTTTCTCATTTCCCTTCACCAACTTAGACTATTGTGTTCTGATCTATCACATAAAATTCAGATTAACAAAGCACTGAACTTAAAGGGGTTGTCCAAGTTATATTTATTGATGACCTATCCTCAGGATAGGTCATCAATATCAGATCGGCGGGGGTCCAACACCCGGCACCCCCACCGATCAGCTGTTTGAAGAGAAGGCGCGCGCCGTGCCAGCGCAGCCTCCTCGTCATTGTTTACATGCTGGCCGTTGCATCTGCAGCGGTGAGCAGGTGTAATTACACCCAAGCCGTTCTATTCATTTCAATGGGACGGCTCTGTAGTATACACTTGTATAGAAACGAGCCGTCCCATTGAAATGAATGGAACGGCTTGGGTGTAATTACACCTGCTCACCGCTGCAGATGCAACGGCGAGCAGGTAAACAATGAAGAGGAGGCAGCGCTGGCACGGCGCGCGCCTTCTCTTCAAACAGCTGATCGGCGGGGGTGCCGGGTGTTGGACCCCCGCCGATCTGATATTGATGACCTATCCTGAGGATAGGTCATCAATAAATATAACTTGGACAACCCCTTTAAGGCTGTTACGCAACAAAACACGAAAAAAAGTCAAGAGTGAATACTTTTGCAAGGCACTGCATATGTCTGTTACCAGATGGTTGGGGGCCACACAGAATGGTATCAAGGGCCGCAGGTTGTGCACCCCTGGGTTATACAGTCATGTCAGTTGCAGGACACCTGTCCCTCCCAAGGAGCTAGCATGTACTGCAACTAGGCCTGGACAATATATCGCGAAAGCAATCGCAATTAATTGCCATATCACAATCACGATTTGCCAACCCAAGAATGCTGCAATTATATTACCGTATTTTTCGCTTTATAAGACACACTTTTTCCCCAAAAAAAGTGGTGGGGGGAGAATGGCAGTGCGTCTTATAAAGCGATGGTGAATTTCTACGTGACACTGTATCTCCGGCCGCTATGCTGCGCAGCGCGACCAGCGATACATCAGTTACAGTGCGGGAGGGAGGAGGGGCTGGTGGAAAGTCGCTATTTTATGTATCTGTTCTGTGCAGCGCTATTAAAAAAATTGCAAGTTTTGTATTTTGTACTTTTGCAGTAATGCAAATATGTATTTTATTTAGAAAAACACTGTGCATTTCAGTTCTTGAGTTCAGCATAACTACATTTCACAGTATCAGTCATCTGTGTGCGCTTTTACCCTGAAAATCCAAGCAGATAGACCTCTAGCACAATTCCCTTTGAATATCGCATATCGTTATCGCAATTTTAAGGGCCCTAATCGCAATCGCACAAAATTCCCATATCATGCAGCTCTAACTGCAACCAAGACCCCAGGATCGCAAAAGATTCAACACTGCTGAATTTTTGCAGATTCTGGTGTTGCAGTCGCAGCAAACGTGCGACTCGTGCTGCAACCACATTCATTTCTGTGCAATCGCTGCTACACTGCAATCCTTGGGTGCAACAGCTAATGCACAACCAAGATTTTCGTGCAGCCAAACCCTTAGAGCTCATTCAGACGGCAGTATGCTGTCCGCAAAAATGCAGATCCGTTTTTTTGCGGATTAGATGCTGTCCTATTCACTTCTGTGAGGCCTTTTCTGCCACTGCATGGCTCAGCAAAACAAATGAAACATGTCCTATACTTGTCAGTGAAAATCAGGACATTGCCACATTGAAGTCTGTGGGTTAGCAAAAAAATAGAATGCAATCTTTTTTTGCGGACATGCTGAACTGTCCGCAAAAAAAACGGATCACATTTTTGCGGACAGCATACGGCCGTCTGAATGAGCCCTTAATCTGTGAAGCACAAAATTGTTTTCTGGGACTGAATAAAAACAGAATTTTATTTCACAATCCAAAACGCACAAGTAATGAAAGCAAAGAACTCCATCTTCCAGGGGAGCAGGTTGGACATTAGGTTTCTTTAAATAAGTCATCGTATACCGGTAGACAAAATCTGCACGTGGTACTTACAGACGGTGCTGCGCTCAACCTGTGCAATCTGCCTCAATCAGGACGTGTGGACAGGTCCTTAGTGGTTCCCAATGTCTGCAGTTGGCTCCTGACCTGGCTAAGGGGACGCCCATGCTTAGCAGATCTACAGTAAATATTTCCGCGGCAAATCTGCCAAGAATTGGCTTGTTTGTGAGGCGGATCGCTGCCGGGATTGCACTGGCTCTTCCGCCATTTTCAACCTTTGCATTGTAAAAGCTGAAAGCCACGGGTAAATCCCACAGCAATTAGCGGCCAGGCTGTGGATTGAGATTTTAGAACTTTCATCCACTTTGCAAGTACTGTAAAGGCGGTGGATTTGCGCTGTGGAGAATCATTTACGCCAAGTGTGGCTGCACCCCTAACATCTACATGTGTTTTAGGCTTGGGTTGTGTGACAAATCAGCAGTAATACAGTACCAGCAACATAGAAGAGATTATCCACTGCGGGTTCTAAAGTCCTCAACGTGTAAATTGTGTCGATTTTCACTGCAAAGAGGGAAATCTGGAGTTCAGTTGATCGCCAGCCCACAGATGATCTGACCTGTAAGGACCCATTCACACGGGCGAGTTTTCCACGCGGATGCAATGCGTGAGGAGAACGCATTGCACCCGCACTGAATCCGGACCCATTCATTTCTACGGGGCTGTGCACATGAGCAGTGATTTTCACGCATCACTTCTGTGTTGCGTGAAAATCGCAGCATGCTCTATATTGTGCGTTTTTCACGCAACGCAGGCCCCATGGAAGTGAATGGGGCTGCGGGAAAATCACAAGCATCCACAAACAAGTGCGGATGCAGTGCGATTTTCCTGCAAGGTCGCTAAGAGACTGAACCCGATCTTCATTATTTTCCCTTATAATATGGTTATAAGGGGAAATAATAGCATTCTCACTACAGAATGCTTTGTAAAATGTGCATTAAGGTGAGTTAAATTTTTAACCCACCTTATCTACTTGATCTCTTCTTCAGTCATCAGGACCTGTGGTGACGTCACATCACATGGTCCATCACCATGGTGATGGACCATGTGATGAGCTCAGTGACGTCATCACAGGTCCTTTAGCCGGCAGCTAATGAAGAAGAGAGAAGAGATCGCAACTACGCGATCAAGTGGATGAGGTGAGTTTTTTGTTTTTTTTTCCCCCTTAATATACATTTTACTAAGCATTCTGTATTGAGAATGCTATTATTTTCCCTTAATAACCATGTTATAAGGGAAAATAATAAAATCTACAGAATACTCTACCTGAAACCGGACTTCAGTGATGAAGGCCGGGTTTGGGTCTGGGTACCAAACATGGCGATTTTTCTAATACGCGTGCAAAACTCTTTGCAACAGTTTGCACTCGCGTGGAAAAATTGCGCATTTTCCCGCAACTCACCCGCTTCTTATCCGGGCGTCAAACATGACGCCCGTGTGAAAGAGACCTAATACTGTACGAGGTTAGGATTATTTTAGGGCTGGACACTGTGGAATCCATGTAACAGGCACATCCTGAAGCCCTGAGCACGTTGGGCTAGAGGACGCTCCTGTAAGACGTGCACGCCCCCTCCGTCTGGCTCTAGTCTCTGAGGATCGGAACGCCCGGGGCGTCTTATTACCAGTCACCTCTAATGCTTTTACATATTGCTGTAAACGACTGAAATACTCAGAAACCACAAGTCTACGTCAGGCGGGATCATGATAAATGTCTTTATAGTTTCATGCGGTCATGGCTGGGTTACTACTGTGGGAATTCAGCAGGTGGCCGCTGCAACAACACCATCCATCATCCCTCCTATCTCCGCAGCCTGATAAGGGGAACATACCTTCACTCTCACACAGCTCATGCCGCCAAGATCTTGTGCAAATCGTATATCCCAATACCTGGCTCTTACACCTGGGGTCAGCACCCTCCGACACTCCAGCTGCTGTGAAACTACAACTCCCAGCATGCACACTTGCTCGGCTGCTGTTGGAGTTTCCAGGATATGTAATCAATTTCAGATCGGCAGATCTCCGACTCCTGGCACTCCTGCCAATCAGCTGTATCATGCTCCCGCTCCAAAATGACCCAGGCGCCGTCTCCTCTGCAGCGGTGGCACAGTGCCATTACAATACAATCACTTGAATGGAACGAGCAATAATTGCTCTACGCAAGCGACAATGGGCAGGCAATTCTGAAGTGGAAGCGGTGCTCGCATGAAACAGCCGACTGGCAGCGGCACCAGGAATCAGCCCACCACTGATCTGGTATTGATTACCTATCCTGAGGATATACTGGGGCACTGGGCTTCTGCTTTCTTCATCTGCCTGAAGAAGAGCACAGAAAGCCGCCGCACCGTCACAGGACTAAAGGAGCATTGTGTTCAGAGGAGGAGAAACCAGTTACACTGGAAACAGTAAAAGCCATGTTCAAGCCCAGGTGACAACGACTACATACAGAAGACGCTGTCCATGTGCGCTGAGGTCATGTTTTTCCCAAGACAATAAAGGTGCAGATGTATAGATTTTAGGAATTTATACGCCTGGTATGAGGACATGACGCGAGTTATAGAGTGAACTGCTCCATATAACATGTGGTATGGCCAAAGATCACAGGGTAGCCCTGCGGCATCGCATCTAGTGAACAGGGTCGCCTTCTGTCCGGAAAGGTCTTGCGCCTGTCAGGCCACAAGTTAACCCTGTTCACCTTCACTCGCTGCAGCCCTGCCCGCTCTCTCACTATGCAACGTGTCACACCCAAAGTCACCATGTAGCCCCGGTAGGGTGTTTCATTTTTCCAAAGATGGGATTTTCAGATGACTTTGCTTACGCCTCGAGTCTCAGTGATGTTCTTCTTATATATATTTTACATTTAAGAAGATTGGATAATATTTAGGGGTTGCACACATAGATCACTTTTATTACAACTCTCCCTCCTGTACCTAAGAGGTTGGTCTAAAAACGGCTTCAGTTTCGGGATCCCAGGGCTCTGCATCAAGCAAGGAGGATGGCAAAGGCAATATATGCACTTAAAATTGTCCTCTTCACTAAACAGTTAAATCCCTCAATGAGAATTGAAAGGAATGAAACGGGTTGCACATTTTGTCAGCCTCATATATGTTCGCTTATGGCACGAGGCAATTGTAAGTCGATGGGCTCCAAAGAATGATTGGATATGCTACAGACGTCAGAAAAAGCCCTCTCACAGCTGCTAAGAGACACCTTTGGTATCTGTCAGAAACAAACGTGGAATTGGCTTTTTTGGACGTATGTATTTCTCAGGCTGTTAAGGAAAATAGGACTAAAAATTAGTTTTTGAGGGAAAAGACGTGAGCCATTCCGTTACTAGTAAAACAGACGTTCTTTGAATGGTTTGGGATCCACAAAGTGACAGAATACTGCAGTGATTCTCTAAGAAGCCATGTGAACGCTCTTAAGGTGGTCAATGATACGCAGAAAGAGGAATTGCTCTGAAAGTTTTAAGAATCGGTCAGGTAGTTGTGGGTAGTGGGTCTTGTTGAGGGTAGTCGAGCATGACAAAAGTCATCACCAAGCTAACAAAAGAAGGGACTGCATCGTTCAAAGTTGATTAATATAACAGGTTTTGCCTATCATACTGCCTGTTAATCTTAGTGCCTAGTATTAAAATTATTTTAAGTTTGTGATTTCTAGTTTTTCCAATAATTAACGTTGAAAAATCTTATTTCTGGCATATATATCTTTTATATCACTGAGACTCGGTGTGTAAGCAAAGTCTGCAAAAATTTTAAATTTTATTTTTTTCCATTACAAAATTAAACACCCTAAGCCCCAGCCTAATAAAGGGAAGGCTATCATCACAGTGACATAAGCCAAACCCAAGAATTGCGGTGGAAACAGCTGACGAGTATGGGAGCCTCTTGACTTCCCCTTGACAGCTAATGTTGTGGAGAGAAAGATGAGGCAGTGATATTTCAACATGCCCGACCATTTTGTTTATTCAATCCACATTCACCCTGGCATGGGTCGGGCGAGATGAGGTCGACAGACAAAACATAAGGCCAACTTATCAGAAGACTGTACCACCTGTGGAAAACCGAGACCGGGCCATAGTCGTTATTCATAAGGGAGTCCTTCACAACTTCTGGTCCTGGCCGGCGTACAGTTTAGGACTGTGGTGGTCACCAGCAATGGACAGCAGTTACCAGCATGGAGGGAGGGGGGTATACAAGGGAGGTTACCAGCAGGGAGGGGGGTATACAAGGGAGGTTACCAGCAGGGAGGGAGGGGGTATACAAGGGAGGTTACCAGCACGGAGGGGGTATACAAGGGAGGTTACCAGCAGGGAGGGAGGGGGTATACAAGGGAGGTTACCAGCAGGGAGGGGGTATACAAGGGAGGTTACCAGCAGGAGGGAGGGGGGTATACAAGGAGGTTACCAGCAGGGAGGGAGGGGGTATACAAGGGAGGTTACCAGCAGGGAGGGGGTATACAAGGGAGGTTACCAGCACGGAGGGGGTATACAAGGGAGGTTACCAGCACGGAGGGGGGTATACAAGGGAGGTTACCAGCACGGAGGGGGTATACAAGGGAGGTTACCAGCAGGGAGGGAGGTATACAAGGGAGGTTACCAGCAGGGAGTGAGGTATACAAGGGAGGTTACCAGCAGGGAGTGAGGTATACAAGGGAGGTTACCAGCAGGGAGGGGGTATACGAGGGAGGTTACCAGCAGGGAGGGGGTATACGAGGAGGTTACCAGCAGGGAGGGGGTATACGAGGGAGGTTACCAGCAGGAGAGGGGGTATACGAGGGAGGTTACCAGCAGGAGGGGGTATACAAGGGAGGTTACCAGCAGGGAGGGGGGTATACGAGGGAGGTTACCAGCAGGGAGGGGGGTATACAAGGGAGGTTACCAGCAGGGAGTGAGGTATACAAGGGAGGTTACCAGCAGGGAGGGGGTATACAAGGGAGGTTACCAGCAGGGAGGGGGTTATACAAGGGAGGTTACCAGCAGGGAGGGAGGTATACAAGGGAGGGAGGTATACAAGGGAGGTTACCAGCAGGGAGGGGGGTATACAAGGGAGGTTACCAGCAGGGAGGGGGGGTATACGAGGGAGGTTACCAGCAGGGGGCAGGCTGACAAGGTTCTTAATAGGGTATTCCAGTTAGGACTCATGCACACAAACATTTTTTGGCTGTGTCCGTTCCGTGTTTTTTGCAGGCCGTATGCGGAACCATTCACTTCAATGGGGCTGCAAAAAAAACATGGCAATGACTCGGTGTGCATTTTTATGTCCGTATGTCCATTCCGCATAAATAGAACATATCCTATTATTATCTGCATTATGGACAAGCATAGGACGCACACGGTGGGTATCCATGTTTTGTGGATCCGCAAAATAACAGTTGTGTGAATGAGCCCTTCCAGCAAATACATTTTCTCTCACAGTTCTCTACTGTATCCATTCCCACGCATTTCAAGACCTGCAATGAGTTCTGCCCGTGAGTTCATGACAGGACTAGACCTGGCTGTATATTGCGGAGTCCAGACAACTGGTCTCTGAACTTCTTATTCGTGGTTGGTCTGTGAATGCCACAAGTTAATACGACAAATCAATAATGGATCTCAGCCACGATCTGCGGTGTAGCCTGGGCCTCCACCGGTGGGATGCAGATCCGTCTTTTAGCGTCAATGACTTCATCTACAGGCAGATCAAGTCTCAGTACTTGACTGCCATCGGTCAGCATCGCTCTGGTCACAGACTGACGGGTGACAGAAAACGCTCTTCGGCACTCCAGCTGTTGGGAAACTACAACTCCCAGCATGCTTCATTTATTTCTATGTCAGTTCTTAGAAGGAGTTGGGGTGCTGGAGATTGCCTACCCCTGCTCTAGTGTAGGGTCACAAAGGAGATCTCAGGTGGATATGAAGACATGCATCACTGAAGTCAATCTACGCTGCAGACTTTTTCGTACAATATCACTCACTTTACTGGCGCTGTAAAACGCTGCCGATCTGCGGCACCAAAATCCACAGCATTTATGCCACATGCGAACATAATCTTACAGAGGGGATTTCTGACAATTTTCTGTACGTTTTTGGGCAAGCAGCATTTGGTGCAAATACCATCCAACTTACATTTATCTGAAACCACCTCCAAAGTCCATAATGGTGCTGACGGAGATGTGGATCCACTGATCCCCCCCAGTTTAATTGCAAACAGTAAGAACAGGAGAGACTTGCCTAGACTGGACCCTCAGATGTGAGAAGTATGGGAGCAGGGGATGGATTTAGCATTTTCCATCCAAAGAAACCAAAAAATGATCTTACATCTTAGTGAAGGACTGAAAGGTAAAGTTTAGCCTCCTTAGGGTCCATTCACACGTCCGCAAAACACGGACACCGGCAATGTGCGGACCGAACATCGCCAGCACTAAAATAGAAAAAGCCTTTTCTTGTCTGCAATTGGGGACAAGAACAGGACATGTTCTATTTATTTTCGAGAACGGAATTTGCGGATCCAGAAGTGCGGATGCGGACAGCACATAGTGTCCGTTCCCGCCCCATTGAAAATGAACGGGTTCGCAAAATTGCAGAATGGATGCGCCAGCAATGCCTAGTACCGTTTCATATATAAATGCAGGCAGAAGACACAGGCTGCCGGCACCTGCCTGTGACCCATCGCTGCGATCAGAGGCAATTAACCCCTCAGGTGCCGCACCTGAGGGGTTAATTGCCGCAGATCGCAGCGCTCTGTCACAGGCAGGTGCTGGCAGCGTGTGTCTTCTGCCTGCATTTATATATGAAACGGTACTAGGCATTGGTGGCCAGTGCGTCCTCCCCACCCCCCCTTCCTCCCTCCCCCCAGTAATAAAATCATTGGTGGCAGTGGCCACAGGGTCCCCTCACCTCCTCATTGGTGGCAGTGATCGGAGCCCCAGCAGTGTAATGCTGGGGCTCCGATCGGTTACCATGGTAACCAGGACGCTTCTGAAGTCCTGGCTGCCATAGTCTGCTCCCTGCTGCTGTGTGTACTGTGCGCAGGGCAGCAGGGAGAGGATGAGATCCTATTCACCCTGATAGAGCTGTATCAGGGTGAATAGGATGAGAATATCCCAGGTTCTAGCCCCTAAGGGGGAAATGGTTAATAAATAAACTGTAAAAGAAAAAAAAAAAAAAAAGTTTCACAATTTTACATATAAAATATAAACAATAAATAAAATATTACATATTGCCGCGTCTCAAAAGTCCAAACTATTAAAAAATCCACTTTTATGCGGTGAACGCCGTAAAATAAAATAATTAAAAAATGCACGATTCGCTATTTTCTTTTAGTCGCCGTAAAAAAGTAGGATAGGACTGTTCTATTATGAGCCGGCGGTTCCATAAAATGTGGAATGCACGCGGATTTTTTTGGCATGGTATCGAATATCGCAATACTTTTTTATGGTATCGATACCGAATCAAAATTTTGGTACCGAAACAACTCTACCGTGTAGTAAACCATATATGAACACGTGTGGTAACCATCCACGAGACTGTATAGAACCAGGCCGCAGTCTATATAGCCCCTCACCACATTCTAAGGAGGGCAGTAATCATTATGTGACCGACCACAAGATTATTAATGACCACCGCCGTCTTACTGACAGAGAAAGACCCCCAGACATCCATGATACATCCATACAGCGCCACGTCTCCAGTCACAGCGCCGACAACACCTCAGGCTGCATCATTCTGTGGCGGACTCATTTTTTCTGTACGGTGCTTGAAAACAATTACTGAAGTAAAACTTTACAGGAATAAGTAGAGGCACCCTCTGGCCCCTTGAAGGTACCTGACATAAGGAACGAATACTCCGAATGTAACGTCTTCGGCCCTCCTTAGTGGCTCTGGTCAATCAGATCAATAAAACTGAAGGCCCACCCCACAGATGTCCTATGGGTCCCATCAGCTTTGAGCTTTTGACTCCTCGCAGATATTCTTCCTTCCGATCTAACGGGATCTGTGCCAGACGCCCCCATCTCAGCCGAGCGCATTCGTGAATAGCGTCAGGGGGAGATTTATCGCTTCACACCGGTCTGTAAAATTCCCTGTGCTGTCGAGGGATGTGCCTCATTCCTGAAAAGGAACCACGGCACGAACCCAAGAGGGGAACGCTTGAGAAGCAAGTTCCTGATCTTTTTCGGGACTCCTGCAGTCAGCGTAGGAACCCATCCAGATTCCCAGACCGTCCATAGACTGCAGGACCTGCATGGAGCACACCGCTCCCAAGGGGCCCTGTGAATTAGGCCCAAATTTCTGGCCCGCATTTTTTTGCAAATCAGATGCAGACCCATTCATTTCAACAGGACCGCAAAAGATGACTGTGTGATGTCCGTATCGGTACGTCTGTTCTGCCATCCCATAAAAAAGATAGAACAAGTCCTATTTTCCACTTGGCAGACCAGAATAGGCATTTTAAGCATAGGGGGAAAGGGAAAATGGGGACGCACGTGACCAGTATCCATGTTTTCCGGATCCCCAATTTGTGAACCACAAAACAGATACAGTTGTGTGCATGCAATGTTATAAGGGCTCGTGTAAACGACCGTATCCGTTTTGCGATCCACAAATTGCGGTTCCGCAAGACACGGATCCCGGCTGAGTGCCTGCCACGCCCTATCCTTGTCTGCAAAAAGGGGTGCTGACCGCATCGAACGCTTGTGGAAACGTAAAGCGCCAACTCCTCAAGAAGTAGAGGATCTAGACAAAGCCGCCATCCCCAGTGCGCACCGCGATCCCGTCTGAGGAGTCAGGGACGTCAGCAATGTATAGGGGCGATATATACAGAAAGACACATCTGTAACATGCTGAACTTGCAGCAGAAATAACCCCACTCACAGGTACGGAGCGGATGTTCAGTTGTAGACAAATCTGCTGCAAGTGAACTCACCCTTAAAGTTGTTGTGCAAGAATAGGAAGGGTTTGGCAACCCCCCCCCCCCCCCCCCCCTTGGCTAGACCTGTAAAGGGAAGACTACTTAGTAGAGTTGAGCGAACTTCTATTTTTAGTTTGGCGTCCAAAGTTCGGGTTATTGTAGCATCCCGTTAAGGATTCCGCTACCGCGGACCATAACGGCATTTGGAATCCATAAGGGGCTGCTTCATTGAACCCGAACCTTGGACAACCCTAAAGACCTGGGGTGACGTCACCGTAATGTGATCAGTGCAGGGGGCGTGGCTCAGTACTCATCACCTCTTATCCAATCCAGTGCTGAGCCACGCCCCCTGCACTGATCACATGACGGTGACGTCACCCCATCTTTTGCGGTCCTGTTGAAATGAATGGGTCCGCATCTGATTTGCAAAAAAATGCTGACCAGATGCGGGCCAGAAATTTGGGCCTAATTCACAGGGCCCCTTGGGAGCGGTGTGCTCCATGCAGGTCCTGCAGTCTATGGATGGTCTGGGAATCTGGATGGGTTCCTGCGCTGACTGCAGAGAGTCCCGAAAAAGATCAGGAACTTGCTTCTCAAGCGTTCCCCTCTTGGGTTCGTGCCGTGGTTCCTTTTCAGGAATGAGGCACATCCCTTGCATGAAACAGATCCGGCAGGTTGTTGCGGCCGGGAACGTCCTGACTGATTCGTCCTCGTCAGAGACACCCGTGCACTGCTGGCCCTATTCACTATAATGGGGGGCGTCAGAAACCCAGCCGCGGTCGGGCAAATGTGCCGAAGAGCGGGCGGATGAAAACGGCCGTGTGCAGCGGTATTTGTCCATATTTACAGGATTGCGGCTGGATCTCCACCGGCCCCCATTATACTGAACGGGTCCAGACAGAATGCCGGCAGCGCTCGGCTAGGTAGACTCCGACAGGCTCTTCACGGTCGGAACAACCTGCCGGATCTCTTTCACGGAAACGTGAAACAAGCCTTACCTGCTCCCCTTGTGACGCTCCGCTAGCTGACCGTAAGCACCTGGTATGACATTGTCCGCAGCCAATCGCTGGCCGCGGCAGAAGCCGGATCCCTTGCATCATGTGACTATTTGTCATTTCTTAAGGGGATCTGGTCTCCACTTCAGCCAGTGATCGGCTGCGGCGATGTCAAACCGGTTGTTTACAGCGAACCCAACAGAGCATCACAGGCCGGGAGGATCGGAGGGCAGGTGGACAAGCTTACTTGTGGGGAGGGGGGTTGCTGAACCCCCTCCATCCTTGCACAACCCCTTTAAGGGCGAGATCATAGAAGTGTCTCTTATAAACAATATAAAAGTCCTCCCAGACTTCCTAAAACAAAGCGTACCGATGATGGCGTTCCCTCCTTACCCCTCCCCCACCTACAAAAGAAGGGCACGGAGGGCTGACAACAGGGGGCAGCAGACTGCATTCAACCACGCCAATTAAGATGACGTCCGATTCATTTCCCAGCTGACCACGAATCGGCCCCAGTGACCAAATGATCGGCATGTCTATGGCCACTTTAAAGGGGTGCTCTGGGATTTTTATACCGATAGTCTATCCTCAGGCTCATGTCATCAACATCAGATCGGCAGGGGTTCCTGCCCTCACCGATCAGCTGTCCTCCGTTAGCTCCAGCGCTGGAAACATGGACCATAACTACACAGCGCCACCTGCTGTGCACTGGACAGAGCTGGTTACTGCAAGGAAATGAATGGCAACCAGCGCCTCCAAGTACAGAGCGGGCGGAGATACAGAGCTACTCCCAGATCGGCGGTAGACAGCCTGCCAATGAGAGATTAAGGCCCTATCCCATCAATATAAAAAATCCCGGAGAACCCCTTTAACCTCATTTATTCTGCAGCCCAAGGAGCCGAGCAACCACAACCTTATCCAAAACAGGTAGGAGCGGGTCCAAAAGGAATCCGACAAACCCCAATAAACAGACCTGGAACACTCCGACCAGAACAGAGAGTACCCGGCCTAGACATAAGCTTCACACAATACATGCGGTGGTCCTCACTATAGGAAAGGACAGAAAAG
The DNA here is from genome assembly GCA_033119425.1 of Bufotes viridis. Taxonomy (NCBI): domain Eukaryota; kingdom Metazoa; phylum Chordata; class Amphibia; order Anura; family Bufonidae; genus Bufotes; species Bufotes viridis. The sequence goes on along the minus strand of CM065589.1, from coordinate 562,813,605 downwards.
GCCATGCCAACAGTGTGATGGGTGGTCTCTGGACTTCATCAGGTGAACGGGGTCTACCCCAGGGTACAGTGTGCACTAAGCCCTAGATGTCTCCACTGATCGGCAGGTGTCGGGGACAACATGAATGCGTGGGACGGACCCCTCAGGTTTAATCCTCTCTGTTCCACAGGAGATAAGCGGCTGACATCCCCTGCTCTACTTATTCAAGACACCAGTCGTTGTCACCCATGGGCCCTGGGGCTCACGCATTACCGCAAGGTAAACCCTGCATCGTGTTAAAGGGGCCCTCCGACACCAAGCCACACTGCAGAGACCCCTGCGGACAGATGATTGTAGGGGTCCTCTGTAGGACAGGAGTGCCCAAGATCAAATAGGTGGTTGTAGGAGACCAATGGAGGACTGGGGACCTCAGGAGACCAGGGATGGTCATGGACCCCAGGTTCCTGACTGCTGCTCCCTATGAGGGTCAGATCCCCCCTTTAGTGGTATATTCCTCGGTCAAGCCTCCAAGGCTTTATGCAGTTTCGGACCTCAGTAAGTGTGACATGGGGGGGGGGGGGGACGGTGTGGGAAGTGTGATATTTCCCTGTGATGTGCCCAGCAGGAGGGGGGACGGATCACACTTCTATGTACACGGATCACATGGCGGCCACACGGCCGGAGCGGGCAGTACCGGGACCCCCGCTGCCCTGGCCTCTCCGCACACACCGCCGGCCAGACAAAGACACGTTTCCCCGACAGACACAGGAGACGGAGCGCCCATAAAGCCCAAGTACCGAGCCACAGCAGCCGCTAACTCCTACCGCCGCCGTGAAGCCCGGGCCCCGAGGCTTATCCTACCCGCCGAGCCTAACCCGCACGGGCTTCTCCCCTGCCGAGCTCCCCCTCCAGCTACCCAGCTCCCCTACCTGCCGCCCCGACTCCCCAGACTTACCCTGTCACAACAGGCGCCATCTTCCACAAACTCTCGCCAAAACTCCAAACCTCGCGAGAACCTAGCTGTTGTTTGGTAGAACGCCCCGCCCCTAGGCGGCTTGGTCACGCCCACCAGACGTTGTCTGTTGGAGCTTGTGTACGGAGTGCGACCCCGCCTCTTTCAGCGCTGCGTTCCCACGCCGCATGCTATGTGTGAGAATGAGGTGTGCGGTGTGTACCTGAGCGTGGCGGGCATGAAAAAACCGCGTGTGTTGTGGCGTTTCTTAGTTTGTGTCATTTTTAAGGTTGTACAGAATAACCCTATGGAGAAAAGCATTCAACTTTTTGGGGAAAATGTGCAAATGACCCCCCCCCCCCCCCCAAAAAAAAAAAAAAATCCACAAACCGAAATGCATTGTGCCCTAGGTTTTAAAAGAGAAAACAATTGTAGGGCTCCCTACAAACACATTAAGGCCATGGACAAATGCCCACGTCCAGGATTTAGGTGCGGAGAATCCGCACTGAAATCTGCAGGTGTTCGCAGGGAAATCCGTGCGGCCAATCTACAATTGGTGCGGATTTTCCTCTCCCCATTGAAGTGAATGAAGAAAATCTGGACAGGAAAATAAATGGACAAGCTGAGGATCTTAAAATCCGCACCGTAGGTCAAAATCTGCATCGTGTGCATGAAAATTTCAAATTCTCATGGAATACAATGCGCATGACCTGCGGCGCGGATTTTCTGCAGATTCAGACAGATTGGGAGTAAATGGCCCTTTACAAAAACCTAATCAGTATCGAGCATTCATGGGAACGTTCGTTAGCGATTTTCTGGCGGTGTAAATGTACGAGCTAAACGTGCTGCCTCAAAAAACTCAGTGTTTATATGGCGTTTTCACATTTTACCGTCTAACATGTGGACGCGTAGCAAATAACGCAATGAACAAATGCAGCGTTTTTGCAAAACATATGCAAGAGCGTTACGATTTTTTACTGAATGTGCCTCGCGGTGTACAAAAGTGTGGGGACTTGTACGCCCTACACATCATATCGCCATACCACACGATTCAAGAATACGTTTGTGGGCCTGAAGTCTGACAGGTAAGGCTACTTTCACACTCGCGTTTTGGCTTTCCGTTTCTGAGATCCGTCATGGGCTCTCACAAGCCGTCCAGTTTTGCCCTAATGCATTCTGAATGGAAAAGGACCCGCTCAGAATGTATCAGTTTGCCTCCGATCAGTCTCCATTCCGCTCTGGAGGCGGACACCAAAACCCTGCCTGCAGCGTTTTGCTGTCCGTTTGACGAAACGCAGCCAAACGCATCCGTTCTGGCACACAATGTAAGTCAATGGGGACATATCCGTTTTCTCTGGCACAATAGAAAACTGATCCGTCCCCCATTGACTTTTAGTGGAGTTCATGACGGATCCCTCATGACTGTAGAAGACATAATACAACCGGATCCGTTCATGGCGGATGCATGCAGTTGTATTATTGTAACGGAAATGTTTTTTCAGATCAATGACGGATCCGCAAAAAAAAAACCCCCGCTAGTGTGAAAGTAGCCTAAGCTCCTGTTGTTTCGTAAATGTTCCGTCATATAGTATTTGTCATGATGTTTCTCTTATCTAAATTGATGGAACTTGCGCTAATACTAAATAAATAAACGCTATTAGGATTTAGTATTTACGCAGTCATATTTACCTTTAGATCATAAAACCGCAATCTTAGCAAGTGTTCTATAGCAGTGTTTTCACGCCTGCAGTATACAGCACAGGCCCACGGGGACCCGGTGTCTTAGGGTATGTTCAGATGGCAGAAATCTAATGCAGATTTGTCATTTGGTGGCAGTTGTAGAGGAGTTTTTAAAAGCGTTTTAGAAGAATTTTTGGTTGATATTTTCCTGCTTCCCCTTTGACTTCTATGGAATCCACAATCATATCGGCTTCTAATAACGTCACTTTCAAGCTTTTTTCACATCAGCCACTGCCGAAAACCTGCACACGATTAGGATTGCATGCGGATTTTCCACATGGATTTGCGTGCAGAAAATCTGCACCGTAGGCCATGTACATTGTATTGTATGAGAATTTCCAATGCAGATTTTGTCCGCGTGGGTTTTGACCTACGGTGCAGATTTTTGAATCCGCAGCATGTCAATTTGTTTTATTTTTCCTGTCCAGATTTTCTCCATTTACTTCAATGGGGAGAGTAAAATCCGCACCAGTTGATGTAGATTGGCCTTGCGGATTGTCCGCACATAAATCCTGAACGCGTGCATTTACCCGTACTGTTTGTACACGGTGTGCACATGGTCGGGTTTTTTACAGTGAAGTCAACGGGAAACTGTTGATAGATTTTTGAATGTGGATTCAGCAGCGGGAAGCATCTGTTTTCTGCTGCTGAATCAGTGTCAGATTTTAGCCGTGTGATCGTACACTTAGACTGCCTTTACACATTATGGTCTTTTTAAGGTTTTGCCATGGTTTTCCAAAAAAAAGCAAACAAAATGGCAGCTTATTGCCACATTTTTTTTTTAAATCGCGATAAAACTGCCTCAAAGCTGTGATGTGTGAAAAATCTAATTACAACATAGCTGCCCCCTTCTCCCCTCTCTCCTCTTGTTGCAGTGTGAGCAGACAGCGTGAAAATAGCTTCCGACATCCTGACCCGCAGAGGAAGGAGCTTGTAAGTATTCCTGTGTTTGTGTGTCTGTTTATAGCGGTGTGTATACAGTACATGTGTACCTAGGTGTGTGTATGTACGCGTGTCTGTATGGGTCTGTATATGTGTGTACCTAGGTGTGTGTCTGTATGGGTGTATATGCATGTGTACCTAGGTATGTGTATGTACGCGTGTCTGTATGGGTGTATATGTATGTGTACCTAGGTGTGTGTATGTACACGTGTCTGTATGGGTGTATATGTATGTGTACCTAGGTGTGTGTATGTACGCGTGTCTGTATGGGTCTGTATATGTGTGTACATAGGTGTTTGTCTGTATGGGTGTATATGTATGTGTACCTAGGTGTGTGTATGTACACGTGTCTGTATGGGTGTATATGTATGTGTACCTAGGTGTGTGTATGTACACATGTCTGTATGGGTGTATATGTATGTGTACCTAGGTGTGTGTCTGTATGGGTGTATATGTATGTGTACCTAGGTGTGTGTCTGTATGGGTCTGTATATGTGTGTACATAGGTGTGTGTCTGTATGGGTGTATATGCATGTGTACCTAGGTGTGTGTATGTACGCGTGTCTGTATATGCATGTGTACCTAGGTATGTGTATGTATGTGTGTCTGTATGGGTGTATGTACGCGTGTCTGTATGGGTGTATGTACGCGTGTCTGTATGGGTGTATATGCATGTGTACCTAGGTGTGTGTATGTACGTATGTATATGCATGTGTACCTAGGTATTTGTATGTATGTGTGTATATGCAAAATAAAAATATACCTCAGGGGTGAAAAAAATCCAACTACAGAAATGCGTCTGTTAATACTCTCCATAGACCTACATGCAACATATGGAGCTGGTGACTTTTGCATAAAAAATGCAGCAAAACTCAAAACTGTACTCCGGGGGACAGATGGATTTTATCATGCCTGCGGTCCAGAATTCTGACCTCCAAAAGTTGCAAAAATAGGGATTTGTGACTTTTTGGGCTTCCTTTTGCAAAAATGTTGTAACATTTACTTTTGAAAACTGGGCAGGGAAGTGGGCACGGTCAGCCTGTTGGTCAGCTACATCCCATTGCGCGTACGAACGCGCTGTAAAACACCCTACGCCCAAAGAAGTACAGGAGCTTCTTTGGGGCGTATTGTCATGTGTATTGTGATTGACGACGGAGTGGTCAATCACACGAACGCGCGTACGGCGCACGTTTCCTATTTCCAAAAACGCGCTGTAATACGCGCGTATCAAATACGCTCAAGTGTGAACCCAGGGTAAGGGGTTTCGTTTACGTTACGTTTTTTGAGTTCCGTATACGGAAACATAAATTTTAATGGATCCGCAAAAAAACGGAAGGTACTCCGTATGCCTTCCGTTTCCGTATTTCCGTTTTTCTGTTCCATTCAAAGATAGAACATGTCCTATTATTGTCCGCAAAATGGACAAGGGTAGTACTGTTCTATCAGGGGCCAGCTGTTCCGTTCATGGACATCATCCGTATTTTTTGTGGATCTGTTTTTTGCGTATTTTTCATACGGTCGTGTGCATGAGGCCTGAGGATGTGACAAAGTTGTCAGACATTATGCGACATTTGATCAATTTGATGCAAATTCAAACAACGCAGGTTCCTTCAAAACGGATGTTGAAAATTCCTCCATGACAGATCTGCCCCATAGTGTCAAGGGAAATGAATATTACATGTCAGCGCTTTACATGGATTTATCTCTGGTCAGTGTGCCGTCAGTTTTTGTGTCTGTCTTCCAAAATGTATGCAAAAACCAGGAGCAGCTCGTAGTACATTCATTCCTTGTCAAGCGTTCCACAATCTACGCCAACCACAAGTGTTTTGTGTGCACAGTTCTTGCCAATGTTCTGGACGCTAATGATAACAAGCGCATGAGAACCATAGCACGCCGGGTCGTCAGAGCGGCCATAGCTCGTGTTACATCCTGTAAGGTTGGAGAAAGACACACGTCCATCAAGTTCAACCTATTAGTTTCATGCTGTGCTGATCCAAAGGAACAGAAGACAGCCAGCATGAAGCCTTATCAGAGAGCTGCTAGCCTGCAGCAAGCTTACTGGGACTCGGAGTGGGGGCAGGGCAGCAGGATTCTCACAGCCTCAGACACAACAGGCGTGGGAACTTTTGAGGTCTCGCGTGAGCTCCTGCCTACCTCTCCTGACAGTACAGCTCTTGTGAGAGGGACCTGGGACAATAAAACTTGTCCTTAATCAAGATGAGACAGGAGACACGGTCATTACCCTGCACATAGTGCACTGACTGCTGAATGTTTGAACCCAGGAGAACCGCCTGTGGCTTCTAGATTTACAATAATCTGGCTGAATTACCAGTTTCATTCATCCAGTTTGTTTTCATTTGCAGTTTAGGCGTATATTCAACCCAGATTTTCACTTGATGGTGATTTGCCCAAGACCTTACTCTCTGCATTGAAAATCGACACAAACAACTACGGCTATTTTCACACCTGCGGAGTGTGTTCCGGCAGAGAACAGTCTGCCGAAAGTCTCCGGATCTGGCACTGCAGAATACAAACGGAATACCCGCCGGCCCCATTAGGTATAATGGAGTCCGTCAGAGATCAGGCCGCATTCTGGCAAATATGCAGAGAATCGACTGGGCACAAACCGCTGCCGGATCAGGCGGGTCCGATCTCCACGTCACAGATATGCAGAGAGTTTTAAAATCTGCACTGCAGCTCAGATCCACATATACACTACTCACAAAAAGTTAGGGATATTTGGCTTGTGGGTGAAATTTCAGGATGAACCTAAAATGCACTCTAATCTTTACAGGTGAACCTAATGTGACCGTCTCTAAACTTTTGAATGCACTTGTCCAACTGTTCAATGCTTCAGTACTTTTTGCACAACTTGCTTTCCTCTAACAAGGAGCCTAATGGCAAAATTCACAACAGGTTTGATCCATGAATCACCCAATAAATTTCCTGGTTCAATTAGAATAGGTATTTAAACAGTCCTCCTCATCATGCTGTTCACATTTTGATATCATGAGACCAAGACGACGCCTAACAATTGATCAACAGTACCTCGCCATGCAAGGCTTCAAACAGGATGTTCTCAGACGGAAGTGGCCAATGAGCTTAGAGTGTCATCAGCAGGTTGCAACAGAGATACAGAAAGACTGGAAGAGTCACAGAAAGGCATAGAAGTGGACGTCCTTTGGCCGCATCCCACACTGATGATCGCTTCATTGTGAACAATGCTCTGTGGAGCCAGATGATGAATTCCACGCAACTCCAGTCACATTTAAGAGAGTTGAGAGGCACCCAAGTGTCACGTCAGACCATTCGAACTCGTTTACATCAGTGTGGTCTGCGTGCTAGACAACCACACCAAGGGTACCCGAGCACACCACCAGGCACAGGCGTCATTGTCTTGCATGGGCTAGGGAGCATCTACGAGGGACCAGTGGGCCTCAGTGCTGTTCACTGATGAAAGTCGATTCACGATGATGGTCGCCAACGATGCTGGAGACGTCAAGGAGAGCGCTATACATCATCCACCGTTGTCACCAGACGAGCCTTTGGTGGTGGTGGTGTTAGTGTGGGCAGATGTGTCTAGTCACTACAGAACTGCCCTGCACTTTGTGAATGGTACAGTGACAAGCCCATACTACTTGTATAACATCAATAATCCAGTCTAGAGCTGCAGCTAACAACTATTTGAATAATCGATTAGTTGTGGATAATTTCATCGATTAATTGGGGAAAAAACACCAAAATGACAAAAAAAGGCGTTTTTTTATGATTTTACTTGAAAAAGTATGTTCAAAGGCCATATTAAAACAATTTTAGTAATTACATAATTATAAAAATTTTGCATAACAATGTAAAAAAGAACACATGTCCACATGGTCAGGGCTGAGGCTAGCTCTCTTCTTACACGCTATATTATGGGGAGGGGGTCTATTGATGGCACTGTTATGGGGAGGGGGATCTGTTGATGACACATTGTTATGGGGGATCTGTGGATGGCACTGTTATGGGGAGGGGGATCTGTGGATGGCACTGTTATGGGGAGGGGGATCTGTGGATGGCACTGTTATGGGGAGGGGGATTTGCGGTTGGCACTGTTATAGGGGGATCTGCAGATGACACTGTTATGGGGGGATCTGTGCACTGTTATGGGGAGGGGGATCTGTGGATGACATATTGTTATGGGTGATCTGTGGATGGCACTGTTATGGGGAGGGGGATCTGTGGATGGCATTGTTATGGGGGGTTTTGCGGATGGCACTGTTATGGGGAGGGGGATTTGCAGATGGCACTGTTATGGGGGGATCTGCGGATGGCACTGTTATGTCGGGATCTGTGGATGGCACTTTTATGGGGGGGATCTGCGGATGACACTGTTATGGGGGGATCTGCAGATGGCACTGTTATGGGGGGATCTGTGGATGGCACTGTTATGGGGGATCTGTGGAAGATGCACTGTTATGGGGGATCTGTGGATGACGCACTGTTATGGGGGATCTGTGGATGGCACTGTTATGGGGGATCTGTGGATGGCACTGTTATGGGGGATCTGTGGATGGCACTGTTATGGGGGATCTGCGGATGGCACTGTTATGGGGGGATCTGCGGATGGCACTGTTATGGGGGATCTGCGGATGGCACTGTTATGGGGGGATCTGCGGATGGCACTGTTATGGGGGCTCTGTGGATGGCACTGTTATGGGGGATCTGCGGATGGTACTGTTATGGGGGGATCTGTGGATCGCACTGTTATGGGGGGATCTGTGGATGGCACTGTTATGGGGGGATCTGTGGATGGCACTGTTATGGGGGGATCTGTGGATCGCACTGTTATGGGGGGATCTGCGGATGGCACTGTTATGGGGGGATCTGTGGATCGCACTGTTATGGAGGATCAGTGGATGACACTGCTATGGAGGGGGATCTATGGATGACACTATATAGCATCTTATGCTTTATGTGTCATCCACAGATCTCACCCATAAGTGTTCACCCAAATACACCAGCAGTATATTATCTAGTATTCTTTAACCAGCAGTAACTTTTCCTTAAACTTCATCTTTATTACCTTGAAGCTCCGGTAACAGGCAGAGGCGGCGTAACATCACTCAGTCAAGTGACGCGCTTGCTTCTCCCACTTTATGAATGAAGCAGGCGCGTCGTGTGCTGTTACGCCGCCTCTGCCTGTTACCGGAGCTTCAAGGCAATAAAGATGAAGTTTAAGGAAAAGTTACTGCTGGTTAAAGAATACTAGATAATATACTGCTCGCTGTGAGCAGCGGGGCCAGGGTAAAGAGTACAGTGACTGCACTGGCCCCGCAGTCAGTTGCCGCCTCCAGACGCTTCTCCCTCCCGGCTGATACATCGCTGCGCTGTGAAGCATCGCAGCCAGCGATGTGTCACGGACTTAACTGCAGCGGTGCAGCGAATAATCCGGCCAATTATTCGATGATGGAATTCGTCGACAACGAATCCCGTTATCGAATATTATCGACAACATCGATTAATCGTTGCAGTCCTAATCCAGTCACTGTGCTTCTGCATGAAAAACACAAAACGCCAGTCTTAATAAATGACCCCCTATATTTTTTATTTATTTGTGTGTTCCATATTGCACTTATTTTTGTATAGGGCTTATGCCTCATGGGTGCAGTGGATTTACCGACATGCTAGTCTAGTGGTATTTTACTTGGTATTACTATTTTGGGCTATTTTGGATGTATATACGTAGTAAACCTGTCTTTGTTGCCCATAGCAACCAATCACAGCACAGCTTTTATTTTACAAAAACACTATAAGGATACGGCCACACGGAGTGGCCGTGATACGGTCAGGTTGCGACCCTGCTGCAGTCAAGAACCACGTGGCCAATTAGCCCGCAACTGAATTTTATTTACCTAATGAAGACCGCATTGTATAGTTAGTCTTCATTGTTAATGGCCGCTCGGCACCTTCAATACTGCAAGGCCTTTAACAATGAAGACCAACTATACAGTGCGGTCTTCATTAGTTAAATTGGCCATGTGGTTCTTGACGCATCACAGCCACTCCGAGTGGAGATCCCTTTCACACCAGCGAGTTTTCCATCCGGATGCGATGCATGTTGTGAACGGCCTGCATCCTGACTGAAACCCTTTCATTTTAGTAGGTCTGTTTACTGAAACACTGAATGCAAAACTGATTGAACCTGCGTGCAAAACCATCAGTTTTTCCCTGAACAGACCCTGACACAATCCGTATCACTCGTGTGAAGAGGCCTAAGAAATGTAAGCTGCGCTGTGACTGGTTGCTATGGGCAACAAATACGGTTCTCCTTTTAGACCGTTTCCCAAATCTGCTGTCATGTGTCTTGACTCTTGAGATATTAACAGGCGCGACATCCATTGAGGTGAAATCTGCCTCAGACAGGCGCTGAATGTTGTTTTGTGCTGTTGTGATTGTCGCTATGGGAACCCTCAGCATTAGTGCGACTGTTAGAACCACACCTTGTAGTGTACAGCACTGGGGATAACCACCGCACCATTACAGATAATTGTAAGAAGCCAGGAACAAGCTTGAGAGGTCATATATTAATTAATCTTCAATTATAATCCATTAATTTGTATGCACCGCACTAAGTAGCGGCCCTGTGGCATCCATGACAGTAGTAGTAGTGTGAGACTTCAGGACTTGCTATGCAGAAATGTGGTGATCTGTTTGTGCCTCAGCGATGGCTCAGAGCAAATGGTCTCTCCCTCCACATCGCATTATATAAGGAAAGAATATCAGATCATATGTATGATTGTCAGTTGTCCATAGCGACCAATCAGATTCCACCTTTCATTTTGGACAGCTCCTTTGGAAAATGAAAGGTGGACTCTGATTGGTTGCTATGGGCAACTAAGCCTGTTCTACTATACACCAGTTTGACAAATGACCCCATATGTGTTTTTTAACCTTGGGCTCACACTGTGGATTTTGGCAATGTCAAAATCTACCACAGATTCCATGGCGGAAGCCTTCTGGCTTCTGTCACAATTTTTCCAATTTAAATGCGCATTGGCCCCCTATTCAGTGGGGCCAATCCGGAAGCAGACTCCTGTCACGGTTTCCTGTGGTGTCCATTTCTGGCACAGTGTGGAAAACCATATATAAAAAATCAGCAGCCCCATAGACCACAATGTGGACTCTCATTGAAAACAATAGGAGGTGGTTTCGGCACGAATGTCATGTGGTTTTTGGCATGGAATCTGCCCTGAAATCTGCTGACAAAACCCGTTGTGTGAAATCACTCTAAGGGGACATTCACAAGACTGTCGGCCGTGTGCGTTCCGCATTTTGCGGAACAGCATGTCCTGTCCTTTGTTAGAAATGCCTATTGTCTGCAACACATCCGGTATATGCAGAACAGCCGCAGGTCGCAGATCCCTTGAAAAAGGTCAATTGAATGACCGAAACGTTGGGACATATGAGACGACCGTAAATCAGGATTCTATCCCGGATGTACTATGTATTATTCAAGATGTAATATAATACTTACCTATTAAATAAGCATCACTTAATTTTGGTGTGCCACGAATTCTTGAATCCTGATATTGAGTGACTTTTTGTCCTTCGTGAGCACCCATCCTCACAAGGGTGTGCGGTTCTCACTATTTCTCTATTGTCTGCAAAACGGACAATAGGACATGTTCTAATTTTTTTGTGCGGCAGTGGAGTGGGCATATGGCTGCGGACAGCACACAGCGTGCTGTCCGCATCTTTTGCGGCCCCATTGAAATGAATGGGTCCACATCAAACCCACAAAAAATGTGCCTGCCTCCTTAGTCTGCAGTTATCCCATGATTATTGTAAAAGATGAAAATCTGACATCCTATAGGGTGTGACAATCTCTTTCTAACAAAGCTGGAACCAGCCCCAGAGTTCAGTACTGATGACCTATCCATCAACATCTGGTCGGCGAGGGCCTGGATCCCGGGCACGCCTGCCAATCAGCTTACCAAGCGCTGCGCTTTTCATTGTATAGCGGCTGTGCACGGTATTGCAGCCCAGGCCTGTTGACTGAGTTGCAAACACTGTAGGCCGTGTGATGAATGAATGTAACGTCACAGGTCTGGGAAGAGGCTGCGGCGCTCCTCTTGATACAGCTGATTGGTGGGGTGCCAGGAGTCAGACCCCCATCGATCAGATGCTCATGACCTATCCTAAGGATAAGCCATCAATATTGAATTCCTGGAAAACCCAAGACTTATTTACACGGACCAATTGTGCAAGCAATTATTGAGAACAAACTATTCATTCCCAATAATTTCCTGCTCTCCGTCATCCCCTCTGTAAGGGGACGAGCTGTCATTGCTCGTCCACATACTGGTTTACACAGGACGATCCGCTGCCCAGAAGTGATAATTATGGCATGCCTCCCAAGTGTGCCTCTTTTGGAGGAACAGTCCCTCTTTTTGACCCAAGTCCCTCTGTCCCTCTTTGATTCTTAAATGTCCCTCTTTTTGACCTGGGGAATTAATGCATAAATGTGCAATACTAAATTTACTAAATTGCTCCTTACTAACGTGTCTGTATGGTTTTTAGCTGTATATTATACCATAACTTCATTATTCTGTGCAATTTGGACCTTACAATATCTATAATTTTCTGATTTATCAGCTAATATTTAAATGAATATTGAATCACAAGAAAAAAATTGTCCCAGGGGCTCCACATGCTATAAAAAAATAAAGGAATTTATACCTACCTAACCGATCCCCGGCTGCTGCAGTTCTGACGGAGCCAGTAATTGTGCTTTGGGCGGAGTTAGAGGCGTGGCCTCGTATGAAAAATAACGCACCTAAAACCTTTATGGGCGCCGCACATCTTGTCCCACTTTTCAAAAGTTGGGAGGTATGTTATGGTGTCCACATCGGCCATGATTTCACCAGTGAACACGAGTTTGCTTGTGATCTGTGGCACCCTTACACAGGGCAATAAGGTCTCTTTCACACAAGCGACTTTTCCATCTGGATGCAATTCAGTGGCGAACGGACGGCATCCGGACTGAATCCTGACCCATTAATTTAAAGGGGTCTCACTACAAGAACATGGTCTATCACTGATCATCTCTGCTTTCAGGATAAATCACAGCATGTTCTATATTGTACATTTTCCATATGAACTCTGGCCCTATAGTAATGAATGAGGCTTGCATTAATAACCGAAGGCATCCAGATGTAATGCGTTTTTGACTGATGTTTGCTAGATGTTGAGTGTTATCCTACAGTGTTTCTTCACGTGCGTGAAAAATGCATCAAAACCTGATTGCATCCGCTCGGGAAGACTGGAACACAACGCAATCACAGACAATACTGATCCAACTTGTGTGCAAAACCATCAGTTTTTCCCTGAACAGATCTTGACAGAATCCGTATCGCTTGTGTGAAATAAGCCTTATTGGGAACGAACGCTCATACGAAATTCATTCTCGATAGACTTGTCTAAGGGTCTGCGTGCCCCAGGTCAGTCAGGGCAGATTGCTGTTAATAAATTGATAGTGATCTTATGAAGGGGTGCACCACCAATGAGGCGAGGTGAGGCGATTGCCTCAGGCAGCACCAGGTAGGGGCAAGAGGGGGCAGCGGAAGGGGGATTATCTGTTCCTGCAGTATAATATTAGGAAGCACAGTGAGCCCAGTATGTGGTGCTGTATTACCCTACATGTTCTGTAGCTCTGTATGTAATGTTTTCCAAGATTGTCTTTAACAGTAGGGTTGGAGGGAAGGGGTTAGGTTTAGAATCTGGTTGGGGCGCTGTTTGAGTTTTCGCCTCAGGCCGCAGAAAGGTTAGGTGCGCCCCTGATCTTATGCCTTACTTGACTAATAAATGTCTATATTCTGGGATATAAGCAGAATACAACTACACGGTCTGCATAGAATGGAGGCTGTCATGTACAGGTGGTATGGCTGTGGAATTTCCTACAGGAGGTGGTGATGGCAGAAATATTACCACTCATTAGGATATAATCATTAACAGTAGCTCAGATGACGATACGACCCACATGTTGAAAAATTTACAGGAGCCCTAGGTCCAAATGTCATTCTCAATTTGGCTTCCTGTGTATCGGGTGGGAAAGTATACAATGTATGCTTCATTGAGAGAGAAAGCGAAAAAATAGGATGAATAGATCTAAACATCAGGGTATATTCACACCCGATAGATGTGTTACAGACATGGATGTGACTGTCCAGGTTACCTGAACGGCGTGTGCAGAAATCCATGCAGGTGGTGGACGGAGAACACTATTCAGAACAAATCTGCCTGGATTTTGGAAACCAAATCAGTTTGTAAAAGTGGAGGAGCTACCGCTGGCCAGGATTTGGACACATTTATGAAATGTGAAAAAATTTAGAAAGCTGAGAAAAAAAATGTCTGCCCCACACAGACCCTGGTAAAGAATGAGGGACAGATTTATGAGAGAAGAAGGCAGGTGTGGTCATAAGGCTTTTTTGCTACATACGGTAGAAATTGGCCAAAATGACATCACTTTTTCTTCAATGACTAGTGATTACCACTAAGAGCCATGAAGTATATTGAAGCAATAGTAAAGAAAACCTTGTGATGAAGCAGATTTCAATTAGTCGGAATCGATTGTTTTTAGTCAATGGACAAAATGGTTATTATTATTAACTATGGTAAAATTATTTGGATGGTTAATGTCTATGTCCCCGCTTTAGGGCTTAACGCAGCTTTCACCAGTTTTTTACTTTTTGTGCTGTACATAATGAAAGAACTCCTCTCGCTCGGTTCCAGCGCAGAGGTTTCGGTGATGCTTCTGGTCCCAGGCATGTATACTTCCAGACAGGATCACACGCACTGCTGCAGCCAATCACTGGCTTTCGTAGTTACACCTCTCCCTCAGTGCTATGTCAGTGCTGGGTGACATGCTGCTTGGGGACATGTCACTGCTGAGGCCAGGGATTGTGGCCACAGCAGCAGGTGACTCTGTCCAGAAGTGTACATGACTGGGACCAAAGCATTGCCAAAAGGTGCCGCTGTCTGTGCTGGAACCGAGCAGCGGGGAGCAGGTGAGTGGATTTTTTTCTTTAGGCATATCGCTGTACTGACCAATAGTAAAACATTGATGAAAGCTGGAATACTCTATTAAAGGGGTTGGCCACCTTTTGGAGGGGTTTTATCAAACCTTCCTCCTGGCCAGACCTGCAAAAGGGAAGCATACTTATCTGCTCCCTGTCCTTCACTCTCTGTCCTCAGCTGTCAACATCCACTTTGACACTGCTGCAGCCAATCACTGGCCGCAGCTGTGAACCGCTCCCCCTTGTGTTAGGTCAGCAAGGTGGGCAGGTCACCACTGCAGCAATGTCAAGGTGGATGTTGACAGCGGGGGACCTAGGCGAGGCAGCCGACGACAGGGCGCAAAGGAGCCAGGACCCAGTGGTTAAACCGAGGTCTACACAAAGTATTCAGATATACTTTCCATAGCATCACTAGAGATTTCATATTAACCATGTCGGGGTCCCTGAGTTTAGCACTGTCATTTAAGGTTCTGAGCCCGGTATTGCTGTAATTTGTGGAACCTGTTAATAGCCGAGAGGAAGAGAATACAGGGAAGGCAGAAGTGAGGACGTAGCTCCCTGTGCTGGTGTCCGTCTGAGCCTGTGCATGCTCTACAATATATCCCTATCTACAAGCTGTGAGACTGCCGCTCCGGATTATGTCAGCAAAGCATGTAGTGTGAAGCGATTGACAGACGGGCGAGGACCTGAGGACTGGCCTCATGCTCAGAAAATCTCCCCAGCAGGACTCTTGTGCACCGCTCCCATCTTGTAGGGACACTTAATGTGCTCATAGGCCTTTCTTTTCTTGGCTCAAGCCACAAGTTATCAGGGTTTGACGCCTGCTGTGAACTGTTCCACCCAATTTTCTGCATAAACATTCTCCATGAAATCACTTGCTATTCATAGATTATGATGGGTCTTTGGCTGTTTACAGTTGTTTTTTCTATTTCGAGACATCTACAAATGAAATCTTCCAAATAACCAGATAAACAAGAGACTGGCTGAAAACAGCTTCCAATTCTGGAGGGAAAGCCTAGAATTTCTAAGAGGACTTCTGAAACAGCTTGAGGCCAATTGGGAATGACCGAAACATTGCTAGCATTGGTCAACCCCTCGGATGAGCACTGATAACGGCATAGCTTATTCTTTAGAAGGGTGATCTCTAGATTTACAATATGGGTACGTACCAGGTAGGAGAAGTCTACGGATAGGTATAGGTTGCACATTCAGGTGGTACTGACCATCCTCCCATCCAATCCATATCCAGGAAAGAAATATGAACTCTGGGACTTTTCTTGCTTAAAGGAATACTCCAGTATTTTAATAATGACGGCCTATTCTCAGGATAATTAAATAGATTCAGTGCACACGCCAATGTGGATCTAAATTATTTCCTTTTTAATCTTCAATGAGATATTTGTACACAATTTCCATTGTCTCAGCAAAAAAAGGGGAGAACATTCATAATTTCAAGAATTGTTTCTCAGAATGATAATGACGACGTTTCGGTCGTGGTGACCTTTTTCAAGTCTCATTACTGGGCATAAATGTAAAGGGGAGATGCGGAGACCAGGGTAGAGCACAATGGCCGGAGGGTGACGGAATGATGTCACCTTGGGCCAATGAGAGTGTGTTCTGTAGAACAGGTATTTTCAGGATCAGCCATCAATATCAGTTTGACGGAAGGCCTGCGCTATACCCTGATCCCTACCATCAGTTGTATCAGAATTGGTGCTGGAACTGCGTTGTTCGGTCCATTGTGTAGTGGACATAGCCAGTGTCGGACTGGGGTACCAAGGGCCCGCCAGTAAAATTTATTTTGGGGGCCCACCGTATGGATACAGTCAAATATAATAAATAATTTAACAAGTTTTTTTGTATGAACATAGGCTGGTTGAGGTCCTGTACATTGAATATATGTATGTAGTGCAGTAAATCTAATGTTTTATGTGCCACTTGTGCAGGGGGTAGGAGACTAGGGGCTCACCTTGCTCAGGGGCCCACCGGGGGATTCCCCTGTACCCGTGTGGGCCAGTCCGAGCCTGGACGTAGCTGGTAACCGCAGTGAAGGTCTCATTGAAGTAAATTGGAGCAGCTCTGCAGTTACAAGCTCCGTTGACTACACAAATGAAGGAGCTTTGTAGTTCCTGTGCAGACCTTCGGCGCAAGAGTTAGGTTACTTTCACACTTGCGTTATTCTTTTCCGGCATAGAGTTCCGTCAAAAGGGCTCTATGCCGGAAAAGAACTGATCAGGCATAATCCCATGCAATCTGAATGGATAGAAATCCGTTCAGTTTGCATCAGTATGCCTTCCGTTCAGTCACTGTCAGGCGTTTTGGCCGGACATAATACCGCAGCATGCTGCAGTATTATGTCCGTCCAAAATGCCTGATCAGTCGGCATTCTTACATTGACTTGCATTAGTGCCGGATCCGGCACTGTGAAACAACTGAAGGACGGATCCGTCCTTCCGCTCTGGGCATGCGCAGACCGGGAAAACTGTGAAAAAGACTGCAAGACGGATCCGTCCATCCGCATGACAAGCGGAGAGACGGATCTGTTCTTGCAATGCATCTGTGGACGGATCCGCACCCGGATCCATCTACAAATGCTGTCAGTTGTCACACTGAACGGCGGATCCGGCTGGCCGGTCCGACAACGGAACTGCCTGCCGGATCACACTAACGCTAGTGTGAAAGTACTCTTACTCTGAATTAGCTGATAAGTGGGGGGTGCGGGATGTTGAACCTCAGCCTACTGTCAGATCCAATCCAAAAAAAACACTGCTTTGTGACAATTTTGAAGTAAGTTAGAGATTTCTAGGCATGCTCTGTGACCTGTGCAGAGGTCAGGAGGGATTAGATAAGCTGTGATATCATCCATTGTAAATAGTGGATCATGTGTTATCTATATATAGGTGATGTATGTCATTGTAATACTGCCTGTAATGATAAGAAGATAACTGCAGCAAAGTGATCTGTACAGACCTATTATTAGATTTCGCCAATGCGACTTAGAATTTGCAGATGGCGACAAGACTTTTTAGTAGGACATGTACTATTTTTGGTCGTTTTCAGATGGAATCAATGATGTGATTGAAATCACTGGGACTGTTAAAGAGGTTATCCCAAGAATAATGTAAAAAATGAGACCTCAATCAGACATCATATAGTATATGACAATACCTTTCTAATAAAGCTAGAACCAGCCCTGTACCTCACATGGATCCAGAGATCTCCCCATTCACTGCTCTGCTAGATTTATATCAAGCTGACAGCTCAAGGGGAGTGTCTTTTCTGCTGCAGCTCAGGGGGCGTGTCTATTCCTCTGCAGCTCTCTCCCTACCACAGCTCAGGAGGCGTGTCTCAGCTCTCCCTATCACAGCTCAGGGGGCGTGTCTCAGCTCTCCCTATCACAGCTCAGGAGGTGTGTCTCAGCTCTACCTATCAGCTCAGGGGGTGTGTCCATGCTCTCCCTATCACAGCTCAGGAGGCAGTTGAAAAATGAAACTGAGCATGTGCGACCATCTCTGTGAGCGGGTCAAGGAAATAAGAAATTAAGTGGCACTATACAGATAGCTTTTACTGAATAACTCAGTAGCTATACAACATTTTTAATTACCTGCAATTACAAAGGTATTCAGATCCAGGTGCTGGTTTAAAAACTGTAGAATATTTTTCGTGGGACAACCCCTTTAAGACAGGAGTGCACCCGTCTAATGGCTGTTAAAAGCAGGTACACTCGGTAAATGTCATTTGCAGCAGGTCATTTACTGTTGCATCCAGTGAAGAGCAAGTGTCCACGCGCAGGCAAGTGGATGAGGATAGTATTACTATTATTTTTTTATGGTTCAATCATAATTTTATTGAAACAAGTTTGGAATGAAATGCATACATCCAGATGTAACCAAGCAAGAGTCGAAAAGGTGACATGTAGGTGATCATGGTGTAGTTACAAAGATATACCATCAACATCATATGGACAAATGCAAAAAGTTTAAACATGGAGGACAAAAACACTAGACAGAAAACAAGAGGGAAGGAAAACAAAAAAGGGTAAGGGGGGGGGATATTGTCAAGCAAGGGAGGCCACAGCTCCATACTATTATTTTTTTAAACAGCAGAATGGGGACCAAAAGGGGGATTGAAATGGTAGTATCCTGGGAGTTGTAGTGCTAGTACTTGGGTCTGGATTGCACTGACTTGTGCTGGACGGACATTGAATGTTTTGATTTCTCACGTTCACAGATCTGCATCTACCAGGAATGCTACAAAATGATAACTCAGAATACTGGGAGCCACTAATGGAGAAATTACTAATACTGGGGGCCACTAATAGGGGCATTCATAATACTAGTGGGCACTAATCGGGTATAACTCATACTGGTGGCACTTTGGGGGGGGGAGTGGGAGAATTTGATGTTCAGGGGGCACTATGGGGGACAGAAGGCACTGCAGGGGCTGGGATTTAAAAAAAAGCCAACTGAAGTCATCTATTTTGAATTGCCGTTAAAAACAGCCAGACGGCCAAAAAATGGCTGCAGAAATGCTTGAAAAATGACCATGAAAAAACTGACACTGTGTCCGCTTTTCATGGCCATTTTCTTCACTGTTGTGTGAATGTAGCCTTAGGCTTATTGGCCAGTGCAAAAACTGCTGGATTTTATGTTTAGTTTTTTGTTTTGTTGTTTTAAATATAGAGAGAGACATGGAAAATGAAAAATAACCAAATCACCAAAAGTTCTTTAAAAATATTTTTAACATAAAATAGGTCATTTTCTGGTGATACGTTCCCTTTAATTATTTTATTCTGACCACATTATCTGCTGGACAAGTGATCTGCGCATTCCTGTTAATACTTATCTTATGTGTACATAACAGAGGTAATGGTTTCCCAATCAGTAGCTGCTTAGACATGTCCTAAGGGGCTGTCTGGACTACAGAAGACTTTAAGCTAATGAGATGGATACTGCCCTCAGGACCCCCTCTGTTGTCTATAGCAAAATGTCTCATCCAGCCGTCTGGTCCGGTGGACCGCTGGTGTCCATTCACAATAATGGATTTCAATAAGGTCTGTGCTACAGTATGTTTACCCTGCAGCTGGCGGATTTACACTGCTCAGTAGTTGGGCCGATTATCGGGAACAAACGTAAGTAGGCATACTCGTTCCCGATGGTCGGCCCATTTAAAGGTGCCACTGATTACCTGATGAATGAGCAAAATGCTCATTCATCGGGAGAAATTATAATTTATGCTGACACCTCAATCATCCTTTTTGGGCAGCAGATCGTATTGTATACACAGTGATCTGCTGCCCAGAAGTAAAGAATCCGTATGAGGATGAGCGATTGCGGTAGCCATTGCTAATTCCCTATATATTTGCGGTGATTGCTTGCATGTAAATGCAGCCGTTACCTCCACTGATGAGAAGGCAGTTATCAGGAAGGAATTGGTCCTTCCCGATAATTGCCTGCTCAAGTCAGTGCATGTAAATGCGCCTTTACAAACTGGCTCATCTTGAGCTATGCACAGATCACAGATTTGTGATTGGCTTAAACTGCTATATGATTAGGGGAGGACTGGCCATAGATCCTACAGGGAAATTTCCTGGTGGGCCGATGCCCAGGGGGCCTCCGCTCCTCACAGCTACCGGCTGGATTCATAACAATCTGATGCTCTTAGCATTAGTTACTACTAGAAGCATCAGGTACTTATGCACCTGGCTGGTGGCAATAGCTCCACTTATGAGTTCAATTATATCGCCATGCTATAGGACGGTGATACAGTTAAATAGTATGGCGGGGCAGCAGTAGTTTGTGCTTTACTACGGTATTTTGTTCTATTGGGGTGGTATTTTGTGCTGTATTAAGGTATAGCTGGCCCCACCCACTTATGTTGCCTTACCTTCTGTCAGTTTGGACCCACCTACAACATGGCGCCACTTTTAAGTATTTGTTCAGGGCCACATTAAGTTCCCAGTCCATCCCTGTGTATGATAAGCTAGTGCCCGAATTGGACTACTCCTTCAAGACGTCCTGCATATATGCTAATGATTCCTGCACAGATATAGGTATGTTGTAATACTAAAATATTGTTTTTAGTGCTAAAAAAAAAGTTCTCAATTTTTTTTATTATAATTATTTATATTAAATTAAAAATAATGATATTCCAGGATTAAACACATTACTATTTCCTCTAGCTAGCAGTAAAAGCCTAGGCGGACTCTATCCATCTATTTCACTCTGTCACAGAGAACTGACCTCTCCGTATTGTACAGCTCAGCTAATATCCCTCTTCCTTTCAAGTGATGCCAAGGTTTGGAAACACAATACAGGATCATTAGTAACACCTAGTTTGGGGACATTCTCCTCACATCCTGCCAAACAACGGCTTCCACTGCAGCTGCGGTTTAGGACACTGACCATTTCATTTCACTCCAAAAGCCATGATGTCATGTGCACATTTTGGACCTCCAAGGCAGACACATTCCTCTTATTGAGTACTATGGGTGTTATGTGATACAGTTGAATGGTTTGACATGATGTAGGCCCCTTTGGATTTATATTGGACGCTACATGATAGTTAGTCCATCCTCCCCTGCCACCATTGTCTTTATATTGCACATTTAAAGGTGTTGTGTCATCTCAAACATTGGTGGCATATTGCATAAGTGCGGGTTATCCCCTCTGGGCCCTACTTCTAGCTTCAGAACGGGACCCACGAAGTATGCACGTATTCACGGTTATCCTCCATTCACTGTTATGGTACTGCTGGGCCACACTTGCACGGTGCGCTTCAATTTCTATTGGACTTCCCATAGGAATAAATTGAGGGTGGCCATGTATGCGTGGTCCGCTTTCCTTCACTTTGTGGGCTGTGACCCTAACAATATGCCCCCAATGTATGAGATGGGCCAACCCCTTTAAGGTAATGATACACATTAGATAGCAGTTGATTGATGGTTGAACAACAAACATCTGATGAACTTTTTTTTTCCACAGACACAGCTGTACCCATACAGTTGTTCAAACTACCCATACACGTTCAATGTAACTGACCGATGGATGAAAGATCTCTCTGGGAATGTTCTTTCAAAGAAAGATATTTCATGGATGATCTTTCTTCGAACGAAACATGTTTTGTCCGACAAAAATGTTTAACATGACTTCTTCTCAAACAGTAATGGCCCCCCTGTCATTAATTGACTAAAACAATAGTTTGTTGTTAACTTTCAACCAACAAATGTTTGTTTTGGTTGAAATAATCCATTTTGATCAACTTTAGACTAATGTGTACCTTTAGCTTCCATCATCAACCTCGTTTGTCAGCTCCTCGCTGTGTCCATGTCTTGTCTGTTGTACTGTTTTCCCTCCTCTTGTCTATTGGATATTTTTGATGATTCCCCCCCCGATCTGTTGGCTTATATATTGCTGGTATATTACCAATGATAATTATACAACCGGGTATTGTACTCTGCTGTAATTGTTCCTATCTAATAAAAATACATTATTAAAAAAAAATGTTCCCAATTTTACATATAAAAAATAAATCAAGAAAAATCATAAATAAACATCATTGGTATTGCCAAGTTGGAAAATATCTAAACTGTTAAAATATAAAAATGCCACGTGCTGTGAACGTTACAATGGAAAAAAAATCAAATTGGACATGCACCCCCTAAAAAAAAAACTAAATAGAAAGCGATCAAAAAAATCATATGTACCCCAATAAAAAAAATTTTTTTATCCACAGTGAATGCCATAAAAACAAAACCCCAAAAGCCATGGCAACATTGGGTTTGAAGGGAAAGGGTCGCAAGAAAATTACCTATTGTTTGAATCCTGTTTTTATGTTAAAAGGGTTTACCGAGTATATTTACTATCCATCATCAGTATCTGATCAGTGGGGGTCAGACACCCGAAACCGCAATGATCTGCTGTCTGAGAAGGCACCAGTGCTCCTGTGAGCGACGCCACCTTCTCCCTGCTCATCAGGCACAGCGCCATCCATTTGATAGTGGCTCTTCAATGGGGCTGAGTTGTGCCTAGGCCATGTGACCGATGAACGCGACGCCTAGGAAAATCTATGAGAACGCCACGGTGCCACTGTGAGCTCCGGTGCCTTCTCAAACAACTGATCGGTGGGACTCCCAGGTATCAGACCCCCACTAATGATCTATCCAGAGAATAGGTCATCAGTAAAAATAGCTTGGAAACCCCCTTTAAACACATTATTAAAGAATGTTGATGATGTTATTTCCCATGTTAACATCTGTAAACAACATCCATAAAATCCTTTTATACTGGCAACTAAGCCTAATAATAGGTATCACTTCTTGAACTGTACAGATCACTTAACTACAGTTATCTGCTTATCTGTCACTCTAATCCTGCCTGTAATGATACCACCTCTGTGTACAGATAAGACAGGATCCACCATTTACCATAGGTGATTGTCAGGCCTTATCTATTCCATCCTTGTACAATGACCTCTGCACTCCTCACAGAGCACGATCACTTCCCTTGAGAAAGCCGCGTTGTGGTGAAACGTACGTCGGGCGTGGGGCGCTGGAGATTTATACCGTCTTTACCTTCAGGTAGCCAGTTCATATGAATTATTTATTGCACTTGGCACTTTATATTATGTATGTGAATCTATAGCATAATTCTGCTATTGTGGCTTCCTTGTGCATATGTTTGCCTCCTCTATCCCCTATTTTTGTGCTATATCATGTACCATCTATCTGAATTTATGATCCCATTACCCTTGAATTTTATATTCTTTTATTATCTGATGTAATTAATAAAGTTGTTTGATACTTTCATCCGGATGTTCCTTTTGTTTGCGTTCATTACTTGTGGGCTATCCGGATTTAGGCGTTTGCCCAACGCTGGTGTTTGGTGTATATCCTCACAGAGCAGGCCTAGAAAACTCTCCCACAGAAGTCAATGAGATCCCCTCCAGACCATTGTGTCTATGGCCCGTGGAGCTGCCGTAAAGCAATTTTCTTAATGCTTTCTAAATGCTGTTAAGAACAGCCCAGGCAAGATGGCCGCCCCCATAATCATATTCAGAAAATAGAACAAACAAATCTGCAATCAGAAAATAAAAACAGATTTAAAAAAAGGTTTTAACTGGCAGATAAAATTTTGGTGATATAACTCAACCTGTTCTGCAAAAAATAAAAAAAAGCCCCGTATTGCTATGTGGATGGAAAATTTTAAAAGGTACGTCTCTTGGAGTGCAGAAAAGTAAACCAAAAGCGGAAACATGAAAATTGTCCCAGACCTTAAAGGGTTAAAAGTTACCTGTTTGGAGTTCTTACCATGAGTTGCTACCATCTACATTGGTGCTAAAGAGATATGTCAAAACATACCAATATGTGGCAGCAATAGGAGAGCATTCCTTACAAAATGAACGTGGATATCTCTCTGTATGCGATTCACAAGTATACTAGAAGGATCTACTAGGGCAGTGCTGGCGACCCTATGACACGGGTGCCAGAGGCGGCACTCAGAGCCCTCTCTGTGGGCACCCTCACCCTGGAAATAGTCTAAGGTGCACCAATATGCCTTAGACTTTTCCTGCCATTCATCAGCACAGGACACACTATGAACAGCACAGGCAGCGCACTGAGTGTCTATCTATCTACCTATCTATATCTATCTGTATGTCTGTCTGTCTGTCCGTATTTTGGCTATTAGTGTTATATTGGCAGCTGTACTCTAATACATATTTTTCAAGAAATTTCTCTCCCTGACTTGCAGACAGTCCCATGGTGGTTTGTTAATACAGTATTATACATTTTGGAAAGTCTGATCTGCTGTTCTCTGAAGACACAGCTTGGCTCGGTGAATGGAAATGACATGTAAGTGACCACAACAGGCCGTGTACATGTCACTTCTGGTAAGCCAGTGAAGACTAGAGGAAGCTGTACAGGTTAGTGTGCAATAGATGATGATGTATCGGTCACTATGGATAGTAAGTGAGCAATATATCTGATATCATACATGCACTATGGTTGATATTAGAGGAACAGTATAATTAGTGTGTAAGCACAGTACATACACTATAACTAGTGCTATAGATGGACTTTTACTACTAACTTACCTACTAACTTAACTAACTACTAACCACTACACTGAAGCTACTAGTCTGTGCCAGTCACTTCACTGGTTGCCCATCCAGTACAGAATACAGTTCAAACTTCTCCCCCTCACCCACAAAGCTCTGCACAGTGCTGCACCTCCATATATCTTCTCCCTCATCTCCATCTACCACCCTACTCGTGCTCTCCGTTCTGTTATAGACCTAAGATTAATAACCTCCATAATTCGTACTTCTCACTCCTGTCTTTAAGACTTTTCTCGAGCTGCACCTACTCTCTGAAATACTCTGCCTCGGAATATTAGGTCAATTCACAACTTCTCCACATTCAAAGGTGCCTTAAAAACACATCTTTTCAGGCAGGCTTATCAAGCTACCTAAAATGACTTTTCCCCAACTAAACCTCTCCCCCACCAACTCCTGTGAGATGGGGAAACAGCTCTCCCTGTCTGAATACTGTTTGTGTAGATTAAATTAAATGATCTGGAATGACATTCTGCTGTTTGGCCACGAGATGCCGCTGTTTTCTAAACATAGCTAACAGACTGCATATATTTCCATATTTATGAGAGGTGAGGTTACACAGAGCCTGGAGAGGAAGAGAAAGGGAGCAGCCATCTAAGAGGGAGCTGAGACTGAGGAACTGTGTGAGCAGAGGATCCGATGGCATCCAGGTGTGAGAGCATCCCTCAGTGAACAGAGCTGCAGCTAAGTGAAGCTGATCATGTCCAAGACCCTGATCCTGTCCAGAGGAATGCTGATGACAGCTGAGGAGCAAAGCTACATACTCTGCGGGACCGCATGCTTGTTGGAGAGACTTTTGTCCGGTTCAGAGTCACCAGCAGATGCAGAGCAGACCCGGGTCGGTAAGATCGTGCACGCACCTCATTAGATTGTTGGCGCCTAGAGACTGAGACCAGGCCTGTAGTTAGGGTCTCTGTTTGTGTTGGGCCACAAGTGTTGCTATTGTCAATTGCAAGGACTCTATAACTTAAAGGGACATTTCACATTGGAGAGCTGATAAACTTCCCACAAACTTAAGCCAGGGTGATGTTTTGCTCCGGGGGAATGCTCAGGCACATGCTACAAGACCAGTTATGAGAGGGGGAATCCTGTAAAGCTTTGAAAATTGTAAGCTGTTGTGCTGCACCGTGGGCTAGCCTGTACCACACACCCATACAGTTATTCTTGTTTTTTTAGGGTAATAACAGGTATGGTGTGGCAGTTTAGTCATGCCCGCCAGTAGGTAAATTACCACTCTTTCCCCCTGCATCCATCGGAGGGCGCTGCGCTCTGCAGCACAAGGGTCTTAGCCTTTGGGCTAGGTGTATGTAAATCTATTGGAGGTTTCCAGCATTTGTGGTTGTGTTCATTAACACGTTTAAGTAAAAATCTGTTTTCGCAAAAGCTGGTGGTGGAGTTGTTTTCCTCGTTCGTGACTTCGATGTATCTTGGGAAGCCCACCCCAGTACACGGCTTACACTCCTCTGGCCTAAACTCGATTCTCTAGTCAAACCCGAAGCAGATGGGCCGGCACCACTCATGTCAGTTCAATAATGACTCGAATACTATTTATCACAATCCACTATCCTCATAGATTGTAAGCTCTTGCGAGCAGGGCCCTGACTCCTAGTGTTTCAGTTGTATATTAGCCAGTTACTTTTGTTTTGTACAGGAACCCTATGAATTTGTAAAGCGCTGCGGAATATGGTAGTGCTATATAAATAAATATTATATTATTACTAACTTGAACTATTATCTTGGCATACGTCTGGCTGGAACTTAGGTGGCCCTATTGTATATGCACGGTGGTAAGGAACAGGAAAAGCTGTGGATAAATCAATAGGCCTATATTGCTGTCAGATGATCCTTTGGTTTAGCCAAATATAGGGCATACTAAGAGTAGAGAAGGAGCCAAACTGGAACAGGGCTTGGTAAGTAATTAGAAGATTTATAAGGCAACTTGTGGATCTGGTTTCTCAATGCTATGATTAAGCTTAGGCAAAACAAATTGCACAGTCATATTAAGAAGTCGGTGTAGGGTCAGCAAGTGAACTGGTCATTGTATGGTATAACACAAGCCTCATTATGTGAGGATGTATGTAGCATTATATAGTATGCTAACTTAATGTAGTCAAAAGCACTGTCTGTGTCAGCAGATGTGATGGAAACAATGGGTCTCAATGGGGGTCTACCAGGCAGATTGATGGAAACAATGGGTCTCAATGGGGGTCTACCAACCACTAGTGTTATCCATTCTACGGCTGCGCTTCGAGGCTTCAATGGTGGTGTAAACAGAGCCTAATTTTGTGAGGTACAACTAATAATTCTATCTCTACCTTTGTTTTATCATAAGGCACATGTGGTATAATAAAAGAAGCTTATCAAATATTATGACAATTTGGTTCCTCATAGCCTATTTCTGCAATCGCCAATGTTTGTGACATACAGTGCTTGGGTTTTTAGCTGCCATATCGTTAGCCGATTGCCAGGTGATCCTCTAATAAAGAAATGGGACAACACCTTTAAGTTATATTCACATGTTCCATCATGGGTGTACACTGATCTCATAGAGGCAATGGCAAAACATACTTACTATGCGCCCCCTGCTCCACCCAGTTACCCAATACACATACATCAGTGCAATTAAACCAATGCAGAATGCAAAGCATGACACCACAGATTTGATGAATTCAAGTTTTGTTTAATTAATATATTTTTTTATTAAGCGGTCAACATTTTGGCCTCATCCACTTTATCTGACTTCTATGTCAGTAAAGTACAACAGGTGCTTCATAAATGTGGCACTCATTCTGAACATCATGTTTCGTAATGTGCTCTTGCCAGACAACTAGCGTGAATAAATTGATAAATCTCCTTGCTTTTGCTATTACAAAGCTGGCAGCCACCACTAGAGGGAGCTCAGTGCATAGGAACTTATATAGTTACAACTGCCTGAAAAGGAAGCTGGAATAATCCTTTCGCACTGAGCTTCCCCTAGTGGTGGCTACATGACGACGCAGTGTTTTCACATTGAAAAGAGAAGGAGTTCAGCTCCGGGCCCCTTCCCCCCGTTCCCTGTAGCGGTCTGCCTCCATTGAGGGTATGCCGCTGTGTCCCATTCATCTGAATAGGGCTTACAGAAATTCATGTGTTTGCCAACAAAACAACCCCATTCAGATGCATGGACACACATTTTCACAAAGAAGTCTGTGAGACAACTGACACGTGTGAATAAACCCTTGATGAACTCATTTCTGGGTAAGATCCTTCTGTTTTCGGTAATCAAATGGTGACTTTTAAAAGAGATCTTTGCACCGTGGTCCTCTCTCTCGCTCTTGTACGGCTTGCACAGTGTGGATGAGGTGTAGCTGCTGTTTGACGTTTTTGTATAATCTCCACTGATCTACATGGTTACATCATATCAGTCTGATGACAGAAGGGGCAGAGCAGTGGATAAAATGAATATACATAGGGCTCCACCCTTATATTAATTACTATGTGTGTGAATTTACATGTCACGCTTTCTGTGTCCTACTTTTCTCAGTACACTTTTAGATTGTGTTTTAGCAAAAGGGATGGAAAAAATGCTTCAGCAAGAAAACATTACTCACTACACAACACCTTACAGCATGCACAAAACATTAGGCCACAACTACTAATGGTGTCTCATGGACAGGACAAACTTAAAGTGGTATTCTACTTTGAACAAACTTTTAATGTATTGTAGGGGATGTATCAAAAGTTTAGATCTGTGGGGGTCTGATCGCAATCTCTAGAATGAGGGGAGAGAAGTGCGCGCATATCGCACTCTGCCTACTTTATGCAACGGCAGCAAGACAGGCGCGTAGACTTTTAAGTCTGTCTAGCTTTCCGTCAGCCAGCAAGGACAGAGAGTGCCATATGCGTGAGCTTCACTCACCTCATTCTAGAGATCGGGAGGGGTGGGGGTCTCAGCACTCAGACCCCCACCGATCTAAACTTTTGATGTCCCTACAACATATTAAAAGTTTGTTCAAAGTACAGTGTCACTTTAAGGTCCATTTACATGGACCCCCTGAGCAGGCAATTATTGGGAATGAACCGTTTGTCCCCCATACTTGTCAGCTCTTCAGAGGAGGTGAGAGCAGCATTTACATGCAGTAATCGTCTATTCTGCATGGTGGTGAGCCATCTCTACTGTTATCGTTTGTCCCCATATAGATTAATTGGGGGAGATTTATCATTTCCCTGCATCACTTTTTTGGTGCAAAAAAGTCGCAAACCTGTGACTTTTTAAAATTGAACTTCCACCAAATTTTATTGCATGAGGTGGCAGGTCTGTATGTGCAAATGTAGACAGAAACCGCTTGTCTCCATATAGATTAATTGGGGGAGATTTGTCATCTCCCTTCGCCACGTTTTTAGTGTAAAAAAAAGTTGAAAACCTGTGACTTTTTAAAATAAAACTTCTGCCAAATTTAGTTGCATGAGGTGTGGGCAAGGACAGCGGGTCTGCCACATTTATCTTAATTTGTGCCAATTTTCAGGTGCAAATAAAGAAAAAAACCTACGGCAGCTCCACGCTAGATTTTATTCTGGCGCATGGACTCCTGGAGGATGTACCTAATTTATGACAAGGACTGTGCCTCATCATAAATTAGGTGCATCCTCCAGCTTTGACTTTGATAAATGGTCTGCTGCCGGGTAACGATAATTTGGTTAATTGAACAGGTGATCAGTGGTAAAATCAGCTTTAAAATCGCCCCTTGTTAAAAAAGAAGACCAGACGGTCTAAAGATGTGCTAGATTGATCACAGTACCTGATGCTGGATGATAAGCTTGGTGCATCTTTAAAATGTGTAGTCTAAGTCGACACAAGTTGCCTTACTTTATGCCACAATTTCAATGCATTTTTTGGCACCCATTGGGACAGATTCAGAAATACTCTCAAACTTTGCACTGTCTAGGAATACAAATCCCAGTCTCAATATTAGGCACATTTACTATTCAGGAGCGCAGAGAATATTTGTCTGTGATTCAGGCTTCTGTCAGCGCGCTAACATTTTGTCCAAGTTTCAAGACTGGTGTTTTTGCCACTAACTGAAGAGAAATTGCCAGACCTGTGAGAATTGGACTTAATTCTCAGAATGTACCTCCTGGGTGTTATCAAAATGTGATCATATTCATATGATCATATTCCCTGAGTTATTATCAATAGAATAAAATTAACGTAATTTTTTATTAGTCAGTCAATCATAAATTGTAGAAAGGTGCCTTAGTGGATTATATAAAGTTTACCACCATAATGAAACAATATCCACAATGCACATCAAATTACAATCCACCCCCAAATCAGTAATACACAGGCAGTATTGTTCTAATATCATAAAAAGTCTCAAATAAAGGTAAATACCAACCACAGCGCCTGGCACCTGATAGGGGAGAACTACTAGATAATGATACGTACCCTGTGGAGCCCCCTGTAATGAACCCAGTCAGGCATGGGTGCAGCTGATTCATTCATTTCTATGGCAGTTCTTAAGATAGTTGAGTACTCGTCTATCTCCGGATCTCCCGTAGAAATGAATAGAGCGGCTGCGCACATGTCCAACCAGGAGATGCTCTGTTCATTTTGGGGGTTCTATGGTGTACAAGGTCCCCATTCTCATGATCAGTACAGTCCCAGAGGTAGTAAACCCACTGATCTAATAGTTATCCCTGATCCTGTGCATAGGGGATAACTTTACATAACCAGAATACCCCTTTTAAAGGGGTTATCCCATGACTAATGTAAAAAATGAAAATCAGAGATCATATAGTACATTACAAAGCTAGAACCAGCCCTGTACCTCACATGGATCCAGAGATCTCCCCATTCATTTCTCTGCTAGATTTATATGAAGTTGACAGCCGAAGGGGAGTGTCTTTTCTGCTGTAGCTCAGGGGGCGTGTCCATGCTCTCCCTATCACAGCTCAGGAGGCAGTTGAAGGATGACACTGAGCATGTGCGACCATCTCAGTGAGCAGGTCAAAGAAATAAGAAAAAAAGCAAACAGCAGGTGGCGCTATACAGATACATTTTATTGAATAACTCACTGGCTATACTAAATTTGTAATTACATCCAATTACAAAAGTATTCAGATCCAGGTGCTGGTTTGAAAACTGCAGAATATTTTATGTGGGACAATCCCTTTAAGTTTCAGGAGAAGGGAAGCTACAGTTTTAGTCTTATGTGGATAGCACTGCTGCTTTCAGGTACTGAGAGTATATATAGTCTGTAAGATTTGCCTGCTTTTGCTTGGGTATTACAGTTCATCACAGTCCCTTCGATAAGTCAAACACATAATTCAATGTACAATTAATTGGAAAAAAAATTATGTGAATTATTACATAGTTAGATTGGCACTTTATGGACAAAGAAGGAAATATGTATCACTAAACTCTGGGGTTTCTCTGCGGGTTGCAGGGAATTATTAGTAATTACAGTGGTAAATTGGTTCTCTAAGACGAGCGTGACCTGCTGGAAATGTGTTAATGCATGCTACAGGTATAACTTTCTGATATCTCTATGAGATCAGGAAAATCAACGTGTCTGGGGCTGAGGAGCCAGTGATGGAGTGAGAGCCAGTTCAACATTCTGAGCATTGCTTCATTTTTCTTCTGGCTTTAATTCTCCTATTACAATTGCAGTGATACAGACCTTCAGGAATTTTATAAACACAGGATACGCATCGGTTAACCACGTCTCTAGGAAGGAAGGCAAAAAGTACATTTTTTACTATACAATTTTGAATTTCATTTTAAAGAGAACCTGTCACCACATCTGCCCTCAAGAAATAAACATGCGTGTGATGTAAATTCCTTCCGAAAAGTACTAAGGTTAGAAATCGCTCTATAGAGGAGCTCAACAACCAAAAGTCTTTAATGCTGCCAATTCGGTGTATGATTGCAGTAGTCACAGACATAGGGGACTCCAGCAGCCTGTGATGTGCGGCTTTATAGGCAATGCTGGTTTTAGATGACCAAAATTCAGCCTCAATGTAGGTCTCTGTTGTGGCAATACCTTGGATCTCCCACTCTAGACAAACTTCTGTGGTGTCACGGGTATTGCACTCATAATCTGAACACTAACTGGGTTCACACTTGAGCGTATTTGATACGCGCGTTTTATGCGCGTTTTTGTCGCGCGTATTACATTGCGTTTTTTGAAATAGGAAACACGCGTTGTACACGCGTTCATGTGATTGACCACTCTGGCGTCAATCACAATACGCACGACAAAACGCCCCAAAGAAGCTCCTGTACTTTTTTGGGTGTAGGGCGTTTTACAGCGCGTTCGTACGCGCTGTAAAACGCTCAGGTGAGAACCATGCCCATAGGGAAACATGGGTTTTCGCCTGTTGAGCGTTTTACAGCGCGTAGGAACGCGCTGTAAATGCTCGGGTGTGAACCCAGGGTAAAGTTGCAATTTTGTCCAAGGCAAGTCACTAAAGGCTCATGGATTCCTCCTAACACTTGCCAGCTACATCTGTAACACCCCAGAGTGGTGTTACCACTTCTGCACCTTGCCACTATCATTTATGGTCTAACCTGCATGGTACCTATATATTTATTTTCAGGTCCCTCAAAACTGTGCATTCCTAATAATGTTATGTAACTGTTCATGTAATGTGCCTGATTCACCAGCAAACATGGCAGAGCTATAGTTAGATAGAATGGAACTCACCATTCCATTCTCCCCCCCCTTTAGCCAGAAGTGGGCCAGTCCTGCTTGCTACCAGAAGGAGGTGGGGCAGTTCCGTTTTGTTCTGGTTGAGACTCCATGCTGGAGCTGCCAGGATTATAACCTACTTTTTGGCTGAACATAAGTCCGACTACAAGAGTGAAGTGCAGCATAAAGAGGAAACAAAGACACCAAGTCAGCTTGTCAGTACAGCAGAGTGAGAAAAAGATAGAGCAGAATTTAGTTTGCCTGCCAGTTTAATGCTAAAGCCTGCTGGAACCAAGACAAAGCCTGAAACTGGTTGGAGAAACGTTTATTCAAGTAAAGCTTCCATTGAACTTCATCTCAAGGTCTGGACTCAAGTTATTTCTTCAAACCCCTAAATTATTCCCCCAATTTATTTCTTCGGAGCCAAAGCCTGGGGTCCAGCCATATCCAGGTAGGAGCACCGTGACACACAAACAGATAGGCCGCACTATACCAGTCGGCATTCCTACACCTTGGTCGTATTATAGGAGGGCCCTGGGGGGAGGCCGCCCATTGCACATCTTTTTAGCAGTGTTGCTGGGGCTTTAAATGACCCACCGATATGCAGCTAGCCCGCTGGGAAAGCAAGGATGGGAGGGGTGGGAGTGGCTTTGATGGTGGTAGTAGTACTCACACTTTACAGTGGAAGTATCTACTCTGGCTGTCCCTAGGCTGAGCTTTGAATTGAGGGTGCACCCTTCCTTCCTCTGGAACACACTCTAAGACTGTTGGGGACTTCCGCCTGGTGGTAGTTGGGGTGCCCTTGATAGTGTACGGTTGCCACGGTGCAAGAACTAATGGGCAGGTACAGGGCAGGCGAAAGGTTAATGGAGTCAATAACCAGACCTGTTTGGTTTCATTAAATAAATAAAGTCTCTCTACTAAATAGATTATGGGCGTTCATACAGCAGCAAAAGGCACAGTTCTGATGTATGTCACAGAGTAGAATTCTCCCAAAATTGTGGAGAGCACCAATGATGTTAATAGTAGAAGTCCTCCATCAGTCTCACTCTAAACACACTTTGCAATCTTACCAATTAACTACAGGCTTGCAATTCCATTTTCATTTTCATATTCTCTTCAATATATTTATTAATGATCTTGTAGAAGGCTTGCACAGTAAAATATCAATTTTTGCAGATGACACTAAACTGTGTAAAGTTAACACTGAAGAGGACAGTTTTCTGCTACAGAGGGATCTGGATAGATTGGGGGCTTGGGCAGAGAAATGGCAGATGAGGTTTAACACTGACAAATGTAGTTATGCACATGGGAAGGAATAATGCAAGTCACCCGTACATACTAAATGGTAAAACACTCAGTAACACTGACATGGAAAAGGATCTAGGAATTTTAATAAATAACAAACTAAGCTGTAAAAACCAGTGTCAGGCAGCTACTGCCAAGGCCAATAAGATAATGGGTTGCATCAAAAGGGGCATAGATGCCCGTGATGAAAATATAGTCTTACCACTTTATAAATCACTAGTCAGACCACACATGGAGTACAGTGTACAGTTCTGGGCTCCTGTGAACAAGGCAGACATAGCAGAGCTAGAGAGGGTTCAGAGGGGGGCAACTAAAGTAATAACTGGAATGGGGCAACTACAGTACCCTGAAAGGGTATCAAAATTAGGGTTATTCACTTTAGAAAAAAGACGACTGAGGGGAGATCTAATAACTATGTATAAGTATATCAGGGGTCAGTACAGAGATCTGTCCCATCATCTATTTATCCCCAGGACTGTGACTGTGACAAGGGGACATCCTCTGCGTCTAGAGGAAAGAAGGTTTATACACAAACATAGAAAAGGGTTCTTGACGGTAAGAGCAGTAAGACTATGGAACTCTCTGCCTGAGAAGGTGGTGATGGTGAGTACAATAAAGGAATTCAAGAGGGGCCTGGATGTATTTCTGGAGCGTAATAATATTTCAGGCTATAGCTACTAGAGATAGGTCGTTGATCCAGGGAGTTGTTCTGATTGCCTGTTTGGAGTCGGGAAGGAATTTTTTCCCCTTAAGTGGGGAAAATTGGATTCTGCCTAACAGTTTTTTTTTGCCTTCCTCTGGATCAACTTGCAGGAAACAGGTCGAACTGGATGGACAAATGTCTTTTTTCGGCCTTATATACTATGTTACTATGTTACTTCTGCAGATCCCAGGCTGAAGGGTGCAGATCCTAAATTCTGATGGCCAGCCTATCTCAAAGTGTGATGGGTACCAGTCCATCTCACAGTGCGTCTTTTTTTACAAGGGTGGCAGAAGCAATGAACTCTTTCCACAAATAGTAAAGTCTTAATGCCATAAACAAGCAGTACCTTACTGTCTAAATCCAGTGCATGGCCCTAATGGTTCTAAATCTACTGTTGATGTCTGTTCTCTTTCCCTCAGGGGTAGTCTCTCAGGTTGTTCTTTGGCAGCTTTTAAGTCTCAGGAATGGTGTTTCCTGGATGAGGCTTCTCTTTGTGCCTACTTGGCAGGAGACTCACAAACTAGCCAGAGGAGGCCAAAGCAGCCTTCAACCTGATCTTACTTTTGCATTAAATGGTTCACATTATCACTTCGTGACAGTGGGGGATGTTCCTGTATCATAAATCTTCTTCTCCTGTCTCCTCTTCTCCAGGGTCTTAGGTTAACAATGTTTTTGATGCCAGATATCAAAGTAAATCAGAAAAGAAATCAAAGAAATATTGAGGCTTTCTTTGTCTTGTGGGATCAGTAGCAACTGCAAATGCTGCGACCCCTATAATAACACCCCTGATGTTGTTCGCCATACACATTACACACGGATGTCAGCTATTTCTCCTGACTTCAGCATAACCAGAGGACCGATCATATTGCTATCGGTGGAGAATCCGAAGACTTCCATAGACGTGAGATTTTATCTTATGCCAGCAATTTTGGATGTTCAGAATGAAGATTTTTCCTAATTAGATGATATTCAGTATGAAGTTCTCTACAAGACACATCAGTATTACTGGAATTATTTGTTTGGTGACTACTATTGGATCTGAAATGTTTAGAGTAGGTTTTAGATCAGGACCAATACTGCTGTTACGGCAGTGGGTGTGGAACCACTGTATCAACCAAACAGATTTGACTTGTGGCTACTCCTAAGGCAGTTATCCTGGCAGACCCCTGTACACTGATCAGTGCTCCACTGCAGGGGAACCACAAGGAAGCTACCTTTTGTAGTAGTCTGTGTTTGGTTAACCGCTGACCCACGGGGGGTCGAGAAACCAGTGTGGAGCGCCAAGGGATCAGGCAAAACCATAGTTAGGGACTGAGTTCAGGGTATACAAAGAATGTGCAGTCCGATAAAAAATCCAGGGTCAGGACGAACAGCTGAGGGCCGATACAGGAGTTAGGCAGAGGTCAGGCTGTATAGGGTCAAAACTGGAAAACAGGTGGTACACAGACAGACAGACAAAACTATGCCACCTTTGCAGGGAACTAGCAATCTAGATAACCTATTGCTCAGGCAACTTCCCACAAGAATGACCAACCATTGACTGGAGAAGACTAGAGTGCAAGTGCTGGCCCTTTAAGAGCCCAAGTGAACATGCGCCCTAGGGGCAGAGGTGGTGTGGCCTAACAATTGCATTAGTGTGGCTGGCAGCCAAAGTGTTTTGTTTAGGAGGATTGAGCTAACATTTAGCCCTTTACTTCAACGAGTGGTTGTCCATGGCAGTAATATAAGGGTTAATGTTTACTTACATCTTGAGAGTTTTATTACTTTACTTTTTCTGGCTCAAAGATGCTTAATTTTCATTAAGCTCCTGTGAGCGCTGCGGCCTCCTCACAGCTCATCAATCACAGAGCCGTACATTATATAATGGTTGGTTTTGCAGCTCAACTCTATTCACTTGAATGGGACTGAACAGCGCCTAGGCCACGAGACTGAGCTGCGCCTTGGTCACTAGCTTAGGATAAGCTGTGAAACGGCCTGTGAGACCTGTGGGCTCCTGAAATAGCTGACCTATGGAGGTCCCAGATATCAGCTTGCAACTTCTTCTCCTGTTCCCGACATTGGAGCTCAGTGCATAGTGATTACTCCCCAGCTTCCATTGAGTGCAACGGTAACTGTATACATTTCTATGCACTGACCTTCCAATATTATCATAGTCAGAAGATGCTAATAGTTTACTAATTACTATGTGAGATTACGCCCAAGTTTCCTCTGGGCAAACACAGTGACTTAGAGATAGGCACTTATACTGCTTGTTGTCTGCATGGACACATAGATCAATATGCACAAGAACCATATCTACGGCAGGACGTCTAGTACATGCACACTGCGATCTTTGTCATGCCATCAGCCTCTTGATGACAGTATGAGATCTCTTCATTGGACAAACGAAGCACACAGGTGGTAAATGCTGTTACCCTTAAGGGTACTTTCACACTAGCGTTATTCTTTTCAGGTATTGAGTTACGTTCTCAGGGCTCAATACCGGAAAAAAAATTGATCAGTTTAATCCTAATGCATTGTGAATGGAGAGCATTCCATTCAGGATGCATCAGTTCAGTCCCTCTTACGTTTTTTGGCTGGAGAAAATACTGCAGCATGCTGCAGTATTTTCTCCGTCTAAAATTCCGGAACACTTACCGGGATGCCGGCATTAATTTCCATTGAAATTTATTAGTGCCGGATCCGGCATTAAAATTACCGCGTTTACGATCTGGTCTTCCGGTTTGCGTATGTGCAGACCTTTAAAAATGTCAAAAAGATAAATACCAGATCCGTTTTTCCAGATGAAAACTGAAGAGACAGATCCGGTATTGCAATGCATTTGTGAGACGTATCCGCATCTGGATCCGTCTACAAATGGTATCCGTTTGCATACAGATTGCCCGATCAGGCAGGCAGTTACAGCGACTGAACTGCCTGCCGGAATCCAGCAACGCGTGAAAGTACCCTAAGGAAGCCACTGAAGGTTGATGATATACGCATGGGGCCTGATTCACTCTCTCCCCTGCTGGGTGGTATTGCTTATCCCTATTTATCTTTGGCTCAAGTTGATATAACTCATATGGTTAGCATTCTTACGTATCTGGTATTATGTAGTAGTGGCCACTGGCCGCTTATGTGATAACATATAGGGGGATATTTTTGTATGGTTTTGATTACAGTGTGCCATGGTGCTCGCTCAGCTCCTGAGTGGTCGCCATGTTTAAAAAGCTGCTTTCAGACATATATATATACAGGTATATATATACGATGGATTGTACGAAGGGGTTAATTTTACACTTTGGAATTTTTTTTTCTAGCATCTAGTAGTCAAAATCTACTGGACTTGTTTCAGACTTTTGAAAGCTTTTTCAAATTCAGTTCTTCCACTAAGGTTGCAATTGTATGAGCCATGAAGCTTTTTCTAGAGGCAGAAACAGACAATTCTGGTTTTTTTTGTGAACCGGGGTAATTCATCACGCCATTTTTAGGTCCAAATTTTGTTATCAATTTCTTAAAACATCTTGAAAGTGATCACAACTCTGACAGAGAGCTCCAAGCCACCTGCATAGACACCGAGTAAAAAGCCAACATTCTGGCTGACTGCACTCACCACTAGAGGGAGCCTACAATCTAAGGGTCCATTCACACGTCCGTGTGTGTTTTGCGGATCCACGGATCCCCGGATCCGCAAAACATGGACATCGGCGATGTGCGTTCCGCAATTTGCAGACCGCACATCGCCGGCACTCTCATAGAAAATGCCTTTTCTTGTCCGCAATTGCGGACAAGAATAGGACATGTTCTATTTTTTTCGGGAACGCAACTGCGGACCCGGAAGTGCGGATCCGCAATTGCGGACCCGGTCGGGACATAGTCTGTCCCCATTGAAATTAATGGGTCCGCAATTCCGTTCCGCAAATGCGGAACAGAATTGCGGGCGTGTGAATGGGGCCTAACAGCTTGATAGTGAGTTTAAAGGGGGTTTTCAGGTTATTGATATTGATCACCTATCCCTAGGATAGCTCATCGTTGTCAGATTGGTGGGGGTCTGACACTTGGCACCTCCACCGATCATCAACTGTTCACAGTAGCTGCCAGCAACAGAGCTAACACACAGAATGGGGACAGCTCTACTATGTTGTGGCCATGCCGGCCTACTATAGCTCAGCTTCCATTCACTCCGTTCTCATTGGGTTGCCGGGGTTTGGACCTCCACTTATCTGATATTGGTGACCAATCCTAAGAATAGGACATCAGTACCTATAACACAGAAAACTGCTTTAATGTATATCAGTATGTAGTCATCTCCAAAGATCCTCCTATAGTCGTTCCATTTAGCCAACATATATTTTAACTCCATATTTTCTGAGAGGTTTTCAGAGGTTTTTAACTGATGACCTACCCGCTGGATAGCTGAGACCACTGCCGATCAGCTGTTTGAGTAGGCACCAGCACTTCTCGCAGCTTTGCATAGGCCATGTGATGTCCCGTTCATCGGTCACATGGCCTAGGCGCAGTTCAGCCTCATTGACGTGAATACTGCTGAGCTGTGATACCAAGCACAGTCAGCCGCTGTACAATGTACGACGCTGTGTGTGGTGAGCTGAGGGAAGGCCGTGACACTACTGTGAGCTCCAGTGTCTTCTCAAACAGCTGATCTGCAGGGGTCCCGAGTGTAGGACCCCCACCGATCAAATACTGATAAGGATCCAGAGGATAAGTCATTAGTAAAAATGTCAGGTAACTCCTTTGAGTAAGGCCTCTTGCACACGACCGTCACGGATGGCGTCCGTGTGCATTCCTTTTTTTGCGTAACGGAACAGCTGGCCCCTGATAGAGCAGCACTATCCTTGTCTGTTATGCGGACAATAATAAGACATGTTCTATCTTTGAACGGAACGGAAAAACGTAAACGGAAGGCATACGGAGTACCTTCTCTTTTTTTTTGCGGGACCCATTGAAATGAATAGAGGAAACAGAGGAAACTTTGTAATTGTGAGGCTTTTTGGATGTTCAAGCTTAAATCATGCATCCCCCATAGATTAAATAGAAAACAGGACTTCATTTTACACTATTAATCTCTGCTTGAAGATTGTCATGTGTATTGTTGTGACAGCGCACAAAGTTTTAAAATTTTATATGAGGAAATGTTTTATATGCATTTTGTGTTTATTTGGTAATGTTGTTTTAGGGTCCTGGTCACACACAGTATGGTTTTCTATGGTGATCAAGGAGTTAATTTGGAAGTGGCTAGTATTTTCCTTTGCCAATCACACCCACTGGGTGTGTCCTCTCCCACCCTTTCCACCATAAAACCAGACTGGTGTAGCCATCTAGTGACTCTCTGACTAAGGGTGCTAAAAGTGCGCACCCGAAACGAAAGGGAGACGAGAGGCCTGCTTTGTACTTATCATTTGTAACTGCTTTTAATGGAGAAGAAATCAAACTGAATGGATTTTCCTAATACCGGTGGCTGGAAATCGCTTACATTTATCGCTGTGTGAGTGCAGTCCGAACAGAAGCTGACGCTTGTTACTATACTTTGAAATGAGTAGTTCCATATATGGTCCATATACGGAACAGAATATATAGCACAATATTTTCTATATACACACTATTTCCTATATTGCACAATATAGGGAAAAGCACCAACCTATGTGCGCTGTCATGGTCCCAGCCACCTGAGAGGATGGTGCATTTTCCTATAGTGTGCAGGCACGACCACCACTGATGGATTGCAGGGTGGTCGTAACCATGGAAACAAGCAGTGTATAATGTGATGGAAAAATGAATCCAGCCAGGGAAGTAAGGAAGGAATATGGAGAATCACAACACATTAGTAAGTGCCTTGTATTAACTTAGTCTACATGATAAATGCCACTTACTGAAGTGAGACAACCCCTGTAATGGCTATGGTCCAGTGTATTCTTTCTCAGTAATTAACATTAGGATTCAAATATAATAATAATCATAACATAGGAGGTTATATAGAAAATACATCTATATAAATATTTCATACCGGCGACTCAGTATCAGGTAAGGCAAAAATAAAAAATGAGTCTTTTATACACCTAGGATGACAATTAGACATTTCTGGCGTCTGCCAGGATTGATGGGATCCTAACAGATGCTGGTTTTGCCAGCAGTGAGCTTGGCCAATACTTCTGCACTCAGTCAGTTGTGTTGCCAGCAGACAGAACCAATTATGATCTCCTCTGTTCATCCTTGAGTAACTTTCAGTATGCTGGCTGCATTGCTTCTCATGCATCCTGTTTGCAGTTTCAGTGGGATCTCAGTAATATTCAGTATGTCCTGATGCTGGAACATTATGCATCTTATAAGAAACATCAGACTACTTCCAGAACACCAATCAGACATGATCAAATCTGTCAAAACCAATAGAATCCAATTAAAGGGGTTATCCAAGGCCTATAATGCCTGGGCACATGGGGAAGGGGGGAGGCATTATCGGCCTTGGATAACCCCTTTAAGTCTGCCCAAGTATCAAGCAAGGTAAGTACTGGAACTTCTTAAGAGACATAAAAAAATCTTGGGGTCATTTATCAAATCTTCTATGCCAGTTTTATGGCGTAAAAATGGTGCAAGTGATGCCTGCATGCGGCATTTGGTGCATATTTTTGCAACATTTTGTCAAATTTCGCAACATATGGTGATCCCCAGCACTTTTAGAAATGGAGTGAAAAGTAGGTCAGGATTTCAGATTATAACACCTTTAAGTGTCATTTAGGATGTGCAATTATTTTAGCGTAACGTCAGGTTACCCCCTGGTGTTCCTTTACAGACATAGAGCTACACCACATTGCACTTACACAAAATATATTATTATTACTGTGAGTAATTTCATACATTTGGTGCAACCCCAGAAAGCAAAGACTGACTTAAAACTGACAGCAAAACCATTGCAAATGATGGGTTCCACCCCCTTGACTTTTCGGAGACTATCTGCAGACATTAGTGCAACATCCTTTGGGGTGTTTCTTAAATGTTCCTATCATCGCTGCCCCAGGGAAGAGAGGAGTATATCAATTCCACTTTACTGCAGCTTAGTTTCCAAAGCTCTGATCTGGCAGTTAGATTTTTGGCAGGGTGTGCTGTATATACAGCTGCATAGTCATGGAGGGCACACGGCTTGGCCTGGACGTATAAAGCAAACAATGAAAGCTG
Source organism: Bufotes viridis (assembly GCA_033119425.1). Taxonomy (NCBI): domain Eukaryota; kingdom Metazoa; phylum Chordata; class Amphibia; order Anura; family Bufonidae; genus Bufotes; species Bufotes viridis. Next base: position 562,771,974 of record CM065589.1, on the reverse strand, counting down.
GCATATGCTGTTAGTTCCAGGCCAGTGGCAATGCTGCAGTACCATCTGCTGGGGGTCAGGGCAGTTGTCAGGGTCGGCGTCTGTCTCATAATAAATACCTTCTGCAGGGGGTTGCACGTGGCAGTACATACTTGCACAAACAATTCACTAACCTGCTCCCTGCACACAAGCCGTGCAAGACTCTGTCACAGTTTGAACAATAGAAGGCCATATGCATGACAAAGGCCATGGTACGGCTGGAAAAGTTTTAATGTCAGGTCAATAGCATGAACTGGAACAAGAGAATAGGGCTCTTAACAAGGAAGGAAACGGTTGCCCTAAACTATGTCCCTCCTTTAAAAAAAAAGGGCCCAGCTTTACTAAGGTTAGTGCGCCACTGAAAGCAGGAGCGGTTTGGTGGAGTCATATTTTTGCACCATATTTATCATTATTGTGTGCCATTTTCTTGGTGCAAAATAGTGGTCTAAAACAAACCTAAACTATCAGTGTGCGCCACTGGGATAAATGGCTGGCCTGAGATTACATTCTCTTACAGCATTAAAGGGGTTTTCTGAGATTTTTTACCTATCTCTGGACAGAAGATAGGCCATCAGTTAACAATTGCAGACTGGTCATAGACCCTACAGAGATATTTCCCGGTGGGACGATGCACCCATGGGTCCGCCTGCACCCTCCTCACAGCTGCCAGCCGAGTACCTAGCAATGTGATGTTCTCAGTATCAATGAACGCTAGGAGCACCAGGTACATATGCACCTGGCCGCCAACTCTATAGTTGTCCTCAGGAAGGTGATATAGTTGAATACTGTGATGGGGTGGTATTTTGTGCTGCACTGTGGTATTTAGTTCTGCTGGGGCGGTATTTTGTGCTGAAATAAAGTATCGCTGGCCTTGCTTACTTGTGTTGTCCTGCCTTAAGTCAGTTTGGATTCACCTACAACATGGGGCCACCAGAGCCACTTTAAGTTCCCAATCCGCCCCTGTCAGTTAACATGACCCAAACAGCTGATTGGGCCCCCAGCGATCAGATACTGATGACCTATCCCTCTCCATCCAGTTGGAGAAGGCGCAATTTAGTAGAAAATATTTATCTCTGTGCTGATGACTCCCAAATATATACGTCATCCTGTGAGCTTGTGCTTCTATTTCAGTGGGTAGGGCAGAGAAATTAGAAAAAAAGCAAACAGCAGGTGGCGCTATACTGATACATTTTATGGAATAACTCAGTGACTATACTAAATCTTTAATTACATGCAGTTCCAAAAGTATTCAAAACTATACAATATTATTCGTGGGACGACCCCTTTAATACTGGCCGACTGCTCTCCTGCATTACCCTCCCGTCTTTGCTGTACGTGCACGCTGGATTAAATACAGGAAGATTTTTTATGGTGAATGCTATGCTTTGGATCTCTTTTGTTCTGGACCCCTTTAATACTGCCCCCCCTTAGAGTCAGAGGGACTTTGCTTTAATGCTGAAGTCCTCTCCCTTAAAAAATAGTTTGGGCACCTATGTATTGCAAGTTTATGATAACAAGTTATCAAAATATATAGTGGAGGCTTCTCATCGGAACTTCATGTCAAGGTCATAACTGAAACAGTGAATTTCAATTGAGAAGGTCTTGACCTGCGTACAGCTCCGAGCCATGAGTTACTGCATCGAGCAAAGCTATTCTAACGAGCTACTGGTGACAACCTTTTTGTAATGGAGCTATTGATGCATTCGGATAGTCCCTGCAATTACACAGTACCTCTTATTCTGCACAGTCCGGAAAAAAATAAGTTAGAATGTGTCTTTTATCCCTGTAGTTTGACTTGAATTAAGGAATGCCACATGTGTGAAAAAGCTATACAGTCGGACATACAAAAGTGAATATAATTACTTAACATAGGGTCTTTTTATATCGGAGCAGACTCATAGAAACCCCGCTCTGCTTCTCGCTCCCGCTCTAGTCATTTGTTAAATCCCTATGCTGGATGCCATTCAATTTCAAAAGCTCAAATGCCAAGAACTGGGGCCATATCCAATCTAAAATGGTTTAATCCTTCTGTAAAAGTGACTAAACAGCAAACTAATCATCCTCGGTGCTCCAGAGACTAACAGAAACCTTCTGAAAATTGAACCTTTTCCCTACTTTCCTGGGATATCAGCATTTCAAATGAGTAGGAAAAGAATGGGTTCATCATTGTGGAAATGCCGCCGTCTGCTTTTGTGCTACTAAATTGATATGAATGTTGGATCCCTGAAAGTACCAGAATTCCTTCCAGTAACAAAAAGACACTAATCCCATGTTGCCCAGTCTATTTCTCATGTATTTATCACACTGGTATAAGATATTTAAATCAGTTCTGTTATTTATTAACAATTACATGCAGGACATTTCATATTGCTGTTGTTTCAAGTAGTCATTTACCATTGCCTTTTAGCCAGACCCCTCCCCTGCATATGGAAGCATACTTACCTGCACCCTGATGCAGGGTTCCAAGTCCTTCAGGCTTCCGCTGCCACCGCTGTGCTCCGGTCTGACTTGCCAACATCCAGTTTGATGGGGTCATGTGTGTCACTGCAGCCAATGCCTGGCCAAAGTGGTGACATGTCCTATGTGTCTTGTAACCAATCGACATGGGGGACACATCGTGACAATTCATTGGCTCCAGCAACACACATTAACCTCATCAAACCTAATGTTGACATGCCGGACCTGAGCATGACAGCAGAAGCAGGTAAGTATGGTTTTCTCTACAGGTCCCACAACATGGGGGGGTTTAAGCCAAAAAGCCCCCGAAGGTGGAAAAGGCAGTGACCGGGTTTGGGTGTGCCCAATGCTATGCTGGGTCCCCTGGAAACCATTGAGGTGTCACTTTGTGTTGCTGTTTTCCGGAATGGATGGTGTGGTGCACCCTAATGGGAAATAAGTCCAGGCAGTTAGGGACTGCAGTAAACCAGTGTGCTTCTTTACTGGAGAAATTCAGGTGCAAAACAATATAGGCAAGTAGGTAAGGCATAGGGTTGGCTTCTCTAGTCTCCTCCCTGGCTGAAGAAGGGTTTAATGCTGAGGAAAGGCCTGAGCTAGCTGTCCCTCTTTATCTCTCAGACAAAAGCTGGTGATCCAGGGTCTGTGGCAGAGTATCCTCGTCTTAGCATCTTCTTCTGGTCATTCAAGTCTGACAATCTCCTCTTCCAAGCACTGTTCCCTAATTGTAGAACACTAGGGGCTCTGACTGCTCTCCTTATATACAGTTTCTGGCTAAGGGTATTTTCACACTTGCGTTATTCTTTTCCGGCATAGAGTTCCGTCAGAAGGGCTCTATGCCGGAAAAGAACTGATCAGGCATATCCCCATGCAATCTGAGTGGATAGAAATCCGTTCAGTTTGCATCAGTATGCCTTCCGTTCAGTCACTGTCAGGCGTTTTGGCCGGACATAATACCGCAGCATGCTGCAGTATTATGTCCGTCCAAAATGCCTGATCAGTCGCCGGAATGCCGTATTCGGCATTAATTTACATTGACTTGCATTAGTGCAAACAACTGAAGGACGCAGACCTGGGAACAGTTTGAAAAAGACTGCAAGACGGATCCGTCCATCCGCATGACAAGCGGAGAGACGGATCCATTCTTGCAATGCATTTGTAGACGGATCTGCACCTAGTTGTCACACTGAACGGCGGATCCGGCTGGCAGCTCCGAAAACAGAACTGCCTGCCGGATCACACTAACGCTAGTGTGAAAGTACCCTAAACTAGAACCTTCTAGTGGGAGGGGTGGAGTGGAGAAACTCAGCACAAACAAATACAAGGTTGCAACTCCAGTCTCTCATAGACTTGCATTAGACTGTCAATGATACTCAATGGCAACGACAAAGCAGTTATTTTGCAGACAAAAACAGGTTTTCAGACATAATAACAGAGCTAAACCAGACATTCAAAAGGTCAGTCTTGGTTTTGGTGGTAAACAAGTCTGGATTTTCCCTCCAAAACATGGTCTTCTTTAAACCTTATGGTAGCTGTGGATAATTACCAGCTTCTCATTATTAGCTAGAAAGTCACAAAAGTCTCTCAGTGTTCATTAACTCTTTTCACAGAGCTGTGGAAATACAGTTCAAATGAGCAGGATATATGTCACAACAAACATATAAAATGCAGTTACACAGTATTAAACAGTATAAGTCAATGCAAGTTAACCATTTAAAGTAAAATGAGGCGTTGACTTTGCACAAAGAGGAAATTGGAGAAAAAAATCCAGAAATGTTCAGACTTCAAAGTGCCCCTGCTCCAGGGTACTGCAACAACCCCTTCCATTCATGACAGAATCCATGTTCTTGTGCTGCTGACAGATTTCAAGGGGTTTTTCAGGCTCCCAATATTTACTACCTATCCTCAGGATAGGTCATCAGTATCTTATTTGTGGACAAGGTGAAAGGGACCTGAGCACAGCCACCTCACCTTTAAACATGGTGGGGTTCCTGGGTGCAGAGCCTAGTAAGTTCCGCCAAGATTTCTTTCATTTTTAATGGTAAGAACAGTGATGCTTACTGCTCTATTCTTGCCATCAAAAGTGACAGAACAGCTGAAGCAGGTCCCAACAGAAACCCAAACAGCAGTGTGAAAACAGTTATATCTACTTTCCATATTGCCACTAATTTCACTTATTACTAAATTTCCATCTGATAAGAAGTTGCACTAATTATGGAAACTAGATATTACTTATCAATATCTCTCTACAACAGAGGTGTCACTTGAAGCTTTTTGATCCCAATGATAAAACTCCAATAGGCTACCAACTATCACACTCCATTTATAGAACCAGTCACGTCATATGAGGAAGAAGGACCTTAAGTTTTGTGTCCTTTTTAGTAAAACTACTGCTCCCCAATAATTATTCCTGTAAAAAGAACATATCCCTCATATTTAGTGAAAGGGTGGTTGCTCTCTTAAATAAATATTGAACTTATTATCCCATATATATGTAGTTGAAGGCTATTCTGCATCACTGTATGCAAAACACATCCCCTCACATAGGTCCCAGTTCACATACCATACAGGACTGCTTGGGAAAACATGTATGCTTTCTCCCCCTCCTCCTGCTGTGAGATGCCGCGCGTGCGCACAGGCTCAGCCTGATGCGCCCGTACGGACCGCTTGGATCGGCTTTTTCTAGCGAAGTGCCGGCGCATGCTCACTACGCTAAAGGAAGCCGTTGCCAGCAGTCCGTTTGGGCGCATCAGGCTGAGCCTGTGCGCACGCGCGGCATCTCACAGCGGGAGGAGGGGGAGGGAGGGAGAGCCGGGACATAGGAGTAGGAGGCGGCGCAGAACTCTGGGAAGGCGGCGCTGGGCACGAACGGCGATGGCTGCAGCCAGCACCCTGCATACCCGGACCTCCCCTTGGGCACCTTATTTGTATGATTGACAGGTTAGTAAAACCTGTTTTTTTGCTAAATTAAGCCACAGATCTCGTTTATATGGCCACATTAGGAATCATAATGAGACCCTGAACATGAGCATATGTTTAGCTCACAGGGCTGAAAAGTGGTGACAGAATCCCTTTAATGGAGGCTGTTATGGCACAAAAAATGGTAAAAAGCAGAGTGGCCCCAGCGTGCATGTGGAACCTGCACTCCCTGAATTTTATGGTGGCCATTTGGGAACATAACAGGTAGTATTTAGTGTTAGGTTCCCATCTTATAGAGATCGCCTTGACGTTTGGCAGACGGGCCCAAATAGGGCCGCATGATATGGGAATTTTGTGCGATTGCAATTAGGGCCCTAAAAATTGCGATAACGATATGCGATAGTTAAAGGGAATTGTGCTAGAGGTCTATCTGCTTGGATTTTCAAGGTAAATGCACACACAGATGACTGATAATGTGAAATGTAGTTATGCTGAACTCAAGAACTGAAATGCGCAGTGTTTTTCAAAATAAAATACATATTTGCATTACTGCAAAAGTACAAAATACAAAACTTGCCATTTTCTTAATAGCGCTGCACAGAACAGATAAATAAATTAGATATAAGAACGTGTTCATTAAAATAACGACTTTCCACCAGCCCCTCCTCCCTCCCCGCACTGTAACTGATGTATCGCTGGCCGCGCTGTGCAGCATAGCGGCGGAGATACAGTGTCAGTGTCACGAAGAAAGTCAGCCACCGCTTTATAAGACGCACTGACACCCCCCCCCACACACACACTTATGGGGAACAAAAAGTGTGTCTTATAAAGCGAAAAATACGGTAATATAATTGCAGCATTTTTGGGTCGGCAGATTGCGATATGGCGATTAATTGCAATTGCTTTCGCAATATATTGTGCAGGCCTAGGCCCAAATAATTTAGTACAAAATATATTTGCAAAAAATCGCAAATTTGCAAAATAAGCGTAACATTAGCACCAGAATGTTTTCTATAATTATGGCATTATTGTACTTTGTTTTTGCAGAGTGTTATTTCATTGTCTTTTTTTCATTTGTGTTTCTAGCCATGGCAGCGTGCACCTGCACATTGGGATGTGCTGACTGACCCCCTTTTTTGCTATAGTATAAATGTGGACATAGTGCCTCTAGTGGTAAAAAATATGCATTACGTAGAAGGCTGTGAAGAACTTTCTGAGCATAGTTCTAGTGGATCTGCACATTCAGAACTGATACGGAATCTTGTTGTTTCTATTATAAGCAGTGGGCCGATGCACAGAGGGCCACTCAAGCCCTCTTGATGGTACATAATGATCTGATTCTCAATGGCCACAGATGCCCTCCTGAACTCAACTGTATTACCGTCCTCATGATGGTGATACAGTTGAATACTGTGGTTGGGGCAGCAGTCCCAATGATATTTAGTTCTGCTGGGGCAGTATTCTGTGCTGCACTATGGTATTACAGGCCCCACCTACTTCTGTTGTCCCTGCCTACTTGTTTTGGCCCGTCTTCTGTCAATTTGGACTCGCCTACAACAGGGCCACAGGGCCACTTTAAGTTCCCAATCAGCCCCTGGCTCCCGGGCAGTGGCTTGTAGGCCAACTAAGAAAAGTGTTGAGCGATTGAATCCAACCTGCCCTATCCTTATCTCCGCCTATATCAGTCATGGGAAGAGAGTCAGGAGGGCCCATACACATTAGATGGTTTTCCAAACCCACTGAAATAATCAGGTTGGGCTGAGACACATATAATGTGTATGACCAGCGTTTCAGCAGTCCTTGTGAATATAACATTGTGTGGAGATAAAGTTCAGCTGTCTGACGTACTGCTAGAATTTTACTGCTGTTTTTCTATTACCGCAAGGTAGGGGCGACCGACATGGGCTAGTGACTGCACTGTGTTAACCACACTGTGACTTTGGGCCTCTGCTCCCTCAGAGGTGAGTGTTGAGCAGGGACGGATTGGCCATAGACCTTACAGGGAAATTTCCCAGTGGGCCGATGCCCAGGGGGCCACCTCATTGCCAGTCAGTGGAAGTTTCTGGGGATGTATTTTCTGCTGCTGCTGGCAGTATTTTGTGAAGGACTGTGGTATTTGGATCTGTTGTGGTGGTATAATGTGCCACAATATGGCATTGCTGGCCCGGCCTTCTATTAATTTGGACCCGACTTCAAAACAGGGCCACTTTTAGCATTTTTTCCAGGGCCAGTTCCCAGTCTGCTCCTGGTGATGAGCAATGCACACGTTCTATGCTTGCTGCCGTAGGTAGGTGCCAAAGTCCATGATAGAGTTCATGGAGGCGCATGGCGTACCGTTTCTAGTGCAATCTTGCGAGTAATTCCTAGACTGTAGTAGCTCAAGGGGAGTGTCCATTCTGCTGCAGCTCAGGGAGTGTGTCCATTCTGCTGCAGCTCTCTTCCTTTCACAGCTCTGGAGGCAGCTGAAACTGAGCATGTGCGGCCATCTCAGTGAGCCGGACAAAGAAATAGGAAAAACAAACAAACAGCAGGTGGCGCTGTACAAATACATTTTATTGAATAACTCAGTTGCTATGCTAAATTTTTAATTACACACAATTACAAGAGTATTTAGATCCAGGCCTGATCTGCTCTTAGGCTATGTGACCGATGAACCTGATGTCACATGGCCTAGGCAAAGCTATGAGAACTCAGCAACACTACTGCCAGCTGATTGGCGGGGGTCCCGGGTGTCAGACCCCCATTGATCAGATACGGGTGACCTATCCAGAGGGTAGGTCATCAGTTAAAAAATCTTGGAAACCCCTTTAATACAATTTTTTTTCCAGCTGTATGACCTACCTGCTGTCAGCTTCGAGGACTGAGGAATGATTAATGGTATATAGAGTATTATGTAACAAGGCTATGCACCAATATTTGCCTTCAATGATAAGCGCTCCCACACCATAGAAAATCTGCATTTTGACTGCAGCCGTCCTCGTGAGTCTATATTTAAACTTGTGCTTCTAGTATTTATCTATGTTCTAATTAGTTGGCTGTTCCTTAGTCACTGACTGTGCAAGCGCATATTACCACAGAACGAGCGGCCTGGCGTTGTCCCTGCGCACGTCCTCTGCTGCTCAATAATAGGCCTCATTTACTGCTGCACAAACACTTCTATATTAAAGGAAAAGCCATCAAGTCACTGTACTACTCGGTGTTAATAGCTAAAATGTTAGACAGAATCTCCAACAAACCGCACAGTGGCCTCGAAGCCAAATACTGCTTGTATTTCTAGTAGTTACACCAGACTTATATGGCTTTCTTGGACACAGTCCCTTCTATTACATATTCATGAAAAGAAATATTAACACCTGGAAAAATATACAGCGCACCAATCTTCAGTGCCACTGCAGCTCAGTAATTGCTCATATATGTTGGCACATTTTCCTGTATAGAATATTTTATCGATGTCCCAGAGGTCTAATAAATGCTTCATAAAACTCTAAGGCCCCTTTCACTTAAAACAATACGAACATATTGCGCCCGCACTGAATCCGGACCCATTCATTTCAATGGGTCTGTGTACATGAGCGTTGGTTTTCACGCATCACTTGTACGTTGTATATTCTGCGTTTTTCACGCAACGCTGGCCCCATAGAAGTGAATGGGGCAGCGTGAAAATCAAACCGCATCCGCAAGCAAGTGCGGATGCGATGCGTTTTTTACTGATGGTTGCTAAGAGATGTTTGCAAACATTCAGTTTTTTATCACGCGCGTGCAAAACACATTAAATCACATTGCACCCGTGCGATAAAAACTGAACAACTGAACGCAATCGCAGGCAAAACTGAATGGACTTGCTTGCGAAATCGCGCAGTTTTCACTGAACGCATCCGCAACGCATCCGGACCTAATCCGCTCATGCTCGTCTGCAAGGGGCCTAATAACGGCAACCTACATCATAAACTGATCTTCCCTGACCCTTATCTATGTATACCTAGTTCTTAGAATTTTATATATAAGGAAGTACATACCATAGAGTCAAATGCTACAAGGGCCCTTGGAGACAGGGAACCCAATAATGGCAATGTATTTCCCTTTGAAGGTAATAATGTCCCATGAGTGCCCCTTAAGAAAAAAAATGCTTAATGAGTTTCCCCTTACACTAATAATACCCCCTTAATGCCCACTAATAATTAATAATAATGGACCCTGTGTTCCCCCTAAAATGTAATACCCCCTGTGTGTCTCATAATAAGTAATAATGTTCCATGTGCTTCCTTAATAAGTAATAATGCCCCTGATTAAAAAATAATGCCTATTGAATAAATAACAATGCCTCCTGTGCCCCATGAATAAATATTAATGCCCCTTATGCCCTTAAATATTTATGTCCCTTGTGCCCGATGAATAAATATTAATGCCCCTTGTGCCCGATGAATAAATATTAATGCCCCTTGTGCCCGATGAATAAATAATAATGCCCCGTGTGTCCCCTGAATAAATATTAATGCCCCGTGTGTCCTCTGAATAAATGGTCATGCTCCTTGTGTCCCTGAACAAATAATAATGCCCACTTGTAAACCCAACCCCAGGAAAAAAAATAAACCCTGCACTCACCTTACCTTGACCCCCCAAGAAGCACAATGGGCCTGATTTATCATACCTTCACTTCCATCAAAAAGTTGCAAAAATAGGGATCTTGTGACTTTTTGCACTTGCTTGCGCACAATTTAAGTAATTGTGCAAAAATTTTCGACAATTTGCATTTTTACACCACTCCCTCCAGTTTTGTAATGTGGGTGGAAGGTGGGTGTGGTTTGCTATGTTAATAAGTATTACTCCAGATTTATCATTGAGTTTTTTTGTTTTTTTTTTAAAAAAAGGATGCTGATACAGTTGAGAGTGGTGGGCCCCACTGTGCTAGGGGGCCTGGTACCAGCACCCCTGCTAGCTATGCTTCTCCCCTTTGCTAATGTTGTGGTGTGATGCAGTACAGTACTCCACTCTCCAGAGAAACTGCATTGCTAACAAACAAAGAGGAATTTGCACATGTGTCATTGGAAGGGAATGGAGGGATGAACAAACACAAGGGGAGGACATTTATCAAAACTGGTGCTAAGGAAAACTGTGCTTAGTTGCCTCTGGCAATCAATAAGATTCCATGTTTCATTTTTTAAAGTTCCTTTGGAAAATGAAAGGATCAATCTGATTGGCTGACAGTCGACAGAACTATGTTTTCCGTCATGTATAACAGAAAAAACAGAACTGTTATTTGGCCCCATAGACATGTATTAAGACGGAGCAAAACGGAGTGCCTCTTTAAGGCTTCTGTTTTGCATTCTGTCCTAGAATATGTTCTGTTAACTCTGTTATAACGGAACCTATAACGGACTTCAATAACGCCAATGCCAACCCGCTCCTTACTGTGTTTTTATGAGCTAGCCAATGAATATAATATTTAATGGTGGGACAACCCCTTTAATCTGTGCCTGATATATTGTCTAACTTCCAGTTAAACCGGAAACAGTTATAAAATAGAAAAACAAAATTTTTAACAACTTGGACAAGGTTGAAATTTCTCATTTCATTTATTTTAGATTTTTTTTTCTTTTATTTTAGGGTGCAGTGCTCGGTAAACCCATCCGTAGAGCCCTATAGGACGCAGTACAGATTAGTGACGTTGTTTCATGAATCTTACAGCTTGTGGGCATACCACAACAATGGTTTCTAATGATGCCTGGGCCAGAATAAAGTGCCAAAAACTGAGTAAATTACCTCATTTCCTGTGTAAGTTCCCTTCGAGGATACCGTTGGATACGGTGACTAAATCGATGACTAATTATGAAGAAGTCAACTGAAAAATTTGACTCATATTCCTAGCAAGAAGACAATCTTGCAGTGTCGCTAAATGCATGGCTTACAGATTACAGTCACACCAGGGGTAAAATGATGTCTATTCTAAATTTAGGTTGTGTGATAAATATGATAGACGTATGTCCTGTGCAAAATGCTCAAAAATGTTGCACCTCCTTCATAAGCTCTTCACACGTATGCCTGAAAAGTGCTCTTGTAATAAAGTGATGAACCACATCATTTTTAGTGTAGTACACTGCAATCATAGTGAACTTATTGAATAGATACCGTATTAAAGGGGATCAATCTCAATTAAACAGGATGTCCCATGAAAAATATACATTTCTTAACTAAGCATCTGGATCTGAATACTTTTTTAATTACATGTAATTAACAATGTACATATAGCCACCATGCTACTGATAAAAATACCTCTGTATAACACCACCTGTTGTTACTACTTTTCATTATTTCTCTGTCCACTTCAGTAACATCACAAAGGTGGACGCACAAGCTCAGTTCCCTCCTTCCGCTGCCACCGGCCATATGTAATGGTAGAAACTGTGACCGTTACAGGGGAAGAGCAGCAGCAGAAAGGCAGTTCCTTAGAAGTGAATGGAGCAGTATTCGTGCTTGCATGGTGTGATCTCCATTCATTTCTATGGGACTTGGCTACTCCGGGCCGCCCATGCACCTTGTGCCCTTGCTCACTTCTAGACATGGGACCTGCATCCAGGCTCGGACTGGCCCACAGGGGTACAGGGGAATGCCCCGGTGGGCCTCTGAGCAAGGCGGGCCCCTAGTCTCCCACCCCTTGCACAAGTGACACATAACACATTAGATTTAGTGCACTACATACATATATTCAATGTACAGCACCTCAACCAGCCTATGGTCATTAAAAAATAGTTTTAATTATATTTGTATGTATCCGTATGGCGGGCCGCTAAAATAAATTTTACTGGTGGGCCCTAGGTACCCCAGTCCGACCCTGCCCGCACCTATCTGACATTGGTAGCATATCCTAGTGATATGCCACCAATGTTGGAGGTGAGACAACCCCTTTAATCATGGGACAACTCCTTTACAGTGATTGAGTTTTATAGAAAACTCTCAGTGCTGAGGTTTAGATGAGACTTCATGTGTGACCAAATTCACTTCCAAGATCATACGGCACCTCTGTGTAATATAGATCCGTAGTGCAGCCTGTGCACCACCAATCTGTTCAACTCATTACGGTAAATGCTTCCATATTATGGAGGATTTCCGGCCATTATTTACTTTATTCTGGCACATTTTTGCTTTTCACTATGTATACAAGGTGTGTTTTACTGGAAGTAAATACAGATATTCCAATACCTTTTACAGTGTTTAGTCTATTTTTCACAAACTTGGTGTGAACTGAGCCTAACGGACAGTGAATTATAATATCACCTCAGTTGGTCAGTTCCAGGGGAGCCACATTTTACGGTGGAATTTAACTTGCTTTCCTTTACACGTATGTAACTTATTACCATATATAATATTAATACAGTAAAAGTATTTTAATATTGCATTACAGGGTCCTGATAGCTGTGGGATTATGAAATATTTTGTCTTATTAAATGGTTATAGAAAAGTGTGTTAGACAAAGTATAGCTTTGTTTTGTGTATACAAAATGGAATATATTTGAGTAAGGGGCTGTTCACACACATGTTGGGGAATAAAAGGATGATAAATCTGGTGTAGTGATAGACACTTTTGTCTAAAGCCATCCATACACATTCTATAACCGACTCCCGACTCCCTCCTGGCTTCCCATACACATACACGTTAGCATCAGCCGAAGATGTATATATATTCAATGGAGAGTGTGGAGAATCCTACTAGGGAACAAAAAGATCGGGTAATAATGATTAGAGATGAGATAATCGAATCCCACAAAGTGGAATTCAATCCGAATTGAATGTTTTATCACATTTCCCACTTGGACAACTCTTTAACTGCAAAGACCCACAAAGCCAAGGACAAATATCAGTATGTGCCATGACATAATTCTCTGATTTTTATGCTTAGAGCAGTGTGCCCCTCACAAACGGAACCCATCTTCGTGCAGTCATGGATATCAATGTTAAAAGTTTGGCTGCTTGAGGTCACCACTAGAGGGAGCTTTCTAAATACAGCTCTGATTGAAATGAATGGGAGCAATCAAAATACATATTCTGCACTCCCTCTAGTGGCAACTGTCAGCAGCCATTGTAAGCATAAAATAGATATGCATGTGTGCATGGAAACAAAACATCTAGTGGTCTGTCAGTTTTCATTTATCTGTTTAAAATGGAACAACCCTTTAATTATTTACTTAGCATTTAAGCATAGCCAGGTGACACACCCCTGCCTACCTACCAAGTAACTAGCAATCTGTCTGCAAGTTGCTATAACTTAATTTTTAGGCTACTACTGCAGGGTTACAGAAAAGCACATTTGTCACAGAGATTTAGCTTAAGCCGAGTTCCCTCACTTTGGCACATTGGCTGCAATACACAAGTGGGGTTAGGTAAACGCGTGTGGTTAGTGTACGTACAGTCTAGACTACAGATGGGGTAATGTCTCGTAGCAGGAACAACTGTCGTTATCCCAAAAAATAAATCAGCAGGAGTATTCTCTTGCATCGCAGTTTTTATCTTTGCACCAAAAGTGAAACTGAGGCTGATGGATTATCATTATATTCTATTATGCTTGTTTGTAGGCAGTTTAACCCCTTCAGGACCCTGACATTTTTCACCTTAAGGACCCGGCCATTTTTAGCGAATCTGACCAGTGTCACTTTATGTGGTGATAACTTTAAAACACTTTTACTTATCCTGGCCATTCTGACTTTGTTTTCTCGTCACATATTAAACTTCATGACAGTGGTAAATTTGAGTCATAACATTTCATTTTTATTTATAAGAAAATACCAAATTTACAAACAACTTGGAAAAATTTGCAAATTTGTAAATTTTAATTTCTCTACTTTTAAAATAGATGGTAATATCTCCAGAAATAGTTATTACTTTACATTTCCCATATGTCTACTTTATGTTTGGATCATTTTGAAAATGACCTTTCATTTTTTTGGGACGTTAAAAGGCTTAAAAGTTTAGAAGAAATCTTGAACTTTTTATGAAAATTTCCAAAACCCAATTTTTTAAGCACCAGTTCAGTTATGAAGTCACTTTGTAAAGCTTACATATTAGAAACCACCCATAAATCACCCCATTTAAGAAACTACACTCCTCAAGCTATTCAAAAACTGTGTTAACCCTTTAGGTGTCCCACAAGAAATAAAGAAAAATGGGAATGAAATTTCAAAATTTCCCTTTTTTCTTTGGCAGATTTTAAAATATAATCTATTTTTTCTGCAACACATCAAGGGTTAACAGCCAAACAAAACTCAAAATCTATTACCCTGATTCAGGAGTTTAGAGAAACACCCCATATGTTCTCAAAAACTGATGTATGGGCGCAAAGCATGCTTCAGAGTGGAAGGGGCACCATATGGCTTTAGGAGAGCGGATTTGGCTGGAATGGTAATTGGGAGCTATGCCCCCCCAAAAAAGTGACCCCATTTTGGAAACTACACCCCTCAAGGAATCTTTCAAGGTGTGTAGTGAGCACTTTGACCTCAAAGGTGTTTCCTAGAATTAGGAAACACTTGGCAGTGAAAATGAAAAAATCGAATTTTTTTCACAAAAAAGTTGCTTTACACCGACATTTTTCACTTTCCCAAGGGGTAACAGGACAAAATGCACCCCACATTTTGTTCCCCATTTCCCCCAAATACGGAAACACCCCATATGTGCTCAAAAAATGATGTATGGGCGCACAGCAGGGCTCTAGAGTCAAACAGCAAGGCGGGCCCCTAGTCTCCCACCCCCTGCACAAGTGGCACATAACACATTAGATTTACTGCACTACATACATATATTCAATGTACAGCACCTCAACCAGCCTATGTTTATTAAAAAATTGTTTTAATTATATTTGTATGTATCCGTATGGCGGGCCGCTAAAATAAATTTTACTGGTGGGCCCTAGGTACCCCAGTCCGACCCTGCCCGCACCTATCTGACATTGGTAGCATATCCTAGTGATATGCCACCAATGTTGGAGGTGAGACAACCCCTTTAATCATGGGACAACTCCTTTACAGTAATTGGGTTTTATAGAAAACTCTCAGTGCTCCTAGATAGAGGTTTAGATGAGACTTCATGTGTGACCAAATTCACTTCCAAGATCATACGGCACCTCTGTGTAATATAGATCCGTAGTGCAGCCTGTGCACCACCAATCTGTTCAACTCATTACGGTAAATGCTTCCATATTATGGAGGATTTCCGGCCATTATTTACTTTATTCTGGCACATTTTTGCTTTTCACTATGTATACAAGGTGTGTTTTACTGGAAGTAAATACAGATATTCCAATACCTTTTACAGTGTTTAGTCTATTTTTCACAAACTTGGTGTGAACTGAGCCTAACGGACAGTGAATTATAATATCACCTCAGTTGGTCAATTCCAGGGGAGCCACATTTTACGGTGGAATTTAACTTGCTTTCCTTTACACGTATGTAACTTATTACCATATATAATATTAATACAGTAAAAGTATTTTAATATTGCATTACAGGGTCCTGATAGCTGTGGGATTATGAAATATTTTGTCTTATTAAATGGTTATAGAAAAGTGTGTTAGACAAAGTATAGCTTTGTTTTGTGTATACAAAATGGAATATATTTGAGTAAGGGGCTGTTCACACACATGTTGGGGAATAAAAGGATGATAAATCTGGTGTAGTGATAGACACTTTTGTCTAAAGCCATCCATACACATTCTATAACCGACTCCCGACTCCCTCCTGGCTTCCCATACACATACACGTTAGCATCAGCCGAAGATGTATATATATTCAATGGACAGTGTGGAGAATCCTACTAGGGAACAAAAAGATCGGGTAATAATGATTAGAGATGAGATAATCGAATCCCACAAAGTGGAATTCAATCCGAATTGAATGTTTTATCACATTTCCCACTTGGACAACTCTTTAACTGCAAAGACCCACAAAGCCAAGGACAAATATCAGTATGTGCCATGACATAATTCTCTGATTTTTATGCTTAGAGCAGTGTGCCCCTCACAAACGGAACCCATCTTCGTGCAGTCATGGATATCAATGTTAAAAGTTTGGCTGCTTGAGGTCACCACTAGAGGGAGCTTTCTAAATACAGCCCTGATTGAAATGAATGGGAGCAATCAAAATACATATTCTGCACTCCCTCTAGTGGCAACTGTCAGCAGCCATTGTAAGCATAAAATAGATATGCATGTGTGCATGGAAACAAAACATCTAGTGGTCTGTCAGTTTTCATTTATCTGTTTAAAATGGAACAACCCTTTAATTATTTACTAAGCATTTAAGCATAGCCAGGTGACACACCCCTGCCTACCTACCAAGTAACTAGCAATCTGTCTGCAAGTTGCTATAACTTAATTTTTAGGCTACTACTGCAGGGTTACAGAAAAGCACATTTGTCACAGAGATTTAGCTTAAGCCGAGTTCCCTCACTTTGGCACATTGGCTGCAATACACAAGTGGGGTTAGGTAAACGCGTGTGGTTAGTGTACGTACAGTCTAGACTACAGATGGGGTAATGTCTCGTAGCAGGAACAACTGTCGTTATCCCAAAAAATAAATCAGCAGGAGAATTCTCTTGCATCGCACTTTTTATCTTTGCACCAAAAGTGAAACTGAGGCTGATGGATTATCATTATATTCTATTATGCTTGTTTGTAGGCAGTTTAACCCCTTCAGGACCCTGACATTTTTCACCTTAAGGACCCGGCCATTTTTAGCGAATCTGACCAGTGTCACTTTATGTGGTGATAACTTTAAAACACTTTTACTTATCCTGGCCATTCTGAGTTTGTTTTCTCGTCACATATTAAACTTCATGACACTGGTAAATTTGAGTCATAACATTTAATTTTTATTTATAAAAAAATACCAAATTTACAAACAACTTGGAAGAATTTGCAAATTTGCTAATTTTAATTTCTCTACTTTTAAAATAGATGGTAATATCTCCAGAAATAGTTATTACTTTACATTTCCCATATGTCTACTTTATGTTTGGATCATTTTGAAAATGACATTTTATTTTTTTGGGACGTTAAAAGGCTTAAAAGTTTAAAAGCAAATCTTAAACTTTTTAAGAAAATTTTCAAAACCCAATTTTTTATGCACCAGTTCAGTTATGAAGTCACTTTGTAAAGCTTACATATTAGAAACCACCCATAAATCACCCCATTTAAGAAACTACACTCCTCAAGCTATTCAAAAACTGTGTTAACCCTTTAGGTGTCCCACAAGAATTAAAGGAAAATGGGAAGGAAATTTCAAAATTTCCCTTTTTTTTTAGCAGATTTTAAAATGTAATCTATTTTTTCTGCAACA
Organism: Bufotes viridis; assembly: GCA_033119425.1. Lineage (NCBI taxonomy): Eukaryota > Metazoa > Chordata > Amphibia > Anura > Bufonidae > Bufotes > Bufotes viridis. The sequence continues at coordinate 562,754,263 of CM065589.1, read as the reverse complement.
CATCAAGGGTTAACAGCCAAACAAAACTCAAAATCTATTACCCTGAATATGGAGTTTACAGAAACACCCCATATGTTCTCAAAAACTGATGTATGGGCGCAAAGCATGCTTCAGAGTGGAAGGGGCACCATATGGCTTTAGGAGAGCGGATTTAGCTGGAATGTAATAGGGAGCTATGACCCCCCAAAAAAGTGACCCCATTTTGGAAACTACATCCCTCAAGGAATCTTTCAAGGTGTGTAGTGAGCACTTTGACCTCAAAGGTGTTTCCTAGAATTAGGAAACACTTGGCAGTGAAAATAAAAAAATAGAATTTTTTTCACAAAAAAGTTGCTTTACACCGACATTTTTCACTTTCCCAAAGGGTACCAGGACAAAATGCACCCCACATTTTGTTCCCCATTTCCCCCAAATACGGAAACACCCCATATGTGCTCAAAAAATGATGTATGGGCGCACAGCAGGGCTCTAGAGTCAAACAGCAAAATATGGATTTTGCTGACCTGAATTGGCAGACATTGATTTTAGGTGCCATGTCACATTTAAAAATTTCCTTAGTTCCCCAGAAATTAAAAACCCCAAGAAGTGACCCCATTTTGGAACATCTTAAGGGGTGGAAAGGGTACTTTTGACCTAACAGGTGTTTCACAGAAATGAATATGTAGTGGTTGGTGAAAAGTGGATCTGTAAGCTTTGCGGATTAAATCAGAGATATAAGGTGGTAAAACTACAGGGTACATCATGGATGAAATTACATTAATACTCCATGGATGCGTGGTAGATTCTAAAACACTGCGGCATGCACAGGCCAGGTTTTGCAGGGCAGGTTTCGCAGTGGTAAATGGTGTTTTTCCTTATCCCCCTTTTGTAACACACCCAGCATTTTTTTTGGGTCCTTCTCTTCCTTGCTGTCCTGGGGACTTAACCTGGAAAATGTTGCCCTGGAATACGGGCACCATGACTTCCTGAAGTACTGGGACCCTCCCCAGCCTGGCTTTCAAAAATTAGGGCCTTGATAACCACCTCTTGGAACTGAAGGAAAGTTCCTCTGTGGCCTGCAGAATGAAATAGCACGTACGCATTGCTCATTGCCATCTGTACAATGTGTACGGCCAGCTTTTTGTACCACACTTTTGTTTTTTGTGTGGCACTGTAGGACTTCAGAAGTTGATCTGAAAGATCCACACCTCCCAGATGCCTGTTGTAGTCCAGGATACAAACTGGTTTGGGGGTAGTGGTTGTGGTACCTCATACAGGAGCAGGGGAGCTGGTGTTAGTGTGAATGGTGGTCAGTACAAGGACGTCCCTCTTGTCTTTGTACGTAACCACCAGCATATTCTCATGGAGGAGAGCCCTACTTTCATCCATTCTCGGTGGTTGCCCTACCAGGGATCTAGGAAGGCCTCTCTGATTTTTGCGCACTGTGCCACAAGCCACAGTACCTCTGGCACTTAGGGACATGAATAGGGGTATGCCGGTATAATAGTTATCCACATAGAGGTGGTAACCCTTATCCAGCAGTGGGTGCATAAAGTCACACACAATCTCACAATCTTCCCACTAACTTCTAGGATTTGGGGGGGGGGGGCGGCATTCTGGAGGTTCTATCTGGGAATCTTTCCCTTTGTAAATGCGGAACTTGTGGGTGTACCCGGAGCTACTTTCGCGAAGTTTGTATATTTTTATGCCATACCTTGCCCGTTTGCTAGGCAGGTACTGGTGGAATCTAACCTCCCTTTGAAAAGTAATAGGGACTCATCCACACAGACATTTTTATCTGGGTTGTACACCTCAGAAAACTTGGTGCTGAAGTGGTCAATGACAGGCCTAACCTTGAACAGACGATCATGTTGGGTCATTTGGGGTGGGCACTTTGCATTGTCATTGTAGTGTAGGAATTTCCGAACTGTCTCAAATCGTTTCCAGGTCATGGTCTTACTGTAAATTGGAGTCTGGTAGAAAATGTTCGAACTCCAATATTGTCTAATGTTTGGCTTTACAACGCCAATATGCAGCACGAGTCCCCAAAACGTCATCACCTCTGCTGCACTTACTGGGGTCCAACCTAGGGGTCTAGCGTATGGCGATGTAGGGTTCTGATCAATGAATTGTTGGGCATATAAATTGATTTGGGTCACCATTAACTCTACAAAATCTTCAGGGAAGAAGATTTAAAAAAAATCTAGTTCAGTGAAGTGCGCACTATTTATCTGTATTCCAGAGCTGCCCACAAAATCCAGAATTTGGGGCTGATAATCGTCGGGGGGTGGGGTCCATAAAGGTTCACTCCGGAAGGTTGCCTCCGCTGCTACTCTGGGGCGCCTTCTAGAGGGTCCCTTATCAGCAAATGATGATGATGATGAGCGGTAGAGGAAAGTGGCATCCTCTTCTCCCTCACTGGAAGACCCAGTATCGGAGGCAAGGATGGCGTATGCAATAAACTTCTCCTTTAATTCATAATATTCAACAGCAGATACAGTCACTTCATATGCAGTGCTCGTTTACGGGTTTCAGACAATACGTCCTTAATCGTAACATGGTATCATGTGGAAAGCATGGTTTAAATGTTACACTTGTCCCACCTCCCTGCAAGGAGGAGGAGGGGGAGATCCTTCAGTGGTTAATCCACCATGGTAACACCTGTTACCCATTTGCATATCGGATTTCATGTTTCCTTCACACTGGGATTTCATCCTACGCCCTATTAACCTCTGCCACTCTAGTTCACTTCCTGGTTTCGGCAGGGGGCGGGCTCCATCTTGATTGACGTCTTCTCCCGGCCGGGCTGTGCGCTGGACTGAACGCGCACGTCGCCGCGCATGCGCCCTGGTGACTTCTTTCTGGCAAGTATACTATACTGGCAAGGAAGAAGTCAACATAGCGCATGCGCGGCGTCGGCGTGCGCTTTCAGGACTGCGCGCGGCCCGGCCGGGAGAAAAGAAGTCGTCTGCGCAAGCGTGGCCACCGCGATTCGGGAGGAGAGCGGTGGCCGTAACCAGTCAGGTAAGTATATCTTAATTTTCTTCTAACGGGTGGGAATTAGTTAATTAAACATATTTAGAAAAATTATCACTGTTAAATCATTAACAGATTTAACAGTGATTAACCTGCACAAATAAGTGCATGGTCAGGACCAGAAAACGCACAGTGTGAACGGCTACATGTTACATAAATAAAATCACAGGTAACAATCCACATTTGGTTTTTCACCACATTGTATTTAACTACATTGGGACATGACATGAATGTCTCCATATTGGATTCATAACATAAATTGCAATCATTGGTATATATACATTAATTCCTTCTTCAGGATCAGGCCCGCAGGAACCCTTGTGTTTAACCTAAAAATCCAATATGCTTCACGGAGGAGAAGTTTTTGACTACATTGGGACATGACATCCCTCTTTTCGTCTAGAATAGGTGCCAGAAATGGCAGGGGGGGGGGGGCCAAATTAGCTGAGTTACATTGGCTTTACTAAATGTGGGGGTAGCCCATGCAAGACATGCAGGTTTGTAGTCCCCAAAAAGCATTTTGATAACTTTGATCACTCCCTCAGTTTTGCTATAAAAAGCTATATTAATTGCAATACTAGGGGTGTGGTGTACGTTACTGTATGTACTGAATGTGATCTCATGTATGTGGGAAGTACCACAAGAAAATTAAAAAATAGGGTATTAGAACATCTCAATTACATTGCTAACCTCGCTCTGATAAATATCTCTAATGCGGCCAAACATTTTATTCAGGCTCACGCCCGCCGAACTAGTTCCTTTTGTGCCTTTGGGATAGAAAAAGTAAGTGCACCCCTACGCGGAGGAGGTTTTCGTCAAAAACTTCTCCTCCGTGAAGCATATTGGATTTTTAGGTTAAACACAAGGGTTCCTGCGGGCCTGATCCTGAAGAAGGAATTAATGTATATATACCAATGATTGCAATTTATGTTATGAATCCAATATGGAGACATTCATGTCATGTCCCAATGTAGTTAAATACAATGTGGTGAAAAACCAAATGTGGATTGTTATTACCTGTGATTTTATTTATGTAACATGTAGCCGTTCACACTGTGCGTTTTCTGGTCCTGACCATGCACTTATTTGTGCAGGTTAAGCTCTTAATGTGTTATGTCGAGGAACTAGAGTGGCAGAGGTTAATAGGGCGTAGGATGAAATCCCAGTGTGAAGGAAACATGAAATACGATATGCAAATGGATAACAGGTGTTACCATGGTGGATTAACCAATGAAGGATCTCCCCCCCCCCCCTTTCTTGCAGGGAGGTGGGACAAGTGTAACATTTAAACCATGCTTTCCACCATAATACCATGTTACGATTAAGGACGTATTGTCTGAAACGCGTAAACGAGCACTGCATATGAAGTGCCTGTATCTGCTGTTGAATATTATGAATTAAAGGAGAAGTTTTAAGAGGACGAAAATTGCTTTCTGGAGCCGTTTTTCAAATATTTTCTACTTTACCGTACCTGGGGACTCACCCAAAGGTTCCTGAACATGGGCCGAAAGGCCAGATACAAGGTGAGCTGGAATAAAGTGTGCTTATTGACACAGCTGCCATACTATAGACAGCTATGTTGTAGGCAGGTCCAAACTGACAGAAGGTGGGGCAAAACAATTAGATGGAGTCCGCAATACCATGTTGTGTCACAAAATACCGCCCCAGCAGAACCAAATACACTGATGATCTGTCCTGCAGCACAAAATACTGCCCCAGCAGAACCAAATACCTCCCCAGAAGCTGCCCTTTTGCTGGTGGCCAACACCAGCTCCCAAGTTCCATCTTCCTACTCCAGTTGCCTCAGGAAGGTCATACAGTTGAATTCAGGAGTCAGCAGGACACTTGTGTCGGTCAGGTACATAGATTCTTGACACTCCCAATGTTTATTAACTCAGGGAGCATCAGATCGTTACTTACCAGGCTGGCAGCTGTGAGTGGGGCCCAGGAAGCCCTCTGGATATTGACCCACCGGGAAGCTTCGCTGTAGGGTCTATGGCCAGTCCGCCCCTGTTGGTAACCTACGAAGAGACCTTGGCATGTCTTGGAGCTCCACAGCTTCCTGAAACGGCTAATCGGCATGTGTTTCAGGAGTTTGACTCCCACTGATCAGATACTGATGATCTATACTGCTGGCAGTGAGCGCCGCAGCCTCCATACAGCTTACCCTTGGCCAGTGATGTATGTCTACCAGTCACATGGCCTAGGCACAGCTCAGTCCAATACCCCTTAAGGACCGGGGGTTTTGGGATTTTTGCGTTTTTGTTTTGCGCTCCCTGCCTTCAAAAAGCCATAACATTTTTATATTTCCGCTCACATAGCCAAATGATGGCTTGTTTTTTGCGGGACAAGTAGTACTTTTTAACACTACCATTTATTTTTGCATGTGATGTAGTGGGAAACGGGAAAAAAATTCCAAATGGGGTGAAATTGCAAAAAAAAAGCAATTTCACCACAGTTTTACGGGTTTTTAAATTACAACGTTCGATTTGCGATAAAACTGACTGGTTAATTTTATTCTTCAGGTCAGTACGAATCCGGCAATACCTAATATGTATAGTTTTTCTTGCGTTTTGATAGTGAAAAAAAAATTAAAAGTGGGAATTTTTTATTTCATTTTTTGTCGCCATGTTTTGACCCCTATAACTTTTTTTAATTATGCGTACAAAGCAGTGTAGGGGCTCATTTTTTGCAGGGCAATCTGAACTTTTAATTGATACCATTATGGGGTGCGTATGATGTTTTGATCACTTTTTATTAAATTTTTTAGGAAATGAAGCGTCCAAAAATGGCGAATTAGCCATTTGGACGCTTTCTTTCGTTTTATGTTTACCGTATGGTGAATATTTTTAATATTATTATAGTATGGGCGTTTTCGCACATTGTGACACCATTATGTGTAATTTTTTTATTTATTTTATTTTCATTTTGGGGAAAGGGGGTGATTTGAATTTTTTATTTTTTTATTTTATTTTTATTTTTTAAACTTTTTTTTTTTTTTTTACCACTTTCTTATAGTTCCCATAGGGAACTATAAGATGCAATCATCAGATTGCTATTCTCATATATTCCAATGCAATAGCATTTGAATATATGAGAAAATCGCATATTTCCTATGGAGCCTATTACAGTCATAGGCTCCATAGGAATACTAAGTAGTAACCTAGGTTTCATTCACAGAAACCTAGGCTACTAAATGCATGCTCCGGCTCCCCCTTGTGGCCATCAGGGGAGCCGGAGCAAAAACCGAAAGTGAAACTCAGGATTGACCACGGCATCTGAGGGGTTAAATGTCCGCGATCGGCATCGCTGCCGGTCACGGACATGAGCTGCGGGTGTCAGCTTGATGAATTAAGCGTTTACCCGCAGCTCATGCGCCCGCTCCGTGCGGGAGCGGGCGCCATCTTTAAAGTCCGGACGAAGGGCGTACATGTACGCCCTTCGTCCTTAAGGGGTTAAATGGGGCTGGGATGAGATACCAAGCACAGCCACTATCCAATAGACGGAGCTATACTTTGCGGCCTCCTCAAACAGCTTATCAGCGGGGGTTTTGGCAGTTGGGTGATGACATATGCTGAGGACAGATCATCAGTGTAAAACATTTGGAAAAGCCTTTTAAACACCTACATACAAACATACACTACAATGCTCCATCAAATATGCTTTACTAGTATCCCCCTGGCATTCTGCTGTTGTCATTACACTTTGCAAGGTTATGAGATCGATATACCCAGTATAAACACAGAAAGGCAACAGCACTCTGCAACCAGCACTCTGCCCTGCCTCTATGCTAGATGTTATCAGAGGCGTCAGTGTACATTGTGATCAAAAAGTAATAAGCCACTCGCCGCCCCAAAGCCGCCTCTATGAGTGGTCCTAACGCTAAATCTTACCTGTTATGGGCCATGACAGCCACATAAAATCCAGGGAGCGCAGGCCCAGCATGCATGCTGGATCCACCCTGCTTATTAACCCATTTTTGGTGCCATAACAGCCTCCATTAAATCCAGGGATGCAGGTACCAACATGCATGCTGAGCCCACTATGTACTCCACCTGGAGCCCAATGGCTACTAGTAGGTACTATGAGTGTGGCTGTCATGGCCCATAACAGGTAGGATTTAGCGTTAGGACCACTCATAGAGGCGGCCTTGGCGCGGCGAGTGGCTTATTACTTTTTGATCAAAATGTACACTAACGCCTCTGATAACTTCTAGCATAGAGGCAGGACAGAGTGCTGGTTGCAGAGTGCTGTTGCATTTCTGTGTTTGTATGTATATGTATATTTTGCCATGGCTACGTGCACCTGCATACAGGGATGTGCTGACTGACCCCCTTTTTTTCTTGTGTAGCATATACCCAGTATGGATGTAAAATTTATTAACCCTTGATGGACCACTTCTATATCAGTTAGAATGTGTAGAATAGAATTTCACCACATTTGGACATCTGGATCCTGATGCTTCTTTTTAGTTTTCTTAAGTCTACATTCATGATTTCCTTACTTATAAATAGCTAAATAAACTTTCTGAAAGAGTTTTTCTTTCGTATGACTAACATCCCTGCAAATATTTCTTTTTTTAGGGGGAGGGAGACCCTTTTCTGCAGCAAATCCTAAGAGCTTAGCTTTGAACTGGAACCAAGAAAAATTATACCCTATAAACAATGGTATTTGTTGATTGGACGAAGAGCTAGATCAATATTGGCTTTGGCACGTGGAATTGGCTGGATTTTGCTGCAGAAATATGCTGTTTGTGGTGTTAAAATATTATGAGTTCCTCAACATGTGGCTTCTTTTTCTTGGATTGCAGCCTGCAGAGACGTTCCAGAGCTTTTCACAGAATCCTACCTACAGGCTTGTCCCGCATCTGCATTCACTGTGCATGTGTCTGCCTCTTGTGAACCTTATCTCATATAGCCTTAGACAAACAGGAGTACACAACATCCAACTGATATTGCTTAGCTATGGAAAGTTCACATTGCCGGCTAATAAAACTCACCATAATAAATTATACTCCAAATTTGGAGCTTCTTTAAAGGAAATGTGTCACCAAAAATGTTATCTGCCAGTAATCTAATCTATTTTGATTATTTATTCTATTTCCTGAACATGATTACGGGGGCGGCCATCGTGCCTGAGCTGTTCTTAACAAAATTTAGAAAGCATTAACAGAATTGCTTTACGGCATGGGCCATAAACACAATAATCAGGAGGGGACCTCATTGACTTCTGTGGGAGAGTTTTCTAGGCCTGCTCTGTGACCAGTGCAGAGGTCATTGTACAAGGAAAGAATAGATAAGCCTTGACAATCACATACAGTGAATGGTGGATCCTGTCTTATCTATACACAGAAGTGATATCATTACATGAAAGATTAGAATAACAGATAAGCAGATAAATGCAGTAAAGTGAACATTGTCTAATACAGCTCCAAGAATTGGCACCTACTGTATTATTAGGCTTAGTGGCCAGAGCTAAAACTACAGGGTTTTATGGTTTTTGTTTAATTAAAGATATTGATATGGAAAAGTAAAAATAACATAATCAAAAGTTCTTTAAAAATATGTTAAATATAAAAATTAGATTTTAACAATAGTTAATTTTCTGATGACATGTTCTATTTAAAGGGAAAATGAATAGTGTCTGATCTGCAGGCGGCGTTTTACAGAGCAGGAGGTGCTGACCAGACATTTTGCTTTGCGAGAAATGCATTAATAAAGCATATATTTTATTAATTTCAATATTCGCCCTTTCTATTCTAAGGAGTCCGGCTGGCGATCTTATCAGTGATTCACCAAAAGATGGAAATTTAAAGATCATCTGTCAGCAGATTTGTATCTATAAAACTATAAGACCTGTTACATGTGCGCTTGGCATTTGTGTTGGTCCCATGTTCATTCATATGTGCCCGCATTACTTAGAAAATACTATACTATATATGCAAATAAGCCTCTAGGAGCAATGGGGGACGTTGCTGTTACACCTAGGGGCTCTGCTCTCTCTGCAACTGCTGCGCTGTCTGACACGGCCAGGCAAAGTAAACATGATCACACGTGGCCCTGACTTCTCCTACAATCAATAAAATTCAAGGCGGCATGGCAGTTGCAGAGAGAGCTGAGCTTCTAGGAGTAACAGCAACACCCCCGTTTCTCCCAGAGGCTAGTTTACATATATTAAACATCATTTTTCTCAGCAATGCGGGCACATATAAACATAGGACCAACACAGATGCCTTCAGCTGCCAAGCGCACATAGGTACACATCTGCTGACAGATACCCTTTAAGCTAGCCAATTTATGTGTTTTTTAACCTGTAATCCTAGCGTAAATCACTTATTAGGACCGCCCACATGACTCCTAAGCATAGAAAGAGCAGGGATTTACAGTATATGAATAAAACACAAGTTCTACTGAATCTTTTCCCAAACACTATAAATCAATCTGCTCAGCTCCCCCAGCTCTACAACATGTTGACTGCATGTTCAACATGAAAAGTTCCCTTTAAATAATATAAGATTACCTTCATTGCCTAATTAGTTAATGATTACATACACAACATATCATCACTAATAGATCAATAAACTGTTAAACAATATCCAATACATTATTTAGTTCAACAGCTAGAACCCACTAGCTTACGCTTCTTGCTATTTAAGATTCAGTGTATCTCCACTACATCTGAGATGATGGGGATAGGGGGGCAGGAGGTTTCTAGAGGGTTATGTTATGTTTTGTTGTAACATTGCAACATAATTGCTTTGTATAATTTTCTATGACAAAAATAAGAACTATGGTTTAATTTAACAAATATATATATATGGTGGGCTAGTCTGATGCTGCATCAAGCTGCAGCCTATGATGCTATTCAGTACTGTGTAATTCTAACTAAACATGTAAGACTAGATGTGCAAACTACCACATTACTAATTAAAAATGGCCCGTGTGAGCTCCTAGAATTGTATGAATACGTTGAGTGGGTCACTGTCCAATCAGTGCTGACACAGTCAAAGTATGTAGAGGCACACCCTTGCATGATGGAAAGGGTAACGCCCTGTTGAAGGACAACGCCCATGAGGAACAACAGGGAAATGGCTCATTGCAGAGTCCTAAGTAAAGATGCCATATAATTGTAATTTTATGGAAAAAACAAGTATTTATTAAAACTAGACATATCAGGAAAGCTGGCAGGTCATTCGTAAAAAAAAAATCTTCTTTTAGGGACAAGCCAGATACCTAAGGAAGCACTGCTTGCATCCACAGCTTCATGCAAATTGTATGGTTTCTTACTAGTGCAATGGTGTTTGGGGCATAAGGGATGAAATAAAGACTAGATGAGTGATGAGTGATTTACACTGACCACTATTTCATGGCGTTCAAACTTATTGGGGTCCTGTTACTATTAACTTCCAGTTATAAAATAACTTTCCAAAACATTTCTATCTGCTTGTATCATGTTGATTTGCTCCTTCTTGCTTTTTAACATTGACGTCTGTGGTGAGAGGAGGGTGGAGGAGGTGGTGCTTGGATGAGAGACACACAAACTGCAGTATCTTAGCTCTGCTACACTTAACACTTTTGACTCTACCATATCTTATAAGAAACAGCTCTAAAACTTTTATGTTTGAGGAAATAAATCACTTCTCTCTCCATACATTGTTGTGTGTGCAGCTGGAGGTAAAGATGGGAGCGAATAGAAATAAGAAGCTGAGTAATGAGAAAGAGGAGGAAAGCAAGAGAATCCCAGGAGGAAACATATTGTATTTCCTTAATATGATATATTATAAAGTTTGTTTTATTCACCTGTACTGTTCACTTATGAAAACTTGTTTATAACTGAAGGTATACGTTAAAGATTTTGCTACCATTATCAGAGTCTGCTGCTTGAGGTGTAAAGTGATACCCCCGTGACAACTCGCGGACCCATTCAAGTCAATGGGACCGTGAAAAAATGCGGATGGCCATCCGTGTGTCATCCGTGTTCCGCGTCCGCGTTTTTTTGCGGATCCCTTAGCAGGCACTTGGCAAAAATTGTCAGCCTGTCTTTTGGTAAAATCTTTTGTGTCATGTCCGCTAAAAAAACGGAAGACACACGGAAACACAACGGAAGCAAAAACGGACACGGATCACGGAACAACGGAAGTATTCATACCCCTTGAACTGTTCCCCATTTTTTCATGTTACATCCACAAACTTAATTTATTCTATTTTATTGGGATTTTATATGAGAGACTAACACAAAGTAGCAAGTACAGTCGTGGCCAAAAATTTTGAGAATTACATAAATATTGGAAATTGGAAAAGTTGCTGCTTAAAGGGATTCTGTCACCTCTGATTATACAATTTCAGCTTTTAAACCAGTCATGCAGAACACAGTACCTCGAATCGGCTTGTCTTTTCTATTATGTCATTCGTGCAGTAGTTTTGCTAAAAAACGCTTTTTATTTTTATGCAAATGAAGCCTGAAGGTGCCCAGAGGGGCGTTTTCTTCCCCCTTTGGAGCCCAGCAACGCCCCCCTGCAGTGCCCAAAGCCGCCTCCAACAAGCAGACCTAACCGCTCACAGCGTCTCCTCCCCCTCCCTGACGGCCGAGCGAACTCTCGCGCAGGCGCAGTACCCACTGAGGGCTGCGCCAGCGCGATGTACTGGAGACTGAGGGCAGAAGCTTCATCATTGTTACTGGGTCACTGGACCTTCAGGCTTCATTTGCATAAAGATAAAAAGCGTTTTTTAGCAAAACTACTGCACGAATGACATAATAGAAAAGACAAGCCGATTTAAGGTACTGTGTTCTGCATGACTGGTGACAGAATCCCTTTAAGGTGTCAAGAAGGGCAGCAAAGAAGTAAAAAAAAAAAAACATCAGGGACAGATTGATCTTCTGCAGAAAGTATGGTGAATGGACTGCTGAGGACTGGGGCAAAGTCATATTTTCCGATGAAGCCTCTTTCCGATTTTTTGGGGCATCAGGAAAAAGAAAAGGTGAGCGCTACCATCAGTCCTGTGTCATGCCAACAGTAAAGCATCCTGAGACCATTCATTTGGGGGGTTGCTTCTCATCCAAGGGAGTGGGCTCACTCACAATTTTGCCCAAAAACACAGCCATGAATAAAGAATGGTACCAAAACACCCTCCAACAGCAACTTCTTCCAACAATCCAACAACAGTTTGGTGAAGAACAATGCATTTTCCAGCACGATGGAGCACCGTGCCATAAGGCAAAAGTGATAACTAAGTGGCTCGGGGACCAAAACATTGACATTTTGGGTCCATGGCCTGGAAACTCCCCAGATCTTAATCCCATTGAGAACTTGTGGTCAATCCTCAAGAGGCGGGTGGACAAACAAAAACCCACTAATTCTGACAAACTCCAAGAAGTGATTATGAAAGAATGGGTTGCTATCAGTCAGAAATTGGCACAGAAGTTGATTGAGAGCATGCCCAGTCGAGTTGCAGAGGTCCTGAAAAACAAGGGCCAACACTGCAAATACTGACCCTTTGCATAAATGTCATGTAATTGTCGATAAAAGCCTTTGAAACGTATGAAGTGCGTGTAATTATATTTCACTACATCACAGAAAAAACTGAAACAAAGATCTAAAAGCAGTTTAGCAGAAAACTTTGTGAAAACTAATATTTGTGTCATTCTCAAAACTTTTGACCAAGACTGTATGTGTGAATTGAAAAGGAAATGATGCATGGTTTTCAAAAGTCTTAATAAATTAAAATCTGCAAAGTGTGACGTCCATTTGGATTCAGACCCCTGTACTGCGATACCCCTAAATAAAATCCATCTGGGTGTAATCTATTCTCAGTATAACTTCAGCTGTTCTGTGAAGGCATTAGACGTTTGTTAGTGAACATTAGTGATCAAACAGCATCATGAACGCCAAGGACACCAGACAGGTCAGGAATAGTGGAGTTGTGGAGACGTGTAAAGCATGGTTAGGTTATAAAAAAATATCCCAAGCTGTGAACATCTCATGGAGCACTGTTCAATATATAATCTGAAAATGTAAGGAACATGGCACAACTGCTAACCTACCAAGACACGGCCGTCCACCTAAACTGACAGCCCAGGCAAGGAGAGCACTAATTTGAAAAGCAGCCTAGAGGCCCTTGGTCACTCTTGAGGAGCTGAAGAGATCCACAGCTCAGGTGGCAGAATCTGTCCACAGGAAAACTATTGGTCATGTACTCCACAAATCTGGCCTTTATGGAAAAGTGACAAAAAGCCATTTTTGAAAGCAAGCCATAAGAAGTCTTGTTTGCAGTTTGCCACGAGCCATGTAGGGAACACAGAAAAAATGCGGAAAATAGTGTTCTGGTCAGATGAGACCAAAGTAATTTTTTTTTACTTAAATACAAAACGCTATGTGTGGTGTAAAACTAACAGTAAATATCACCCTAAACGCACCATACCCACCGTGAAACATGGTGGTGGCAGCATCATGCTGTGAGGAGATTTTTCTTCAGCAGGGACAGGGAAGCTGGTCAAGATTGATGGGAAGATGGATGGAGCTAAATACAGGGCAATCCTGGAAGAAAACCTGGTAGAGGCCGCAAAAGACTTGAGACTGGAGCAGAGGTTCACCTTTCAGCAGGACAACATACAGCCAGAGCTACAATATAATGGTTTAGATCAAAGCATATTCATGTGTTAGAATGTCCCAGTCAAAGTCCAGACTAAAACTCATTGAGAATCTATGGACCGGACTGCAGTGGCAACACGTGAGCTACAGTGGGCCGATGGAGGTAGTAGTTGGTTTACTCACGGTTAACAGTGCTCCCTGGGCCGTCGTGCAGTGAATGGAAGAACAGCACCAATTCCTTCGTGGCACACTCTGTTGTCCAGGGGCTCCGGCCAGATGGTGGTTGAGGTGCCCTTGGTGGTATGAGTTTAAGGTGCCGTGGAGGCAGGGTCCCTGGTGTTCGTGATGCCAGCACCGTAAGGTGCAAATAGGTGATAAGTTCGCACAATAAGGAGACCAGTTCTCTTAAAAAATTCCCAGTACTTTACTGAAGCTGTTCCAAAGGTCATCAATGTGCGCAAAAGTCATTTACAACAAGGCAGCTTCTACAATGTCTCAGGTTTCAGGTTGGTTTCCCAAAAGTTGCATAAGGGGTAATTTTCCTTTATAACAATTAATCTTTCTCCCTTGTTTCTCCAGGCTGGAGGGATGTACTATCTCTGCTGTACTGTATAGTCATATACTTATGTATCCTCTCTAGGAATACTTTCTTCTGACAGATGCTTTCTGTCTTTGGTTATGGTGGGCAGCTGGTAGCTTAAAATCTCTCCACCTAATGCAAAGGAGACTAGAGCCTGGTAAACGACAATTAGCCTCCTTTGACAATGTTCTCATTCCCTCTCTGGGTTGCCTGGATCTTCTGTAATCTTTCCCTTCTATGGGCTGGTACATGAAACTAACTCTGGAGTTTTGATAACTCTGTAAAATGGCTGCTGAGGTGCAGCTTTTCCTCAGATATCACACTCTCCTCCTTCTTCTTCTCCTCTCAGAGAGCAGGGCAGAGTCAGCCCTGGGAGGTTTGTTAGAACCTCCCCCTCCCTGTGCAACTTTATGGGAACTCAGGCGCAAGCACATTTTCATGAAACACAATCACAATATTAAGCAGTGTGTTTCAGGGCACTGCATTCCCCCCTGCTTTAATGTAAGCCGTCCTTGGAGCACTCTTGCCACAATGATGCGTCACCTGAAAAATATAAAAAGAGCATGCATGCATATACACAGTACCATTACCCCATTCTTGTGTTCTCTCTTCTTTGGCTATAAGAGAATTTGGTTAGGCATATATATCAGGAGCATCACAATATAGCATGGGTGACAAGGGCCGTAGTTTCTCTTGTAACTGGGGATCTGGGGGCGCTAAACGGGCACAGGGAACAGTAAAGACTAGGAAAGTCCATAATGTAAATAAAAAGGAAACTTTTCAGGAGGCTCACAGGGCATGAGTCCGTTCCATGGGCACGAAGCATGATGGTTGCAGAACATCACAGAGGGCTTTAGTACATCAAAGTCCATCTCCGGGCACATGACTTGAACGTTGCAAAACTTAAAGCAAGGCAAATAATAAAGGCAATGAGTCTCTTACCCTGGCTCTGTAGCTCCAAATGTTGTGGGAATGCAATCACAGTTAATCCTGGTACCAGGCAGGTAGTTTTCCCTTGGTAGGCCGGTCGGATCTCCGAAGTAGCTGTGACTCTACAGGCCTTGGCTCCAGGTAACTTGGTTCACCTTGAGCTACCAATGATCCTTCACTAGGTAGCAATTCTGATTGAAGTGCGGCTGTATTAGTCTTAGCGGGAACAAGAAAGTTGAGCCACGGTGTAAGAAACCAGTATAGGGGATATGAGTCTAATAATTGTTTTCCAATAGACTGTGTTGGTTCCACTGGATCAGGTGACTTTTCGGACAATTGTTCTGTGGATGGAATTTCTTCTTGAACAATTTCTTTCAAACATAACTTGAGACGGTTGCAATGCACTATTTGTGGTGCTCTGTTCTCTTTGGTGATTTCATAGATATCAGTCTCAGGATTAGGAACAGCTGTAATGGTGTAGGGTTCTCTTTCCCATTTACTATCCAGCTTACTAGTGCGATGATTATTTTTCAGCCACACATGGCTACCAATTTTTAAGGGTTCTGCTTTTGCAGACTGATCATAGTCTTTCTGTTGCTTTTGGCATGCATTTGCCATGCAGATCTGGACAATCTCTTGGACATCAGCTAGGCGTTTTTGATGTTCACTCACCCAATCAGTTTGTGGTAAAGGATTAATGGAATCTGAAACTTGTACATCCAAAGTGAGATCTGCAGGTAATCTGCCTTGACGGCTAAACATAAGGTAATATGGGGTGTATCCAGTAGAACAATGGATAGAATTGTTGTAAAGATACATCAGTTGAGGTAGTAGAGTTGGCCAATCAGTTCTTTTAGCAGGTGGAACAGCTCTCAACATTTCAATCAAGGTTTGTTTCATTTTCTCACAAAGTCCGGTAACTTGAGGATGGTAAGCTGTTTACGGTAGTTTTGGCTGTCAAGTCTTTAAAGGGAGTCTTTCACCCCCAAACCCCATTTTTCAGCACTCATATCTTCCTGTGCTAAATTGCCCCCCCCATTAAAAAGCCTCTTACCCCATTGCTGCACCGCTTACCTATCTTCATAAAATCACTTTTATTACAGCTGTCAATCACAGCTGAAGGTGCCCAGGGGTGGCGCCATAATGGCCGGTGCCCAGGCTGCGCGCTCATCTTCCTAACTGTCCACGCCCCCTTTTACCCAGACGGCCCCCAGTGTCTTCTGCTTGTCCTCCTCCTCAAGTGGCCAAATCCCGCGCCTGCGTGGTGTTCTTCCACTAGTGAAGAAATCTTGTAGCTCACCTAATACTCGACTTTCGGCTTGCAATTTGATCCACCTTTCTTTCTGAACTTGGGGTTCTAGATTTCTCTGCTGTTGGAAGTTGAGGACTTCTTTACCTTTTATGGTGATAACATCTTGTTGGGAAAATTGTTTGTAGAAAGCCGGCATCTCTACTTCTTCCTTGCTGTTTAGTAGGGTCTTCTGTGGTAGGCAAACGGGATAAGGCATCTGCGTTTTCATTTGACTTGCGTTTTCATTTGACTTGCCTGTTCTGTACTTGCCCACGAAGTTGTAGTTGGCAAGACGAGAGTCCCATCTTTGTTCTAAGGCTCCTAACTTGGCTGTACTGAGGTGTGCCAGCAGGTTGTTATCAGTATAGGCCACAAATGATGTTGCTGTGAGGTAGTCTTTAAATTTTTCAGTGACAGCCCACATGAGTGCTGGACTGCAGCTATATTCTCTGGATCTGGCTTGACACCTTCAGAACTAACAACATGTCCCAGGTACTTGACTTCTGGTTTTAGTAAGTAGCATTTAGAGGGTTTGATCTTGAGTCCATGCTTGATGAGGACTTGAAAAACTTCGGCAAGATGTTTTAAGTGGACATCATCTAGTGAACAGCAAATCAGTTTCAAAGTTATTGTGGCCTAAACAGCGTTCCATTAGTCTTTGGAAAGTTTCAGGTGTATTGCAAAGTCCAAAGGGCATGTAGTTGAATTTAAATAGGTCCATAGGGGTAGTAAATGCCGTTTTTTGCCAGTACCCACTAGTTTGCCAGTACCCACTAGTTAAATCCAGAGTTGAAAAGTAAGCTGAGGATCCTAATGCTGTCAAGGACTCCTCGATTCTTGGTAAAGGATAGGCATCCTTGTGGGTTATGCTGTTAATCTTCCTGTAGTCTACACAGAACAGAATGTTACCATCTTTCTTTCGGACAAGGACTAGAGGTGCAGCCCATGGATTATGGCCGTCTTTGATGATTTTTGAATCCTTCATCTCCTGGATTATCTTTTTCACAGATTGGTACATAGTTGGTTGTATAGGCCGGTACCTTTCTTTAATTGTAAGATGTGAACCAGTAGGGATGGTGTGCTTGATTACACTGACGGATTAAAACCTATTTTTCTTCGTCACTGGGCTCAGGGCAGGGTACAAAAATGTTGCATTGGAACCACACAAAAAAAAAAAAATCGCTGTAGATCACAGACTTAACACCAAGCTCTGATATCAGATTCTTTCCTAATCTCTCCCTCACAGCAGCATCCTATCCCTACACTAGTAAGAACTGACGTGACGTGTGGCGCGACGTGACTCCAGCTTGATGGGTTCTACCTGGGCCTGATAGTCTTGACTTTGGATTCCAAGAGCAGCTCGGCACCAGTATTGGTGTTTCAGTATTGGGTTTTAAGATCACTGGTTGTTTAACTTTGATGCAAGCACGGCAAATCTCTCCTTTCTCATTAGCAAATTTCTCTTCTGCACTTAATACACGGATGGTCTGTTGTATCACCTTTTTGGAGGTAGGTGAAGCGGTAAGCGTGGACTTGTGTAAAGCTTCAAACATTTTAGTATAATAGTTCCTAAGGACACTCATTCCTAGGACTTTTGGAGGGTTGTTATCTTCCCTGACTTGCACAACAATGATACCTTGTTGGGGTTGAGTGGTTCCTCACACTTGAAGAGTTGGCTCCCAGTACCCATGCACTGGCACAGGTTTGCCATTGCTGGCTATAATGCTCAGCCAGGACTCTGGTGGCTTTGTCAGCTGATCATGATCCCAGTTTTTCTCAAATGCAGTCTGTCGGATAGTTGTGACTTGAGGCTCGGTGTTCTGCCTCAGCACGGGGAGAAATTATTAGGCTAGTTTCACACTAGCGGCAGGGGAATCCATCAGGCTGTTCCGTCTGTCGGATCCGTCCAGCCGCTAGTTCACGTGTGCCGCCGGACCTCCGCTCCTTCCCTATTAACTGTAATGGGGGCGGGGGGGTGGAGTTCCGGCGGCAGCACGGCAGCGCACAGCAAGAGGCCGTGCGCTGCCATGCTTCTGCCGGAACTCCACCCCCGCCCCCATTATAGTCAATAGGGACCGAGCGGCAGTCCGGGGGCACACGTGAACTAGCGACTGGACGGATCCGACAGGCTGTTCACCAGCCGGAACAGCCTGACGGACTCCCCTGCCACTAGTGTGAAGCTAGCCTAACAATTTCTCCCCGTGCTGAGGCAGAACACCAGGTTTCAAGTCACAACTATCCGACAGACTGCATTTGAGAAATACTGGGACCATGACCAGCTGACACAGCCACCAGAGTCCTGGCTGAGCATTATAGCCAGCAATGGCAAACCTGTGCCAGTGCATGAGTACTGGGAGCCAACTCTTCAAGTGGGAGGAACCACACTACCCCAACAAGGTATCATTGTGTTGCAAGTCATATTCCTGTTTTGCCAATAAACAAGTTAGACTACAGAAAACAGTCCTCTTATTTGGAAGAGAGGATTGCTTTATACTGAATGTCAGACTGCACACTGTGTGAACGTGTATGAAGACAGTACACCCGGTGTCCAATAAAGCAACAAAGGAATCCCCATTGATTTGGAGGACCACTTCCGGACGGGGTCCTACATAACTGGGCATCCAGCTGGGATCTTCTGGATCTACTGCTCTACCTGTTGAGGGCGGTTCTTGACCTCAGGGATCGACCTTTTAACTGCCATAAAATGTTTTCTGTATGGCCTGGCTTGTGACAGTATCTACAAATAGGTCGCTTTTGCTTGTTAAAGGGGTCAGTGGGGCATCTACAATGGTTTCTGGGATAATTATCATTAGGAGGGAAATGTTTCCTTGTTAACGATGTCTCATCCTCCAGCAATAAGGGTTTCTCCCACTGTTCCAGTTTTCGGCATACTTTCGCCAGACTTTGTTGACTTGATCTGTCAGAGCAGCAACTACATCAGGAATCGGAGCTTGAGCTTCTTGACTAACTATAGGGTGACATTTTGGAGATATAGATGGCTTATTCACAGACATTTCAGCAGGCCTAGCAGGCTCTGGTTGTGGGTCTTTCCCCAGAATACTAATAGATAGCTCTTTGAAGTCTAGGAAGCTAGAACTTGGGTGATGTGCAGCTAACATCTTTAACTCGCTGGATCTTTAAAGGGCTTCTGTCACCCCCCTTAACCCATTTTTCACTAGCTGACATTAGCTATTTGCTAATGTCAGCTGAGTTGAAATATATATTTATTACTGTCCAGCCAGTTAATTTACGTGAAAGGCACTTTTATTATATGCAATGATCTTAGCTACCAGCAAGTTGGCGTTACTTGCTGGTCGCCGCATCTCGATGAATCATGACGCCTCTTCTCTGATAGATAGGCCAGCTTCTCTCCTCGCACTGGCCCTGTCCGAAGATAATCCGCGCTCGCCGCATCGCCAGCAGTCGGCGCAGGCGCTGAGTGAAGGACTGAGCTTGCCGCTCTGCCTCAGTGCGCCTGCGCCGACATGCCACCGCTACACCCGGAAGGGAAGCGGTGTAGCGGTGACGTAATCGGCGCAGGCGCACTGAGGACGGAGCGGCAAAGCTCGCGTCCTTCACCAGAGCGCCTGCGCCGACTACTGAGCGGTACGGCGCAGGCGCGGGATTTATCTTCAGACAGGGCCAGTGCGAGAGGAGAAAGCGCTGGCCCTGTCTATCAAACGAGGAAGGGGGCGTGCATAATTCATCGAGATGCGGCGGCTACCAGCAAGTAAACGCCCAACTTGCTGGTAGCGAAGATCATTTGCATATAATAAAAGTGCCTTTTTCACGTAAATTACAACTTCGGACAAGGTAATAAATATATATTTCAACTCAGCTGACATTAGCAAATAGCTAATGTCAGCTAGTGAAAAATGGGTTAAGGGGGGTGACAGAAGCCCTTTAAGGTTTCTGTACTAACACCTTCAATAAATTGTTCTCTCAGTGTTTTATTTTGATCCTCTGCTTCACGGGGGTCTACCTGTATAACACGGGTGACTCACCAGGCTACTGTCTCTTGCTGAAGAATCTCATCTTGACCTCTGACACAGTCCTGAGTTTAAAAGTAGCACAGAGTCATTTAAATATCTGCTCCACCGTTCTTTTCTCTAGCTTGACCAGGATTTCACTTCTCTGATGGCAGCACCTTCCAATTGTGCAATTGTTCTGCTGACATAGAGTACAATCTAAATATAGCCAACATTTTTTCTTTAAATTCTCTTAAAGTATGAGCTTCCCCAGCATATCGTGGGAACCAGGATGCTCCTAAAAAAATAAGGCATTGTTAAGGGTATCATGCTTGGTGCTGCAGCGGCTGATGATGCGCTAACTGCGGCTGTTCCAGGGAACCTGCTAAGGTTAGGCTGCTTACTATCTCCTTGTTCATACATGGCAATGATAGTCTTTCAATATAATGCAAGTTGCAGTTTTAGACAATTTTTGTGTTGAGTTGCTATGGGCAACGGCGGCAGAATTGGAGTCGCTGTAACTGCTCAATTTTGGGGAGTATGATGCTCTGGCAGGCAGATTATAGTCCCTAACAATCTTTAGCAAGGTTATGTTCAGAGTAGTATTCACTCAGACCTCTGGACATTGCTTCTCAGGATTAGGGTTGCCACTTTTTTCACCCAAGAAAGCCGGATCTCACCGACCACGCACCCAAACGATAAACCACGCCCCACCCAGTAAATACCGCCCCGCCAGTCCAAAGCCACACCCCCATCACCGGCCAGGGAGGAGAGGGAAGAACTTTCCGCACGTTAGGCGAGCTTGGGGCAGCCGGGGTGCTTCTCTCCCCCTCAGTCAGCCACGTCTGCGGCTCTAGTTACTGACTGGAGGTGAGAGAAGCCTCAGTAAGTTGCTGCAGCTTACGCTCACACAGCGCAATGCTGTTGTCTGAGCGTGAGCTACTGAAAGGGAGGATATCCCTGTGTCCGTCCAGGCACTGTGCCGGACAGAGGACAGGGAGCCTGAAAACAGGACTGTCCGGCCTAAAACCAGACTTCTGGCCACCGTACTCAGGATCCAGGGAAGAAGGAACTGTATTTTCCCTTTTCCAAAATGGCTGCCACTTCACTTCCTATAGGAGTGCAGTAGATTTATTTGTCCTCCTGGAAACTTACACTCAACACTTTAGTTTCTTCTGCTGTAAGAATGGTTCCTCTGTGGAGGCAGGCTGTTTGTTTCCATCCCCTCTGCTGGGTGGAACAATCTTTTCCCTCAATATTCGAAGAACAAATCCAAGATGGCTAATTAACCCCTATTTTGCCACAGTGCTGCAACTAATGCATTTTCACCATTTCCAGCAGCAAATAAATGCAATAAAGTCCCTTGTATGCGGCTTTTACAAATGCTGCGGCTTCAGCAATGGTCTGAGAGCACATATATATTGGCTATAATAAGGCACAGAGGATATTGATATTCTGTTCGTATGATGCCAAAATATGCTGCAACCAGACCGCAGTGGCAACACGTGCGCTACAGTGGGCCGATGGGGGTAGTAGTTGGTTTACTCATGGTTAGCAGCGCTCTCTGGGCTGGGGTGCAGTGAATGGAAGGACAGCACCAGTTACTTCGGGGCACACTCTGTTGTCCAGGGACTCCCACCAGATGGTGGTTGATGTGCCCTTGGTGGTGTGAGTGAGCGCTGGGAGGTTTGTTATAACCTCCCCCTCCCTGTGCAATTTTATGGGAAGAATTCACGCACAAGCACATTTTCATGAAACACAATCACAATATTAAGCATTGTGTTTCAGGACACTGCATAATTGTAGCGAAAGGGGGTCATACAAAGTATGGATTTAGGGACGCTGAATACAAATGCATGCCACACTTTCCAGATTTTTGTTTATACAAAAAATTGAATACCATGGATCATTTTCTTTTCACATCACTTGCTACTTTGTGTTAGTCTATCACATAAAATCCCAATAAAATACATTTTAGGCCCCTTTCACACTAGCGTTTTTGCTTTCTGTCCTAGAGTTCCGTCCTCGGGGCTCTAGGACGGAAAGATGCTGATCAGGATTATCCTAATGCATCCTGAATGGAGAGAAATCCGTTCAGGATGCATCAGGATGTCTTCCGTTCAGTATGTGAACGTTTTTTGGACGTTGACAAAAGCGCAGCATGCTGCGGATTTGTCTCCGTCCAAAAATCCGGAAGACATGCCGTAACGCCGGATCCGGAATTAATGCCCATTGAAGTGCATTAATCCGATCCGCCTTAAGCTAAACGCCGCTTCGGCGCATCGCCGATCCGACGCTTAGCTTTTCTCACTGTTACCATGGCAGCCAGGACGCTAAAGTCCTGGTTGCCATGGTAAAATGTAGTGGGAGCGGGGAGCAGTATACTTACCATCCGTGCAGCTCCCGGGCGCTCCAGAGTGACGCCAGGGCGCCCCACACGCATGGATCACGTGATCGCATGGATCACGTGATCCATGGGCATGGGGCGCTCTGTCGTCATTCAGGAGTGCCCCGGGAGCCGCACTGACTGTAAGTATACCGCTCCCCCGCTCCCTGCTCCTACTATGGCAACCAGGACTTTAATAGCGTCCTGGCTGCCATAGTAACCTGAAAGCATTTCGAAGACTGATCAGGATCCTGATCAGTCTTCTGATGCTTTCAGGCGACTTGCGTTCTGATGGATCCGGCGGGACGGAAGTGCCCGCCGGATCCTCAGAACGCAAGTGTGAAAGAGGCCTAAGTTGTGTAACGTGGAAAAGTTCAAGGGGGATGGATAATGTTTCAAAGCACTTTGTACATGCTCCATCTATTATATGGCACTGTTCATGCAAACACTAAATTGTCTTCTCCTACACATACTGTATGAACACTGACCTCTTGCAAGTCATTCAGGAGGGTTTCTTTCCCCCTTGCTGTTGGAAATACTTATAAGAAGTAGCTATTCCAAAAAACTTGTACTATACCTCAGTGTGGAAACATTCCTCTTCCAAGCTCTGGCTGTGCGACAAGAAGAACATGGAATTCCTCTATTATAATTCGGATGATTGCCATCTAATTGCAGTTTTCAGTATGTCTATGCCAGCTGGAAGATGGGAGGAGGAGAGGTTCCTTCTTTCAGAGGAATATGATTAGACAATTCCAGCCAAGAAGCGTCTTTTACATTTCTTCTACTGGAATATGCTGGGGTGTTTTAGATATTAATACCGTAATGATATTTGCAGACGTCCACCTTCAGCTCAAAGCCGAGTGAGTCAGAACCAATATAAACATATATACAATCATGACTGATGACATTGATGCATTTTGTGCCTATTTACAGATCTGTCATAAAGTCATGAAGCCCCAGTGATGAAAGCAGTCAACAGTCAGAGGTAAGGGTACTTTCACACTTGCGTTGTTTAATTCCGGTAGGAAGTTCCGTTGCCTGAACTGCCTGCCTGATCAGGCAAACTGTCAGAAAAATGCACTGCAATACTGGATCCGATTTTTTTTTTCTCCACATTTTTAAAGGTTTGCGCATGTGCAGACCGGAACTCCAGATCCGTCAATGAGGTAATTTTAATGCCAGATCCGGCACTAATACATTTCAATGGAAACTAATGCCGGATCCGGCATTCCGGCATGTCTTCCTTAATTTTGGACGGAGATAATACCGCAGCATGCTTCGGTATTATTTCCGGCCAAAACGCTGTTCAGTGACTGAGCTGAAGACATCCTGATGCATCCTAAACGGATTTCTCTCCATTCAGAATGCATTAAGATATAACTGTTAATTTGTTTTCCGGTATTGAGCCCCTAGGACGGAACTCAATGCCGGAAAAGAATAACGCTAGTGTGACAGTACCCTAAATCAGAGATATTATCCACTTATCATAAAATGGAGCTCTGGTGCCACATATATCATATGGGGCCATATGTGTCCATGTATGTGTAGCTGTGCATATGGCGCATCCATATACACTACTTACAAAAAGTTAGGGATATTTGGCTTTGGTGAAATTCATATAAAAAGTAAAAAATTCACTCAACAGTGGTAGTATATCATAAAGTAGGGCATTTAATTAGAAACATGCAATGGTGATTTTCTCATCTCAAACAATTTATTGAAACAAACGCCAATAACAGTGGTGGCTATAGCCCCACAAAAAATATCAATGTCTCAAAAACTTGAGGCCTTGAGCATCAATTACAGCTTGACAACGACATCTCATGCTGTTCACAAGTTGACTTATTGCTGAGGCATGGCATCCCACTCTTCTTGAAGGGCAGCCCTCAGGTCATTGAGGTTCTGGGGTACAGAGTTAGGAGCCTCTACACGGCAACTCAGCTGATCCCATAGGTTTTCAATGGGATTCAGGTCTGGAGAAAGTGCAGGCCACTCCATTTGAGGTACCCCATTCTCTAGCAGCTGTTCCCTCATGATGCAACATGGATAAGCTGGCTCATTGTCATCCATAAAGATGAAATTTGGTCTGTGTTGTTCAAGCAGAGGCACATTGACTGGATTAAGGATGTTATTCAAGTAGAATGGGCTTGTCACTATTCAGTTCACAAAGTGTAGGGAAGTTCTTTATTCACTAGACACACCTGCCCACACTGTAACACCACCACAACCAAAGGCAAACAGCAGCTGATGCATAGCAGTCTCCTTGACATCTCCAGCATCGTTGGTGGCCATTATTTCTGTTGAGCATGAATGGGCTTTCATCAGTGAACAGCATTGAGGACCACTTGTCCCTCATTCAGTGTAGATGTTCCCTGGCCTATGCAAGACGATGATGCCTTTGGTTAGGTCCCCTTGCAGGTTGTCTAGCACGCAGACCACGCTGATGTAAACAGTTTTGAATGGTCTGACGTGACACTTGGGTGTCTCTTACCTCCCTTTAATGTGCCTGGAGTTGTATGGTAACCATCATCCGGTTCCGCAGGGCATTGTCCACAATGAAGCGATCATCAGTGTGGGATGTTGCCAAAGGACATCCATTTTTATGCCTTTCTTTGACTCTTCCAGTCTCTCTGTATTTCTTGCAACCTGACAGCAGAAAGAAAATCATCATTAAAAACATACTGCTGGTTACTTGAAAGTACTGCTTGTGGTTTGGGGTGTTTTTTTTCTGCTGTCAGGTTCCCTTTAATATGTCACTATCACAATTCAAAAGATTGTTAAAAGTACAGGACACTTTAAGGATCTAAAGATTTTTTTATTGCTTTAACCTCTCAGCATTTTCGCAGTCATACATTTTTACCATTTTTGAATATATATATTGAAGTATTGATTTATATTTTGACTAGCTTAGTATCTTTTTTCCCACTATTCACCTTAATGTAATAGATTTATAGAACAGATAGTCTTGGTTATCTTGATTCCAAATATGTGTATATTATTTGCCGGTAGGTAACCATTTTTCAGTAAAATGCATTAGATGTATGTTTTTTATATTTTTCCTTTTTATCAGAGATCCTTTTAATCAATGTTTATTCAAAAAAAGTTTAACCGTATAATAAGAATTTTATTACTTATCTATGATTTATTATAAGTGTGTACTTGCATATATGTACATGTACAGTATATAAGTACCTGTCACAGACTTACCGAGACATACGGACGTCCCGGCGACAGAGAGTGGCAGGAGATCTGTGAGACTGGCAACATGTGGTTTGATCTGACAGGTTTTCCTTGTGGATCAATAGGTGTCTGTGTTGTTTCTGGTAATAGCGTCACCCCTTGCCTCCAGGTTTTGCTTATGTGGTCATTTAACCTTCCTTATTTATAGTTGCTTCTCCTACTAGGCTGTGCGGTTTATAGCTTCTGTGCCTGAGGATTGTTTGTGGTTGGATCTCGGCTGAGTTCCTGGTGCTTCCATAGCCTCTTTGAAGTTAAGTCTTTCCTTTCCCTTTTGTATTTTGTTTGGGTTCTGTGTGTTGCATTTCCCTATTGTTTGTATTGGGCCTGAGGTAGACTCCTGTTCGTCCTTCCTTTTGGAGGAACAGGTAGTCTCATCCCTGTCATTAGTAACAGGGTCCTATAGGGTTAGCTAGGACTCTAGGTATTCCTGCATATGAACTCAGCTACCTTTGGGGTCTGTTCATACTGGTAGTCAGTCAGGATTTTGGTTAGGATTTTCACTAGGAGGTGTCCATCTTCCTTCCCAAGTTCTCAGGCCTGATTCCCTCCTTTGCTCGGTGTGGTGTTTCCCTCCCACACCAAAGCGTGACATTATAAACCACCAAAACAGTAATTTTTTTTTTTTTTTGTGTGCAGCCATGGTTCCTCTTGCTGCACTGGCAGGTCAGCTGCAAGGGCTGTCTTTGGAGGTAGCTGACCTCCGCACAACCTTCTTGCAGATGCAGAGATCACAGGCTCTTGGTCCTGGTGGTAGTGGTGGAGACCAGGCCTATCTGGAGCCTAAAGTTGCCCTCCCAGACAGATTCTCTGGGGGACTTGATAATTTCATTTTGTTTAGGGAGGCATGCAAATTGTATTTTAGGCTATGCCTGTACTCATCTGGGGATGAGAAACAGTGAGTCGGTGTGGTTATTTCCTTTCTTAAGGGGGATGCGCAGTTATGGGCTTTTTCTCTGCCGACCAGATCACAGTATTCTCCCGGCAGTAGATGAATTTTTCGAAGCTTTGGGTCTTATCTATGATGATCCAGAACGATTCTGCCAGCCGTAGACAGTTCTGTCAAGGGTTATCAGAGAGGCTGAAGGACGCTTTGGCCTTTCATGAAACCCTAGTGTCTCTGGAGGCTGCTATGATTCTGGTTATATGCATTGATATACACTTGAGAGAGAGATCTAGGGGCCCACACTCTCAGGACGTACTATCACATGATGTATCGTACTCCTCTGACACTTTGGGTGAAGCTGCTCCTGGGTTTATGTCTGTGGAAGGACCCATGCAATTAGGGGAAGCTACTCCTGGATCCACTTTTAAGCATACTGGTAATAGGAAGGGAGTGTGTTTTTTCTGCGGACTAAAGGGACATTTTATCAAAGTGTGTCCATACATATAACGGCGAAAATGAAAAAAGAGGAACACTTAATTCCCATCTGACTCTTGGAGGGGTGAGAGGAGAGTCAGAAAATGTGCATTTGTCTTTGACTAGTAGTAACCGATTTCTTCTGACTGCTGAGGTGGTGCTAGAGTCAAAAACTGTTGGGATTGAGGTGTTTATCGACAGCAGGTCCGGGGTGAACTTGATTGATTCTCAATTCGTCCGTATGCACGGGTTGTAACCTAGTGCATTAGAAAAAAGCATTTTCATTTTTGCTATTGATTTTGCACCTCTAACTCAGAAGGGTTTGTCTCAAGTGGTGCATGAAATCAGATTAAGAGTGGGTGACTTTCATCTAGAATTTATCTCGTGTATTGTGTTGGAGTGTCTCCCTGGTCCGGTGGTTCTAGGTTTACCGTGGTTAAGCAAGCACAATCCAACCATCGATTGGAAAGCTAGACAGATTCTGGATTGGGGTGATTATTGCATTGACAATTGTCTGAATACATATTATTCTGTTTTAACTACTAAGACATTACCCTCTTTTATATCTGATTTTGCCGATGTATTTTCTGAGAGTAGATGCCAGGATTTACCTCCCCATCGGGAATATGATTATTATATCAACCTTATTCCGGGAGCTAAGTTGCCAAAATCTAGATTGTATAACCTTTCTGGACCTGAAAGACTGGCCATGAGAGAGTATATTGCCGAGAGTTTGGCTAATGGACACATAAGACCTTCCAAGTACCTTCCAAGTGTCCAGTGGCAGCAGGGTTCTTTTTTGTTGAAAAAAGGTACGGAGGTCTTTGGCCATGTCTGGATTTCCATGAACTCAATCGGATTACTGTCCGTGATCCTTACCCTCTTCCTTTGATTCCTGATTTGTTTAACCAGATTGTTGGTGCCAAGGTGTTCTCCAAGTTGGACTTAAGGGGGGCATATAATCTGGTTAGGAAGGGGATGAATGGAAGACGGCTTTTAATACTCCTGAGGGGCACTTTGAGAACCTGGTCATGCCTTTTGGGTTGACCAATGCTCCTGCGGTTTTCCAGCATTTTGTGAATTACATTTTTCATCACCTTGTGGGGAGGTTTGTAGTTGTGTATTTGGATGACATTCAAATTTATTCTCCAGATGTGGAGTTACATAAGGATCACGTTAGACAGGTGTTTCAGATCCTAATAGATAATAAATGGTATGCAAAATTAGAGAAGTGTGTTTTTGCTGCACACGAGGTTCAGTTTTTGGGCTTCCTGCTGTCATCTTTGGGTTTTCTAATGGATCCAGAGAAAGTCCGTGCTGTATTGGACTGGGATCAACCCGAAAATCTAAAGGCTCTTATGCGGTTTTTGGGGTTCACCAACTATTACCGAAAATGTATTCAGAACTATTCAACAATAGTAAAACCCATAATTGACATGACTAAGAAAGGAGCAGATGTTTCAGTATGGTCTGATTCAGCGTTGCAAGCCTTTTCTGCGATTAAGGAATGCTTCTCTTCTGCCCCTATATTGGTGCAGCCGGATGTATCACAAGAGATGAGCGAATTTTAAAAAATTCGATTTGGTCAGTTCGCCGAATTTTTTGGAAAAATTCGCTTCGATTCGAATTTATTCGTGGCAAATCACGTTAAAAAATGGCTATTTCCAGGCTGCAGAGAGCCTTTATAGGGGTGTATAACACTGTGCCTTGCAGTAACACGCATAGGGAGTCTGCTGTGGTAGTGAAATAATACGATTCTAGCCAAACATATAAATCAAGAAAATGGATATAATTCGGGTACACCTCCATATAACAATAATTTATACCAAAAATTAGAGAGTGACTCCTAAAAGGATATCTTTATTAATATATAATCAGTACGACATGCAGATGACAGGGATCGCTCTTAGAATTACTGCATACTTCACCTATTTGGGCAGTCACAGGGCCAAAACTGACCAAATAATTGAAGTATCAACTCAGCCCTACAGTTAGATGTTACCGTCAAGAAGAAGCGCACTCCTTTTACACATAGATGTCTACAGAACCTGTTCTATTAAACGCTTATACAAGTAGAGCCTCCCTGACAGAGTGGAGAGGGTGTCAGCAGTAAGTTTGTGTTGATGTCACTGATTAAGTTTCCCCATTCTTTGATCCGTCAGAACAATAACCCAGAAAAAACGGATCCTGTCTGTGGAGCATACGCCTTCACTCGGTCAGCATTTGCTCAATAATCCATCAGTATTGCTAATGCCAAAAAAAAACAGGAGTGGATCTAAAACAGAGATGACACGTGAATGGAATATTTGCATGTCTTCTGTGTTTTCTACCCATTCCTGCTTTTGGCTACCAAATCATAAGCCAATTCTGATGGGACCATACAGGCCTTAAAGCTGCTACACAGACAGGATCTGTTGTGCGTCTCATTTTTGCTTCCGTCTGACAGATCAGAAGATTTGTCAAATAAATGAGGATGTCAGCCAGGCTGAAAGCCAAAATAGTGGACCAGTCATGAAGTGGGGAGGATGGGAACAGCATGAGAAGTACACAGAGTCGACCTATGAAATAGTGGTGAGGTGGTAACAGCATAAGGAGACCGCAGAGTGGCCCAATGACAGGGTCTGGAAGTGGAAGTAGTATGAGGAGGCCACCGAGTGGCACAATGACAGAGTCTGGAGTTGGCAGCAGCTTGAGGAAGCCACAGAATGGCACAATGACAGAGTGTGGAGGTGTCAGCAGCAGCATCAGGATGAGGCCACAGAGTGGCAAGGTGACATAGTGTGGAGGTGGTAGCAGCATGAGTAGGCCACAGAGTGGCGCAATGACAGAATCTGGAGGTGGCAGCAACATGAGTAGGTCACAGAGTGGCACAATGACAGAGTTTGGAATTGGCAGCAGCATGAGGAAGCCACAGAAAGGCACAATGACAGATTGTAGAGGTGGAAACAGCATGATTAGGCCACGGAGTGGCACAATGACAGTCTGGAGGTGTCGGCAGCAGCAGCATCAGGATGAGGTCACAGAGTGGCACAATTACAGAGTCTAGAATTGGCAGCAGCATGACGAAGCCACAGAAGGGCACAATGACAGATTGTGGAGGTGGCAGCAGCATAAGTAGGCCGCAGAGTTGCACAATGACAGAGTCTGGAGGGGTCGGCAGCATCAGGAGGAGGCCACAGAGTGGCACCATGACAGAGTCTGGAGGTGGCAGCAGCATGAGGAAGCCATAGAACAGCACAATGACAGAGTGTGGAGGTGGCAGCAGCATGAGGAAGCCACAGAATGGCACAATGACAGAGTGACGATCGACCAAGATACTTCTGGGGGAACCTGCCTGGCATGAACAGGCCTCTAGTAGCTACAGACAATGAGAAGACAAAGCGTCAAGATAGCTTTGAGCCCGGAAGAGTCGTGAAGTTCATCAAGATACGTCACTATAGATTTTACCACATATACCCACGGCGCTGACAGCTCAATAAATTTTGTTTTTCTACCGAAATACCTCAGTAAAGATTTTACCGCATAGAACCACAGTGCTGACCACTGAATTAATTTAGTTTTTCGACCTACATAGTTGAATAAAGATTTTACCGCATATAAACGCAGCGCTGACCGCTGAATTCATTTTGTTTTTTAAATGAAATACTTCAATAAAGATTTTACCGCATACTACTGCAGCGCTAAACGCTGAATACAATTTGTTTTTCCATCAAAATACGTCACAAAAGATTTAACCACATATAACTGCAGCGCTTAACACAATTTGTTTTTCCACCGTAATACGTTACAAAAGATTTTACCACATATAATTACAGTGCTGAACGCTGAATACAATTTCTTTTTCGACCGAAATACGTTAATAAAGGTTTTGCCACATATATCTGCAACAGTGAACACTGAATATATTTTGTTTTTCTACCGAAATACGTCACTAAAGGTTTTACCACATATAACTGCTGAATATATTTTGTTTTTGTACTGAAATAATAATAACTGCAGAATTGAAATGTGTATGTATTTTTCATTTTGTACTGAAATAGGCCACTTTCAACTCTTTCACCACAAATAAATGCAACAGTGAAGTGCGTACATTTTTTTCCTTTTTGGACTGAAATAGGACACTGAACGCTTTCACCACATATAACTGCAGAAGTGAACTGATAATATATTTTTCTTTTTGTACGGAAATAGGCCACTAAACGCTTTTGACACATATAAATGCACCAGTGAAGTGCGTATCTAATTTTTTTTGTACTGAAATAGGCCACTAAACGCTTTTGCCACAAATAACTGCACCAGTGAAGTGCATATCTTTTTTTCTTTCTGTACTGACATAGGCCACTAAATGCTTTCAACACATATAACTGCAGAAGTGAACTGAGAATATATTTTCCTTTTTGTGCTAAAATAGGCCACTAAACACTTTTGCCACAAATAAATGCACCAGTGAAGTGCGTATATATTTTTCTTTTTGTACTGAAATACAACACTAAACGCTTTTACCACATATAGCTGCAGAAGTGAACTGCATATATACTTTTCTTTTTCTACTGAAATATGCCACTAAACGCTTTTACAACATACAGCTGCAGAAGTGAAGTGAGAATATATTTTTCTTTTTGTAATGAAATACGCCACTAAACACTTTCACCACATATAACTGCAGAAGTGAACTGCGTATATGTTTTTCTTTTTCCACAGATATAAGCGACTAAAGGCTTTTAAACATAGCACTTGCACACCAAGAACAAATTGCTGGAATGACAGAGCTGTATAATGGCTATTTGGATCCCCAAATTATCTTTCCCTGCACTTGTAAATCGCTTTTCTAGCACTGTTCCTAGCGCCTTCTGACGTCTCTCCCTGCACTAAGATGCTGTGAAATGATTCCTCCCTATCCTTTCCCTGCACTTGTAAATCGCTTTTCTAGCACTGTCCCTAGCGCCTTCTGACGTCTCTCCCTGCACTAAGATGCTGTGAAAGGATTTCTCCCTATCCTTTCCCTGCACTCAGAACGTTGTAAAATGTCTGATTCTAAGATGGCCGCCGTATTCATAGGGCTGTGACATCACAGAGCTGGCTGGCTGCTGATTGGCTTTATCATGCATGTCAGTATGGATGATCCCACCATCCCATACTTCCTTTCCCCATGTCCTCACATGTGCAGCAGCCATTTTACTAAAAATGCGATTCGTTACAATGAAGCACGAGGAAATTCGAAATTCGTTGTGAATCAAATTTTTCCTGAAATTCGGATCAAATTTCACTTCGTCAGCTTCGATTCGCTCATCTCTAATCACAACCTTTCATTGTGGAAGTGGACGTGTCCGAGGTGGGGGTAGGAGCAGTTTTATTGCAAGGACCGTCACTTGGTAAATGGCGTCTTCCGCAGAGAGAAATTATGATGTGGGTAACAGAGAGTTACTGGCCATTAAGTTTGCTTTTGAGGAATGGCGTCATTGGTTGGAAGGGGTGATTCATCCAATCACAGTGTTCACTGATCACAAAAACCTGGCTTACCTGGAGTCGGCTAAACGACTGAACCCGAGATAATCTAGATGGTCTTTGTTTTTCACCAGATTCAATTTCACAGTCCTAGGGTTAAGAATGTCAAGGCAGATGCCTTGTCACGTAGTTTTCCTGGAGGTAGTGATTTTGAAAATCCGAGTCCAATACTGTCGGAAGGGGTGGTCATATCTTCTGTTTACCTTGACCTCGAGGTGAAGGTGTTAGAGGCCCAGGGAGACGCACCAGATTCTTGTTCCTCTGGGAAACTGTTTGTGCCATCGGAATTTCGTCACAAGGTGTTTAAGAAACATCACTGTACGGTTCTTACGGGACACCCTGGGAGCAGATCCACTGCTGACCTCATCTCTTGTAGATTCTGGGGGCCAGGTTTGCATAAGTGTGTCAGCCTGTAGTACCTGTGCACGCGCTAAGGTGACACATACTCGGCCTTCCGGATCTCTACTTCCTTTGACCATCCGTCCAGACTATGGACTCACTTATCCATGGATTTTATCACTGATCTACCTAATTCTTCAGGAAAGACAGTTATTCTGGTGGTAGTTGATCGCTTTAGTAAAATGGTGCACTTTATGTGTTTGTTGACAACATTGTGAAACTCCATGGCATTCCCTCTGACGTGAACTTCCTCAGGCCCTGAAAATTCATAATGTCTTTCATAAATCTGTGTTGAAGAGATATGTTGAACCTTTGGAGCCGTCTTCCTTGCCAACTGCTCCTTCAGTCGTTTGGTGAAAGCTTTTCACAGGTCTCATCTGGATAAGGTCAGTCCTGGGTGCCCGGAGTTTACCCGTAGAAAGGGGGGGGGCACTGTCACTGATGTACCGAGACATACGGACTCCCACAGTGAGTGGCAGGAGATCTGTGAGACTGGCAACACATGGTTTGATCTGACAGGTTTTCCTTGTGGATCAATAGGTGTCTGTGTTGTTTCTGGTAATAGCCACACCCCTTGCTTCTAGGTGTTGCTTATGTGGTCATTTAACCTTCCTTATTTACAGTTGTTTCTCCCAGGCTATGGGGTTTATAGCTTCTGTGCCTTTGGATTGTTTGTGGTTGGATCTCAGCTGAGTTCCTGGTGCTTTCTTAGCCTCTTTGAAGTTAAGTATTTCCTTTCCCTTTTGTATTTTGTTTGGGTTCTGTGTATTGCATTTCCCTATTGTTTGTATTTGGCCTCAGGTAGTCTCATCCCTGCCATTAGTACCAGGGTCCTATAGGGCTAGCTAGGACTCTAGGTATTCCTGCGTATGAACTCAGCTACCTTTGGGGTCTGTCCATACTGGTAGTCAGTCAGGATTTTGGTTAGGGTTTTCACTAGGAGGTGTCCATCTTCCTTCCCAAGTTCTCAGGCCTGATTCCCTGTTTCCCCCTTCACTCCTATACTCGGTGTAGTGTTTCCCACCCACACCGAAGTGTGACAGTACCCTAGCCTGAGTACATGCAATGTACACAGGCACCTAAGTACATACAAATACCTAGGTTTGTATTAACAAGAATTCTGAGCAGACACCCCTAGGCTTTGTCAATGGACCCTGGGCTGTCTGCATATGTGCAGTGATTGCATCACAGGGTATACCTGTGACACAATTAAAGGGGATCCCACTGGTATGCTGTGATCTGGTTTGATTGCTGCATACAACAGTTTAATTGATGATCTCCATAGTTAGGACATGACCATGGTTGTGCATTCCTGCACAGTCCTGCTGATGATTGTGTGGGCACAGTGTTAGTGCCCAGGCATCCAGAGCATAATAGTACTAGTACAGTGCAGATCTTCTGCAGACTTCTGCTTGCACTGTAAGAAGTCTTTAAGGGGCTAAATGTATATACAGTTGCAAGAAAAAGTATGTGAACCCTTTGGAATGATATGGATTTCTGCACAAATTGGTCATAAAATGTTATCTGATGTACATCTAAGTCACAACAACAGACAATGACAGTCTGCTTAAACTAATAACACACAAAGAATTAAATGTTACCATGTTTTTATTGAAAACACCATGTAAACATTCACAGTGCAGGTGGAAAAAGTATGTGAACCCTTGGATTTAATAACTGCTTGAACCTCCTTTGGCAGCAATAACTTCAACCAAATGTTTCCTGTAGTTGCAGATCAGACGTGCACATTTGTCAGGAGTAATTCTTGACTATTCCTCTTTACAGAACTGTTTCAGTTCAGCAATATTCTTGGGATGGCTGGTGTGAATCACTTTCTTGAGGTCATGCCACAGCATCTCAATCAGGTTGAGGTCAGGACTCTGACTGGGCCACTCCAGAGGGTGTATTTTCTTCTGTTTAAGCCATTCTGTTGTTTATTTACTTCTATGCTTTGAGTCGTGGGCCTGTTGCAACATCCATCTTCTGTTGAGCTTCAGCTGGTGGAAAGATGGCCTTAAGTTCTCCTGCAAAATGTCTTAATAAACTTTGGAATTCATTTTTCCTTCGATGATAGCAATCCGCCCAGGCCCTGACGCAGCAAAGCAGCCCAAAACCATGATGCCCCCACCACCATACTTCCCAGTTGGGATGAGGTTTTGATGTTGGTGTGCTTTGCCTCTTTTTCTCCACACATGGGCCAGATTTATCATTACTCTTGCAGTTCACTCCACTTTCAAAGAAGGCGTATGTGTATTTGAGTCAAGTCAAATTTATCATGGGCTCTTTCAGAGGTTGATAAATCTGGTGTATTTCTGGTTCCTAGTTGTATTTTGGCTTTGTCTTTGGAAAAGTCACAATTTTAAAAAAGTGATTTTGTCAAACATAAGCATGGTCATGAGTGGAGTGAGTTTGCGCAATTTTTTGCGACTTTTTTGCGACTTTTTAAAAAGTCGCAATAATAAATCTGTCTTGCAAGTGATTTACATACGACAAAACGCCCATAAACTTGGTTTTGGAGTGAGTGGCGTAAGTCTCCAAAAAGTCGCAAAAAATTGCGCAATTTGGCTTTTTGCGCAATTTTTTGCGACTTTTCGACTCCAGAAAAGTGACTTAGGCTAATGATAAATCTGGCCCATAGTGTTGTGTATTTCTTCCAAACAACTAAACTTTGGTTTCATCTGTCCACAGAATATTTTGCCAGTACTGCTGTGGAACATCCAGGTGCTCTTGTGCAAACTGTAAAGGTGCAGCAATGTTTTTTTTGGACAGCAGTTGCTTCCCAGTGGTATCTTCCCATGAAATCCATTCTTGTTTCGTTTTTTATGTATCGTAGATTCGCTAACAGGGATCTTAGCATATGCCAGAGACTTTTGTAAGTCTTTAGCTGACACTCTACTGTTCTTCTTCACCTCATTGAGCAGTCTGCGCTGTGCTCTTGCAGTCATCTTTACAGGACGGCCACTCCTAGGGAGAGTAGCAGCAGTGCTGAACTTTATCCATTTATAGATAATTTGTCTTACAGTGGACTGATGAACAGCAAGGCTTTTGGAGATACTTTTATAACCCTTTCCAGCTTTATGCAAGTCAACAATTCTTAATCGTAGGTCTTCTGAGAGCTCTTTTGTGCGAGGCATCATTCACATCAGGCAATGCTTCTTGGGAAAAGTAAACCCAGAACTGTTGTGTGTTTTTTATAGGGCAGGGCAGCTGTAACAAACACCTCCAATCTCATCTCATTGATTGGACTCCAGTTGGATGACACCTAACTCTAATTAGCTCTTGAAGATGTCATTAGTCTAGGGGTTCACATACTTTTTCCACCTGCACTGTGAATGTTTACATGGTGTTTTCAATAAAAACATGGTAACATTTAATTATTTGTGTGTTATTAGTTTAAGCAGACTGTGATTGTCTAATGTTGTGACTTAGATAAAGGTCAGATCACATTTTATGACCAATTTGTGAAGAAATCCATATCATTCCAAAGGGTTCACATACTTTTTCTTGCAACTGTATAAACATTCAGGTATGTGTTGAGTAGAAATACAGTATGTCTGCATGCCACTTTACAAATCACTGGTTAGACCACACATGGAGTACTGTGTACAGTTCTGGGCTCCTGTGAACAAGGCAGACATAGCAGAGCTGGAGAGGGTTCAGAGGAGGGCAACTAAAGTAATAACTGGAATGAGGGATCTACAGTACCCTGAAAGGTTATCAAAATTAGGGTTATTCACTTTAGAAAAAAGACGACTGAGGGGAGATCTAATAACTATGTATAAATATATCAGGGGTCAGTACAGAGATCTGTCCCATCATCTATTTATCCCCAGGACTGTGACTGTGACTGTGACAAGGGGACATCCTCTGCGTCTGGAGGAAAGAAGGTTTGTACACAAACATAGAAAAGGATTCTTCACTGTAAGAGCAGTGAGACTATGGAACTCTCTGCCTGAGGAGGTGGTGATGGTGAGTACAATAAAGGAATTCAAGAGGGGACTGGATTTATTTCTGGAGTGTAATAATATTACAGGCTGCAGCTACTAGAGAGGGGTCGTTGATCCAGGGAGTTATTCTGATTGCCTGATTGGAGTCGGGAAGGAATTTTTTTTCCCCTTAAGTGAGGAAAATTGGCTTCTGCCTCACAGGGTTTTTTTGCCTTCCTCTGGATCAACTTGTAGGAAACAGGCCGAACTGGATGGACAAATGTCTTTTTTCGGTCTTATATACTATGTTACTATGTTACTATGCATCTGTGTATCTGAGGCATCTATGTATGAGGTGAGTGCACATTCACATATCCATTAATATGGTGACCATTGATATTCCTGAATCCTGAGTCGGATGGACAGTGAAATGTGATCTTTAAATTGCCATCTAGAGTACTTCCAAAATTTCTGTAGTAGGCTGCATCTAAGTAGATATTTTTTTTTTTTACTACAGAATGAAGCAATAGTATTGGCAAATGATCTTAAGATTTTACATTTAAAGAGGAATATCCTACAAATAGTATCATAATGCAATGAATGGCGCAATTCAAATGAAGTATTATTGCAATATACACACAATAAAACTTTTATTAGTTTTTTATGTACATTGTGTTACAGCAGTAAGTGTGGAACCACAGATTTGACTTTGGGTTAATCCTAAGGGCATTATCCTGGCAATCTCATGGTATTCACCCTTTAACCCTATATAGTTGTCTAGAGTGCAGCAGGGGAACCACCAGGCTATCTCCTGGAGAAGTCTCTGTGTGATTGAAAGCTGACCCACTGGGGTTAGGGATACCAGTGCATGGCACAATGGGGATCAGGCAAAATTGTAGTCAGGAACAGCCCAAGTTCAGGGGTGGTGGAATCTTTGCTATCCGGGAAACAGTCTGAGGCCAGGACAGGTAGCGTAGGATCAATACGTAGGTTAGGCACAAGTTTTGTCAGAATTCAGTAAACGGGTAGAAAGTAAGTACAAGGGCAGACAACAGAACAGACCCCTTAACAGGATATTTGCATGTTAGGAAACCTATTGCTCAGCCACCCTCCTAAACGAGAAGGTGCCTAAACTACCTCAGGGTTATCAGCCATAGGCTGGTGAAGATTAGAGTGCATGGACTGGCCCTTTAAGTGCAGGAGGAAGCACCATGGACGGAGGAGGAGAGTGCTTGCCACCAAGCAGGCCTCAGCCCATGTGACAGGACAGAGCAGACCTGACAGCCAGGCCTTCTGGGAAGAAGACAGCAGGAAGCGGGTCTGAGACAGAATGAAGCAGGTGAAACGGTTGAGACACCTTTGAATTATTTATCCCTACTTCTAAATTTTATGTATAGAAATCCCTGGAGCTGTATGTGAAGGACTTATTTGTATGCAGGGGAGGATCGTGTTGACAAAAGCTGATTGCAGTGCACTGCTGGGGTTGCATGTGCTTGGTTACTTACCGCCCACCCACAGAAAAGGAAGAGAGAAGTCCTCCATATAATGTCGGTAAAAAAACACACACTACAGAGCATCATTTTTTTGGCCTGATATTATGAAGGTAATAGTGGGCATTATTCCAGATATTTTTATTTTATCTTGTGGGATAACCGCTTATCTTATATACACTATATTTGTACTCTGTTATTGTTGTAGGCAGATACTACAGTCTGTAATCTAACTGCATCTTGACAACATCGAGCCCCTCATATAATACATGTGTGGCCACTGAATTTCTTCTAGTTAGACTGGCTATACACATTTGATAAATGTTGTTGGACAATCATCTGATGAATGTGTGGACTTTCCTTTGACTGCAGATGTCATGGGAGATAAGGATCGGACATTTGGGATTTCAACAGCCTGAAACTTTTATTCTCGGTGAGATAAGGAGACCAGCAGTGTCTCTGTCCCTTTTCCCCATTCAGGACACATGCCTGCTCACCTGAATCAAGCAAGCATGTGTATGGGGAGGACTGAAGAGATAGCTGATGGCCAAACGAGCGTTTGTCCACCAGCTATCTAATCTGTATGGCTGTTCGTATCAGAACATGAGATGCGAAATGCCATTCAGAGCAAAAGTACAAACTGCAGAATAGTCTGACACATGTAAAACTTCCATGTGTTGCTGTGGTGAATGGGACGATCTCGAGGGAATAGGTTGTCTCTAGGTGGTGGAGGCTTCTATGCACTTGCTTTTTTTCTATACGTCTTTATCTTGGAGGCTAAGAGTGCCTGCACACATTTAGATTTGTGTGCAGAAATTCTGCAAAAAATGTGCACAAAAACGCACATAGATCCACACTATTTATCGTGGTTTTGGCTAGTTTTTTTAATGCGGTTTTTATGTGGTTTATGGTGCGGATTTGATGCGGTTTTGTCGCTGATCTCACCCTCCATTGAAAAGGGCTGTTGCCCCTTTTAAACTCTTTTGTCATGAAGGCTAAGGCCCCTTTCACACGGGCGAGTTTTCCGCGCGGGTGCAATGCGTGAGGAGGACGCATTGCACCCGCACTGAATCCTGACCCATTCATTTCTATGGGGCTGTGCACATGAGCGGTGATTTTCACGCATCACTTCTGCGTTGCGTGAAAATCGCAGCATGTTCTATATTCTGCGTTTTTCACGCAACGCAGGCCCCATAGAAGTGAATGGGGATGCGGGAAAATCGCAAGCATCCGCAACCAAGTGCGGATGCGTTGCGATTTTCCCGCATTGTTGCTTAGCAACGGGACC
Organism: Bufotes viridis; assembly: GCA_033119425.1. Taxonomy (NCBI): domain Eukaryota; kingdom Metazoa; phylum Chordata; class Amphibia; order Anura; family Bufonidae; genus Bufotes; species Bufotes viridis. The sequence goes on along the minus strand of CM065589.1, from coordinate 562,714,300 downwards.
CAATCTCTATTATTTCCCCTTATAACATGGTTATAAGGGAAATAATAGCATTCTTAATAAAGAATGCATTGTTAAATGATGAGGAAGGGTTAAAAATAATAAAGTTAACTTACCTTAGCCACTTGATCGCGTAGTCGCGATCTGTCCTCTCTTTCCCTGCAGCATCGATGATCTAAAGGACCTGTGATGACGTCACATCACATGGCCCAATCACCTGCTCCATCACTATGGTGATGGAGCATGTGATTGGTCCATGTGACCATGTGACATCATCCAAGGTCACTAATCACTATCCTCAGGCTGTGGATAGTGCTTAGGACCTTGGATGATGTCACGTGGTCACATGGACCAATCACATGCTCCATCACCATAGTGATGGAGCAGGTGATTGGACCATGTGATGCTGTGACATCATTACAGGTCCTTTACATCTTTCAAGCTAACGGAGAGGAGGCCGGGCTTCGCGATCAAATGGACCAGGTAAGTTATGAGGTAAGTTATGATTAGTTTATTATTTTTAACCCATTCTGCACCGGGTTCAACATTAGGGAGATGGCCAAGGGTATTATTTTACATTATAACTATGTTATAATGTGAAATAATACCAGCGGGACAATTTCTGACCCAAACATGCACTTCTGTGAAGAAGTGCAGGTTCGGGTCTGGGTACCAAAAGTGCCGATTTTTCTCCCGCGCGTGCAAAATGCATGACAGCGCTTTGCACTCGCAGGGAAAAATCGCGGCAATTCCCGCAACGCACCCGCACTGTTTGACGGAGTGCACCCGCAACGCCCGTCTGAAAGAGGCCTAAGGGTGCTTGCACACAGTTTATGCGCAGAAAATCTACAAGAAATCTGCATCAAAACTGCACAAAAAATTACCATCAATTTGCACTATTACCTGCGGCTTTGGCATGTTTTTTGTGCAGTTTTTATGTGGTTTGTGGTGCGGATTTGATGCGGTTTTGCCACAGATCTCACTCTTCCATTGAAAAGGGAGGAAATCCTTAAAAAAAAAACAGAACAATTGACGTTAGGGATGAGTGAATCGACTTCGGATCCAAAGTCGATTCGCTCATCCCTAATTGACATGTTGCAATTTCAAAATTCACTCAACAGGTCAATTTCCGCACCTAAGAAAAAAAGCTAAGTGTACATGAGATTTGTCTGGTATCACACACTTTGCTGGTACTGTATTATGCTGCAGTTTCTCCACACAAAATTCACGCAGAAAAAACACTGTGTGCAGGCACCCTAATAAATCATTATTTTTATTATTTAGTTGAAAGCCCCATTAATTTCACGGTGTTGTACATCATGAGGGGTTGCACATATGTAATATAAAAAATACAATAAACAAGAAACTATTAACAGATTGGTATAGAGCTAACAAATCATAAAAATTAAAGGGACACATTTTTTAAAAAATGTTATTCAATAAAGTAGCAAATTCTATATATAATAAATACAGTAAAAAAAAATTTGTGGGTAAAGATCCTAAAACAGCAAACAATTTTTCCATTTTTATTGAGGTGAATTGAACAAACAAAACAGTGACGGCATAATCTTTTACTTCTGCATTCCTCACAAGAATAATTAAATTCTAACTCGTGTTGAACATTACCTCGATACACAAAAGAAAAAAACAGCTCAAAGCAAAATAAATGTTATGCAAAAGACAGACTGTATCGAACCAGGCTTCCTCATTACAGCCACACCAGGTTCACCCTGGCACGGATTTCTTTGCTGAACTGCATCACTGAATTTATAATGCCAGCTTTGTTTCTGTTGCGTTGCTGGTTTTCCATTTAGTTTTATGTCTGACTTTCTCAAGTTTCAAACACTATTATATTGCTCACTGGACAGAAAACCTCTTTTATGAAATTGTTCCTTCTGAGCCGTAACTGATAAACTAAAGCAGGGCTGGGGTCTTTAAAGTCTAATACCTCTGTGTCTGTAGTTTGTGTTTTTTTTTTTAGTACATTGTATATATAAATCTGTAACAGAAGGCCGGTTTCACGTCACTGTTTAGTTTTCCGTTCTTCTGGTCCGTCAGAAGAATAGAAAGATAAACAAAAAAACGGATCCTGTATTTTAGGCATCCGATATACTCAGTTATGTACATTTGGCATCTGTTTTAGCCATTTCTATCTGAGATCCTTTATTTCAGACAGAAAAAAAATCTTCTTGTAGGACTTTTTTCCATCTAAAATAATAGATCTCAGACGGAAATGGTTAAAGTGGATTCAGCATAACAGATGCTTGAAATATAGGGATAAGCAGACCGCTGGATATTCGGGTTCGACTGGTTTGACCCAACTGAATTTCGAACTTGACCCTGAACACCAAACGCCATTGAAGTCAATGGGGACCCGAACTTTGGGGCACTAAAATGGCTGTGAAAAAAGTCATAGAAAGGGCTAGATGGCTGCAAAGGGATCCAAAATACCCCCAAAATGGGGGTAAGAGCAAACAAATGTGGACAGGGAAATTACTTAAAATAACATAAAATACATAAAATTTAAAAATAATAATCTTGAACCAGGAGGCGGAGGTCCAAGTGGAGTAGGAAGTTGAAGAGGCTGTGGACGTGGCGGTGTAGGTGGAAGAGGTGGAGGAGGTAAAGGAGGAAACCAACATTGTTTCTGTTGTGTTTTTTAAATGTGTATGTTAATTCGGTGTGTGACCTTTAGCCATTTTGTGTGGTATGGCAGGTATATTTCTCTACTATAAGACATAATAATCTTGAGCCAGGAGGTGGAGGTCGGAGTGGAGGAGAAGGCAGACGTGACGGTTTAGGCGGAGGAGCTGGACTTGGCGGTGCAGGCGGAAGAGGCGGAGGAGGTCACCAACCTGTAACAGATGAGGACCACAAGCTCACAAAATACACTTTTATGAATGTACTAGGAGGTCACACACCACCAGTTTCTGATAAGCTACAGAGATACCTCTATTAGTCGTCAGTTTGCAGCTTGCTGCTTTCTCTAATTGCAAACTTATCTTCCCTGGTGAGGCTAGGGAATCAGGGCAAGTGCAATAGAGGAACCAATGAAGTTCTGAGGTTACCGTTGCCACAAAAACAAATGTAAGCTTACATGCGTGTACAAAGTCACTAAACTGCGACAAAGAACAAAAGCATTAGGCAAAGTCAATAAGACTGAGGGGGTATTTATCAAAACTGAAAAACTGGTGCAAAGGAAAACTGGCTTAGTTGCCCAACCAATCAGATTGATCCTTTCATTTAACAAAGGAGCTTTGAAAAATGTATGGTGGGATCTGATTGGCTGCTATGGGCAACTAAGCCAGTTCTAGTTTACACCAGTTTTGATAAATCTCCCCCTGAAGGCCTTGAACACAATGGGGCACATTTATTAATGGACTTGCGACACTTTTAGACGTGTCACATTTGCAATGTGCCGCCCCCCAGGGCCCTATCGCCAGGTTTATAGGAATGCCGAGTGGTGTGGTGCGGCCTATATGTGTCATGGTGCTCCTACCTGGATACTGCAGGACCCCAGGCTTAGGCTCCGAAGCAAAAAAAGAGGGAATAGTTGAGTTAAGGGATGAAGAATAGCTTGAGTCCAGACCTTGGTAAACTTTAACAGCAGCTTTACTTGGATAAACTTGATTCCAGACAATATTCTGGCTTTTCTTACATTCTTATATTCAGGCTTTCTCTTGGTTCCAGCAGGCTTTGGCATAAACTAGCAGGCATACTTGATAACTGTGGTTTCTCTCTTTCTCTGCTGGGCTGACAGGCTTGCTTAATAACTCTGCTTTCTTTCTCACTTCTGTGCTAAACTCTGTTTGGGTCTGGTTACTGGACTTTAGGTTGGTTCTGGTTTCCTTGGATTGGGGTGCCTTGGGCTCATGTTCCCCTTCTGACACTCAGTAAAGTAAATTAGTATGGAGTCCTGGTGCTCTACAAGCTACTTCCCTTTTGTGGCTCCTGCTCCAGCCAGAGAATAATTTCCCCTTGCTGTTATATCTTGTGGCAACCAAAGAACACTTTTCTCTGGTTGCTATATCTTCCATACATTTGATTCCATGGCAAGCATAGTTTAGCCTGCACTGGCTGTTATAGGCACGTCTGACTGCAACCGTGCCCAGACTTAGACTTCACTGTCTAGACCAGACTAGAACTAACTAGCACTGCTGGCCCTCCCTTCTTGTAGGAAGCAGGACTGGCTCCCTTCTGCCCAAAAGGGGGGAGAATGGAATGGTGAGTTCCATTCTATCTAAGGGCTCTTTCACACTTGTGTATTTCTTTTCCGGCATAGAGTTCCGTTGTCGGGGCTCTATGCCGGAAAAATCCTGATCAGGATTATCCCAATGCATTCTGAATGGAGAGAAATCCGTTCAGGATGCATCAGGATGTCTTCAGTTCAGGACCGGAACGTTTTTTGGCCAGAGAAAATACCGCAGCATGCTGCGCTTTTTGCTCCGGCCAAAAATCCTGAACACTTGCCGCAAGATCGGATCCGGAATTAATGCCCATTAAAAAGCATTAATCCGGATCCGGCCTTAAGCTAAACGTCATTTCGGCGCATCGCTTTTTCTGAATGGTTACGATGGCAGCCAGGACGCTAAAGTCCTGGTTGCCATGGTAAAGTGTAGTGGGGAGCGGGGGAGCAGTATACTTACCGCCCGTGCGGCTCCCGGGGCGCTCCAGAGTGACGTCAGGACACCCCACGTGCATGGATCACGTGATCCATGCGCATGGGGCGCTCTGACGTCATTCTGGAGCGCCCCGGGAGCCACGCGGGCGATAAGTATACTGCTCCCCCGCTCCCCACTACTACTATGGCAACCAGAACTTTAATAGCGTCCTGGCTGCCATAGTAAGACTGAAAGCATTTTGAAGACTGATCAGTCTTCAAATGCTTTCAGTTCACTTGCATTGTTACGGATCCGGCGGGCACTTCCGGCGACGGAAGTGCACTTCAGATCCTAACAACGCAAGTGTGAAAGAGGCCTAAGTATCTGTCTCTCTGTCTCTTTCTGCCATATATGCTGCCACCTGCTGGTAAACTAGGCATATTACATGAACAAAACAGTTACATGAGAGTAAGATCAATGTGAAGGACCTGGAAATAAATACACAGAATGACATTGGTCTTAGCAATAAAAGACAGTAGAATGGTAAAAGAATAGTAACACTACTCCAGGGTCCAGCCGTGCAACACAATTTTTGTGCACAGCCAGTTTTGCACCTTGTACGCCAGTTGGGTGTGATTGGGGTGTGGCGGGGGCATGTTGTGGGGGCAGTATCTAGCGGCAGCACAGAGGGGGAAACTAAGACTAGTGTAAAAAGTTGGTCTTAGTAAATGTGCCTCATTGGCTCGGAGTGAAAAAATGGGCTTTAGAGTGAAATAAACTGGTGTATTGGCAATGCCTGTCTTTAATTTGTGTTTCATTTATTGTCCCTTAATAAATAAGATTTTTCTTTTTTGGTTTATAGAGGACCTTTCACCAAAAAATGCAATGCAATCTGACAGAACCATGTTGTAGAGCAATAGAAGCCGAGCAGATTGATATATATTTTTTGTAATTTATACATTTACATCTCTGCTTTTTTCTACTTTCTGTAAGCAGCATCGGTACAGGAAAGAGGTGTTATCAGTGACTGACAGCATTGTGTATATACGTGTACATAAGAGATAGCTGTCCGTCACAACTCCTCCTCCCTGTACCGATAGCACTTCACAGGGCTACAGATGTAAATCTAAAAATTACAAGTTTTACTGACTTTTCCCAAAAAAGATATATAAATCTGCTCATCTCATCCTGCTTTATAGCATGGTGCTTTTAGATTGCATTGCATTTTTTGGTAACAGGTTCCCTTTGAGTCTACCTTTGAGTGGTTATTTTTTTGCAAGACAGGTTCAAATTCACTAAGACTTGTCTCATTAGTTTGCGCATGAAAAAAAAATTGTGTCCGGAAAAATACCTCAACGCTGTCTCTTTCAATGTAAAAAATTACAAAGTTCCTTCTCAAAAATATGGTAAAAATAAGCCTGGTCAGGTGCAAAAAAAAAAAAGCCCTCTACACAAATAGGTCAGAAAAAAGTTACATCTGTTTGAAAACTTCTGCATTTGTCAAAAACATATCAAAACTTAAAATAGGCAGAATGGGTCAGATTAATCAAAACTGTTGCAAAGGAAACCTGGCTTAGTTGCCCATAGCAGCCAATCAGATTCCATCTTTCATGCCGTGGTATTGCAGCCCACAGCAGCTCAGTCCAGTTCCAGTAAACTGGAACTGAGGTGCAATAGTGGGAACAGCCACTACCAAAAGTAAGGCGCCGTGCCTGGGAAACAATGAAAGGGATGCAGCCCTCAGTGGACCGCTCTGGAGCCTTTAGTAAGCTGGTTGGGGGTAGTGCCTTGAGGCTTGAGTTGAACCCCCACCTATCTGATATTCTAAGGATCAATATCAGGGCCGGCGCGTCCTATAGGCTGACTAGGCAGCCACGTAGAGCGCCCCTTGGGAAGGGGCGCTGCTAGGAGCGCCGGCCCCCTTCATGCTGCAGCCGCCCGAGCGCTCTATAGAGAGCCTCAGGCGGCTGCAGCACTGCCGGGGCTGACGCGTCCATGAGGGCGCACCACCCGGACGCAGCATGAAGAGAGAGACTGACAGGAGGGAAGCGCTCAGCGCTCCCTCCTGTCACTCCCTCATTGTAGCGTGGCCGAGCCCTGTATGGTCCGCGGGTACAGGGAGCATCTGTCTCCTGTACCCGGCCGGACTGACATGAAGTGCGCACACAGTGTGCGCTTCCTTTCAGTCCGCCCGGGTACAGGAAACTAAAGCTCCTGTACCCGTGGAGCATACAGCGCTCGGCCACGCTACACTAGGGGTAGGGGGGGATTGAGAAAGAGGATGACAAGAGGGGGAGGGGGGAGGGGGGGGAGAGAATTACATGGGGGGGGGAGAGGAATTACATGGGGGGGGAGAATGACAAGAAAAGTAGAGAGAATTACATGGGGGGGGGGAAGAGAATGACATGGGGGGGGAGAGAATGACATGGGGGGGGGGGAGAAAACTGGCGTTAGTTAAAGGGGTTCTGCAGTTTATTTAAACTGATCGGTGGGGTCCGACACTGGCAGTAGCGCCTCGGCCTTCTCGCTGTTTACCGCAGGCGCAGTGACGTCACAACTAGTATCACTGGCCTTGGCGGGGTTAAGCTCTGTTCACTTGAATCAAGCTTAGCCCCGCCCAGGCGAATGATACTAATCGTGACGTCACTGCGAGAAGGCGGAGGCGCTACTGCCAGCGCCGCTGCCTTCTCAAACATCTAATTGGCGGGGGTCCCGGGTATCGGACCCCTGTCAATCAGTTTAAATAAACTGCAGAACCCCTTTAATTTGGCAGATCATATGGGTGGGGCATTGTGCTGTCACATGGGGTGGGGGGGGGGGTGGCAAACTTTTCTTATGCCTAGGGCGGCAAAAATCCTTGCACCGGCCCTGATCAATCTTGTAGTTCCAGAAAACCCTCCTGAAGAGTATCACACAATATTGTAGAGTGTCTTCCAGATCAGAGTAACCCTTCTCAATAGAGACTCTAGCTCCAAAGCAGTCTTCAAGTTTCTGTGTCTTGCAAATCTTGCAGTGCAATTTCTCTTTTCAAATTATTACAAAAAAGTTAATTTTGGTGATGGTTGGTTTGAAAATGTTTAATATGAGTCACCCACTTGTGGTGTATAAGTGTGAAGCAAATGCAAACCACAAAGGAAAGCACTAAACATAAAATAATATACTTCCAGTTTTAATATCGTACAATTCCAGTGAACAATATTTTTAACTTTTTATACTGACTGAAGTTAGCAGAAGTTTTCCATTCCACTGAAGTTAATAAATTAATCTATTTTCTCAAGTTTTTTTTCAACATTTTAACATTTGTGTAGTATCAGCTTTTTCTTCTTTCTTCTTTTGCTTACAACTTTTGGATCGTACAGGTGCATCTCAATAAATTAGAATATCATCAAAAAGTCAATTTATGTCAATAATTCAATTCAAAAAGTGAAACATGATATATCATATAGCATTAATACATACAACGTGATCTATTTCAAGCATTTTTTTTACTTTTAATGTTGATTATGGCTTTCTTCTAATAAGAGCCCAAAAGTCAGTATCTTAGAAAATAAGAATATTGTGAAAAAGCTCAGTATTGTAGAATTATGATGTCCCACTCTAATCAGCTAATCAACACAAAACATCTGCAAAGGTTTCCAAAGCCTTTAACCCCTTAAGGACCCATGACGTATGGGTACGTCATGGGTCCGGTCCCTAACCATGGCGCCCGCTCCTGCCCGCTGCGGGCGCGATCGCTGCGGGGGTCCGGCTGTTTCCTGTAGCTGACCCCTGAGGCTAATGATCGCGGTCGGCAGCGATGCCGATCGCAATAATTTAACGCCACAGATGCCGTGGTCAAATCTGACCACGGCATCTGCGCGCGCTAAAACCGGAAGTAAAACTTTCGGCAGCTCTCCGGCTCCCCCTAGTGGTGATCGGGGGAATCGCAGCGCTGGATGTAATAACCTCGAACTCAAAGAATTATTCGAGGTTACTACTTACTATTTCCTATGCAGCCCTTGTTAGCAATACGGCTTCATAGGAAATAGTAAAATCCTCATAAACTCCAATACAAGTGTATTGGAGTTTATGTTAGAAGCAATCAGATGACTGATTTATATAGGTCCCTATGGGACTTATATAAAAGTGTAAAATAAAAATAAAAAAATAAATAAAATACACATCATGGGTGTCGCAATGTGCGAAAACGTCCGTAGTATAAAAATATAAAAATATATTTCCCATACGGTAAACTGAAAAACAGAAAAAAGCGCCCAAATGGCCGATTTGCCGTTTTTGGACGCTTCATTTCCTCAAAAAAAATTAAATAAAATGTGATCAAAAAGTCCTACACACCCCATAATGGTATCAACTAAAAGTTCAGATCGCCCCGCAAAAAATAAGCCCCCATACAATGCCATACACTTAATTAAAAAAAAGTTATGGGGGTCAAAATATGGCGACAAAAAAATAAAAAATTTCCCACTTTTGAATTTTTTTTCACTATCAAATGCAAGAAAAACTATACATATTGGGTATCGCCGAATTTGTACTGACCTGTAGAATAAAACTAAATGGTCAGTTTTATCGCACATCGAACGTCATAATTTAAAAACCCGTAAAATTGTGATGGAATTCCCACTACATCGTATGCAATATTAAATGGTGGCGTTGGAAAGTACAACTTGTCCTGCAAAAAAAAAGCCCTCATATGGCCATGTGAACGTAAAAATAAAAAAGTTATGGCTCTCGGAAGGCAGGGAGCGCAAAACAAAAATGCAAAACTGAAAAAACCCTGAGTCCTTAAGGGGTTAAAGAGGCTCTGTCACCAGGATCAACCCTATTAAACCAGACATACTATCAGTTAGGGCTCATCATGCTGATTAAAACAATACCTTTCTTTTGTCTGTACGATAAGCGGCTGCAGAGAAATATGCATTTTTATTCATATGCAAATGAGCAATTGGAGCACTAGGAGGTGGGGCTGAATCGTCTGAGCACTGCTCTGTAACTAGGGCCGGCTCCAGGTTCATGTGGGCCCTTGGGCGATAAATCTCAGTGGGTCCTCTTGTGGCATTTGTTAAATATCACCACGGCATCTGAGAGTGTTAAAAAATGGAAGCGCAGGCTTCCTGTTCAGACGCGCCTTTCCCCAGCGGAGATGGGGAAAAGTATCCTGTTCTAAAAATGGGCTTCCAGGCTCATTATTAGTATATCCAAGTTCAGGCCACTAGGTGGCAGCACTAAACTGTCATATAGTGATTTCTATACAGAATAATGGAGCAATTTCCATTATTCTGTACAGGTTGCAATCTGATGAAAGTAATTGAAAAAAAAAGTTAAAAAAAAAGGTTTTGAAGATTTAAAAAAGACTAAGGCTATTTTTACACTAGCGTTTTTACTGGATCCGGAAGCATTCGCCAAAAACGCTTTCATTATGATAATACAACCGCCTGCATCCGTTATAAACGGATCCGCTTGTATTATCTTTAACATACCCAAGACAGGTATATATTATTGCTTTATTCATAAGCACAATATATGATCATACAGACACCAGTAATGTGTATTAGCTTTTAAGTTTAGAAAAAACATGCATCTCTATGCATGGACCATGTGATGGTGATGGACCATGTGATGTGACGTCATCACAGGTCCTGTAGATCTTAGCTGATGCAGGGAAAGAGAGGAGAGATCGCGACTACGCGATCAAGTGGCTAAGGTAAGTTAACTTTTATTATTTTTAACCCCTTCCACTTCATTTTACTTTGCATTCTTTATTAAGAATGCTATTATTTCCCCTTATAACCATGTTATAAGGGAAAATAATCTATTCTCCAGAAGACCCGAAACCGGACTTCAGTGATGAAGTCCGGCTTCGGGTTGGGTACCAAACATGGCGTTTTTACTCACGCGCGTGCAAAACGCGTTACAAACGTTTGCACCCGCGTGGGAAAAACGCGCATATTCCCGCAACGCACCCGCCTCTTATCCGGGCGTCAAACATGACGCCCGTGTGAAAGAGGCCTTATTCAAAACCATATTAAAAGGCTATACTATAATAAATAATATATAATCATATAATAATAAGGCCTTACTATATTGAGCATAGTGATTTTTTTTTGTAAAACCTATTACCAATTTATTAACATACACAATATATGATTTTAAAGAAAACTGTAATAATTATTATTCTCAATATAATAAGGACATAGATTTTTCTTATGGGATAAAGGTGGAAGAAAAAAAATATTTAAAGAAATAAATTTTGATGTCTCTCACAAGAGTCAGGCCTGGGATCTCTACATGCAAAACCAATCACTTAACCACAAAGCTATATCATTACCACATAGAGATATATGTTGTTTCTATACTTATAAGCTGACACACATTACTGGTGTCTGTATGATCATGTATTGTGTGGGAATAAAGCAGTAATATATAGATTCGCTTTCTGAGCAGATCAGTGTGGCGAAGCTATAGTGTATGGAATATATGATATCGCTAGCACACAGCTCTTGTACCAGGCTCTGCGCTCAGCCTGATGTCTAACCCTGTCAATCAAGGGGAGGGGTGAGTGTGCAGAGCACAGGGGGTGTTACATTCAGTACTCAGATGATTCAGCCACACCTCTGAGTGCTCAAAATGCTCATTTGCATATGAATAAAAAGCTGATTTCTCTGAAGCTGTTTATCAAACAGACAATAGAAAGGTATAGTTTCAATCAGCATAATGAGCCCTACCAGGCAGTATGTCTGATTTAATAGGGTTGATTCTGGTGACAAAGCCTCTTTAAAGGGTCCCTCATTCTGGTTCAGTAGGCTACACAATCATGGGGAAGACTGCTGACTTGACAGTTGTCCAGAAGACAGTCAATGACACCCTCTACAAGGAGGGAAAGCTACAAAGGGTCATTACTGAAGAAGCTGGCTGGAAAAAGTGTGTTAGAAAAAAGTGCACAAGCAACAGAGATAACCGCAGCCTTCAAAAGATTGTCAAGAAAAGGCCATCCAAGAATCAAGGAGAGATTCACAAGGAGTGGACTGTTGCTGGAGTCAGTGCTTCAAGTGGCACCACACACAGATGCATCCAGGACATGGGCTACAACTGTCGCATTCCTGGTGTCAAGTCACTCATGGCCCAGAGACGTCAGGAGCGGCTTACCAGGACTAAGGAAAAAGGACTAGACTGTGGCTCAATGGTCCAAAGTCCTGTTTTCCGATAAAGTAAATTTTGCATTTCATTTGGAAATCAAGGTCCCAGAGTCTGGAGGAAGAGAGGAGAGGCTGCTATCAAAGCAACCTTGTTTTCCACAACATCTTAGCAGTGCCACAGGCTGAACGCTTCTGTGCCACGCCGTATTGATGCAGTAATTCATGCAAAAGGAGCCTCAACCAAATATTGAGCGCATATACTGTACATACTGTTCAGTAATTAATCTATATCCGGTAATATATGAGTTTCATTTTTTAATTGAATTGCTGAAATAAATTAACTTTTCGATCTTATTCTAATTTTATTGAGATGCACCTGTACATTCCCATTTGTCCACCCTATTCTATATACACCAAGGCCCTCCGTATACTGCATGTAAGAATGCTTTGCAAAAAATGTATCCGACAATTTAAAGTGAATAAACTACAGTTACAAAAAAATGCCAGATACTCATGTCTTTGACACAATTTGACCTTTTTCTTAATATCAATAAAGTGGCGCTTGATCTAAACTGTTATTTCAGTGATAGATGTTTGCAGGCAGAAATAGTCCAGCTGCAGGAAAGGCTTTTGGAGTTTATGCTACTAAAGGTGGATTCTACAGATTATTATATTCAAGGGTTCACTTACTTTACCCCCTGTTGCTGTGGATGTTTACTCAATGTGTTCAATAAAAGACATGAACGGTCACATTTTATTATTAATTAATGCAAAAATCCAGGTGATACCAAAAGTGTCACTTGCTTTTTCGTATAAGTATACCTTATGACTCTTTTCTTCTAACCAGTTTTTATCTTCTATGCATAAATTTACATTTGCAGACATCTTCACTGGATCAATGCAACAGCAGCTCCAGATGTTCAATTTATAGAAAAAACCTGGACATAAAACAGCTCAATGACATCTATAGGGGAGAGTTATGGCCACATTTTGTGTAGTAGTCAATGTGCATGGAGTTGGAGGAGCACCTGAGCTGTCCTCATCACCTATAGTCAGTGAAGGATCCTGTGTTATCTGCCTTGTGACCTTCTCTAGTAATACTGTCTTCTGAATATAATAAGATGTTTACTGCCCCCAGTGCACACAGCACAACCCGAAAGGTCATCAAAAATGTTTAATATAAGAAGGAGATGTAAGCAATAGCTTATATTCTGATCATAAATATTTACCTTAACACCTGGCTGGAACCACATTCGACACCATGCCATATATTTATGGTACAATGTGGTGCCGACCAAGGAGCTGAGCAGGCGCTATTTAGCAGCAGGTGTAGGCTGGAGCATGCGGCTGAGACCTTGCTGCAGCATAGCAAATGGAGATAACGCTGGCTGTTTAACCCCTTAGACGCCAGGGTCAGTAGACTCGGCATTTAGGTGATTGACAGAGGGAGTGGGCTTCCATTGTTCCTTGCTTGCCCCTGTTGTGTGATTGCAGGGGCGCCAATTGCTGCAATGGCAGCTGCAGGCCTACTAGTGGCCTCTGGGTCTGCCATACACAGAAACAAATTAGACGTTGCCTCTGACTAATAGGCTGTCAGTGTAATACTGACAGATATACTTCATTTCAATCTAGAAGTATTCATCAGAGGCTCAAATTAACTAGTTAGCTAAAATAAAGCAAAAAAGTGAAACCAAAGTGGAAAAAAGATATTTGAAAACCGGAATTAGACTTACCGGTAATTCAGTTTCCATGAAATCACCATGACGGCCACACAGGAGATTGACCCATGACCTCTGTGGGGGCAGGAACAGAGAAGAGGTTAAATTGCCCCTCCCACCACCACACCTCAGTGTTTCCAAGATAATCGGTGCCAGAAAAAGCTAACTAAAGAATAATCCTCCTTTAGCATTACTTCATACTAGGAGATCAAAATAGTAAACAAAAAAAGGGAGGGAATATATGGGCCGTCATGGTGATTTCATGGAAACTGAATTACCGGTAAGTCTAATTCCGGTTTTCCCATATCATCACCATGACGGCCACACAGGAGAGTTATAAAATCATAATGATGGGGGCGACTGCCTGAAGAACTTTCTGACCAAAGGAAACGTCAGAAGCTCTAGATAAGTCCAGGCGGTAGTGTTTCACAAAAGTATGGATATTGGACCAGGAGGCCGCTCTACAGATATCTTCGAGAAAAGCCCCTGCTCTTTCCGCATAGGTAGTGGAGACAGCTCTGGTGGAGTGTGCCCGAATGTTTAATGGAGGATCCCGATCTTTATTCTTGTAACATATTTTAATGGTATCTTTTATCCATCTTGCGATCGAAGATTTTGAGACCTTGGACCCTCTGTTCTTTCCGAAGAACTGGATGAGCAGGCTGTCTGATTTTCTGAATTCTCTAGTAGTCTCCAGATACCTAAGAACTATACGTTTCACATCCAGAGAATGGAATCTCACTTCTTCCTGAGTTGTCGGATTGCTGAAAAAGGATGGGAGGACAATCTCCTGGCCTCTATTCTTGTCTGAAGCTACTTTAGGTAAGAAACCTGGATCCAGCCTCAGAATGATCTTATCTTCAAAGATAGACAGATATGGTTCGCGAATAGATAGAGCCTGTATTTCTCCTAATCTCTTGGCCGATGTTATTGCTATAAGAAAAGCAGTCTTGAGAGAAAGTAATTTAATAGAACAGTCCTCTAATGGCTCGAAAGGTGGACCTGTAAGACCATCTAGGACAAGGTTTAGGTCCCATGTAGGTAAACGTGATCTTAAAGTTGGTCTAATCCTGTGGGCGGCTTTCACAAAACGCCTGATCCAGCGGTGATCTGCCAGGTTGGTGTCAAACTGTGCACTTAATGCAGAGATCTGAACTTTAAGAGTAGACGGGGATAAGCCTAGTTCAAGTCCATTCTGGAGAAAATCTAGAATTTTTTGGATGTTGGGTTCTCTCAGGTTCGGATCTTTCTCGCCTGACCAGGAGCAGAATCTTTTCCAGATTTTTAAATATATTGCTGACGTCACTTTCTTCCTAGAGCATCTAAGAGTGGATATCACCCTGTCTGATAAACCCTGGAATCTCAAGATGGAGATTTCAGGATCCAGGCTGTAAGCTTCAAGAAGTTTGGATGTGGATGTAGTAGAGGGCCCTGGAAAGAATGTCCTCCCTGAGAGGTAGTCTCATTGGTTCGTCTATTGCTAACCTCTGTAACGGAGCGAACCAACTCCTTTTGGGCCAAAAGGGGTAATTAGTATCACCGTGGTATTCCCCTGTAGGATCTTCTGGATGACCCTCGGGATCAGAGGCATTGGAGGAAAAGCGTATGCTAGTTCCCAATGCCATTCTAGAGATAGTGCGTCTATTCTCCAAGGACAATCTTCCGCGTTCAGGGAGCAGAATGTTTCTAGTTTTGAATTCTTTCTGGTTGCAAAGAGATCTATTGAGGGAGACCCCATCTCTGTATTATTAGATCGAAAATCTCGGGATTCAGAGTCCATTCCGTGTGATCCACCTTCTGCCTGCTTAGGAAGTCTGCTTCTATATTTAGGACCCCCTTCAGGTGCATCGCAGAGATTGATTTGAGATGGTTTTCTGCAAAGGAGAAAATATCCTCTGCAACTGTCTGAAGCTTCCTTGATCGGGTACCCCCTGATGCTTCAAGTAGGCAACCACTGTGGTGTTGTCTGAATAAATTTTTACGTGGCATTTTTCATTAGTTGCCTGGCTGAAGACAGAGCTTCCTTCACTGCGCATAGCTCCCTGAAGTTTGACGACTGAATGGATACTTGATGCTTCCAGGATCCCTGGAAGTATTCCCGGCCGACCTTTGCTCCCCAACCCGTCTTGCTGGCGTCTGTAATGACCGTTATTACCGGTTCCTTGATCCAAGGGACACCCCGGGAAAGATTCTGTTCCTTCGTCCACCAGGACAGGGAGGTCTTTACTGATGTCGGGATACGAAGCCTGTGTTCTAGAGATCCTGCTCTCTTGTTCCACCGGTACAACATCCAATTTTGCATTAAACGACAATGAGCCTGGGCCCACTCGACTGACTGAATGCAGGAGGTCAGCAGACCTAGTAAGCTCATCGTCTCTCTTACCGACGATTCCTGTCGTAACTGAAAGAGTCTCACCTTCTTCATGACGGACTGAATCTTGGTTCGGGGTAAGGAGGTCGTCTGTGAAAGAGAGTCCAGCGTTACTCCCAGGAACTCTACTGATGTGGATGGTATCAATCTTGACTTTGGTCTGTTTATTATCCATCCTAGATTCGACAGACGGAATAAAAATATTTCTAGATCTTGAAGCAGAAGATCCTTTGAATCTGCTATGATCAGGAAGTCGTCCAGGTACGGGATAATATTCAGACCCTCCTGTCTGAGAGGAGCTATCATCTCTGTTATTAATTTCGTGAAGAGCCTTGGAGCGGCAGAGATTCCGAACGGTAGTGCTCTGAATTGGAAATGAAGAATCCGATTGTGATGGTCCGGTATTGCGAATCTCAGGTACCTCTGGAAGTCCTGATGAATAGGGACGTGCAGGTATGCATCCTTTAGATCCACTGAGCTCATGAATGCCCCGTGCTTTATCAGGGGTATTATGGACCTCAAGGACTCCATCTTGAACTTCCTGTAGAGGATAAATTTGTTTAACTTTTTCAAATTTATGATCGTACGGAAGTCTCCTTCCTTCTTTCTCACTAGGAATAAGGTGGAATAGTAACCCTGTCCTTCCTGAGATCTGGGAACTGGTACCACTGCTCCTTTGTTCAATAATTCTCGGACTCCCTGAAGAATATTTTTGTTGGAAGAAATGGAAGACGTTCTTGTCAGAACAAATCTGGGAGGGGAAGGGAGGTAAATTCGATCCTGTACCCTGACCGAATGATTTCCAAGGCCCATGGATTTTTGTTATACGTTCCCATGAGCTCAGAAAATCCTCCAGTCTCCCCCTACAATGGCGTCACTGTTTATCTTCTGGTTTAGGTTGAGGTTTGAGGAGGAAACCCCTCCCTTTGCCTCCTTTAGTATAGGACCATCGACCTGACTTGCCCTTCCCTTTATACGTTTTATTCTGTCCTCCGTAGGAACGAAAGGGCTGGTATCTCCTATAGGGTCTTTCTTCAGGAAACCCTTTTTCCTATCGGCCGCCTTCTCGAGTATTTTATCCAGGACCGGACCGAATACATATTCCCCGTAAATGGAATCGAGATTAATTTCTGCTTGGACAACCTGTCTCCTGACCACGATTTCATCCATAAGGCGCGGCGGGCTGCGTTAGAAAGACCGGCTTCCTTAGCACAAAACCTTATAGACTCTGCTGAGGCGTCCGCCAGAAACCCTGTGGCTGACTTCAATAAGGGGATGGATTGTAGTATCTCTTCTCTAGGGTTTTATCCCTTAAATGATTCTCCAATTCCCCTAGCCACAAATGCATAGATCTGGCTACAGATGTAGCCGTTATATTGTTCTTGATATTAAACATGGAAGCCTCCCACGATCTTCGCAGGAGGGAGTCAGCCTTTCGCTCCATAGCATCTTTTAATTGAGCGGCGTCTTCAAAGGGTATAGCAGTCTTCCTGTTTACTTTAGCGACTTGCACATCAATTTTGGGGGTCCCCTCAAATAACTTAGATTGAGCCGGGTCGAATACTAATCGATTTTTAAATTCTTTAGAGATGCCCAGTCTCTTTTCAGGTTCAGCCCATTCCTCCAGAATCATTTCTTTTATATTTTCATTAATGGGGAACACTTTAGATTTTTTTATTCTAAGACCCCCAAACATCTCGTCTTGAATAGAGAGGGATCTAGGGGCCTCCTCTATCCCCATAGTAGCTCGGACTGCCTTTAGCAGAGCCCCCATCTCTTCAGACGAGAAGTAGAATTTTTTGCTGTTCTCACAAATCTCTCCCTCAGAAAAAGAGGACTCCTCCTCCCACTGAACAGACGTGGAAGCCCTGTCGTCTAACTCTTCTGAATCTGAAGAAGAGATAATTCTCTGCCGAGGGCGTTTATGGGGGGGTTGACCCACCGCTACAGGGGGCGCCACTCTGGCCGCTTTTAGCTCCTCCTGGACTACCGTTCTTTATGTTATCCATAAGGGAGTGCTGTTCCTGACGCAAGACATCTTTAATACATTCTTTACATAACTTCTTTTCATATCCCTCAGGCAATCTTTTTGCGCAGGAAATACATATAGGCGGTTTTTTTACTTTCTTTTGAGTCTCTTTGGCCTGAAAGGATATGAAATAGAAGTGTCAGGACCAGGTAGAAATTCAGAAAAACCAAGGGGAGCCCCAGTGGGCTACTTACAGAAGGCAGAGTAGGAGCTTCAGTCTCCATAGAAGTTTGTGCGTCAGGTCCAGACATCATGCAGCCAGAACACAGCCAAGCAAGGAGAAGGGGTAAACCATACCGTACTTCCAGACCTCAGATCAGTCGTCCCGTGGCTGTCCCGCTTTTATACAAACTTCTCTGCCCTCTGCACTTACTTCCTGGTCGCGTCACGTGACCCGGAAATGACGTCACTGACGTCGGCGCGAGCGCGCGCGCCGGCCTCTGCACAGCCCGACCCACAGGGGAGGGGGAGGAAGAGGACGCGGCCCGGGAGCAGGCTCCAGACTAGCCAGAGCGAGTCCTCCCGATACCCCACAGCCCAGCATAAGCACACGGCCGCCGGCGGACTGGGGGAGCTCAAGGAGCATCAGGTATGCCAGGAGACCGTCCACGGACCCTCCTGGCGACGAAATCTTAAAAATAATAAAGTTGCAGGGACACAAATCCCCTCTTCATCTCCCTGCCGGTCGCAGGGAGACTCTTCTCTGACCCCTGGCCACAGTGGGGACAGGAACACTGAGGTGTGGTGGTGGGAGGGGCAATTTAACCTCTTCTCTGTTCCTGCCCCCACAGAGGTCATGGGTCAATCTCCTGTGTGGCCGTCATGGTGATGATATGGGAAAAAAAGTTTTAAAAAATAACTAATTCCTGATAATAAAGTCCTTAACCCCTTAAGGACACAGGACGTACATGTACGTCCTGTGTCCGGTCTTTAAAGATGGCGCCCGCTCCTGCTTCATGCGGGCGCCTTAGCCGCGGGTGTCCGCATGGTTCCTGTAGCAGACACCCGCGGCTAATGTCCGCGACCGTCAGCGATGCGATCGCGGACATTTAACCCCTCAGATGCCGTGGTCAATCCTGACCACGGCATCTGAGTGCGCACAAACCGAAAGTTTTACTTTCGGTTTGCGCTCCGGCTCCCCCGTGTGCCGATCGGAGGAGCCGGAGCATGCCTGTAGTAGCCTGGGTCTCTATGAATGAAACCCAGGCTGCTCTGTAGTATTTCCTATGGAGCCTTGCCTGTAATAGGCTTCATAGGAAATATGCGATTTTTTCATATATTCCAATGCTATTGCATTGGAATGTATGAAAATCGCAATCAGATGATTGTAAGTTATAGTTCCCTATGGGAACTATATAAAGATGTAAAAAAAAAAATTAAAAGTTAAAAAATAAAAATAAAAATAAAAACATAAAAGTTCAAATCACCCCCTTTGCTAAAATAAAAATTAAAAACTAAAAATTTTAAAAAATACACATCATGGGTGTCGCAATGTGCAAAAACGCCCATAGTATAAAAATATAAAAAATATTCCCCATACGTCAAACAGCAAAACGGAAAAAGCGTCCAAATGGCTGATTCGCCATTTTTGGTCGCTTCATTTTCCACAAAAATTACATAAAAGGTGATCAAAAAGTCATACACACCCCAAAACGGTATCAATAAAAAGATAAGATTATGATGCATAAAATGAGCCCCCATACAGCTCTGTACATATAATTACAAAAAAGTTATAGGGGTCAAAACATGGTGACAAAAAAGTAAAACTGATTTTTTTCCCACTTTTGAATTTTTTTTTCACTATCAAAACGCAAGAAAACCTATACATATAGGGTATTGCCGGATTCGTACTGACCTGTAGAGTAAAATTAACCAGTCAGTTTTATCGCACATCGAACGTCGGAATTTAAAAAGCCGCAAAACTGTGGTGGAATAGCTTTTTTTTTGCAATTTCACCCTATTTGGAATTTTTTCCCCGCTTCCCACTACATCATATGCAATATTAAATGGTGGCATTGGAAAGTACAACTTGTCCCGCAAAAAACAAGCCCTCATATGGCTATGTGAACCGAAAAATAAAAAAGTTATGGCTCTGGGAAGGCAGGGAGGGCAAAACGAAAACTCAAAAAGTAAAAAACCTCCGGTCCTTAAGGGGTTAATTATTGGAAAAAATTGAAAAAATAAAATATACTACACATAGTTGATATTACCACATCTGTAACAACCCTATCTATAAAATGATTACTGTACTTGTCCCTAACAGTGAATGCAAACAATGACATAAAAAACAATGCCAGCATTGCTGTCTTTGGTCACCTCACCCCTCAAATAAATATGTACCCAAAATGGTATCAGTGAAAACTACAGCTTTTCAAACACAAAACAAGCCCCCACACAGCTACCTTGATGGGAAAGTAATAATGTTCTGGGCTTTAGAATATGACAACACACACACAAAAAAAAAGATTCTTAAGAAAGATTTTAGGATGCAAAAATTGTAAAATACAAAACATTGTGTGAGTTTGATGTCATAGGATCAACCTGCACAATAAAATGAACATGTCATTTTTATAGTACAGTAAACTCTATAAAAAAAAAAAAACATATGTACCCCAAAGTGGCCCAAATGAAAACTACAGCTCAACTCACAAAAAAAAAACAAGCTGAAAAATAGCTCCACAAAAAATGAAATTTTTATGGGTCCATAGAATAAGGTGACAAAAACATTTCTAAGAAAAAAGTTGATTTTATAGCGCAAAAGTAGTAGACCATTTAAAAAAAACTGTAATAAACTTACCTGTCTGGGCTTCAGGGGCACGATCCTTGGCTTCCACAGGGCTGCGATGGGAGAAACCCACTGCAGAGCCATGTCCCCTGGTGACACGGATGCGTCCTTAGCTAAAGGACGCAATGCTCTGCTTTCTCATCACAGCATGCGTGAGATGGGGGAGACAGGCAGGGGGCTGAATATTAGCCCATCTGCTCAATGACCTTTTAGGTTGGTGTCTGACCTATGAAAGAGTCAGGTCACCAGACCAATCAGGTTCTGGTCCAGGGACCTGGCTCTCCATTTAAATCGCCTATTGTCAAGTAACCATTGCGAGTGATAGTCTTTGGGCTAACTAGGGTTGTTCGTGGTTCCTGTTGTTGATTTCTTGATATCGCGTGCTCTGACCTTGGTTTGTTTCCTGAACTTGCTTTGTCTCACGTTTTGGTACTGAGTAGCCCATCTGTTTCTGACTCATTTCATATGACTCTGCTTTTGTGTTTGTCCGTGTGTTGTCTATCGTCCTGCACTTATATTAGTGCAGGAGGCCATCGTCCAGTTGTGGTTCTGCCATCAAGGGCTTATACTGCGAGTAGGTAGGGTAAGCAGGCTGGGTTCTAGTTAGAGACTCACTGTCCTCATCTGTCTACAGTCATTACAAAAACGATAGAATTTGGTCCTGCTAATTCTACTGACCTGTAGAATAAAGTTAAAATGTTATTTATACTACATTGTGAACCTGCTTAAAAATACCTGATGGAATTACTATTTTTGGCTACTGCATGCCTGATAAAAAATATTATAAAAATCAATAAAGGCACCTATTGGTACCACAAAATAGTACCAATAAAAACTACAGCTCATCTCACAAAAATGAGCCCTCACACAGTTCCATTGACAAAAGAATAAAAAGGTTATACCTCTTAGAAAATCATTTTACCAAAATCCTTGCTCCAAAAGCCAAATGGCACCCATGCCATGTATATACCCCAACAACAGTTCAACAGTTTGCAACTATGTATTGGGTACTGCCATACTAGGAAGAAACTGCATACGTTTCTGTGGTGCTTTTTCCTGTTAATCCTTGTGAAAATTAAAAAAAATTGAGCTAAAAATACTATATTGGAAAAATTTAATTTTTAATTTTCACATTTCAATTCTAATAAATTCCTTGAAACACATGTGGGATTAAAGTGCTCATTATAGTCTTGGATAAATTCCTTGAGGGAAATGTAAGGTTATTTATTAAGAAAGGCGTTTTAGACGCTGGTCTAACCCTCCACTCACTCTTGATGCGCCTATGTTATGGCGGTACCGTGCCAGGCTATACAGAACTTATGCGCTGGTCAGGCAACTTAAATAAATCTACACCAGCTACCTTGAAATCCACAAAGTGCTCCGTTATTTTTGAGGCTTGTGTATAGCTTGCATAAAACTGGTTCTATCAGGCAACGTATCCCTGGTGCTGGATGCTAGGGTATGCCAACAAGCCACTTTTCCTAGGTTTGGGCAGTGAACTGAACCTTTGCCTCAGGTGAAGGAAAGTCTTGCAGAGGCTCTGTGTTATGCAAACTCACAAACTGCCTTAGTGAAGCTTTCATCATTTGTTGTGGTCATCCAGAAAAATCCTTAGCTACCGCCACAGAGGAAATAAGTACATTGGTTCCCTTACAACCAAAAATTGCCTGCTCTAATTGATCCTGTAATAATATTAATGCAAATTGTAGAACACTTCTACAAGATTGACCACCCGTTTGATTATCTGTACCCCACAAACTAGGAACTGCAGTACATATTGTGAGAGACATTTTAAACCCCTTTGGCCAATTTGGGAAGCTGAGGGGGACCATATTCAGCCTTGGAAAGATTGTGTGTGTACAACTGAGCTTATTACGTCCAGTGACTTTGTTTATTAACGTCCAAAATCACCTAAGTAAAGTGCCTTGGACTTTTTACCCCCATATATTGCATGCTTATGATCTCCTCCACCATCAGCCTTTTCTGGCCCAGGCCTCATGCCTTGCAACCCATCACCACACACATCAAGCACCAAGAGCACCCCAGCCACCATCTTGTAGGAGTTCCCAATACCAGGGAGTGCCCCGGGGTAAAGAATGGTTGCATCCATCCAGTCCCTGCATGTGTGGCCCAGGGAGCGCTAGAGAGAGAAGGATTAGCCACCCTCATTGCCACCACCACTGCTCACAGCTTCTCCAGTTCCAGGCATTCACCATGCCACCCATGCTGGCCAGAGGGGCTGCAAAACGGTCACATTTATGACTCTAAAAACATCAAACCTGTCTCTGGACTGAAGATATACAGGCTGATCTATTGGGGAACTGCACGTTTGATAACACATTCCCTCGTCCTGCAAACAGGACAGTTGTCACTTTGATTTTCAGTAGGATAAGACAATCTGAAACTTTACATCCTGTGGGCAAATCACAGTCCTAAAATGTTGACAGCTTCTAATTGACTCTCTCGTGGCTGATTGAAGGTATATTAGTGAATTGAAGTTAAGCAATATTATATTAGGCATATTAGTGGTTAAATCTTTGTTCTCATTCTTTAAAATATATTATTGCATTGTGCCTGATGGGGCTATTGAGATCTATGTGTCTCCAGGGTAACAGACTACAAACAATCTCTACGTAGTCTGATCCTGCAATCATTCTATTCGCATTTGTTATCTACAGTGCATGGCACATTCCCATTAATGTTCACTTACAGCTTGATATAGTTTCGACACGGCACTGAGTTTCATCTTTTTCTTGTGATTTATTTTAGAATTCCTATAAGATAGGACGTCATTTATTTATAGATTGCAGTCTGGCAGCAGAAGCTGTCTGCTATTAACAGGAGCAGTAAACTTGTGAGTCAGCCATCTGTGTTTTTATTACACAATTGTAACTGATGAAAACATTGACTTTCGAAGGTAAAACTGCCATACGCTCTGAGATGAGAAGCGGTTTTGGATTTTACACGGTTCTGTTTTTTCCATGGCAGGTTTCATGGGCCGTGCAAGTAAGCAATTTGCAAGTTAGGAAAGTGAGTTATCACTGTAGATTTGTAAGCTCCAAATCTAAAGTAGCATGATCCTAGTGATACACTTCTCCAATTAGCACATAGACATTAGGTACAAATAATATAGAATGGTAAAACATGTAACGACAGTACTATATACAGTATACACATACATGTTATATGTGGAAGGGATTAAGAAGCTAGGCAATGCACTGATATATTTCTGTGCTGCTATTTACATATTAGCTTGCTAGCAGCGACAGCATTGGTATTCCACTGCTCCCTATACCTCACCTGTATATAGTTAGTTACATAGTTAAACAGTATGATGGAAAACAGACATAGGTCCATCAAGTTCAACCAAAAGGATGAAGGGACAGAGAGCGGAAAAACCAGAATTCTACATACAAAACTCCAAAGCCCCTGCAGAGCCATGGCAACAACATGCTGGCTGCCTGCGGTCACCACTAGAGGGAGTACAAGAGCTTACTGCATACTATCATATATAGAGTTCAACATCAAGGCAGTATGCAGTAAGCTTTCTTGTTGCGACTACAGGCTACCAGTATGCTGGTATTTTCTACAGTATACGTTTGGCTATGTAGAGAAAGAAATCCAAGGTACTGGAGATTATCAGTTAAAATTAAAGGGATATTTCTGGTTTTGCCAAATAAAACTTAATTTCATTACTGTACGGAGCGAGCGCTCTGTACAGTATTAGAATGTATTGGCTCTGATGACCTGAAGTTATTACTTTGCAAAGTCTTGCGAGACTTTGCATAATAACTTCAGAAATTGATTTATACTGTAAAAAACATTTCCCGAACTCGGGTTTGGTTCCAAGTGGTACCTTGGAACCGAACCAGAGTTCGGGAAATGTCTTTTTTTACAGTATAAATCAATTTTTGAAGTTATTATGCGAAGTCTCGCTCCGTACAGTATTGAAATAAAGTTTTATTCGAATCGACTTCGGATGTTTCATCCGAAGTCTATTCGCTCATCCCTACCTGTTACATTCCCTGCCATTCCAGCCCCATTAAGTCTTTGTTTACTTGGCTGCAGCAATGATGTGCCCTTTTATCCACATAGCCACTGCCCTAAGTGTTCTCTTGGTGTATACCACTGAGGCCAGTGACTGGCTGCAGCTGTCAAAAAAGTATACAGACATGCCATCACTGCAGCCAAGTATACCAAAGGCATCAAAGAACACCAGGGCAGAGGAGTCTGAAGATCTCAGAAAGCCCCTTTTATAGTTGCCAACAGTGCCGAATTTACAGGGATTGACCCTAATTTTCAGAGATAGTCCTGGAAATTGGGGCTGTCCCCAGCCGAAAATAGGTGAGAATTATGTAAGTCCCATTCATAAGTGGATGTTCCTGGGCAGGTCTGGGACACAGGGGTGGGACTTACATGTCCCAAACTACCAACTACAATGCAGGTTTATATGTCCTTCAAGTTCTATTGGGATTCTCCAGTGCCTTGGAGTTCTTCTTTGCAGAGCTATAAATGAAGGAGCTTGGGAGCTTACTGCATGCTTGTATTATTGAGTTGGATAACCTCTTTAATACTTATTCATCTTATGTAACATATTGTTGACGTTTCAACCACACATATCACGGCTTTAAAAGGCCCTGTATGGCTGGCTCTTCACCAATATCTGCCATGATGGGATGGATAAATGATAAAGGGAACTTGTCATTACATTTTTAGGGTAAAAACCAACACTATTAACCGAAAATCTAATGACAGGTTCCCTATACGTTTTATTGGATATCTGCAGTACTTTGGGCTTCCTCTGTGTTGGCAATTGGTTGGAAAGTCTATAGCTATGCAGAATTGGAGCTCTGTAATGGAAAAATGAAGCTCCATCCGCTTTACAGATATATTAAGAAATTAATTTGCCTTGAATGCTATTCAAGGGTGAAAACCACCAACCTAAGGTAAGATACTTATCTCACTCATGAATGCTGCACCCCTGGAGACAAGACTCCAACAAAATTAGTGGTTAGCCACTAACACCTCTGTGGTAGGAGAAGTTTGTAGACACTTTTGCCAACATAAAATGACAGCAGTCAAAAAAGAGTAGTTTATGTAAGTGCAAGCTGGTATTAATGGTGTTCCTCAACCAGTGGCGTAACTAGAAATGACTGGGCCCCACAGCAAATTTTTGAATGGGGCCCCCTCCCCCAGTAATTTTTTCACAACCCCTTCCTTTCAGCCCCCCCCCCCCCTTTTCTGTGGCTACTAAAGATGGCTCTCTCAGACCAGGCCCAGCAGCTGTTCCATCCGTTTTCTACACTGTCTATACTGCCACTGTATATCATTTCATTGTGTAATAATGTTGAGGGGCCCTGACAAAATCTTTTAGTACTTCTCCTCCTCTTGGATGGGCCCCAAAGCAGCCGCTTCCCCTGCATCCCCTATAGTTACGCCCCTGTCTTTAACATAACCACGGAGGTTCACCCATTCATCTATATGGACATCATGTAAGGCTACATTTCTATAAAAGAAGTAAAGGAAATCCCCGCTAAGCAATGATAAACGATCTCTTGGCTTTTGTTATAATAAGAGGTTGTTCAGAAGAATTGCATTATTTATTTTACTTTTTTTATATAATGCATTTTCTTAAAGGTGTTGGCTACTTTCTGGTTACTGTTGACCAATGTGTACGTAAGATGACTATAGGCTATGACTATGTGTACACTTACTTATATAGCCATTGTTGATATTCTGTTCCTATATCTTCTGTGCTGTCCTCGTAAAGGTCCTGTCCATAGGATGGTCATTGATGGAGGGTCATGTGACATGACACTTCACTCAGCCTTCTCCTTTCAAACACACTGCACCAGTACTAAACTTTAGATCCAGCAAAATAAATCCCTTTAAAATATACCTTTTAATAATCCTATTAAAAATCATGGACACCCGGTCCAAAATAGATCAAAAAACACCCACAACAAAAAGATAATGTAAGATGCTATTTTGTACTAAACTTTCAACAGTGCAAATGCAGATGACAGGTGCATGACCGTATTTTTGGTTTGCACCCAATATGCATTTTCTGTAGTGGCCGCAAAAAATGAGGACAGCACACCACGCGCTGTCCCTATCCGTATGTTTATTTCACCACCCCACAAAAAAGATAGAACATGTCCTGTTCTAATCTGTTTTTCGGACAAGAATAGGCATTGTTACAATGGGTTTGCAAAAAAAACAAAACAGATGCGACACAGACGTTACACAGAAGTCCTCCGTATTTTTTTATGGATGGCAAAATACATATGGTCGTGTGAATCCACCCTTATGGACAGGACATCTGTGTGGACAACACATAAGATTTGGCCAACAAGGGTGCATACCTCATGAAATATAGAAAACGTTGCACAATTTCAACAGAGGCTATATTAGTAAGTGCCACCTAGTCATCTTACAAACCCATTGGTCTACAGTAACCCGAAAGTGGCAAACCCCTTTAACCGCTTCAGCCCCCCTAGCTTAAACACCCTTAATGACCAGGCCACTTTTTACAATTCTGCACTACACTACTTTCACCGCTTATTGCTCCGTCATACAACTTACCACCCAAATGAATTTTACCTCCTTTTCTTCTCACTAATAGAGCTTTCATTTGGTGGTATTTCATTGTTGCTGACATTTTTACTTTTTTTGCCATTAATACAAATTTAACGACATTTTTGCAAAAAAATGACATTTTTCACTTTCTGTTCTAAAATTTAAAAAAAAAAACTACATTTCTATATAAATTTTTCTCTAAATTTATTGTTCTACATGTCTTTGATAAAAAAAAAAAGTCCAATAAGTGTATATTTATTGGTTTGGGTAAAAGTTATAACGTTTACAAACTATGGTGCAAAAAAGTGAATTTCGGCATTTTGAAGCAGCTCTGACTTTCTGAGCGCCTGTCATGTTTCTTCAGGTGCTAGAATGTCAGGATAGTATAAATACCCCCCAAATCACACCATTTTAGAAAGAAGACACCCCAAAGTATTCGCGGAGGGGCATGGTGAGTTCATGTATCATTTCATTTTTTTTCACAAGTTAGCGGAAAATGACACTTTCTGAGAAAAAAAAAAAAAAAGATTCAATTTCTGCTAACTTCTGGAAAAAAAAAAAAAAAAAATCTCAGACGGACTCACTATGCCCCTCAGTGAATACCTTGGGGTGTCTACTTTCCGAAATGGGGTCATTTGTGGGCTGCAAAAAAGTGTCACTTATATGGTATCGCCGTACTCAGGAGAAGTAGGGCAATGTGTTTTGGGGTGTATTTTTACATATACCCATGTTGGGTGAGAGAAATATCTCTGTAAATTGTCAACTTTGTATAAATTTTTTTAAAAGTTGTCGTTTACAGAGATATTTTTCACACAAAGTATGGGTATATATAAAAATACACCCCTAAACACATTCCCCTACTTCTCCTGAGTACTGGCGATACCACATGAGTGACACTTTTTGCAGCCTGAATGCGCAAAGGGCCCTAAAACCAATGAGTACCTTTAGGATTTCACAGGCCATTTTTACGCATTTGGATTCCAGACTTCTTCTCACGCTTTAGGGGCCCCTAAAATGCCAGGACAGTATAAATACCCCACATGTGACCCCATTTTGGAAAAAAGACACCCCAAGGTATTCCGTGAGGGGTATGGTGAGTTCATGTAAAATTTTATTTTTTGTCACAAGTTAGTGGAATATGAGACTTTGTAAAAAACAAAATAAAAAAAAAAAATATCAATTTCCGCTAACTTGTGCCAAAAAAAAAATTTTTACATGAACTCACCATACCCCTCACGGAATACGCTCAGATCCGGAATTACGGATCCGCGCTTCCGGGTCTGCACTTCCGTTCCGCAAAAATATAGAACATGTCCTATTCTTGTCCGCAATTGCGGACAAGAAAAAGCATTTTCTATATAGTTCTGGCAATGTGCGGATCTGCAAAATGCGGAAAGCACATTGCCAGTGTCCGTGTTTTGAGGATCTGCGGATCCGCGGATCCGACCCGCGGATCCGTGAATCCACGGATCCGCAAAACACATATGGACGTCTGAATGGAGCCTTACAAGGGGTGTGATCAATGACAGGGGGGTGATCAGGGGGTCTAGATGGGGTGATCAAGGGGTTAATAGGTGAGGGGGGGTGGGGGGGGGTTAGTGTAGTGTTTGGTGCAACTTTACATAGTTACCTGGTCCTCTGGTGGTCGATCCCAGCAAATGGGACCACCAGAGGACGAGGTAGCAGCTATATCAGACGCTGTTCACAAAACAGCGTCTGATACAGCTGTTTGATGCGATTTAATTCACATCTACAGCCTGCCAGCGATGGATCATCGCTGGCAGGCTGTAGCAGAACTCCCGAGATGCGCTTCACGAGCGCGTTCACAGGAAGTCTCGGCTCTCGCGAGATGACGCGCCGATGCGTCGTCTCAGAGCTACAGGACCGCCCGCAGGACGCATCCCTGCGTTAGGCGGTCCTGTAGCGGTTAATAAAAAAGATGGAAATTCCTTAACCATTAATCATCAGCAATCATTACAAGACATGACTGTAAAAAGGTTAATCAGCTGTAGATGTGCATTAGACATATTGTATTGCAGTCAGGTGTATTTTCTTTTCTTATCCCTCTGGTTTACATTTGTCTCTCCAGGCTAGCTAAATGGATGGCCCCCTCCTGATGTGATGTAACAGCTGAGTCAAATGTCTCCTCTTTATGTTCCTCCTCCCCTCTGACAGCATGAGGCTCACATACAAACTCATTTACTGCAGCTGCATCTCCCTCCTCCACTCAAGTTTTTCCTTTTTGTTTGTGGATTTATTTTTGAAGATTTGTTGAAAGCCTGTAAGCAGAGAAAAGGGAACTATAGGCTTCTGAAAATGGAGACGATCACACATTCCTCTAATAAAATGAATGATAAAGTTTTATATCTTCACATATACTACTGATTTATGCTAAACTATATAATGATATGATAAGACAAATCAATAGCAGGATTAGTATGACAAATCTTACTGTTGCTTACTTATTGTCTATAGGGAGTTAAATTATTTAACTTTTATTATTAGGACATAAAGATCATACTGTATCCCTTAGGCTTCCTGCACACAACCTTATGGTTTTGCGGTTCGTATTAAACGCATCCGTTTTTAATTTTTTTGTTTCAGTAGTGTTTCCGTTTCTGTTCCGTGTTCCCGTTCCATTTTTCCATTTGGTTTCCTTTTGTGATCCGTTTTTTGCGGATTGCAAACGGAAACTGAAACATACACTAATGTTTAAACAGTAAGTACATAAAAAAATTGGGCTGGGCATAACATTTTCAATAGATGGTTTTGCAAAAACGGAACAGATACGGAAGACATACGGATGTGTTCCATATGCATTTCATTTTTTTTGCGGACCCATTGACTTGTATGGAACCACAGAACGTGATTTACGGGCAATAATAGGACATGTTCTATCTTTGAACGGAACGGAAATGAATGGTTCCGTATACAGAACGAAAAAAATGTTCTAATGCATATGTGAGCTGACAAAAAATAAATGGGACAAGTTGGTTTCCTGCTGTAACAAGCCATAGTTATCTGGCAGCCGTTCATCCCACCCTGCCTGTATATAACTGGCCTATCATGCACGTTAATAAGGGAGTCAGCCATAATCATCGACAATCCAAAGATTTTTTTAACCAACAATTATTAAATGACTATGAGCAATTTACTTACTTTACATACTCCGTATTATCTGGTTTCAGTGAAGAATTCCATAAATTAGCCTTTAGTACAACCCATAGATAGAATAGGGATTGTGGGCAATGACTTCACACTGAAGAAGCTAATTTTGCCTCCCCTTGACTCCGCCTATTGACCACGCCCTTTGACCCGCCCCTTTTTTGTCAGCCCCCATTTTTATGTCCCCCACAGTGGCCCCCTTTGAAAATTATGTCCCCCACAGTGGCCCCCATTTTCATGTCCCCCCACAGACAGTGGCCCCCATTTTCATGTCCCCCACAGACAGTGGCCCCCATTTTCATGTCTCCCACAGACAGTGGCCCCCATTTTCATGTCTCCCACAGACAAGTGGCTGCCATTTTCATGTCCCCCAAAGACAGTGGCCCACCCCCCATTGTAAAAAATGCCCAGCCCACCCCACACTGTCTCCCCATTGTTAACATAGTGCCACATTGCAGGGTCACGGTGACTGACCCACCCACCCAGTTGTCCAGGCAGGCTGCTTGAGGCTTCTTCTCTCTGCTCTGGGCCAGCGGTAATATTCGGAAGCATACAGTGTGTGCGGGCGGTGGCGCTCACTCACTGTAGGTCACTCGCCTGCATCGCCTAGTGGGAGGAGGCCCGCCCGCATGTACCGGAGCAGAGCTGAGTGACTGGTGAGAGCCTGGTACAAGTACAGACGGTCAGACCCAGTCACCCAGTCTAGGTAGTAATTAAGACACAGCGCAGGTTGCAGGCAGCCTGAGGCAGGAGAAATCGGAGGGAGGGAGCCAGTGTGCAGGAGGAGGAGAGTCACAGAGGTGCGGGCTGGCGCTCCCAGAAAGAGGGCACTCTACGCGGTGGCGTATCTTGCTTATGGGTGGCACCGGCTCTGGATGACCACACATTTGATCAAAGCAGCCAAAGATGAATGCAAATGATCATTCGCAATTGCTGACGACTGACTTGTGCCAGGTTGGAAAATTTCAGCCATGATTAACCGAAACTACCATACATATTCCAAAAGCCCAGGAGTGGAGGATGGGAATGGTAGTGGTCCTGGAAACAACAGTTATTCACAGTGAAAATCCTGACACTGATGCTTCCTAAAATCGGGCAGTGACAGCAGGGCCCTTGGGGCACATCCTGATATTGGCGCTCCTGCCTGATGGTAGTTGAGGTGCCATTGGTGTTATGAGTGTTGTATGGGTGCAAGGCAGGAGATGTAGTTACTGTGGCCGGCAAATGGTGCTGGAGTCAGTAACCAGGGCAGTTGTAGAAAACAGTTGTCTCTCTATACTAAAGTTGAAAATGGGAGCAGTAGTCCATCCAGCGGTATCACAGTTACAAACAAGTTGCAGTACAAATCTTTCCAGATGATGATGTATGAATATAAGCAAGGATGGGAATTGTAGTACTCCATTCCTCTATCTTTCCAAAGTCTCTCTCTGCAGAATCTAAGGCTACCAATAAGGTTCTTCCAAACTTGTCT
Source organism: Bufotes viridis (assembly GCA_033119425.1). NCBI lineage: Eukaryota > Metazoa > Chordata > Amphibia > Anura > Bufonidae > Bufotes > Bufotes viridis. Next base: position 562,682,451 of record CM065589.1, on the reverse strand, counting down.
GTAATTCCCAGCTGAGGGGTACAGACACTGCTGTCCAGGACCATATAAAAGTGTGGAAGGGTGTATAAGCAATGTCCCTCTCACTGCAGTAAAGTCTTTATCAGTCTTAAACAGCCGATGTCTTACTGACTGACTCCAGTGCACAGCCATGCAGATTCTGGACCATCTAGTTTTTTCTTTCTCTCTCTGAAGTGCTGTAAACCAGAGATTAATTTCTTGAAGAAAATCTCCAAGGAGTAAGTACATGTCTCTCTTCATCAGCTAACATACTTCACACTACCACTGAACTTGGGGCAGACCTAAGTTCATTACCTAGATTCCTACAAGGGCAGAGGCAGGATTTTTAACCCATAATAAACTATACTAAGTTTCACAATACATTAGAATATTGCACAACAAGAAACAATTTGCAAGTACCTTATTCTGGGGTACTGCACATGTGTATGGCACAACAGATCAAATTCAGCTGATCATCTACAAGCTGTGCAAAGTCAGGTTTCTTTTAATCTAACTCATTGTGTTAGTTTAGTCTCTCCTGTTGCGGGGTAGATCATTCCTGCAAACAATTCTCCAGCTGAAAGACAGCTTGATCGGGACATCACTATACTTTGAGTAACTTCATGTTTATTGGTGTTGTCCTGGATTAGAAAAACGTGCCTGCTTTCTCTCAAAAACAGTAGCACACCGCTCCACAGGCTGTGCGTGGTAGTGCAACTCAATCCCATACACTTAAGTAAAGCTAAGGGTACTTTCACACTAGCGTTTTGGATTCCGTCTGTGAGATCCGTTTCAGGGCTCTCACAAACGGTCCAAAACGGATCAGTTCAGCCCCAATGCATTCTGAATGGATAAGGATCCGTTCAGAATGCATCAGTTAGGCTCCGTTCTGCCTCTATTCCGTTTTGGAGGCGGACACCAAAACGCAGCATGCAGCATTTTGGTGTCCGTCTGAAGAGACGGAGCCTAACGGATCCGTTTTTTTTTACAATGTAAGTCAATGGGGACGGATCCGTTGTCAGTGACACAATATGGTGCATTTGAAAACGGATCCGTTCCCCATTGACTTTCAATGTAAGTCAAAACGGATCCGTTTTGGACTTTGTCATTTTTCTTTAAAGCTAATGCAAACGGATCCGTTCTGAACGGATACAAATGTTTGCATTAGAGGTGTGGATCCGTCTGTGCAAATAAACAGACGGATCCGCACCAACGCTAGTGTGAAAGTAACCTTAGCCACAAGATAAAACTCACATGGACAAGAGTTAAGCTTTTTCTGAAAAAAATAAAATAAGCTTCTAATCCTGGATGACCCCCTTTAACGCTCCATTGCCCAATGCATAATTTACATTGTTCTATAAAAATAAAAAGATTAATGCACAGTCACCATATAAGGATGACTCTTGTACCAACTCACAATGATGTAGAAAATATTCTGAAAAGTCAGACTGAGATTTTTTATTCCGTATCATCTTCAGTTTTTCTGCACAGGGTGAAAAAAGCTACCCACTGTAAACAGGAAATGTTGAGTGAGGTGTTTCTTATAATCTCTAACCAAGTCCATTGTGCAATATGCAGAAAGAAAAAATTAGCAGATGTTGTAATGGAGCAAGCCTATAGCTTCCTCTTTGCTGTGTCCTCATTACTCATTGTCATTTCTAGAAATGTATTCAGACTATATTCTGTGTGGGGAGGATTCACTACCTGCTGGATGACCCAAGTTGGTGGATTTATACCAAATAGTTTTAATTGCTATAATTACATAGTCATTTTAGATAATACACACAGTTCAGGATATTCCTAGGCCTATGAAAGTATACAGCTGATTTTTATTTCCATCTTGTCATCCTTTAAGGTACTACTCTTGTTGTACCAGATTTAGACCAAAGATGAACAACCTTTTTTGGTCTTGTTGAAGGGGCTTCAATATGATAATGAGCTCATGTTTATCACACAGTTCAAGATCATTTACTGTTAAACTAAATTATATTTTATGGCCTCCTAGATGCATTAGATTCAATGAGAGAGACCTGGATGTTTTGGGTGTTGACAGGCTGACCTTGCTGTCCCTTCCTCAGTTACGACAAGTCGCAGAGCTTCCAACAGCTTTGAGGACCTAAAGGACTTGAAAACCTTTTCTATTGTAAAGCTAGTATTGTTATATTGTTATATAGGGCTGAATAACTCTCTTATACAGTGCAGGAGAATTTATTCTTGGTTCCAGAATTTTTGGCATCATGAGGGCACTGGATACACTATTTATCTGGGCAAATGATGGCACTATCTGATCACTATATAAATTTATGTAATAAAGAACTGTTTCTCAAGTCACCTTAATTCACTAATTAATTTGCTCTGAGTGGTATTATTGCAAAGTGGAAGTGTTTAGAAACCTCAGCAACCAAACCCATGAAAAAGAGACCACGTAAGCAGAGCAAGGTCGCTGAGTGCTCAATGCATAATGCATAAATGTCACCAATGATCTGCTGACTCAATACATTATCTATCCTCAGGATAGGTCATCAGTATCTAATCGGTGGGGGTCTGACTCCCTAAACCCCAGCCGATCAGCTGTTTGAGAAGGCACCGGCACTCCTGTGAGCAACTGTGCTTGGTATTGAAGCTCAGCCCCATAGAAGTGAATGGGGCTATACCAAGCACAGCCGCTATACCAAGCACAGCCGCTATACAATGTATGGCGCTGTGCTTGACAAGCACGGAGAAGGCCGCGTTGCTCACAGGAGCGCTGCTGCATTCTCAAACAGCTGATCAGCAGGGGTCCTGGGTGTAGGATGCCCACTGATCAGATACTGATGACCTACCCTCAGGATAGGTCATCAGTATCAAAATCCTGGAAAACCCCTTTAAATCCAGCCCATAATTAAAAACACCTTTTGTCTTTACACATTAAAAGATGTTAGGAATAATGTTAGTAGCACGACCAGCCGCCATTTCTGTTGAACAGTCTTTTTGTGTCCAAGTCAAAGTTGACAACCCTGCTCAGCCTTTTCGCTCTCTCTCTCTCTGCTCCTTTTGGTGTGCTGAGTTATCTGGCGATGAGCCGGCTACTCTTGAAGCTGTAGCGTCTTCTCTGCTTCTTAGATGAGATGCTTCACTGAGAAGAAGACACTGCCGTATCAAAACCAGCCGCCTCACCGCTCCAGGATCCTTCACACAGCGAATGAGAGAGAGTGAGAATCAAGACTGAGCATGTGTGTCCACCTCGGCACATTTACTGATGTGGACACAGAAGGCTGTTCAAGAAAAAACTGGTTGTGCTAAACTAATATTATTCCTGGAACATCTGTGGATATAAGCATTTTTAAAACAACTATAAATTCAAAAAATGTCTATAATTATTGGATACATTTAATTATAAACAACATTTTCTATGGGACCAGTCAGTTAAGTGTTGTCAACTATTTTTGGGGCATTTATGAACAAGCTGTAAAGTGCTTGGAGCAGACCCTACTGAGTTATTCTTATAAATTATATTACATTACTGAATTATTTGTACATTATGATCATATAATTTTCACAGGTTCAAGAGCTTCCATTTCGTTTTTTTTGTAGTCCCAAAATATATATTTTTGTTTTAAATGTATGATATTTTTTTCCATTTTTAGGTCATTTATCTATTTATGTATTGTTTTATCTTGGCTTTTCATGCATTATCATTAGAGATGAGCGAATTTCATGTTATAAAATTTGTTCACGCTTCGTTTGGTGGTAAAAGAAGAATTGCGTTATGGATTCCGTTACCACGGACCATAATGCAATTCTATAACAGAATGCATAACGGAATGTCTTTAGAGGCAATCCGTTATTCATTCCGTCATAATACAAGTCTATGGCCTGCATAAAGATATTCCTTTTTGCATTCTGTCATAGAATTAAGTTATGGTCCGTGGTAACGGAATCCATAACGCAATTCTGCTTTTACCCCAAACAAAGCGAGAATGAATTTCAAAATATGAAATTTGCTCATCTCTAATATCAAACCTTGGGTCCCAAGAAAAGCTTTACTGCTGTGAAAACAGAATAATAGCACCATCTACATTCACCAAGGAGGCACAGCAGAGGCACCCATACATGCTGTAAATATTAAGTACTTGCAAATTAATTTTCAGTGGCCTAGCTTGTAAAATAAAACATTTTCATGTTTCTATAAATTCTATAAATTCCTAGATTCCTGATCAGAATGTACTAAGCACTTTCAGGGAAATGTATCATTCCCTGAATCCCAGAAAACTGGCATCAAAAAGTAGCAAAGTTTGGCACATGCCATGCTCGTGAAAAATTGTACGAATTTTTGGGGGTTTAGCTCCAACTCGCCACCTTTCCAAAAAATGGGCAGATCATTGGCAGGGAGTAGGCAGTCTGTGAGCAGCCATAGCCAGCCTGACACATTTGTTATAATGGGGCATAGATTATAACAGAAGGCTACACCAGCTCCCTTGCTGCATAGATTTCAGTTCCGGCACAAGGACTTGCACTGATGCACCACTTGCACATTAATAATTGTGGCACATCTGACACCAGCAGGAAGATTAAGACTACTGTGTAAACCACCAGTCTTAATATATGTCCCCTTACTCTCTACTACTTTTATCACCACAAGTGGTACAGTTCTTTTGAGAACACAAGGAGGAGGCTGATGGAACAAGCACTGTAACGAAATGAAAATGTCTCACCAATTTAAGAATGTAAAAGAATGCAAAAGGCTGCGACCTTGTGTTTCCTGCTTAATTGGTCTTTGCGTGGGGAGTTTATATGTGGAATAGTGGTGGTTTAGGGAAAAAAAAGGAATACAATCATGTAAGGTTATTTTAAAATTCTTAGGTAAATGTGAAGGACATTAAATAAACCAAAAAAATGTAATGTAGCTCAAAGCAACTGCTCCCTTCTATTAGTCATGGTATTTGATATTTCAAATGCAATAAGAACTGTGCTTCAACCAGAAATGACTCAATAACCACAAATTTTATTAGCTAGAAGGGATCTACAACATTATTTTTTCCAAAATAGATAGATAAATAGATAGATACGGTGCACAATTTTTTTTTATAATTCTGCATACATTTGACCTAAAACTGCATTAACAAAGCAACACAGACACAAACTGGATATAAAGTTTTTAATGGTCATTATAAAGACAAAAGTTAAAGTTAGCATAGACCATGGCCCAAAAAGGGTTGTAGAAAAAAATCTTAAAGAAAAAAGCCAATATGTCAATGCAAGGCCATGAAACCTAAATAAGATGGCACGGGTACCAGAGACCATCACAGCATCTAGAAACCGTGATTTAACATATCAGGGAACAGTGTCCCATTATGCTACAGTAAGGAGTAAAACAATGTTATGAACACAGAAAACAAGGGATAAGGGAAAAATGAAAAATGTGTGTGGGGGGGGGGGGGGGATAACCCATGAGACCAAGGCTGCTCATTAGACAACTGGCGCTGTATTACATACAGAGTGATTTAAATTGGAGGGCCATCCTGTAATTCACATTGCAGGTACCATGTAGTGTATTTAAATTGGCCTTCAACTTTATTCTAATTGAGGGCAGACAGAATGGCCATCAAACTTTTCCACATCTCAAAACATCTCTTGATCTGAAATTTCTTTTGAATGGTTTGCTCAACCCAGTCCATCACAAATAGAAATGTGAGCCAGTCTAAGAACAATACATACAGTGCGTTCAGAAAGTCTTTCACTTTTTTCCCATTTTGTTGACCCCCCCCCCCCATCAATCTGCACTCAATCCCCCATAATGAGAAAGTGAAAAGAGTATTTTAGAATTGTTTGCAAATGCACTAAAAAGCAGAAACTCTAATTTTGCATTCAGAATTCAGACCCTTTGCTTTGGCAATTAAAGTTTAGCTCTGGGGCCTCCCATTTCTCTTGATTATCTATGAGATGTTTCTATACCTTGATTGAGTCCACCTGTGGTAAATTCAGTTGATTGGACATGATTACAAGATACAACCACATGTATATAAGTTTTCATATATGACAATGCATACCAGAGCAAAAAAAAACTGACAGGAGGAGGAAAAAACTACCTGTAGAGCTCAGGAACAGGATTGTGTTGAGGTACAGATCTGGAGAGGGGTAAAAATTCTGCTGCACTTAATAAAGTTCCCAAGAGGACAGTGGCAAATCGGATTCTGCCAGAAGGGCCTTGGTAAGAGAGGTGACCAAGAACCCCATGGTCACTGTGGCTGAGCTCCAAGGACCCTGTGTGTAGATGGGAGAAACTTCTAGAAGCTCAACCATAACTGTAGCATTCCATCAATCTGGGACTTATGGCAGAGTGGTCAGAAAGAAGCCTCTCCTCAGTAAAAGACACATGATAGCCCCTAAGGGACTCTCAGACGGTGAGAAACAAGATTCTCTGGTCTGATAAAACCAAGAGTGAAATTTTGGTTCTAAGCATTATGTTTGGAGGAAACCAGGCACTGTCCAATACCATCCCTACAATGAAGCATGGTGGTGGCAGCAACATGCTGTGGGGGTGTTTTCCACCAGCTGGGAAAGAGAGACTATGGGTTTTGTTTGCTTGAGTATGTAAAAGGGAGTCTTAGGTCTTTTATTGTTTTGTATAGCAACTGTATTTGGTATGCTCAGTCCCATTCACTTGAATGGGGCTGAGCTGCTCCTAGACCACGTGATACACGAACATGTCGTCACTTAGCCTGGAAAAAGCTGAGAGACAGCTGCGGTGCTCACAGAAGGGTCGTGCCTTCTCAAACAGCTGGTCATTGGGGGTCCTGGGTGTCAGACCCCCATCGATCAGATACTGATGCTGATGATAGGTCATCAGTAAAGAAAATCTTGGAAAACCCCTTCAAGGCTTAACACTTTTCAAAATTCAATGTATATCCTGAGATATATATATTTTTTGACAGTTTCCCATTACATTATATGGAGCATTCAATGGTGCCATAAAGAACTTGTCCTGCAAACAAACATGCCCTTATGCAGGTATGTTAACAGGAAAATAAAAAATAAAAAGGTATAGTTCTTGGAAGGCGGGGAAGAAAAAAACTAAAATGTCATTGCCAAAATTTGTCTTCATGACAAATTTGATGTGTTGCGAGGGAGCTGAAAACAAGTGGGAGCAAACAGAATAAAAGTGTGATAAGCCATTGTGTAGGAGGGCACTTGTCTAGACAAATAATTTGTTCTGTTCTTTTGTTTTCTGCCAATTGCCATAAGACTTAACTTACAAGTCTTATAATCTGTCACAAGCACCTTGCATTGACCTGTTTAACAGTACCATAAAATGAGATATATAAACCATAAGAAATTTGAGGGTGCATATAAAGAAGCATAAAAGCTCTGAGTCACTGCAGAGCAACAACCACAGGTAATGGCAGCTATGCGTAATAAAGTTGTTGAGGTGTAATTGTTATCTGGGTAGTAATCGGAGATAAACCACATGGCATTCTTGTAGCTGTATCTAACTTTGCAAAACTTAGCTGATGAGAGCTCCGAGAAAGATTACCCTAAATATAATACTTGTTGATAGCAATCATTTCCTGAAAACAATTGTAAGCAACCAAGCATATAACTAATCCATATATTATGTTTCTGCCAAACTAGTGCAACAGCTTGCACCTACCCGTGGTTACATTTTGCTTCTTATGTGGTGTGTGCACACAGACTTATGAAAACATTGCACCTCAGTGGTGGGTGACCTGTAAATTACAGATAGCATCACAGATAAAACTCATTTTGGAGGATTTTAGATACAAGAAGTGACTTCAGTACTTGCTACATGGGCAGTGGCAACCCGTGTGTATCCTCTATGAGGATGTGCAAAGATTGAAAGGGGTTGTCCGAGTTATTTTTTTACTCTTTGTATGTTTCTAACTAATGAAATGTAAGGGGTTTACAATTCACTTACTTTATCTGCAGTTGCTGCTTTCTCAGATTTCACTGAGGGTCACATGACCTGTGATGTCAGCTTCTCTCCCTGCTCTGATGATTATTCGTGCACAAGCCTGAGGAGCAGGTCTGTGCCTCTGCACCAGAGGTCACTGTGCTGGCCACGCCCCCCTCCCCCGCAGTCCCATTGCAGTCTGCTGCTGTCTGCCCTGTGTCTCCCTCCCACTGGATTCTTCAGGAAAGTTTAACCCCTTCTACCATCAACAAACTCAGGGCTGAAGATGCAAAAGCTCAGGATCTTCCCTCCTCGTCCTGCAGACACAGAGCTGACAGACTGGGGAGTTCTGCAGATCATTACACAAGAACAGATGGGGGGAAGATCCTGTGTGTATCTGCAGTGTCATTGAACAGCTGGGACTTGTAGTCCTACACATACAACATGCTGCTCAGTCTCCCAGCAGTCAGACATGTCACTCAGGGCAACACTGTTATTCATTGGGGGGGGGGGGGGCCCCCCCACAACACACACAAATATCCAGAGATTATTGTTATTGCAGGTAAAAAAAAGGGCCAGAAGAAAACTAGGGAAATGAGGAATTAGAATTTTTTCCCCTAAAACTCGCTTGGCTTATGTATTAGGTATATGTTTTCATAACTTGGACAACCTCTTTAAAGGGAGCTGTACACTGTATGGCACTAGAGGCGGGCAGCGCCATACACTGTATAGTGGCTTTGCCAGAGTACTACAGTTGACCTCCCATTCATGTGAATGGGCGCTGAGCTTCAGCACACTGGCGGCAGAAATTACACAGTGTATGGAACCTTCAGCTTAAGGTCTGTACACTGTTGGTTTCTAGTGGCATGGCAACCCGAAGCAAGTGAGGTGGGGATGCCTGGTGTCAGACCCCCACTGATCTGATGACCTATCCTGAAGACAGGTCATCAATATCTGTAGCATGCATCCATTGCTCCAAATGCTCTATTCAATTTTCTCCAGGGTAGCTGCTCAGGGGGTGTATTCTTTCACAGGGGATGTGTCTCTACTTACCACAGCTAAGGGGATGTGTTCTTTCTCACAGGGCATTTGTCCTTTCTCAGAGGGCATGTTTTTATATTGCAGCTTTCTCACTATAACAGCTCAGGGGCATGTGCTTTCTGCTGCAGCTCTCTCACTATCACAGCTCAGGGAATGTATCCTTTCTGCTGCAGCTCTCTTCCCATCACTGCTCAGAGGGCATGTCCCTTTTACTGCAGCTCTCTTGCTATCACAGCTTAGGTGGCGTATCCTTTCAGCTGCAGCTCTCTCCCTGTAACTTTTATTTAGCTTCTAACAGTAGACATGACTGGTTACAGTTGAAGGATGGAACTGAGCATGGGTGACCACCTCAAGGTCATTACTAAGGTGGATGGAGAAATAAGGAAATCAAACAGCAGGTGGTGCAGAGAAGAACGGCAGAAAATTCCCAAATCCAGGTGTGCAAACCTTGTGGCATCATCCCCAAGAAGACTGGACGCTGTAATCACTGCCAAAGGTGCCTCAGCTAAATACTGAGTAAAGGGTCTGAATACTTATATCAATACAAGATTTTAGTTTTTCCATTTCAATAAATTAGCAAAGATTTTGAACATTCATTTTTCACTTTCTCATTATGGGGTATTGAGTGCAAAATGATGGGCAAACAGAAGATGTGACAAAAGTGAAAGGGTCTGAAGACTTTGAATGCACTGTATCGTAAACTCAGAGCCCTGATGACAGGCATCTCATAGAAGCCTTCCAGGCAGCAGTGAGGTGATGTTCGAGATGACACTTATCTCACTGTTGAGGGCCTAGACGCATGCACAGTTCTAGGATTGTACTGAGCAGGCGGCAGAAAAAGACAGCCTATGTTGTCTTTCAATTAGCAGCAGTAGACGGTGACATCAATAATGACGCTTCGTTGCTGCTGAGGCCCGGAAAAGAGAAGACACCTTCCGGACAAAAGAAGAATAACTAGGAGGAAAGGTTTCGCAGAGGGACCGCTTGCAGACAAATCGGTAGCGGGTATCAGACTGTCAGTCTTACTTCCAAGGTTTAGGTGGCTGGTAGATTTTGTGATTAGGGCCAGAAAGCCCCTTCCTGAATGAGATGTATTGGTGCTTACCTTTTGCAGTATTTCATTTAATCTAATTTATTCCTTTTTTGGAGAGAGTGAATAAAAAATATGCTACTCTGGTGTTTTTTTTTTGTTTTTTTGTTTTTACGGTGTTTACTTTGCGGGATAAAAATATTGGGGGGTGTTTATTAAGACCTGCGATTTAGACACTGGTCTTAGTCCATCTGCGCTAATGGTGGATGCGCCAAAGTTATGTGGAGGCACAGGCCTCTATATGACTTTGGCACTTCCTCCAGCAGGCCGTGGGACATACTAAAATCTACGCCAACTTCCTTGCTTATGTAGATGTAAATCAATTTCCACGCCAAAAACGGACGTGCAAAATGATAAATGAGATGGGCACTCGGGAAAAGTGGCGTGAGTCGCAAAAAGTCGCAGATTTTGTTGCAAAAAACCATTGCAAAAAAAATATGTGACAATAATACGCCAAAAAGTGGCGTAAAATTCATAAAAAATGTCTCCCATTATTTCTATAATATGGTTCGTTTGGTTTAAGTAATACCAATTTTGTGTGCTTATGTTTTTGGTCTCTTATCTCTGGTTTATGTTTTTGAACATTTTCTTTAACTTTTTTTTCAGCCCTCCGCTTCTCTAGATTTGCCCCTAGAAACATTACTTTGGAGGCACCACATATGGCACGCACCGTACAGGGTTTATGCAGGTACCTTTACTATGTGAATGATCTGTAAAAAAAAACACAACTGTTGGTTAGTGTGGAAAAACTGTTAAATATACAAATAAATGCAAGTCTGAGCATTTGACATACGAAGACCGTAAAATCAGGTTTCCAGTTAGAGAAAACAAGGTTATGAGTTATAACATGACTCTAAAGAGTAATATAATGCTGATGCATTACCTTGGCCCTCACTACAGACTACTGTATACTCCTATTACTCATAAGAGGACATGACATCTCCATTTCCAGACTGTGGTGACACCTCATATTCATTACCAGAGTTTGGTACAGGGAAAAAATATGCATGCATGCAGTTCAATGGGTTCAATGGGGGAATAGCTGCAGTTCAATGGATGTAAGCTCCCCCTAGTGGTGGCTGCATGCAAACATTATGGTATCATGTTATGCTATGACTGGGTGAAGGAAACAGGGTATTGGGAGCTCGGTATCAGGAAAAAGTTTAGAAGCTTTGAACCTATTTAGGTTAAAGCTCTGCTCACTGGAGCGTGTCCTAGCTTGCATGGCATGAGGAAGCAAGTGAAGAGCTCCTCCAGAATCCTGATTTTAAAACGCCTGCACACCCAGCAATATACATGTATGCCGGCTAGAACTACTTTCCTAAAGTTCCTGGACCCCGGGGCGCACAATAGTGTGTAAAGACCGGCGATACAAAGTAGAAACCGGTGCCCCATCAGAGGGGGGGGGGGGGGATATGCTGTGGAGAGAGCGGCGCTGCTCGGGCAGCACTAAGCTGACAGCGAGGAGCATACTGAGGTACCTGCCAGGGGCGCCTGAACAGTGGTGATACCGAGAGCTCTTCTAGCAACGGGGGGGGGGGGGGGGTAGGGGAGTGGGGAGTTCAGAGGCAGTGGAATGAGTCAACGTGTGGTGGGAGCCATCTTGGAGGTGGGAAGCAGAGTGCTGGTGCTGTGACCCTGTATCAGCGGGGAAGAAAGGCTGCAGTGTGGTGGAGAGTAAAGAGGGATCCATCACAGCACCCTTGAAATAGAAAGATCTCCAGGCTGCCGAGGGTGAGACCTCCTGGTGCACTTCCACCTGGGAGACATACTATCGTCCTGTTAAAACCCTAGGCAAAAGGACTGGTGTAGGCTAAGCAACTGTGGTGTCCTCATACCAATACAGATTCATACTCTTCCTTTTCTGCTGCTGTATTACAGCCTTATACATCATATATAGATAATACTCTGAAGATTGACAAATAAAGTAATTGCTGTGCTGCAAGAGCCACCTCTACTTATACTTCATTAGATCAGCACCCATCTGGTCCTTTTTTTATATGGGCCGCAAAACCAACACACTTGTTGCTCCCCCCACGGCTAAAATCCTGTGGTTGCTTCAGCAGAGACCTCCCAAATAAAGAAGGCAATTGCAACGTGCCAAGCAGCTCTCATAGCAAAAATTGACCATGTTCAATCTGATCTCAGCTGTCTACGGCATGATTTTGATAAAATACGTGATGTTAAAAATTTGACCCGGACGGTGAAACTGACATTAGTTAAGCAGTTGCAAGCCAGAGCTGAAAATGCTGAAAACCGGAATAGAAGAAATAATATCGGCATTTTGGGCCTACCATAAAGAGTGGAGGGGTCCACCCCTGAGATCTTTGCAGAGCAACTGATCAGATTCCCCCGCCAAAAACTGAGACGGACACTCGGAAAAAGTGGCGTGAGTCGCAAAAAGTTCGGGTTTTAGTTGGTCTGTGTTGGTGTGTGAGTGTGAATGTTTGCTTCTTCACGGGACCTGGAGACTCTGTTATGTTTCTTTGGTGGATCTACGGCGTCAGTTAAACTAATATCCTGGAATGTTAGGGGTCTCAATAATAAGTTTAAACGTTCACTAGTCTTCAACTAATTAAAAAGCTATAGTCCTGATATAGTTATACTACAGGAAACGCATCTTTGAGGCCAGAAAGTGTTGGCCTTTAAACGTCCCTGGGTTGGATCCGCTTATCATGCGGTATATTCTAACTATGCAAAAGGAGTTTCTTTTCTAATTGCCAAAAACCTTCCTTTTCAGGTTATCTCAGTTCAAATTGATGTCTCTGTAAGATACGTGATTCTACATGCCAGTATTAGAGGGTTCCAGTTATAGGTCTCTATATACCACCCCCGTTCTGTAGGGAAATTCTTGACAAATTTTATTATGAGCAAAATTGCAATGTTTCCAGCAACTCCCTTTATCATTATGGGTGATTACAATGCCACCCTAGATCCACAAAGGGACAGGTTGTTCCCTAAGGCTTCTCATAACTAGTGATGAGCGGGAGGTGCCATATTCGATTTCGCGATATTTCGCAAATATTCGATTGAATATTTGTCATATATTCATCGAAATCGAATATTCGTAATTATTCTATAAATTGCGAATGTTATGCGAATTTATATTCGCATTGCGAATTAACCTTAGAGCTGAGTTCCTAATGGTTGTAACATGTATTGCTAGAATTGACGAAGATAACGAATATCACGAATATAGCGCTATATTCTCAATCTTCGTTATATTCTAGCAACAACCATTAGGAACTCAGCTCTAAGTTTCATTCGCGAAGGGAACATATAATCGCAATACGAATTGATCTTAGAGCTGAGTTCCTAATGGTTGTATTGCTAGAATATAACGAAGATGACAAATATCATGAATTCACGAATATAGCACTATATTCTCAATCTTCGTTATATTCTAGCAACAACCATTAGGAACTCAGCTCTAAGTTTCATTCGTGAAGGGAACATATAATCGCATTACGAATTGATCTAGAGCTAAGTTCCTAATTGTTGTATTGCTAGAATATAACCAAGATGACGAATATCACGAATTCACGAATATAGCACTATATTCTCTATCTTCGTTATATTCTAGCAACAACCATTAGGAACTCAGCTGTAAGTTGATTTCGCAATGCGAATAATTCAGGTTATATTAATCGCATTGCGATTACAACTTAGTCAAACTTGTGAGATCGTGATTCTCACATCCGACAGTACATTTTAACATGGAGGCATTCCCATTGGGATGGGGACGCTCCATGCACACGGGAAGTCGGCAGAAGCAACAACGGGCATTGAGTGGAGCTGGCAGGGAGCCAATAATGCTCTGGACAGGTAAGAACAGCTTTTGGGAAGTGGGAAGACAACCAGAGAGCAACAAGGATTAACAACAAATACATAAAGGGAATCATCACGGTAAAAGAGGAGAGAATATTTAAAAGAAGAAAAAAACTGCTACAAGAGGACATCGTTTTAAATTAGAGGGGCAAAGGTTTAAAAGTAATATCAGGAAGTGTTACTTTACTGAGAGAGTAGTGGACGCATGGAATAGCCTTTCTGCAGAAGTGGTAGCTGCAAATACAGTGAAGGAGTTTAAGCATGCATGGGATAGGCATAAGGCCATCCTTCATATAAGATAGGGCCAGGGGCTATTCATGGTATTCAGTATATTGGGCAGACTAGATGGGCCAAATGGTTCTTATCTGCCGACACATTCTATGTTTCTATGTAACTTAAAAAAAAAAAAAGAATATTCGCTAATTTGCGAAGTGCCGATATTTGCTAAAAAAAATTCGCTATTCGAATATTCGCGCTCAACACTACTCATAACAAGTCTCTTTTACATTGGGTGGAAGCCCATGGTCTAATAGAGAAATGGTGTTACCTTCATCCTACCGATACACAATTTTCATGCTACTCGGCCTCCACAGACTCTTTGTCCCGTATAGATCTAGCCTTTGTCTCTAGAGATTTACTACCTCATGTCAGAACTAGTGATTATCTACCTAGAGGTATTTCGGATCATGCCCCTCTTCTCCTGATTTTATCCCAGCCATTGCCCCCGCTGATAGATGGTGGCGTTTGAATCCGATGTGGCTTGATGTTTTACCAGTGGAGAGTGGCTGGCATGAGGCTATGGAACACTACTGGAAAGAGAATGAGGGGTCTTTAAACACTCTGTTAGAATGGGATTCCTTTAAGTCATTGATGCGGGGGGCATTAATCCATACAATAGCATCATATAAGAGGCAGCGGTGTTGGACAAGGAGCGAGAGTCTTCAAAGGACCCAATTAGTGGGAAGCAGAGTGATTGACTTGAAGCACAATGCCTACTCTGCCTACATCCTATACTAAAAAAAAAATTCTGGCTCAAAGGCAAACTATTTTCTCAGACGGGGATAAGAATGGTAGGACTTAGCGTATTTGGCTCGGTCGGAAGCCCCCCAAACGGTGGTTGCTGGAGTTATGTCTGACCAAGGTGTACTATTGATAGAGCCTCGAGATGTGTGTCGCCAATTTGCTTCCTACTATGCTGATTTATATGTTTGAAAATTACATGTACTCAAGGGGATATATCCCGCTTTTTGGCTGGGATTAAACTCCCTACACTTGCATGTGAAGATAAGAAGGCCTTGGCAGCGCACATCACGGAGCCTGAGATCGAACTCACTATTAGATCCTTAGCATCGAGGAAGTCTCCGGGACAGTACGGGTTTCCGGCTGAATGGTACAAGTTTTTCTCCAAAGAGCATGGTACCAGACTTAGAAAGCTTTTTGATTATGAGTTTGAGCATGACTCCCTACCTCCTTTTTCAGAAGCGACAATTGTGATGATCCACAAACCGGGAAGACCTCCGGACCAATGTAGCTCCTACCAACCTATCTCGACCTAGCTCCTGAATCTTGACGTTAAGATTCTTATAAAAATACTGGCGCTGCGATTAAGGGAGGCAATCCTTTCCTTAGTGGGGTGAATCAGTCAGGGTTTATGCCAGGGAAAACCACTGATATAAACTTGAGACGTTTGTACACTAATCCACAGGTCAACCATGATAATTGGGGTATGAGAGTACTAGCCTGCTTAGATAATAAGAAAGCTTTCGACTCAGTGGAATGGGAGTTTATGTGGGCGACGCTTGAACGGATGTGTTTTCCTAGGAATTTTGTACACTGGTTGCAGCTACGCTATAGGTCCCCCACAGCGAGGGTCAAAGTAAATGGAAATGTCTCTTCCCTGGCTCGCTTCCAGTTGTTTCATCGGTGTTTAGCCCCCTGGGTTTGGATCGGGCAGGTTATACAGGGCATTCATTCCGTATAGGGGTAGCCACTGAGTCCGCTAAGTGTGGGGTGGGAGATGAGGTGGTCAAAAGGATCGGCCGTTGGGAATCCCTTTGTTTCAGGTCTTACGTACATCGGCTCGTCTTTAAGGAGTGTGTAGTTATGTTTGCTTGTGCTTGTTTAATGTTAGTCTCTTGTCACAAATTGGGCTAATGGGAGTGGGTTCTCTGTTTTCCTTTTTCCTTGCAAATCGGCGGCCGGCATTAGTCTGAATATTGGGCCATTCTTTGTATTTTGGGGAGCCTTGAGAGCGGGAGTGAGACAGGATGGGCGCCAGCTTGGTTTTCCAAAGGATAGGAAAGAGAGGCATGGTGTGGAGTAGTGTGTTACCGGACATACACAGGTTTGTGCGTTTAGATAGACCCCCCGATGTGTTGGTCCTACATATGGGGGGAAACAATTTGGGAGCTCAACCATTTCGCAAGCTAGTTAGGGATATAAAATTTGATTTGTTAAGGAAATGGGCAGTATTCCTTGGAACAGTTACGGTATGGTCTGATGTGGTTCACAGGCATGTGTGGCGAGGGGCTCGGTCGGCAGATCGGGTGAATAAAGCTCGGATAAAAGTGAACCGGGTGGTGGCAGGTTCATGGCTCGAAATGGGGCTGTGGCAGTTAGACATCTGATTTGGAGCAGGGGTCTGGGGCTTTCTGGCGTAGCGATGGGGTTCATCTTAACGCAGTCGGGTTCGATCTATGGTGCCTCGGCCTGCAAAGGGGCATAGAAACGATATTGGTAGTGTGGAGGGGCGCTCAGGCATAAGGTTTTAAGCCTGAGCGTTCTTGGCGGCGGGAGGTCTTCGTAGTTGGTTGAATATTAGGTTCTGGGGGAAGGGAGGGCTCCATGGTTGGGGCTGGACTCCCATGGTAGTATTTTCGGGCCAGGTTTTTGGTCCATCAGTGGTGCCTCCGAGCTGGTGCTCATCAGCTGGGGGCAAGATGGAGTACCCCGTAAAGGAGAATTTAATAAAACAGTTGGGGCTTCGAGGACCTACCTCGTCGTTATTATATGTTACACATATGTTGGGGGGTATGGTATCATATGCGGTTGTATACGGGTTGGTTGTTAAAAATGTGGTATTTAAAAGTTAATTTAGAATATTTTATAATAAAACGGCTGCTGTGGCTAATTCAAATCTAACCGGGTGTCTTGTGTCGTTATTTGGACATGGTGGCATAACCCCTATAAGTACCTAACATTGTGATCACAACTGGCATATTCTAATATTTCCAGATGCAGTCATTTGTGGGTTTTCACTTTGCCTGTATACCTGTATATGACCACAGTCAATATTGTCATTGGTTGAAATGTATGGAATAAAAAAGTGAAGCTGAGAAATGAGTCACAGTTTAGGAAGGGCGAATTAACTGTGAATAGAAAGTAAAGAGATAAGCTATCTGTCCCGTGATCACTCATATCGAGGTGTTATATATTGCAGATAGATGAAAGAGGAGATAAAAGATGAC
Source organism: Bufotes viridis (assembly GCA_033119425.1). Lineage (NCBI taxonomy): Eukaryota > Metazoa > Chordata > Amphibia > Anura > Bufonidae > Bufotes > Bufotes viridis. The sequence continues at coordinate 562,665,137 of CM065589.1, read as the reverse complement.
AATAACCAAAATTTAAACAGTTTGCTGCTGATTTTCTGATTCTATACAAAAAAGTCATTTTGAAAGTCAAGCATTGACCCTTCTATGATGTAGCAGATACATCTGAGAAGGCTGCACTTTAGACAACCCTATAGAAGACAGCCCACCGCTGTGGAAAAAGAAAATAATCTTCTGTGGCATGACAAAGTGTTTTGCCACCATTAAATCTTATTTTAATACAGCATGAAAAAGTTTAGTAGTTTACGTTTGTTAGAAAAATGCTCCAATTCTCAGATATCTCTATACCTCACTATAATGGCACCCACTGGTGTTTAATCTGTGTAGTAATGTGCACATCCCCCAACTGAGGTGGTCGCACCTGCTCAGTTCCATCCTTCAACTGCCACCAGCCATATCTACTGTTAGAAGCTGTGGCAGTTGCAGGGAGAGAGGTCCAGCAGAAAGGACATTCCCCCTGAGAAAGAGCATGTCCCCTGGACTATGATAGGGGGAGAACGGCAGAGAACGAAAGAGGACATTCCCCCCCAATACCCCCCCCGGCCCCAAGCTGTCACATAGAAGAGTTTTTAGTAGAGCAATTGAAGCAATGAATGGGAAGATCTTGGGATCCATGTAGAGGGCTTGTTCTAGCTATGTTAGAAGGCGATTGTCATGTGTATGATGGCTCATTTTCATGTTTTACATCAATTATTGCATAACCAGAAAAAAAGGATGGCGTCACCAGCTGTCTGATTGATAAGGTGCTCAGATCAAATATGTTACACCCCAAAACATAAATAGAAAATAAAGAAAATATAGAATATGATCGGCACACTATATTTGGGTCCACAATCGATAAGTAAATCAAATAAAACTAAAAATAGTGGTAATCAAATAAAACTATAAATAAAAATAAAAATGGTAGTCCTATATAGACACATATACAAAAATTTATTCCACTTAAAATCCACAATTATATATCAGCCTTAAAATGATATAAATCTCATACAGTTGGAAACAAATGCCAGCAAAAGAACTACAGTGTTTCAGAGGGCCCTCTTATTATAACCTGCTGTCCTGTAGATAATACCTCAGTTCTTTATATTATAATGTCCTTATTGATAAGAGCAGTAGCTGCTAGGGATTCTCATTTGTGAGTCTGCAGAGCTTTAGTAAAAGATCACTCACAGTGGGATACGATCCACAGATTGTCCTATATCATACACAGCATCCAAACCTCTCTATTTATTTTCCACATGGTTGGAATTAAATTTTGGGGGAGATTATTCAGTTTAACTAAACCAGTATATATATGTGATTAACCACAGACTAGGACAGTAATCTGTGAATGATAAAGAGAAATTGAGCATCAGGCCTCAATCTTCTGTTTCCGTGAATTCCATTTCCACGCGGTTGCAATTGAATTTTTTGGAACTTGTTCAATTCACTTAAACCAACATATAGGTTATCAGTACACCAATAAACAGGCTATGGTAACAATTTAACTGAGAGTGTTAATACGATATTAAGGGTCAGGCCTTAATCGTCCAGTTTCATATATTCAGTTTCCACACGGTAAGAATAATATATTTTTGGGGATTACAATAGCAAAACACAAGGTATAGCAGCAACTACCTGTGAGTGTTAATGTGAAATGAATCATGAGGCCTGGCCCTTAATTATCCGTTAATGTACATTTATTTCTAGACACGGTTGAAATTTTATACACAGGCCAGCACACAAAAGTATCTGTGAGGGATAACAAATTTAGGCCTAAATCTGTCTCCCTTTCTTTCTATTTTCACAAACATGTTTCCAATCAAATTATTATTATTTCTTTCTTTTTTTTTTTTGGGGGGGGGGGGGGGTTGGGTTGTTCATTATATTCAGACTAGTTGCATATACTGTATACATAATTACTAATCACCAATATACCGGGTAGCACACAAAAGTATCTTGGAGTGATAACAAATTTAGGCCTAAATCTGATTCCCTTTACTCACACATTTCTAATCTTTTTTTTTTTTTTTTTTTGGGGGGGGGGGGGGGTGGATTATATTCAAACTAGCAGCATATATATTCATTCATCATTAGTACACCAATACACAGGGTAGTGCACATTATTTGGGAGGTCCAGAAATGTCCAGACTACAGGGTTCCAAACGAAAGATCCATAGCCAGAATGTGGGTAATGTGGGTAGTAGCAGCACCAACTATCCAGGTAGTAGTAGTAGTAGCAGGCCTCAGGTGTCCCTGCTGGCTTCCGAAAGGTACAACATTATAGTTGAGGAGAAAGAGGATAAGACTGTTGATTGGATGGCTCACTCCTCCTCTCAGTTGCAGCAAGATAACGTGGAGGTGACTTCAGAGTCCAACAACGTGCTGTGGAGCCAGGGTCACAGAGTTCCTCCTTAGCGCTAACCACCATGCTGCCCATGCCCATACTGCTAAAATAAAAAAATATTTATCTCTTCTGCAGCTGTAGGTAAGTTTTAACCGTGCCATTCTCGTAAGTGACTTTCAGGATCGCTGGATATAACAATTGGAATTAAGGGCTTGAGGCAGGTCTAATTCACAGATCTCTTTTAGGGCCGAAGGTTTATTGCTTTCTGGAAGGCCCACTAACCACAGATTATTCCGTCTGGATCTATTTTCGAGATCCTCCAGACGGTCTTTCAGGATGATGTTTTGCTTCTATAAGTCCTGGACGTCTCTGCTAGACCTGGATAGATCCTCCTCCATCACTGCGACCCTCTGTTCCAGTTCCTCAATACTGGCATCATGCCGCGCAACCGCATCGTGCAGCTCATGGAGCGACTGCGTTAGGGTTTTGGTGAGCGTCTCTTTGATATCTGGGGCTAAGTATTTGGCTACTGCAATAGCCAAGGTCTTGTAGTCTATTTTCGTTTTCCGGGATGATGTGGGCACCCTCTTGTGGTTCAGCCTCTGTGATGTTGACCAGCGATGTGGGGCGGGAATCTTGCTCAGCATGGCGTTCACGGTCTTTGCTGCACCGCTCTTAATATGTCGTCTGCCACTCCGTAATAAATATCGGTCCATAAATCTTGGAACGTTGCTGTATGTAGCTGTCCTGGGTGATCTCCAGGACCCGGATTTCTCTCTGGGAACGGAGTGCAGGAGGTTTTTAGGAGGTCTGGTGTCGGAGGTCATTTACTCCGCGTCCTGCATCCCAGCGCCGGAACCGGAAGTCTCAGATATTTATCTCATACAGTTAGTGGCATAATGGAAAAAAAGGGATGATCTGCCATTTTCACCACCACCACAAAAAAAAGTCATAAACACTACAAAATGGTATAAAAACTACAGAATGTCCTGCGAAACACAGCTCCATAAACATAACTAAAAAAAAAAGGGGGTCAGTATATGGCGATGAAAAGAGAAATTTAGTATTTATATAAAAATAATTTTTTCTCCCAATGTGTTTATTTTTTTCTGTATTAAAACACAAGAAAAACTATATAAATGTTGTATTGTTGTAATCGTACTGACTAGAGATGAGCGAACACCTGGATGTTCGGGTTCGAGAGGTTCGGCCGAACTTCCGGAAAATGTCCGGGTTCGTGATCCGAACTCAACCCGAACTTCATCCCGAACCCGAACCCCATAGAAGTCAATGGGGACCCGAACTTTTGGGCACTAAAAAGGCTGTAAAAGACACCCAGAGGGATAATATACCGCAATAAACGCATTGCGATTACAACTTTGAGCTACCGATCACCATGGGAACGCCTCCTCCAGTAGAATGTACTGTCGGATCTGAGAATTAAGTTGAAATCGCAATGCGATTCTTATATATTTGCTTAATCGCATTGCGATTTCAACTTAGCATTGCTAAATAATTCCATCCATATCGTTAACTTACTGAGTCAGTAAGTTAACGAATATGGATGGAATTATTTAGCAATGCTAAGTTGAAACGGCAATGCGATTAAGCAGATATATAATAATCGCATTGCGATTTCAACTTAATTCTCACATCCGACAGTACATTCTACTGGAGGAGACGTTCCCATGGTGATCGGTAGCTCAAAGTTGTAATCGCAATGCGATTAACTGAATACATAAGAATCGCATTGCGATTCCAACTTTTTAGTACTCAACTTTTAAAATCGTACACCACTTTAAGTTCCAAAGTTGCAATCGCGCTCGAATAGAACTTAAAGCTGTCTCTTAGTCAGTTTTAGTATTGGTGTGTTGTAATAGAAGTTACATTCGTACGCGAATATAACTTAGAGCAATACAGTCAACTTTACACTGTTAGTTTTATTATCGCGATAATACAACTATTCAAGAATCGTGTACGTGCGTCTGTACGTGTGTGCGTTACCTCGACACTATTCTATTTTGCCAGCCACAGCTGAAACCACTGATTTATGGTATTGCTATTTTGGCAATTGAATTTAACCCCAGAAAATAATCTATCCTTTGCCAGACAGCAGACAGTATTATACTTGTCTAACCAAAGCTGGAACACCAGATTTAGGGGATTGGTATTTGGGCAATTGTATTTAACCCCTTAATAAAATATAGAAATTTCTTTCCTGAGTTTCTAGGGGTGACAATTAGCACAGCCAAGCCCCTGATGTAGGATATAGCAAAAAAAAATAACTAGTATTGATGGATTGATGGACTTGGTGGCAGCTTCTTCTGGCGCACCACAAGTCACAAAATGGCCCCGATCAACCCAGAAAATAAGTGACAGAAAAACGCTCTGTGCAGCCTAAAAACCAGCGAGCAAGTAACTAGCAGAAGTTCAATGATTCTCAGCTGTAAATTGATCCGTTCATTAGGTGCTGTTGCTGACTTTAACCTGCCTAATCTCGCCCTCACAGCAGCTGCCTCCTCTCCCTACACTAATCAGAGCAGTGTGACGTGCGGCGCTACGTGACTCCAGCTTAAATAGAGGCTGTGTCACATGCTGCACTTGGCCAATCACAGCCATGCCATTAGTAGGCATGGCTGTGATGGGCTCTTAGGGCAAGAAGTAAAACGCTAGCTGATTGGCTGCTGTGCAGCCCTTCAGAAAGCGGGAAGTAATCGACGAACACCGAACCCGAACTTTTTTGAAAATGTCCGGGTTCGGGTCCGGGTCCCGGACACCCCAAAATTCGGTACGAACCCGAACTATTCTCAAACTGTTCGCTCAACACTAGTACTGACCCAGAGAATGAATGTGCAGGCCAGTTTTACTGCATAGGGAACTCCATATAAACAAAACCCATATCACTACATAGGCAGTATAAAACATCTCAACCATGTTCATATGAAAAACTGGATAGATTATTTTACAAAGTACCTAGTTTATTAATATAGGCACATTGAGTATCTGAGAAGACTAGCCATGTCCTCTTTCCCTAGCCCTCGATGTCACTGCATGGGCCCCCATAATCAATCATGTTCTTATGTCTTGCTTCTGCCATTATATGAGTAGTTAGCTTTACAGTGGTCCCCGACAATGAATTTTACTGGTGGGCCCTAGCACCACAGTCTGACACTGGCTACAATTATCCCATCACTCTGCATTTTATATCTGCGATGGATTAGAATCTAGTTGGGAGAAGGCTTTATGAAGCTTTATTTATATTCCACAAGTGGTTGGTCTCCTGAACTAAATTAGCATGCATTCCATTTAGATTTTTAAGCTTTTATGAACATGGACTGTTCTCCTTTTGTCTCATTGTTCATTAGTTTTGTCACTTTAAAGCATACCTAAGGTTTGCATAATGACTTTGCTTCTTTGTACAATCATAACTGTGAAGGAACAGTTGTGCTTGGGCTTCCCTAATAGGTCTTTTTCTGTCATATTATTGCCTGTTTCTGCTGCGCAGATAGATGCATTTCACACAGAAGCAGAGGGTGTCTCCCTTCTGCCAGCACTGTACTGCTGTGACATCCTTTCGCTTACATCCCACTATATTTGTTTTCAGCCCCGGAGCACACAGAACAGATGAGGAGGGATAAATCATACTTACAGACACACATGAAGCTCCTGTTGTTTTATCAAGTTCACAGTCTCAGCTAGCTTTGACCCCCCCCCCCCCCCCACTAACTCTCAGCTGTTTTCAGAGTCCCTGTTACTAGGGAGGCATCTTGCCTGACAACAGTCAGTGGAGTACAACTTAGGTGGAAGTCAGATCCCTAGTGGTCATGACTTTACAGTGACACAGTGACTCTTTAAGGCAATTATATGTTATGAACCAAATGTTCCCTATTTTTTCCTGATATGAGAGCTGCTTTTACAAACATTAATCACGTCCTCTGTATGGGAACAAATCCCTAGATCCCTAGATTCTTTGTTTGCCGCCATCACATCAGTGTTTACACAGAAAGAAGTTTTTATGTGCCATATAAAAGAACCGATCGCAGACGAACGTGCATTTCCAAATTTACACTAGGAAATAAATACGAAATATTTTGGTGCTATATAATTTAGGATTATTACTAAGATTATTATTTGTAGGGCTTGTTGCTTAGAGTTTACCATACTCATTTTGGTTTTGCTGTCCGTATATGGAAAAAAAGCAAGAAAAAACTCCATATTTTTTATGTAGGAAAAAAATCATCAACTTCGATGCTTTACGTGCTGTACCATGATGCAGAGGTTGCCTGATTTTCCAGACCCTTGAATATATAGTGCTGCTGAGAACCCCAGTAGTCAGCTATAATCTGTTAGTGAGACTGGCAGCAAGTGTTTCATTGCTCTGCAGCACCACCACAGGGGAAATTAATGAAATTAATGAGCTGTCCATGTGGTTTTGGTGGATCCTGCTATAAGACAAAATATACAATGCAACAGCACTCTGCAAACCAAATAAAGTAGAAGAAAGTATTCTAATGCTAATGCTATGCTTATTTTGTAAATGAAACGCTTGGCAAATACATTTTGTACAAAATTATTTGGACCCGTCTGCCACACGTCAACGCGATCTCTGTAAAATGTATTTGCCAAGCATCTCATTTGCAAAATAAGCATTGCATTAGCATTAGAATACTTTCTTCTACTTTATTTGGTTTGCAGAGTGCTGTTGCATTGTATGTTTTGCCTTGTGTTTTCAGCCATAGCAACGTGCACCTGCACATTGGGATGTGCTGACTGACCCCCTTTTTATCCTGCTGTAAGAGAGCTGCTCTTTATAAGGGTATGACCACACAGCACGATTGACGCAGCCACACTGCGGTAATGCATGGCTGTACAAGCTGTAGCGGGCTGTAATTAAACTAATTAGGGCTGCACTGTTTAGTTGGTTTGCACCACCTGCCCCAATAGGCTATTTGAAAATGGATTTACTAAACCAGAAAAGCTCTTTAAGATGAAAAAAAAAACACTATGATTATGGTAGAACCAGACAAAGGGAGAAAATTATTAACACTGGCTTTTGATATATTGGTTTTCAAACCAAGCCTTTATAAATTCCGCAAAAGTTTCTTACATGGATGAATATAATGCCGTTTGTCCTTCCATGGTTTGCCTGCAGGGGCACAGCTGTAGGACAAGTTCACACTTCACTGTTCTTTTTTCACATACATTTTGCATTTGGAAAACCTTGTGGTTTTTAGGGCTCACTGTGATTTTGCAGCATTTCCCCCCCATTGACCTCAATGAAGAATATGGCAGCATTAATAACCGCATGTAAACACTGTGGGAATGCTTTTTGTTTTTCGTGTGATACTGTTATGTGGTTTTATACAGAAGTGGCCCTGAGAATATTTCCTAGAACTGATTCTGTGCGTCTGTGGTGTGTAGCTGCTTCCCTCTCATACGTGCTCCTGTGCACCGCCACTCAGCTTTACACATCTCCTTGTTAAGGCCAGATGGCACCCCCATATGGTGTTTAATATAGTGCAGACATAATAATGAGCTACAAATTGAAAATCACCATATAATTATGTGCCTAATACAATACAGTGCCCACATAACCATGGCAAAAAGTATGCAAATAAAAGCACAGTGCAACAAAGTAAAGTGTTGTGACAAATATCAAAGTCATATGGAACCAATATCAGTAGTAATAATTGAGAGCAACTGACTTGTTTTATTTTCTTTTGAAGACGTTTTGCTAGTCATCCGACTGGTGTTCTCAATGAGAAAGACTTGTACAAGAAATCTCCAGCAATAAATACTGGTGACATGTTCCAGTCAGCATGAGTCTCTAAGATATTTTAACTGCTGTCCTATCTTCAGGATAGGTCATGAGTATCTGATCAGTGGGGGTCCAACATCTGGGACCCCCACTGATCAGCTGATTGAGAAGGCATCGGCACTCGCAGTAATGTAGCGGTCTTTTCACAGCTTTGCATAGGCTTTTTGATGTCATGTACATTGAGCACACATCAATAGCTAATAGCTATGCCAATTCTGTTTAAGGCCCAAATTATTACTATTTTCTTTAAAAAAAAAAAAAAGGGATGGCACTACGAGGACTTTCTCACCACGAGGACGCCTCTTCCCAGGTGAATGTCCATCACCAATCCACAATCAACCACCAGTCAACGGAAGTGGTAATGTAAAGGCTGATCACCAACAATAAGATCAATATTATGACCAGTTACTAACATATTGGCATAAACGTGGATTATATGCTCTGCAAGTAATCAAATATTACTTATTTCCACAACTGACTCAGTTGGAGAGTATAATTACCTCACTGGATAGACGCACATAATTCCAGCTGGACTACATTTTCGTAATTTTATATATTTTTTAGATAAACTTTTTTCCATATTCTTCATTTGTGTTTTTATTGATACCTGCGCAGGTTATTTATTCATTCATTCATCTACGGATTGTTCCACTTAGGACCACCAGAAATATTGAGGCATTTATTTTTGGACTATTTATTTTTGGACTATTCTACTAGATCACCAGAACTATTTATACTGCAAATTTTTAATTTATTTCTATATTGTACATCCACAGGTTTTTATACATATTGTCCTATATTTTAATCTTTGGGCCATATAGCCCCTTCTTTCAATAAATTTATACTTCCATGGATCCCATATGACCAGAGTGCCATCCCCTTTTTTATACACTATATCCCTTTCCTTTGGAAGCGCTGGGTACGCTTCAATCGGATTGTGCACCAGGATTCCATTCTCTCCAGCTAGAGTGAGCCGCCACACCTCGACTATACTCCTAAATAAAAAATAACCTTTATTATATTTCTTTAAAATAAACACAGAATAAATTATTGTCTCTCGTGTGGCATATCCTATATACATCTGTGTTATATTCTCAATAAGCCTTTGGTGATATTAAAAGACCTAAAAACTATTAGTGTTATATTTTTCTCTCTATAATCTTTTCCATATATTGATGGTACTGATAGCTGGATATGGATATAGTAATGATAACGGTGGTTGTGTTAGCTCACACAAACCACTGATACATAATATCAAATCTCGATAGCTGCTGTATGCTGAGAGCTGATCGCCTATCTTTAGCAACACTCTTCTTGCCAATGTAACAAGCTGTTTCAGTATTCTATTTACTTTGTTTCAAATAGCTCTCTCAGTATCAGCTTTCCTTTCCAATATTTCTTTCCTGCTCTGATAGAGCTATTATGTTCCTAATAATTCCCTTCCCAGCTATCCTCCATCCTTTTATCACGGCATATCTCACTATCAATGCTGGGGGTTCCCGCAGGTCGACCCCTCAGCTTTTTAAAAAACACATGTTTGTGTTTAAAATAACAAACAAAGCTTCCCGACATGTTTCACCACGAATGTGGCGTCTTCAGGGGTTAGGAGTTTGTGAACACGAGCGCCGGGTTAGGGCTTGTTCACACGACCGTATGGTTTTTCGGCCCGTTTTTCACAGATCCGTTGTTCCGTTTTTTGGATCTGTTGTGTTTCCGTTTCAGTTCCGTATTTCTGCAAAAACAGGAACTTTGTAATCATTGCAAACACGTGCATTTTTTGAGGACCCATTGAAATAAATGGGTCCGCATCCTATTAGCAAAGAAAACGTAACGGACAGGTAAACAAAATACGGTTGTGTGCATGAGGCCATACGGACATGTGTTCCGTATGCATTCCATTTTTTATACGGACTCATTGACTTGAAAGGAGCCACTGAACGTGATTTGCGAACAATAATAGGACCTGACTCAAAATGTTGCGGAACGGAAAATCGCTGTATCGCTGAGGTCCGCGCCTGCGTGTGAAACTTAGAGGAAAGAAGCGCTCACCTTCTCCTCTTCAACGCTCAGATCTCAGAGCTCGCTACCCTTCTAACCTTTACTCCTACTGCGTATGTTTTTAGACTTAGTATAATTCCTCTTCAAAAGCCAGACCTGTTATCTCATATGGGGTTGTGTTATTAGATGTAAAGGGAATAGGGAACATATGTTATAATATCCCTTATGAGATACAATACATTTTTAATGCTTAGTTTAATTTTTTTACTATTTATTCTTATTCATTTTAAAGGAATCAATTGTATACATCTATTGATTAAAGAGGCATTATTTGAAAGGGGGGGGGGGTATAGCGCCAAGAATGATTAAGGGATATACATTAAATATATCAATATACAATAAATATATTAGTGTAGTGTATCAGTATAGTATAACAATCATTATACCTTATTCACCCAGTATATATCAATATAGTGTAACATTAATTATACCCTATCCACCCTATTAACCCGCCGCTCGTGTTCACAAGCTCCTAACCCTTCAAGACGCCACATTCGTGGTGAAACGTGTCGGGGGAGCTTTGTTTATAATTTTAAACACAAGAAACCTTAGTGTTTGTAAAAAGCTGAGGGTTCGACCTGCGGGAACCCCCCAGCTTAGATAGTGAGATATGCCGTGATAAAAGGATGGAGGATAGCTGGGAAGGGAATTATTAGGAACATAATAGCTCTATCAGAGCAGGAAAGAAATATTGGAAAGGAAAGCTGATACTGAGAGAGCTATTTGAAACAAAGTAAATAGAATACTGAAACAGCTTGTTACATTGGCAAGAAGAGTGTTGCTAAAGATAGGCGATAAGCTCTCAGCATACAGCAGCTATCGAGATTTGATATTATGTATCGGTGGTTTGTGTGAGCTAACACAACCACCGTTATCATTACTATATCCATATCCAGCTATCAGTACCATCAATATATGGAAAAGATTATAGAGAGAGAGAAATATAACACTAATAGTTTTTAGGTCTTTTAATATATCCAAAGGCTTATTGAGAATATAACACAGACGTATATAAGATATGCCACATGAGAGACAATAATTTATTCTGTGTTTATTTTAAAGAAATATAATAAATAGTAATAATTTGGGCCTAAAACAGAATTGGCATAGCTATTAGCTATTGATGTGTGTTCATTTTTTAAATAAATTCTGGGCCATGAAGGGTCAATTTTTTCTAAAAGTCATGTACATTGGTCACATGGCCTAGGCGCAACTCAGCCCCATTGAAGTAAATGGGGCTGAGTGCGATACCAAGCATAGCCACTATACAATGTATGACACTGTGCTTGATGAGCTCCGAGAAGGCAGCGGCACTACTGCAAGTTCCGGTGCATTCTGAAACAGCTGATCGACGGGGGTCCCAGATGGCTGAGGATTACCGACCAGATACTGATGACCTATCCAGGTCATCAGGGGATAGGGGGGATAGGTCATCCAATTTAAAAAATCTTGGAAAACCCCTTGAAAGGCTGAGCGTTCACGTTCAAGTCAATCTAATTGTATATAATAAACTTAAAGGGGTTATCCCATGACTAATGTAAAAAATGAAAATCAGACATCATATAGTACATGACAGTCTCTTTATAACAAAGCTAGAACCAGCCCTGTACCTCACATGGGTCCAGAGTTCTCCACATTCATTGCTCTGCTAGATTTATATCAAGCTGACAGCTCAGGGGGAGTGTCTTTTCTGCTGCAGCTCAGGGGGCGTGTCCATGCTCTCCTATCACAGCTCAGGGGGCAGTTGAAGAATGAAACTGAGCATGTGCGGCCATCTCAGTGAGCAGGACAAAGAAATAAGAAATAAAAAACAGCAGATGGCGCTATAGAGATTCTTTTTATTGAATAACTCAGTGGCTATGCAAACATTTTTATTACATATAATTACAGAAGTATTCAGATCCAAGTGGTGGTTTGAAAACTGTAGAATATTTTTCATGGGACAATAATTTTATTAATAAATGTCTTCAAGAGAAAATGCACATCAGCTAATAGTTTTTGCCAAATGTCTAAATAACAGTGCCATACAGCTCTCTAAATAAGGTTATGTTAACACATAATAGATTTACATATATTTGTGAAAGGATCCCTGGCAGAAGTCTGGGGCAGAAATCAGTGCTGGCAATCCACATGCAGACAATCCGTGGCTTATACAGGCAGAATCAGGACCACGCTTATTCTTCTTTTAGGAAAAGCTGTGGATTTTTTCAATGCCTTTGAAAGGGGTTACAAAAAAAACACATTTGCTTGCACTGAAGAAGGATTGCTAGTGGATTTGTGATGATTTTGGCACAGAATGAGAAACCCTATGGCTCTGCATTATTTTCAAATAGGCATTCTGTATGTAGCCATATGGTTCCTCTATGAGGCATCATATTCTACCCAATAACCAATCTGAGGTACAGTAGGGCCCGATGCCAGGTTATAGGCACCATATTGCAGATCCGTGGAATACAGATATGTATAATGTGCAATATACCAAATACTGTGAACTAGTATTGAACGAAGCCAAACTGTAAAGTTCGGGTCTGTACTGAACTTTGCAGGTTCGGGTACCCGAACCTAAACTTTTCAAGAAAAGTTCGCGTTTGGTGTTCGGGCATTTTTTTTTATTAATAAAGTTTTTATTATCTCGTTAATCCAACATACAATTAAAAAAGACAGATATTACATCATACATGATACATTTCCGTATTTTACACATTATGTATATCTGTCAAGATATGAATACCACTTCACAGACTTTTAATATAGATATTATCAAATAATATATTCATGTCCTTATACAATTATCTTTTACTATCCAACATAATATAAGAAATATATATAACCCAATACCCTCCCTACTCCCCCCACCCCTTTGTCTCGGTGAACACTGGAGAGGAATATCCCTACTCTATCCTCTTCTATTTCAGACCAATAAGTCTCATCAGTTAAATTATCCCCCTCCATCTATCGATTGGCTTACTCCTCATATTTTTTAAAAGTCCGAACTAGATTTTTCCATACGTTTATATTAGGTATTCTATCTGAACCCCATTCTCTTGCCATAACCACTCTGGCTGCCATAAGACCCCTATTCCAGATTTTCTTATCCTCCTTTATTAAGGGGGGAATACATCCCAGTAAAGCAAAAGAACTCCCGTGCTGAGCCACGCCCCCTGCACTGATCACATGACAGTGACGTCACGCCAGGTCCTTCAGCTGTTCTACAGTTCGGGTTGGTGGCAGCCGCCCCTTATGGATTCCATATGCGCTATTGTGGAATCCATAACGGGATGCGCAATTAACCACCACCCGAACCCCGAACAACGGACTTTTTTTAAATGTTCGCTCATCTCTAGTCCCAAACATAATGTATATGAGTTGACGAGTTATTCAATAACCAAAACTCTTGTATCTGCTTATTTATATCTTCTTGCTCTTTAATTACATTTAACCAATGAGGATTTAACCTGAATCTTCTTATCTGACATTCCAAATGGCCTGTCTTTATTGTTACTACTACTGGAGAGTGATCTGATATTGTAAATATCTCATATTTCATCTTAATTACAAAATCCATAAATTCTATACTTGCAAGAGCCAGATAAATTCTTGATTTTACTGCATTTGCTCGACTAAAACAAGAGAAAGCACTTTTTTCTCCATATAAGGACCGCCAAATATCTATCAATGCCATTTCCCGACAGAATCTCATTAACCCCGTAGATTCACTCTCATCCTCTTACTCTGGGTAGAGGAGAGTCTATCACACTCAATGTTCATCACTTCATTGAAATCTCCCATCACCAATACTGGGCACTTCGATACAGAGCCAATAAATTCTGTCAGGCTTGACAATTCCCACATAGAGAATGGAGGGATATAAACAAATGCTAATACGCAGGCAATACCATTCCACTGACCGTACAAAAACACGTACCTACCCTGTTTATCTATCCTCTGCACAATCGGATTATAATCTATATTTCTATGGATATAGACGCTAACGACCCAAGAATAAGACGACAGGCACGAGTGGTATTCATACTGAGCCCATTTTTGTTTTACAATATTTATATTACATATGTAAGATGGGTCCCCAGTAAGCCTACTATAGCAGGCAGATGTCTTGTTACGGTGTCGAATGTAGATACTCGTTTAACCCTGTTGGCCATTCCACGGACGTTCCACGTCAAGACCCTATCCACGAAGTTTTTGAATTAACCCAGTCTAATTGGGATCAAAATCTTCCATAGGTTCCTCCCCAGCGTTCTCCCCCCCCCCCTCCCCATACTGGTCAGAGAAGCCTGACAACTCTCCAACCTCTTACTCCACACCATTCCCTCCCAATTCCTCAACACCACCTCCCCACATCCAAAAGCTGTAACACATATCAATCAGTTATCTATTTTCCTATTATCCAGCCAATCTCTAACATCTTTTGAATGGGAGAAGAAAAAAACCTGATCTTTGTAAATTATCCTCATTTTAGTGGGGTAAAGCAATGAGTATTTGATACCGGCAACCACCATTCTTTTCTTCACCTCCCCAAATTCTCGACGTTCATCTGAGTAGCTTTAGAGTAGTCCGGATATAATTCAATCCTATTCCCGTTATATTCTAATGGAGGAAGGGTTCTCTTATTTTTCACAATGATATCCCTATCTCTAGTATTTACCATTTTAACTAATATTACTCTAGGTGGGCTCCCTGGTGGAAATCGTTTACTGGGGATGCGATGGGCTCTCTCAACCAAGGAACTCGTCGAGAGCTGTTCGGTTCCGAAAACTTCTAAGAACCATTATTGAATAAATCCCAACGGGTTTTCCCTTTACGAACCTTCGGGAAATCCAACTAAACGGATATTCGCTCTGCGAGACCTATCCTCTAGTTCAATAACCTTTTCTTGGAGTGCCTTCTTTTCTGTCTCTATAGCTCCCACCTGTTTTTGAATCTGATCTATCTCACTTTTCAGGTCCTTAGTGATTGTTTGAAGATCTTTTACTTTATTACGTATTTTGTTAATCTCATCTTTGATAAGAGAAATATCAACCTGTACTGCGGAAATTTGGCCTGACAGATCCCCCAATGCTTGGTTAGATTGGTGCACTGCATTCAGAATATCTGTCAGTTTTTCATCAACCAAGTCTATCCTCTCCTCCACTTTATTCATTTTTTCCTTCTCTATATCTCCCTCAGTATTTTGAGGTTCAGGTAAATCTAATTTACTCTCCTTATTAACCTTCTGAGCTGTCCTGGTTTTGGCTTGCGGAGATTTTAAGAACGTATCTATTTTAGTGATTGGACTACCCCCACATGCACTTTTCGGGGAGACCAATCCCGGGGATTTTCTACTTTGCACCTTTGCAGGCATGGCTTACCAATTCTAATAATATCTTTTTACACTAGAAAGAAAAAAAAAAAGTAAGAAAAATAAATAAATAAATAAATAAATAAATTAAGCAATCCCACCATATCTCTAATTGACACACCTGCTTAGCCCCCCTCTAATGTCATTGGAGTCGCCACAATAAAGATAAGCTGGTCTACATAGACTGGATATAGACAAAAAGTTCTGATGTCAATGTCTATGTCTATATCCAATTAACTGATACCCTGCAAAATTGCTTTAGATCTAAATATAGAAATGAGCCAGTCCAGAGAGTCTCAATTAGTTCCAACACTGCGCCACTGAGAAGGTATCCAATCCAGATAGTGTCCAACATTCAGGGTCTCATAAGTAAATATCCAAGCAAAATTTTCCAACAGAGTTGCACCACATCTATTCAGCATTTATGAATTCAAAAATAGTCCATTCCCCCCATCCTTCAAAGATGTTACTGTAAATTACCAAACGAGGACCAGCAGTTATATACACCTTAAATAGCGAACGTCCGCCATCAAAAGGAGGGTAAATACATAGAGATTCGAAAAGTGTCCGTTACCCCAGTCATTCAGAGATGTTACCAATAGTTACAGAAAGGGGCCCGACCGTTTTATCCTCCTCATATAACGGGAGTCCATTTTTCAAAGCAAAAAATTAGAGTACAAAAAAATACGTACTCCTAGATATTTGCACCTATAGCTCTATACATTTATTGCTGCACCGTCTAGTGCCACCAGGCTTAATTATTTGTCAGTTCTGGACAGTTATTGCATGGCATGAGAAGAGAAGAGAAAAAGCACGGTGCTAAAATCCATCACACCTCATGCACCATAGGATGCTCAAAGATCTCCAGCGTTAGATCTGCCCCACAATTCAGGAGCCCAAGCAAACTACCCCCTCAAAGGGGCGACATCGGAACCGGCATCCACGTCCATCGCTCTGCCGCGCACTATACGGGACCACAAGGCCCCACACTCACGTGCATCTCAGGTACGCCAATCTGTCCCAGAATCCTCCTATATGTTAAAGAGTGCCATGCAGCCGTGCTGGGAACGCAACCGTGTCACCGTGTCAACGCCACTGTCTCTTCCATGAGCACCTTCCTCTTTAAGGGAGCGGTACACAACGCGCCTCTGGGCGACTTCTCCAGCCGACCTCTCTCGATGCCGGTCCACGGCCAGGATGTTCACCAGGCAGCCAGGGTCGGAAACCGGCAGCTGTAACAAACACAAGAGGGAGGAGGAGGTGGGAGAGGATGGGAGGGACCGTGGCACGCCTACGTCCTTAGGTCATGCTGCTACGCCATGCTATAAAAAAAAAAAGGTGTGTTCGGGCATTTAATAAAGCTTGTTGAAAGGCTGCAGGGAAGCCAATCAATACGCTTTTAAACTGTGGGCACTTAGAAGCCATCACAGCCATGCCTACTAATGGCATAGCTGTGATTGGCCTGTGCATCATGTGACCCAGCCTCAATAAAAGCTGGATCACGTGTAGCACCGACCATCAGCTCTGAGTTGTGCAGGGACAGGAAGCAGGCAGCTGAAGTGAGGGAGAGTGTTAGGAATCTCATCTGGCTATTTGTTCTGTTGGTGACCTATAGTGATTTTTTTGTGGGTGCAATACACCAGCTTTGCACCCCTGACACAGAAGTATATTAACTAATCTGTTTGTTAATTCTGTAGGTGACCTATAGTGGTCTTTTGAGGGTGCAATGCACCCCTGACACAGAAATTGAATAGTTCATTTGGCTGTTAATTCTGTGGGTGACCTATAGCGATTTTTTTGTGGGTGCAATGCACCATCTCTGTACCCCCTGACACAAAAATATAATAGTTAATCTGTCTGTTAGACTCCTTTCACACGGGCGTGATTTGGCGTGAGGTGAACGCATTGCATCCGCACTGAATCCGGACCCATTCATTTCTATGGGGCTATGCACATAAGCGGTGATTTTCACGCATCAATTCTGCGTTGTGTGAAAATCGCAGCATGCTCTATATTCTGCGTTTTTCACGCAACGCAGGCCCCATAGAAGTGAATGGGGCTGCGGGAAAAGTGCGATTTTCCCGCAAGGTTGCTAAGAGACGGGACCCGATCTTAATTATTTTCCCTTATAACATGGTGTGGTAAGGTGCAAGGTACTGTGGTCGACGGGAGGTACGTGTCACCGAGGTTCCTGGCCTCGGTGAGGTAAGAGCCGGATTTTTGGTGTGTCAGCAGCAGCTAGTGCTGCTTGACACCTTGCTATTTAGTTTGGCTGCAAAGCCAATCCGGGCCGGCTCTTACTGGGAGTAGGCAAAGAGTTGGGTGGGTGCCTACTCCCCACGGTCCAGGCCGGGTTTTCCAGGGCCTTTATAACACAGCCAGCAGCTGGGTGTGGGGGGTGTGATTATCCTGGAGCCTGCAAACAGGGCTGAGGAATTCTCTGTCCTGGAGGAAGGAGCTCAGCAAGGTGGTGTTTCCCTGCGACCTGAAGGTGGAATCGCCTGCGGCTGAGCCGACTGCTAGGTGTGAACCCGCACCTAAACCACCCAAGGTGACTGGACCCTGTGTTGGCCTGTTTTTGTTTTGCCACAGTATTTCCGTTGTGTGTGAACTGTCACCAAGAGACTGCTTTTCATTTGTGGCGTGCAAGTGTGAATAAAACACTGTTTGATGCACCATCTGGACTCCTTGTTTTGCCTCTAAACTGCACCCGCACCGCTGTCTACCAGAGCGACTCCCACATTTGGTGTCGGATGCGGGCATGCGCAGTGAGGCTGGCGTGACCGCCGAAGTTTGTTTTGTTTTGCTGGGCACAAGTGCATGGCATATATTAAGCCAGCAAAGCTACAAGTAGGAGTTGCTGGCAACATGGAGGCGGCTGTGAAAGCTCTCATAGAGGCTAACGTGCAGCAGCGGGAGACCAACCAGCTACTGTTACAGCACGTGATGGCGTTACAAGCTGCAGGAGCGTCCCACCACGACCATGATGCCCGGAAAGCGGTCCGTGCGGCGATCCCAAAGATGACCCCTTCGGACGACGTTGAGACATATCTGGCGGTCTTTGAGAAGGTAGCCGTGAGGGAAAAGTTACCCCGTGACCAGTGGGCCGAGGTGGTCGCTCCGTTCCTGGCATCCGGGCCCCAGCAAGTTTTTTTGACTTGGCAGATGCCCAGGCTGCTGATTACCCCACGGTGAAGGGGGAGATCCTGGCCAGATTGGGGGTAAACGTGTTGGTCCGGGCTCAGCGGGTCCACCAGTGGGACTTTAAAACAGCTGAACCCGCCAGGCCGCAGTACTATGAGTTGCTGCATCGGTTGCAAAAGTGGCTGCAGCCTGATGTTCTAAGTCCGACTGCTATGCTGGACCGTCTACTGGCCGACATGTTCTGGAGGGCCCTGCCTTATCCCCTCCAACACTGGGTCGGCCAGGCGTCTCCGGTAAGTGCCCTGGAGATGGTCGACCTGGTGGAGCTGTTACGAGGCCACCAGAAACCTGCAGGGGAATCTTGCTGGGAAGGGGTCAGTCAAACCCCGGAGGCCTCCGCCCCAGTTCCGACGTCCGGCGACAGAGAGGCCTGCACGGAATATACCCCCTGCGGATCCGCCTCCCGTGGTATGCTGGAGGTGTCAGGAGCCAGGCCACATCAGGGCCGACTGTCCGCATCGGGATGAGCCGATGGATGTGAACTATGGCTATCGCCACTCCCTGTATGCACGGAAGCTGTGCGCAACTGGCACCCGTGAGGGGCAGGACAATAACCACCTGTGTCAGGTAGAGGTGGGAGATTCTCTGGCGGTGGCCCTGCTGGACTCCGGGAGTCTAGTCTCCCTGGTAAGGGCTGCCCTGGTACGGCCTGTGGAGTATACCGGCCGTAAAATCGGGGTCCTGTGCATCCACGGAGACCTAAAAGACTACCCCACTGCACTAGTGACTTTGTCCACAGCGGCTGGTAAGTGGACCCACGAGGTGGCTGTTGCTACCAAACTCCCGCATGAATTGATACTTGGGAGGGACTTCCAGGTTTCCCGGCACTGTGGCCGGCGATAAAACTGTCTGATGGACCCGAGACAGGGGTAACCCTAGGAGAGTGGCCTGATACCACTGGAAGGCCAGAACCCTGGGAGCCCGAGTCTGAAGGGCCAGCGGTAGGGGTGACCACCACTGCTGCGGTAGAGGGGGAGACAACCCCACTGAGTGTAATGGTGGGAGACACGGAGGACTTGCCACCGGGACCTGAGTTGGCAGACCTCAATGTCTCCGGGGAAAATTTTGGGACCGCACAACACCGGGACCAAACCCTAACCAGGGCCTGGGAAAGTGTCATATTAATTGATGGTAAACCCCAGAAACCTGGGGCTGAATTAATGTTTCCGCGATTCATTGTTCTTCAGGATATGTTGTATCGAGTGAACCAAATCCGAGGTGAGCCTGTTGAACAGTTGGTGGTGCCCACAGCGTATCGCAAGCTGGTCATGGAGCTTGCCCACCAACATGTTCTTGGGGGACACCTGGGGTGGCAGAAAACGCAGGACCGCATACTACAGCGATTTTACTGGCCCGGTTTGTTTAAGGAAGTAGAAGAGTATTGTAAGTCCTGTCCCACCTGTCAGATAAATAGCCCCCAGCCACATTTCCGTAGTCCTCTGGTACCTCTTCCAATTATTGAGGTCCCGTTTGAGCGAATCGCTATGGATCTAATTGGGCCTGTACCAAAGTCTGCCAGGGGCCACCAACACATTCTGGTAGTTCTCGACTATGCCACTGATATCCGGAGGCGGTGCCTCTGCGACATACCTCAGCTAAGCTCATTGCCAAAGAGTTAATGGAAATGTTTTCCCGTGTGGGCCTGCCAAAAGAGGTTCTGACAGACCAAGGGACCCCTTTTATGTCCAAAGTAATGAAGGAACTGTGTAAATTGTTGCGTATAAAGCAGTTACGGACGTCCGTTTACCATCCACAAACAGACGGTCTTGTCGAGAGGTTTAATCAAACTTTAAAAACATGTTAAAAAGGGTGGTGTCTAGAGATGGGAAGGACTGGGATCTGCTTCTGCCCTATCTCATGTTCGCAGTGCGAGAGGTACCCCAGGCCTCTACTGGGTTCTCGCCCTTCGAACTGCTTTATGGCAGACACCCTCGGGGCCTGTTGGATATCGCCAAGGAAGCGTGGGAACAACAGCCTGTCCCCCACAAAAGTGTCATTGAGTATGTCACCCAGATGCAGGAACGGATGGAAAGGGTGTTGCCGCTGGTCCGGGAGCATATGGAGGCAGCGCAACAAGCCCAGAGTAGGGTGTACAATCGTCAGGCTCGGGTACGGAGCTTCAACCCGGGAGATCGGGTTTTGGCTCTGGTGCCCACCCTTGACAGCAAGTTCCTAGCCAGGTGGCAGGGCCCCTATGAGGTTATTGAGAAGGTAGGGGAAGTAAATTACAAAGTACACCAGCCGGGCGGCGCAAGCCGGAGCAGGTGTACCACGTGAATTTACTGAAGCCGTGGAAAGACAGGGACACGGCCGACGACAACAGCCCCCGGCCAGGGCTTCTAGGTGACAAGGGTCCAGCCCCACAGTTCGAGGCCTGCGAGCGGTAACCACGGTAAAAATCGCAGACAGCCTGTCTTCCAAACAAGTTCAGGATGTCAGGAGTTCGTCAGTCGGAACACGGATGTGTTCTCGGACCTCCCTGGCCGCACGTCTCTCATCCAACATGACATCGCCACTGAGCCTCAGGCCAAGATCCGGTTAAAACCCTACCGGGTACCCGAGGCTCGGCGACGGGCCATCGCGGAGGAAGTGCAGTTAATGTTGAAGCTCGATGTCATTGAGGAGTCGAAAAGTGAGTGGGCCAGTCCCATAGTTCTAATACCCAAGCCGGATGGGACGTTGCGGTTCTGCAATGATTTTCGCAAATTAAATGAAGTGTCCAAGTTCGATGCGTATCCCATGCCCCGGGTAGACGAGCTTGTTGAGAATTTAGGGCAAGCCCGTTATTTTTCTGTGCTAGACCTCACTAAAGGATACTGGCAGGTACCCTTAACGGAGGCGGCCAAGGAAAAACCGCTTTGTTACCCGCAGGGCCTGTATCATTACAAGGTGTTACCCTTTGGCCTGCATGGCGCCCCGCCACCTTCCAAAGGTTAATGGATATTGTACTGCGACCTCATCGCCGGTACGCTTCGGCCTACTTAGATGATGTAATCATCCACAGCACCGACTGGGAAAGCCATTTGCCCAAAGTGCAGGCGGTTGTGGATGCCCTGAGGAAAGCTGGACTAACCGCCAATCCAAAGAAGTGTGCGATTGGGTTGGAAGAGACCAAATACCTGGGATATGTTATTGGGCGGGAGTCATCAAGCCGCAGGTAACCAAAGTAGAAGCCATACGTAACTGGCCCCGACCGGTCACTACCAGGCAGATAAAATCGTTCCTGGGGATTGTAGGGTACTACATGAGGTTTGTGCCCCACTTTGCCACGATAGCAGCACCATTGACAGACCTATTGAAGGGACGAAAGTCCGAAAGGTTCACTGGAGTGAGAAGGCAGAAGAGGCTTTCTCTGCATTGAAGTCGGCCCTGTGTGGGTCCCCGGTTTTGGTGACACCCGACTTCAACAGGGAATTCATAGTACAGACGGATGCCTCAGAGGTAGGCCTTGGTGCTGTACTGTCTCAGGAGGTCAACGGGAAGAACATCCCGTTGTCTTCCTGAGCCGTAAGCTCAGTCCCGCCGAGACCAGGTATAGCATAGTGGAGAGGGAGTGCCTGGCTATCAAGTGGGCACTCGAATCTCTCCGCTACTACCTGTTAGGAGGAGGTTCCGTCTGGTGACCGACCATTCCCTCTCAAGTGGATGAGCCAGGCAAAGGAGAGGAATGCTCGGGTCACCAGGTGGTTCCTATCCCTGCAGAACTTCAAGTTCTCCGTGGAACACAGGGCAGGCCGCTTGCAGGGTAACGCAGATGCCCTGTCCCGCGTCCACTGCCTCACATGTGTTCACCCCTCAGGGTTGAACAAAGGGGGGTATGTGGTAAGGTGCAAGGTACTGTGGTCGACGGAGGTACGTGTCACCGAGGTTCCTGGCCTCGGTGAGGTAAGAGCCGGATTTTTGGTGTGTCAGCAGCAGCTAGTGCTGCTTGACACCTTGCTATTTAGTTTGGCTGCAAAGCCAATCCGGGCCGGCTCTTACTGGGAGTAGGCAAAGAGTTGGGTGGGTGCCTACTCCCCACGGTCCAGGCCGGGTTTTCCAGGGCCTTTATAACACAGCCAGCAGCTGGGTGTGGGGGGTGTGATTATCCTGGAGCCTGCAAACAGGGCTGAGGAATTCTCTGTCCTGGAGGAAGGAGCTCAGCAAGGTGGTGTTTCCCTGCGACCTGAAGGTGGAATCGCCTGCGGCTGAGCCGACTGCTAGGTGTGAACCCGCACCTAAACCACCCAAGGTGACTGGACCCTGTGTTGGCCTGTTTTTGTTTTGCCACAGTATTTCCGTTGTGTGTGAACTGTCACCAAGAGACTGCTTTTCATTTGTGGCGTGCAAGTGTGAATAAAACACTGTTTGATGCACCATCTGGACTCCTTGTTTTGCCTCTAAACTGCACCCGCACCGCTGTCTACCAGAGCGACTCCCCACAATGGTTATAAGGGAAAATAATAGCATTCTCAATACAGAATGCTTAGTAAAATGTGGATTAAGGGGTTAAAAATAAAAAAATAAATTCATCTTATCCACTTGATCGCGTAGTTGCCGATCTCTCCTCTCTTCTTCAAGCATTAGCTACCAGCTAAAGGACCTGTGGTGATGTCACATCACATGGTCCATCACTATTGGACCATGTGATGAGCTCAGTGACAGTGACCTCATCACAGGTCCTTTAGCCGACAGCTAATGAATGAAGAAAAGAGGAGAGATCGGCAACTACGCGATCAAGTGGATATGGTGAGTTAATTTTTATATTTTTAACCCCTCCCAGGGACGTAGAATGGGGGGGGGGGGGGAGTTGGGAGGGCCGTTGCCCCGGGCGCCACACTGCAGGGGGGCACTGACTGCTGGGGAGTTTTTTTTTAAAATGACTGTCTGCATTCTGCTGTGGTTGGAGCACCGTGTATCACCAGGGCGCGCACCATACGGCGCACTGCAGTTCAAGAGAGGGCAGGCTCCGCCCTCCTTCCACGCAGGAAATACAGTGCGGAGCCAGCAGCCAACAACAAGAAGAGATTACCGCTCACCTGGCACAGTTGCTTCAGAAGAAGTGTCCAGATACTGCTCAGTGCTGTGCCCGATCACTAGTCAGTGACAGACTTAACCAGGTGACTTAGTTGTTGGGGGTGGGTGGATGTGGACTGTGGGCAGGCTGGCAATAGGGGTCATAAATAATACAGTGAGAGTGAGTGAAGTGCCAGAGCTCAGCCAGGCCAAGCAGGTGGCACTGGCAGTCTGGCAGTCATGGTGCTGGTGTGTGGTGCAGCATAATCTTACCAGAGGCACTGAGACAGTACTGCCTCTTAAATGCCATTTGCCCATCTCTGCTGTCCATATACCATGCCTACCCTGAGCCTGGTATATGGACAGCAGAGATGGGTAGATGGCATTCTAGAGGCAGTACTGTCTCTGGTCATCCTTCACCAGCACCCTGACTGCCACCTGCTAGGCCTTCCTGTCTCTCATGGCACTAAACTGCATACCTGCTGTTTGGCTAATATTTTCCTCTGCATCTCCGGTCCAGTCAGACAAGTGTCTCTGCAGTCACTGACCAAGTTTTAGGCTACTTCACACTAGCGGCAGGACAGTCCGGCAGGCTGTTCCGGTAGGTGAACAGCCTGTCGGATCCGTCCTGCCGCTAGTTCACGTGTGCTGCTGTGCTGCCACTCCATCTTCATTGACTATAATGGGGGCGGTGCCGGAGTTCTGGAAGCCTTTCTCTGTGCACTGCCACCTGAACTCCGGCCCTATTATAGTCAATGGGGACGGAGCGGCAGTCGGGGGCACACGTGAAGTAGCGGGAGGATGGATACGACAGGCTGTTCAGCCACCGGAATAACCTGACAGACTCCGCTGCCGCTAATATGAAAGTAACCTAAGTCCCCATGAGACTCAGACTGAGCTGCTGAAGCACAATTTTAATAAACTAAACAGGGCCGGGCCTGCTGCACCACTCAGACCAGATAGGCAGTGAGGGCGCAGAAGATGGATTTAATGATTGTCTGCTCCTCAGGAGGAGTCATTACTGCACCAGGACTAATAATGGAGGATTATTATTGTGGGGGGTCTAGGTGGAATATTATGTAATGTAATATTCGCGTACTGCGAATGTAACTTTGAACGGGCTATAACTTTCCTATTGGTTAGTTTGCTAGAATTAACGAAGATAGAGAACATAGCGCTATATTCTCTATCTTTGTTAACGGTATCTTATTCTTGGATTCAGATTGAAAAAAAAAAAAAAAAAAAGGAATATTTGTTCTTATGTATATATAGCACTATATTCAAAATATTCGCAAATTAGCGAAGTGCCGATATTCGTAAAATAAATGTTGTTATTCGAATATTCGCGTTTAACACTACTGCATACGTGACGCGGAAATAAATGTAGTTAATCCATCTGTTACATCGGTGGGTGACATATACTAATTGTTTGTGTGAGGTACACCTGCACTGCATATGCGACAGGCAAATAAATATAGTTAATCCATCTGTTACATCGGTGGGTGACATATACTAATTGTTTGTGTGAGGTACACCTGCACTGCATACATGACAGGGAAATAAATCTAGTTAATCCATATGATACGTAGGTGGGGGACATATACCAATTGTTTGTGTGGGGTACACCTGCACTGCATACATGATGGGGAAATAAATCTAGTTAATCCATCTGTTAGTTCGGTGGGTGACATATACAAATTGTTTGTGTGGGGTACACCTGCACTGCATACGTGACAGGGAAATAAATCTAGTTAATCCATCTGTTACATCTGTGGGTGACATATACCAATTGTTTGTGTGGGGGTACACCTGCACTGCATACATGACGGGGAAATAAATCTAGTTAATCCATCTGTTACATCGGTGGGTGACATATACCAATTATTTGTATGGGGTACACCTGCACTGCATACATGACGGGGAAATAAATCTAGTTAATCCATCTGTTAGTTCGGTGGGTGACATATTCCCATTTTTGGTGTGAGGTACTCCAGCACTGCATAGGTGATATGGAAATAAATCTAGTTAATCCATCTGTTAGGGCTCTTTCACACTAGCGTTTTTGTTTTCCGGCATAGAGATCCGTCGTCGGGTCTCTATGCCGAAAAAATCCTGATCAGGATTATCCCAATGCATTCTGAATGGAGAGAAATACGTTCAGGGTGCATCAGGATGTCTTCAGTTCAGGACCGGAACGTTGTTTGGTCGGAGAAAATACCGCAGCATGCTGCGCTTTTTGCTCCGGCCAAAAATCCTGAACACTTGCCGCAAGACCGGATCCGGAATTAATGCCCATTGTAAGGCATTAATCCGGATCCGGCCTTAAGCTTAACGTCCATCCGGCGCATCGCCGGATCTGACGTTTAGCTTTTTCTCAATGGTTACCATGGCAGCCAGGACGCTAAAGTCCTGGTTGCCATGGTAAAGTGTAGTGGGGAGCGGGGGAGCAGTATACTTACCATCCGTGCGGCTGCCGGGGCGCTCCAGAGTGACGTCAGGGCGCCCTACACGCATGGATCAGATGATCCATGCGCATGGGGCGCTCTGACATCATTCTGGAGCGCCCAGGGAGCCGCACGGACTGTAAGTATACCGCTCCCCACTACTACTATGGCAACCAGGACTTTAATAGCGTCCTGGCTGCCATAGTAACCTCAAAGCATTTCGAAGACTGATCAGGATCCTAATCATTCTTCTAATGCTTTCAGGCGACTTGCATTCTGACGGATCCGGCGGGACGGAAGTGCCTGCCGGATTCTCAGAACGCAAGTGTGAAAGAGGCCTTAGTTCGGTGGGTGACCTCAAAGAATGAGGAGAGCATCAAATAAGGGATGTACCCCTGGTCGTGGTGCTGCTGGTGTTGGTGGAGCTCCGGTTGCAGGGAGAGGACGTGGATGTGGTTGATCTGCGCCAGCTACACGCCCAAATGAAACACCTTCCATAGGTGCACGTAGGCGACAGAGCGTTCAGTGTTATTTTGTAGGCCCGAATACCAGTGTACGTCTGGTGAGGCCAGAACCAGTAGAGGCGGTAGCAGATTGGGTGGCTGACAGTGCCTCCGGTTCCTTCACATTGTTTTCCACCCAGTCCCCTGCTGAAAGCGCAGAGTTGACACCTGCAGCCTATGGGCATCTGTCTTTCACCTCACCCCCTTGCAAATCAGCCAAGCAGTCTGAGCCCCAAGTCATGCAGCAGTCTCTTATGCTTTTTGATGACTCTGCTGGCAGGGTTTCCGTCGGCCATCCACCTAGCCCTGCCCCAGAAATGGAAGAGATTGAGTGCACTAATGCCCAACCACTTATGTTTCAGGATATGGACATGGGAGGACCACCGCAGCACGTCTCTGATTATGACGAAACACAGGTGCCAACTGCTGCGGCTTTCTGCAGTGTGCACATCTGCAAGGAGGGCATTGGTGAGGAGTGGGTGGAAGATGATGGGGAGGATGATGAGGTCCTAGACTAGGGTGACCACATTTCCTAACTGCCATTCAGGGACACTTACTTTCACAAGTGCATTTCGTCAAACTTATACTTGAGACAGGCAAAAACATATCTGCCAGCCATAGATTACAAGTGGAGTGGAGGTTTATGGAAGTGATTGTATTATATACTACTAGCAGCCGCAGGAGACAGTGAGACACTTATATAGTATATTGTCTTATGTGTATTACTGCTGGGACGGTGGCCCTCCAGCTGTTGCAAAACTACAACTCCCAGCATGCCCGAACAGCCTACAGGTATCAGCTGTGACAGGACCATGGGGAAAGTGATAGAAGGAGTATACATTTCACCTAGGTTCCTGTCTTATACGTTCTAAAAGCAGCCAGGGAATTGACAGCAAGGAAAACTAGGTTTTCCCATTGCAAGGGTTTTATTAAAAACCTGGTTAGAAGGGCCTGGCTGCTTGGAGCAGGGAGAGTTGGGTGGGTCTCTGCTCCAATTAGCCACTCCAGGTATTCAGGGTAACTGTGGCTAATCACCTGGAACCTGGGTGAGCTATATAAGAGCAGACAGCTCACTAGCTGTGGTCTCTGCTCCTGGGAACAACTCTGGTGTGAGTAAAACAAACTGTGTGTTTTGTTGATGGAGCTGGGCACAAGGCTCAGTCTCATGTAGTGAGGAACTACTTCTTGTTTAGACGTAGCGGCCAGACAGCCAGGTATTTCATTTATTCTTGAACTGTTTTGTTTTATATTTTGACCTGCAAACATCAATAAAACTGGCTGAGGCCAGTTGCATCAAACTTGCGTGGACTGGACTGTGATTAATGTGCCTATAGCGCCCGTCTATCCCAGGAGACGGCGATCCCGGAAGCTAATTCCGTTACACAGCCTACAGCAGGGCAGTGTGGGAGTTGTAGTTTTACAACAGCTGGAGGGCCGCAGTTTGAGGAGGCCTGCTCTAGCCAGTACGCCTGCTACTTCCCACCGCACCCAGGGACTGAGCACACCAAAGCCAGCTCCAAGGAGTTCCCTGGCATGGCAGTTCTTCAGACAATGTGCTGACGACAAGACACGAGTGGTTTGCACGATGTGCAATCAGAGCCTGGAGCGAGGCATAAATGTTCTAAACCTAAGCACCACCTGTGTGACCAGGCATCTAAATGCAAAGAACGAGCTGCAGTGGAGTACACACCTCAAAAACCATGAAAGATCTCAGGCTCCTCATGCTCCCTCTTCTGCTGCAGTCTCGGCCTCTTACGCCACCTCTGGAGTGACAGTAGCACCTGCCACACCGCA
Organism: Bufotes viridis; assembly: GCA_033119425.1. Classification (NCBI taxonomy): domain Eukaryota; kingdom Metazoa; phylum Chordata; class Amphibia; order Anura; family Bufonidae; genus Bufotes; species Bufotes viridis. Next base: position 562,636,642 of record CM065589.1, on the reverse strand, counting down.
AACAGAGGATATGGCAGCAACACCACCACCTCCACCACCGTCACACGGCATGTCCACACTGTCCCATGAAAGCGTTCAGCTGTCCATCCCCCAAAACCTGGAGAAAAAGAGGAAGTACCCCCCTACCCACCAGCAATCCCAATACCTTATGGCGGTGGCTGTCCCACAGTACGTGGTTCCCAGCCGCCACTACTTTTCCAGGCGAGCCATCCCTGCCCTGCACAACCAAGTGGCAGACAAAATCAGGAGTGCACTGTGCAAGCCATCTGTGGCAAGGTCCACATAACCACCGATAGATGGACCAGTAAGCATGGGCAGGGACGTTATATTTACCTAACTGCACACTGAGTAAATGCAGTGGCGGCTAGGCCTGAGGCGGATAGCAGTTTGGCGCATGTCCTTCCTCTACCGAGGATTGCAGGACGTTTCTCGTTCCTCCTGTTGCCTCCTCCCCCTACTCCGCTTCCTCCTCTACCGCCTCCTCACCGGTCAGCGTAACACCTACACCACCAACTTCAGCACAGCCAGGGGAAAACGACAGAAGGTTGTTTTGAAACTCATCTGTTTGGGGAAAAAACCACACACCGTGCAGCAGCTGTGGATGGGCATGGAACAACAGACCGATAAGTGGTTGGTGCCAATGAGCCTCAAGCCCAGCCTGGTGGTGTGTGATAACGGGCGAAATCTCGTAGCAGCTTTGGGCCTAGGCGGTTTGACGCACATCTCTTGCCTAAAAAAATTACCCTGATATGTCAGAGCTGCTGCAGAAAGTGCGGGCCTCTGTGCGCACTTTCGGCATTCTCACCCTGCTGCTGCTCGCCTGTCTGCGCTACAGCGTAACTTCGGCCTTCCCACTCACTGCCTCATATGCGACATACCCTAAAGGTGGAACTCTACCTTGCACATGCTGGAGAGACTGTGCGAGCAGCAGCAGGCGATAGTGGAGTTTCAGCTGCAGCACGCACGGTTGAGTCGCTCTGTGGAACAGCGCCACTTCACCACCAATGAGTGGGCCTCCATGCGGGACGTGTTTGCCGTGTTCCGCTGTTTCGAGTACTCCACCAACACGGCCAGTGTCAATGACGCCATCCTTAGCGTTACTATCCCACTTCTATGTCTCCTTGAAAAAACGTTTCGGGCGATGATGGAAGAGGATGTGGCATAGGAGGAAGAGGGATTATTTCCACAGTTATCAGGACAGTCATTCACAAGTGGCCAAGTACACAACTGTCCGGCCAGGACACAGTTATGGAGGATGATGATGAGGAGGAACCGTGTTCACAGCAGGATGGCACTCAAAGCAGCTCATGGCCATCACTGGAGCATGGCTGGGGGGGATACAAAGAAAACAGACGATACTCTTCCCACAGAGTACAGCTTGTTGTTGCCTCTGGGCAGCCTCACACACATGAGCGGCTACATGCTGCAGTGCTTGCGCAACGACCACCGAGTTGCCCACATTCTAACCAGTGCTGATTACTGGGTTGCCACCCTGCTGTATCCTTACTACAAGGACAATGTGCCGTCCTTATTTCCTTCACTGGAGCGTGATCAGAAGATGCGCGAGTACAAGCGCATGCTGGTAGACGTGCTGCTGATGGCATTCCCACCTGACAGCAGGGGCTCAGTGGGAGCACGAGGCAAAGGCAGAGGAGAAGGAAGAAGTTGCTAATGCAGCTGGGGCACCGCAAGCATGGGCGAAATGTGGAAAAGCTTTGTCAGCACGCCTCAACAACCAGCACCACCAGCTGATACGGAACATCTTAGCAGGAGGCAGCATTTCAGCAACATGGTGGAACAGTACCCAGTGTGTAACTTCTGTGTCTCCAAATTGGGCACGTGGCCTGAGCTTGCCTTTTACCACTTGGAGGTGCTTGCCTCCCTGCGGCTAGTGTATGTTCGAATGTGTGTTTAGCATAGCGGGGGTGGGGGTGGGGGGTGATCACAGATAAGAGCAGCCACCTGTCCACAGCCAACGTGGACAAGCTCACATTCATTAAAATGAACCAGGCATGGATCCCACGGGACTTGTCCATACCTTGTGCCGAATAGACAAGTATATCGGCCGCACCAACTGAAAGGTGGCATGAAGCAGCATGTGCTCAACCCAAAAATGCAGTTGGGCATATATATACAGGGGAGCAGATCCTGCACTTGTGGCCCATTGCTAATGGCGATCCCCAGCAAAAACGCATACGGTGGAGGATGCCCGCAGTGGACCACAAGTACCAAAATAGACATCCTACACAAGATGGCAATAGTGTGGATGTAATAAATAATATATTAATATAGCAATAACAAATGACAAGACAGGTGCACACTGCGGTCTTACTAAGCCCTCAACCTGATGTTAAAATTGAGAGATTAGTCAACATGTCCTGCAGTGGAGGACATGTCTTAAGCCCGAGCACCGCACCAAGGTCTCTCAAGTAGCTCGGGACCTAACACTCACCTACCTGTGCCATATGGGCAATACCAGGGGCCAGTGGGCAAAATTACAGGAATGTATTAGGCCGACTCACAGCAGACTCCTCAGTTACCTCCAGCACGTGACCATGCCTGCAATGGGAGGGGGGAGAGGGCTGTGAGCCCCACCCAAGACTGGCTGATATGGCCCAGGCCTCATAGGTGCACCTAAATGTAGCCTGTGGATGGAAAACAGGCTAAATTTACATGGGAGTTTATACACCTCCAAAAAATTATATATACACAAACCAACTGAAAGGTGGCATGAAGCAGGATGTGCTCAACCCAAAAATGCAGTTGTGCATATATATACAGGGGAGCAGATCCTGCACTTGTGGCCCGTTGCTAATGGTGATCCCCCAGCAAAAATGCATACGGTGGAGGATGCCCGCAGCGGACCACAAGTACCAAAATAGACATCCTACACAAGATGGCAATAGTGTGGATGTAATAAATAATATAGCAGTAACTAATGACAAAACAGGTGCACACTGCGGTCTTACTAAGCCATCAAACTGATGTTAAAATTGAGAGGTTTGTATTAGGCCATCTTGTGTAGGATGTCTATCCACAGGTCCAGAGCAGTGAAATAGAACATATACAACAAAATATAAGTCCTTGTCCATCTGGGCGCTAACTAAATGGAATGGTCACCTCACTTAGCTACTTGTAACCACACAGTCAAACTCTCCTCAGCCAACAGGCCATGCAGCTCCAAGCTCTGACGTGGAATGAGCCCAGCATCTACACTTGGGTTCGTCTCAGGCTACCGGAATAGTTTGTACTGGAGTGGGAGAGAATGGCAGGTCCCTCTACCAACTTATCTATTATTCCATAAAAATCCAGGTACATAAAATACTTTAAAGAGGACATTTCATGGTTTTATATTAATTGAAATAAATACCTTTACTTGCGGGGTACCCCCCGCTGATGCTGCCACCCTGCCTGATTTTTTTAAATATTGCTCCTACACCCTGCTGTGCCCCCCTGTATTTTTCCCACTCTGTATGCTAATACTGAGCATCGGTACAGGGAGGAGGAGATGCCAGGGTTTCTCAATGGGGATCTCCTTCTCCCTGGCTTTGCCGTGATCCAATCACAGTGGAAAGTGTCACAGCCAGGGAGAAGGTGAGCTTTTTTTTCTCCCTGGCTGTGACTCTCTCCACTGTTTTTGGATCGCGGCACAGCCAGAGAGAAGGAGATGCCCATTGAGAAACCCTGGCGTCTTCTCCTCTCTGTACCAATGCTCAGTATTAACATACTGAGCGGAAAAAATACAGGGGGCACAGCACGGCGTAGGAGCGATATTTTAAAAAATCAGGCAGGGTGGCAGCATCAGCAGGGAGTACCCCGCAAGTAAAGGTATTTATCTCAATTAATATAAAACCCTCAAAGGTCCTCTTTAAAGAAAAGTGCTTTGGCAAACTATGCTTTGCTGAAACAACACAGCTTTCCTGGATTCTTTTTATCGCACCAATATGAGCATTCTGGGTGAGATATACATCCCCTTCAGTTCTTTATCATACACAGTGTTACACTTTATAAAGCTCTAACATTCGCCATCTTTATGGAGCACTTCAACCATTCTGGCGCTGAGCGGGGCGTACTCTGGCCTTTATTAAAAATAGTAGAAAATTCATTGTAAGAAAATCAAATTTGAATTTCCTACAGAGAAGCTCTTTCCAGAAATAACATGCAGATTGACATTAGTTTACCTCATGTGGTGCCTTGGCAGGAAACCAAAAACTGCAATTTTCTTATCTTCAACAAAAATAAACCAGATCAAAACGCAAAAGTCAAAGGGAAGAGAGAGTCTGTTACTGATGCCTGCAGTGCAAGAAAGCAGATATTATATGACACTTCTCCACTGTGCTGACACTACAGGAAGTGTGATGATATACCGGTCACCCCTGACATGCTGAAGAGTGGGGGTCTCCATAGATTAGTGAAAAAAATGAATGCTCTATCAATAATAAGATCATTTAAAATTGGCAGCCACTATAGATCCTTCCTTTTGGTCACAGGACCTATCAGCTCTTCTTAAAGGAGTTGCCCCATCCCAACAACACATACCCTATCAAGAGGAGAGGGCCGGGGATAAGGATTTCCGGTAAGCTCTTAAAGGGTTGTCCCACAGGGTGGTGACAAGTGTCTCATTAGTGGGGATTTAGTCATAAGAACAGAAGTCTCTGAGCCCCAGAGTGAACGGAGTGCCGGTAACAGTGTATGGGAGGTGGGTGAGCGCCGTACTCGTTTTCTGAATGTGGTCCCAAAAAAATTAATGGGCACAAAATGAGTGGCACAGTACATTCATGACGTCACTGTAGTCACTCAGGGACACAGAGACTCTCATGATAGTTGGACCACCACCAATCACATACTTGTCACCTGTCCTGGAGATCAGTGATGAGTTTTTATGGCGGGAAAGAGTTTTAATAACCACAGATTTTTGGGCCATTAGGCGGTTGTATACAAAGGTCAGAATGATGAACAACAGGCTGTATTATGAGGTTTCGCAACAGCTAAGGTGTGTACTAAGATCTTCTATGGCAGCTGCAGTGTGTTTTGTAATAAAGAAATGTATATAGTGATGTTCGGCAGCAGCGGAGGTGTGTATTATGATGTTCTGCAGCAGCTGAAGTGTATTATGATCTTCTGCAGTAGTAGAGCTGTGTATTATGAGGTTCGGCAGCAGTTGATGTGTGTATTATGAGGTTCTGTAGCAGGTGATGTGTGTATTATGAGGTTTGGCAGAGCTGAGATGTGTATTATGAGGTTCGTCAGTAGCTGAGGTGTGTATTATGAGGTTCTGTAGCAAGTGAGGTGTGTATTATGAGGTTCGGCAGAGCTGAGATGTGTATTATGAGGTTCGTCAGCAGTTGAGGTGTGTATTATAAGGTTCTGCAGCAGTTGAGGTGTGTATTATAATGTTCAGCACCAGCTGAGATGTATTACGATGTTCTGCAGCAGCTAAGGTGTATTATTATTTTCTGCAGTAGTAGAGTTGTGTATTATGAGGTTCGGCAGCAGTTGAGGTGTGTATTATGATGTTCTACAGCAGCTGAGATATGTATTATGAGGTTCGGCAGTAGCTGATGTGTGTATTATGAGGTTTGGCAGCAGTTGAGGTGTGTATAATGAGGTTCTGCAGCAGTTGACATTTGTATTATGAGGTTCGGCAGTAGCTGAGATGTGTATTATGAGGTTTGGCAGCAGTTGAGGTTTGTATTATAAGGTTCTGCAGCAGTTAAGGTGTGTATTATGAGGTTCGGCAGTAGCTGAGATGTGTATCATGAGGTTTGGCAGCAGTTTAGGTGTGTATTATAATGTTCTGCAGCAGCTGAGGTGTGTATTGTGAGGTTCTGCAGCAGGTGAGGTGTGTATAATGAGGTTTGGCAGCAGCTGAGGTGTGTATTATGAGGTTATGCAGCAATTGAGGTATGTATTATGATATTCTGCAGCAGCTGAGGTGTGTATTATGAAGTTTGGCAGAACTTGAGGAGTCTATTATGATGTTCTGCAGCAGCTGAGGTGTGTATTATGAGGTTCTGCAGCAGTTCAGGTGTGTATTATGAGGTTCGGCAGCAGTTGACATTTGTATTATGAGGTTCTGCAGTAGCTGAGATGTGTATTATGAGGTTCGGCAGCAGTTGAGGTGTATATTATGAGGTTCGGCAGCAGGTGAGGTGTGTATTATGATGTTCTGCAGCAGCTGGTGTGTATATTATAATGTTCTACAGCAGCTGAGGTGTGTATTATGAGGTTCTGCAGCAGGTGAGGGGTGTATTATGAGGTTCTGCAGCAGCTGAGGTGTACACAAGCACAACACCTCCAGATTTTATTCAATCAATATCTTTATTGTCATGATTAAAATAATCAAATCCATCATATAAAATCACATAAATATGGTTGGTGGTACAAAAAATACAAAGGGATCCAAACCCTCACTGGAGAAAGTGTAACCGCAGCTCATATAATATCAGGATTATCTAATATATAATAGCATTAGTGGGGCACTACGTGCAGCATAACATAAGTATCATAAGGCTCAATAATAATTGATGTATGATCACTGAGGCATGTACAACCCCAGCAACCCTATCGATGCTTATAATCAAAAATGTAGGGCACTACATACTATGTTCAATAAACATTATCAAAACACCATAGTGGTTAGTATAAGGTAACTAGAGTGCATAAGCCCTACTAAAGTTGCAACATAGACAACAGGCCCCAAATGCAATAATACCTGATATATCTGTTCCCGCTTGCGCCTCCCGTGTCCCAGCAGCTGAAGTGTGTATGATGAGGTTGGGCAGCAGCTGAGGCGTGTATTATGAGGTTCTGCAGCAGTTGAGGTATATATTATGAAGCTCTGCGGCAGCTGATTGTTCCACAATGCAAAATCTGTAACAGGCCCCCAAGGTACTGTTATAATACTGGTGTCTTGTTATATGGCAGATGGATCTTTGTTCCCACAGGCTCAGTGCACATTGCATTTTTGGCATCACAAACAGGATATACACTTTTGTGCCTTATTGCTAAAGGCCTACACAATTGACAAAACCCCTGAAAAATGACTGTGCTACATTTATTCCGGAATAGCAGGCGCCGGAGAGTGCGCATTGGTCACTGAGGGGTTAATCCGCCATCTTTGCCAGTAATGGCGTATGTTATTTTTGTCCAGCCAGAGGGGGTAAACAGGGATCCGCCCAGCCCAAGCACAGTAAACAGTGGCTCTGCCCACAAGCATCCGCCCCTTGGATGAGCCAGTTTGAGTCAGCAAGGAGGAAGCAAGATAGCGCGCCAGCTATGACCAAACTGGGGGGAGGTGGTGTGGAGCGACGAGATTGAGGTACAGACACAGAAAAAATGCAACAGCACTCTGCCCTGCCTATATGCTGGAAAAGTGAGGCGCCAGTGTACATTCTGATCAAAAGGTAATAAGCCACTCGCTGCGCCAAGGCCGCCTCTATGAGTGGTCCTAACGCTAAATCCTACCTGTTATGGGCCATGACAGCCACATAAAATCCAGGGAGTGCAGGCCCAGCACACCTGACCAGTTCGTCATCCCTAGAGGCTGGTTTTAATCAGAGTAAGTATAAAGCTGAGCTTTCCCCTACTAGTAGCCATTTTGTCTCCAGGAGGAGGACATGGTGGGCTCAGCGTGCATGTTGGTACCTGCATCCCTGGATTTAATGGAGGCTGTTATTGTTCCAAAGAGGGTTACTGAGCAAGGTGGATCCAGCATGCATCCTGGGCCTGCACTCCCTGGATTTTATGTGTCTGTCATGGCCCATAACAGGTAGGATTTAGCGTTAGGACCACTCATTGAGGCGGCATTGGCTCGGCGAGTGGCTTATTACCTTTTGATCAAAATGTACACTGACGCCTCACTTTTCCAGCATATAGGCAGGGCAGAGTGCTGGTTGCAGAGTGCTGTTGCATTTTTTCTGTGTTTGTATGTATATTTCACTACAAGCACCTGCTTTCAGGGATGTATTGACTGACCTCCTTTTTTGTAGAGCCTGAGGTACAGGCCAAGATCCACACTACAAAAAAGCCATGGAGGAGTGGGTAATTCAAGGGAGGAGTGGGTGATTCAAGTCCTGGAACACCCGCAGCCGGGGATCCGAAATTGGAGTGCCGTCTGGGCACTGTCATATGGTTTTCTGTGGAGCGGGGGAGCAGCTTCCTGGAGGATGATGAGAATGGTGAGGAGTTGTTTGTGGGCTGCAGATGTGTAAAACGCCCCTATCTCCCCCAGTCCCGCCATAGCTTGTATGTGGGGGACCACGTAGAGTATACCTCCATGGACTCCACAATGGGACGTTTGGCCACCGGGGTGACCCTGCTGAACAAGCCCCTAGTCCCCGTGCCAGTATCTGAACACTGACCGGAGGTTTCAGCAGCCCCAGCACGAGTATGCTGGCTACAAGAGACCGCGGAGGAAGTCCTCCATTTTCAATAAAAGCCTCAGCCCCAGCCGGAGCTACTTCTTTCAAGCTTACCACCCCCACCTACCTTCCAACTTGGCTACCAAGTAACCACCGTTTTCTCGTACAATCCCATGGTGGTCAACTCTCAGCTGCCCTGGATGATGGCATCAGCATCATCAAGGGGTCTCCGGTTTCCAGCGCCACACGCGGAAACCTCAATTGCAGCAACCCCTGCAGCCGGAGATTCTGAGTACCCCTGCCCTGGCAGGAGGTTCTGGCAACCTAAATCAAGAGGTGAGCGCAGCTATTGCCAGTGTTACCAGCCGGTAACAACCAGATTCCACCACTAGAGGGCAGTGGAGCCCCACCACTACAGCACACCTTGACTACAAAGGGCAGGAGCGACCCTGATGAGCTTTAGCAGTTCCGGCAGTGAGGAAGACTTCAGGTGCCTCCTCTAAGGAGCAGCCCTTCAGTCAACAGAATAGAAAAAGCATGGATCTTTGAAGCCACAACGTGGACTGCCTCTGACGGATGAGAGCTTGTTGGCCTGTTTTTATGTTTGTTGCCCTGAGATGACTATCTCCCAGAGGAGCATGGTTTGTAATGACTCTTCCCAGTACAACTGACCCCAAATTACGGATGTCAGCGCCCAATTTTCTTTTTTCCCCCTTCTCAAGCTAAGTAGGAACCCCACCTGCCTTAAGGGTTCTTTTTAAAATTGCTGCAATTTTAAATGTTGTACTACCTCATGGGATTCATAGTAGGAGCCCCCTGTGTTTTCTCAAGCACCTTCCATCCATTATCCACAGGTAGGGAGCCTTCCATATCTTTGCACTCAAGTTTACTATTCTGCAAAGTTCAAGCACTTTAGCGCATTGCATGGACTCTTTCTACGGGTACCACAATGAGTCTTCCTAAGCACTTTGAATTTACTTAGATAGTTAGTTAGATAGTTAGCATCTTTACTTCATTGCTCATAGGGACTGCCTCTGAGGACGTCTAATACTAATGGTCCCACTTTTGCCTTGTGTTAGTTCAGAAAGCCTAGGTATTATATTGTGTTATTTGCAAATGCCCTTAACTAGGGATGAGCGAACCCGGTGAAGTTCGGGTTTGCTGGGTTTAGACAAACTTCAGGTCAAAGTTCAGGTTCGGGACCCGAACTTGACCCGAACACCGAATCCGGACCCCATTAAAGTCAATGGGGACCCGAACTTCAATTTTTTATTTTACAGGCAAATTATATGAACAAAACAGTTGCATAACAATCATATCACTGCACAGTTGTGGAAATAAATACACAGATGACATATCTTCATTCAGCAGGACCTGCGATGATGTGACCGCGCTCACCACATGGTGAGCGCGGTGATGTAATTGCAGGTCCTTTTGCAGGTCCTGAAGAAAGAAGAGGATACTGGCTGCACGATCAAGTGGATGAGGTGAATTTTTTTTTTTTTTAACCCCTCAAAGGCCATTTTATTTAGCATTCTATCTTAAGAACGCTATTATTTTCAGTTATAACCATGTTATAACGGAAAATAATAAAATCATCTGAACACCGAACCCGAACCTGAACTCCAGTAAAAAAAAGTCCGGGTTTGGGTCCAGGTACCCGAACTTGCAAATGGCAGACAGATACTTAGATAGAATGGAACTCTCCATTCCATTCTGCCCCCTTTGGGCAGAAGTGGGCCTTTCCTGCTTCCTACCAGAAGGGAGGGGTGGCAGCTCTAGTTCATTCCAGTGTACACTCCATATTGGAGCTGAGAAGACATGAAAGACATAGCAGCCAGAGGAAAGTGTTATTCGGCTGGAGCAGGAGCCAGAAAAGAAAAGTAGCTTGTAGAACACCCGGACTCCTAATTTACTTTACTGAGTGTCAGGAAGGGGACAACAGCCGAAGGCACCCCAATCCAAGGATATCAGAACCAACCAAAAATCCAGTAACCAGACCCAGGCAGATCAAATCTGCTGTATTCTGTAGTTATTAGTTGGGTAAAAATGTACTGCGCTTTGTTTCTTGTTAACAAAGTTTATTGTATTGTGGGGAGTGCTATGCATTGTGGGAAAGAGAAGTCTTCATTTTACAGACTACAGCACATCAGCAGAGCTGTTCTTCATGCCGTTCTTCTTAAACTCCATTATCCTTGTACATGCATATCTGGTAAGCTATCTACCTCTGTCTCAGGGATATTCACTCAGAGCAAAGGGGAGGGGCAGAGAACTTCACAGTGAAGCTCCGCCTCCTGGGCACTTGCAAGAGCAGAACCTGGCAGAATAAAACATCATACACTACTCCTGATAAGAAAACCTCCATAAAAGGCATGTTTCTACTGCCCTCCCCACTTGGTGCTGTCAGCATGGTCATAACTGCTGACAGACTTCCTTTAAGGCGCTGTGAATTATGTAAATACATTCTTCAGACCTTTATATATCCGAGAGTTCAGAATCCAAATCAGTCGAGTTTGTGCTCTGGGTCCTCTGTAAACACATATTTGACTAAGCTAAGGGAACATGTTCCTAATAAAAATGTGGAATTTAAAGTTGGGCATAGTACAATATGACTGACTAAGAACAAAGTGGTACAATAATACTCTTGGGGAGGATGGGCAGATTACATAAGAGTTTTGTTTCATGTTTTGGCAGGGATGAAGACTGTGCTCTGATCCTGGAGGAACCTTTATCCTTTGACGCTCACATTTGGAGATGAGCGAATCGAAGCTGACGAATTGGAATTCGTTACGAATTTCAGGAAAAATTAGATTTGCAAGGAATGCGAATTTCCTTGCACTTCCTGGTAACGAATCACAATTTTTCCTAAAATGGCGGCTACATGTATGAGGACATGGGGCAAGGAACTCTGGGAAGGCGGGATGACCCAAAATGCCATGCATGCAGCCAATCAGCAGCCAGCCCTGTGATGTCACAGCCCTATAAATACGGCTGCCATTTTGGATTCAGACATTTTCCAGCGTTCTGAGTGCAGGAACAGATGTGAGAAGACGCTAGGGACAGCAATAGGAAAAACCTCATTGTGAAAAATAAAACTGAAAACCGATTTATAAGTGCAGGGAAGGAATAGGGAGGAATAATTTCACAGCATCTTAGTGCAGGGAGAGACTTCACAGGGGTGTGGAAATCGTATAGCCCGACGCCCGGGACATGCAGTTCCGGGCGCCGGGCATGTATTTTGTTCAGAAGCTTAGCCCTGCTTCGGGCAGGTAGCACTGGGATGAGATAGGGTTGGGCAATATGCCTCCTGCATTACTACTAGCAGGCGGAGGGCTGGACATGACCACAAGTGCACTGGAGGGAGGGGGCGAGCACCAGACAAAATAAACCTGTCATAAACTGCCGCACAAGTCTGGTGCTTCACCGCCGCCTGTCATCTTCCTCTGCTCCACCGTTGCCTTTGGTCTTGCTCTGCTTCGCTCGGCTCCACCCCCTCCTCGCTCTGCTCTGCCTTCCCCAGCTCCGCCTCCCCCTCAACTGGCTCCGCCTCCCCTCGCTCTGCCGCGCTTAGCTCCACCTCCCCTCGCTCTGCGTCGCTTGGCTCCGCCCTCGTCCCGCTAGGCTCCGTCTCCCCCTCATCAGTGCAGTAGTTTGACTGACATGCCTACAACTCGGTGGAACCTAACAAATAGCCTTTTCTCTGAGCCATCGGGCAGCTAACATATACAGCAGTAAGTGATCTTGCTGCCATCTACTGGAACATTACCAAGACTTTGTACAAACATTAAAGGGAGTCTTTCATCACAAATGTCCATTATATAAAATGAACACCATTTTGTCCATAACAGTCCCCATATTAAATGCTTCTTACCATATTTTGGTCCGTTGCAGAGTTGGGATAAAAAACCCTATTATTCGATATGCAAATCAGGGTTCTGAATGAGCCCAGGGGCTGCGTTCAATGGCCTGTTCCCAGGCCCCTCGCTGATTTTCAACCACTCCCCTTTCACCCCTTTGACCCGCCCTTTGTTTGGCTCATCACCTCCGTCCTCCATTCTGAAATCCCCCGCCTGCGTCGATGACAGCCCTCTGATGCGGCGCCGGCTGGAACGTCATGTAGGGGCCGGCGCATGGGCACTCGAAACTCTGATGCCTCTGCCCATAATGGGTCATACAGTGCACAGGCACGGACATCCCGTTCATCGGTGCAGGCGCGGGATTTCAGAACGGAGGAAGGAGGTGATCAGCAAAACAAAGGGCGGGCCAAATGGGTGAAAGGGGAGTGGTTGGATATGAAAATCAGTGAGGGGCATGAGCATCGGCCGTTGGAACCTTTAGACCCTCATTTGCATGTCGAATAAAAGTGTTTTTTAGCCCAACTCTGCAACGGACCAAAATATGGTAAGAAGCATTTAATATGGGGACTGTTATGTACAAAATGGTATTAATGTTATAGAATGGACATTTGTGGTAAAAGACTCCCTTTAATATGTCACTAACATGTGTCTTCACTTCAGTGTCACATGTTGTCCCCCTGTGATGTGATACGCATATAAATAGAGAGGTCACTGTGTACATACAGGACGTGTATATCTGTATATATCGGGTGTACGGGGCTCCGGTAGACTGATGGTTTACATTGATGGGGTTTTCAGAGGCGTCGCCCAAAGAAGACTTCCTGCACTAATTACCCTAATAGGATGTAACCCCAGTTATATGGATCGTAAGAGGCGTCCCTACACTCCCACATACAGCCCCTTGTGGCTGCCCCCACACAGTATAAGGTCTCCTTGTGGCCCCCATACAGTATAACGTCTCCTTGTGGCCCCAATACATTATAACATCTCCTTGTGGCCCCCATACATTATAACGTCTCCTTGGGGCCCCCATACAGTATAACGTCTCCTTATGGTCACCCCCATACAGTATAACGTCTCCTTGTGGCTGCCCCATACAGTATAACGTCTCCTTGTGGCTGCCCCATACAGTATAATGTCTCCTTGTGGCTGCCCCATACAGTATAATGTCTCCTTGTGGTCGCCCCATACAGTATAACGTCTCCTTGTGGCTGCCTCATACAGTATAACGTCTCCTTGTGGCTGCCCCATACAGTATAATGTCTCCTTGTGGTCGCCCCATACAGTTTAATGTCTCCTTGTGACCCTCCATACATTTTGGGCTTCTAAGTTGCTATCAATAAAGACCTTATTTAAATATGCTTTTGATTTAAAATTCTTTTTTGTATCAGGACAAGTAGATTGTCATGAGGGACAAGTAGATCGAGCCCCCACTTTAGTCCTTCGACAAGTAGTTTTTTTTTTAAATTTCCACACCCCTGCTTCAGAAGTCGCTAGGGACAGTGCTAGAAAAGCGATTCACAAGTGCAGGGAAAGATGATTTGGGCATCCAAATAGCCACTACACAGCTCTGTCATTCCAGCAATTTGTTCTTGTTATTGGGGTGCAAGTGCTATATTGAAAAGCCTTTAGTGGCCTATTTCAGTACAAAAAGAAAAATATATACGCACTTCACTGTTAGAGTTATTTGTAGTGAAAGCGTTTAGTGGCCTATTTCAGTACAAAAAAATATATATATGCACTTCACTGCTGCGGTTATTTGTGGTGAAAGCATTTAGTGGCCAATTTCAGTACAAAAAGAAAAATATATACACACTTCACTGTTGCAGTTATTTGTGGTGAAAGCATTTAGTGGCCTATTTCAGTACAGAAAGAAAAATAATATAACAATAACAATAGAGAAGTCAGGTGCACTCTGTGGTCTTACTAAACCTTCATTCTGATGTAAAATTGAGAATTAGCCAACATATCCTACTGTGGAGGACATAACTGAGCCCAAGCACCACACCAAGGTTTCTCAAGTAGCTCGGGACCTTACACTCACCTACCTGTGCCATATGGGCAATACCAGGGGCCAGTGGGCGCATTACAGGAGTGTAAAGGCTGACTCGCAGCATACTCCCAAGTCACCTCCAGCATGTAACCATGCCTGCAATGGGAGGAGGGAGGAGGCTGTGAATGAAAATCAGGCACATTTACATAGGAGTTTATACACCTCCAAACAATTGTTTATACAAAACGACTGAAAAAATGGTGTGGTTTTAAACAGGCAGGAAATGCTAAAACCCAAATGCAGTTGTGCATATATATACAGGGTAGCAGAACCTGCACTTGTGGCCCATTGCTAATGGCGATCCCCAGCAAAAATGCATACAATAGAGGATGCCTGCAGCAGACCACAAGTACCACAATAGACATCCTACACAAGATAGCAGTTGTGTGGATGTGATAAACAATATAACAATAACAATAGAAAAGACAGGTGCACTCTGCGGTCTTACTAAACCCTCATTCTGATGTAAAATTGAGAATTAGCCAACATATCCTACTGTGGAGGACATGTCTAAGCCCAAGCACAGCACCAAGGTTTCTCAAGTAGCTCCTGTCTTTTCTATTGTTATTGTTATATTGTTTATCACATCCACACAACTGCAATCTTGTGTAGGATGTCTATTGTGGTACTTGTGGTCCGCTGCGGGCATCCTCCACCGTATGCATTTTTGCTGGGGATAGCTACAGGCCACAAGTATAGATTTGCTCCCCTGTATATATATGCACAACTGCATTTGGGTTTAAGCATTTCCTGCCTGTTTAACACCACGCCATTTTTTCAGTCGTTTTGTACAGAAAGAAAAATATATACGCAGTTCACTGTTACAGTTATTTTGAGTGAAAGCGTTTAGTGGCCTATTTCAGTACAAAAAATATATATATATTGTAAGAAGGCACGGGGAATGATTGTGGACGATAGATACGTGTCACCGATGTTCCTGGCCTCGGTGGAGTAAGAGCCGTTTTTTTCATGTCAGCAGCAGTAGCTGCTTGACACTTGTTATAGGTAGCATGGCTACTATAGCTTATCCGGGACGGCTTTTACTGGGTGTAGTCAAAGTGCTGGGTGGGTGACTACTCCCCATGTTCCAGGCCGGGTTTTGGCTGGGCTATAAAGCTCAGGCAGCACTGTCAGGTGTGTGGATTGTCTTCCATCCTGAGAGTGAGGCTGTGATTGTCCTGGAGCTGCTAACAGTGCTGTGGAGCTCTCTGACCTGGAGGAAGGAGCTCAGCAAAGTGGGGTTTTTCCTGGAAGCCTGAAGATGGTTTGTCCTGCGGCTCGGCTGACAGCCAGGTGCGAACCCGCACCTTAAACCTCACAGGTGATTGGATCCTGCTTTGGACTCTTTTTGTTTTGCCTCATGACCTCTGATGTGTGTGTGAATTAACACCAAGAGACTGTTTATCGTTTGTTTTGTGTCAGTGTGAATAAAACACTGTTTATTGCACATTCTGGACTCCTTGTTTTGCCTCTGTACGGCACCCGCACTGCTATCTACCAGAGCGACTCCCCACATTTGGTGGAGGATGCGGGCATGCGCAGTGAGGCTGGCGTGAACGCCGAAAATTTTTTTTGTTTCTGCTGGGCACGACTGGATGTCCTATATTAGGCCGGCAAAGTTGCAGCCTGTGTTCCCTGATAAAATGGAGGCGGTTGTAAAAGCCCTTGTGGAGGCTAACTTGCAGCAGCGGGAGGCCAACAAGCAGCAGAAGGAGACCAACCAGCTACTACTTCAGCAGGTGATGGCCTTACAAGCGACAGGAGCGTCCCAGTACGTCGATGCCCGGAAAGCTGTCCATGCAGCGATCCCTAAGATGACCCCCTCGGATGATGTTGAGACCTATCTGGCGGTGTTCGAGAAGGTGGCCGTGAGGGAGAAATTACCCCGAGAACAGTGGGCGGAGGTCGTCACTCCGTTCCTGGCGTCTGGACCCCAGCAAGTATTTTTTGACCTCCCAGATGATCAAGCAGCTGACTACCCGACCGTGAAAGGTGAGATCCTGGCAAGACTGGGGGGGAATGTTTTGGTCCGGGCCCAGCGGGTGCATCAGTGGGAGTTTAACCCGGCTGAACCCGCCAGACCACAATACTATGACTTGCTACATCGGTTGCAAAAATGGCTGCAGCCAGACATACTGACTCCTACTGCTATGCTAGACCGTCTGTTAGCAGATGTATTCTGGAGGGCTTTGCCACACCCTCTCCAGCACTGGATCGGCCAGGTGTCACCTGGGAATGCCTTAGAGATGGTCGACCTGGTGGAGCGATATGAGGCCACCAGAAACCTGCAGGGGGTTCTTTTGGGAGGGCCAGTCAAACCCCGGAAATCTCCACCCCAGAACCGGCCAAACCTGCCTGGGATGTACCCCTTGCAGACCCATCCCCAGTGGTCTGCTGGCAGTGTCGGGAGCCTGGACACATAAGGGCCAACTGTCCCCGTCGGGGTGAACCCATGGACACGAACTATGGTTACCGCCATTCGTTGTATGCCCGGAAGCTGTGTGCCACAGGTTTCTCTGAGACTATAGACAATAGCCACCTGTGTCAGGTGGAAGTGGGGGACACTCTGGCGGTGGCTCTGCTAGATTCAGGGAGTCTGGTGTCCCTGGTAAGAGCTGCCCTTGTGCGACCCACGGAGTATACTGGCCGAAAGGTCGGTGTGGTGTGTATTCATGGAGACTTAAAGGACTATCCCACCGCCCTGGTCTCTCTATCAACTGTGGCTGGCAGGTGGGTTCATGAGGTGGCCGTCGCTACAAAATTACAGTATGAACTTATAATTGGGAGAGACTTCTCTGGTTTTCCAGCACTCTGGCCGGATACGAAAGTCACCACTGCCCAGGAGGCAGATGGAACCCTAGCAGAGTGGCCTGGCTCAGGGGGGAGTCCAGAACCCTGGGAACCCGAGACCAAAGGGCCAGCGGTAGGGGTGACCGCCACTTCGGTGGAAGAGGGGAGACAACCCCACTGAATGTAATGGTGGGAGACGTGGAGGATTTGCCACCTGGACCTGAGTTGGCAGACCTCAACGTCTCTGGCGAAAATTTCGGTACCGCACAACACCGGGATCCCACCCTATCCCGGGCTTGGGAGAATGTGATAATAATTGATGGTGAACCACAAAAACCTGGGGCTGAGTCGGTGTTTCCCGGTTTGTTGTTCACCAGGGAATGCTGTATCGGGTAAACCAGCTGCGGGGTGAGCATATTGAACAGCTGGTGGTGCCCAAAGCATACCGCAAACTCGTGTTGGAGCTAGCCCACCAACATGTTCTTGGGGACACCTGGGATGGCAGAAGACGCAGGACAGGATATTACAGAGGTTTTACTGGCCCAGTGTGTTCAAAGAAGTAGAACTATTTTGTAAGTCTTGCCCAACCTGCCAGATAACTAGCCCCCAACCACATTTCCGTAGTCCCCTGGTGCCTCTCCCGATTATCGAGGTTCCGTTCGAGAGAATAGCTATGGATCTTATAGGCCCCGTACCGAAGTCCGCTAGAGGGCACCAACATATCTTGGTCGTCCTAGACTATGCCACTCGGTACCCTGAGGCGGTGCCCTTGCGACATACCTCGGCCAAACTGATAGCGAAGGAGTTGATGGAGATGTTTTCCCGCGTGGGCCTACCTAAAGAGGTTCTGACTGACCAGGGGACTCCTTTTATGTCCAAGGTCATGAGGGAACTCTGTAAGTTGCTGCACATTAAACAGCTACGGACGTCCGTTTATCATCCGCAAACTGACGGCCTGGTTGAAAGGTTTAATAAAACATTAAAAAATATGTTAAAACAAGTGGTGGCTAAGGATGGGAAGGACTGGGACCTCCTTCTCCCCTATCTGATGTTTGCAGTGCGAGAAGTGCCCCAGGCCTCTACTGGGTTCTCGCCCTTCGAACTGCTATATGGCAGGCATCCTCGCGGGCTGTTGGACATAGCCAAAGAGGCGTGGGAGCAGCAACCCACACCCTATAAAAGTGTTGTGGAATATGTCACCCAGATGCAAGAACGCATGGAAGCCGTGTTACCGCTGGTTAAAGAACATATGGAGGCAGCACAGCAAGCTCAGAGTCGGGTCTATAATAGGCAGGCTCGGGTCCGGAACTTTAACCCGGGAGATCGGGTTTTGGTTCTGGTTCCGACGGTGGACAATAAGTTCCTGGCTAGGTGGCAGGGACCCTACGAAGTACTCGAAAAAGTTGGGGAAGTAAACTACAAGGTACACCAGCCAGGGCGGCGAAGCCGGAGCAGGTGTACCATGTGAATTTACTTAAACCTTGGAAAGCTAGGGAGACCAGTTCAGATGATAGCCCACGGCCGAGTTTTCTAGGAGAAGAAGTTCCAGCCCCTATATATGATACAAAGAAGCGGTGGTCACAGTAAAAATTGCTGACACCCTCTCCTCTAAACAGGCTCAGGAAGCTAGGGAATTCATTAGTCGGAACACTGATGTGTTCTCGGACCTCCCTGGACGCACTTCCCTAATCCGGCATGACATTGTCACTGAGCCTCAGGCAAGAGTCTGGTTAAAACCATACCGGGTACCCGAGGCTCGGCGACAAGCCATCTCGGAGGAAGTGCAGCTAATGCTGAAACTTAATATCATTGAGGAGTCTAAAAGTGAATGGGCTAGTCCAATAGTCTTAATACCCAAGCCCGATGGGACGTTACGGTTCTGTAACGATTTCCGCAAACTAAGCGAAGTTTCCAAATTTGATGCGTATCCCATGCCGCGGGTGGATGAGCTGATTGAAAGGTTAGGCCAAGCCAGGTATTTTTCTGTTTTGGACCTCACCAAAGGGTACTGGCAGGTACCCTTGACGGAGAGCTGCCAAGAGAAAACTGCTTTCATCACCCCTGAGGGGCTGTATCAGTATAAAGTGTTACCCTTTGGTCTGCATGGTGCCCCATAGCGTTCCAACGACTCATGGACATTGTACTACGTCCACATCGTCGGTACGCATCGGCTTACTTGGATGACATTATAATCCACAGTGGCGACTGGGAAACTCATCTACCCAAAGTGCAGGCTGTAGTGGACGCCCTTAGGAAGGCCGGACTGACCGCTAACCCAAAGAAGTGCTCCATAGAGTTAGAGGAGACAAAGTATCTTGGGTATGTCATTGGGCGCGGGGTCATCAAGCCCCAAGTAAACAAAATAGAGGCAATACGGAGTTGGCCCCGACCTGTCACCACGAGGCAGGTAAAGTCATTCCTGGGCATGGTGGGCTATTACATGAGGTTCGTTCCCCATTTTGCCACTTTAGCGGCACCATTGACAGACCTCTTGAAGGGGCGGAAGTCAGTGACGGTCCGTTGGAATGAGCAGGCAGAAAAGGCTTTCTCCGCCTTGAAATCGGCCCTGTGTGGCCCGGTTTTGGTAGCACCCGATTTCAAGAAGGAGTTCATAGTTCAGACCGATGCCTCTGAGGTTGGCCTGGGTGCTGTACTGTCTCAGGAAGTCAACGGGGAGGAGCATCCCGTTGTCTTTCTCAGCCGTAAGCTCACCCCAGCTGAGATTAGGTACAGTATAGTGGAGAGAGAGTGCCTGGCTATCAAGTGGGCACTCGAGTCTCTCCGCTATTATCTGTTGGGGAGGAAGTTCTGTCTGGTGACTGACCACTCCCCTCTCAAGTGGATGAGCCAGGCCAAAGAGAGAAATGCCCGAGTCACCCGGTGGTTCCTGGCCTTACAGAATTTTAAATTCTCCATAGAACACAGGGCAGGCCGCTTGCAGGGAAACGCGGATGCCCTGTCCCGAGTGCACTGTTTGACGTGTGTTCAACCCCGCAGGGTTGAACAAAGGGGGGAGGTATGTAAGAAGGCACGGGGAATGATTGTGGACGATAGATACGTGTCACCGAGGTTCCTGGCCTCGGTGGAGTAAGAGCCGTTTTTCATGTCAGCAGCAGTAGCTGCTTGACACTTTTATAGGTAGCATGGCTACTATAGCTTATCCGGGACGGCTTTTACTGGGAGTAGTCAAAGTGCTGGGTGGGTGACTACTCCCCATGTTCCAGGCCGGGTTTTGGCTGGGCTATAAAGCTCAGGCAGCACTGTCAGGTGTGTGGATTGTCTTCCATCCTGAGAGTGAGGCTGTGATTGTCCTGGAGCTGCTAACAGTGCTGTGGAGCTCTCTGACCTGGAGGAAGGAGCTCAGCAAAGTGGGGTTTTTCCTGGAAGCCTGAAGATGGTTTGTCCTGCGGCTCGGCTGACAGCCAGGTGCGAACCCGCACCTTAAACCTCACAGGTGATTGGATCCTGCTTTGGACTCTTTTTGTTTTGCCTCATGACCTCTGATGTGTGTGTGAATTAACCCCAAGAGACTGTTTATCGTTTGTTTTGTGTCAGTGTGAATAAAACACTGTTTATTGCACATTCTGGGCTCCTTGTTTTGCCTCTGTACTGCACCCGCACCGCTATCTACCAGAGCGACTCCCCACAATATACACACTTCACTGTTGCAGTTATTTGTGGTAAAAGCGTTTAGTGGTCTATTTCAAAATAAAATTATATTCTCAGTTCCCCTCTGCAGTGATATGTGTTGAAGGCATTTAGTGACCTCTTTCAGTACAGAAAGAAAAATATATGCCTTCAGCAATGCGCCACATAGACCTGTGAGTTTTCAGAAGAAAGAGAGCTGGTTGCGACAGCACAGGTGAGTATAATGCTGCTGAGTGACTAATTGACCGCTTCAGTAGCGTCCTGGCTGCCATGGTAACCGATCAGAGCCCGGCGATTACACTGGGACTCCGATCGGAACTGCCACTGCCGCTGCCACCAATGATGGGAGGGGGGTGGGGGGAGAATGGGGGGGAGACCCTGTGGCCACTGCCACCAATAATTTTAATACTAGGGGGGGTTTAGGGCACACTGGCCTCCAATGATTTTAATACTGGGGAGGGGGGGGGGGGGGCGCACTAGCCATCAATGATTTTAATACTTTGGGGGGGGGGGGGGTTAGGGCACAATGGCCTCGGCACACGACCTCTGACAGGGCGCCCTGCATGGCACATGTGTTCATTCTGGTTGTCAAGCGGTTCCTGAAGTCTTCCACCCATCTGCAAGACATCCTAAAAATGGCCAGGAAACTTTGCATGCACTTCAGCCACTCGTACACCGCAAAGCACACCCTCCTGCAAAACGGCAACATAGGCTGATATGCGACGTTTCCACCAGTTTGAATTCCACACTCCATATGTTGGACCGACTATACGAACAGAGAAAGGCCATCAACAATTTCTTGATGATCCAAGCGGATAGGAGTGCTCCCCTTTGTAACTTCGATGTCAGCCAGTGGCAGCTCATGCGTGACAGCTGCCATTTGCTCAGGCCCTTTGAGAACTTCCCTTTATTTTTCAGTCGCCAGGAGTATGGGATGAACGACGTCATTCCACTGCTTCATATCCTGGAACAGATGGTGGTAACAATGGCTGGTCAGGGGACAGGAGACGTGGTGCCTAGATCTCATGGCTACATGAGCCCTGTGGGGGCTGAACTAGAAGAGGATGAAAAGGGGGACATTAGAGCACAGGCAATGTGTAGCAAAATGGGAGGTTTTTCTAGCCAGAGGAGCTACAGAGCGATGAGGAAGACGAGACAAAGGACCCAGACACACCATGGCAGTATGCAATGGAGATGGATGGAGGGAGGGAGTCCCTCTAAATCACTTGCACAAATGGCCCTATGCATGCTCACTTGCTTGCATAGTGACAGCCGAATTGTCACCATTCGGCAGAGGGATGACTTCTGGCTCTCCACCTTGTTGGACCCTCGCTACCGGTCCAAAATGGGGCCTATTTTACACAAACTGAGAGGGAGGACAAACTTAATTACTATAGAGACATCCTATGTAGTCAGTTGGCCGCTGCCTATTTGCGCCATTGTCCATCCTTTTGCAGGTCTGACCGGGGGGGCCCTCTGTTCTCACGTTCCACTGCCATGGCTGCTGGGGAGGGGTGGGGTGGCAGGAGCAGTACCAGCTCCATCAGCAGCATCCTGAGTCTACAGTCGCTGATGAGCAGCATTCTTTACCCGCATACTGTAGTAAAGCAGCAGCAGGTAGACCTGGAGCAGGACCTGAACCAGTAGGTGGTGGCATACTTGGACAGCACCCTGCCACATTGAAGATCCGCTGGACTACTGGGCATCTAAACTAGATTTGTGGCCGCAACTGGCGGGTTTGCCCTAGAAAAGCTGTCTTGGCCGGCCAGTAGTGTGGTATCAGAGAGGGTGTTTAGTGTGGTGGGGGCCATGGTTACCCCAAGAAGAACTCGCCTGTCCACCCAAAATGTGGAGAGACTGACCTTTGTCAAGATGAATCAGGCCTGGATCAGCCAGGATTTCCACCCACCAATGCCTGATGCATCTGATTAGCTCATTCATGCGGCCTCACCCAAACCTTGACAAAATAGACCGGTTTCTCCTGGCTACCTGCCTCAGCTACTACTCTGATGCTGCCACCCGCTTGATGCCACACATCTGATGCCAAGTTCTCCTTCTTTTATCCCCCTTCGTCAGCGGGTACTGGTATTGCCACCCACTTCCCCTATCTGTCACCGGGTCACTTTGTGGTCTCCTGATGCTGCTGCTGCCATATACACACTATGTCACCGTGCCATTCTGTGGTCTCCTCCTTATGCTGCTGCTGCCGCCACCTCCAGACTCTGTCATTGTGCCACTCGGTGGCCTTTTCCTGATGATGCTAGTGCTGCTGCCGCCACCTCCAGACTCTGTCATGGTGCCACTCGGTGGCCTCCTCATACTGCTGCCACCTCCAGACTCTGTCATTGTGCCACTTGGTGGCCGGCCTCCTCATACTGCTGCCACCTCCAGACTCTGTCATTGTGCCATTCGGTGGCCTTCTCCTGATGATGCTACTGCTGCTGCCACCAACTCCAGACTCTGTTATTGTGCTATTCGGTGGCCTTCTCCTGATGGTGCTACTGCTGCTGCCTCCACCTCCAGACTCTGTGATGGTGCCACTCGGTGGCCTCCTCATACTGCCGCCATCTCCAGACTCTGTCATGGTACCACTCGGTGGCCTCCTCATACTGCTGCCACCTCCAGACTCTGCCATTGTGGCATTCGGTGGCCTTCTCCTGATGATGCTACTGCTGCTGCCTCCACCTCCAGACTCTGTCATGGTGCCACTTGGTGGCCTCCTCATACTGCTGCCATCTCCAGACTCTGTCATTAGGCCACTTGGTGGCCTCATACTGCTGCCACCTCCTGATACTGCTGCTGCCATATACACACTATGTCACCGTGCCATTCTGTGGTCTCCTCCTAATGCTGCTGCTGCCGCCACCTCTAGACTCTGTCATTGTGCCACTCGATGGCCTTTTCCTGATGATGCTACTGCTGCTGCCGCCACCTCCAGACTCTGTCATGGTGCCACTCGGTGGCCTCCTCATACTGCTGCCACCTCCAGACTCTGTCATTGTGCCATTTGGTGGCCTTCTCCTGATGATGCTACTGCTGCTGCCTCCACCTCCAGACTCTGTCATGGTGCCACTCAGTGGCCTCCTCATACTGCTGCCACCTCCAGACTCTGTCATTGTGCCATCTCCAGACTCTGTCATGGTGCCACTCGGTGGCCTCCTCATACTGCTGCCACCTCCAGACTCTGCCATTGTGCCATTCGGTGGCCTTCTCCTGATGATGCTACTGCTGCTGCCTCCACCTCCAGACTCTGTCATGGAGCCACCTCCAGACTCTGCCATTGTGCCATTTGGTGGCCTTCTCCTGATGATGCTACTGCCTCCACCTCCAGACTCTGTCATGGTGCCACTCGGTGGCCTCCTCATACTGCTGCCACCTCCAGACTCTGTCATTGGGCCACTTGGTGGCCTCATACTGCTGCCACCTCCAGACTCTGTCATTGTGCCACTCGGTGGCCTTCTCCTGATGCTGCCACCACCTCCAGACTCTGTCAATGTGCCACTCGGTGGCCTCCTCATACTGCTGCCAATTCCAGACTCTGTCATTATGCCACTCGGTGGCCTCCTCATACTGCTGCCAACTCCAGACTCTGTCATTGTGCCGCTATGTAGCCTCCTGATGCTGCTGCCACCTCCACACTGTCATTGTGCCACTCTGTGGCCTCCTCCTGATGCTGTCAACTCAAGACTCTGTCATTGTCCCGCTCTGTAGCCTCCTGATGCTGCTGCCACCTACACACTGTTGTTGTGCCACTCTGTGGCCTCCTCCTGATTCTGCCGCCACCTCCCCTATCTGTCACCGGGTCACTTTGTAGTCTCCTGATGCTGCTGCTGCCATATACACACTATAATATGCAAAACAAATGTGGAGTCCCAGTATTGGGTCTACAACACAATGAAAGCCAGATATTCTTAAAAGGAAGGAAAACCGGTGCAAAGGGGTGTCTCCATTACAGAGATCACCAAATCCACCATATTAAGTGACCCCTATGTCAAGATCCCGCTTTTTTTTACAAGCTTTAAAGGTTTTCTGTCATCAAGTTTTGACATTATAAGCTGTCTGACATTAGCTATGTGCTAATGTCAGAGCAGCTTGATAATGTATTTTTTTTTATAAAAATCCGATTTATATTTTGGCTGGAAAACGTACTTTTATAATATGTAAATTAGCCTCTAGGAGCAGGGGGGGCGTTGCTCTGCTCCTAGAGGCTCCGTGCGGAAACCTGCTGGCACGCCCCTTCTTACTTTGAGTGACAGTGCCGGGCAGCGATCCTCCACCACTGTCTCCTTCTGAAATCCTGCACCGCCGCTCTGTATTCGGCGCAGGCGTGGTGAGCAGAGGACGCTGGTGCCTGCTGTCCTCAGCTCACCGCGCTTGCGCTGAATACCTCTGAGTACACCCGGAAGCAAGGACAGCGCAGGATTTCAGAAGGAGACAGTGCCGGAGGATCGCTGCCCGGCAGTGTCACTCAAAGTAAGAAGGGGCGTGCCAGCAGGTTGCCGCACGGAGCCTCTAGGAGCAGGGCAACGCCCCCCCCTGCTCCTAGAGGCTAATTTACATATTATAAATGTACGTTTTTCAGCCAAAATATAAATCGGATTTTTATAAAAAAGACATTATCAAGCTGCTCTGACATTAGCACATAGCTAATGTCAGACAGCTTATAATGTCAAAACTTGATGACAGAAACCCTTTAAGGATGTGACGGGGAAAACCTAAGCCAGTTATTCATCCACAGACAGCTGTTTCAGGGTGTTGCCCCTCATCAGTGTGGAGTAGGATTCTGGCTAACCGGGAGCAATGCCTTGGAGACTACTCAAACAAAACAATAGGTGATCTCAGGGAGACCAGCCCCAAAAACACCGCGGAGCCTCAGTTAAGAGTCTCAACACAGCAATCCAAAGTGCAAAGCTCTCTGGGAAACAATAATATGCAAAATAAATGTGGTGCCCCAGTATTGGGTCTACAACACAATGAAAGCCAGAGATTCCTCAAAGGAAGGAAACCGGTGCAAAGGGGTGTCTCCATTACAGAGATCACCAAATCCACCATATTAAGTGACCCCTATGTCAAGATCCCGCTTTTTTACAAGCTTTAAGGATGTGACGGGGAAAACCTAAGCCAGTTATCCATCCACAGACAGCTGTTTCGGGGTGTTGCCCCTCATCAGTGGAGAGTAGGATTCTGGCTAACGGGAAGCAATGCCTTGGAGACTACTCAAACAAAAAAATAGCTAATCTCAGGGAGACCAGCCACAAAAACACCGCGGACCCTCAGTTAAGAGTCTCAACACAGCAATCCAAAGTGCAAAGCTCCCTGGGAAACAATAATATGCAAAATAAATGTGGAGCCCCAGTATTGGGTCTACAACACAATGAAAGCCAGATATTCCTCAAAGGAAGGAAAACCGGTGCAAAGGGGTGTCTCCATTACAGAGATCACCAAATCCACCATATTAAGTGGCCCCTATGTCAAGATCCCGCTTTTTTACAAGCTTTAAGGATGTGACGGGGAAAACCTAAGCCAGTTATCCATCCACAGACAGCTGTTTCGGGGTGTTGCCCCTCATCAGTGTGGAGTAGGATTCAGGCCCCAAGAAGAACTCGCCTGTCCACCCAAAATGTGGAGAGACTGACCTTTGTCAAGATGAATCAGGCCTGGATCAGCCAGGATTTCCACCCACCAATGCCTGATGCATCTGATTAGATCATCCATGCCGCTTAACCCAAACCTTGACAAAATAAACCGGTTTCTCCTGGCTACCTGCCTCAGCTACTACTCTGATGCTGCCACCTGCTTGATGCCACACATCTGATGCCAAGTTCTCCTTCTTTTATCCCCCTTCATCAGTGGGTACTGGTATTGCCACCCACCTCCCCTATCTGTCACCGGGTCACTTTGTGGTCTCCCGATGCTGCTGCTGCCATATACACACTATATCACCTTGCCACTCTGTGGTCTCCTCCTGATGCTGCTGCTGCCGCCACCTCTAGACTCTGTGATTGTGCCACTTAGTGGCCTTCTCCTGATGATGCTACTGCTGCTGCCGCCACCTCCAGACTCTGTCATTGTGCCACTCTGTGGCCTCATACTGCTGCCATCTCCAGACTCTGTCATTGTTCCACTCGTTGGCCTCCTCATACTGCTGCCACCTTGAGACTCTGTCATTGTGCCGCTCGGTGGCCTCCTCATACCGCTGCCAATTCCAGACTCTGTCTTTGTGCCACTCGGTGGCCTCCTCATACTGCTGCCAACTTCAGACTCTGTCATTGTGCCACTCGGTGGCCTCGTCATACCGCTGCCAACTCCAGACTCTGTCATTGTGCTGCTCTGTAGCCTCCTGATGCTGCCACCACCTCCACACTGTCATTGGGCAACTCTGTGGTCTCCTCATGCTGCTTCAACCTCACACCTATGTCATAGGGCCACTCTGTGGACTTCTCATGCTGTTCCCACCCTCCCCACTTCATGACTGGGCCACTGTTTGACTTTTGGCCCGGCTGACATCATCATTTATTTGACCTTTCTTCTGATCTGTCAGAAGGAAGCCTGTCTGTAAGGCCTGTATGGTCCCATCAGAAATGGCTTATGTTTTGGTAACGAAAATCAGGAGTGGGTACAAAACACAGAACACATGCAAATATTCCATTCACGTGTCATCTCTGTTTTAGATCAACTCCTGTTTTATTTGGCATTAGCAATACTGATGGATTACTGACTAAATGCTGACCGAGTGAAGGCGGATGCTCCACAGACAGGATTTGTTTTTTGTGGGTTATTGTTCTGACAGATCAGAGGAAGGGCAAATTAATCAGTAACGTCAACACAAACTTACTGCTGACACCCTCTCCAACTTACTCCCATGGAAATGAATGAAAGGTGGCAGCGCATGTGCGTCTGCCCTCTATTCACTTTGGGTGTCCTGTTCTGGAAACAAGAGCAGATCCCAGAGGTGGGACTTGCACCTATTTGACATTGGTGGTATACTCAGGTGGTGTCTCTGAGGTGAGACAAACCCTTTAAGGCTTCCATTGACAATATACAAATGTCGTTCACACTTGCTGTTTTCAGGAGGAACAGGCCGGTTGTACTAAGCATTTATGTGTATCGGGTAGTCTGAAGAGAGAGCTATTGGTCAACATGCCGTTTTGTTTACAGCTATTGAAGGAGTATTGGCATCTTAAGTGTTAGTCTACGGTGCCATGGGGACTCATAGTGCAGGACAATAGTCCAGTGGGTGGCCCGGCGTGCACAGCATCATTGTAATCTATGATGCTGTGCGCTCCCGTGTGCACGAATAATGCCGCTCCGGGACATATGGCCCGCTCACGGACCGTATGTCTCGGAGGGCATACGGTCGTGTGCAAGAGGCCTTAATCAGCTGGTTAAAGAAATAAGAAACTAAGTGGCGCTATACAGATACAGTTTATTGAATAACTCAGTAGTTAAATAAAGTTTTTAATTACATACAATTACAAAAGTATTCAGATCCAGGTACAGGTTTAAAAACTGTAGAATATTTTTCGTGGGACGACCCCTTTAAATGTTAAATGTTTCCTGTTTTCATCTAGTTAGGCTGAAATGTCTGAAGAGGTTAGGCACCAAGCATCCTGTCACCAACAACCAAAGCACTTCATGCTAAATGACCTCCATGTTATTGCCATTGGAACTGTGCTTGTCTGGTAACTGGATGTGGCCCAAAACCTTTAAGACTCCGTTTTAAAGGACTGTGTAAAATAACTGACTCTGGAATTTTCCTAATTTTAAAGCTTTTGTGTTCTAAAACACTTTATACAATGTAATTAAAAGTTTAATAGACAGCTTCCATGAAAGCTATTCTATATAGAGACCATATATCTAGGAAAACATATTTTATTGAACATATTTTATTTTAATTGTTTTATTTGCCATCTTTGGTGGTCTTCAAGCTGTAGTTCTCCAGTTGTTGCAAATCTTGATGGAAGTTGTATTTTTGCAACAGGTGGAAAGCCACAGGTTGGAGACCACTTATCTACAGCAGTGTTCCTCAACTCCAGTCCTCAGGGTCCACCTGCCAGTTATGTTTCCTTAGTATTAAGCAGGTGATTTAATTAGAGTCAACGCATCAGGACTTACCAGGTATTCATTCTGTGGATTATTTCAAATCATGCAGGTTGGCCCTGAGGATTGGAGTTAAGGAACACTGATCTAGACCAAATAAAATGTCAAGGTTGAATTTATTCAGATTTGTTTACTTTCTCTATGGCATTAACCAGGATTGTTTCTATATGTATTTAAGAAGAAAGCAGAGTATTTAAAAGAAACAAACATAATCTCCATACAGATGTTGACTGTCTCTGCACTCCAGCAATTCTTTTTGGGGAAGACATATAATGCTAAATCGCCATTAGAGTACTTTGTTTCAGCCCAGCCCAGTTTAATCCATACATAATGAACCATTTAATTATGGGCAGCTGTATCATGTTCTTCTCAGCCTGACCATCAATTCAGAGCTTACTTTCCTGTGTAGATGGGAGGCAGGTCTCTCCTGTGTGACTGACTTCATGAGAACTACATGATTACATAATCACTTATCAAAAACCTCAGCTCTCAGACCTCTCCCCCTCTACACCAAGCAGTCATAATGCCTCTATATGTCCCAAAGCTGGAGATATAATTTCCACCCTATATAAGGGACTAGAGAATCAATAATATAGTAGCAATGATAAGCTGCACAACTATGAACCTCCCCTTACTCACATTAAAGCTTATATTAGACATGTAGATAAAAGTGAAGATCCTGATCTGGCAGTGTACTAATGAAGGAGCAGGCAATTGCCAGTGAGGAACGCTTCCTTCCTGACAATCACTTGGATGATCTTGGATGATATTATCTGTGTGTGCTGTGTGCAGAATGTCCAGAGTATCTTATGATATTCACTTTGATCTCCCCTGTCTCCTGCTTGTAAAAGCTGACAAGGTGTGCTGCCACGAGGTAAAATTTATGTGGATTTATATAGTTTAATTTGTTGAACCATTTCAAATGCAGTATTTCTATATGTGGGTATATGCTTCCGTCTAGTGGCCGTTTTTGGTAATGCTGTTGTTTTCTTTCTTCTTTTACCTATGACTCATTTCCTTTCATTGCTCCACCCCTTCTTCTGTGTACTTCACTCCCTGTGTCTCTATACTGCTTCAGCCTCATGAATCAGGTACACATGTATTCTCATGTACGCTAATGAAAGCATGATCTTTTGACCGCACAATACCGGAATCCATCTGTTCTGCAGTACTCTGTTGTCTGACTTACACAATAAAGCAAGTTACACGGATCAACACAGTGTTGGTGAGTTCAAGCTATCTCATAAGGACTGTCCGCAGTGATTATATCTGCTTATAGAGGCCAAGCATAGAGATCTCACTAGGGATAAATCGCGATTACAACAATCGGAGTTAGAATACAAGGAGAAACCTATCACTAGCAGGAGGTGAAATGCATCACGTAGGATACACTGGAGATTCTGTACACCTTAAGATAGCAGAGAATGGCAGAGTGTGTCACAGAAGTTTTATTATCATCCTAGGCTCACTCTGCTCTCCCCTGTCTCCTGCTTGTGATTGTAAGCTTTCTATCTGTCAAGGAACAGCAGTGTGTAGCACCAACTAAAAGAATACACATGAAACTGCAGTGTGAGCTTGGGGATAGCAGTTCCAAGTCTCTGACCTGCCATATCACCTATCATGGCAATAGATCCACCCCAACACATTTCCAGGCTGGTGAGTAATACTTGTCTGTTTGTGCTGATTAACCCATTCGTGTAAAGGTTCCTGGGGCTGATTATGGGAACAGTAATTGGCCTGTGTAAGGGTGTCGTTGATCTCCCGATGAACGGGCAAATGGTTGTTCATCAGGTGAAAGCATCGTTGATGTGGACACCAAAATCAATGTTTCTATATAAAACAATTAATCTATATGGGGATAAGTGATCACAGCAGCCATCGTCCATCCCCATACAGAGGAGATTATTACTGTGTGTAAATGCATCCTTCACTTCCTCTGATAAGCAGACACACATTGTATATCAATCAGATCTGTTCTGTCCTAGCCCAGTCCATCCAATGGATTTTATTGCTCTTCATTTTCCATCTGGAATTATAGAATTAATTACTTTTCAGGCTATATATATTACTGTCCATGACAGGGCAGGTTCCAACTATAAGAGATATATACCATATATCTATTATTAATAAGTCACTGGTTTCTGTGGAAGTGAAGAGAACTGGCAGAGAGTTAAGAGGTTGTCTTGATTTACCAGTAAATAATAAGTTACTATTATGTGGTTTGCCATATAAAATGTGTTCATCTTGCCTGGGGGAATTGTGGAGTGTTAATGCCAATAATCATTTCTGCAGTTTTACAGAAACGACTTACGAATACCCAGCGATGGGATTTTGGCATAAAAAGTAGCTAATACTGCCCTCAAGAGGACAGGAAGGGGATTGCAGTAGAAATTCCTCACACCCTTATTAGCCAGTTTAAAGTGATACTAAAGGCCCTTTTACATCAGTCAAATAACATGCAGGAATACACTTTTTAATCCTGATTAATTGCTTGATGTTTGATCCACATTTACATGCAGTATTCATCACTTCTATATGGGGACAAATAATCACTGCTGTTGCGATCATTCCTCCCGATACAGATTCATTGTGGGCAAAAACACCAGGTGATGTGGCTTTGCTCAAAATGTTCCAAAAATGTTGGTGCAAAGTAATCCAACCAATCAGTAGTATAAAATTAGACAAGAAATGCAAGATACACCAAATCATGGTACTGATATGATAAATTTGGGCATCTTTAGGCTAGCTGGTCTAAGTTTACGATTTCTAAGATTGGTAATTCTGCCCATAATGCTCTGGTGTATGGCTAGTGCCAGGTGAGAAAATTACCACCCCGTTATAACTGCACTTATCAGTAAAGCTATAGCTTGTGATGAAGATCGAGAAACATGAGAATTAAGGATATCTCAAAATTGAAGAGTAAGCAGAGGTCCCCACCTACTCTTTGTAGATTTCCCATGCAGTTCTCAAGCGCTGCCCCCCAGTAATTTGGTGGATGTTTCTTTGGTTAATGCTAGTAATGAATGCCATAAGTTTAGCCCTTTCAGGACCAGGCGATTTTTAGTTCTTTTATTTTTCTTTATTACTTCCAGCCTTCCCAAAGCCATAATTTTTTTATTTTTCCATTCACATAGCCGTGTGACACCTTCTATTTTGCGGGATCAAGTTGTACTTTCTATTGGCACTATTTATGGTTACATATATTGTAGTGGGAGGCAGGAAAAAATTTCTAAATGGAATGGAAAAAAAACAACAACACAATTTCGCCATAGTTTTATGGGTTTTGTTTTTACAGTGTTCACTATGTGGTAAAACTGACCTGGTAATATCATTCTCCTGGTCAGTATGATTACAACGATAGCATATATGTATATACTTTTTTCTTGTATTTTAATACTGAAAAAAATAAAAACAAATTTTTTCTTTGCATTGCCACATTCTGACCCCCATAACTTTTTTACTTTTATGTCTAAAGAGCTGTGTGAGGGCTCATTTTTTGAGGGTCGATCTGTTGTGTATGACTGTTTGATCACTTTTTATAAACAAAATTTGTGGGAAGTGAAGAGACCAAAAAATGGCGAATCTGGCATTTACATTTTTTTTCAGTTTTCGCTTTTGCCATATGGGATGAATATTTTTATATTTTAATAGTATGAGTGTTTTCGCACGTGGCAATACCCATGATGTTCATTTTTTTAATTGTTTATGTAGTTTTATTTCAATTTCGGGGAAAGGGAGTGATTTGACTTATATATTTTTTTTATGTAATATTTTTTAATTCTTTAGAACTATGTCTCTATATTTGTTGGTTGGGTTGTGTGTGCATCCTATAGAGCTATGTCTCTATATTATGCTAATGGTTGGGTTGTGTGTGCATACTATAAACCAATATCTCTATATTATGCTGTTGGTTGGGTTGTGTGTGCACCCTGTAGACCTATGTCTGAATTATTATGCTGTTGGTTGGGTTGTGTGTGCATCCTTTAGACCTGTGTATCTACATTATGCTGATGGTTGGGTTGTGTGTGCATTCTGTAGACTAATGTCTCCATATTATGCTGATGATTAGCTTGACTGTGCATCCTATAGACCTATGTCTGTATATTAGGCTGATGGTTGGGTTGTATGCACATCCTTTAGACCTGTGTCTCTATATTATGCTGTTGGTTGGGTTGGTTTGTGCATCCTATGGACCTGTGTCTCTATATTATGCTGATGGTTGGGTTGTGTTTTCACCCTATAGACCCATGTCTTTATAATTGACAGGCCTTCTATAGGGAGTTCTCCAAGGCAGAGCACTGAACTATAATGATTTCACTTCCAAAGATTTTTACAGCTAACTCAAGGTTTCTTACATGGTTTTAATTTACATTTTTGTGGAACAAACTTGAGCACATCACACAAGTATGGACACTGCAGGCCAACATAGTTATC
The DNA here is from genome assembly GCA_033119425.1 of Bufotes viridis. NCBI lineage: Eukaryota > Metazoa > Chordata > Amphibia > Anura > Bufonidae > Bufotes > Bufotes viridis. Next base: position 562,603,397 of record CM065589.1, on the reverse strand, counting down.
TGCTTAATAACAGCATTCCTGACAGGATATGAGCCAGTGTTACAGGACACACACGGAGACGACTGCACACTCCAAATATCTGATTCAGATTTTATTGTAGTCTTACATAAGTTCTTTACTTAATTCTAAATTTAAAAAAAAAATATTATAAATGAAAGCTTTTATGTGTAAAACTCAGCTTAGATCGACAGTGCTGTGAAAAAGTATTTGCCCCCCTACTACTTTAGTATAAGACAAAGATAACCCAAGTAAACGCAAAATGCTGTTTGTAAATAATGATTTCCTTCATTAAAGGAAAAATGCTGTTCAAAAGTAAAAAAATAAACGTCCCCTTAGCTACAAATCCAGCCAGTTAAAGGGATCCTGCCAGCTGGGCCGTATTTCACATGCTTATGGTGCTCCAGAAGTGACTTTTGATCCCTTTTTGTAACATGTAAATCTGCAGAAATCCACTTTTATTCTTGTTCCCGCCATATAAAAATTAGCTGTTTGAGCCCATGGCTCCAGTCCTCGCCGTTCGCTCTCATAGGCCACAGGTCACTAGGACTGATGCCTATGAGGGCTTTAGAGTAGTGCAGATGGTCGCAATGTGATGACATCATCACGCCTTATGTGCCTAGTCTTAGGCAGCACCATGGTGCCATCGCAACTACCCGCTCCACGGCCAGGCAACTCAGGCCGCAGAAGCATGTGCATTACTGACAGCAGGAGTGAGGTATCTAAGTATTACATTTTTTTTTGTTTCTACTACTGGAGGCATACTGGGGCAATACTTACTGGAGCATACCGGGGCAATAATTACTGGGGGCATACTGGGGTAATAACTACTGAGCGCATACTGCCTTAATAACAACTCAGGGCATACTGCCTTAATTACTACACAGGGTATACCTGGACCATAAGAACTACTGGGGGCATACTGTGGGGCACTACAGGGACAATAAGAACTACTGGGGGAAGTATTGGGGATATTAGAACTACTGGGGAGCATATAACTAGTGGGGACTCTATAGGGGAACGGTAACTACTGAGGGTTCTATGGGGAGCAGTGTAACTACTAGGGGTGCTTTAGGGGGTATTATAACTGCTAAGCATACTATAGAGTGCATAATTACTATATGTGGGCTTTACTACTATTGGGGACACTGTAGGGGAGCTTTAGCACTACTGGGGCACTATGAGGGCATTATAATTAGTAGATACAATATTGAGAGCACTACTACTAACGAGGAAACTCTGGGAGACAATTATTACTATTGGTGGGACTTTTGGAAGCACTTTGGGGACTATCTGTATAGCACTATTATTTCTTCAGAGTAGTGCTTGGACTCATTGGGGAGCACAGTGGGTACAGTATTGGCGGTAGCAGCAGGATAACACGTTTGGGGCACCAAGAGAGGGTGGATGATGGAAAAGTGAGGAACCTAAGATGTCTGTGTGGTAAACTCTACAGAGACAAGACATGGCTAAAAGATGTTATCATGGTGGTCTGTTTTCAATGGAGAAGATGAGGAAAGAGAAAGTCAGAGGAGACATCACTGAATGTAAAAGGTATGTGGTACTAAATTCTCTTGTATGTGTAATAGCGCTGTATATAATTTTCATCCACATATGTCTTTGGCAGCAGGTTTTTGGGCGGGTATACTGTGCAGTATACTTTTTTTTACTTGTGGGGCCCAAGCTTGAGGATCAAACCAGGGCCTTTGGACTGCTTAATCTCCCCATGGGCATGATATTCTCTAGAGAGAATGTCAATCAAGATGCAGGAGGTGGAGATCGGGGGAAGCTTGATTTTTAGGAGGAAAGTGTCCACCTCCTTGACTTCAAACAGCTAATTTGCATATGTTGGGAACAAGAATAAAAGTGGATTTTCTACAGATTTACAAATTACGAAAATGGGATGAAAAGTTACTTCTGGAGCACCATAAGCATATGAAATATGTACTGTAGCCAGTTTCTATGACCTAAACCAGCTGACATGTTCCTTTTAAGTAAATTCAATTAACACTTGGCATGGTCAATAGTTCTTCTGTGAAGATGAAGAATCTAAGTTTGGTCCCTGTGTCCATTTCTGCACTCCATGTCTTATCTGCATTCCATAGACACAGCTGAAAATTTGTTTCAAGAGCATCTCCTACCAATGGCCGGTGAAAACCACAGAACTTAGTCATAGTAGCACGTGGTTCGAGTGGACACCATCCACTCAAACCATGTGCTACTGTGACTAAGGCCGTGAACAAGCTCTGCCTATAGACCGAAATGTCGGCCAGTGGCTATAACTTTATTTGGATAGATTCAAATAAAAAGGCAATCTATACACTTGAAATCCGAGTGCCGTGGTCTTTTAAATTTCATGATCACCAAATTTACCACTGAGCACCACTTTTACTGAAGAAGAGTGCCGTTCAACTCGCTACCTAAAACCACAGAACTAACATGGATGGTCTCCGTGTTGTGTCTGTGGTTTTCACAGACCCATAGAGTATAATGTGAGGGATCCGTGATCAAAGACAAAAATAGTGCATTCTTTGGTCACCACAGACCCACGGTCCGTGGAAAAACACTGATGTGTGAATACACAAATGAAAATCAACAGGTCCATGTGCTGTCCGTGGTGACCACGGACAGCACACGTCCTTGATTCACTGGCATGTGAAAGAGGCCAAAGGTTGAAAAAAAGAGCACATTATGCCACACTCTAAAGAGACTCAAATACAGGTGTGAAAAAAAGTAAATATACCAGTCTGGTAAGGGTTATAAAGCCTTTGCTAAGGTTCTGGGAACCACTGTGAAAACTATTATCCACAAATGGAGAAAACTTGGATCAGGATCCTAAGAATGGCCATACTGCCAGCACATTGATGACCCATCCAGCAGGTTACAAAGGAACCCAGATGAACATCTAAAGAACTGCAGGCCTCACATGCTAAGTTAAGGTGAGTATATACAATTCCACTTTAGGAAACACACTTGGCAAAAATGGCATCCATGGGAGAGTTGCATGGAGTAAGCCACTGCTAAACAAAGAGAATGTCAAGGCTCATCTTGCATTTGAAAAAAAAAAATAATCTAGATGACCACAAGACTTTTGCGATAATAGTCTGTGAATTAATTAGTCAAATGTGGGACTTTTTGGAAGACTTGGGTTCAGTTACATGTGATCTAAATATAATACTACATTCTACTATTAGAACATCATTAGTGTTAAGAGAAGTTGTTTTTTAAGTTCGGCGTCCAAGGTTCGGGTTTATTGAAGATTCCCGTTATGAATTCCAAATTCCGTTATGGTCCGTAGAAGCGGAATCCATAATGGGATTCTTCGATAACCTGAACCCAAACTTTGGACGCAGAACTTAAAACACAAGTTCGCTCAACCGAAAACATCATACCAAAAGTCGAGCGTGGTGGTGATCATGTTATGGACTTGGACGACATGTTGGAATTAATGGAACTGTGAATTCTACTCCGTATCAAAAAATCCTTAAGAAGAATGTCTGCCTGACAGTTGCTGACATAAAGCTCAAGAGCAGTTAGGTTATGCAGCAGGACAGTGATCCGAAACATTCAAGCAAGTCCACCTCTGGATGGTTAAAAAAAAACAAAATTAAGTTTTTTTGGAATGGCCGAGTGAAAGTTCTTACTTAGATCCTATTAAGATGCTGTGACAAGACCTTAAAGGGACACTGACAGGCCGTTAGAGCATATAAAGTGACATATATGCTTCTATTGGTCTTAATATGCTTAATAAAACTATACCAATATCACCCCTGGCTGCCTTTCCTTTACCTATAAAAAGCGTTTTTATCAATATGCAAATTACCTTACTTTGTGCCCAAGGGGCTGTCCTTCATTCAGGTTTGTGCCCAGCCGCGCCCCAACTGCCTCCTCCTAGCGCCGCCCCGCTCATTAGTTTTCACTTCGCTGGGCGGCTTTTTTTTCTCCCGATGCACTGAAATCCCGAGCATGCCTCGTAACATCTTCCTGGCATCAGCCTCATCTTGTAGCTCCGCGACTGCGCTGGATAACGTCCCCAGCACCCTCCAACTTTAGTACCTGCGTGCGCCTGCGCCGATAACAGAAGCCAGCGCAGGCGCATAGAGAGAAGATGAAGCTGCTGCCAGAATTCTATGTGGTGCAGGCACACGCAGGAACTGAAGTTGGAGGGTGCCGGGGACGTTATCTAGCGCAGGTGCGGAGCTACAAGATGAGGCTGATGGCAGGTAAATGTTACTGGGCATGCTCAGGATTTCAGTGCGTTGGGAGAAAAAAAAGCCGCCCAGCGCAGTGAATACTAATGAGCTGGGAGGCGCTAGGAGGAGGCAGTTGGGGCGTGGTTGGGCACAAACCTAAATGAGGGACAGCCCCTTGGGCACAAATAAAGGTAATTAGCATATTGATAAAAATGCTTTTTATAAGTAAAGGAAAGGCAGCCAGGGGTGATAATGGTATAGTTTTATTCCCCTTACGTCCTACCAGCAGCACAGATGGGGTTAACTGCCCCCTGTGGACTGGTAGGACCGGCGGAATTTTTAATGAGCCACAAGAAATAACCAATAAGAAATGTCCTGCTCCCATAAAAGGGGGGAGCTTCCCCAAACACACCGTATTTTTTTATGTCCTCTCGGACTACTGGACTGGCGGCATGCTCCCCGTTGGGAGTTCCTTTTTTACAGACCCGTCAGTTTTTCCCCCTCTTTTTGGTTTTTGGGGGTCTTTTTTCTGTGTTATAGGGCGGTTATTTTTCCGCTCCCCACTTCCTACCTGCCCTGCCGATCGCAGTGACATCACTGTTGTGTTCTTCCACTGCCGCGGCTTCGGCGGCTGCCTCGCGCGCTCCCGGGTGACGTCATCGCCGTGCGCCGGGCGCCGCTCACCCCTCCTTTCCTTTCTCGGCAGCGCTAGAGCGCTGCCGATATTACATGTTTAAGGAGGGGAAGGTGGGTTGGGATCCCCTTCCCCTCCTCTTGATTAATATGTTTTTTAAATAAAACAAATATTATAGGGTCAGGCACTTGAGGTGGTGACGGGGGTGGAGTCTCTCCACCCACCTAGAGCCGACTGGATAATTGACAGTCGGTCACTCCCTGAGGTGGGGTTAGGGCTTTAAATACCTCTCTCTCCCCTCACTCTTTCTCTGGCAGCACAAGCTTTCTGAGCTAGCTCCCAGAGTCTGCGTTCTTGGATCTCATTACTTGGAAGTGCTTTTTTTGAGACGCTCGTTTTCTTCTTGCCGGTGGGCTTTTTAAGAGCGTTTATTTGTCGGGGAAAAGAAAAAAAAAAAGGAAAAAAAAAATAACATTTTTTTTCCTTTATTTAATATACTTTTCTTATACTCCACAGCGATGGCTTCTCCGCGAGAATCCGAACAGCGCAAGTCGGCGACAAAGAGGAAACATCTCGCCTGCTTCGACTGCAGTACTCCCTTAGAGGATGCCCATCCATACTCTCGCTGCGACAGCTGTCGTTCCCGCACGAACACCGAACCCACGATACAGGAAATGTATCAATGGGCAAAATGCTACGTGGATGACTCCATTAAAGGAGTTGTTAAGTTACTCAACGAGAGGCTCCCAGTTCCCTCTCAAACACCCATGGAAACCACCGTTCCTGCAGATAGACCCGCAGTCTTTTCTGTGGGATCTTCATCCTCTGAAGAGGAGGAATCGATTCCGGGATTTTTTCCGCTGGAGAAGATCCAGAAATTATTAAAGTCCATCAGGTCGGGGGACCATGATGTTGACGCTGGGGAGTCTTCCGATCCCGCCGGTCGGGCACAGCGTGTCTTTAAGGCGGATGAGACCCTAACTTCGGTTATGACCACCGAATGGAAGAAGCCTGAAAAAGGCCCCGTCTTGACCAGAAAGTTCAAGACGATGTTTCCGATGGCAAGACCCTTCGTGGAATCGTGGGGTTCCATTCCCAAGGTTGACATGGCTATCGCCAAGCTCTCTAAACGCACGTTGGTGCCCGCAGACGATGGGTCGAGTCTGCAGGATCCCCTCTATAGGAGGGCTGAGGGCACCCTCAGACGAGGCTACTCCGCAGCCGCGGCATCTGCCTCCACCGCCATCGCAGCCTCCGAGGTCTCCACCTTCCTTCGTACGAAGTTAAACCAGATCCAAACTGACGTGGACCAAAGAGTATCCCGGGATGACATTCTTGCTGCTTTCAAAATAGCGAATCTGGCGATGGATTTTCTCTGTGACACCTCACAGATCCAATTAAAGCTGGCGGCCAAGACTATGGCTTTAGTTTCGGCGGCCAGGAGACCCCTCTGGTTGAAGCCTTGGCAGGCTGATAACTCTTCTAAGTTCAGCCTATGTAGCCTGCCTTTTGAACCCGATCGCCTTTTTGGGGCGGAGTTAGACAGGATCATGGAGGGACTCTCCGACAAAAAGGGTAAAAGTCTCCCCCAACAGCCCTTTCGGGGGCGTTCTAGGCAGGATCGCGGAGGCAGGTCAGGGCAGTCTAGAGGCCGTAGAGACTGGGGAGCACAGCGACGATTTTCGCGGCGCTCCCGCAGACCCACCAAGGAGGCGAAGCCCTCCTGACTATGGGCCTCTCCGAGGCTCTCGGTTAACCCCTGCTACCCCTGCTGTTACTCCACTCGCTTTTCCTGTCCCTCTTCCGCACATTCCTGTAGGAGGTCGTCTCAGCCATTTTCAAGACACTTGGGCCCAGGATGTTCAAGATCCCTGGGTCCACAGAATCATCTCCTCAGGCTATCTCATAGAGTTGTTGTCTCCCCCGCCAGAAAGATTTATAGTCAGTCGGGGGTTGGCAGGTGCAAGACAGGACATATTGGAGTCTTACATCCTGGAATATATCTCCAAGGGAGCCCTAGAAGAAGTTCCGGCAGGGGAGCAGGGACTAGGGATATACTCACCAGTTTTTCTGGTGCCCAAGAAGACAGGAGATCTCCGAATGATCATCGATTTGAGGTGTTTCAATCGGTTTATAAAAAAACCAAGGTTTCGGATGGAAACCATAAGGTCGGTCAGTCACATTCTCAGACCAGGGGATTTCATGGCCACCTTGGACCTCAAGGATGCGTATCTTCACATCCCGATCCACCCCTCTTCTCGAAAATTTCTCAGGATCGCGGTCCAAGTTACAGGAGTTCTCAGGCATCTTCAGTTTGCCGCTCTCCCTTTCGGAATCTCCACTGCGCCCCTGATCTTCACCAAGGTGGTGGTTGCAGTAGTGGCAGCTTTGAGACTCCAAGGACTGACTATCATTCCTTATCTGGACGACTGGCTCCTTTTAGCGGCTTCAGTCCCAGCTTTAACCCTTCATCTTCAGATGGCAATTTTCTTTCTGCTCCGCCTAGGCTGGATCATCAACTGGCCGAAGTCGAATGTGACCCCTTCGACTTCAATTCAATATCTGGGGTTCGTGATCAACTCCTTAGAGATGTCCCTCCAGTTGACTCCAGAGAGGAAGGCCAGGATTCAAGACCTTGCCAGGTTCTTAACAATCCCTCGACGCGTGTCTATTCGGACACTGATGAAGATGTTGGGGCTCATGTCAGCGGCTGCGGATGCAGTCCCTTGGGCGTTGTGGCATCTCCGTCCCTTGCAGGCCGAGGTCCTAAGCAGGTGGGATGGCAGCCCGTCAGGGTTAAGTTCCCTGCACACTTTGTCCTCCCAGGTTCGAAAATCCCTGAGGTGGTGGCTTCGGTTACCCTCAGGGAAGTCTATGACCCAGCCCCAATGGGTCATATTGACTACAGATGCGTCCCTAGTAGGCTGGGGCGCCCATCTGGACGGTTCCCCTGTACAGGGAACTTGGTCTCCTCAGGAGCGGCTTCTTTCCTCCAATCTCCGCGAGATGCGAGCAATCCGGCTAGCCCTCCTTCACTTTGCGCCCTTATCCGGGGCAGAGCAGTGAGAGTACAGTCAGACAACATGACGGCAGTCCTGTACATCAACAAACAGGGAGGAACAAGATCTCCACCCCTTCTTTCAGAGATTGGGGTGATTCTTCGGTGGGCAGAGCTGAACCTATCCCATCTGTCTGCTGTTCACATTCGAGGATCCCTCAATATCATCGCGGATCGTCTAAGTCGCGGACTACCAACCATGGAATGGTCCTTGCATCCGGAGATCTTCCAGCAGATAGTTCTCAGATGGGGATTACCAGAAGTGGATCTCATGGCAACCAGGTTCAACGCCAAGGTTCGGAGGTTCTGTTCCCTATACAGGGAAGACAATCCCCTGGCGATAGATGCTCTGTCGATACCGTGGAGGTTCAGGCTGGCTTACATCTTCCCTCCGTTTTCCATGATACCGAGGGTATTGATGAAGATCCGTCAGGATCAGGCCTCGGTGATTGCCATCTTCCCGTTTTGGCCCAAGAGATCCTGGTTTACCCAGCTCATGCAGATGAGTCAGGGACAATATTGGAGACTCCCCCCGGAGCAGACCCTGGTGTCGTGGGACACACATCTCTGCCCAGATTCAACCTGACAGCCTGGAGGTTGATCAGTCCCTTCTCAGAGTAGAGGGGCTCTCTGGAGCGGTCCTGAGAACCTTATCACACTCAAGAGCAGAGTCCACCAAGAAGGCCTATGCTAGAGTAATAAGAGTTTTTTCCTCATGGTGTGCTTCTAATCAAGTGGCGTTTGCAGATCTGCCCCTCTCTGCTATACTCCAATTTTTACAGGATGGGCTTGACAAGGGTCTTGCCCCTGCTACTTTGAAGGTTCAGATCTTCGCCATTTCGGCCTGTTTAAACAGACCATATTCTCGGGACCCGCTCATTAAGCGCTTCTTGAAGGGAGCCGAAAGATTAAAGCCTACGGTCCTGAGGCAGATCCCTCAATGGGACCTTTTCAATTGTCCTAAGGGGGTTAGCATCTCCCCCCTTTGAGCCCTTAGAGGAAATTGGATTCAAGTTATTGACATTAAAAACCGTCTTTCTGCTGGCTATCACTTCCGCGAAGAGAGTGTCAGAGCTGCAGGCTTTCTCGGCTCTCCCTCCTTATACCACTTTCCTTCAGGATCGTGTTTTGTTGAAATTTTTGCCTTTCTTCAGACCGAAAGTCTTATCCTTCCAAAATATCAATCAGGTCATTTCCTTACCTGTATTATTTTCTTCCTCTTCTTCCTCTGAAGTTCCGATCAGACATCCTCTGGACATCTCGAGATGCCTCCAGATCTATGTGGATAGATCTAGGGAGTTCAGGTTGGTTGAAAACCTTTTCATCCTGTTTGCCGGTAAGTGTAAAGGCCGTAAAGCGTCTAAACCATCTATTAGTCGCTGGATTAAGGAGGCCATACGAGAATCTTTCCTTTCTCAGGACCTAGATCCTCCGGAGTTTGTGCGCGCCCATTCTACTAGGGCCGTTTCAACCTCTGTAGTGGAAAGGAGTCTTCTCCCCTTAGAGTTGATCTGTAAGGCAGCCTCCTGGAGCTCCGAGTCAACCTTTATATCTCATTACAGGGTAGACGCAAGGTGGGCTGAATTCTCGGCTTTTGAGCAGTCGATTCTCGACTCTGCTAAGCATGTGGACCCTCCCTAGGGGTATCATCTTGCTATCTCCCCATCTGTGCTGCTGGTAGGACGTAAGGGGAATCGTTAATTTCTAACGATAATTTGTTTTCCCTTAGTCCTAACAGCAGCACACTAAAATCCCACCCTAGAGTAAGTAATCTTGCTGAAAATACGGTGTGTTTGGGGAAGCTCCCCCCTTTTAAGGGAGCAGGACATTTCTTATTGGTTATTTCTTGTGGCTCATTAAAAATTCCGCCGGTCCTACCAGTCCACAGGGGGCAGTTAACCCCATCTGTGCTGCTGTTAGGACTAAGGGAAAACAAATTATCGTTAGAAATTAACGATTAAGCCTATTAAGACCGATCGAAGCATATATATCACTTTATATGCTCAAACAGCCTGTCAGTGTCCCTTTAAACTTATTTTTTAACATGGGTCATATAGGCTCTGAATAATTGGGATGATCATTTAAAAGCTGCATTTGTGTTTACTCTTGTCTTTATCTTATAGTCAAATTAGCTGGATGATCTAAAACATTTAAATGTAAAAAAGTAATAAATATAGAAGAAATCGGGTGAGGGCAAATACTTATTCACAGGACTGTATCAGTGAGAATATTTCCCCTAAAAAATCTAAATTTCATACAGAAATATAAACCCTGCAGTCTATTAAAACTGCACTTAACCACCTCTGAATTATACTTCCCTAACACATGCTGGATGACAAGGTGATAACGGCTATAGTTATCACCCCGCTTTCCCCACACTCTGAATGGCAAATACTGTGCATTTGTACAATTATATTCTACATGGAGTCAGGATCTAATGATCATCAGTGAGTTTTGCTTAAGGTGTCTCTGTAATCGTTGGGACTTCTTGGAATAATTAAAAAAAAACAACTTTGGTTAACTTAGAGAATCTGCTATCCTGTAAATCTGTAACTCACACCCCATTACGCTAATTGAACTGGAGGCAACTGGACCACTCAGACACTAAGTACAACATCTGCATCCCAAATAGTTAAACTTCTGTCTGTACAGTTCAACTTGATTTAAAGGGGTTGTCTCATCTCAGACTTTGATGGAATATCACTAGGATATGCCATCAAAGTCAGATAGATGCGGGTATCACCTCTGAGACGCACATAAATCTCCACAATGGGACCCTGAATGTGAAGAAGAGCGGACGGCACATGCACAGTGTGCTCTCTATTCATTTCTGGAGAACACACCACTGCTCCATTCACTTCTATGGGACTACTGGAAATAGGTTATTTTCAGCAGTCCCATAGAAATGAATAGAGGAGACCAATTCTGCTCAATTCTAGGGTTCCGCTCTGGAGATATGTGGGATTTGCACCTATCTGACATTGGTGGCATATCCTAGCCTAGGTGAGATTCAAACAGTCACCAATTGTTAGTGTTGGATTGGGGTTGCTTGGGCCCACAAGAGAAACAAGGGACCACCCTTCATCTATACAAAATATGTGCACCTCCTCTCATGGCACACATAGGATACATCATCAGTAAGTTGGATGAAGTTATTTGTAAATCATTCCACCCTGTGCATGCTGCATATTTTTAAAGTCAGATTTGGTTATGCAAGTTTGATTTTGCAATCCGTAGCATGTCTATTATCTTGCATATTGACTGCGTGTCCATTGGGGATTTCTTCCATTAAACTCAATGGAGGTTTAATATCCACATATAAATCCGCAAGATACAAGTGTCTTGGGGGTTTGTGGTGTAAAGTAGAAGAGGTAATTGCATGACTGTGCTGGTGGAACTGGAAATACTACCATTTGGAGACTTGAGCGCCTGGCACCACAGCCGGTGTCAGACTGGTCCACCAGGAGATCCTCCTTTGACCCCGGTTGTAGAGTGTTTGTAACCCCATTGGCATCTTGAAGGCTAAACCTCACAAGATCATGCATAGTTGTGGATGATAATCCTACCAATTTGTTGGTGAATGATTTTCATTTCGTGAAGTTCTGCTATTTTCTATGAAATGTGTGGAAAATATTATGTCACTTGGATTTGTTTCAAATCTCCTAGGACCTGTCAAAGAATAAAGTAGTTTTGCTGCTCTGATGAATACCAGCAATAAATACAATGGAAAAGGGAGCAGCCATGTGAAATATAAAACATGTCATTAATTGTGCTAGAAAATACACAAAGTACTTTACACGTAGAGTCAAAAATCATCGACCTCAAATGAAGTGTCTAACAGATATTTGGATGACACTTAGATGACCCCTTCCCCACTTATATACTACCAGAAAATATAAAAAGAACACCTAGAAGGAGTTAAGATAAGAAGCCTATCTTACAATATGGCAATGCTGGAGGGTGTTACATGTAATGATCAAAGTTCCAAGATCCATACTTCACACACAGATGCTCTACAGGCTTTTTTTCGTCTGGCATCACTGTTGTTGTTTGACAGCACTGTTTTTCGTCAGTATTGTTGTCTGGCTGTTGTTCACTTTGCCTGCTAGACAAAGGCGTGCACCATTTATGTAATTAACAGACTTTGAAAAAAGCCCAGTAGTGGGACTTTAAAAATCTGGATGTTCCATTAGACAAATCTCAGAAAGAGTTGGACGAGAAGTTTCTGTGGCACATTGGTGGTGTCGACAGTGGTCAGAGGAGGGCACTCACACTTAGAGAGGGTTCCGTGTAAGACTGACAGATGTACGCCAAGATCTCTGTATAAATAGAGCGGACAGCCTCAGCACACAAACTAGCTCTGCAGTCGCAACGTCCGACAGCGGCAAAGGGTCCCTTTAAGAAATATTCGTGACGCCAGTTGTAGTGAAGCAACAATGGGATAGAGTCCCTTTAAAAAATAGTGTTGGTGATACCCAGGTGTAGAAATAGCCGAGTGGTATAGGGTGGCCTACAATGTCCCTTAAAGTAATGTTGTGTCACGGTGCTCCTACCTGGATACGCTGGACCCCAGGCATTGGCTCTGAAGCAGAAAAAATTACCCACGGATCCGCAAAACACGGACATCGGCGATGTGCGTTCCGCAATTTGCGGACCGCACATCGCCGGCACTCTCATAGAAAATGCCTTTTCTTGTCCGCAATTGCGGACAAGAATAGGACATGTTCTATTTTTTTCGGGAACGCGATTGCGGAGCCAGAAGTGCGGACCCGGCCGGGACATCGTCTGTCCCCATTGAAATTAATGGGTCCGCAATTCCGTTCCACAAATGCGGAACAGAATTGCAGACGTGTGAATGGACCCTAATCCAATACCAGTGTATGAGAATAGACAAATCCCATGTATACCTTGTGGATTTATTTCGCGCGGAAATTGACCTGCTGTGCAGATTTTCACATCTGCAGCCTGTCAATATTTTTCCAGTTTTCGCTTTAGATCTGACCCTTTTAAAATGAAGGCTGAGATATGTGGCATAATTAATGTGGATCTACTGCGCGTTCACCCGCACCCATGTGCAGATACCCTAAGAATTTAATAGCGACACATCAAACTATCCTAAGCCAGGTGAGCGACGCCTTACAGAGAAGAGGAATTACTATTTGAAAGGGAAGGGTGGGTTCACACTAGCGTTAGGTCCTGTGACTTTGTTTTCCGTCTTGCATAAAGGGACCCTGACGGATCAGTTTTGATTCCCATAGACTTCTATTAGGACAGAAAGCAAATGGAATGCCTTTTAAAGGCTTTCGTCATAATACAAGTCTATGGGCAGAAGAACGGATCTGTCCTTCCGTCTTATGGATTCCGTTATAACCATGTAATAACGGAAAGCCATAACGGAATCCCTGTCTGGGCATTCCCTTATTTTCCATTACAACCAGGTTATAACGGAAAGCCATAACGGAATCCCTAACGCTAGTGTGAACCCACCCTAATAAAGAGCAGACAACACGGTGGTGAAGCCCGTCAAGTGTGCGCCTCATTAGTTCATCCAGCCCAGAAAGTACATTTTTCATTTGAAACATAATATTAAATGAGATAAGAAAATATTCTGTACTGGAAACAACATTCCTCTGGTTCCACTGAGATTTCACAAACCTGGATTGTAAAAGACCATTCAGCTGCCAAACCGACTTTTGGCTCAAAAAGACTCCTGGCGAACACAAAAGAAATCTCAGACAGAACTGAAAATTATAGCTTGCCATTTAAAGAAGAAAGAACAAGGTAATTAGTGGTTGGGGTGGGGGTGGGCGATATGGCCTAAAATTGATATTGCAATATAATATGAAGCATGGTGGGCGGGGTTGTTAAAGTTTTTGTTTTTTTCAACTTTTTATTTACTAACTATTAGCCCCCTTAGGGGCTAGAACCCTTGCCCCAATTACCCCGATAGAGATCTATTCGAGTGAATAGGACCTCACACTGTCCCTGCTGCCCTGTGCTCTGGGCACACAGCAGCAGGGAGCTGACTATGGCAGCCAAGACTTCAGGAGCGTCCTGGCTGCCATGGTAACCGATCGGAGCCCCATTCCGATCACTGCCACCAATGATCGGGGGGCAGTCGTATAGGACCTTTCATAAGTTTGAACTTTATTACTTAAGTAGCGGCACATAGGGCATATATGGCATATATGGGGCGCTTACTATTATATCTGTGCGGGGCTCCGTTCGCCCGCTCTGGCCCCCGTTACATGGTGGGAACAGCAGAGAGGGGACATCAGCCTCTCTTCCTAAAATGTTACTTCTCACAGCGCAGAACGTCACAGCCAGGGAGAAGGAACGCCCAGGGAGAGAGGCTGATGTCTCCTCCCTGGTGTTCCCACCATGTAACGGAGCCCCGCACAGATATAATAGTAAGTGCCCCATATATGCTCTATGTGCCGCTACCTAAGTAATAAAGTTCAAACTAATGAAAGGTCCTATATTCCTGCATGTGCCAGCCATATCCCATGCTGGGCCTCCATGACTGCGTGCTGCGATCCACCGCAATTAACCCCTCAGAACCTGAGGGGTTAATTGCGGTGGATCGCAGCACGCAGTCATAGAGGCCGGGTATGGGATATGGCCTGGCACATGCAGGCTACGTTGCTATTCAGTCATTCATTGGTGGCAGTGGCCACAGTGCCTCCCCTCCTCCGCTCTCATTGGTGGCCAGTGGCAGCCACACGCAGTGGAGAGGGACTCCCTCCTTCTCCACTGTGCCAGCTCAGTAGAAAATGGTGTGTGCTTAGAGCGGCGCATACCATGTTCTACCGCTATATGGCGATATAGACGAAATCAATATCGTGGCACAAATTCATATCGCATATCGTCTATATCGCCCATCCCTAATTAGTAGCATCATTAGCGTGGTACATAGGTATGCCAGTACTGGCAGTCCTGCATAGTCCCGGTCAGGTGCAGGGACCTCTGGTCACCTGTTGGCATGCATATTTACAGCTATAATGCCGAAAATAAGATGTACAGTGTCATCCTCCAGAGGGCTCCTGTTTATGTCCATGTGCTCTACGAGTGCAGAACGGACAACACATGGTGTAAACACTGACGCTACAATGTTCCCTGGACCATTGGTCTGCTCAGAGACAATTGCAGCAGGCACTAATATGGTCCGTTTTTCAGGCTAGACTCTCCCACTCAGGTCAACTATTCATGCAGGTGTTGCATCTGCATTACAGCCTAACTGTACCTGCACACATTGTGGATTACACCTGTTTTCACCCGTGCAAAAAAAAAAATAATGCAGCATAATACAGTACCAGCAAAGTACATGTATATGAGAATAGATAATTCTCACGCACACTTTGAAGAATGGATTATGAAAGAAACATTAGAGATAGAGAACACAACCCAAAATTACAGCGCCACCTAGTGGTGACTGAGCTTACTGCTCAAGTGTTTCTTTACTATTGTAGACATACACAGCTCAGGAGTGAAGATCTTGGAGAGGATGGTTGCACATAGAAACCTTTATCATGTACACATGCAGATTCCTATTATCAGTCTATGCCCTGAGAGTGTACATACCGTTAGGTCCATATATATTTGGACAGAGACAACATTTTTCTAATTTTTGTTCTGTACATCACCACGATGGATTTTGAACAAAATTCAGATGCAGTTCAGACTTTCAGCTTTAATTCAGTGGGTTAAACAAAATGATTGCATAAAAATGTGAGGAACTAAAGCATTTTTAAAACTCAATCCCTTCATTTCATCCATGACACCCGAGGTTCCTTTTACATAGATATTTAATATAACAGAATTATTCCAGAACATTCTAAAACATCTAAATTTTATTACATATGTACAAAACCTCCCCAAAAAACATCTCCTCCTCAGCTGAAGCCTTGGACACAATGCTTTTTTTTTTCTAGCACACACAGATTCACTTCCTCGAGAATGGGTCGCTCCATACTTTCAAACCTAGAGTGGGGAAAGCACAAAAGGGTTCGTTATTATTTATTAACCCCTCGAGCCCTGGAAGATCTTTTGTTTTTCATTTTTCCTCCCTGCCTTCCCGGAGCCATAACTTATTTGTCAGTTCACATAGCCGTATGAGGGCTTGTCTTTTGAGGGACATATTGGACTTACATTGCATATGATATAGTTTGAAACTGGAAAATATTTCCAAAATGGGGTGAATTGAGGGGGGAAAAAAAGCTATTTCGTCACTGTTATACAGGTTTTGTCTCTATGACATTACCTATGCGGTAAAACTGATTTGTTACCTTCATTCTTTGGGTCAGTACGATTACAACAATACCACATTTATAAAGTGTTTATGTTTCAGTACTGGAAACAAAAAAACTCTGGAAATGTTTTTTAATTTTCATCGCCATATTCAGACTTCATACTTTTTTTTTTTTCTAGTTATGTCTACGGAGCTGTGTGGGGGCTTAATTTTTGCGGGACGATCTTTAGTTTTTATTGATTACATTTTAGAGTATGTGTGACTTTTTGATCATTTTTTCAAATTTTTTTGGTAAGTGAAATGAAAAAATGGCTAATCTGCCAATTTAAATTTTTTTTCCCCCCGTCATCATTTGGGATAAATACTTTCATATTTTAATAGTTCAAGCATTTTGGGACATGGCGATGCCCAAGAGCTTTATGCTTTTTTATTATAAATATATTCCCAAATACCTTTATTTCGTTATAATGGCTTGTTTTGTCTATGGAGCAATCATCCGGGGAAATAAAATGGCCGCTGTCCAATAGGTCCACACAAAACTTGTCCTAACCACACAGGACAAGTCACTTCTGACCTCTGAGCCAAAGAGCTGCCTCATCCTCCTCTCTGCTCTACTTGTCAGGGATAATGATACTGGATACAGATAAGATCTTCAGCTGAATCTCTGTAGCACTGGATTTTTTCACGAGGAGACATGAAGTACAGAGAGGACGGACAGGACAGATTGTGGTAATGGAGACTGCATACAAGTGTTGCTGCTCATTGCCCCCACCCTCCTCTCTTCATGTCTCCTCATGAACTCCATCCCCACAGAGATTCAGCTGTATTCCGGATCATAATCCCTGACAAGCAGAGAGGAGGATGAGGCAGCTCTTTGGCTCAGTGATGTGAAGTAACTTGTCCTGCTATGTGATTAGGACAAGTTGTGTGTGTACATTTTATTTCCCCTGATGATTGCTCCCTAGACAAAATGAGCCATTATAACTAATGAAAGGTAATTTGGAATATTTTTACGTATTTTCATTTTCTTAATTCCTGGAGAACCCCTTTAAGATCGCTTTAGCTTACATTGTAATTCAATAGAACTACAATGCAAGTCTGGTTTGCTGTTTGGAGCCACCTGCAGGCCTCCTGTCATTCACAGTGAAGGAACGGCTTCCCCAATTGCCATGTGGGGGAGCCATTTCCTAGCACAGAAGCTTGAGCTTCCAGGTTAAATTTCTGCAATCGGTGTTATCGCCGATCTCAGATATTTGTCCCGAGCTTCTGCTGTTTGAAACAGCAGATAGCTGGGGAACGGGAACTTCCGCAAAATGCTCATTCATCGAGTGAATTAATCTTTCATGTGGACACCTCAGTCATTGTTTCTGGGCAGCAGACCGTGCTGTGTGAACAGGGATCTGCTTCCCAGAAACAATGAATTTGTAGGAGGATGAGTAGCCATTGTTCATGTCCATACTGTGGAGGTGATTGCTGCATGTAAATACTGCTCTCACCTCCACTGATGAATAGGCAGTTATCGGTAAGGAACGCTTTCTTCCTGACAATTGTCTGCTCATCAGCGCAGTTTTAAATGCACATTAGATGGCAAAATTGCCAAGACCTAAGGCCGTATCCCAGCTACAGGCATGCTATTCTTTGTTAGTGTACCCTAACCTGTACACTGGCCATGTTGCCCGTCGCAGCCAATAGCAGCACAGCTTTCATATTTCCAGAGCAGTTGAAATAGAAACTGAGCTGTGATTGGCTGCTATGAGTAACGGTTCTTCTGTTGATCAGACACATGAAGCAGTTTCAGATCTTCCTGCAGACACAGAGGTCTATGGGGGAAGATTTATCCATACTAGTGCAGTGGAAACCTGGCTTAGTTGCTTATAGCAACCAATCAGATTCCTCCTTTCATTTTTCAGGGCTCCTTTGGACAATGAAAGGAATAAATCGGATTGGTTGCTATGGGCAACTAAGTCAGTTTTCCTTTACCTATTTTGATGGATCTCCCACTATGGGCATAGCTAATGCAAAGAGGCTGCGCAGATGGAAGGCTGCAATCACAGACAGGACCCGAAAAAAAGGGAAGCGCAGTGTCTTTCAGTTACACTTTCCTTCCTGCTGCATCCACTTCGGCCAAAAACTGCCTCCACGATGCCAGCCTCTGCACACCATTTTTTGTAGCCACCATTTTGAATAAAATATCTGTTATTAGCCACAGCTTGTGTACATACAGTGCCATGCTAGGACATGATAGCCAGGCCCCAGAGGCTCAGTTGCTTCCAGAAACAATTTAAGGGCTCATGCACACGACTGTGTGCCAGCCGTGGTCGTATTGTGGCCCGCATACGGACCCATTCACTTGAGATATGGTGCAGAAGGACGGAGCGGAACCCCACGGAAGCACTACAGTGTTACCGTGGTGTTTCTTGCCGTGTCTCCGCACCGCAAAAAAGTAGTGCATGCACTACTTTTTTGCGGAACGGATGGATCACGGAACCATTCAAGTTGAATGAGTCTGGATCCGTCTGCGGCAGCTGCACGGATGTTTCCCGTGCATTGCGGTCCCCAATGTGCATGAGCCCCAAGGATGGGTTTTGGTGCAGCACCTCACAGATCTGAAGATATTACCTCTACAAGGTTTTCTCTGTTCAGTAAATGGCATTTATCATTTAACAAGGCATGTACTAATGTATTGAGTTGGGACCGACACCTATCAGACATTGGGGGCATATCCTAATGATATGCCCCCAATATCCAAGATGGGAATACCCCTTTAAATCTCAATTAGGGTTAAGTTTTCAGTCCAGAAAAAATGGGAACTTCCTCCTGTGATGGATGTGTGTATACCTGGCGGCTGCACGTTTTCCTGGATGACTCCTGTCCGGTTTACTGCTTGTTCTTTCTCTAAAAAAAATAGAAACAAAATATTAGCACATAGCAGGGGCGTAGCTAACGGCTCATGGGCCCTGGTGCAAGAGTTCAGCTTGGGCCCCCGTTCCCTCAGCGCTTTGTGTGTCTTCTTATGCTGCACAAGGGTCTTTGGGCCCCCTCAGGCTCCTGGGCCTGGTAGCGACTGCTACCTTCGCACCCCATATAGCTACGCCCCTGGAACATAGGATTACATGGCGCCATCGGCATATAACGTGGACGACACAGGCATGGAGCACTCATCTCCCACAGAGTAGCGACCATCCAGGGGCCCAATACATTTCTAAGGGACATGGCATCACATTAACGGAATTATGTCACTTATTTTTCTTAGGGTACTTTCACACTAGGTTTGTACAGATCCGGCAGGCAGTTTCGGAAAACCGTATACAAATCCCTTTATCCCTTTTTTCCCCCCGATACAGTGAAATACTGGGTCAGTCTTATCCGGAAAAATGGATCCGGTATTTTTTTTTTTTTTAAAGATCAAAAAGGAAAATAGCTTCTCCTATGTCCCGGCGCATGCGCAGACAGGAAAACCGGATCCAGCAACGTGGCAATTTCTGGAACACTTGGTACTGGATCCGGCGCTAATACATCACTATGGAAATTAATGCGGCAAGTGCGGTAGTGTTCCGGGATTTTGGCCAGAAAAAAATTCCACAGCAAGCTGCTGTATTTTGTCCGGTCAAATATCGTACAAGAGACTGAACGGAAGACGTCCTGATGCATCCTCAACGGATGACTGCTATCCATTCAGAATGCATTAGGACAAAACTGAGGCGTTTTTTTTTCCGGTATTGAGACCCTTTAACCGGATTTCAATACCGGAAAAGAATAATGATAGTGTGAAAGGACCCTTACTAATCCTGTCATTGTAATATATTCTTGTTTTCTGATTGGAGATTTTTTCAAAGGGTCACTGAGTTTTCAGTAAACATTTGATATGTCATAGAGACATGTCAAAAGTTTTGCGCAGTGGGGGTCTGAGTGCCGAGACCCCCACGATCCCTAGAATGAGGAGAAAGAAGCGCTCGCGTATTACGCTGTCTCACCTGGCTGCAGGAGAAGAAGTGAGACTGACTGATTCCATATGCAAGGGCTTTTCCCTCCTCGATCTAGGGATTTGTAGGAGGGGGGGGGGGGGGTCTCAGCGCTCAGACCCCCAACAATCAAAACTTTTGAAATGTCTCTATGACATATTAAAAGTTCTATGAAAACTCAGAGACCTTTTACATTTTATTTACTGTGTTATGTTTATGGGGGCAGCCATCTTGGCAGTGCAGCTTCTCTCCTTAGGCCGCTTTCACACACAGGTGTTGGACGGCATTTTTGTGAAACTTTAGTGGTTTTTGCAGCATTTTTTGGGGGGTAAAAACGCTAGCTCCATATGTTAACTCAAGGTCTATGGGAAATATGAAATGCAGGACACACAAGCCTTTTTGCTCATTATGCGGAATTATTTTGTCTTTCTGGCATCTTTCATAAAAACGCAGCGTACTGTAGCTGTGGTGTTTTTCAGGTGTATTAACATTTCTTTCAATAAAGCCAAAAGAAAATGCAGTTCACACAGCCATTTAGATTTTATGGTAAAAAAAAACCTGTAAAAACAAGAAAAATTTGTATGTGAAAGCACCCTGACAGCAGTTCAGAGATATCCCTTACATAAGCCACATGGACCACAGGAACCTGTAGTCTGAAGAGTACTCATGGTAGAGGATGGTTGGCATGCTGGGTGACCTTCACAGGGGTCATTGTGCAGGGAGGAGGGCGAATAAGTTGTTACTATCACCTACTATGAATGGTAGATCCAGTGTTATCTATATATTGGTGTTTTCTGTCACTGTAGTCTTGCCTGTGATGATACTACCATACTGATGCATCATAAAATATCTGATTGGCTAGTCTTCGTATTTTTAAAGGTTTAGTCACTTTTTTATGGCATAAAAAAAAAAAAAAAAAAGTTATGCTACATGCCGTATCTGCAGTATAATTTGCCACTTTTCACAGTTTACCAGGCACAGGATATCCCATAAATGTGTGATAGATGCGGACCCCACCTCAGAATAGAGGTTCTAGAAAAAAAAAAAAAAATGGCTTGTACCGTGTTTAATAATATCTGATAAACTTCTAGCCCACATCTGGTAAAAATTATGCAAAAACATATGCTAAACATATGCTCAGGGTCTCTTCATGATTCCTAATGTGGGCTTATAAATGCAGTCTGTAGCTTAGTTTTGCCAAAAAACAGGTTTTACTAACCTGTCAGTCATAAAAATAAGGTGCCCAAGGGGAGGTCCGGGTATGCAGGGTGCCCGGCTGCAGCCATCTCCGTTAGTGCCCAGCGCCACCTTCCCAGAGTTCTGCGCCGCCTTCTACTTCCCTCCCTCCCCCTCCCGCTGTGAGATGCTGCCTGTGCGCACAGGCTCAGCCTGATGCGCCCGTATGGACTGCTTGGGTGCTTCTTCTCTAGCGAAGTGCCGGCGCATGCGCACTACGCTACAAGAAGCCGATGCCAGCAGTTCGTGCACATCAGGCTCTTGGAAAGCAGCAATGCAAAATCTTTTTTTTTTTTGTTAAAAAAGAAAAAAGGGGGGTTTTATTGCAAAAAAAATAAAAATAGTAATACGTAAAAAAAAAAAAAAGCTATATGTATTTAGTATCACTGTCATCATACTGACCCAGAGAATAAAGATAGTATGTTTGTACCGAAAAATGAAAATGTAAAATGTATAATGTAAAAACACAGTGGCACTATTGCTATTTTTCCCCATTTCCCTCCCAGAAAGAGTTAATAAAAGTTAATCAGAAAGTCATGTGTACCCCAAAATGGCACCATTAAAAGCTGCAACTTGTCCCACAAAAAACAAGCCCTCATAAAGCTATATAGACGGAAAAATAAAAAAGTTATAGCTCTTGGAACGAGACGATGAAAAAAGGAAGAAAAACGCTTGGTCATAAAGGCCCAAACAGGCTTGGTCACTAAGAGGTTAAAGGGATTGTTCAGAATACGGAGGAAACTCGTCAACCCTTGGGATTGCGCTGCAATGAAGAACTGGCGAGTACTTACCCGACAGATCACACACCACCCCTCCGGTTCTGCTAGCCGGGCTCCATTTACCTGGCTGCAGCGGCGACATCAGAAGCTAAAGTAGAACTCCGGTGGAATGTGCACCGGTCTTATGGCACACGTGTTGTTTACCACGTCAGAACGGGCGCTGCGCATATGGGGTACAAGTGCAGGGTTTAAAGATGGCATCCGCTGAGAAGAGGCGGCACCATAGCCGCCAGGGGCCTACAGCATTAAACAGCAGCGCGTGGTGAATCGCCCCTTACACGCTGCGGTCACCACAGCACCCGAAGCGCGGCGCAGCTTTGGCACGGTTTTAGGCACAGAATCTGCGCTGAAACCCTAGCCAAAATTATCCATCAGTATTTCCTGCAAGTCACAGCCAGACTGCAGGTTTAACGGACTATAACTCCCAACATCCCTATCAACCAGGGGTCAGCAACCTCCAGCAATTCTGAAACTACA
Organism: Bufotes viridis; assembly: GCA_033119425.1. Lineage (NCBI taxonomy): Eukaryota > Metazoa > Chordata > Amphibia > Anura > Bufonidae > Bufotes > Bufotes viridis. The sequence continues at coordinate 562,580,813 of CM065589.1, read as the reverse complement.
ACTCCCAAAATCCTCCCATCACTGCTATGGGAGTTCCGAGAATAGCTGAGTAAGGGCCCATGCACACGACCGTATGTATTTTGCGGTCCGCAAAAAATACGGATGACACCCGTGGGCATTGCGTATTCTGCAGAACTGAACAGCGGACCCCTAAGAGAACAGCACTATCCTTCTCCGTAAGGCGGACAATAACAGGACATGTTCTATTTTTTGCGTAACGGAAATACGGAAATGGAAAGCACACGGAGGAACTAACACCTTTTTTGTTGACCCATTGAAATGAATGGTTCCGCATACGGACCACAAAAAAACTAAATACGTTTGTGTGCATGTTGGGAGTTGTAGTTTCCCAGCAGATGGAGTGCTGCTATAAACCATCATGCTCATGGCACACAAACCCCAGTAAAGGAAAAGGAAAACCAGGGTAAAATAACATTTTGTAGTCTATGAAGGGTGAAAAAAATGACCCGCAGAGCTCGCACTTCATGTGACGCCCCCTGAGCCAGAAAGCTGCCACTCACTGTATTGCTCTATGTGCGCCATCGGGTGGTAGTATATGGGGTACAGAGCGGCCGCCACAGCAGCCATGAAACCCCCGAATATCAGCAGCACTCTGCCGCTCTTGCCCATGACTGCTGCTCTCCTTGCAAGGACTTGTACCACGTGGTCCCAGACCCGGAAGCCGAATAGAATCTAACGCCGATATTGACTGGATGTTGCTTAAACACTTTTTTTTAAACGCGTCTTCTGATTGGCTAGTTGACCTGCGCTGTCATTCCATAATAGAACGTCGGAGACAGCAGCGCGCGCAGACGCCTATGTGAAGCTGTCTGTGGCAACCAATCAGATTGCAGCTGCCAGAGGCGGGCATTTTGGGAAATGTAAGCTGGGTGCTGATTGGTTGCTATGGGCAACCGCGTCACTTTTCCTTGACCCTAGTTCAGCTTCTGTGTAGATGGTGGATGCAGAGGGGCACTCCAGTTATAACAAGTTATTAATGATCAGATCGGTGAGGGTGCTATCACTGGGACCGCCACCAATCCGATAGTTATATAACTTTGTATAACCGGAGCACCCCTTTAAATTTACAATAACTTAAGAAAGATAAATAGAATATGTTTTATACCTAAAAAAAAAGTTCAGTGGCTACAAAATAAAGTTTGACGTGTGGGTGTCAATTATGCCCCTTCCTTACAGTAAATTGCACAAACTGAAAAAATGACGAAAAAGTAGAGAAATCATAGACCTGGAACAGGCAGTTCACATAGCAGCGGTGACGATTTACATGTGCCAGCCTCCGGTGTCTCTTAATTCAGAGATTCATGAGATTTTTAGGTAGCTAAATATTATTTAACCCTCTCAGCCCTAGAGGATTTTCCGTTTTTGTGCCCAATGCCCTTCATTCTCTGGGTCAGTAAACTAAAGCTAGGGCTACACGATGACAAGTGTCACGCGACATTTTGTCGCACCAATGTAGCACAACAGTTTTTATAATGATAGCGTATGGTGTCGCACTGCGACATGCGACAAGCTGCGACTGTGACAAAATGGATTTTTCTGCGACGGTCGCGTCACAGAATGTCCCAGTGCGACACCATAGACTATCATGTCGCGCAGCACATGTTGCAGTGTAGTTGCAGCCAGGGCCGGTGCAAGGATTTTTGCCGCCCTAGGCAAAAGAAAAGTTTGCCGCCCCCCCCCCCCCCATGTAACATCACAATGCCCCACCCATATGATCTGCCATATTAAAGGGGTTCTGCAGTTTATTTAAACTGATCGTCAGGGGTCCCCCGCCAATCAGCTGTTTCAGAAGGCAGCGGCGCTGGCAGTAGCGCCTCAGCCTTCTCGCAGTGAGGTCACGACTAGTATCATTGGCCTGGGTGGGGCTAAGCTTCATTCAAGTGAACAGAGCTTAACTCCGCCAAGGCCAGTGATACTAGTCGTGACGTCACTGCGCCTGAGGTAAACAGCGAGAGGGCCGAGGCGCCACTGCATACATAGGATAGATCATCAGTTTAAATAAACTGCAGAACCCCTTTAACTAATGCCAGTTCTTCCCCCCCCCCTTGTCATTCTCTCCCCCCTCTTGTCATTCTTTCCCCCCTCTTGTCATTCTCTCCCCCTCTTGTCATTCTCCCCCTTGTCATTCTCTCCCCCTTGTCATTCTTCCTCCCCCCTCTTGTCATTCTTACTTCCCCCCCTCTTGTCATTCCCCCCCCCTTTGTCATTCTTCTCCCCCATTCTTGTCATTCTTCTTCCCCCACTCTTGTCATTCTTCCCCCCTTGTCATTCTCTCCCCTCTTGTCATTCTTCCTTCCCCCTCTTGTCATTCTTCCCCCCTTGTCATTCTCCCCCTCTTGTCATTATTCCTTCCCCCTCTTGTCATTCTCCCCCTTGTCATTCTTCTTCCCCCTCTTGTCATTCCCCCCTTGTCATTCTTCCTTCCCCCTCTTGTCATTCCCCCTTGTCATTCTTCTTCCCCCGCTCTTGTCATTCTTCCCCCCTTGTCATTCTTCCTTCCCCCTCTTGTCATTCTTCCTTTACCCCCTCTTGTCATTCTTCCCCCCTTGTCATTCTTCCTTCCCTCCCCACCCTTGTCATTCTTCCCCCCTTGTCATTCTCTCTCCCCCTTTGTCATTCTTCTTCCCCCTTCTTGTCATTCTTCCTTCCCCCTCTTGTCATTCTTCCTTCCCCTACCTCTAGTGTAGTGCGGCCGAGCTCCTTATGGTCCAGGGGTACAGGAGCTTTAGTTTCCTGTACCCTGACGGGCTGACAGGAAGTCCACACTGTGTGCGCACTTCATGTCAGTCCGGCCGGGTACAGGAGACACATGCTCCCTGTACCAGCGGACCATAAAGAGCTCGGCCGCGCTACAATGGAGTGACAGGAGGGAGCGCTGAGCACTTCCCTCCTGTCAGCTCCTCTTGCTGTGCCCGGGCGGTGTGCCCTCATGGACGCGCCAGCCCGGGCAGTGCTGCAGCAGTCTGAGGCTCAATTCAGAGCGTTCGGGCGGCTGCAGCATGAGGCAGGGCTGGCGCTCCTAGCAGCGCCCCTTGTCAAGGGGCGCTCTACGCGGCGGCCTAGTCCGCTTATAGGACGCGCCGGCCCTGGTTGCAGCTTATTGTCGTGCAACGCGTGCCGTTGTGTAGCCATAGCCTTATAGAGATACCACATTTGTAATTTTTCTGGTGTTTCAACACTGGAAAAAAAATAAAAGCTTTGGAAAAAAATATTTGCCGGTATATATTTTTTTATGATTATATTCTGTCCCCCATAACTTTTTTATATTTACTTCCACAGAGCTGTGTGGGGGCTAATATTTTGCTGAACAAATGTAATTTGTATACCATTTAGCTATTTTAGATCACTTTTTATAAACATTTTCCTGGGAAGATAAAGGGAACCTGTCACCTCAATAAACTGTCCCAAGCCGCCGGCAGCACCATCGAGTATCCAGCATCGTGTTTCTAATCATCCTTTTGTTTCAGCTGTCTGATCCGGTAAAAGTGCCGAAAATGATCTTTTATCCCCGACCGGCGCGCACGTCGAGTCAGGCTTGATGTCAAGGGGGCAGCGGCCTCCTTGCTTCAAGCTGCAGTAACCACGCCCCCTTTCCTGACCCTTTTTATGCCCGACAGCTGGCTGGCTTTACCGAACAGCCGATTGTCAGTCGCAGCGAAGGGGCAGGAAAGGGGGCGTGGTAACTTACTGCGGCTTGAAGCAAGGAGGGCATAACTTCTGTGTAGTAGCACTTAAGGGGAATGTCCTAGATTACCCTGCTATACATTGGCATGGCTCAGTGTTACAGGCCAGCACAGCGCCCCCTGCTGGTGATCTCACAGGGGCAGTCACCTTCCCTTCCTTATGTGATTATTCTTTTTTTCTATATCACCACAGAGACAGCCAAGTCCCTTCTCTGGACAGCAGAGACACGGAGCAGTGACATGACTGATAATGCTCTTTGCCTCTCTGTGATCTTTTTGCTACAAAATCACGGTGACAACTTTATCTCACTGTGATTTTATAGTAAAAATATCACAGAGAGGCACAGAGCATTATCAATCATGTTAAAGAGGACCTTTCATCTGGAAAAAAATTCTGAACTAAGTATCATGATATGTAGAGAGGCTCCCAGGGATCTCACTGCACTTACTATTATCCCTGAGCACAGCTCCGTTCTCCTGCCATGTCCCCTGGTATGTTCCATGACTTGGTTATACTGGGAGGAGACTGCCCTTGTTCTCCTGGGCGTCTCCTTCTCCCAGGCTATGAGCTCTGCGCTGCGATTGGCCAGCCCTACAGCCTGGGAGAAGGAGACGCCCAGGAGAGCAAGGGCAGTCTCCTCCCAGTATAACCAAGTCAGGCAGTCTTCGCCCAGTATAACCAAGTCCCCAAACATACCGGAGAACATAGCGGGAGAACGGAGCGGCGCCCAGGGGTAATAGTAAGTGCAGGGAGATCCCTGGGCGCCGCTCTACATATCATGATACTTAGTTCAGAATTTTTTTCCATATGAAAGGTCCTCTTTAATGCTCCGTGTCTCTGCTGTCCGGAACGGGGCTTGCATCTCTTTCACACAGCGGATTACCCGCACAGCATCCGCTCGTGTGAAAGAGCCCTTATTGTAAAGAAAATCTTCCGCTTCTTTGTAAAATCTCCTAGAATCCTAGGAGAGAGCAGACAGCAGGGGGGCGTGGCCAGCACAGTCTCAGGCTTGTGCAGAAACATTATCAGAGCAGGCAGAGAAGCTGACATCACAGGTCATGTGACCCTCAGTGAAATCTGAGAAACCAGCCACTGCAGATAAAGTGAGTTAATTGGAAAGTTGTTACATTTGCCTAGTTAGGAACATAGAAAGAACAAAAAAATAACTCGGACAACCCCTTTAATTGGCCAGTCTTGCACTGCATCGGGGCCTCTTTATAGAAGAGAGAGGAACAAAAAGCCCACTTCTCTGTTGACATTTTTTAAGGCACTGCCAGGCCTCTTTGTGAGACCATGCCCCACGCAATGAATGTTTGGGCACCAAGTCTAATGAGACAGCATCCTGGTGCCACATACAGTAGTGCTTTCCAGGAGACCAGACTCACCTTGCCAACACAGACCCCCTAAACATGACAGACCTTAGCTCAAACCACAAAAATCACAGATACTGCCTTCTTTACAGATCCAAATTTATGCACAAACGTTTTGCCTGTTTCTACTGTGCTCACTCCTCTTCTCTGTCTGATTAAAGAAATTTCACTCTTTCACACAAACAATATTATATGGAACTCATCTGACTTTGTTTTGTCTGACTGACGTTTTTCCCTCAGTTTTCATTCACTTTTCTTCAGTGCTTTCTGCAAATCAGTTAAACGGGTTTTCCCATGACAACAACCTATTCCCTATCTTCAAGATAAGTGTCTGATTGGTGGGAGTAAACTGCCGGGGACCCCTCCGATCACCAGTTCCCTGGTTTGAATCGTGGGGTAGATACACATTTGTATCTGTACTCCATTCAACGCTATGGGAGCGGAGGTGCACCGGACAGCGTCTCAACTCACACGTGAGAGAGTCCAAAGATCTGAGGGGTTCACCACAAGTGACGTCACTCAAGGGGTAGATAGCAGTGATGTGCTTCTTCCAGCATATTACGGAGGTAAAATGTCCATCTTCATTAGGGATAGTGAACTCCACTGCCGGTCTGATGTAAATACCCACTGAGATCATTGGAAAACCTGAAAGAGAATCAGTGTCTTGCTTGAGAACTCATAAGCAGTGACCCAGCTTTTCCGAGTCCTCATAAATAAAGTAAATTAAATAGATGACCCAGCTGTTATAAGTGCTGATAAAAAAAAGGGCTGACCCAGCTTTCCGGAATGCTATTGAATGGATGTCAGTGTGTATATATACACTGTAAATGTTACTATCCAACCGTAAAGCGGAAGAAAGGATCTACGGTATTTGATGAATTTCTTGGATTCATATGGAATATGCTTTTATTAATTAATGTTTATCCCACTAAAAATCTAATAATTCTCATTATTCCGTGCCAAAGAGTTGAGATGGAATATCCACCTAGTTTTGGCTATAGGTAATTCTTTAATAAAATCCCCCGCCCTCCACCCGGCTTTACTTTCTCTTTGCCGTAAATCCTGGAACCTGTATGTCTTTTAATATAAAATTATAAAACATAACAATCACACAATGTAACAATATCAATAATAAACATAATCATCATAAAATATCAAACACAACTAAACAGTAAATAATAAAACTAACACTGGTCCAGCCACTCACTCCAATATTAATACTATTATCATACATATACACATATATATCAACGTACACAATATTGTATTATGTATACACACCAATTATACATATCTACCCCCACTCTACACCACATTATATGTTTAGTATTATTATTATTATATACACCATCCCCACCCAGGACCCCATGATATTATATACATAGACCCACCCTACACCAAATATATACAAGTATTTATATACTATACCCACCCCATCATATTATATACATACTCCCACCCTACACCAAATATATACAAGTAATCACAGAAAACTAACTGGTCCAGTAGCCGAATAAACCACCTATGTTTTCTTGGGCAAAGCCCCCTTTTTCTTTAAGTGTCGGGGTCCCAATTAAAGTTTTCTTTATGGGCACTCAGAGAGCTGACACAGACACACTGCTGAATCAGATTCTCTCTTTAATTTATTCCATACATCTTTAACCTGTCCCCGACCGCCGAACGCACGGATGCGTCCTGGCGGCGGCAGGTTTATTCCTCCTGGACGCATCCGTGCGTCCTCTCGCGAGACGCGAGAAGACGCGCTACAGCATCCAGTGGAACGCACATGGAACGCACCGCTGGACTCGGGGGAGGTGAGTCACCAGCCTGCCAGCCAATTATCATCGCTGGCAGGCTGGTGATTTTTAAAATCACCTATAGAAAATGGTGATCTACAATGTATTTACAAATAAATGTGTTTTATAAGGGATCTGTGCCATGTGCTGGGTCCTTTTCATCGGTTGGACCCAGCACAGAGCACAGATCCCAAGTAAGTGCACCAATCAGTACATATTAGGCCCTGATCACCCCCATCACCCTAATTAACCCCTTGATCACCCCCTGTCAGTACATAGTGAAAGTGAAAAAAGTGATCAGTGTCACTTTTGTGAACTGTCACTTTTTTTTTTCACTTGGATTGACTGTTAGGCTTAGCTTAGTTTAGGCCCCTTTGTTAGGTAGTTAGCGTTAGCGCCCAGCCCACCGCACCGCAGTCACTGGATCGCTGTTTAGCGTAGCGCTAATCAGCATTTATACTTTTATAGTATCTGTAAGTGATCAGAACTGATCACAGTCAGATCTATATTAGTATTAGTGTCACTTTAGTTCGCCCTCCACCCCAAGCGCAGTGTTTGCCCGATCAGACCTGATCGGTCGCCCACACCTGCGTTCACCCACGCCCGCCCCGCCGCAGTGACAAAAATTTTTTTTTTTGTATCACTGCACAATCCTTCACAAGCGCTGCGGCTAATAAAAATCAGTTTTGATATTTTTATCAATCGCAGCGGCTTCTGTACTCGCTACACTCCCATTTGTAAGACAGGCTTGCTTTTTTCTTGGGTAGTCTCAGGGAATACCCCTAAATTTAGTATCCCAAATGGCAAACAAGGGTATTCTCCTGAAGAGGCCTACAGGATTCTGACCCAGTCGGATGAGGAATGGGAACCCTCATCTGACGAATCTAGCGGGTCAGAATACCAACCTGTAGAAAGCAGTGGCTCTCTGACTCAAAGTTCGGACGAGGAGGTTGAGGTCCCTGATAGCACCAGGCGTACCCGGCCCCGTGTTGCTAGACCGCAGGTTGCGCAGGATCCGCTTCAAGGGCAGCAGAGTGGGGCTGGCGCTGCCGGATTACGTGGTGAGGCATACACCAGCAGCGCAGCCCGTCCTGGACCTTCTACCAGCACTGCCGTAACACATGGTGAAGTAGCGAGCACCAGAAGGGCAGTTGAAGCTGGTACGGTGGCACGTGCAGTAATTCCCCGTCGCAGCCACCGCGCAGACAGGCCCGTAGAGCCCCTAGAGTCCCTGAGGTGCTGGCAAATCCTGATTGGCAGTCCCCATCTTCAGCCGCACCATTAGTTCCCCCTTTCACCGCCCAGTCAGGAGTTCGGGTGGAGACGGCTCAAATCGGATCGGCACTAGGGTTTTTGAGCTGTTCTTCACTGCGGAGCTCTTTGACTTAGTAGTGGCAGAAACAAACCGGTATGCCACACAATTTATTACCGCTAACCCGGGAAGCTTTTATGCCCAGCCTTTCCGGTGGAAACCAGTCCAAGTTTCCGAATTTAGAACTTTTTGGGCCTTCTCCTCAACATGGGCATTACAAAAAACATGAATTGCGTTCATATTGGTCCACGAACCCAATTCATCATATGCCCATGTTCTCTGCTGCCATGTCCAGGACACGTTTTGAGACCATCCTGCGTTTCCTGCACTTTAGTGACAACACCACCTCCCGTCCCAGAGGCCACCCAGCTTTTGACCGGCTCCACAAAATTCGGCCCCTCATAGACCATTTCAACCAGAAATTTGCAGATTTGTATACCCCGCACAAAACATCTGCGTAGACGAGTCCCTAATACATTTTACCGGGCGCCTTGGCTTCAAACAGTACATCCCAAGCAAGCGCGCCCGGTATGGGGTCAAATTGTATAAGCTCTGTGAAAGGGCCACAGGCTATACACACAAATTTCGGATCTATGAGGGAAAAGATCAGACCCTGGAGCCGGTCGGTTGCCCTGACTACCTGGGGAGCAGTGGGAAGACAGTCTGGGACTTGGTGTCACCCTTATTCGGCAAGGGGTACCATCTTTACGTGGACAACTTTTACACAAGTGTGGCCCTCTTCAAGCATTTGTTCCTAGAACGCATTGGCTGCTGTGGCACCGTGCGACCTAGTCGCCGGGGCTTCCCCAACGGCTCGTTACCACCCGACTTGCAAGGGGGCAGAGGGCTGCACTGTGTAACGAAGAACTGCTCGCGGTGAAATGGAGAGACAAGCGTGACGTTTACATGCTCTCCTCCATTCACGCAGACACGACAATTCAAATTGAGCGGGCAGCCAGTGTCGTTGAAAAGCCCCTCTCCGTCCACGACTATAATCTCCACATGGGAGGGTGGACTTCAACGATCAGATGTTGGCCCCGTATTTAATTTCCCGACGCACCAGACGCTGGTATAAGAAGGTGTCTGTATATCTGATTCAATTGGCTGCCTATAATAGTTACGTTCTCTACAGTAAGGCTGGGAGAACAGGATCCTTCCTCAAATTTCAGGAAGAGATCATCGAGAACCTCCTGTATCCAGGAGGTTCCGTGGCCCCATCCACCAGTGTAGTTAGCCGTCTACACGAGCGGCACTTCCCCAGTGCCGTTCCTGGTACCTCAACCCAACCGTCACCCCGAAAAAATGTCGTGTCTGTAGCAGGAGTGGAATAAGGCGTGACACCCGTTATTTCTGTCCTGACTGTCCTGACCGCCCTGCCCTATGCCTAGGGGAGTGTTTCCGGAAGTACCACACCCAGGTACACTTAGGATAGGGAATGCACGACACAGGTAGTTTTTATAATCAGGCTCGAGGGTCTCTCAGGATACTAGGTTTTGAGAGACCCTAACACATAGAGTACGGTGCTGCTGTGCTACTGCAGAAGTGTGAAACGGTAGAAACGTCTCCTTTCACTTGGGATAAAGTGCATAATGTACTTCTCACCATCTCTGTGTGATTTACACTTTACACATTGTCCCATGGGAAAGGAGATGTTTCTACAAGGAAAATAAAGAGTGATATGGTTAAAAAAGGAAAAAAATTAAACAGGTAGCAAGAAAAATAAAATCTTGAGTTAGTTCAGGTTTTAAAAGTTCAGTTTTTTTTTCATGTTCAGGTTTTATTCATGTTTTATAATGTTTGCAACGTTCAAGTCATGTGCCTGCTGCCTGTTTTTCTTCTTTTTTTTTTTCCCCTAACCACCCTTTATTTTCCAGGTATACCAACAGACCAACGGACCAACCGATGAAAACGCCGCAGCACTGATGTGCATTCTGAGAGAAGCATTGCGCTGCTGTCAGAAGACACGTGAAGTCGGTGTATGCGGCGCTGCAAGACGAGATTTCTCCTCTGCAGGACAGGTATGTTTGCCCTGGCATTTGAGCTGAGGAGAGGTGTTGGAGTTCATATGCTTTGGCAAACACTTTGTATCGAAAATCTGGCAAAGATGTCTTCCTCCACACCGATCGATTGATCGATGTGAATGGAGAAATCATGTTTGCCAGGACATAGGAGCTGAGTGGGTATGGATGTTTGGGCGGAGCCCTATGTCCTGGCAATCGCCAGGCCCCTCTTTTCTTCTTGCATATTTTTGGCAGAGATTTTTTCATCCACATCGATCGATGCGAATGGAAATCTGTGCCGTTCATTTTCTTTCAGCCCAGAGGCTGAACGGAAAAAATCTCATTACCCGTATGCTCCATATAAGGAGAATAGCAGAAACTCCTAATGCTGGCCATACATGTAATGATTGCGGAGACCCTCAAATGCCAAGGCAGTACAAACGCCCCACAAATGACACCATTTTGGAAAGAAGACACCCCAAGGTATTCGCTGAGGGGCATATTGAGTCCATGAAATATTGAATTTTTGTCATAAGTTAGCGGAAAGGGAGACTTTGTGAGAAAAAAACAAAAAAATCCACTAACTTGTGCCAAAAAAAAAAATCTTCTATGAACTCGCCATGCCCCTCACGGAATACCTTGGGGTGTCTTCTTTCCCAAATGGGGTCACATGTGGGGTATTTATACTGCCCTTGCATTTTAGGGGCCCTAAAGCGTGAGAAGAAAAATGCGAAAAATGCCCTCCTAAAAGGTACTCATTGGAATTGGGGCCCCTTTGCGCATCTTTGCTGCACAAAGTGGCACACATTTGGTATCTCCGTACTCAGAAGAAGTAGGGCAATGTGTTTTGGGGTGTATTTTTACATATACCCATACTTTGTGTGAAAAAATCTCTGTAAATCACAACTTTTTCCATTTTTTTATACAAAGTTGTCAATTTACAGAGATATTTCTCTCACCCAGTATGGGTATATGTACAAATACACCCCAAAACACATTGCCCTACTTCTCCCGAGTACGGCGATACCAAATGTGTGACACTTTTTGCAGCTTAGGTGCGCAAAGGGGCTCCAATTCCAATGAGTACTTTTAGGATTTTCACAGGGCATTTTTACGCATTTGGATTCTCACGCTTTAGAGGCCCCTAAAATGCCAGGACAGTACAATTACTCCCACAAATGACCCCATTTTGGAAAGAAGACACCCCAAGGTATTCTGTGAGGGGTATGGTGAGTTCATGTAAAGTTTATTTTGTCACAAGTTAGTGGAATATGAGACTTTGTAAAAGAAAAAAAAAATCCAATTTCCACTAACTTGTGCCAAAAATAAAAACTTCCATGAACTCACTATGCCCCTCAGTGAATACCTTAGGGTGTCTTATTTCCGAAATGGGGTCACTTGTGTGGTATTTTTACTATCCTGGCATTTTAGGGGCACCTAAACGTCAGAAGCAGTTTGGAATCCAAATGCGTAAAAATGTTCTGTGAAATCCTGAAAGTACTCATTGGAATTTGGGCCCCTTTGCGCACCTTGGTTGAAAAAGTGGCACACATGTGGTATCTCAGTACTCGGGAGAAGTAGGGCAATGTGTTTTGTGGTGTATTTTTACATATACCCATGCTGGGTGAGAGAAATATCTCGGTAAATGGACAACTTTGTATAAAAAATGGAAAAAGTTGTGATTTACCGAGATATTTTCACAAAAGTATGGGTATATGTAAAAATACACCCCAAACACATTGCCCTACTTCTCCCGAGTACGGCGATACCACATGTGTGCCACTTTTTCAACCAAGGTGCCAAAGGCCCAAATTCCAAAGAGTACTTTCAGGATTTCACAGAACATTTTTACGCATTTGGATTCCAAACTGCTTCTGACGTTTGGGTGCCCCTAAAATGCCAGGATAGTAAAAATACCACACAAGTGACCCCATTTTAGAAAGAAGACACCCCAAGGTATTCTGTGAGGTGTATGGAGAGTTCATGTAAAGTTTATTTTTGTCACAAGTTAGTGGAATATGAGACTTTGTAAAAACAAAAAAAAAAAAACAATTTACACTAACTTGTGCCAAAAATAAAAACTTCCATGAACTCACTATGCCCCTCAGTGAATACCTTAGGGTGTCTTCTTTCCGAAATGGTGTCATTTGTGTGGTATTTTTACTGCCCTGGCATTTTAGGGGCCCCTAAAGCGAGAGAAGTAGTTTGGAATCCAAATGCGTAAAAATGTCCTGTGAAATCCTAAAGGTACTCATTGGATTTGGGGCCCCTTGTGCATCTTGGCTGCAAAAACTGTCACACATGTGGCATCGCTGTACTCAGGAGAAGCAGGGCAATGTGTTTTGGGGTGTATTTTTACATATACCCATGCTGGGTGAGAGAAATATCTCGGTAAATGGACAACTTTGTATAAAAAATGGAAAAAGTTGTGATTTACCGAGATATTGTTCACAAAAGTATGGGTATATGTAAAATACACCCCAAACACATTGCCCTACTTCTCCGAGTGCGGCGATACCACATGTGTGCCAGTTTTGCAGCTTAGGTGCGCAAAGGGCCCCAATTCCAATGAGTACTTTAGGATTTTACAGGGCATTTTTACGCATTTGGATTCTCACGCTTAGGGGCCCCTAAAATGCCAGGGCAGTACAATTACCCCACAAGTGACCCCATTTTGGAAAGAAGACACCCCAAGGTATTCTGTGAGGGGTATGGTGAGTTTATGTAAAATTTTATTTTTGTCACAAGTTAGTGGAATATGAGAATTTGTAAAAAAAAAAAAATTTTCATTTCCGCTCACTTGTGGCAAAAATAAAAACTTCCATGAACTCACTATGCCCATCAGCGAATACCTTGGGGTGTCTACTTTCCGAAATGGTGTCATTTGTGGGGTGTTTCTACTGTCTGGGCATTGTAGTGCCTCAGGAAACATGATAGGTGCTCAGAAAGTCAAAGTGCGGAAATTTGCTTTTTGCACCATAGTTTGTAAATGCTATAACTTTTGCGCAAACCAATAAATATACACTTACTGCATTTTTTTTTATCAAAGACATGTAGTACAATAAATTTAGAGAAAAAATTATATTGAAAAGTAGTTTTCTTTGAAAAATTTTGTGACAGAAAGTGAAAAATGTCATTTTTTTGCAAAAAAATCGTTAATTTATGATTAATAGCAAAAAAAGTAAAAATGTCAGCAACAATGAAATAGCACCAAATGAAAGCTCTATTAGTGAGAAGAAAAGGAGGTAAAATTCATTTGTGTGGTAAGTTGCATGACGGAGCTACAAACAGTTAAAGTAGTGTAGCGCAGAATTGTAAAAAGGGCCTGGTCATTAAGGGTGTTTAAGCTAGGGGGGCTTAAGTGGTTAAAACACTACAGATAATCCCAGACAAATCTGGCACACCACCAAGGGGGTGAAAATCAAAACTAATGATTTGATTCGTTATTCATAAAAGGCAATACTTCCGCACCATAGTAACAGAATTGTAATAATTAAAAAGTTTCTGCAGCATCTTATCTCAAGATTAGCATTCTCCAGCAGCACATCCCTAAACTCAGAAGGAACATAACTCTCTCTTGTATGTCCAACTCTGATAAGGGAGCGAGGGAGCGGCTACCTTGGTCTTGCAGCTAGAAACATTTGATCTATATACACAGAGACTCCCTACATCCTATCAGCTGGCTCATTAATTTTCCACATATGCACAAGATGGAGGACATGTTTATACAAAATAGATTCTCATCCCTCACAATAACCACAATAATAATAACAATAACAACAACCAAAACCTGCTACCTGTAATACTGGCTATGTTTCTCTTTATAATGACGTGGTAGAGGGTGACCACCCGTATTATCCGTTTTAGTCTGTAGTAGTTATATTGTTCTTCATTCCTGTTTCTCAACATGCTTTACCTTTCCTGCAGGGAAGGAAAACCTGTCTGGTAAGAGAGTGGATGATTAGGATCCGGCCTTTCCATATTAACTATAGGGGGATCATTTTGTACAGTTGGGGCTACAAGGTTCAGTTAGACAAAACTGGAACACTTAGGCTACATGCACACGACAGTGAAAAATGGACGTGTGATGCAAATTTTTTTAACGGCCATCACACGTCTGTTTTAAGATTAATGGTAGTCTATGGGGTTATTCACACAGCAGATTTTTTGACTGTCAGTGAAAAACGGACATAAAAAAATAGAACATGTTCTATCTTGTCCGTTTTTCACTGACAGACTGCTCCCATACAATTGAATGGGTCCATTTTTTACGTCTGTTTCTCAGAAAGGCATCAGTGAAATAAACATCTGTTAAAAATGTCTGTTTTTAACTGACTTTTTTTTCACTGTCGTGTGTATGTAGCCTTAGGCAATTTATCTCCTATCACCTTGTCTTGACGTGAAATGTCCCAATGGTTGTAAATGATTTTCTTCAATATTCCTGCATCTTTTGTATACTGTGTTATCGTAGGGACCTTAATGCAGTCCTGATCCTCATCTGTTTTTTGTGTGTGAATTTTTGGCCATTAATAAATTGTGCCCTATATTGTATATATTGTTATATTGTATATATTGTTCTTTATGTTATCTAGAGCTTCTCTGTCATACCCTTTCTCTATGAACTTTCCTATAAGTAGTTCTGCCTCCACATCAACATCATCTTTTTTGGTACATTTCTGTTGCAGCTGTAAAAAATGACCCTTAGGGATGTTATTGAGCCAGACTGGTACGTGACAGCTAGTATTGAGAAGATAGCTATCTCTATTAAATACTTTATGTGTGGTTTTTGTGCATATTTTATTATTTTCTCTAAAAATAGGAAGATCTAAAAAGTTGCAGCTTCTCTACTGTATGTGGCTTTAAATTAGGATAAAATTCATTTCTATTAATGTAATTTACAAAACTCCCACAAGGTAGTCTCTAGCACAGGAATCAGCAACCTTCGGTACTCCAGGTGTGGTGAAACTACGACTCCCAGCATGCATGAAGTGAATAGAGCATGCTGGGAAGCTCCATACATTGATCATTAAAATCCCAGACTAGCTGTTTTTACCACATACCCAAACTATTATATTTCTGCAATTGGTGATGTACATATTCAAAAAGATTAGACGTAAGACAATGTGTGCCAGAAAATATAGGCCTTTTGGGAGGTTTTTAGGTAAAAGGGGTAAAAAGTTGCAAACCCATTTTTTATTTCATGTTTTATCAATGGGAGGTCCGACACCAGGCGCCCTCAACGATCAGCAGTTTGAAGAGGACATGACGCTCTGGTGAGAGTTGAGGTCTCCTCACAGATTACCAGGCACAGCGCACATTGTATAGTACTTTGCTTATTATTGTACCCCAGGCCTATTGGATCGGACTGAGCTGTAGCTAGGCCATATGACCAATGAACGTGATATCACCTGAGTGCTGCGGCCTGTTCAAACAACTGAGAGTGCCAGGAGTCAATCTGATATTAATGGCCTATCGTGAGGAAGGGCCATCAATATCAAAATCCCATGCACACGGCACCACCCGCCAGTACAGCAATATTTGTAAGTCTATGAAATTTCCCCTGTCGAGATGGATTGCCGCCTTCTCTTCAAACAGCTGATGGATATAGGTGCCGAGATTTGGACCCACATCGATCTAATAGTCATGGTCTATTCCAGTTGGTGATGGCCACCATTACTACACTATTGTACAGTTATCCCGATATGCCATCATGCCCGGCTGCCGTATTATATAGCAAGAAGCTTCTAGTGCCCTTCAGACATCAGGGCCTGGACACAGCTGCAACCTTTGCACCTCCTGTAGCCATACCAGTCCAGCGGTGTGATTTTCCATAAAGCCATATTGTAGGGAAAAGTTATACATAATGCAAGTCTGTATCTAAGGGTTATATATAATAACCTCTCTCTTACTGCATTTCAGTACTCTAAAAATAAATCCCCAACACAGACGTGGATCTAAAGAGATTACCTGCGAGGGAGGGGGCCTGACGGGAGGGGAGGATCAGTGCAGCACCTGCCCATATACACAAGTCTCCTTGTGCTTCCACCTGGCAGCCCCACCCCGCAGCACAGCGACAAGAAGAGAACAGGGAGGAAGAATGCTGCAATGGACACACATGCCAGGTGTCCCTTCTCTCCTGCTGCTCTGCATGGTGAGCATTGCCAGGTTCTCCTGTTCCTCTAATCCTCTTGTCTTGTAGCTTACCAAGTGAGGCTGGCATATGATGCCCCTTGACCTGCCCCTATCTCTACCCGACATACACAGTACATATTGTAAGTGCCATAGAGCTGGGAGTGATTTGCACAGTTTTATCTCTTTGACTTCAGTGTTGTTTTCTGTAGCTGTGTCTATGGGTGACTCACTTTTCCTATACATTTTACGCCCTGTCCTGTGGTTGGGGGCATAGATCACTGGGTATTTTACCAGTGTGAAAACCCTTGGCCTTGATACCTACACCTATTGAGCAAGGATATTTGTATTATACTATATTACTTTATATTTTGTTATATATGTTGTATGAATAGTTGATGTGATGACTTTGGTGAGAATGATAAAAAAAACATATTATGCATTATACTTCTATATTGTCTATTATTTGATTTTATCGGGCCGAATTAGACTAGATGACCCTTTATAATATTACTGTTACGTGAAACCCATGGCATGTAAGCTACGATTTATAGATCACTGGTCTTATAGATCAACTTGGGTTCTCCAGCTGCCACAAAACTACAACTCTCAGCGTGTAGATGTGTGCATGGCCACATAGAAATGAATGGGTTAGGCCTTATTCACACGTCCGCAAAATGGATCCGCATCCCATCCGCAATTTTGCGGAAGGGTTGCAGACCCATTCATTGTAAAGGGATCCGCGTTTCCGTTTCCGCAAAAAAATAGAACATGTCCTATTCTTGTCCGCAATTGCGGACAAGAAAAGGCATTCTCTATATAGTGCCAGCAATGTGCGCTCCGCAAAATGCGGAATGCACATTGCAGCCGTCCGTGTTTTGCGGATCCGTGTTTCCGTGTTTCCGCAAAACACACTACGGACGTGTGAATTAGGCCTTAGTGTGCTATCCGCAAAAAATGCAGATGAAAAATCACGCCACAGAAAACCTTGTATCATTTTCTTTTTATTTCACACATACTTGCTACTTTGTGTTGGTCAAACACATAAAATTCCAATAAAATGCATTAAAGTTTGTGGGTATAATGTGGAAAAAATGTGGAAAAGTTCAAGGGGTATGAATACTTTTTTAAGGATCCGTAAATCATGGATTATGCAGGACATGTTTTTGTTTCCCAGATCTTTGCTGCTAATCCTTCAAGCAGGGAATTCAAATCCCTATTATTACAAGTCTTCAATTAGATCCAGCATGAGATCTCTCAAATACGTGTGTTTACTAGGTTCTAGATAATAGCCCCCTGATGCACTCAGAGTATTTATTTAAGTGGCAAGACATAAAAATTCCATGCAGGATATTTTGTTTAGTAACATAGTTTATAAGGCTGAAGAAAGACACATGTCCATCCAGTTCGGCCTGTTATCCTGCCAGTTGATCCAGAGGAAGACAAAAAACCCCTGTGAGGCAGAAGCCAATTTTCCCCACTTCCCACTCCAATCAGGCAATCAGAATAACTCCCTGGATCAACGACCCTCCTCTAGTAGCTATAGCCTGTAATATTATTACACTCCAGAAATACATCCAGGCCCCTCTTGAATTCCTTTATTGTACTCGCCATGACCACCTCCTCATGCAGAGAGCTCCATAGTCTCACTGCTCTGACCGTAAAGAATCCTCTTCTATGTTTGTGTACAAACCTTTTTTCCTCCAGAGGATGTCCCCTCGTCACAGTCACAGTCCTGGGGATAAATAGATGATGGGAGAGATCTCTGTACTGACCCCTGATATATTTATACATATTTATTAGATCTCCCCTCAGTCGTCTTTTTTCTAAAGTGAATAACCCTAATTTTGATAATCTTTCTGGGTACTGTAGTTGCTCCATTCCAGTTATTCCTTTGGTTGCCCTCCTCTGAACCCTCCCCAGCTCTGCTATGTCTGCCTTGTTCACAGTAGCCCAGAACATTACACATTACTCCAAGTGTGGTCTGACTAGTGATTTATAAAGTGGCAGGACTATGCTCTCGTCACGGGCATCTATGCCCCTTTTGATGCAACCCATTATCTTATTGGCCTTGGCAGCAGCTGCCTGACACTGGTTTCTACAGCTTAGTTTGCTGTTCACTGAAATTCCTAGGTCTTTTTCCATGTCAGTGTTACCGAGTGTTTTACCATTTAGTATGTACGGGTGACTTGCATTGATCCTTCCCATGTGCATAACCTTACAGTTGTTAGTGTTAAGCCTCATCTGCCACCTTTCTGTCCAAATCTCCAATCTATTCAGATCCATCTGTAGCAGTATACTGTCCTCTTCCGTGTTAATTACTTTACACAGTATAATATCTTCAACAAAAAATAGTTTACTGTGCAAGCCTTCTACAAGATCATTAACCACTTCAGCCCCCCTAGCTTAAACACCCTTAATGAGCAGGCCACTTTTTACAATTCTGCACTACGCTACTTTCACCGTTTATTGCTCCGTCATACAATTTACCACCCAAATGAATTTTACCTCCTTTTCTTATCACTAATAGAGCTTTCATTTGGTGGTATTTCATTGCTGCTGACATTTTTACTTTTTTTGCTATTAATCAAAAATGACCGAAATCTTTGCAAAAAAATGACATTTTTCACTTTCTGTTGTAATTTTTTTTAAAAAAAGCTACATTTCTATATAAATTTTTCTCTAAATTTATTGTTCTACATGTCTTTGATAAAAAAAAATCCAATAAGTGTATATTTATTGGTTTGGGTAAAAGTTATAGCGTTTACAAACTATGGTGCAAAAAAATGAATTTCCGCATTTTGAAGCAGCTCTGACTTTCTGAGCACCTGTCATGTTTCTTCAGGTGCTAGAATGCCAGGATAGTATAAATACCCCCCAAATGACACCATTTTAGAAAGAAGACACCCCAAAGTATTCGCGGAGGGGCATGATGAGTTCATGTATCATTTCATTTTTTTTCACAAGTTAGCGGAAAATGACACTTTCTGAGGAAAAAAATAATAATAAAGTTTCCATTTTTTCTAACGTCTGGCAAAAAAATAAAAAATCTCCCACGGACTCACTATGTCCCTCAGTGAATACCTTGGAGTGTCTACTTTCCGAAATGGGGTCATTTCTGGGGTGTGTTTACTGTTCTGGCATTTTGGGCGGGGCTAAATTGTGAGCAACCTTGTAAAACCTAAAGGTACTCGTTGGAATTTGGGCCCCTTTGCGCACCCAGGCTGCAAAAAAGTGGCACACATGTGGTATTGCCGTACTCAGGAGATGTAGGGCAATGTGTTTTGGCATGTATTTTTACATATACCCATGTTGGGTGAGAGAAATATCTCTGTAAACTGACAACTTTGTATAAAATCTTTTAAAAAGTTGTCATTTACAGAGATATTTCTCACATCCAGCATGGGTATATGTAAAAATACACCCCAAAACACATTGCCCTACTTCTTCTGAGTACGGCGATACCACATGTGTGACACTTTTTTGCAGCCAAGATGCGCAAAGGGGCCCAAATTCCAATGAGTACCTTTTAGGAGGGCATTTTTACGTATTTTTCTTCTCACACTTTAGGGCCCCTAAAATTCCAGGGCAGTATAAATACCCCACATGTGACCCCATTTTGGAAAGAAGACACCCCAAGGTATTCCGTGAGGGGCATGGCGAGTTCATTTTTTGGCACAAGTTAGCGGAAATTGATTTCTTTATTGTTTTTTTTCACAAAGTCTCCCTTTCCGCTAACTTGTGACAAAAAGTTTGGGGTGTATTTTTACATATACCCATGTTGGGTGAGAGAAATATCTCTGTAAATTGACAACTTTGTATAAAATTTTTTAAAAAGTTGTCATTTACAGAGATATTTCTCACATCAAGCATGGGTATATGTAACAATACACCCTAAAACTCATTGCCCTACTTCTTCTGAGTACGGCGATACCACATGTGTGACACTTTTTGCAGCCAAGATGCGCAAAGGGGCCCAAATTCCAATGAGTACCTTTAGAGAGGGCATTTTTACGCATTTGTCTTCTCACACTTTAGGGCCCCTAAAATTCCAGGGCAGTATAAATACCCCACATGTGACCCCATTTTGGAAAGAAGACACCCCAAGGTATTCCGTGAGGGGCATGGCGAGTTCATTTTTTGGCACAAGTTAGCGGAAATTGATTTCTTTATTGTTTTTTTCACAAAGTCTCCCTTTCCGCTAACTTGTGACAAAAAGTTTGGGGTGTATTTTTACATATACCCATGTTGGGTGAGAGAAATATCTCTGTAAATTGACAACTTTGTATAAAATTTTTTAAAAAGTTGTCGTTTACAGCGATATTTCTCACACAAAGTATGGGTATATATAACAATACACCCCAAAACTCATTGCCCTACTTCTCCTGAGTACGGCGATACCACATGAGTGACACTTTTTTGCAGCCAAGATGCGCAAAGGGGCCCTAATTCCAATGAGTACCTTTAGGATTTCACAGGGCATTTTTACACATTTGGATTCTCACGCTTTAGGACCCCTAAAATGCCAGGGCAGTATAAATACCCCACAAGTGACCCCATTTTGAAAAGAAGACACCCTAAGGTATTCCATGAGGGGCATGGCGAGTTCACAGAAAAAACATTTTTTTGGCACAAGTTAGCGGAAATTGATATATATATATATATTTTTTTTTACAAAGTCTCATATTCCACTAACTTGTGACAAAAAATAAAATTTTACATTAACTCACCATACCCCTCACGGAATACCTTGGGGTGTCTTCTTTCTAAAATGGGGTCACTTGTGAGGTGTTTGTACTGCCCTGGCATTTGAGGGTCTCCGCAATCATTACACGTATGGCCAGCATTAGGAGTTTCTGCGATTCTCCTTATATTGAGCATACGGGTAATGAGATTTTTTTTTTTTTCCGTTCAGCCTCTGGGCTGAAATGAAAAAAAAATGAACGGCACACATTTTTTCATTCGCATCGATCAATGTGGATGAAAAAATCTCTGCCAAAATCAGTGACTGCGGTGCGGTGGGCTGGGCGCTAACTACCTAACAACTAGCTAACTAACTGGCGGTGATAAGGGACCCTTATGCCCCATTCACACGTCCGCAATTCTGTTTGCGGAACGGAATTGCGGACCCATTCATTTCTATGGGGACAGACTTTGTTCCACTCGGATCCGGAATTGTGGATCCGCACTTCCAGGTCTGCACTTCCGTTCCACAAAAACATAGAACATGTCCTATTCTTGTCCGCAATTGCGGACAAAATAAGGCATTTTCTATATAGTTCTGGCAATGTGCGGATCTGCAAAATGCGGAAAGCACATTGCCGGTGTCCGTGTTTTGCGGATCCGCGGATGCGTGGATCCGCAAAACACATATGGACATGTGAATGGAATCTTACAGGGGGTGATCAGTGACAGGGGGGTGATCAGGGAGTCTAGATGGGGTGATCAGGGGTTAACAAGGGGTTAATAAGTGACCGGGGGGGTGTAGTGTGGTGCTTGGTGCTACTTTACATAGCTACCTGGTCCTCTGGTGGTCGATCCCAGCAAATGGGACCACCAGAGGACCAGGTAGCAGGTATATCAGACGCTGTTAACAAAACATGTTTGATGCGATTTATTTCGCATCTACAGCCTGCCAGCGATTGATCATCGCTGGCAGGCTGTAGTACAACTCCTGAGACGCGATCTTCTGCGTTCACAGCAGATCTCGCCTCTCGCGAGATGACGCTCCGCCGTATCAAAGAGGAACAGACCTGCCGCCTCCTGGACGCATCCCTGCTTTAGGCGGTCGGCAGGCGGTTAAAGAGTAACTAAACCTTTATATAAACTTTAATATGTTGTTCCTAACGCACTAATAAAACTATCTCTAATATACTTTATAAATCAATTTTCTATTTTTACTACACTTTTACCTCCCTAAAGCACACCATTCTCTGTTCTTTGTACACCGCTGATAGCTCTATCAAGCTTTATCAATGGGGCCGCGCTCCTGCCCGTACTCACAGCGCTGCTGTGGCCCCATTGATAAAATGTACTCTGTACACCGCTGAGCTGTCGGAGAACAGCGTTTTAAGCTCACAGTGAATGGTGCATTTTAGGTAGGAAAAAGTGTAGTAAAAATAGAAAATGGATTAATAAAGTATATTAGAGATAGTTTTATTAGGGCATTAGGGACAACATATTAAAAGTTTATATAAAGGTTTAGTTACTCTCTAATAAATATATTGAAGAGAATAGGGCCCAATACTGGACCCCTATGGTACCCCACTAGTGACAGTGACCCAATCTGAGTGTGTACCGTTAATAACCACCCTCTGTTACTATCACTGAGCCAGTTACCCACATACAGACATTTTCTCCCAGTCCAAGCATTCTCATTTTATGTGGTACAGTGTCAAATACTTTTAAGAAGTCTAAATATATGACATTCATTAAGTTACCCCGGTTAAGTCTAGAACTTACCTCCTCATAGAAACTGATTAAATTAGTTTGACATGACCAATCCCTCATAAAGCCGTACTGATACGACGTTGTGCGCTTATTCACATTTAAATACTCCAAGATAGCATAGAAAACCTCCAAATAGTTTACCCACAACAGATATTAGAGCTTCTGGACTCTGTTTTTGACCCCTTTTTGAATATTGCCACCTCATTTGCTAAGTACCAATCCTGTGGCACAGACCCTGTCATTGTAAAGACCTTAAATATCAGAAATAAGGGTCTGTCTATTAAATTACTTAATTCTCTTAGAATCTGGGGGTGTAT
The DNA here is from genome assembly GCA_033119425.1 of Bufotes viridis. Taxonomy (NCBI): domain Eukaryota; kingdom Metazoa; phylum Chordata; class Amphibia; order Anura; family Bufonidae; genus Bufotes; species Bufotes viridis. The sequence goes on along the minus strand of CM065589.1, from coordinate 562,557,734 downwards.
GCCACCTGGACCTGGTGATTTGTCTATTGTCATCTTTGTAAGACACCTCTGCACTTCTTCATGGGTCAGACAGAGCACTTTTAATGGGGAGTTTACTCTGTCACTCTGCATTTCATCTGACGTTTCATTTTCATTATTGATTACAGTGGAGAAAAAATATTTAATAAATTTGCTTTCTCCTCATCGCTCTCTGCAACTCCTCCCTCATCACTCCTTAAAGGGCCATCACTTTCTGGTTTAAACTTATAAAAATTTAAATAACTGAAAAACATTTTCTTGGGTCAGTTTTACTCTTTTTGGCATCGAACCTCTCTGTCTCCAGCTTGGCTTCCTTTATTTGTTTTTACATATTCAATTTTTCCTGCTTGTTCACTACCTTCCTGCTTTAGTAATTTAAATGCTTTCTTTTACTCTGAGTATAAATAATGTAGTAGATACAGTCCTATGTAACACCCCAGATAACACAGTGATAATACAAATACAAAGTGTATGAGATTAGACAAATACCTTGTACACTTTGCCTTTATCTTCCGAGAGGAAATTGACCTGTCGTGCGGATTTAGAAATCTGCAGCATGTCATTTGTTTGCGCGATTTTTGGTGTAGACATTACCCTTATCAATGGAAGGGTGAGATCGGCTGAAAATCTGCACCAAAAAACGTAAGTAACATATGTGGTCTTTGGTGCGTATATAGTGTGGAAACGTAAAAATATCCGCACGAAAAACCTCACGGATTTTCTGTTTTGAAATCTGCACTCCTGTACATGTATCCTTAAAGGCTATGTACACCTTTAAGAGCAAATTTTTTTAATGATTGCCTTTTATTCATTTTGGGCGAAAATGTATTTTTTCATTAGTGGTTAACTGTTTGTCTCGCTGTGTGAATTTTACTTTTACTTTCACTTTGTGCTGTCATCTAATAATCCTTATCTTTAAATTGCTAAAAGTTCATAAACACTTAAGGGACCTTTACAGAGGCCGACAATTGAACAGATCATCACTAACCAATATTACTAGTAACGCTCATTAGAGATGATCTCTCAGTGTAAATGTACTGCCAAATACCTGATGAACAAGCAAAACGCTTGTTCATCGGGTAATTGTATCTTTCGTGCAGCACAAAAGATCATCGTTTCCCAGTTGCAGATCCTTCTGTTTAAACACAATCTGCTGCCGGGAAACAACGAGACAGTATGGGGAAGAGCGACAGCATTAGCAATCACTCCTCCTCATACTCTGGAGGAGATGCATGTGAATGCGCTGGTCTCCTCCGCTAGGGATCAGCAGATTTTCGGGAAGAAATGCTTCCTTCCTGACAATATGCTAAATCGTCGTCCTGTGTAAAGGGACTATATAGTCACATTCTAAGATAAGAATTGAGCTGTAATGAGTGTTTACGAGGTCAGAGATAGGAGATAAGGAGCCCTCAGCTGAGCTGCTTGAAGGAACAGAGTGAAAACAGAGAGCATGCTACTAGAGAATCTCAGGGCTACACCGAGAAAAGGGCTCAAAATGTTATTAAAGACCAATGGAAAAAATGATCCTTAGCTCAAAATGAGTACAATGCAATAATTAAAAAAAAAATGCTTCCAAAGGTGTACATAGCCTTCAAGGTATGAACTCCAGAATCAGACAGACATGAGCTATTTCTATGGGTAAATGGATCACACAGTATCAAGATCACAATTTCTATATAAGTTTTGATGAAACATTTTCAAATTCACTCTGCTATGAGTATAAATTGCTACCAAAGTATCACATACAAATATCCTGTTTCCCAATACTGTAAATTACATGAAAATCTATCAATGGATGTCACATAGATGGATGGTTTCCTCTTTCTACAGGTTCCATTATTATGTTCCACGAAGAAGACGACATCTGTAACCAAACAATCCGAACAATACTTGAATAACAAAGACTATGTAGCTATTGAGGATTTGCCAAAAACCCTTGCCAATGCAAATATTTCGGTAGAATATCTATGCAGCGGTCCTTGCACAGTGCATCTGGATGTTGTGGCTTCCTCTGAATTTAGAACTGGGATTGTGGTCTTTAAAAAACTTTGGAAAAATGAAAACAATCTCGATCAACTACGGAGACGGTCAGTCGAATTGAAGTTTCCAAGCAGCATGGTCTACAGGGATGATGTCTTAATGAAGAACTCTATAGATATCTACTATGCAGTAGTTAGAGCTTGGGTTGTACACAATCTGGAGGTAGTAACAGGACTCAGACACAATGAATCAATGTTCTATGCAGCAGCTAAAACATATGCAGTGCTGGACATTAATCCTCCGCACCAACGACCATACAAGGACCATCATATCTGCATGTCTTGGTTATATGAGCATTTGTGGAGGTTGGAAGATAAAGCAATATTTGTGTGTCCCACGGAATCAGGTAGATCTAATGAAATTTTGAATATTTTTATGTTATGTTTCAATCATGTGCACAAAGTACATAATGTAACTGGAATGTCTATATTTGAAAAAAATGTTTTTTCATACCTTTAATGACCTAGAAAATATTGATGTTCTATTATAGTCTATGGGGTCCGTAGGCTCCATTTGGCTCCCATTTGGGGCTCAGTTATGTGCCGAATCCATCCTTACCGTTCTCCTGCTCCTATAACGGAGCAGGAGAACGGAAAGGCCGAACGCTGATGTGAACTTAGCCTTAGAGTCTTGCTATGTAACGTCATTGCTTCTATATTAGTTGGCCATTAAAAGGTATCAGAGCTGCAAGACACTTATTTTGTTTCTCTTAATGAGAGCACTAAACTAGTTTTCTATTGGTCAACACGGTACCAGAGTTTTTCCTTTTTCTTTTAAAGATGATATAGTTCCAGTCCATAGCAGTCCAGATTTCTCGTTCATGACACCAGTGCAAACAAAGGTGACGGTGGCTGGCTGTCAATGGCAGGACATTTAATGGGTGCTATGACACCTTATTTCTTTCTGCTAAGGGATGGACAACAAAACTGTGAGTGCTGCTCGTGCTTTTCGGCAGATCAAGCGATCTTTTCAACTGGTGGCCTGTCTGGGCTACTGTAGTCTGTTTGTCATTTGTGCGCGCCCTTATGTAACCACTGCTCCCAATACCTCCTAGCAGCTAAGTCAGAACGGCCTAGAAGGCGGGCAATTCATCGAATCAACCATCCTACTTCTCCCGCTGAGATCTGCCCCCTCATAAAGTGTGTCAACTGGACAAATTGTCTTCAAGTGCTTCATAGAGGCATGGCTAATAGTCAATGATCTCTCACCAAGAGGAACACTACCCAAAAGTAGTCTCTGAGAGAATTTTTACGGGGCAGCAGGGGAAGTACTTTTTCTCCCTCTTGTGGCAAGGACCAGTGTCTAATCAGACCATACCTGTAATTATTTACATATCTGCATGAGACATAACTGCATGCTGAAATTTGCAGCAATTTGATATTTCTGTCTAAATGCGTTATTTTTTTTGTTGATAAGTGGGCTATTATGTAAATAGAACGTTAAAAGAAATGAACTAATGAAGTTTTCATGTCAACAAAAGAAACCAAGGGCCATAGGTTAACAGAGGCGACATCTATAAAACTCTTGGAGATGATATATGAAGCTGCTAAAAAGACTGTTCATTCAGTGCAGCCTGGACAAGATTTGCTAATATATATAAGTCTTAAAGGGGTTGTCCGGGTTCAGAGCTGAACCCGGACATACCCATATTTTCGCACAGGCAGCCCCCCTCATGCTCCGATGCGCTCCCTTGCCCTGTGCATGAACGTGCAGAGCAAGGGCTCTTTTGTTTACAATAGCACACTGCCGGGCGGAAGCTTCCGCCCGGCAGTGTGTTCGGTGACATCACCGGCTCTGATGGGCGTGCTTTAGCGCTGCCCTAGCCGTTTTACAGGCTAGGGCAGCGCTAAAGCCTGCCCATCAGTGCCGGTGACATGACCGGGCTTCCTTGCAGCCCCATGGAGATCCCTGTTCGTCACGGGAACTACAGAAAATGCCTTTGCCCTGCGCAATTTAGCGCCGGGCGAAGGAGAGCATTGGAGCATCAACTGCTCCAATGCTCAAGGCTGGGGGACTGCCTGGATGAAAATGGAGATATGTCCGGGTTCAGCTCTGAACCCGGACAACCCCTTTAAGGAGGTCATAAACCTTTCCTAGCTTGTTCAGACAACAGATATTTCTCTTAATACCCACCATACACATGCATGCTTGTCTCGGCGGTGCATACTTAAGTAAGCTGCTGCCCAAGTCCTCTGGTGTTAGCTTATCAAAAATATCAGGCATGTTGATCTCTGATCATCTGCCATCAGAAGAGAGGAGATGCCCATACAGATTAAAGTGATTTCTGGTGCCGCTAAAATTGCTGGGTTTGGCTGATTATTTATGTACGGCCAGATTTAATGGTGGTTTTCAGCTCTTGACATTGCTGGCATGTCCTTAAGGTAGGCCATCACAGTTGGTGAGGATCCAAACCTGAGGACCTCCTCACTGAATAGAGTGGAGGGGCAGTCTCACTGCAGTAGCAACACAGATCTTGAATTTATGGCTCATTCTAGGAATAGTCCACCTGCTGGAAAATCCCTTTTAATACCATAGAATAAAGGGATTTAACGGTTTGTTATTTGATAATTAAAAATGCACAGCAATCTGCTCACAGCATGCATATACAGTTTTGTGGAAAAAGATTCAGCGCAAGGTGGCAGTCACACGACGGTCCTCAATATGACATCCATATTTCATCCGATTTTTTTACGGACTGATTGACTTCAATGGGTCCATGATCTGCATTTAGAATACTGCATCTGTCTGTTCTGCAAAAAATAGAACATGTCCTATTCTTGGCCGCAAAATGCAGACTACAGACCCATTGAAGTCATCGGGTCCACAAAAAAACTAATTCAACACAGATGTCACACGGACGTCATTCGTATTTCGCTGATCCGTGTTTTGCAGACTGCAAAATACATAGGTCATGTATGCAATGGACCCTTAGGTCTCATGCACATGACCATTTGTTCAGTCCACACCAAATATGCATTTTTTTGCAGATCACATGCGGACCCATTCATTTCAATAGGACCACAAAAATGTGGACAGCACACAGTATTTTGCAGCCCCGCAAAAAAGTTAGAACATGTCCCATTCATGTCCGTTTTGCGGACAGGAATTTCTAACATTGGATGGATGTGCGGGACCACAAAATGTGGGATGCACACAAACCGGTATCCGTGTTTTGCGGACTGCAAGGATATGGTCATGTGAATGGACCCTTACTGTTCTCAGTCTAGTGGTTATGTGATATAATGATTGACAGCTATGGGGTGAGAGATTGTGGTTCTCAGATCTGGTTGTACAAGGATGTGTATTTAGAGGTTTATCAGTTTATCAGAAATGAAATAACCTCTTACCTAGAGAGAGACATGTTAATCTGTGGTTAGGAGTTTCCAGTCTGCACATTGACGGGATCTTGCACAGAGTCTTACTTGGAAGAATGTCCAAAATAGGTATATTTTCTGAAAGTCTTACTGCAGCTAAGATGTTTACTTGATTTGAATTTTAAAGAGGTTGTCCCACGTCAAAATATTACATTCTTCTAGATCAAGCACATAATAACATCATTTCAACTGTAAAATAAGATAAAGGCCTTGATAGTGATATACAGATAGCTGTCCTGGTTTCATGCAGGCACTTCCAAATATCATCAGATCTTTGGTCTAAAATAAACGAAAGAAGGTGATAAATTCCACCAGCAAGTGATCTGCAGGTTTAGGCCTCATGCACACGGCCGTTGTTGTGGTCGAAATAAATGGTATCCTTTGAGCTTTTTTTGGGGACATATTGAGTACTTTCCACATTCATGTGGAGGACTTTACATTTTTGTTCATTTAGCAGTTTTCGGGGGTAACCACGCTCTTTAAATTTATCCACCATCACATCTAATGTGGTGTTCAACTCCACCCCATTGGATACAATGCGTTTTGCCCTCAAAAACTGCGAATAAGGGAGGTGTTTAATCATACTACGTGGATGGTTGCTTTCAAAACGTAAAATCGTGTTTCTGTCTGTAGGCTTAACAAACAAGCCCGTACAGATAGAGCCATCAAACAGTTTGACATTGGTATCCAAAAATGACAAGTTTGTTTTAGAAAAAGATACAGTATACTGACGATCGACATCTACGCTATTGAGGTATTGATGGAATTCATCTAATTATGTGACCGTCCCCGTCCAAAGAAGGAAGACGTCATCTATGTATCTCCACCACCTCAAAACTCCATGTGGCGCATATAAATATTTGCGTATGTAGGGGCCACATTTGACCCCATCGCAACGCCCCGTTTTTGAGTAAAGAATGTGTCCTGGAACAGAAAGTAATTATTCTCTAGTATCAATTCTAAGAGAATAATAATAAAGCATTTTGTATCAGAAGTTATATGAGAGGCATCAAGATATTTTTTGACTGTGGCAATACCTTTTTTATGGCCAATCGATGTATAGAGTGATACCACATCAAAAGAAACAAAAGTTATGGACGGTATCGACTTCTCTCAATTGTTGTAAAAAGTCTCCTGTGTCTTTAATATAAGATTTTCCGGCTGTGGAGAAGTCCCTAAGCATCCTATCCAAGAAAATAGCTATTCTGCTAAATATAGAGTCTGTGCCTGATACGATGTGGTGGCCAGGAGAGTCCACAAGACTTTTGTGGACCTTTGGCAGTATATATATTACTGGAGTGATGGGAAAAGGTACCAATAAATATTCTCTTAACCCATCATCTATGATGCCTGCCACGACCGCATCAGACAAGATCTTCTTGATTACTTTCATGATGTGAAATTTGGGATCACCCTGGAGGATACCATATACATTTGTGTCTCCCAATTGACGTTGTATTTCTTTGATGTAATTAGAGGTGTCTAATATAACTACCCCCCCGCCCTTGTCAGCAGGTTTAATCGTCAAATGGGGATTATTTTTCAGTTGGACCTGGAGCAGGACCTGAACCAGCAGGTGGTGGCATACTTGGACAGCACCCTGCCACCCCACATTGAAAATCCGCTGGACAACTAGGCAGCCAAACTGGATTTGTGGCCACAACTGGCAGAGTTTGCCCTGGAAAAACTGTCCTGCCCATCCAGTAGTGTGGCATCAGAGCGGGTGTTTAGTGTGGCGGGGTCCATAGTTACCCCAAGAAGAACTCACCTGTCCACCCAAAATGTGGAGAGACTAACCTTTGTCAAGATGAATCAGGCATTGATCACCCAGGATTTCCACCCACCAGTGCCTGATGCATCAGACTAGATCATCCATGGTGCCACAACACTTTGACAAAAGAGACCTGTTTCTTCTGGCTACCTGCCTCAACTACTATTCTTATGCTGCCACCTGCCTGATGCCACACATATGATGCCAAGTGCTCCTTTTTTCACCACCACCTTCAGCTGGTACTGGTATTGCCACCCACCTCACCTCTCTGTGACCGGGCCACTCTGTGGTCTCCTGATGCTGCTGCCACCTCCACACTGTCACCTTGCCCCTCTATGGTCTCCTGATGCTGCTGCCACCTCCCCACTATGTCACCTTGCCACTCTGTGGTCTCCTGATGCTGCTGCTACCTCAACACTATGTCACCTTGCCACTTTCTGGCCTCCTAAGGCTGCTGCTGCTACCTTCACACTCTGTCATTGTGCCACCCTGCATCCTTCTCCTGATGCGGCTGCTGCCACCTCCACACTCTGTCATTGTTCCACTCTGTGGTCTCCTCATGCTGCTGCTGTCGCCACCTCCACACTCTGTGATTGTGCCACTCTGTGGCCTCCTCCTGCTGCTGTTGCCACCTGAACGCTGTCATTGTGCCACTCTGTGGCCTCCTCCTGATTCTGCTGCTGCCGCCACCTCCACAATCTGTCATTGTTCCACTCTGTAGCCTCCTGATGCTGCTGCCACCTCCACACTGTCTTTCTGCCACTCTTTGTCTCCTCCTGATGCTGCTGCCACCTCCAGACTCTGTCATTGGGCCACTCTGTGGTCTCCTCATGCTGCTTCCACCTCACCAATATGTCATAGGGCCACCCTGTGGACTTCTCATGCTGTTCCCACCCTCCCCACTTCATGACTGGGCCGCTATTTTGCCTTTCTGCCAGCCTGATATCATTTATTTGACCCTTCTTCTGTCAGAAGGAAGGAAAAATAAGACGCACAACGGATCCTGTCTATGTAACAGCTGTAAGACCTGAATGACATGGTCCCTATTTTGCATCAGAATTGGCTTATGATTTTGTAGCCAAAAGCAGGAGTGAGTACAAAACACAGAAGACATGCAAATATTCAATTCACATGTCATCTCTGTTTTGGATCCACTCCTGTTTTATTTGGCTTTAGCAACACTGATGGATTACTGACCAAATGCTGACTGAGTGAAGGCGGATGCTCCACAGACAGGATCCGTTTTTTGGGGGTTATTGTTCTGACAGATCAATAGTTTAAGTTCTGTATAGTGTTGATAGCGAATATTCTAATCGCAAATTTTTATCGAGAATGTTGGCACTTTGAGAATTCGCGAAAATCTAGAATATAGTGCTATATATTCAGAATCGCAAATATTCTAATTTTTTTTTTTTTTCATCAGTACTACTGCTTGTGGGCCAATGAGAAGGCTGCAATATATTTGTCAGAGCTTAGCAACATCCCTAGCAACCAATAGGAAAGTTGCCTACCCCTTTACAATATAAGAAACTCCCAGGCAGCCATTTTCTGCTGTTTTTTGCAGAGTTTTCCAGAGTCATTGCTGTGCTCTGTGCTTTGCAGACTCATCTGGATCCTATTCCTTATCAAATTACATTAGTTAGATAGTTTTCTCATATATATAATACAGATATTTAGTGGGAGATAGTCAGTGTAGGTTAGATAGTGATACAGTGTAGCTGATTCTAGTGCAGGGTGTTAGGTATTGGGATAGGAATTACTGTGCTGTGATAGGGATTAGTGTCTCTGTTAGACACAATTTATTGTGGTTATTATGGGAAAAATTCGCTAAATATTGTGAAAACGAATATATCCTATGCCGCTCATCACTAGTTCTGTAGACATCTATGTGGAATCAGCTGCCGACGGTGTAAAATGAGTACGCGTCTTCTTGACGCTAACATTGCCCTATAAGGCTGAGTTCACACTTGAGTTATTTGGTCAGTTTTGGCCCCGTAACTGCCCAAATAAGTGAAGTGTGCAGTGATTCTAAGAGCGACCCCTGTCATCTGCATGTCATACTGACTCACAGTATTGTTGTACTACCACAGCAGACTCCCTATGCGTGTTACTGCAAGTCACAGTGTTCTACACCCCTATAAAGGCTCTCTACAGCCAGGAAATAGCAGTTTTTTTTAACGCAATTCGCCACTAATAAATTCGGATCAAACCAAATTTTTCCGAAAAATTCAGCGAACCGGCCAAATCTAATTTTTGAGAAATTCGCTCAATTCTAATGTTCACCTTGGTGTCTTTGTTGAAAAATATTGCAATGCTCATCTATACTATTGTATATATTGCAACAGTTTTTTTAATATGTGAAATATATCTTGTTGATTCACTAATTTATATTCCTGATGTTTTCCATTTAGATGCAGTCAAGATCCTTCCATTTCCACTTGCATCCAGTAATGAACACAGTGGCCTTACCAAAACTTTCGAGCCATTTACAAACAGAGATCTAGAGAGGAGGAGACGCCAGTTGGTCAAGCACTATCCGATGTGGGACCATGCAGTCATCTCTAAATCCTCCTTTACATTACACACGTTTGTTTTCTCAAGAACTTTCTCTTGTCTCCATTGCTGGTCATTCTTCATGTCTACACTATTTCACCCATATTATAGCTACTCCAATCAGCATTTGGCTAACATACCATAGACATGGAGATCAATCATCAAACATCAGCCAAAAGCTTTCAGCTGAAAACTAGCTATCAATGTGGCCTTTTGGCTTGACCAAGCATGTATGTTTTTTCTGTAGGGAGATACTCTATTTTCCTGAACATAAACGGTTTTGGCTGTTGAAATCCATCATGCCAGACCCATATTGTAACTCCTCTAACCTAACATCTGCCATTGAGGGAAAGTTGGGAGGTCTCATACACATTTGATAGTTGGCTGATTCTGACAAACTCGAGAGGCAGATGACTATAATTTGATCGCATGTTAGCATTTATTATTTAAGTATTATGGGGGTCCTTTTTTAAACAAAAATATGTCTAAATTAGGTCCTTTGCGCCACATTCTGCAACTTCTCACCACTCACGCCAGGTCTAAAAAAGTGGTGTGGGCAGGAAAGGGGACGGGCCAGCGGGCTTGTCTCATTTACTATTTTCTACACCTGTTTTAGGCGTAGAAAATGTTCTCAATGTTAGACAGCTAGGAAGCATTTAGAAGCGGCGGTGGATCCGGCGCCTCTTCATAACTCCGGCGGATCCACCTCCAGGTATAGCGCTTATTAAGACCGGCATCTAAAACACCAGTCTTAATAAGTGTGCCACAAAGTATTTATCCCGTATTACCTTTAGTATATTTCTTTTTGGGTGTCTGATTATAGTGATAATTAGAGATGAGCGAACACCTGGATGTTCGGGTTCGAGAGGTTCGGCCGAACTTCCGGAAAATGTCCGGGTTCGTGATCCGAACTCAACCCGAACTTCATCCCGAACCCGAACCCCATAGAAGTCAATGGGGACCCGAACTTTTGGGCACTAAAAAGGCTGTGAAAGACACCCAGAGGGATAATATACCGCAATAAACGCATTGCGATTACAAGTTTGAGCTAACGATCACCATGGGAACGCCTCCTCCAGTAGAATGTACTGTCGGATCTGAGAATTAAGTTGAAATCGCAATGCGATTCTTATATATTTGCTAATCGCATTGTGATTTCAACTTAGCATTGCTAATAATTCCATCCATATCGCTAACTTACTGAGTCAGTAAGTTAACGAATATGGATGGAATTATTTAGCAATGCTAAGTTGAAACGGCAATGCGATTAAGCAGATATATAAGAATCGCATTGCGATTTCAACTTAATTCTCACATCCGACAGTACATTCTACTGGAGGAGGCGTTCCCATGGTGATCGGTAGCTCAAAGTTGTAATCGCAATGCGATTAAGCAAATACATAAGAATCGCATTGCGATTCCAACTTTTTAGTACTCAACTTTTAAAATCGTACACCACTTTAAGTTCCAAAGTTGCAATCGCGTTCGAATAGAACTTAAAGCTGTCTCTTAGTCAGTTTTAGTATTGGTGTGCTGTAATAGAAGTTACATTCGTACGCGAATATGACTTAGAGCAATACAGTCAACTTTACACTGTTAGTTTTATTATCGCGATAATACAACTATTCAAGAATCGTGTACGTGCGTCTGTACGTGTGTGCGTACTGACACTATTCTATTTTGCCAGCCACAGCTGAAACCACTGATTTATGGTATTGCTATTTTGGCAATTGAATTTCACCACAGAAAATAATCTATCCTTTGCCAGACAGCAGACAGTATTATACTTGTCTAGCCAAAGCTGGAACACCAGATTTAGGGATTGGTATTTGGGCAATTGTATTTAACCCCTTAATAAAATATAGAAATTTCTTTCCTGAGTTTCTAGGGGTGACAATTAGCACAGCCAAGCCCCTGATGTAGGATATAGCAAAAAAAACTAGTATTGATGGATTGATGGACTTGGTGGCAGCTTCTTCTGGCGCACCACAAGTCACAAATGGCCGCCGATCAACCCAGAAAATAAGTGACAGAAAACGCTCTGTGCAGCCTAAAAACCAGCGAGCAAGTAACTAGCAGAAGTTCAATGATTCTCAGCTGTAAATTGATCCGTTCATTAGGTGCTGTTGCTGACTTTAACCTGCCTAATCTCGCCCTGATAGAAGCTGCGTCCTCTCCCTACACTAATCAGAGCAGTGTGACGTGCGGCGCTACGTGACTCCAGCTTAAATAGAGGCTGGGTCACATGCTGCACTTGGCCAATCACAGCCATGCCATTAGTAGGCATGGCTGTGATGGGCTCTTAGGGCAAGAAGTAAAATGCTAACTGATTGGCTGCTGTGCAGCCCTTCAGAAAGCGGGAAGAAATTGACGAACACCGGACCCGAACACGAACTTTTTTGAAAATGTCCGGGTTCGGGTCCGTGTCACAGACACCCCAAAATTCGGTACGAACCCGAACTATTCTCGAACTGTTCGCTCAACACTAGTGATAATGACTAGCGAAGGTTGATGGCTTGGCATTAGTTTTCAGTCCCTGATTATTCTCATCATCTCCCTATATTTCCCTCTATCTTTTGTCTCTCATCATTCTTGACACCTGCCCTCCACCTTTATCATTACTTGACTGAGGGTCTTCTCTGCCATGTTCTTTCTCTTTCAGATTTACTCTTTCTATCTGGATATATTTGTTAGATTATTGTACCGGTAAGGAATGTGGAATATTCCACCATGTGGATGCTAATAAGATGTATGCATCACCACTTCTTTTTCTGACTAGTAAAGGTAAGTAAGCTCGAAAGAAGACTGAATAAATTACACTTAAAGGGCAGATATAGTGCTGGCCAGGCTTATAAAGGGTCTTCCAGGATGGTGTGAATGCAAAGCATTTGGAGATGTATCCACCATCGTATTCAATAATTTGTGGAGAGTATGGCAGTTATATTAAGAATACAGTACCTGCACAATTTCTAGTTTGCATCAAATTAATGATTTGGATTGTTAAAATGTATCTAATTCTATGATGTTGAAGAAAGTGGTAAAGGGAAGATGCGACACACTACTTTTTACCCCACTTTTGAGTTGGTATAGATTTTCTCCAAAACGTGACAAAAACTAAGACTGTGTAGAGTTGGTGCATAAAAAAATCTGGAGCAAAAGTTATTAAAAAAAAATATATATTGTGTTTAGCTTGTTGTAAGTGAAAAACTGTGGTTACATTCACTTTATATACAAAAATATTAAAAGAATACCTTCAATACTTAATGCGATTTGAGCTGAGATTGAACATAGTATAAACTGCTAGAGGTGCTTGGTCAATGACCACACAACCATGGTGGTGCACCCATTATTTTGGATCCTGCAGCTGAGTATATGTTGAAGCAGCTTCACATTGATGTTGGATGGCATCTCCCTTCGCTGCCATATAGACTGCCACTCTGGATATCCATCCCTGTCTTTCTAAGTTCTTTCAACTTGTTCCCATAGTTCAGCCAAGGTGGTTGTTGGCTGCTGTGAATGGGAGATCTGTCACCCCATCCAATCTCATTCTAGATGGAGAGGGTGCTAGCGAATCGAGCTGGCCAGAGGAACTGCTGGATACCCTGAACAGCACATTGTGTAGCATGGGCAGTGTGTATAGAAGTGTTATCTTGTTGGGACACCACATCTCCTAACTGAGTAAAAAAGGCAATAGGACTGGTTCCACATTGTCCTGGACATATTGAAGGCTGGTCAATGTTCTCTCCACAAATACCAGATGGGAACGGCCATAGTAGCTAATGACACCTGTGTTGGTTCTGTGTCTCCACATTTTCCGGTAGTGTATTTGGTGCAGCAAGTGTCCATCACAAATTCTGGCAAATAAAGACACAATCCAGATGCAGTTAATCTGTAAATCTGCCCCAGTGTCTTTCCTGTTACTCTCTCACCTATAGACAAATGCAAAAATGTATAAAATAGAATCACCTTAAGAGCCAGTCTCCAGATTCCATGGATTGCTGGTCATCATTTCCATGAATTGATCTATTCTAAACCTCTGCTCATTTTTGGCTTAGGAGTCCAGTGGGCGATCTTAGTCAATGATTGACAATAATTCATTTATGAGTTGCATATAGAGAGAGATGAGCAGAGGTTTAGATCAATAAATGGTTATACAGAATCGTTTGACACTAATCTATACATCAATCAGCTGCTCTTGCTCTATAACATGCTGCCTACAGATCAGACTGAACTTTCAAGATAATGAGTTCCCGTTAAAGGTTTTGGTTAATTTGTACTTCTTTATGTTATAAGGTCAGATCCATGTTCAACTGCAGCTCACAACAGGGAATGATATTGCGACAATGTCAAAGTTTTATCTACCTCTACGTCAATGGGTCCGGCTGGACGTCACAATTTCAAGAAAAATGGTAACTTCATTGTGTAGAGCTGATTAGAGTGTCACGGTGCGGTTCACTGTGACAGTTTTGACCATGCAGGCTGGTTGCAGGCTCTCTCGTGTACTGGCTGCAGGCTGACACCTGTGTATGCTGGTTGCTTGGGGCTACATGCTGGCTGCGCTGGTGTGTGTGAACTGGGTTGGGTTCCAGTTCTGTTGTCTGTTCCGTTGGTTGTTTTATCAGTGTGATTCTCTGCAGGTAGGGGCCAGGTGTACCGGGACCTTCCTGGAGGTGCGACCAGTGAGCCCTCGGCCTAGTTCATCCCTCATCACCAGGGGCTCTGTGAAGAACGGGGCTCACTGGCTCTCCGTCCTCTGGGTTTTGCCTCTGGTCTGCCGGTGCACTCGGTTCTGTGGTAGATCTACCACTATTGCCTAACCTGCATATATTGTAATGTCATGTTCTTTTATTACATTTGTAATAAAGTTCTCTGTTGGGCCTTAGTCTGTTTTTTGCCTGTGTCCTGTTTGTAAGGCGTCCCGGAGGTCTGCCTTCGGCCCCCGGCATGTGAAACAGAGTTTATGCAGCTATTATTTGGAAACATATTATCCCATGTAAAATAAGAGTTCGTTCACATCAGCGTTATAGATTCCGTTATGGCTTTCCGTTATAATATGGTTATAACGGAAAATAACGGAATCCATAAGACGGAAATCAAAACAGAAGCCTTTTAAGAGGCTTCCCACAGACTTGTGGCTGCCCACAGACTTGTATTATGAAGGATCAAAAGGGAATGCCTTTTAAAGGCTTCCGTTTTGATTTCCATCTTACGGATTCCGTTATTTTCCATTATAACCACGTTAGCCATAACGGAATCCTTAACGCTGATGTGAACACACCCTAACCCCTGGATGAACCGTGACAAAATAGTATGTCGCAATCAGGGGTTCTCAGAGGACCTGTGTTGTACTATTACATTGCTCTGATCATGCAGGTGTGTTCAATGTGCCATCTGTAGCAGGACCACGGCTGTAATCCACAGCCAAAGTCCTGCCACAACTGCCAAGATTGGAGACAACTCCAATTCCAGCATCCTTAGATGCCTTAGTCAATAGCAACTGCGGCATCTAAGGTGTTTGACAGTTGCCTTCTGTCAGTCCATTGGCACACAGTCAAGCTGGGTTAAACAAAGAAAAGTCGAAGGAGAGCCACCTAGTGGACACCTCTTCCTGAGCTCGGCAATTATTACAACTATTACAACAGATTTACTATTTCTAATATTTAGACAATGCAAACTTAGACCAGGAAGTCTGAAGATGTTTGTTGCCCATCAACAATAAGAATGTCTCCAATGCACCTGCATTATAGTCCCCAATTCACACAGATCAAAAATATTATAGAGATAGTTTGCCTATTTATTTGAGGATAAAAAGTTGGAACACTTAATAGCACAAGAAGAGTACAAAGAGGTTTATAGAAAATAACCCCACTGGGATAGACCGGTGTCTCCAAGTTTTCTGCGTCCTGTATGGTAAAACACTTAAGGTTACTCTGCCCTGGATTTTACAGGTATAGATCTCACCCTGCTGAATGTGTTCCTTTGTGAAACCAGATAATACACATACTTATGCTATTAAGAATTATATTAATATTTACTCTGAGTCAGGGATATACTTGATGTCTTGGACATTATGTAGTTAGAATGATGTTAGTAGCACTTCCAGACATTTAAGGATGTGTATCTTTGAACTCTTTACGATATCTACAAATCTGATGACCGTAAATTTCTGGGGCTTTCAAACATTTCAGAGAATGTCATGGAGACAGGATTGATAGAGTTAATGGTATTGAGAATGATAAGGTTCCCTCTAGAGGTGGTAATGTGAAGAACAATCGTTTAGATCGAGAAGCATATTGGATTTTGAACACACGGGCCCCGCAAAGCATGAATTATCATAGAGATTTAAATGGGCTTTATGAGAATTAAGTACTGATGACCTATCCTCTGGATAGATCATCACTATCTGATTGGTGGGGGTCCGACAGCCGATCAACTGGTGGTGAGAAGGCACTGGTGCTCGTAGTTGGTCCGCAGCCTTCTTTTCTTGGGCCAGTGGCAACACGTTCATAGATCACATGGCCTAGGCGCATTGACGTGAATGCGGCTGAGCTGTGATATCAAGCACAGCCGCTATGCAATGTACGGAGCTGTGCTTGGTGATCATGGAGAAGGCACACACAGAAGCACCGGTGCCTTCTCAAACAGCTGATTGGCGGGGGTCCTGGGAGTTGTACTCCCACCGATCGGATACTGAGGACCTGTCCAGAGCATAGGTCATCAGTACATAAGTCTCGGAAAACCCTTTTAATGTTTCATTATTAAAACCATTGTCCATTTATGTGTTCTTTTAAATCTGCCTAAGTTATTCTACTGTTGCTAATTTGTTAATTTATTATTTATATGGATACTATGTATACACATACATGCAACATCCCACCCATGGGGCCACTTATATTTTTCTTTTTCTTTTTTTGTTTATTAGATTTTTCTGCTCCTCCTTCTCTGTTACAATCTGAATTAGGTGTTATATTCATCAGGCTTGAATTAGCAGGAGGTGGGGTTAAGAAGGATAGCATTGTGGTCATGTTTCATGCTGTGACTATGGCCAGTTTCAGACAAGCGCGTTCACTGCACACTCTGTATGAGAGAGTGAATTCTCGTAGCGAACTCTGCTCCTTTGACTGGACTGCATGGCATTATAATGATTTATAATACTGTGTAATGCACAAAATGCACTATGGAGAACAGTAGTCTTCGCAAACAAGTGATCCTTATTTATTCCAGATCCAGATAAGGATCACTTGTTTGTAAGAAGGAGTACTGTCTCTATAGTGCATTTTGTGGATTATCTGTTGAGCTGAGGTATTGATGCCTTGGAGGCATGCACCCATCCTCTATCTACCTGGAGCACTACCTTACGTGTTTAATGCTGTGTGTCTATGCCCCACCTCCACTGTAATGATTTATACTCATATAATGCCATAAGTACAAATCATTACAGATTAGGTCGGGCAGAGACACACAACATTATAAATCATTATAATGCTGTTCGGTCTGGTCAGAGGAATTCACTCTCCCATATAGTACGTGTTTTCCGAAATGGACACGCTCGTCTTAAAATGGCCTAAGACCACACTAGGTGGCTGAAACACTTAAGTGGGTGAAGCTTTTACTGAGAATATATATTTTTACTGAAATGATCTTGGATTTTATACAACATGCTCAATCCTTCCTCCCATTCTGCCAGGTTTATCACAGTGGTCTCACAATTATTAGTTATTATTGATGGCGACTTGTTTAACCCTCAATATTCTGTTGTCTGTAGATAATATTAAACACCTTCCTTGGACGAGAGCTAGAAAGTTATAACAGCCATTCTTACAGGTAAGGATTTCCCTTCTGTATTCTAAAAACAGGGGTGGACGTTAAAGGGGAAAAAGAAGGACCTATAAAGGTATCTTCACATTGCTACGGCATTCACATCATTGTTTCATTTACCTTTCTTTTCATCCATCAGAAGAACAAAAAGGAAAAAAGGATCCTGTAAAAAAATGGATCCTGTGCATCCAATTGAGCTATTTCTGTCTGAGATCTGTATTTTTAGATGGAAAAAGTACTGTATGCAGGCTCAAACGGGTCAGAAGAGCAGAAAATTAAATAGTGATGTGAACCCAGCCTAATATCTACAGGAGAAAAAAATCAGTAGTAGATCATTAGCTGAAAACAGGTCATTTTTGGTGGCAGATTTGAAAGTTGTAGAGGGGTTTTTACAAGAGTTTTAGAAGAATTTTTGGTTGATATTTTACTGCATCCCCATTGACTTCTATGGAATCCACAATCAAATCTGCTTCTAGTAACGTCACTTCTCAAGCGTCTTTCAAATCAGCTACTGATAAAAACTCTACTTTTTGTACAAGGTGTGCACATGGCGTGGTTTCTGAATGTGGATTCAGCAGCCGAATCAGTGTCAGAATTTAACAGTGTTAATATGCCCTTCCCTGACTTTTACATTTTTTGGATCTACTTCATCTTATGGCTAAATAAATCATATTCAAAACCTGTACTATAGCTGTGAACTATGCCTATAGGCAAACTGTAAGCTGCATCTTTTTATTTTATGCTCTGCAGTCTGCTTCTAAACCCATGCATTGTCTTTTTCAAATGTTTCAACGTTTTTAAGCACATAAGTACTGGAGGGTTTACCCGCCTTCTTTTGAACTTTGGTCCTACTACAGCATTTCATTCATTACCTTCATAAATTTCAAAAAGCTCAAATTATACAAGCAGAAGACTGGAGAACAAAACTGTGAACCATAAATGTATGTATATATATATATATATATATATATATATATATATATAACATCAGGGCCCAGCAGTACCATTATGTGCTAACACAGCCTTGATGCAAATGCCATGTAAAAATCTGTCATCAGGAAATTCAACGTTACACCAGGCACAATGCCTTGTAGGACATCTGTCAAGAAGGAACGAGAGGGGCTGGCAGAGCTGATGGGTGTTGGACCCCTGCCAATCAGATATTGATGACCTATTCTGAGGTTTCTTTAAGGAGATTCAGGAATCTGCCTAAGCCACATTCAAGGCATCTAACTAAGCCAGCATGAACCCTGCTCCGTACTGATGAGGGGCAAGCACCCTGAAAAAGATGTATATGGATGGATATTTAGCTTGGCTGTATTGCCTTGTCATATCCCAAGGCTTGTTGGAAAGTTGGATTTAGACTCATAAGGAGCCACTTCCAAGACGTGGTGCAAGGGAGATGGGTCTCTTCCTGGAAGGTACATCTTTTCATGTATATGGGATGGAAAGAGAGGTCAACATGAGATAGACATGAGGCAAAGCCTAATCGGGATGACACACACTGTGGCATTGGTCTGATTCCCATGGACATTAAAGGAGTTACCCATTAGTGCAATATCCATGGCCTATCTTCAGGATAGGTCATCAGTATCAGATAGGTTCCTTTCACAGACACTAGGTTTCATTCTGTCAGGGTTTCCAACGTCTGCAACACTGACAGTACCCCCAACTCTGAATGTATGCAAATGTACACCAAAATGGGTTACATGGCTGGGCGAAAGTGGATTGAATGGTTGTAAAAATATGCTTTGAGCCTGTAAAAAGTCATTGAAAATTCTTCTTGAAAACGGATCTGTCATAACCGTAATAGCTTCTTTATGGGTCTTTTCACATGGCTTCTTCAGCAATACCTCAATGTTCTTTTGTCCTCCATTTGGCGGCATCCAGCAGGGTTTCTGTTTTTATCTGCAGAGGCATCCAGTAAAAATGCATACAGTTTTTTAACATGGGCACCTGTGGGGAATGGATGCCACTTAATGTCACCCGTTTTGTTTGTATAGTGGATGCGGCAGGTGCTTTTAATGCACATATGGACAAACAGACAAAAAGAAGCAATATGAAAAGACCCTTAAAGGGGTTATTCTATGATTAATGTAAAATATGAAAATCAGCCATTATTATAACAAAGCTAGAACCAGCCCTGTACCTCACATGGGTCTAGAGATCTCCCTATTCATTAATCCAATTGCTCTGCTACAGTTATATCAAGCTCACAGCTCAGACGGCATGTCCTTTCTGCTGCAGCTCTCTCCATATCACAGCTCAAGGGGTGTGTTCTTTATGCTGCAGTTCTCTCCCTATAACAGCTGAGGAGGTGTTTCCTGTCTGCTGCAGCTCTCTCCGTATTACAGCTTTCTGCTGAAGTATATCACTATACTCAGGGAGTATTTCCTTTCTTCTCCAGCTCTCTCCCTATTGCAGTTCGGGGGGTGTAATTTCTGATGCAATTTCGTGCAGTCTTAAAAGTATTCAGATCCTGCTGCTGCTTTGAAAAATATAGAATATTTTTTGTGGGGCAGCCCCTTTAAATAGAAGCCTTGACAATGTGAGCGGTCCTCACATTTGCACTAGTTCTTGACTACTAGGCTTCTGTTGCTCTTGATGACCAGAATAGTGAAACGTTCTCTGCTATTCTACTCTATAAAACAAGCCATATATTATATTGATCATCATCTCCATCATAAAACCTTAAAATAAGTATGCCAGTGTGAACAGAGACATACATCTTGTAAATATTATATAGAAGATTTTAAATAACGTACAAATAAATTGTTTCCATGGATGACTGAAAGTATTCTTATTTTTAAAAGTTTGGATGAGGACATCTATTATGATGATACCAATGGATATATGGCCCTTGGAGGAAGCAAGTATGTGGTCGGAATTGATGGATTCTTTGGACCTGTGAAGTATTATCGACTTAAGGCTCTACAGATGGATCAGGTATACAGTATGTGAATCTATTGTATGTGCCACAAGCTCATTCTACTGTGTTCTCTGAATTATGATTACACTAATGTTTGCACTGCTGAAAAGATCTAGGGAAGCTAGCTGGAGGCTTTATGAAAGGCCAGAGCGATCACATCAGTGCTGGTAAGATGTTACCAATGAACGGCCAACTATGGTCCAGAACTGCATTCTTAGCAATTCCTTAGTATACTTCTATTAACGGAATTGCTCCCCTCCCTTTTTCTGTCTCAAGTCTCTATCTAGAATGTATGATGGGAAATACTACTCTGGTGGCTGCAATGTCTACTGAGGGATAAAGGGTTTTAGAAATACGACTGGCCAGGTCATGTCCAGGTGTGAAAGTAGTCTTAACAGTGTCCCTCACTGCAGTAAAGTCTTAACAGCTTTTAGTAGCAGGTTACATTTCTGATTCCAGTGCTCCGCCATGCAGACTCTAGGTTCTCTCCTTCTCTTCTTCGTCTTTTTCCTTCTCTCCTTCTGTCGATCATGCACCCTGTTAACCCTGTCTATGCCCTCCATAATAACATAAAAAATGAACAATTTGCAGGTACCCCCTTGCTCTTGGGGTACTGAATATACATAGAATAAAAAATTTGAAAACACGCCAAAACAGTGGCTGCTGCTGGATGATCAATTTGGCACATATTTATGTACTTTTGTCTAACCTTACACCACTTATTGGTCAGCTTAGTTACTCCAATATTTTGTTGCAAAATTTTGGCACATGTTAAGCCACACTCATTTCAGACTAAACCATGCCCCTTGTCAGACGAGGTGCAGAAAGTGTGTAAAACACATAAGCAGTGTGGCCGACAGAATGTACAGCAGAATTCTAGCACACTTTGATTAGTAAATCTACCCCACTGCATATGTT
This sequence comes from Bufotes viridis, assembly GCA_033119425.1. NCBI lineage: Eukaryota > Metazoa > Chordata > Amphibia > Anura > Bufonidae > Bufotes > Bufotes viridis. The sequence goes on along the minus strand of CM065589.1, from coordinate 562,536,313 downwards.
ATTTGCACGTTTACAAGTTGTGTTTTCGCCACAGGTTTTGCGCAACTCGGAATGAAAAATAGAAAAATCTTTCACATTTTATATTTTCATTTCTCAGCTTTTTAAGAACTTGCTGCCATACATTAGAGGAACCTGCACCCTCTGTGCTTTGATTGACAGAACCAGGCATCATCACTCCTGGCCCTGTCAATCGAAGTGCAGAGGGCGCAGCAGTTGCAGAGAGAGCAGAGCCTCTAGGTGTAACAGCAATGCCCCCGTTGCTCCTAGAGGCTCATTTGCATGTATTTAAACATCATGTTTCTCAGCAATGCAGACACATATGAACATGGGACCAACACAGATGCCTTCAGTTGCCAAGCGTACATGTAATAGGTCAGCCAGTTTCCAATAATTTCCAAGAGGAAATAATAGAAGAACAGCACAACCCAGAGTTCTAAGTAAAGAGGTTCCAGCATTGTTTTCTAAAACCTGAGGAAAGCTGACAGGTCCTGCCTAAACCATCTTTGCATGCGATACTGGTTTTAAGCAGTTTTAAGAATATTTCCAAAAACTATTTTTTTTATTGAAAAAAAAATCTAAATTTGTTGCAAATTCAGAGTATAAGCAGACAGAGGAAGATATGTCTATATTTATGAAGATCAATTTGGATGGTCATCTGGAAGAGGACATATAGGGAAGTGGTGGATTCATGTCTCTCATTGCTGATGATGTCATTGCAGATATCCAACCCTCTCCCAGAGGACAGGATTTACCATCTGGTAGAAGATTATTATAGCAGGTGTATGCATGTCAGAGAGATCGTGCGATTACATACTAGTATTCTACAGGAGAAGCATGACCTGGAGACTAAGTGTGAGTACAAAGAATTAGTAATCATTTATGTGTTTATTATGTATAGACCTAATAATCTCATTCAGAACCTGAAACCGACCACCCAGTAAAAAAAAAAAATCACATTAGGGTTTAATCAAATGACTGTATGTATTATGCGTTCTGCAAAATGCGAATCTGCAAAAAATACGGATGATGTCCGTGTTACATCCGTTTTCTTTGTAGATCCATTGTAACATTGCCTTTTCTTGTCTGCAAAACTATCTTTTTTTCTGGACTGCGGAATGGACCTACAGATGTGGACAGCACACGGTCTGCTGTTCGCATTTTTTGCGGACCCATTGAAGTAAATAGGTCTGCATCCAATCTGCAAAAAATGCGGATCGTATGTGGACCAAAAATACGGTCGTGTCGTGTGTGTTGCAACGGAATAAAGGTATTTTGGCTTTTTCAATTGAAAACGGCAGTGCTGGATCTTTTCTTTCTACTATATACACAAGTCTTTGCTTGATGGTCCGTGCACTTCATCGGATTAAGCCACTACGTCTACAGCAGGTGAGCTGGAGTTTTATTTATCGGGCATAGTGAGTCCGTCTGAGATTTTATTTATTTTTTGCCAGAAGTTATCAGAAATTGAAACTTTTTTTTTTTTTTTTTCTCAGAAAGTTTCATTTTCCGCTAACTTGTGAAAAAAAAATGAAATGATACATGAACTCACCATGCCCCTCCGCGAATTCTTTGGGGTGTCTTCTTTCTAAAATGGTGTCATTTGGGGGGTATTTATACTTTCCTGACATTCTAGCACCTGAAGAAACATGACAGGCGCTCAGAAACTCAGAGCTGCTTCAAAATGCCGAAATTCACTTTTTTGCACCATAGTTTGTAAACGCTATAACTTTTACCCAAACCAATAAATATACACTTATTGGACTTTTTTTTATCAAAGACATGTAGAACAATAAATTTAGAGAAAAATTTATATAGAAATGTAGTTTTTTTGAAAAATTTTACAACAGAAAGTGAAAAATGTCATTTTTTTGCAAAAGTGTCGTTAAATTTGTATTAATGGCAAAAAAAGTAAAAATGTCAGCAACAATGAAATACCACCAAATGAAAGCTCTATTAGTGAGAAGAAAAGGAGGTAAAATTCATTTGGGTGGTAAGTTGCATGACAGAGCAATAAACGGTGAAAGTAGTGTAGTGCGGAATTGTAAAAAGTGGCCTGGTCATTAAGGGTGTTTAAACTAGGGGGGCTGAAGCAGTTAAGCACAACTCTTATCAGTAAGATAAGAACTGAGCTATAATGAGTGTTTATAATGTCATAGAGCAGCGATAAGGAGCCTGTCAGCTCCCCAACTGACGGAAAAGAGATAAAATCCACAGGCTGCTACTAGAGCATCTCAGCTATGTACAGAAAAAGGGCTCCATATTTTTAATAAAGCAAATGAACAAACCAATCGTAAAATTGATTTTAGCTCAAAATGAGTACAATGCAGTAATAAAAAATTGCCCCCAAAGGTGTACATAACCTTTAACAAGGTTTTAAAGGTCTGTCAGAGGCTAAACAATGGAAACAGATTGGAGAGCATAGGCTTTTCTGAACTAGAAGATCGACTATGATTCGCAGCTACACTCACCCTCCTCATTACAGCTTATGTGCCCAAGCAGTGTCAGCACTGTAATAGTACAGCTCTGTGTGAGAACTTGCACATCAGTTTTCTGCATTGACTTTGTGCCGTAATGTTCAGGTGGTTCTTCTTAGTCCAGTGAATACATAAAGCAGTAACCATAAAGCATAAACCCACTTAAATATATTAAGTAATTATAGTGGAACAAACTGGATATCAGGTACTCTGTCCAGCAAAATGCAGATCCACTGCCAGACTTGACACTAGCCAACTGGTTTAGAAAGAATTACGTTATGGAGGAATTGACCTGAAACACTCCTATCACTACGTAGGGCCCTGCCTACAGCTAAATAGTCACCCCAATAAGGGCGATCCCTCTCATAAACCTAAACTAGTTCAACATGGGTGGTCCCTGCTGGTAGTATGGAAACCTAGGTTGTGTACCTGGGGTAGCTGCTAGCAGGTTGAGTGAACAGGTAGAGAGATTACACTAGCAGGGTTCAGAAACAGAGGTTTAAAAGGGTCAAGCAAAATCATTAAGGAAAGCCAAGCATGTAACTAAAAATGTAAGGAAAACAGTGCTGACAATTAGCATATGCATAACTGTTCCTGAAAATTGTAACCTTTTACAATGAAATTCATTTTCAGGTCAACTACAGAATTATTACAAAGATCTGCAGCTAAAATATGTAGAGAGACCAACTACTGAGATGGTTCCTTGGACACAAGAAGAACAAAATAAATATAGCAATTTGATTTGGTTGCTGCTGAGCACTAATGATGAGATTTCTTGGGGTAAGTATCTCATTAACTAACTTAGGGCCCATTCACATGGGTAAGTTATAGAAACCATTATTGGGAATGAATGTTCATACAAAATGTGCTGCTGATTTTAATAGGGCAAAAAGAGTTGTGCTTCCGACAAACAATGAAACTGTATGGGGATGGATGATTGTAGTAAGGATCATTCATCTTTGTTTTTTTAATAATCACTGTATTACATGGATACATCTGGGATCATACTCGTGTATAAGGCTATAATCTAAACAGAGGATATGGCACTCAAACTCTGGGGTACTAAGTCACAATTATTCTAATTTATTATACATATATTAAAACATACACAAGTACGTAAATCCCACATAAACTATCACATAAAATATATCGGCCCAGACCAATTTAATAAAAATTAATAAAACAAACAAATGCATGTAAAAAAGGGCGAGTATGGCGTGGATACGTAGTTCAACACAATCGTTCTAATTGTACCTTGAATCGTCCCATATCTATTGGATTTGATAAATATCCTCTTGAGTTAGGATCTCTTAAGTTAGGATCATTCCCATCAGGGTTTGACAGCTTTTGTGGCAATTGGTGCAAATATCAGTCATGTATCAGAGCATTGGTGGCGTCCCACCATTCAAAGTAAATCCTCCTCCTACCTTTAGACGATCGCTTATGTTCGATCTCTTACCATGCCTTCTGACCCGTCTTCACCGCACTTTGCTTGGTATTGCATCTTGTGCAGTCGGGCTCTCCAGCTGGTTCAATTACGCCTTGGCGTTTCCTCGTGTACGTGCTCAGCCGTCTCCTAATATGTCGGAGTGGTTAACACTTAGAGTCACGCTCCAGATTTGCCAATCTTTCAGTTCTTTAGTGCGCACTTACAATCCTAGTGTCACGAAGGTTAGGATAGTGTCCCCAAACGCGTTTCGAAGTCTCTTGTATAACTGAGCCACCTATTCATTATTGAAAATCGTGTATAAGGCTACTTTCACACTAGCGTTTTTTGTGGATCCGTCATGGATCTGCAAAAACGATTTCTTACAATAATACAACCACCATGCATCCGTCATGAACGGATCCGGTTGTATTATGTCTTATATAGCCAAGACGGATCCATCATGAACTCCATTGAAAGTCAATGGGGGACGGATCCGTTTTCTATTGTGTCAGAGGAAACGGATCCGTCCCCATTGACTTACATTGTGTGTCGGATTCATCTCGCTCGGCATCCCAGGACGGAGAGAAAAACACTGCAGGCAGCGTTTTGGTGTCTGCCTCCAGAGCGGAATAGTGACTGAACTGATCCAAACTGATGCATTCTGAGCGGATCCTTTTCCATCCAGAAGGCATTAGGGCAAAACTGATCCGTTTTGGACCGCTTGTGAGAGCCCTGAACGGATCTCACAAACAGAAAGCCAAAACGCGAGTGTGAATGTAGCCTAATAAGAGATGTTGCATTGCTGTCCATGAAAGTCTTTTCTTTGGCTAGTGCCAAAAAGTGTCACTGCAAGTAATAAAAAAAACTGTAAAATGCAAAATTATCTGTATAGCAGCATTAAACAATTAAATTATGCATATGCAAATAGTACATGTTCAGTGTACCATTTGGCATACTGTTTCTCTTAGATGATGATTAGCAATGTTATATATATATTTTTTATTGTATTTTATTTTTTAGATTTTTTCAGCGACTCTGGTGTCCAGTTTGGAAAATACATATTTGAGAAAACTATGAAGAATGTGTCACATAGTTTCCATCACCTCCGAGATTCTGTTCCCAATTTGCTGGATGCCAGCTGCAGTGGATACCATAAAGCGTCTTACCTGCTGGCTGTAATGTATGAGATTGGCCTTGGTGTACCAGTTGATGCAGCTGAGGTGGGAAGCGTCAAAGCTCTCTTCATCAGTTTATAACCGTTCTAAGAACAGTTAATTAGAGACCTACTTGATGATCTTACAAGCCTCTTTGACCTTCCTTTGTTCCTAGGCTCTGCTCTACAGCCTGGTTGGTGCACAAGGAGACGATAGGCTTGCTCTTCTGAAGCTTGGATATAAGCATCTCCAAGGAATAGACAATCATAGTTTGGATCTAGATGTGGCCTTCTCGTACTATATGAATGTTGCAAAAAAGACTCCAAAAGATCAATTAGCAAGAAACGCAGAGCAAGTAAGTCATTTCTTTCACATAAAGGAGTTGTGCAAGAGTGTTGTGTTTTTTTTGCACCCCACTCACCACCACCACTTGGCTGCCTTGCACCTCTAAGCCTCTGAACATCAAGGTAACCTAGGTACCAATCTTAGGTAACCACCTAATATCAGGTAGAACTGCCCTGAGGAAAACAAAAAGGTGCACCCTCCTTTCACTGCACAGCCCCAGGGAGCACCAGAAAGGAGTAGGCAACTGTGAACTGTGAGTACTACTACCACTATTATGGCTACTACCACTTGCCCTAACCCCTCCGGGACGCTGCATAATTTGCATTTTGCTGCAGATTTACTTCATATTTTACCCATGATTTCTCCCCTGCTCCAGTAAAGGAAAACGGTGCAAATGTAATATGGATATACAATGCAAAATCTAAGTGTCATGTACTTTTGAATGCACTTGTGCAACTGGTCAATGTTTACTTACTTTTTGCACAACTTGGTGTTCTCTAACAAAGAGCTTCACGGCAAAATTCACAACAGGTGTTTGATCTATGAATTTACCAATACATTGGTATCAGTAAGAACTGGTATTTAAACAATCCTCCTCATCATGCTGTTCACATTTTGACATCATAAAAAAGACGACACCTAACAATTGATCAACAGTACCTCGCCATTGCGAGGCATCAAGCAGAATGTTCTCAGACGGAAGTGGCCAATGAGCTTAGAGTGTTATAGAGTGTCATCAGCAGGTTGAAACAGAGTTACAGAGAAACTGGAAGAGTCACAGAAAGGCATAGAAATGGATGTCCTTCGGCCACATCCAACAGTGATGACCGCTTTATTGTGAACCAGATGATGAATGCCATACAATTCCAGGCACATTTAAGGGAGGTGAGGGGCACCCAAGTGTCAAGTCAGTCCAGGGGCGTAACTACCATAGCGGCAGACCATGCGACTGCTATGGGGCCCAGGGCAAGAGGGGGCCCAGTCGTAGTTGGGATTATCTCCTCTTCTAAAGGAGGGGAAAACTTGGTCAAGACTCTACCCTCTAAAGGAACAACTTTTAGCAAATAAGGCAGTCGAAAAATGGCCCAAGGGTCATTAAAAAGGGTTTAGGCAGAAACCCTTCTGTCCTGTGTGGGGGCCTGGTTTGATCCTTGCTATGGGGCCCTTACTTCTCTATGTACGCCACTGCGTCAGACCATTCAAAACCATGTACATCAGCATGGTCTGCGTGCTAGACGATCTGCAAGGGTGCCTGACCACACCACCAGGCACAGGCATCATTATCTTGCATGGGCCAGGAAGCATCTACGCTGGACAAGGGACCAGTGGGTCTCAGTGCTGTTCACTGATGAAAGTCAATTCATCCTGAGCATAAAAATAATGGTCACCAACGACTGCTATGCATCAGTCACTGTTGTCACCAGGCAAGCCTTTAGTGGTGGTGGTGTTACAGTGTGGACCGGTGTGTCTAGTCACTACAGAACTGCCCTACACTTTGCGAATGGTACAGTGACAAACCCATACTACTTGAATAACATAATTAATCCAGTCAATGTGCCTCTGCATGAACAACACAGGCCTAATTTAATTTTTATGGACGACAATGTGTCAGCTCATCAAGGTGGCATCATTAGGAAACGGCTGCTGGAGACTGGGGTACCTCAAATGGAGTGGCCTGCACTTTCTCCAGACCTGAATCTCATTGAAAACCTATGGGATCAGCTGAGTCGCCGTGTAGAGGCTCGTAACTCTGTACCCCAGAACCTCAATGACCTGATGGCCGTCCTTCAAGAAAAGTGGGATGGCATACCTCTGTAGACAATAAGTCGACTTTTGAACAGCATGAGACGTCGTTGTCAAGCTGTAATTTATGCTTAAGGCCACATGAAAAGTTTTAATACATTGCCATTTTTTGTGGGGGTATAGCCACCACTGTTGTTGGCTTTTGTTTCAATAAATTTTTTGAGATGAGGAGATCACTAGAGATAAGTGTTCAGAACTCGGCTTCGGTTCTGAATGGTACCTCGGAACCGAAGCCAAGTTCAGATCCAATTTATAAAGTGGTTTTCCACTTTAAAAATCAAATATTGAAATTTTTTAACATAGTCTTGCAAGGCTTTGCGATTAACTGACTTTGGTCAGCAGGTGGTAGCCCAGATTGTGAATTTTTTATTGTGTCCATAAAAAAAAAATAGATGTGTCCATGATTTTTTTGAGGCTGGATTGACTAGATTAATTTGGTGCTAATTTTTATCATTTTACAGCTCACAGTAAATGCTGGTAATGAGTTCTTATCAGTATATTGAGCTACAGACCTGTATTACTTATAATCTTTTGATTCAATATGGTTTTCCAATTTGTCCGTGTTGGCTGTCCGTGATTTTGGAATAAGTTGTCCATAAATAAAAAATAAAAATCTGGTTGGCAACCCTGCGGACAGCCCATCTTCAATACAATATACGAGATGCAATTCATTATGGACTGTCACTTTTGCAGGCCACAGAACATTGTGTCTGACGCTCTCCAACCAGTATCATGTGAAAAAATAAATGTGCTATTATACTAACCATTGTTGCATCAGTCTTAGTAGCACTAATTGCAATCAGTGTTTTTACACTATTCTAGGCGGACTCTTATCATATGATGGTGATGGCTAGTATTAATTCACTGACATTAGGAAGTCCTCCCTCATTCTCAGGGTAACTGCTAGTATTTTATGTTTTTGGTTGTGCATTATAATTGGCTCATCAGCTTTTCTTTCAGCCCGCATGTTTCCATTCACACCAGATCTTCTGGCGACTTCCAAAGTTGGCCAAATCCCAGCCCACACCTGGAGGTGTTCATCCAGCTGTAAATTTATGAAGACATTGTACTCACTGAGTGTATGTCTTGGCTAATAATTTCCTACATCTTTTCTTGAAGGCATTTGTAGAAACCATAAGATTAATGGATGAAGACATACTAAAAGAGCAGACTAGAGAAAATGATGACTTATTTTTATGGCTTAAGCAGAATGCGGAGAGAGGAGATGTGCATGCCCAGGTGAGGAGGACTTTTAGGTCTATCTATCGTTACATTATTACTGTTCTACAAGTCCATATAATGGAGCCAGACAATGTGTCTGTTTATAGGGAAGAACAAATTGATTAATTGAATACATTGTATGCTAATAAAAGTAAATTTATAATTATTGCATTGTATGAGTCATTTATTTTGGACAAACATGACTAAAATATATAAAACATTTCTTAAAGTGGATCTCTCATGAGAATATGCGGTCCTGTTTAAAGAGATCATTTTTGGATGTACCACAGTAGTTGACTATACATCTAGTCATGACTTATATGTCACCATTACTGTTATTTATAATAAAGATGACTGTCAATTAGCATGGGGTGATATCTGAGTATATGTTTATTTGTATTATATTATTTCTTATATTATTTATGAGGCTTTGTCATTATGCTGAATCTTTTGATGAGTGCGAACAGATAAGGTACAATGGTGACAATGTTTGCTTTGTCATTTAGCATAGGCTGGCACAGATGCTTTTTTGGGGTCAGCAAGGTGTAACCAAGAACACCAGAGCAGCCATAGAATGGTATGAGCGAGGAGCCCTGGAGAATGAAGAGCCGGTGGTGATGTATGACTATGCCGTCCTGTTATTTAAGGTATGTTCTGAGTTACCCAAAGAAAGAACCACTCATTTCACCTCAAGCGCCCCGTTTTCTCATTACTTTGTTTATCTGGTTTCTGGTAGCATTGGACATTTTTGTAGTCATCAGACAGGGTCAAACCCATACCAACAGATACAGCATCAAAGGGGAGAACCGAATCTTAGTCACAAGGCTAACCGAGGTCAAGGTAGGGGTGGGGGGTATTAAGAAGGGATACTTATACCTAGTCAGAAAGCTTGATGTAGTTGATAAATGCAGTGGTAGAAATTCAGTTAAAGGTCCATTTAGTGCACTTACCCTACATTCTGGATTTATCATGTGACTGGCAGGCTTTAGTGATAACTATTGAAGTCACGTGTAGATATGAGTGAAGTTATGAAAACAAGCAACCTCCAGCACTCCATCTGTTGTGAAACTACAACAGGATGGACTCCCAGGATACACGATTCACTTCTATGGGAGTTCCAAGAATGGGCAAGTGAGTGGTCATGATGGGAGTTGTCGTTTCACAACAGATGGGGTGCCAGAGGTTGCTGACTCCTGCTGCACTGATATAATTTTCTTTCTGTATGAGTTTCATGAAAGTAATAATATCACAAGTTACATGAACTATATCTGAAGATGGTTTGTTCATTCAGGGGTTTATTCTGATTGCCATATCTGATGTTGGAAAGGAATTTTCCCCCTAATATTGCATGCATCTCATAAGGGTTTTTAGTTCCTCTGGATGAATACTTTAAAGGGGTTGCTCACCCTCAAGGAGTGGTAGGCTTTCGGCCAGACACTCCATTCCCACCATTGCTGGACCTGCAGAGGGAAGCATACTTATTTGCTCCCCACCGCTGGGTTCTGGCGCCTTCGGTCTCCTGCAGCCGCTATCCCTTGCTAAAGTCTCCTTTTGTCAACATGTTGATTTCACAGTGCTCATGTGGCCACTGCAGCCAAAGACTAGCCACAGCGGTGATGTGCCCCCATACATCATGTGACCCAGTGACATGACCCATTGGGGACACATCACCGCTGCAACCACTTATTGGCTGCAACGGCCACGTGAAGGATGTTGGCATGTGGAGACCAGAGCGAAGCATCGGTGGCCAGGGACCAAAGGAGCCTGACCCCCAACAACAGGGATAAGGAAAGTATACTTATCTCCACAAGTCTGGCCATGAGGAGGGGGGGGGGAAATGTTGATAGGATGGCACCCTGAAGGTGAATGACGCATGGAAAACATTATAAATTCCATATGGTTGTATACCTTGGTAGGATTTAAACCCTGGATCCCAGTGCTGTAAGGCAGGGATGCCTAGCAGTGAACCTCTTTGCTAAGCATTATGACAAATAATGGGCCTTGACTTAGACATGTGCTCTAGTATGAATAGTAGTTTCATATAGGTGTTAATGGCGCATGTTCTTACAGGTTTTTCTGTTGTTTTTTAGGGTGATGGTGTTCCAAAGAACAAGAAAATGGCCTTAAAGTTAATGAAAAAATCTGCTGCAAAGGTGATGATAACATATAAAAGAGGTTCTCCAGTTTCAGCAATTTGGAGTTTGGAAAGAACGTTGTCTCCTAAAATTGGCTTTGACCTCATGGGCTGAACTGGATGGACGGATGTTTTTTTTTTCAGCCTTAAAAACTAATTTACAAACAGCCCGTTTCCGTTATTGGTGCCAGGATTCAGCCTTACGGCATTGAAACAACATCATAAAAGTTTGATTCGCTATTTCTTTACCGGGAGCAGAGCCTAGCCACCCCAAGCATTAGGATGCCCAGGGGTGCGGCGTTGTGAACAATCAGTTTCATGGCTCATCAAGTTCATGTTGAAATATGGCAGCCCTTTAATACTTAGCCATCCCTTTAGATCTTTCTGTTCCTTATCTACAATTTATTTGCATTGTTTCAGACTTTATAAGGAAGACATTTTCTTCCGCATTGTTGGCATCCATGAAATTCTACGTTCTGGGGAACAGAAAATCACGTCTAGAAGCTTAGGTGCATATATATGTATTGATTTTTTTAATAATGGTGTGTGTTGTTTTTTTTTCACCCAGGGACAAGTTGAAGCTCTGAATGGCTTGGGTTGGTATTACCATAATTTCCGGAAAGACTATGTCAGAGCTGTAAAATATTGGCGCAAAGCCTATGACAAAGGGAACGCAGATGCAGCATTTAACCTCGGCGTGATGCATCTACATGGTACCTTCCCAGGGGAAGTTGGTGTCAATGAAGTGAGCTTATATATATAACACTGTTTTGCAATTCACATAAATAATCTACATAAGTAACTATGTAATTATTTAGCTTTATTTATCCTATATGTTTCCTGATTTACAGCTTGTATGATAATCCAATGCCCAATGTCTGCATGGTGCTTGAAGAAACTCACTACAGAATGCAGTCAGTTGAAAGGCTCGGCGCAAGCTTTAAACGTATCATCTGTTCACAGGATAGGCAATAAGTGTCTGATCATCTTTAAATCCAACATGGACACATGAACTCCTACGCATTTCAGAGCTAACAATAATAACCCTTACTCATGGCATTAAAAATGGCCGGAGCAAGGGTGCTTTCACATTACCGTTTAGCTTTCCGCTCTTCTGATCCATCAGAAGAAGAGAGAGATAAAAAAAACAGGATCCTGTAAATAAAACAGATGCAATCTTATGCATAACTGATGCAACAGGATCCTTTTTTTTTTTTTTTTTTACAGGATCCCTTTTTTTACTCTCTCTCTTCTTCTGATGATTCAGAAGAACGGAAAGCTAAACGGTAATGTGAATGCATCCTAAGGATTATTATTGTTAAACCTGAAAAATGTAGGAGTTCCCTGTTTGGTTTTAAAGGCGCACAATGAAGCCTCTATGGTCTTTTATCAGATGCTGGAGTTTTTCCATTAATTTTCAATTTGTAACTTATTGATTGAAATGCCTGTTCATTCTGGGTTTAAGAGTCCAGTAGGCGGAGTGACTCCGTGATTAATAACCTTTTCTGTATGAGCATGCATATTGCAAAAGTTGTCAGTCACTGATTAGAACCACCCACTGGAAGGACAGAAAGAGCAGGGACTTCAATAAATAAAATACAAGTTATATTAAACATCTTCCCACAAAAATGTATATGAATTTGCTCAGCTCCTCCTGATCTATGGCATACTGTCTGCAGACCAGACACTAAGTTCAACGTCGTTTACATCAGCAGCCAACAGAAATGTGAATGTAGCTCAGTTCTATAATGATGTTCCAGCACAAGATAAGTAATGCAATGTTTCTTAAAGTTACATTTATTAAATTTGTATGTAGATCATATCTATACAACCTGTAAAATGATCATTTATGCTGATAATACTTGTTATTTGGCTTGAGAGCCACAGGTTGCAGACCACTGATGTAGGCAGTAGGTACATTCACTTTGAACACAGTAGCCCAAGTAAAGCAGGACAAGGACAAGCTATTGACCCACTATATATTTTTGTATTCTCTTCCAGACACTAGCCTATGAATTCATGTCGAAAGCTTCTGAGGGTGGCCATATTGAAGCTTCTATCAACATAGCACAATATTTAATCACTGGAATATTGAGGGGTGTCCAGAGAGATCCAACCACTGCAATACTGTAAGTATGATAACACGTAGTCTAGTGATCTCTGCTTTTATTCTGTGATCCTACTGTTATAAAGGAATCATTTTTCAACCAGTCAGTAAATCTTAAAGCCTACCTGAGTTTTTAAAAAAAAGAAATATGTCTTTTAGGGCTTCCCTAAAGTCTCTTTCATCTTTTTTTATTCCCTGTTTCAGCTGCACAGCTAGATGCATTTCACTCAGAAGCAGGGGTATCTCCTTTATGTGGAATTTGCCAGCACTGTACTGCCATGATATCCTTTCCCCTACTTCCCACTATGTTTGTTTTAAGCTCCAGAGCTCACAGAACAGATAAGGAGAGGGAAATAACACTTATAGAAAGGCAGGATGCACCTATAGTGTTCAAAAGCTATTTAGAAGCAGTTGTTTTATCAGGCTGAGGATCTCAGCTAGTTCTGACATGCCCCCATTCGCTGTGAGCCGTCTTCTGAGTATCTGTTACTAGGGGCAGATCTTGCCTGACAACAGGCAGTGGACTGCAAATTTGGTGGAAGTGAGACCCCTAGTGGCCATTACTTTACAGCTTTTTTCAGGTGAATGCAGGCATATGTTTTCAATGAAGTGATTTAGAAATGTGCTAGTTACACCATTCTCTATTAAATGAAATGAAATTATGTGAAAGTACAATCACTTTTTAAGTACAACTGGATCAGAGCTTCACAGAATTGTAGCCTGTAAACCCATCCTAAGCTCTTTCCTTCAGTAGTAATTGCATTACAAAGATGATGTAAAAATCATGATTGACGTTTTCACAAGATAAAACCATTCGTTACAAAGTATTTTTTAATTCATATTTTTAGGTTGGCTAAATTTGTTGCAGAGCAGAATGGAAACATTGGACTTGTTATCCGGAAAGCTGTAAATGCCTACCTGGATGGTGCTGTGTATGTTGGATTTACAATCATTGCTCTGATTTAGACAATTTACAGTTATTTCTCAAACGGGGACAAATTACGAAGATAAAACCAGACACATCCCATAGACAAGAGTGGGAGACGTTTTATCCAATATGATCCCTTTTAAAGGGAACTTGTGATGTTGAACATGATGTCCTATTATCAGGCAGCATGTTATAGAGCAGGAGGAGCTGAGCAGATTGATACATTCTTTTGTGGGAAAAGATTCAGTAACACTTGTCATTTAGGCCCATATTTTTGGTCTGCATCCGATCTGCAGTTTTTGCGCATAGGATATGGACCCATTCATCTCAATGGGTCCACAAAAAATGCGGACAGCACACTGTGTTTTGACTGCATCCTTATGTTTGTTCCGTACCCCTGCAAAAATTCGTGTCCGTTTTGCAGTCAAGGACAAGCATTGTTATAGTGGATCAGCAAAAAATGGATGCAACACGGATGTCATCTTTATTTTTTGCATATCTGCTTTTCTCAGACCACAAAATACATACGATCGTGTGAATGCACCCTTATTGATCTAAATTTCTGCACATTTTACACATAGGGGTCCAGTGGGTGGTTCTACTCAGTGACAACCCCTTGACTGTTCCCTAGAGGCATTTTATGACCACTTGGCGAACAAAAACAGCACTATTTATAACAAAAAATGGCACTAAAATTATTTTAGTAGCCCAATAAAATAAAAAAGGTAATTCATTAAATTGGTTGTCCAGGCCATATATATTGATGACTTATAGTGCCAGAAGTTGGAACCCAGCCGATCAACTGTTTGTCGAAGTTTTGGCGGTGCAGTGTAATTACAAGTACCCGCTCCGTTCATCTGGTTGGAGTTATCTCTTGGAGTGGGAGCCCAGCTGTGTATTACATCCGACTCCCGCTCCAGATGGCCGGTCACAGCTCATGTGCCTGTGCTAACCCATGATTGTAACTGTACATTCATTTGTGGGAACCAACCATTAAACCACAACATCCACAAAATCATTAATACGTGTCTGATCATTTAAAACTGAGGCACTATGAATACTTTGAGGTTGGAATGCAAACTGATGATGTTGCCTAGTTCTTAATTTGAATTATTTTTTTTCTTTTTTGCAGAGATGAGGCTTTTCTAAATTTTATCTTGACTGCAGAAGCCGGAGTGGAGATGTCACAGACAAATGTGGCATACCTTTGTGAAGAGCAATTAGTTAGTATCTCTTTATTTTTCTGACTTGGGATCATTCTGTTCTCACACCAAAATAATTTTACCTGTATGGAGGATCCTGGATCTTTAAAGATGGGTCCCACTCAGAACCTGTTTTCCATAGCAGACACCCATGCAGCAGTGTCTGTCATTGAAGACAACTCTGATCACCAACATGTAACCCACTCGGCTACCAAGGTCAATTGCAAACATGGCATTTAAGTGGTCTTTTGAAGATAGGGCGCCAATTCCATTGCGGGTGAGCCGTTCAGTTTCTGTGGCAGCTGAGAGCCTTCTGAAGGTTCCCAGGCCTGCCATCGTAAAGCTCCTATTTTCCCAATTTTCCCACAGACTGCAATAGTTATAGAGGTTAAAAATAAAGTTGAAAAAAGTGAAGAAAAGTTTTCCAAAAATATAAAATAAAACAAATGAAAAGAATGAAAAAATCTAATCACTCCATTTATCCATTTACATATACAAATAACTAAAAGTATCGCCATGTCCCAAAATGCAGGAACTATGTATTGAAATCTAAAACACCATCGCGGAAAAAAATATATCAAAATGGTTGGATTAGCATTTTTTGGTCATTTCACCTCCCAAAATATTGATTAAAAAGAGATCAAAAGTCGTACATAACTCAAAATACTATCAATATAAAGTAAAAATCACTCTGCAAAAAGCACTGTGAAGAAGATCTAAATGTCAGAATATGGTAAAGCAAATAAAATTTGTTTTCAAAGCCTTTATCGTAAAGGAAATGATTCTGCTAGATAAAACCAGATATCAGCACATATTTTCTGATTTGTAGATTGATGTATTTTATTTTCTGAATATGATTATGGGGGCGGCCATCTTGCCTGAGCTGTTCTTTAAAAAATTGCCTTACGGCAGCTCCACGGGCCATAGACATAATGCTCAGGAGGGGATCTCATTAACTTCTATGGGAGAGTTTTTTAGGCCTGCTCTGTGACCAGTGCAGAGGTCATTGTACAAGGAAGGAATAGATGAGCTCTGACAATCACCCAGGAGGATCCTGTCTTATCTGTGATTCTAATTATGCCTGTAATGATATTGCCTGTGTGTATAGATAAGCAGGTAACTGCAGTAAAGTGATCTATACAGACCAAGAAGTGATGCCAATTATTTGGGAAAACACAGGATTTTATGAGCTCCAATGCTCATCTCCGAAGTGCTGCCTGGGTGAAGAAGGGGATATGTCCAGGTTCAGCTCTGAACCCGGACAACCCCTTTAAATATAGATATTAACGTGGAAAATTTAAAATAACATTGGCAAAAAGTCTTTAAAAATATGCTTTAAACAATAGGTTATTTTTTGATGGCACATTTCCTTTAACATAACAAATGCTACAAGCCCAAATACGCCTATGTGACTGGAAAAATAAAAAGTTATGAATTTTGGAAGGCAGGGAGTAAAAAACAAAAATGAAGATGGAAGATGTCTGTGTATGTTAGGCTAGTCGCTCCTTGATGGAATGTGTGTAGTGGAAACATAGTGCTGAACAAGCAGGTCAGAGTTAAATAGAACAAAGTCTTTCTTACTAATTGCAACATGGTAAACATTTTCTCTGGCACCAGCAAGCAATCTGGAGGCAGGTTGGATGACTGCGATTAAGCACTGGCTAATGGTTATACTGGTGATACTGGCCTAATGGTTGTTTGGTGATGAGTGGCTTGGTTCAAATCCCTCACCTTACATCAGTTTATGTAGATGCCGATGTGGCAGTTCACTCTGCTGTCTGGAATCTCAAAGGGCAATTTGGGTATTTCTCCCTGGAGTATTTGGTAACAGGAGCAGGAGCTCTGAAATCTGCTTCCTCTCCACACTGTCTCTGGACAGGAACTCCCCCACTTGGCAGGGAACAGGTCTAGCCCACTCCTCCCAAGAGGGGAGGAACAGGGTGGTTAGCTCTGTTTCTGCCAACCTTTCCTTTCTGGTAGCTACGACCAGAAGCAAACAGTAAAATATATCACATAGCAATAAAAAATTTGTAGTACCCCCAGGTCTGGATGACTACATTCACATCATGTTTAGGGTCTCCATTTAACACATCAGAGCTTATGTTAAATAGATGCCTCTGGCAGATGCCATACAGTGGCATCTATCACCCATGAGGTCCCACTGTAAAATGGAAAAGTTTAACCCCTTAGTAACCAAACATACCCCCTTTTCCAGTTGTCACTAAGGGGGCTGAGAGCCATGCTCTTGCTCTAATGGCTTGGACCATGAAATGAAATGAAATTGTGGGGTGCCCATGTTTTGGCAGTGCAAACTAGGTCTAATGGAGGCCCCAGGCCTGCCTCCAACTTGTCCTAGTAGGCCTAGCTTCTCTGGCGCAGCCTGTTGGTGGATGTCTGTTTAGCACCTTCAGTAAAATACATTGCACTGCCTAAACAGTGCAGTGTATTTTCGAAAAGATCAAAAGAACACCTATTATAGTCCCCATGTGGGACTATTAAATGGTTAAAAAAAAAGTTTTATTAAATAAATAGGAAATCCATGTAAAAACATACACCTTTTATCATTAAAAAATAGCAAAAATAAAATCTCCACATACTTGGTATCACTGTGTCCTTAACAACCCACATTATACAATTATTAATATTATTACGTAATTTATCCCGTATGGTGAACACTGTAAAAAATAAAAATAATGCCAGAATTGCTGCTTTTTGCTTATTTGCCACTAAAAAAAAATAGAATAAACAATGATTAAAAAGTGGTATGTATCCCAAAATGATACCAATGAAAACTACAAGTTGTCCCACAAAAATCAAGTTCTCACACAGCTCTATATAACGAAAAAGAAAAAAGTTATGAATCTGGATTTATTTTTGGAGTGTAATAATATTACAAGCTACAGCTACTAGAGAGGGGTCGTTGATCCAGGGAGTAAGGGTACGTTCACACGACGACAATTGTCGCGCGACAAAAAGTCGCGCGACAATTTGGGAACCACTACACTGCAACATTTGTAGCGCGACATTGATGTCACATTAATGTCGCGCGACAATTTTTATAATGGGTGTCTATGGTGGTGTCGCACGTGCGACATGCAACATGTTGCGACTGCGACACAACAGTCGCAAGAAGTCCATCCCGGTTGGATTTTTGTCGACTGTCGTGTCGCAGTCGCAGCATGTCGCATGTCGCACGTGCGACACCACCATAGACACCCATTATAAAAATTGTCGCGCGACAATAGTGCGACTTTTTGTCGCGCGACAATTGTCGTCGTGTGAACGTACCCTTATTCTGATTGCCTGATTGGAGTCGGGAAGGAATTTTTTCCCCTTAATTGGGGAAAATTGGCTTCTGCCTCACAGGGTTTTTTTTGCCTTCCTCTGGATCAACTTGTAGGAAACAGGCCGAACTGGACGGACAAATGTCTTTTTTCGGTCTTATATACTATGTTACTATGTTACTATCTTGGGATTTGGCAATGCAAAATCATTTTCTTCTTTAAAAAAAAAAGGATTTTTTTAATTATGCAAAGGAAAAAAAAAGGTAAAAAAACCCATATATATTTGGTATCAATGTAATCCTACTGACCCAGAGAGTAATGCTATCATGTTAGTATGCCATAAAATAATTGCCCTATAAATTTATAACATAAAAACTCAGTGACAGTATTGCTTCTTTTTCCCATCCTCCTCTCAGAAAAAGTTAATAAAAGTTAATCAGTAAGTTATGTGTATTAAAACTACAACTTGTGCCTCAAAAAACAAGCCCTCATATGGCTACATCGATGGAAAAATATAAAAGTTGTTGGAAGGCGACAATGAAAAAATTGGCATGGTCATTAATGGAGTTTTCTGAAACATTATAACTGACCCCCGCTGATCAGCTGTTAGAGAAGGCAGCAGCGCTCCTGTGAGCTTTTCCTTAGGCCAGTGACGTCACGTTCATCAGTCACATGACCTAGGAGCGGCTCAGCAATATAGAAGTGAATGGAGCTGAGCACGATACCAAGCACAACCGCTATACAATGTACGGCGCTGTGCTTGTTAAGCTGTGAGAAGGCAGCTCACAGGACTGCCAATGCCTTCTCAGACAGCTGATCGGCGGAGGTCCCGGGTGTCGGACCCCCCCCACCGATCAGATACTGATCCTGAGAATAGGTCATCAGTTTTGAAATCCTAGAAAACCCTTTTAAGGCCAGCTCAAAACAGGCGGGTCACTAGGTTAACCTTTACATTTTTTATTACTGGATAATGTCTGTGATGGCATAGTCTACAATACTTTTGATACCTGTTTTGTAGTATTTTGACATATAGACACTTTGTGTATGTTGGTAGCATTCCTGAGGTACATGCTAAACCAGGGGTGCACAACTTTTTCTGGTTGGGGGCCACATTGTCAGACTGAAGGAATCCCAAGGGCCAAAAATAAAAGTTAACGGTGTATGACCTACTGAAATACTGTATTTATGGTGTATTGTACATACACCATATGCTATAAATGTCTGGTTACACATCCAGGATTCTCATCTAATGGGAGAATACATGAAAAATGCATGTGAGCAGCAATAGACATACATGTCTGTCACCAGATGGTTGGGGGCCGCACAGACTGATATCAAGGGCCACAGGTTGTGCACCCCTGTGCTAAACGCACATCATGCTTAACTCGGCCTAAAATATACAGGAAGTCATGCTTTGGGTACTGTCAAGCCTCATTGCCTCTACAGTACCTTGTCCTCAGCTGGCTGACAAGTCAGCCGTCTGTTGATGAGTTGAGTTGCGGCATATTGGTTTCTAGGGACTTACATATATATTACAAAAATCTATTGGTTATATATACAGTTTAGAGCTGAGCGAAGTTTTGGAAAATTCGATTTGGCTGTTTTGCCGAATTACTTTTTCACGAAGCACATTTTTTTGTAAGTAGCGGGTGAAATGACAGGGAGCTGCAATAGCACCACCCCCATCATTGTACCAGTCCCATGCCATGTTCATACATGATCACGGCATCAGTGTAAAATTAACAGAAAAAAAATGTAATCATACTTACTGCCTCCATTTGCTCGCAATGGGCCGTCCTCCGCCATCTTGCTTAAAGATCTTGCGCAACCCGAGATGACGTTGACACGCTGGCCGGTCTGGTGGCGTCATACGTCACCAATCACCATGCATGGGATTTTGGCTGAGATCTTCAATCAAGATGGCAGCGGCCGGCCTGTAGTGAGCAAATGGAGGAGGTAAGATATTTTTTGTTTTTTACACTATCCATAGGGATTCAGAGATGTCCCCTTTTATTGCTCCAATTGTCATGCTAGAGCTATTCCAAACTGGCAGCCCAGGGGTGTGGGGGGTGTGAGGGTGGTTTTGGCGTGTCCTTTCGTCCACAGTTCTTTACCTACCACAGTTTAGAAGGTGTGTTCTTTCTCAGAGGTTGCATCTGTTCTGCTGCAGCTCTCTTCCTTTAACTGTCACTAACAGTAGATCCGGCTGGTGGCAGGTGAAAGATGTAACTGAGCATGTGTGACCACCTCAGCAAGGTTAATGAGGTAGACAAATAAATAAGGAAAGGAACAAACAGCAGGTGGCGCTATACAGAAACATTTTATTGAGAAACTCCATGGCTATAGTAACTGCATGCAATTACACAAGTATTCAGATCCAGGTGCTTGTTTGAAATATGTATAATCTTTTTTTGTGGGATAACCCCTTCAATATGATATTTTTGTCTTTGTAGGCATTGTCCACAGCACTCTTAGGGGATATTTGTATTTGGAGATATTATAACTTGTCTGTAAATCAGCACAATCCTTCTACTTACGGTATGTCTCTGTGGTATATGTCAGTATATTCCTGTAGTATATGTTATTTTTTTTCTAGAAAAGTAATAGATAAAAATTAAAAGTAGCATGTATCTAGACTATGAACCTGGACATGTGCAAGTTTTCATATTTATATGCCTTGTACACACAAAATGCTATTTATTTACGCGCAGTAACATCTATTGGCCAGGAGATGGCGCTATATATTTATCAACACAATGCAGTCATTTCCATGTATGTGAACACTCACGTATTGTTGCTTCTGATTACCTATGGATAAATTGAATATTATAATGTGGCGTAGTAACAATGTATTTTGTAGCTTTATTGAAGATGGGTAATATGTATTACTACGGGGGCAAAAATCAGCCCAGAGACCTGGAACTTTCAATGAAGCTGTACACGCAGGCAGCGTTACAGGGCGAATCTCAGGTAAACAAATACGTCTGCTTTTACTGGCAACAGTACATATGGAAACTGACACAACAGAATATTTCACAATATTTATAATCCTTCCTGATCTTGTAAATTATGTACATGGACATTTCCTTGTTGATCCAGTTCTTTATATTTTTTAGGGTTTTTTCAATCTAGCCCAGCTGGCCCAAGAAGGAATGTCCATACCTGAGTATTTGCTGAGACGTCTGAAAATTGGGAAATCTCTTAACAACCGTTCCTTGGTGATAGAGCTGTATGAAAGGTGCGGTTGTGGAGCTTCATATATGTTCCGAAGGACATACTAGTCCATGGTCTCTCAGATGTTTTCTACCCAGGCCTCACAACCCAAAGCATATGCTGGGGCATCAACAATGGTGGACACCACCACAGCAACGCCAAAGAAGTACCACAGTACAGCATAATAATCAGGATTTACTGGGGGTCAGTGTTTCATATCCCAGAGGTATTGGGATATTCCCAATTTCAGCCAAATAACCATGTGAACATTCTGCAAGAAAGTACAGAGAATAGCCCACATTTCTATCTACAATGTGGGGTAAATTGTGCCAAAATCTGGTGCAATTTGAAGCATCTAGGTTTAGAGAAATTATCTGCATCTAGCCTGAAAAAGGGGAAAGTGGTGTGGTGTAAGGTTGTGGCTTCAGTGAAAGGGACATGGCCTAAGATGCAACATTTATAAATCATTATTCAAAGTAGACACATTTTTCTTTTCATTCCAACAACACTATATCTTTGAAAGCAGTCAGTCCAGAGAGATAAACTTCCTATATACATAGGGAACCCATGTAATTTTACTGCTGCTGTGAGGGGATGATGTTATCTGTTAGTATAATATTTGATTGTAGAATTAGGAAAACATCTCCATTGTTCTCTTTATAGGCCTAGGTAAAGATACCCATAGAAGAGCATTGCACCTATCAGTGTAATGTGTGATGTTCTAATAGAGTCACTCATCCCCCTTTCTTTTCTGGTCGGAGTGAATGATCTGACTAAGAAAGTCAAGCATGGCTGTTTACTGGACAGGAAGTGGGAAATTATATCTGGGAAAGCATCCACCTAATAAAATAAAAAATACACAATATATTGATGTAGTGTTCCTTTAATCAGCCTGGTGGATGTGCTTTTATCTAAACATCCAGTAGACATACAATGAAATATTCCATGAGTACGTTCTGATAAAATAATATATCACAGTCATTGGCTGCAGCTGGGCATAAATGGAGGAGCTGGAGTGGAGCATGGGAGTGGTAATGGCTCTTACGATTTGATGCTTTATAGTGGTTTCCCTCAGGCATTGCTCAGGCAGTTAATGTAGACGCACCCTTTCTTCCATCTGGGCACTCTCTGTCGCTGGGGTTCCTGCCTGATGGTAGATTGGGGTGCCCTTGATGTTGGTGGTTGTATGGGTGCCTGGCAGGAGGTATAATGATGCAATGGCCAGCGGATGGTGTGTTAGGAGTCAGGAAACCAGGCCAGAGGTAGAAGAATAAACTTCTCTTTTTACTTGGGTGCAAAATAGGAGTTGTAGTACATACAACAATAATCTGTACACAGTGCAAATCCCAGATGGCGAGGTATGGAGTTTGGCAGGTGTCTTAATTGTAATCCCTCACAAGCAGCGAAGTCTGGTGAGCTGTAGTAGCAAGTTACCTTGCTGACTCCTATGCTTGGCCATGCAGCTTCTAACTTCTTCTTTCTTTCTCTCTTGCTTTCTCCTGCAAAAGTAAAACCTCACAGAGAGCATGGAGAGGGGGATAAGGTTTATGTCCTGAGGGAACAAAGCATTGGGCATGTTACAATCCATCCCCATACACATCAGGCCTCAAACCATACTCAAGCTAGCAGTTTAGCCTAGGCAAACATATACGGTAAAATGTTGGTTTTCAGTTCTGAAGCAGAAGACCAGAATCCCTAGATGTGGCTTATGTCAGACAATGCTGGGGCCCAACGAATCCCATTAATTATAAAGGGATCTGTAAGGCTTCTGACATGGATACTACTGGCATTTTGCAGGATAAAATACCTACCACTGTATGCTGCGGTATTTTGTCAGAATTTTTGCCAGAAGCTATGGAAGTGAAAAGCACTTATGTTAACAAAGAAAATTCCTATTTTTTATTATTTTTTATTATAATTACTATATAACTATATGGAAAATGAATGTTGTATCTATTTTCCTTCTGCAGATGTCAAAACCAAAGCAGTGATGACACCATTAGTCCTTGTACATTGGTGCTGCTTTACCTGCAGCTAACTGACTCTTGGAATTTCATACTGAATTCCCCTTTGGTAACGTTTAAATCTACCATTTACAATAATCATTTGGAATTGTCAAAAATTATTATATTGTTATTATACAATTTTCTTAACTTCTTTTTCAGGTTCATGTACTGGTGTCTGTCATTCTTGCTACACTTACTTTACAGTGCTTATACACTCTACAAGGTGAGACCACATCAAAAGAAGACTGCTGGCTTCATTCATTGCAAAGGCAGTTATTAAAGGAGCACTCTAATATCTAGGTTTATGGATGAATATATACCTGATTGCGTAGCTGATAAAAATGATTTATTCAAATACTACATAGATAAAACATATTTCAATTCACTTTCAACATTTAAATTGCAATAAAAAATGCAAGTTGATCAACTTTAAAAAAATTAAAATTAAAATAATAATAGTAAAAACATAAAAAGAATGTCCAATTATGTTGCAGATGTTATGATGTCAATGCCAATAATGCAGTAGTGCAATAATTGTGATGGTAATGTAGTATATTACACACTGTTAAATCAGGTCACTCATGAATACTTTATATGAAGCGACAGATAAAGCTTCTACTCAAATGCCATGGTGCCTGTTTAGTTAATGTATCTCTGTGTCAATCCGTGTAACTGTATCACAGAGGTACGTAACAGTAACTGTTTGTAGTCACATACAGTAACCCGTCTTGTACTCGCTGGCATCTCCTGTAGTAAAGGCTTGCGGCCACTCGCACTTGATCTGTGCAGGCTTGTGTGTCAGCGTAGCGTGGCGTCCCACGTGGTTTGTAATGCCGTGTTATCACGATACTGGTACGAAACCTTTTGTCTTTTTTTATTTCTTTAATTCATTCCAGTGTAAAATGGTACATCATGATGGACGCAGAGACAGACAGCATTCACACCTTCTCCCCTCCGCGCCAGGTTTTGGGAGAACACGATCTCTTACTCGTGAGTAAGAGAGCATGTTCTCCCAAAACCTAGCGTGAAGGGGAGGTGGTGTGAATGATATCTGTGATATAGTTACACGGATTGACACAGAGATACATGAACTAAACAGGCACCATGGCATTTGAGTAGAAGCTTTATCTGTCACTTCATATAAAGTATTCATGAGTGACCTGATTTAACAGTGTGTAATATACTACATCACCATCACAATTATTGTACTACTGCATTATTGCCATTGATACTAACTATCTAACAGGATGATCTTTATATTATAGAACTGGGAAACTTATTGTATTGCTATATATATCACTACAGTGACCATCTGGATAGCTCAATCTGAGCGATATACCAACGAACCAAAAATATATATATGGCAATATAACATCTGCAACAGAATTGGACATCCTTTTATTGATTTTACTATTATTATTTTAATTTAAATTTTTCAAATATTTTTTCAGGTTGATCAACTTGCATTTTTTATTGCAATTTAAATGTGGACAGTGAATTGATATATGTTTTATCTATGTAGTATTTGAATAAATCATTTTTATCAGCTACGCAATCAGAGATGTTCATCCATACACCTAGATATTGGAGTGCCCCCCAAATTTTCTATTTCTTTATTAATTTACCTTTACTTTGACTACGGGTGTGTCGTGGGGTGAGTCCTCTAGGCTCCAAATATTGAAGACTTATCCTCAGGATAAGTCAGCAATATCTGATCGGTGAGAGTCCGATATTCCCACCAATTAGATGTTCTTTGTAGCCTCCAGCCCTGGAACCAGCACTTTGAACGGAGTCACAGCTCTGTTCAAAGTGTAGTAGCTATGTCTGGTTACTATACCTTAACTCTCATTTGCTTGAATATCCGACATATCAGATATTGATGGCCTTTACTGAGAATCGGTCATCAATAATAGAAGCCCGGAAAACCCTTCTCCAGTTTCAGTGCCTGCTGGACTGGAAGTGTGATGTGCCATCTACACGTACATTACTGATGCCAGCCAATCAGTGGCCTCATTGGTGACAGCGGTCATATGCCATGCCTGCACACTTCACCACTGAGGCCATTGGTAAACCAGTTGTGGTGACGTGTATAGACAGGGATCTTGGTGCTGGAACCAGAGCGCCAGTAATGGCTCTATTTTTTTTGACCCACCATGCAGATGTGAAAAAGGTTTGCTGCTCTCAAAGAACCTCTTTGATATGAATTGAGTTTTAAATTTTTACATCCGCTTTTTTTTTCCGAGGTCACCATGATTTTACCTAGATGGCACTAAATGTAGACCTGCACAGCACAAGTAAATATTTGAAGTGGCTTCATCTATCTTCTGCTAGGATTTTAGTCTCTGCATTATTTGCACTTTAGTCAGTATTGACGGCTAGTAAACCTCATTCTACTAGTGTTTGATGGTCACTCTGCCAACACGAAAACTAGTGGAGATGATAAAGAGAAAGCAGGAGGTCACTGCCATGCCGAATGTAGCATTGTAGTAGTTTTAGATCAACTCTGCTACCTGCATCTGTCACATAAATGAGAACACATAAATATTATTATTATTCGTTATTTATAATAATATAATAATGCCATATATGTACAGAAATGTGCTGCAATTCCCAGCAACCAGGTGAATTGTTACATCAACCTTTTATACAGATATTTCTGGTAACAGTTAACTTGCTCCGTCCTATGTGGGGCGCTACTACACAATTACAGAAACTTACTAGAATATACCAGAACACCATACAAATAACAATTCACTTCTATAATGGTATTTATAATACCATTCCCTTTTAGCTATACCCTCATAATACACCTGCAGGGCAATGGGAAATTCTAGATTCCATTTTATTGCCCTCAGAGTCCTTAAAGGGAGTCGGTCACCAGGAAATTGACAGTAAAACCACACAACATCTTGTAGGGCTAGATCAACTGAATGCATATAATAACACAGAAATAATAGTCCCGTAGTGCCTTTCCACTAAGCCCGGCTGGATCTGTTTGAGGTCAGTCAAGTCTCACATAAAATGTCACAATCAAGAAAAATCTGCATTGCGCTGCTCAAGTGGTATTAGATGGTGATGGGAATCAGATGGCAAGTCTCACTTACAAGAATCCACTTTAAGACACAGTTCACACAATGATATCACTATTCACAAACAACTGAGTAAAACTGGCACATGAAACAGATAAAAACCACACAGATGACGGCTGGAACAACGAATTACATGAACTGTCTCTTCCAAAGACCTTGCTTTTCTCTATGTTAAGGATTTGCATGAGCACGCCTGGATTAAGAAGTAAATGTAATGATACATTTCACTTAACAATCCATCACTTCATTCTGGAGAAAAAGTACTTTTAATCCATATGTAAATGAGCAGTTAAGTGCACTGAGGGCAGGCCCAAACCACTATGTGCTCTCATGCTCCTCCTGCTTCCTCTGCTAGCCCCTCTCTTTCCTTCCTGATTGGCAGGGCCAGGTTTCAGGATATTCATGTTACCTGACCCCGAAACCCATGATGGAGAGGGAGGGTCTGACAGAGGTAAGTTGATTGCTATTGAACAGAGATATTAAAACGTTGGTATTTGTACCAACGAGGAGCATACATGTTGGAGACCTTGCATGTTTTCTTACTGTACATAACCAGAGCCCAGTTATTCTATCGTTTTCTTTTTTCCAGATAATATTTTGCAGTCCAGAAGAGTACACAATGTCCACAGTTCTCCAAGACCAGAAGGCAATCCCAATGCTACTCCAAGACCCGAGCAAACAGAAGCTTCTGTAGGCAACAGTTTTGCACCACCCCACTCAGACACTAGAAATATGGGCCTTAATAGATGATACCCAGTGTCCAGAACTAGACAGAAGGTGATGACATCTACCACTGCCACTTAGGCTGGATTCACACTTCCGTGTTCTGGATGTATTATATGTCTGCATCACAGCGCAACCATGGTTCGGTGGACTCTCGGTGGACAATGTAAGGTGCAGCACTTCTACTTCAACATTGCTGTGTGAATATGAAGGAATATTTTGGATTCATTTAGAAGGAAATTGACAAAGAAAAATTGCAGGCAATTTTCTGTATATGTATGAGAATAAAAATGTTAAATCTTATGGTTTTTATTTTACTATGTATTATTATTGTTATTATTATTTGGTGGTAAAAGATGAAACAATGTGGCCTTCTGGGTTTTTAAAGGGGTCATTGAGTTTTTACATATTGACGACTATGTAAAAGTTCCTCAGTTCCAAAAGACTCTCTTGACTATGTGCTATAGGGTTGACAGTGCCAGGCTGGATGATGTGAACACTGAGTGGGCCACTCAATCACAATGTTGAGGAGGACATGACAAGAGAAGGCTGGCAGAGGCTCTAGGAGTAGGGGCAATACCCCCATTGCTCCTAGAGGTTCATTCATAAAAACGGAGGCACATAGAAAGAAGGGACAAAGACTGTTATCTTCAGCTGACATTAGCACGTGTCTAAAGTCAACCAGTTTAATAATGATGTTCCTAATGAGAGAAGCTCTTTAAGTTGCGACCACGTGGAAACTGAAAGCATGTAAACACACGACTGAAGCTCGACACTCAATTTCCACTTAACACACAGGTAGATTGGTGCCACACCATCCGTATTCCTGTAGTAATCATGTACATATGCTTATTTTTTAAGCTAAAAACACCCCCCGACCCCCCCCCCCACCACAAAAAAAAAAATTATTAATTGCGACTGTATGGAAACTGACGCTCAATTTAAACTTAACACACACAGGTAGATTGCTGCAGTAATCATTAATATTTGCTGCTTAATTTAATTGAAAGAACCCCTCCCACCCTCTACTCAGGTAGATTATATATATACTTCTTAATTATATTGAACCCTACTAAAAAATGGTTTGCAAAAATGAGGAAACAAAATGAATGTATAGGCTTGCAGGTTGCAGCTTTTGAGGTGCACCTGCTCTTCTGATAGCAGGCACAGCCAGCCACAGGTCCTGACTCCTCTTTCCCTGTCTATCAGCTGCCCTGCAGATATTGTACACAACACACACAGTTCCTCCTTGGAATCCTAGACTTTCCCTTCACTTCCCCTGGCAATAAGCTTGATTGATTGATTTCTGACTGCCCCTGATTGATTTTTCACTGTACCTGACTGCCTATACTTATCATTTTCCTGACAGACATCATCACATACAACCACCCTCTCTTGCAGCCCAGCACAGAATAGCATTGTGCTCTTTCTGCTAGGGCACCTCCCTGCCTGCTGCAGCACCGATTGGATCATCCAGGCTGTCTGTCAGTCTGGGAGCCAATCAGGGCAAACCCTTCCCCTCATTTCCTCTCAGGGTCATGTGAGAACCCTTTTTCTTCCTCCCTAGTGCTTTTGCAGCATTTTAGTGGATTTGTCCGAAACAAACTCAGAAATGGTTCAGCTGCCATGTGGAAAATAGCAAAGTTCGTACCAAGCTCTGTTCGATTTGAACTGGTTCGCTCATCCTTAATATGAATACTGTATGTATGTAGATGTGTAATTGTCAAATGTCCTAAGTTATTCAGACAACTTCAATGCAAGAAGTGATTCACTATCCATATACCTCCTAAAACTTGGCTTTCAACTCATGGCACATTTTAAGCCCCACCCCTGCTTAGTCTAGGAAGTTGTCACTTCTTAGGCAACTTTAACACAAGCCATACAACCTTCAGAAGGTTCAGTTTGTGAGACAGTCTAACAAGATAGTTCCCGTTAGCTATACATTTGCCAATCCTCCAACACGTTTTAAAGATCCCAGTTAGAGATGAGCAAAGTTTTGAAAAATTTGATTCAGCAGCTTCACCGATGTTCGACAAGAAATTCAATTCATAACAAATTAATTCCTCACAAATTGCTCAAAAATGTGGTATACCCTGGCCACTCTGCCTTAGGGTACTGCCACACAGAGTGGCCATGCTGCGGGCGGGTAGCGGCCATGCTGCGGTAAAGAACCATACTGCCAAATAGCCCGCAGCTGCCTTTCATTTAATAATGAAGACTGCACTGTATAAACCTTCTTCATTGTTAATGGTCATGTGGCACCTTTAAAGCACCTTTAAACAGGGGCTGTACCCACTTCTCCAACCCCCAGCGGTCTCGTAGATACAGGTGGGAGCTCTTCTTCTACCATCTGCTTTTCCTCCTTTTCCACATCATCTAATATCGATGAGAATATGTCATCAGGAACATCCAGCTCCCCCTCTCTCTGCATTTTGCTGACTTTTTTAAGGACATGGAGACTTTGAAGGATGACTTGGAAGAATTAAAGCCAGCAAAAGATGAGGATGGTCATCATTAAGACCTGGCCCCCCTAAGGGATGCAGACTGGATGGTATTAGTTGGCACACTTAGTTTAAGGCTGATGTAGGAGTAAGTAAATGTAAGAATAAATAAAATGGATGCAGAAAAAGTCTCCCTGTAGTCTCCCTGCACTTTCCCTCTTCAATATTCTATTAATCGTTTTCAGAAACACTGTCCCTAGCAGATGAGCGCTTGCCACGTCTCTCCCTATGATTAGTTCACAGGACCATGACGGAGACCACACAGGATGAGGGTTTTATAGGGCCGTGACATCACAGGGGTTGGCAATCTGCAGATTGGTTGGCTGCACGGCATTATGAGTGATCTTGCGTTAGTGGGCTTGTCTAACAGATGCAGCCGACATTTTAGAAAACCTGATTCGTTAACATGAAGCACGAAAAAATTTGGATTGGTTGAGACTTGAGAATCAAAGTTTTCCTATGTTTGCACATACTCCTCCATGTACCAGACCCTGTAAATGTAATGCATTCATAAAGTCTTCCTAATGGACACATACAAACACTGAATAAACCTATATGGATCTGGCTATGATATAGTTAAATGGATGGCTGGAAACTGAGAAAAAGCAAAAAAAAAAAAAAAAATAGGTATTGGCACTAAATATATAGGCCTACACTTTACACTACAGTTTATTATACTAGTAATACCAGTCTGTATATTGTACACATACTATAGAGAAAAATATATTTTGTCTATAATATAATTGAATGATCATGTGTTCACATAGAGAACAGAAACAGATCGCATACAACTGGTGATGCACACCTCCTGTTACTTCACGGAATATCTGCAAGTTCAGGTCTTGCAGATCTATGCTTCCTTCTAGAATTACAAACACACACAATATTTCACTACAAAGAGATTGTCGGAGAGTCTGTCCTCCTTGTTTGCTCCCATTGTATGGACCAACTTCATGGACAAAGGCTCAGGAAGGGATAAAACGGCTTCTAAGCCATGGAGACACCCTGGGAAAAGGCATTTGTTAGTTAGCATACAGAAGATAAGGTCACTGGATGCAAGTTTATGTTTGGGGACAAACATGGATTAAAATGGAAAATGTTTACTAATAATACGAGATTGTAAATGGAGGTAACAGGGAAAATGGATATGGGATCCTGCCCTGGTCAGGACATAAACCTCTGGCCTTTGGTTGCTTCCATCTCTATGTATCTTTTATATGGGAGATTGAAATATACAGCATCACCCCCAATGCTGGTCACCCCCTCTTTTTATTAGCTTATGGTGCTGTTTGATGCTTACTGCTTACTAGTTTCAAACCTAAGCTCAGCTATTAATTAGAATCCAGCATAGGGTTAAAAACATGAATGGGATTTATCCCAGGATGTACGTTTTATGGGTTTTAAAGGGAGTGTGTCACAGAATTTTTTTTTCTGCCAATTAAAACTGGATCCTTTGTATTTCTAATCCGTCTTTATTTTCTGATTGCAGAATTTTTTCTTGAACATAATTATGGGGACAACCATGTTGTCTGAGCTGTTCTTAGGCCTCCTGCATATGACCGTATTTTGGGTCCTTGTTCAATCCACATTGCTGTATGACACCACCATAAATTTAGCACATGAACTGCTACCTTTCAACACATGGACATATTTTTAAGATGCACCTTAAGGCTGGGAACACACCTAGGCGTTTCTGAATCGCGCGTTTTTGGATGCGCGTTTTTGTAACTAAGAAACGCGCGTCATACGCGCGATTCAGTGATTCTCCCCTATGGCATCATTGTCCATAGGCGCGTTAAAACGCCCCAAAGAAGCTCATGTACTTGTTTGGGCGTGGGGCGTTTTACAGCGCGTTGAACGCGCTGTAAAACGCCCAAATGTGAACCATGCCCATAGTGAAATGTCAACCATGCCCAAATGTGAACCATGCCCATAGGGAAGCATGGCTTTTCACATGTTGTGCGTTTTACAGCGCGTTTGAACGCGCTGTAAAACGCTTAGGTGTGTACCTAGGGTAAAGGAAATCTGTCACCTCCCTACCAAACAGTTTTGCATAAACACATAGCTTTGCCACTGCTTGTACTTGTCCAAGCAGCCAGAAAGGAGCAGAGCTTGGGTGATAGAAGAGCAATGGTGATTACCTCATTGCGCCAAAGGCCTAATTTGCACATTAAGAAAAAGTATCAAAACTCGGGAACAGAGCTTCGGATCAACAAAAGAAAAACTGAGCCTTAGGCCTCCTGAACACGACCGTATGGTTTTTCCCATTTTTTTGTTTCAGTATTGTTTCTTTTTCCTTTTCGCTTCCGTTACGTTCCACTGTTCCATTTTTCCATTTGGCTTCCATTTGTGATCCGCTTTTTGCAGATCGCAAACATAAAAGGAAGCATACAATAATGTTTAAACAGTAAGTACATAAAAAAATTGGACTGGGCATAACATTTTCAATAGATGGTTCCGCAAAAACGGAACGTATACGGAAGACATACATACTATTGACTTGAATGGAGCCACGGAACGTGATTTGCGGGCAATAATAGGACATGTTCTATCTTTGAACTGGACGGAAATATGGAAATACGAAAACGAAATGCATATGGAGCACCTTCCGTTGTTTCTGCTAACCCATTGACGTGAATGGTTCAGCATATGGATCGCAAACAACGCAAAAAAACGGAACGGAAACGGAATAAAAATACGGTTGTGTGCAGGAGGCCTTAATCCGGTGAATCTCAGCTATGTTTCTATGAGAACAGATGGATAGGGAGGTCGCTGGTGAGGGATTCCCGATAAGTTTTCCCCTTTTGATAAATCAGCCCCTAAGTGACTAATCACACTACAACATGCAGTTAACGCAAAGAAGAACCTTAGATTAGTGCTATTCCTAGTTGTTCTAGATTCATCAGTGAATGTCTACAGCATGATGTAAATATACGAGACCAAAAGGCTGTACAAGTTCTGTACAACTGGCCCAGTGGGAACACAGGAACATAGCTAAGTTTAATACTACAAGGTTAGCCTGGGCGAAATTTAGGAATTTTTTAAATTAACGTCCCCATTCCTTTTCCTCTC
The DNA here is from genome assembly GCA_033119425.1 of Bufotes viridis. Taxonomy (NCBI): domain Eukaryota; kingdom Metazoa; phylum Chordata; class Amphibia; order Anura; family Bufonidae; genus Bufotes; species Bufotes viridis. The sequence continues at coordinate 562,503,628 of CM065589.1, read as the reverse complement.
AACTGCCCCCTCTCTTCTCTTCTCTGTTTCCATCTACAGGAAGACTAAAATACAAATAGACAATTGGCACAAGCTCAATTCCATTTACTCCCACCCCACACATACTTCTTTCCCTGTTTGCATTCGTTCCTTTGATTTGTATAGAATTTATGATGAGGTGCACGTCTTGTCATGATTTAGGAGCATCCGCCAGCAGTCCGTGCTCCTAAACACATTGGTAACATATCACTAGGATATACCATCAAGGACAGACAGGAACAAATCTCATCTCTGGGACCCACACCTGTCTCTGGAACAGGGCTCTCAGAGCAAAGGATAGCAGACCTTGCATGTGTAGAGTGCTCTCCATTCACTTCTATGGGAGTTCTGAAAGGAGCCAAGGAACTCCCTTAGAAGTGCATGGAGAGCGCTAAGCGCAAGCATGGTCATCTCTCCATTTACCTCAATAGTAGTTCAGGCCAGCGCTATTTTCGGCACTCCTATAGAATTAAAAGGATGGTGGCTGCGCTTGCGCGGTGAGCCCTGTCAGGAGTTAGGTGTGGGTCCTATCTGACATTGGCGGCATATCCAAGCAATAGGCCACCAATGTGTAAGATGGGCCAAACCCTTTAAGTAGCAGAGGATTTCTGAAGAACTAGATGCACCATAAATGGGCCAGAGTGCACCAAATTGCACCAATTGTACTGAATGTTGGCACAGTTTACAGCAATGTCTACAAGCACTAAGATTAGTAAATGTAGGCATTTATGTTTCTACAGGGTACAATCCCATTTAATGGGATACACCCATCAATTTTTTTTATCATATATTAACATATAGGGGAATTCTATGTAATTTTTTAAAATAAAAAATGGGTAGATGGTTTCTGGACATAATTATTTTACAGCATTAAGTGGCATCAATCAAATTTATACTTAACTAGGACAACTCCTTTAACCTATATATTTATTACTGTAATGAAAACAACAAGGGTGTTCACTGGGAAATGGAAATGATTTATGTAATAAGATGTCAGTGATTCATAATTACTCATTAATTCATAATACCACCATTATCATGATTAGGATCAAGCCAAGCCTGTAGCAACATAGCATATCTTCCTGTGAAGGAAATTCTTAGTTAATTTTGCATATCAGAAATTGTTAGTATGATATCGGTAGCTTTTGTTCCAGTGGGAGAACAGGCTGCCGGATCCGTGCTACCGCAAGTCCACCGTGCCACCGTAGGTCCGCTCCGGCCCCATTCACTATAATGGTGGTCCAGCCGCAGCACGGCAAACAAGCAGAGAGCCAGCTGGACATAAACCGCAGTGTGCTGTAGTTTTTTTCCGGCATGTTTGCCGTGCTGCGGCCTGATCTCTTGCCCAACCCCATTATAGTGAATAGGGCCGGAACGTACTTCTGGCGGCACGATGGGATAATGTTAGCATGAATCCAGCAGACTGCTCCCCCGCCGGAACAGCGTGCCAGAAAAGGCTACCGCTAGTGTGAAAATAGCCTTTACAAGATATAGGTTCCATGTCCAGCAAACTGCGCATCCACTGCCAGACTAGGAGCTAGCTACCCACTTCAGCGACAGCTGGCAAACTCGAGCTGCAAAAATCCTATAATTGGTGCCCCGCCTACAGCAGAATAGCCACCCCAATTGGGGCGCTCACACGTAGGAACCTAACTAGTTAACCTTTAGTAGTCGCTGTGGGTGATGTGGAATCTTTAAAGTAGTACCCAGCACTCGGAAAATAAAATGGTATTTCCTTTATTCATATTACAGGTGAAAAAAACTCCAAGGGCACACCATGATCCTGTTAACAATTTTCGATTGTTAACCAATGTTACTCATGACTAAAACACATTAGAGCCAATATGGCTTGAAATACTCTAAACTCCGCCAATGAGTTTATTAATTAATATACAGCTGTAAGGCTTAGAAAATGAAGACGCCCTGCTGTGCAAATCTAGTCTAACAGCCCTGATGATTGGAAAAATCGAGTCTAACAGCCCTGATGATTGGACAAATCTAGTCTAACAGCCCTGATGATTGGACAAATCTAGTCTAACAGCCCTGATGATTGGACAAATCGAGTCTAACCGCCCTGATGATTGGACAACTCGATTCTGTAGAATCATTTTTCTCATCTCTAAAGCCTACCAACTTAAGGGCTCATGCACATGAACGTATTTTCCTTCCATGTCCGTTAAGGTTTTTTTTTTTGTGCGGACCGTATGTAGAACCATTCATTTCAATGGGTTCACAAAAAAAAACGTAAGTTACTTTGTGTGCATTCCATTTCCGTATGTCCGTTCCACAAAAGAATAGAACATGTCCTATTATTGTCCGCATATTGGACAAGGATAGTACTGTTCTATTAGAAGCCAGCTGTTCTGTTCCGCAAAATGAATGCACACGGATGTTATCCATATTTTTTGTGAATCCGTTTTTTGTGGGCCACAAAATACATACGGTCATGTGCATAAGCTCTAAAAAGAGAATTTATATATCAAAAACAAAAAAAGATAGAAATGATAATGGAGTCCTTGCATTCACCTGATAGTTGCTGGCAGGTAAAGCATACAGTCGAGTAATCGTACTAGCCAGGGTTAAAAACAGAGCTGTTAAATGTCAAAGCCAAAACAGTATCTAATAGCAATAAAAGAAACAAGCCAAGTTGGAACCAAGAGAGTCAAAGGTACAGAGATGCAAGGAGAAGCGTCAGTTTGCAAACTAAACAGTTTGAGGTCAAATACATCAGAAAACAAGAATACTCATGAAATACAGTAACTCAGCACAGATAAGAACCAGGATAAAACTTCAGGCACAGAGCAGTCCCACATTAGGTAGAACACAAATCTGATTGACTCGTTCTCAAACCAAGCTCCCTCCTGCTTCTCTGCTCCTGAACAGGTGATCTTGTCAGTTTACACCCTCTCCTAGCTCTTTGCCTGGCTTCTGGAGCAGAGACTGTTAGGGCCCATTGATGTGGAATTTTTTGCTGGTGGAATTTTGGTGCGGAAACAAGTGCCGAAATTTAGGGGGCAGCCGCATGGTTTATGCCTCTCATTAATTTCATTGGGAGGCATCACTGAAGATCTCGGAATGGCAGTTTAAAGCCAAGGCCGCACTGAGAAGGAACATGATGCAGTCGGCAAAAAACACCATGTGAAAAGACCTATCTAGTTATGTATTCTACAGGGTGGGCCATTTATATGGATACACCTTAATAAAATGGGAATGGTTGGTGATATTAACTTCCTGTTTGTGACACATTAGTATATGTGAGGGGGGAAACTTTTCAAGATGGGTGGTGACCATGGCGGCCATTTTGAAGTCGGCCATTTTGAATCTAACTTTTGTTTTTTCAATAGCAACAGGGTCATGTGACACATCAAACTTATTGGTAATTTCACAAGAAAAACAATGGTGTGCTTGGTTTTAATGTAACTTTATTCTTTCATGAGTTATTTACAAGTTTCTGACCACTTATAAAATGTGTTCAATGTGCTGCCCATTGTGTTGGATTGTCAATGCAACCCTCTTCCCCCACTCTTCACACACTGATAGCAACACCACAGGAGAAATGCTAGCACAGGCTTCCAGTATCCGTAGTTTCAGGTGCTGCACATCTCGTATCTTCACAGCATAGACAATTGTCTTCAGATGACCCCAAAGATAAAAGTCTAAGGGGGTCAGATCGGGAGACCTTGGGGGCCATTCAACTGGCCCACGACGACCAATCCACTTTCCAGGAAACTGTTCATCTAGGAATGCTCGGACCTGACACCCATAATGTGGTGGTGCACCATCTTGCTGGAAAAACTCAGGGAACGTGCCAGCTTCAGTGCATAAAGAGGGAAACACATCATCATGTAGCAATTTCGCATATCCAGTGGCCTTGAGGTTTCCATTGATGAAGAATGGCCCCACTATCTTTGTACCCCATATACCACACCATACCATCAATTTTTTTGTTCCAACAGTCTTGGAGGGATCTATCCAATGTGGGTTAGTGTCAGACCAATAGCGGTGGTTTTGTTTGTTAACTTCACCATTCACATAAAAGTTTGCCTCATCACTGAACAAAATCTTCTGCGTAAACTGAGGGTCCTGTTCCAATTTTTCTTTTGCCCATTCTGCAAATTCAGTGCGCCGATCTAGGTCATCCTCTTTGAGATGGTGCAGTAGCTGGAGTTTGTAAGGGTGCCATTTGTGAGTAGCTAATATCCGCCGAAGGGATGTTCGACTAATGCCACTCTCCAGTGACATGCGGCGAGTGCTACACTGTGGGCTCTTTCTGAATAAAGCTAGGACAGCCACTGATGTTTCTTCATTAGTGACAGATTTCCTGCGTCCACATTTTGGCAAATCCAACACTGAACCAGTTTCCCGAAACTTAGCAAGCAGTTTGCTAACTGTAGCATGGGAGATGGGTGGTCTCGTAGGGTGTCTTGCATTGAAATCTGCTGCAATGACCCGGTTACTGCGTTCACCAGACATCAACACAATTTCTATCCGCTCCTCACGTGTTAACCTCGGCGACATGTCAATGGTTGTAAACAAAGAGAAACTTGTAAATAACTCATGAAAGAATAAAGTTACGTTAAAACCAAGCACACCATTGTTTTTCTTGTGAAATTCCCAATAAGTTTGATGTGTCACATAACCCTTTTCCTATTGAAAAAACAAAAGTTGGATTCAAAATGGCTGACTTCAAAATGGCCGCCATAGTCACCACCCATCTTGAAAAGTTTCCCTCCTCACATATACTAATGTGCCACAAATAGGAAGTTAATATCACCAACCATTCCCATTTTATTAAGGTGTATCCACATAAATGGCCCACCCTGTAGAATTATGCATTGTTAAAAGTAAGATACAATGGGAGTGTGTCATAAAAACTTAAATAGACTCACCTGGTTGACATCCTGGTTGACCTGCATTAGCGAACAATTAAACAGATCCTGTGCATAATTTTACAGCAATGTCCATGGCACATAGGACGACTTATCCAGGGTCAAGTTAATGGGCAATGTTAAAATTCCCATGTAATTTGAGTCACAGATTTTAATTCTTTTTATTAAGGAATAATATTTTCATACAAAATAAAACATCAAAATAATCATTTTCTTAAACCTTACACCCCAATTCCCTCCCAAACACCAAGCCCCCCCTCCTCCCCGCCCTTTGCGAAGCGTCTCCCATCCCTGCCGACAAACAAAAGCGGAACGGGTAAAATGAAAAGGTTGAGGCAGGAATAATTAAGATTTCTATTCTCCCCATATCTTAAACCATTTAGATTTTTTCATAACTTTTAATCTTATTAGCGAGATTTAGCCATGTATCTATACTAGGAGCATTAAATGAAAACCAAGCCTGTGCAATCAAGAGTCTTGCCAAAAACATGGGGCCAGATTTATCATTAGCTAAAGTCACTTAAATGGAGTGAAAAAGTCGCAAAAAAATGCGCAATCAGTAAAATTGCGCATTTTTTGTTGACTTTTTCAAGCACTGCACTCACTAAGCTCTCCAGTTTTGTGAAAGCGGGTGTGTTTTCTTATGTAAATGAATCTATAGACAGATTTACTATTGTGACCATTTAAAAAGTCACAAAAAAGACGCAAAAAAATGCGCAATTTCACTCAAGTGAGGACCATGCTTATCTTATGCGACTTTTTAATAGAACATGCGACTTTTTTGTAAAGACGTGCGACTTTTGTAAAGCCGCTTACTGAAGGTTAACCTGCTACCATCAAACCACATTTATCACAGTATTAAAGGACCATTAATAAATCTGACTAGCCAAAAGTAACTTTGGGCATATGGAAAATTGGAGTAAGATGTAAGTGTAATGATAAATCTGGCCCATTATCTTTTATATTTATGGCACCCAACCTTGGATAGATTACTCAAAATCCAGGACTCTACCATAAATTGTATCGCCACTTTCAATTTTTGAGTAGTATAATTGTTATTGTATATTACCCTCCAATATCCTTCTAATTCTATACAGTTCCAAAACATATATAAATGATCGGCCTCAGGTGTATCTCAACGTGGACAATTGGAAGTGTTTCTCAAACCCCATTAATTAAGCCAAATAGGTGTAATATAAATTATGTGTAAAATATTAAATTGAACCAGTATATAATTAAAATTTAGAGAAACTAGTACCACATTCCCCAATATATTGAGCCAATCACAAAGAAAAGAGGGAATCCAGCATGAAGGTACATAGGAGAATCCAGGTCAACCAGGGTTGCTCAGGGTAACTACTGAAGGATTTTTACTTTATTCCAATTAATTAGATACAGTATCTGTATAGTATGTTGCATCCAAGGGATTTAGGCTGGTGATATCGGGGATATTAGGTATCGGGGCAAAAAATGTGAACTAAGTATGCTGACATGTAGAGCGGCACCCAGGGATCTCCCTGCACTTACTATTATCCCTGGGCGCCGCTCCGTTTGCCCGGTATAGGCTCTGGTATCTTCTGTGACTTGGTCATACTAGGCAGAGCCTAGTATCACTTGGTCATACTAGGCGTATCCCAGGCTGTAGCGCTGGCCAATCGCAGCGCACAGCTGACAGCCTGGGAGTTTTTTTTTTCTCCCAGGCTGTCAGCTGAGCGCTGCGATTAGCCAGCGCTACAGCCTGGGATACGCCTACTATAACCAAGTGATACTAGGCTCCGCCTAGTATGACCAAGTCACAGAAGATACCAGAGCCTATACCGGGCGAACGGAGCGGCGCCCAGGGATAATAGTAAGTGCAGGGAGATCCCCGGGTGCCGCTCTACATGTCAGCTTACTTAGTTCACATTTTTTGCCCAATGAAAGGTCCTCTTTAAAGAGGTTCGGCTCTGAACCCTTACATACCCCCCTTTTTCACCGAGGCAGCCCCTCTGATAAGAGCATCGGAGCATTTCATGCTCCAATGCTTTACCTTGCCCTGCTCTGTATTGTGCAGGGCAAGAGCCGTTTGCTTATATTTTTTACACTGCTAGGCGGAGGCTTCAGCCTAGCAGTGTCCCCAGTGACATCACCGGCACTGATAGGTGGGCTTTAGTGCTGTGCTAACCATTTTACAGGTTAGGGCAGCGCTAAAGCCCAGCGATTAGTACCAGTGACGTGACGTCACCGGGCTCAGTGGTAGGAGGAAGCCTCCACCTAGTTTACCCATGGAGAGCCTAGTATATCACGGATCTCCAGAAAAAGTCTTTGCCCTGCACGTTTCACCGCAGTGCAAAGGAAAGCATTAGAGCATGAAATGAGAAAATGGGGATATGTCCACATTCAGCTCTGAACCCGGACAAGCCCTTTAAAAAAGGTCCAGACATCCAGTTTAACATAAAATCCTAATGTGTTAATTCAGAAGAAGTTAAAAACTATGAGGAAAAAGTTACCCCATAAAAAAATCCTTACAGACTCCAAATTTGGCAATCAGCATCCCGTAAATCCCCTTCACCAGCGATGTTACATTGTCATTTTCAGGGGCGTAGCTAAAGGCTCATGGGCCCTGGTGCAAGAGTTCAGCTTGGGCCCCCCTTCCCTGAGTGCTTTGTGTGTCTTCTTATGCGGCACAAGGGTCTTTTGGCCCCCTCAGGCTCCTGGGCCTGGTAGCGACTGCTACCTCTGCACCCCCTATAGCTACGCCCCTGGTCATGTTACTGCTCAATAATGCATCAAATGTAGTGAAACATCATCACTATATTATTAACAAAAGCTGAAACAATTCAGTAATTAACTCCGTATCTCAATATTTATTACATATTAGAACATATGACAACTGTACATGGGTTCTGGCTTGGCCTCAATAGCCAAATGTATAAGAAACATGAATATATGGTAAAAATATTACATTTATATACAGTAGAATATTTGTTTTCTTTATATACAGGGGTTGAGTGATATCACACATTTGTATTAATATGTACACAGTACATAGCATATTGACTGATTTAGGTTTTTCCCATTTAAAATATGTCTTTTCTTGTTTATATAGATTGATCTCATTAGGTTTATTGAGTCATACATATATGGGGTCATTTATCAAACGGGTGTAAAGTAGAACTGGCCGGGTGCCCATAGCAACCAATCAGATTCCACCTTTCATTTTCCACAGGAGCTGTCAAAAATGAAAGGGCGAATCTGATTGGTCGCTATGGGCAACTAAGGCAGTTCTATGTTACACCAGTTTGATAAATGACCCTATTAGTTTTTTCTCCGGTTCTCTCTATTCTATCCACCAAATATTCACTAGTTATAGCAGCAATTTCATCATCAATTACTATCTTTACAGCATAACCTAGTTACAATATTGCCAGTGATGAGAAATGGACAAAGACATAATTACTTCCACAAAAATGTGTTATTTTTTATCTTAACCACTCTGGTCACAAAATAAATAGTGATTTGATCATAACTCCAGTGAGTAGGAGTTTTTAGTCCTTTTGGTGTAGTCCCTAGATGAAATCTTGTCTTACAAGGTGGTGAGGTTCACAGTCTTTCCTTGATCTTTAGATGGGAGCTCATCAGTCAGGTCTACAACGTTTTCATGACACTCCATAGCCTGGGGCTTTTCGGCTGAGGCTTCTTCGTCTTCTTTATCCTGGCAACACTTACAACACTTACATTTCTTGCAACAACAGCAACAGTATCGACCACAAAACAGAGTGAGGGTAGACATCCAGATATCCCAAGGCTTCAGAGAGTGCATCCATTTGGGGAGGAAGTCCCAGGTTTTTAGAAAATCTGGTAACACTCTGGGACATTTGGATTGCAAAACACTGATGACGATTACAGCAATAATTACAACCACAATCGGGATGGCGACTCCTGCCAGTGCCTGCCATCCAGCCATGGACAAGCCAAAGACAGCCAGGGGCAACAAGAAGAAGCACAGGATCAAGTAAACAACGGCAAACCATCTGTATTTAGCTGTCTTGTCCCCCAAGGCTTTGGCCATGCGAATTGGTAGCCTCATGAAGGGGATAGGATACCAAATAATTATTCCGGATATGTTGAAGAAAAAGTGGCATAACGCAATCTGCAAAATATGATAAAATATATTTTTTAGAAACATATTTAAGGTATGAGAAAACACTTTAAAGGGAATTTATCATACTTTTTCTTCCAGAATTCTGACTTCAGAGAGTTGCAAAACAGGAGCTTTGCAACTTTTTGGGTCCCTTGCACAAAAATGTTGTGACCTTTTATGTTTTTACACCACTCACTTTTTGTAAGTTTGTAAAAGTGTGAGGGATGGTGGTGGGAAAAGTGGGCATGGTTAACTATGTTAAGGATTTGTCTGAGACTTTAAAAAAGGCTTCATAGGTTGTGAATCCAGTATGTACAGTTAATGGTTTGACTCATTGCAAGAACCAGGTGCAAACTTCCTGCTAAGGAGATCTTGCCAGCCCAACGCCTTCCCATAACCCCTTATACAATGTAAAGATGCAACATCTTACTAGTCATTGCAAGGTCTTGTGGTTCTATTATTTTTTAGGGTGGTTATTATTTTTCAATGAGCACAGATAAGGTAATGCTAGTGATTGCTCCTCTTTGAAGGTACAGATGGCCTACTTCATCCTTGTTGGCACTCCTTAGTGCTGAATAGGATATTCAGAAGTTCCTCAAAGAACATTTAGGGTTATATTTAAGGTTACGATCTAAAGAAAGTAACATCTAGACCAGAGGTACACAACCCTTTATAGTTTGCCAGCCACTTTTAATTACAACAGATGAGGTTGAATCACAATGAAAATCAAAAGAAAAAAAACCTATAAGGGATATGTCCCCAAAGGAAGTAATCATCTCCATTGCAGATTTGTCTCTGAGACAATTTTTTGATGCCTTACAAATCCACAGCATCATTTGACATGAAGGAAATTTAAAATCTGCATCGCAGGTCAATTTCCACTGCAGATTATTTCTGCATTGTGGGTGATACTTGGTGAAATCTAATCCAGTTTGCTGGTACTGGAATGCTGCTTATTTTCCCGCTTAAATTGAGTGGCAAACTCCACTGCAAATCTGCTTCGTGTTAATATACCCGAAAAATATGATCAGTTGATATGGCTGTTACTCTTGTGATAGCTGCCAATGATCTGGTAGAAACATTTACTAAGGCTCTGACTTCACCTGTTGGTTGACAATAGTATCTTTAGATGTCAACATCTGGGCAGCCACAGGTATCCTGTAATTGCACATATTCTTTCAAATCATTACCTATTTTCTTTTTTTGTGAGAAGATACGGTAATTCTAAAATCTTAAAATTATTTGTAATTGAAGTGCTATAAACACACCTGCACAGAATTCAGCAAAGTTTCCCCTGGACTGGCAAGTGCCGCTAACAAGGCAGTGGTTGTTGTTCCAATGTTAGACCCGAGGGTCAGAGGATAGGCCCGCTCTATGCTAATCACTCCAATACCTACAAGAAACAAGAGCCAAGATATAACAGTAAGCAGGAAGACTCTAACCATGAAGTATGTTCTCTCAAAGCAAAAAAATACTCCTTACCAATAAGTGGAGTAATAGCGGATGTGAAGACAGAACTGCTCTGCACAATGAATGTCATTCCTGCACCGACAAGCATTGCCAAGTATCCAGTCAACCATGAGAATGGGAAGGGAAAGTCTTGATGGAAAAAACAAGAGAGGAAATGTCAACAGGACAATTCTTGAAGACAACTTCCACACCATAGAAGACTTCTACATGAACGTTGTGTCACTGATAGCTACCAGTATTGATGATCTTCTTGATGACAACAGATACTTGTCCTTTTAGCATGGAATTTAGAAGCTTGACAATCAAAATCAGACACACGCAAAGCACTAACAATGACAACGCCAACAGAATGAGTCCCACTGCTAGATCGGGGAGGTTACTGCCAGCAAAGATGTGAGAGCCTGGAAGATAATACATATAGGAACAGTTACTACAATGATCAGTCATCTCTCCAACATTTTATTGAAGAAATAATGAAGGATAAATGGATCCTTCTAATCCATATTATCTGGTTATTAAATTGTTTTAAAATGTTCTAGGCTCATGCCTTTTTCAATGCAAAAATCATCTAGTTTATTTATTTTCCCAATACTGAATTAAGATCAAAATCTGTAAATTTCTCAAAATTTGATTTTTCCAATTTGTCCACATCTACAAAGAAATTCAATTTGGGTGTGAATCAGTTCTAACCGAATGTGATACAGAGAGATGTGTTAGGAGTCTTATACAGCCCCTCCAACACCACCCGATGTTAGGTATCAATCCACATTAATAGAATAACTTACATCTGACTTTCACAGTCTCATAAACCTCTGTCCATGTCACATTATTCTCATCTGTCCAGCATGGTCTGTTGGTAGTACAGTTCTCTATACCAGGCACACTAGCATTTATCCATTCCTGTATAAAAGAATGGACATACATTATTATACAGGTTGTTGTATTACTTTTACTACACTTCCACGTGGCTTTTTTTCTTGTAGGTCATTAATTATATTCCATAGAGTAGATGAGCCATGCAGTTTTGCAATTTACAGGAGTAATGCATTATGACACACAAAACAGAAATCATTTGATTTGTAAATGGTACATCATATGATAAGACTAGTAGATGGTACATGATATGATAAGACTAGTAGATGGTACATCATGATATGACTAGTAGATGGTACATTATATGATAAGACTAGTAGATGGTACATCATGATATGACTAGTAGATGGTACATTATATGATAAGACTAGTAGATGGTACATCATGATATGACTAGTAGATGGTACATGATATGATAAGACTAGTAGATGGTACATCATGATATGACTAGTAGATGGTACATGATATGATAAGACTAGTAGATGGTACATCATGATATGACTAGTAGATGGTACATTATATGATAAGACTAGTAGATGGTACATCATGTCATTAGTAGATGGTACATCATGATATGATTAGTAGATGGTACATCATTTGATATGGCTAGTAGATTGTGCAGCATATAGTTTGATTGGTAGATGACCTATAATATGATTTGTAGATGGTACATCATATGATGAGACTAGTAGTTGGTACATCATATGATATGGCTAGTAGATGGTACATCATATGATTAGTAGCTGGTGCAATATAAGATATGATTAGTAGCGGGTATATCATATGATATAACTAGTGGATGGTACATTTTATAGTATGACTTGTAGACTGTGCATGTCTTGTAGGTCGTAAATATGATGTGGATGAGGACTTTGAGGCACTGCATCTACAGTGGTTAAGGTCTCAGGCACACAAAGTACTATAAGTTCCATGGACCATCATATGGTGATTTTGTTAGATTTTGTTAGACACCATATACTCCCCTAGAAGAAATGCTTTTAGGGGAAATATCTCCCTATTTTAATGTAATGTAGTATGCCATGTTTTCCATAAAAAAAAAAAAAAAAACTCTGCCTGTTTATAACATCAAAGGCAATGGGCTTATAACAGGCTATAGGTTGCCCAATTTCATCCCCATACAGCTCTCTAATACAGCAATATACAAGTGCTCATAGCTCTTTTATTTTGTAATATATGAAAACTTAGTGTTTGTCAGGTGTAGTGCTCCATTGTTTAGTACAATCTGACAATATCTTCTTACCTTGTATCCACATTCTCTCTTGACTAGACTCATATTTTGAGCAGCTGGATTCCCATTGGCGATCTCCTGAATGACTTTCTTGTCAAGCTGCAATAGAAAAGAACAAATTAAGTGCAATGTCATTAAGTAATCCAATATAAGAATGTGTAAGCTATAAGTAAAGCTGACCACATGAGACACATTAGCTTAAGATCAAGCCCCATACAACCGATCAGTTACACACCCGATTGTTCATGTATCCATCAACATGCCAGACTGAACTCTGAACTAGTAGAATATGGACATAGTTTAAAATAAAAGGGTGGAAAAGGAAATGTTGAATGTGGTGAACGATCAATGACTGCTTGCCTAAAGTTTTAAAAAGATGATGGCAAAGATGGTTTAAATTTGCCTGTTTGGCCAACTTTTAAATAATGTGTTCGAACAGCCTCAGTGATGAAGATATATGTTTAATGCAATGAAACTAACTTGACATTTTGCTAATTTGCTCCGTTGGGGCCGGTGGTTCATGGTTGGCCTTCTCCATACAACAAAGGAGGAAATATAAAATATGTATATTTTTATTTTATTTCGCTACTCTAAAATTTAAAGGTGTTTTGCAGGATTCTGGCCCTTTTTATTAGCCCTTGGAGCATGGGGTACCTAATGAAAAAACTCATGCTTACCTGCTCCCTGCCATTCAGATCTGGCGCTCTGGCTCTGTTCGGCAATTTTCTGGTCCCGGCTGCAACCAATAACTAGCCTGTTGGTGACATTCCCAAGTGGTGACATCCCCAAGTGGCACATTACTGCTGGGTCAGATGCCACTTGGTGACACGTCAACACTGAGGCCAGTGACTGGCTCAACGTCCATACCCCAGCCAGAAGTAAACAGACTGGGCACTAGAAGATCACCAAACAAAGCCAAGGTACCATAATGGAGTGACAAATAGCAGGTAAGTATGAATTTTTATTATATATCACACACTTTCGAGGGCTAGTTAAAAAGAGTCACAATTCTAGAAAAATCCCTTTATGAGCAGTTTCACCCAATAAATATAATTCACAGTTACGTTATTGTCTTATTCCATGCTTTCTTGTGGCACTATTTTCATTTTTATTCATTATTAATCACATCCAAACATTTCTAACCCTCATTTTCTTATGATGAATAACAGGTAGACATACCATAACGCCACGCCTTTAATATCGCTAATTGTATCAACTTTATATATAATAAACACAGGAAAATAAGACAAATGGAGATTACAGGATAAAGCAGATGAAGTCTATGACACTTTTTGGCATTTACTAGAGCAGTCCGTCTACGGGTCCTTTCACACTTGCGTTCTGAGGATCCGGCAGGCACTTCCGTCCTGCTGGATCCGTCAGAACGCAAGTCACCTGAAGCATTAGAAGACTGATCAGGATCCTGATCAGTCTTCGAATTGCTTTCAGGTTACTATGGCAGCCAGGACGCTACTAGCGTCCTGGTTGCCATAGGAGGAGGGAGGGGGAGCGGCATACATTCCGTGCGGCTCCGGGCGCTCCTGAATGACGCCAGAGCGCCCATGCGCATGGATCACGTGATCCATGCGATCACGTGATCCATGCACTGGGGCGCCCTGACGTCATCCTGGAGCGCCCGGAGCCGCACGGAATGTAAGTATGCCGCTCCCCGCTCCCTGTTACATTTTACCATGGTAACCAGGACTTTAGCGCCCTGGCTGCCATGGTAACCAGTCACAAAAGCTAAATGTCGGATCCGGCAATGCGCCGAAACGACGTTTAGCTTAAGGTCGGATCCGGATTAATGCCTTTCAATGGGCATTAATTCCGGATCCGGCCTTGCGGCAAGTGTTCCGGATTTTTGGACGGAACAAAAAGCGCAGCATGCTGCGGTATTTGCTGCGTCCAAAAAACGTTCCGGTCCTGAACTGAAGTCATCCTGATGCATCCTGAACGGATTTCTCTCCATTCAGAATGCATGGGGATGATCCTGATCAGGATTTTTCCGGCATAGAGACCCGACGACGGATCTCTATGCCGGAAAAGAAGAACGCAGGTGTGAAAGGGGCCTACATCAGTAAGTTTTCTTCTTCTATATTGAATATCATCATTAACTGAATCACGATTTATGCCCATACCTGTATAATTCCTTTAGTGAGGGGTTCCGTGATAACTTTTAACATATCTGGGGCATCTTCTCCACTCTGTATGTTGAAAGATTTGACGATGACATTGGTGAGGTGGAACAAATATCCTGATGCTACTTCAATAGGCAGTAGGACCAGCACTGAGAGCCAGTTGAAGAAATCATGCACCGTGGCTCCTGCGAATGCCCTGTAAGGAAGAACCGTTTAGTACTTACAGTCATTACACTGGAGTCCCTGAAGCTCCGTACCATGGAGCTGTAGGCGCCTCATGTGCAGTTTCATCGTTCCATACAGCACCATATTACAGAGTTATTCTCTTCTCAAAGAAGTGCTATATAATATGGCACCCAAAGGAACAAGACACATTTCTTTCTGCAGTAGTCTTAGAGCAAACATTTGAGCAAGGTCCAATATAATCTGCAGCAAGCTTATCTGGCTATCTGATCCGGCACATATGCCAGTTGACGGCCGGACTAAAAACCATTGCATGCACCTCACTACACTCAATGAGTATAATAATAAATTATAATAAATTGTAAATGTTCCCCTCTATACATGCTTGCTTGCATCAAGTTTTAATTCCTCATAGTTCTTAATTTACAGCTTTCTTAAGAGATAATATCATTTTATAGCATAAGGCTATAATCTGAAAGCAACAGCTATATAACAATGTGACTACACTTAGTTTCATTCTTGGGGCATTTCCCAAGATCGTGTTTCCAAAGTACTGAATGTACAAAAATGGGTAATATACAAAGCAAATACTGCAAGGACCACCACTGGTATGTAAACTGTAAGTTATCTAAAGGAAATGTATTTATTTAATGAGATGCTCACATATAAGAAATTGCGAGGAACACAATGGGCAAAACTATCTCAAGTATTTTCAAGTCCATTTCATGGACGATAATGAACTACCCTGGTAGTATTTCATCTAACTACAGCAGGAAAGAACTTTATGTGCTTCACTGGTTCCTCATTTGACATAATAAGAGCAGGCATTGTACCTTCTGAATTCATTCCGGTCACCAGACTGCATCAAAGCCACAATGGTGTTTGTGACAGACGTGCCAATGTTGGCTCCCATGATGATTGGAATGGCCGTCCTAACTGTAAGAACTGTCAAAACACAAGCAATTGTACAAAAAACAATCATTTTATGTTGAAATCTCCAGAACAACGTAAGTGCTATTTTCAAACTGTTACATTCATTATAAACTCCTGCATCATCCTAAGCTGATGCCATTGCTACGTCACCATCCTCAGACACAACAGAATCTGAGCAAACACCATGGACGGAATTCATAATTGAGAAGATTTTAGGTTGCATCGTCATCCAACCTGACACTGCCCAGATGTCACATAAGTTTGCTTATTTTCCAAGACAGCCCCCCAAAAGTAGCATATAGTATAAGATACTTACGACCAGATGACACCATGCTGACCACAATAGATGACGATGTACTTGAGCTCTGAACAAGGACAGTCACCAGAACCCCAATCACTAGTCCAGCAACAGGATTGGTCAGTACAGAGTGGTTCTTGAAAATATCTCCAGCAGCCTTTCCTATAATTAATTAGTTAGATTAGTTCAGAAGTGTAGATCCCAAAAAATCTGCATCATAGGCGATGTAATGGGGCTGCAATGAGTATGGCTACCTTAAGTTTGCTGTTTCTGAGTTTTATACAGGATTAGGCTACTTTCACACTAGCGTTTTAGTTTTCTGGTATTGAGATCCGTCATAGGGGCTCAATACCGGAAAAAAACGCTTCAGTTTTATCCCCATTCATTGTCAATGGGGACAAAACTGAACTGAACAAAATGCATTCCATTCCGTTTAGTTGCGTTCCCATACCGGAGAGCAAACCGCAACATGTTGTAGTTTGCTTTCCACCCTGGTATGCGAGCAAGACGGATCCAGCATGACCCCCAATGCAAGTCAATGGGGAGGGATCCGTTTTCTGTGACACAATCAGGCACAATAGAAAACGGATCCGTCCTCCATTGACTTTTAATGGAGTTCATGACGGATCCGTCTTGGCAATGTTAAAGATAATACAACCGGATCCGTTCATAACGGATGCAGATGGTTGTATTATCAGTAACGGAAGTGTTTTTGCTGAACCCTGCCAGATCCAGTAAAAACGCTAGTGTAAAAGTAGCCTTAGTAAATCTGCCTCATTATTGCTTGGTGTCATAATAGGAAATCAATAACTGTAAGTGGACAGTGGTATTCTCTTACCTCCTACCAGTTGGAAGGCAGAGCTCAATACGTCCAAAGAACAAACAAAGAAATATAATAAAGCCAACAAGAGGACAGTTCTTGTGATGGACTTCAGAACTGAAAGGATACGCTGTTTTGTAGTCATTTCTGTAAAACAAAAATTTCTTTCAATAAAAATCTACATGAAGACTGAGAAATATCAGATACACACACAAACATACATACTAGACCCACCTGACCACTTTGGTCCAGTACTCTTAAGTTCTGGCATCTCCCATGGGTCAAACTCTTGTTCCTCTTCAGATGTGTCTTTGCATAATGCCACAGTAGAGTAAGCTGGAGGTAGTGACTCTGTGCCATGTGTACTAACATTGTCTAGGAAATACCGAACTACAATGAATACATGTCTTAAAGATTGATGCATTAAAAAGACATTCCAGTCATCATGTGTTATATTGATGTCCATCCTGTTGAATATCAATAGCAAATCAGTGCCAATAGGGCTTGAAAAACTTGAATCTTTTATAACTGCGTCTTACTCAGTTTGGGCAAAAAATTTTCACAGTTTTTACTTTTTAATTTTTCAATTGGTCTTTATTAAAAATGTTCAACAGTTTTTGATCTACAGGGATAGGTTTCAATCTATGTACACAGTTTATTGCTTTTAGGTTGCTGCTATGACAACCCGTATCTCTGAATTCCTGACAGCTCATAAACACTCATCTAAGCCAGATTCTTACAACTTTGATAAGAAATTTGCTATAATGAGTGTTTATGAGCCGTCAGGAATTCAGAGGTAAGGGCTATCACATCGAGCAGTCAGCACGATTTAGTGTGAAACTGAAAGCAAGATACTCTGCTGATAGATTGAAACATAACCCTGTAGAATAAAAACTGTTGGAAATTTTAATAAAGACCAATTAAAAATCGATTTAAGGCCCAAAATGAGTAAAATGCAATCATGAAACATAGCCCTTAAACATGTTTAAACCTCTTATTTTCTAATTTACATTGGTTTTTTTTGAACTCAGCTTTAACTTTTAAATGTTACTACTGTGGGAGAAGCGTATTTGTCACATCCCTTTGCACACCAGCCAAGTGACACTGGTGTAGGGAGCAGTATTCTGCATATAGGTGGCACAATGTTTCACCGTGGAAAACATGCCATAACAACATGGCTGAAAAGGTTATATCTGTAAAAGTCAGGAACACATATACATATTATTAAATTGGTCAGTTTAGTTTTTAACTTTTGATTACAAACTTCCTTTAATAAATAAGGTAATAACGTAGTTAATAATAATGATGTTTACCATTTGGAGGGTCTGCATTACTATTAGGAGGAAAATCAGGGTACTTGGGAAGATTGTCCTCGTTTTCTGGGATATGGTTCTGAAATTCCGGGAAAGGAGCCATTGTCTGAGAGCAAAATAAAAAGTGAATGTTAATAGGAGAAAGACACCTGCAATTATACACCACTGTCACAGATAAATCCCAGCACTCCACCTTCCTGTACAAAAGAACCCATTCACCATTCAGGAACCTTAAGCAATAACGTGGGAGATGACCCATCACCTTTAGGGCAGGAAAGCACCCCTGCTGCAAGCTAGGACTGTTCTGTGATGTGAATAACTAGCTCAGAGAAAAGATAATCACAGAGGGATCAGAAAATGGCTTATTGTAGAAAAACCATCTAAAATATAACCTTTATTAATATATAGTAAAATAAATAACCCCCACATAAATCGAATAAATTAAGCAAACAATAATATATGCCCACAAAAAAAAAAAAATAAACAGTGTGGCTAGATACCATAAATCAGATACTAAGGCTTATCCTAGGCAGATATACATAGATAAATGCTATGCTAAAACAATGTGGGCAACGTGGGTTTACTCATGGTTCCTGTAGTTTATTTGAAAAGAACGCCCACCAGGTTTTGTGGCCATAAGATATGATGTCGGGAAAGGATATATCCCTGGGTGTCCCTTTCAGGCTATCCCTGCCTAAAAGCAGAGCATGCACCCCGAAAGGGGCGACCCCCACTTATCAGTGGCTAAACCCTAAAAATGCCCTAGAAATCCCTCAGATGTTCCCGATGCGTTTCCCTATTGAACGTAGTAATTGGTTCATCGGGGGACAAGGTTTAACAACAGATGAATAAAGATAATGGCAACCAGGATGATGTAGGCGGCTATCTATGTATATCTGCCTCGGATATGCTTTAGTATCTGATTTATGGTATCTAGACACACTGCTTTTTTTTTTGTTGTTGTAGGCTTATATTATGGTTTCCTTGATTTACTTGATTTATGTGGGGCTTATTTCTTTTACTATTAATAAAGGTTATATTTTAGAGGTTTTTCTACAATAAGCCATGAGATGTGACTAAGCAGTACATAAGCATCTACATATATACATTATATGTACTTCCACATGTACATTATATCATACATCCCCAAAGTGGAGGAGGGAATTAAAGGGGACCTGTCTCCATAAAAGCAGACTTAAATATAGATTTATGGGATGACAGTAAACTGTAATTTATAGTGTAGGGATGGGAATGTTCAACATTTTTGTAATATACTTTATTAAGGAAAGATGCTCTAACTGAGCACTTCTAAGGAGATTCTGCCTTCAGTCTTGAGTTCTACTGAACACTGAAGACCCCTGTGTCAGAGGCTTGCAGCCTGTCACTACCAAAGTCCCTGACTACGTACATGTGCCCTATCACTGCCCATCACCCTGCCCACCTGACTTGTTACACACAGGAGTCAGCGCTCAGTAGATGTTGAGACTGAGGAAGGACTCTCCCTTGGCAAAGTTCAGTTAGAGCTTTGCTAGGATCACCTTTTACGCTATTGCATGTTACCAACATGTTTAACATCCCTGCCAATACTCTATATTAAAAATAAACAGGTACACTTTAAATCCCTGCTCTTTCTATAGTAGGAGTCCAGTGGGCGGTCCTATTCAGTGATCAATAGCCTCCTCTGTATGATTGTGCATATAGAGACAGCTGTCAGTCACTATTAAGACAGCCCACATGACTCCTAAGCCCAGAATAAGCAGAAATTGAAATGAAATAATTACAAGTCAAACTGAATCTTTTCCCACAAAACTATATGTCAATCTTCTCAGCTTCTCCTGGCTTTATAACATAATTCTTATAGACTGCACAGCATTTTTATGGTAACAGGTTCCCTTTAAGAAAATTGGGGGTTGTGACAATAAATAATTTAACTCATTAGAAATTTTCTTATTATATAATTTCATGACCATAAGATGGACCAACAATGTCAATGCTGGGATCAAAAATGGTGCTTCTTCTTGTTCAACTAATAGATTGGCAACTTGTACAAGTGGTATAGAAGGTTGGTCACTCAGAAAGGTAGAGTCACCACCTGAGGACACAGATTTATAAAGGGAAGTTGTTCTCCAGTGATTAGTTAAGAACAATTTTGCCTGTGGCAAGTAGTTAGCTTCCATGAGGTATTTTGCAGAAGAACCTTAGCAAATGATAGCCAATGGCTAATTGATTGGCTTAAGGAAAACTATTATTGATTCTCTGCCCTCCGTTATGTATGTGAACCCATCTAAATTTTATAAGCAATATAACTTAATAGGCTAAACCAATGGGACTCTTTAAGAATGTACTGTTACTGGGAAAATATTCCATCGAGGGTGGAAACCATTGTGACAACAATGCTGAGATGCATGAATGCAAGCATACATTCTCCTCATTGTTTTAATTATAGCCTGTGCCATCTCCACCTAGACTATCTCCCTTAACCTGCTGGGCAAGTTATTAATTAACTGTATGATACATGTTTGCACAATCTTGGCACCTTGTATTGAAAATGAGACAATAGAAAGTTTACAGGTGGATGGGACTTTGTAGAGAAAATAAGGACATCCTCTCCTTGATCATGACATGACCCTACCCGATGCTAGTCATAGACTCATCATTTATACAACAATTTTCCCTGATCCCTAAATTAATATGATCATTTAGCTTGGCCATTTGGATGTTTTTATAGAAAGATAAGCGTTGACCAGTCATATTTTCGCCACTCCAGCAACATACTAGGATTGATTAGGTCTAACTTGTCCGCTTAGACATCAGATTCATTGGCCAACAAAAATGTAATGTCTGTGCCCCCTGTGTAGTTGGATCAGGACAACATGAACGTTTTATCCACTCAGAACAGAGTCTGATGTTTGCTTATTTAGCCAAAAAAGGAAACCAAAGAAGTAAAATAAAGCTGTATCCACAAGTATCCAATAGTTTCCTGCCGACCACTGTTGCCTGAGTCCATCAACAAGTATGCTCAGCTGAGCAGAGTGTACATGTATATTTTAATGTGGAGATAGGAAAAAAGGTGTATTTACACTGGGCAGAGTAGTGGGAACGAATGTTCCTGCAAGCACTCGTTCTCCATAATCTGCCCATGTAAAGGTGCCGCAGATGAGCCAATGAACAACCAGAATGCTTGTTCATCAGGTGAAATGATCTTTGGTACGGACACCCCAATCATCATTTCTGGACAGCAGATCCTGCTGTGTAAACAGCACTTTGCTGCCTAGAAGTGATAGAGTAGGTAACGTTTAAACCCAGAATATCAGCTGAGGCCCTAATTTCATTCTGCTGTGCTGAAAACATTTCCAACTTCTATGTGTTACCATTCTTAATGGGAGAGAGATTCCTGCTTTTAAATGTTCCTGATCTTTTATTCAGATAGGTCATCGATGTCAGATCCGTGAAGATCCAACACCTGGCATTCCCACCAATCAGATGTTTTCGGCAGCCTTCAGGTCTGGAAGCTAAAGAGTGGACGAAGGTGGAAGCAGAAGGCTCCATGCACCATGTTGTTGCCTTGGTACTGCAGTTTAGCTCCCATTAAAGTGAATGCTGGGTTGGACTGCCACTTATCTGATATTGATGATATATTAGCCCTAATTTCCCAACAATTTTCTTAGTAATACAATAATAAATATTCATAAAATATATAATAAAATAATTGCAGCAATATCATGAAGCCCCTTTCTCCCAGCAGAAAGCCAAGAACTCTAAAAAGCATAAGCCAGTCCGAATGTCCTCCACCATAAGTTACCAAGTACCTTTTTCTCCATGTTTCTAGCTGTACACAATGACTGGAAAGCAATTATAAAATTATTACAATTAATCGTATCCCATCCTATACTCAGTGCATAACCCACAAATACATTCTTATTATTATTCTGGGATTCCGGAAATCTAATTAAGTGATAATTATACAGTAGATCATATAAGTAGGACTATGTTCATCCGGTCAACAGAGTTTTAGGGTTTTATTACACCAACAGATTATCTGACCAATATCTGTCCAATCAGAACAATAGTTGCTGTGTATAACAAAAGCTCTGTGTGTGTAATTGGCCATCTGACCAATGATTGGTCAGAAATGTGTCAGATATCTGTCAGATAATGTTTTGGTGTAATACAACCCTAACACTCTGTTGACAGATGAACATACTACTAATACTACATACTATACTACACTATAATACATACTAATGACAAGCACTAATATTCATGTACATGGGCAGTGTCGGACTGGGGGACCTAGGGCCCACCAGTAAAATTTAGTTCAGGTGCCCACCGTATAGTAACATTCAAATATAATAAATAATCAAAACATTTTTTTTAATAAACATAGGCTGTTTGAGGTGCGGTACATTTAATATATGTATGTAGGGCAGTAAATCTAATGTGTTATGTGCCACTTGTGCAGGGGGTGGGAGACAAGGGGCCCACACTGCTCAGGGGCCCACTGGGGGATTCCCATGTACCCCTATGGGCCAGTCCGAGCCTGTACATGGTCTTATAGATTCAGAAAATGAGATCCATCGGAGTGATGTTAAGACTTCCAGTATTTGCAAGTGGCGCTATACTTGCCATTGAAAGTTCTAAAATGGCCTCAACACAATTGGAAGATTTATCAAAACTAGTGCATAGAAAAAGGTGAGGCAGTTGCCCATAGCAACCAATTGGGTTCTAGATTTTATTCTTGAAAATCAAAGCAGCAACCGGATTGGTTGTTATGGACACCGGGGGGATTCATCAAAACTGTTGGAAAAGAAAACTGGCTTAGTTGCCCATAGTAACCAATCAGATTCCACCTTTCATTCTTCAGAGCTCCTTTGGAAAATGAAAGGTGGAATCTGATTGGTTGCTATGGGCAACTAAGCTAGCTTTCCTTTCCTTTCATATGGTTATCTTTACCGTATATATATATATATATATATATATATATTTGTCAATCAAAACTAAAGAGACTCCACTATGTGACAGTAGGAAAAAAAAAGGACTATGATGTAAGCAAACAGGACACATCGCAAGTAACCTAAATCCCCTTTCTTCCTGTAAAGTGCTCTAATGAGCAGCCGGAATGTGGAATAGGGGAGCACCGTCCAGGCTTCGCTGGATCCACTCGTGGTGAAAGAAATTGAACTATAATCACATAAATGCTCATCTCAATAGAGATGTATCCCTTATGCCTACAGAAGTGTAGCAGGAGTAAGGTTGTCATTTGGCCCACCTTACGGTACTACTCTGTCTTACAAGCGGTTTTACGTGGCACAGTAAGTAAACCTGCTCATTCCCTGTAAAAGGGAATTCTGTGAATTTTTATTAGCTAAAGGCTCAGGAGGCGTTAACTCCTCTCTTTGTATCCACTCCTGTGTTTGGGTAATAAAATTTTTTTTTGCAAAAAATAAAAATAAAAATGCACTTGCGCATCCAGCCTAAAAAAGTTGACTTCTGCTACGTCTGCTCATACAGAAAAAAAACCATAATATAAAATATAGACAGATCCATAAGGCTGGACTCATACATGTCATTTTCTTTGCAGTTTTAGGTGATGTTTATACACGGGAGAAGTATTAGTCATTTATACTTTTTCTTCCTTTGATCTGCTTATGTCTTTAGCTTTCAAAACTGCATCAAAAACTGCATGTGTGATTCCAGCCCAACCCTACAATAAATCTGTCATTAGCATAAAAAGGGACACTAGAATACGGCATATAAATACTGCTACCACTACGGTACTAGTAGTAGTAACAGTAGTGGTAGCAGTATTTATATGCCGTATTCTAGTGTCCCTTTTTATGCTAATGACAGTTGTACCACTATTACTACTACTTACAGTACTATTACCACTATAACTCCTACTTACAGCACTACTACCACTATTACTACTACTTACAGTACTACTACCACTATTACAACTACTTACAGTACTACTACCACTATTACTACTACTTACAGTACTTCTTCCACCATTATTACTACTACTTACAGTACTTCTTCCACCATTATTACTACTACTTACAGTACTACTACCACTATTACTACTACTTACAGTACTTCCTCCACCATTATTACTACTACTTACAGTACTACTACCACTATTACTACTACTTACAGTACTTCCTCCACCATTATTACTACTACTTACAGTACTACTACCACTATTACTACTACTTACAGTACTACTACCACTATTACAACTACTTACAGTACTACTACCACTATTACTTTCTACTACTACTTACTACTACCACTACTACTACAACTATTACTTACTACTACTACTACCACTACCACGACTACAATTTTTTTTATTATTATAATCATATCTTTTCAGTATAAAAAACTAAACAAAACTTTACATGAGGGTTCATTTACATGTCGTCATCTAAAGTACATTATATTAGCGCAAGTGAATAGCATAATTTTCTAGTGTAATGTGCAGCATCACCTGCATCTCGAACTGCAACTCCCAGCATACCTCTACAAAGGAAGGAGACAGCCACAGGCTGCAGACCCCGATATAACATAGGAAACGTAAGAAGTCTACAAATACCGTACACTGTATTACCGCAAGTATGGACTGATTTCATTCCAGCAAGTGAATGACAACTGTAATGACTGTATTAGACAATGGATAATTCAGAGCATCTAGTCATCATATGACTTCACATACAAGACTTAAAATGTGACTCACCTTCTGATGGAAGAGGTTGCAGGCAGGGGAAGGTGAAGAGGAAGGATGCTCTGAGCACTTATATCTGTGCCCACACACCCAGGTGACACTGTGCCATCCCTCCCCTCCAGGATTAGCACTGCCTACTTACCTGACTCCCTAACCCCAGTCTGTGCAATCAGCACTTTCCAATCAGGAAACTGATAAGGGAGTGAAGCCTCTTGCACAGTCTTATCAGTGCAAGCTCCATGCTGATGACAGAGGGCCCGCTCATGTAATAGCTGCTGGGGGAGGTGTGTCTGGCTTCCCATGTGGAGCAGAGGGTGGAATTGTCCTCTGCAACCTGAGACGCCTGTTCTCGCTGCTCAGTCTCATCACAAGGTTTTGATAAAGAAAATCAATGTACATTCAGATCATAGAGTGAAATG
Source organism: Bufotes viridis (assembly GCA_033119425.1). Classification (NCBI taxonomy): domain Eukaryota; kingdom Metazoa; phylum Chordata; class Amphibia; order Anura; family Bufonidae; genus Bufotes; species Bufotes viridis. Next base: position 562,478,178 of record CM065589.1, on the reverse strand, counting down.
CATCTTTTTATCTGCAGAGCGTCCTTGGATCTGGTATACGCTGGCCAGGGTAATACATATGTAGGTAAAGGTCACTAAGGACTGTATTACACTGACAGATGAGCCTTACGATTGTCGGGAAGGAATCTCCTGCTCATCAGTAAGTGAATCTCCTCCACGCTAATGCCATCGCCATCCCATACATAATGATTATTTCACGGCAGCAGAGCATGATTAGATGGCACGATCTGCTGCCTGCAAACAATGATTTCTTGCCTGCATTGAAGATGTGATTTCCCTAAGAGCATTTCGCTCGTTCATCAGGTAATCGGCAGAACATTTACTGTATATAGGCAAATCATCGGTAGGAACGCTTGTTAGCGATGATCTGGTCGACCCTCAGCCCTTGTAATACAGGCCTAAAGCTATGGTTAGAACAAAGGAACACAGTATCAACAGGGCAAGGAGGGCAAGATGGGTAGTTGTCCAGGGGACTCTAGCACTGTCCTTGTGACCTCAAAGCAAGACACAAGATGGAGATACAAGCCCCATTTGCCTACACTACTAAGGCCGCTTTCACATGTCAATGAATCACAGATGTGTGCTGTCCATGATGTCCACCCATTGACTTTAAAGGGCGTCTGTCAGCAGATTTTCTCCTATGACACTGGTTGACCTGTTACATGTGCACTTGGCAGCTGAAGGCATCTGTGTTGGTCCCATGTTCATATGCGCGTGCATTGCTGAGAAAAATATTTTATTATATGCAACTGAGCCTCTAGGAGCAATGGGGGGCGTTGCTGTTACACCTATAGGCTCTGCTCTCTCTGCAATTGCCGAGCCCTCTGCACTTTGATTGACAGGACCAGGCATGATGATGTTTTCTGGTCCTGTCAATCAAAGTGCAGAAGTTGTAGCAGTTGCGGAGAGTGCAGAGCCTCTAGGTGTAACAGTAACTCCCCCTTTGCTCCTAGAGGGTAATTTACATATATTAAAACCTCATTTTTCCCAGCAATGCGGGCACATATGAACATGGGACCAACACACATGTCTTCGGCTGCCAACCGCACATGCATCAGGTCAGCTAGTTTAGTCGGTATTCACACATCAGTGGTTTTCCATGGACCATGGGTCCCTGGTGACATCACAGAAGCATGGATCCTTCATGCGAATTATACTCTATGGTTCTGTGAAAACCATGGAGACAACACAGATGCCATCCATGTTTGGTTCATGGTTTTCAAAGATCATTGCTAGGAGATGCTTTGGAAACCAATTTTCAGCCTAGCAATGTACGTGCAATACGGATAATACATGTAGAGAAAAAAACAGACACACGGACCAAGCATGAATCTTTACTAACATCTTCATGGATGAACCACTGACCATCTTGTCCCAGATGACATCACGGACATGTGAATGAGGACTTACTAGTAGGAAGCTAGCGGCAAACGTTCATGTTTATTGCCATATGAAGAGGAAGGATAGGCAAATGCTAGAGAACTCCAGTTCCTTTCTCATCTGAGAGCAGTTTAAAACACAGAATGCTCTTTTTAACCAAGCATTGGGGATAGATGGGCCATTGACAACAGATTGACTAAATAGGATCAAAACTCGGTTTTAATCAATTTTTCATAATAGCTTTACAGGAGTCGGAAATCCCAAGTCACCTTCACAGATATAGATGTAAAAGATTGTAGGGCAGTGAAGGCTCCCCTTTCCTTGCCTGTGGAGAACGAGAATAGCAGCCATCATGGTTGCAACGGGATGTGTAGATGTTCTGGGTTTACAGATTTTTAATGTATATATTTGTGGTACTTTGGTAATTACCTTGTGTGTGACTATGCCCAACCAGCATGGCACTGGGGAAGTCTGGAAAAAAAATAATAACTACGCTGGTGGATTCTAGGCCCAGCAGAGCTGAGAGAAGAAACTTCTGAAGAGACTCATATGCACCTATTATGGAGACACTGCTGTAAAAGATATTGATGCAGAGACAGAGTATGCTGCTTCTGCTGCTGAGGAGCATGAACATAAGACGGGAGAGAGACCACTGCTCCATCTTCCTGTAATATTGTTTGAGACATGTTGACGGGAATGCTTATTCTGTAAGAAGTCTTGAAGCCTATGCCGCTATTTGGTTTGTGTTCAGAAAAATTTCTTCACCAGAGTTGACTGATCAGTGCCTTATTGCAACTATTTACAGGGGTTGTCCAGCTTTCCCTAAGTGATGGCCTAACCTCAGATAGGTTAGGCCATTGCTAGGGGATCAGTGGGAGTTGGACACCCCTAACCCTCACAGATCAACAGTTTGGCTGTAGTTTTGTCACAAAAAGTCAGTACCAGAGCTACACAGCTCTCTCAACTGCATAGCGGACACTAAAAATGTACCCAAACTGAAAAAATGGCAGTAGTAAAAAACGCATGTGTGACTTGCACTTCATATCTCCCATTGATTTTCAGCTAAAACCTGGAGTTGTTTTTTTTTTATCACAAAAAAGCACCAATAAATGCAGGTGCAACAAATGCAAACATCAGTAAAGACGTCACTACTGCACATTTTTGTGTTACGTCTACTGTATATAAAAAATGTATACTTTAAACGGATGCCTCAGACGGATGCTATGTGCTGGTACCCGTCGCCATAGAGTTCCATTGTTTAAAAAAACGTATACATTAACGGGATGGAAAAGCTTAGTGTACTACACTTTTGCATCCTTTTTTTTCCCACAACGTACACATTAAACTTAGGGCAAAAATGTGGTGTGAAACCTACCTAATGACCAGGTCTGAAAAGGCCTTTTTTCCGACTTAGTGCATGTGGTGGTGGTGTATAGGGAGTCTTATCACGATCTTGGACTATTATCTTCAGTAATACATGAGTAGTGCTGCAGGTAAGGAGTCTAGATCACTATTTGTTATTTTCCTACTGCTCCCATTGCCCCGCTATCAGTGCTCAGAGCTGCACAGACATTTTGTCAGGACTGCTGTGCATGCGCACAAGAGTCCTCGCCATTATGTTATCACAGCAGTCCTGACTGTGTATTTCAGTGTAACTTTCAGTGCTGACAGTGGGGGAACGGGGGGCAGTAGGAAAACAAAAAATAGAGATCTAGACTCCTTATCTGCGGTACTACTCCTGCAGTACAGTCCATGCAGAACTTTTTCTCCTGTCTAAAATAACGGAACTCTGGCAGAACTGACAAAAACTGATGCAAAATTAGCACAACAGATGCTCAAAATAAAGGTTCTGTTTTTTTTTTGTTTTTTTTTTACATTTTCCTGTACTTCTGACAGATCAGAAGAATGGAAACCAAAGCAGGGATGTGAACCTGGCCTTAGAGATCATTAAAAGGCCTCTGAGGTATTTTTGCACTTTCTTCACCAGAGGAGCACCAATTACAAGGGAAAACTGTAAATTTGCAGTCTGCTACGCCTGAGACACCCGGCCATCACATAATCACAAAGTCCAATAAAAGATGTGGCACGGCCTCTTAATCTATTCATTACATAGCACTCATTGAGCATTGTGCACCGAGCAAAGAAGAAGGCAGAAGCTGTAATAAACCACTTCTGCCTTCTCCACGAGGTCCCTGGCGACCAACCTGCGCCTGTTAGATAGCAGGAGCTTTAATCCCGCACCATACATGCACTGCGCTCTGGATTAAAAAACCTGCATCAAGCACCGTACATGTAAGGCATTTGGTTGTTTGGTGTTAAAAAATACAACTTGTCCCTCCAAAAACAAGCTCTCATAAGACTAAGTCAACAGAAAAATAAAAAGTTACGGCTCTTGGAAGGCAGGAAAAAATAACTGAGGGTTAATGTCCTTATTACATTTGCTATCTTGAATTTACGTCTAGCTTTGATGTCTCTGTACAGATAATTGATAGATTGCAGTAAGAACCTGCCCTTTTCTTATTTTTTTATTTTTTTATTCCTAGTAATCATAGTTTGGCAGCCAATTTTCCTCATCCAAGTGCTCTTTAGTACGAGCAGTAAAGTATGCTTTCTTTTCTGTTATATGAAAGTCATCTAAGCAAAATTAATAGCCCATTATACTCATAATAAAAAAAATTCCAGTGATGGAAACATTTCTCAAAAATTTAGATTTCCTTTCAACATCTGCATATTCTTTAGGCCTCATGCACATGGCCGTTGCCCGGCCATGGCCATATTTTGGCCCGCATACAGCGGGTTCGCAATACACGGACACCGGCAATGGAATGGGTCCGCAATCCGGGAGATGCGGTGTGGTGCGGAACGAAAGCACGGATCGGAAGCCCACGGAAGCACTACGGAGTGCTTCCGTGGTGTTTCTGTCTGTGCCTCTGCACTGTAAAAAAATAGAACATGTTCTATTTTTTTACAGTGCAGACGGCTCACGGACCCATTCAAGTTGCGGCCCCCAATGCACGGAACGGCCACACAACGGCGCACAAATGTGTGCATGAGACCTTACGCAGAAGCGGTCAGAGTCTGTGAATCACAATTTTTTTTATTAAAGAGATTTTATAAAATTTGAAAAAGGTTCTTTTTGAACAGTTCAACTCTTGTCCATGGTGTATATCTAGTATTGAAGCCAAATGACACTGTTACATGGCAAAACTGATGTAGTGTGTTATGCCCAGTGCAGTGTCTGAGGGGGATCTGGAATGACCTCTCTATTTGAATTCTTGAGTCATGCAGGCCTCTTAGACCCTCTACTAGGCATAGCATACCAAACCAATTTCCTTTGGAGTCTTCCTTTGACAAGCCGTTTGCCTGTGTTATTTGCCTGCAATACCAGATATGGGTGCAGTGTGCCAGCAGCCCACTGTATTAGTTAAAGTGATGTTATTTTGCATTGTATATCCTAAAGGTTGTGTTTGGGGAGTAGGGAATTAACTGACCAGCCCAGCCCCTTAGTAATGATTGGCAGTTGTAGGTTGGTTGTACCTCTTCCTATAGGAGTTAAGTTGTGTGTAGTCTGTGAGAGACTGAGAAGCAAGAATCAGAATAAGTTGCATGTTTAAAGTGAAAGCATCAGACAGTATATGTGCACAAGGATTAGAGGTCATACAAGGAAAGTGCTGAAAAATACAAGTCAGTGAAGGTAACACAACTATTCCTGTTTTGGACTTCACTGCATTGTGGATGGGACAATATGCTTTAGGTCCTCTACTATATTACAATGCAAACTGGCCATCTATTTGAAGAGACTGCACCTTGGTGAGGGTACTATGGCTATATAGAGAGAGAAAGAACATCCCTTAGGCTAGATTGTCACAATTGCCTATAGTAAAGGACTGTTCTTGTTTATAAAATTGGCCTTATCATTGTGTGCGTCAACATCTGCACTGTTGAAGTATTGCATGGTATCCCACAGAGTGGGAGAGCCCTGCCTAGCACCTACTCTAACCCATCTCCACCAAGGGTACGCCAACTGCCATCAGACAGGAGACCCAAAAGCCAGGGAGTGCACCCCGAAAGAAAGAAAAGGTTTAACCTTCCCATCACTGCATGGTCCAGGGAGCTCCAGAGTGGGGACTGCCGCAATGAGTACTACAGCCAACATCATTGCCACCCTCACCACTCCTGTCCTCCACACCACTCCCTTCCCTGGCCCGTTTTATAGGCTGTGGATGGAATAGCTCTATTTCAAAAAGTCCACTCTTTGTAATAAAAAAGCCTGCCTCTTCATGTTACCGGTATTCATACTCAGCATACAGTAAATGCTGAATAAATATTCTACTAATCAGTGCTCTGAAAGTTTACAAGATTACCTAATTATGTATATTGCAAAAACACATAAGGCCACTGTTCCAAAATATTTTGTTTTTTTTAAAATAAGAATAAAATTAAAGTTGGGGCCTAAACAGTCAATCAGATTGAGATTGCTCACCAAAGCCCCCTCCTCTCTCACAGACTGTTTCCCATGGCCTCTTTCTCTTTGACTGCATTTCATAGCCCCTTTCTCCTTCACAGACTTCTCCCCATAGTTACTTTCACTCTCATAGACGCTCCATGGCCCCATTCTCTCTCATGGAATGCCCCATATGGCTCACTCTTCTCTCACACATTGCTCCATATGACACTCTTTTCTCACACAGACTGATCCCTATGGTTCCTTTCTATCTGACAGACTGCCCCCATGTCTCCTTCTCCCTCACAAAATTCACTCCTTGTCCCCTTCTCCCTCACAGACCGCTTTATTCTAATCCTTAGTACCCTCATTACTTTCTTCCACAGTGACAGCTGGGAGCAGCAGCAACAGCAATCTATACCACACAACTTATTTTCCCTCAATGGAGATGCCCTATCCAGTCTAGTCAAATAATCTCATCAGGAACCCGTTTTTGAAGCTCTACAAGCAAGGTTGCTTGTGGATCCATTGCAAAAAATAATAGATGGGGATTTCAATATGGTGATGTCAGAGGTTGAATATAGAAAGTATTTTACTCTCAGAGACCCTATGGAATGCCAGGGACTAAGATAGCATTGGCAAGACTGGTTGAATCTAATTTTCTGGTAGATGGTAGACTAGGTCACCCATCAGACCAGGTATACACTTTATACACAGCATCGCATAACACCTGGTCTAGAATAGATAATTTTTTTATTTAGCCAACCACTGATGCCACGTGTTTGTTTTGTAGATATAGAGGATATGAAATATGATTATTTCTGATCATGCCCCACTTTGTAATACTATCCGGAAAACAAATCCAAATGGTCCAGATTATCTATGGTGGTTTCCATCCTTTCTACTTAAAGATGAGTCGTTCTTATTAGAGATAAAAATTATTATTAGAGATAATTTCTAAAAATTCAGATGGTTCGCCGAATTTTCCAAAAAGATTTGATTCGATCCGAATTTATTCCTGGCAAATCTCATTAAAAAACAGCTATTTCCTGGCTGCAGAGAGCCTGTATAGTGGTGTAGAACACTGTGCCTTGCAGAAACACGCATAGAGAGTCGGTCAGTATGACACACAGATGACAGGCATCGCACTTAGAATCACTGCACACTTCATGGGGCCAAAACTGGCCAAATAACTCAAGTGTAAACTCTGTCTTACCGCTCAATGTTAGCGCCAGGTATAAAGAATCGTGCAGAGACCCCGTCGTTAGCTGATTCCACATAGATTTCTACAGAACCTGTTCTATTAAGTGCTTATACAAGAAGAGCCCCCCGACAGAGTGGAGAGGGTGTCAGCAGTAAGTTTGCGTTGACGTCACTGATTATTTTGGCCTTCCTCTAATCCTTCAGAACAATAACCCCAAAAAAACGGATCCTGTCTGTTGAGCATCCGCCTTCACTCGGTCAGCATTTGGTCAGTAATCCATCAGTATTGCTAAAGGCAAAAGAAAAACAGGAGTGGATTTAAAACAGAAGATTTGCATGTTTTCTGTGTTTTGTACCCACTCCTGCTTTTGGCTACCAAATCATAAGCCAATTCTGATGCAAAATAGGGACCATGTCATACCGGCCTTACAGCTGCTACATAGACAGGATCCTTTGTGCGTCTCATATTTCCTTCCTTCTGACAGATCAGAAGAAGGGTCAAATAAATGGCGATGTCATCCAGGCAAAAAAAAAAGCTAAATAGTGGCCCAGTCATGGAGTGGGGAGGGTGGGAATAGCATGAGAAGTCCACAGAGTGACCCAGTGATGGAGTGGTGAGGTAGCAGCAGCATGAGGAGACCAAAGAGTGGCCCAATGACAGAGTGTTAAGGTGGTAGCAGTATGAGGAGACCACAGAGTGGTGAGGTGGCAGCAGCATGAGGAGACCACAGAGTTGTGAGGTGGCAGTAACATGAGGAGACCACAGAGTGGCCCAGTGACATAGTGGTGAGGTGGCAGCAGCAAGAGGCGACCACAGAGTTGCCCAGTGACATGGTGGTGAGATGGCAGCAGCATGAGGAGACAACAGAGTGGTGAGGTGGCAGTAACATGAGGAGACAACAGAGCGGCCCGGTGACATAGCGGGGAGCTGGCAGCTGCATGAAGAGACCACAGAGTGGTCCAGTGACATGGTTGTGAGCTGGAAGCTGCATGAGAAGACCACATAGTGGTGAGGTGCCAGCAGCATAAGGAGACCACAGAATGGCCCAGTAACAGAGTGGGGAGGTGGCAGCAGCATGAGGAGACCACAGAGTGGCCCAATGACAGAGTGGGGAGGGGGCAGCAGCCTGAGGAGACCACAGAGTGATGAGGTGGCAGCAGCATGAGGAGACCACAGAGTGTCCCAGTGACATAGTGGTGAGCTGGCAGCAACATGAGTAGACCACAGAGTGGTGAGGTAGCAGCAGCATTAGGAGAGCACATAGTGGCCCACTGACATAGTGGTGAGGTGGCAGCAGCATGAGGAGACCACAGAGTGGCCCAGTGACATAGTGGTGAGCTGGCAGCAACATGAGGAGACCACAGAGTGGTGAGGTGGCAGCAGCATGATGAGACCACAGAGTGGTGAGGTGGCAGTAACATGAAGAGACCACAGAGTGGTCCAGTGACATAGTGGTGAGGTGGCAGCAGCAAGAGGTGACCACAGAGTTGCCCAGTGACATGGTGTTGAGTTGGCAGCATGAGGAGACCACAGAGTGGTAAGGTGGCAGTAACATGAGGAGGCCACAGAGTGGCCCAGTGACATGGTCGTGAGCTGGAAGCTGAATGAGGAGACCACATAGTGGTGAGATGGCAGCAGCATGGGGAGACCACAGAGTGGCTCAGTGACAGATTGGGAAGGTGGCAGCAGCCTGAGTAGGCCACAGAGTGGTGAGGTGGCAGCAGCATGAGGACACCACAGAGTGGCCCATTGACATAATGGTGAGCTGGCAGCAACAGGAGTAGACCATACAGTTGTGAGATGGCATCAGCATGAGGAGACCACAGCGTGGCCCAGTGACAGAGTGGTGAGCTGGCAACAGCATGAGGAGACCACAGAATAGCCCATTGACAGAGTGGGGAGGTGGCAGCAGCATGAGGAGACCACAGAGTGGCTTAGTGACATAGTGGTGAGCTGGCAGCAGCATGAGGAGACCACAGCGTGGCCCAGTGACAGAGTGGTGAGCAGCATGTCAAAATCCTGGCTGATCCACACCAAATTCATCTTCACAAAGGTCAGTTTCTCCACACTTTGGGTGGACAGGCGAGTTCTCCTTGGGGTAACTCTGGCCCCCACCGCATAAAACAATTGCTCTAATGCCACACTGCTGGCCGGGCAGGAAATCTTGTCCAGGGAAAACTCGGCCAGTTGCGGCCACAAATTGAGTTTGGCTGGGGATCTTCGATGTGGGGTGACAGGGTGCACTTCAAGTATGCCACAACCTGCTGGTTCAGGTTCTGCTCTATGTTTATCTGCTGCTGCTGGTGAGTAGTTTCTTCATTAGGCGGGTGAAGAAAACTGCTCAGCGACTCTAGACTTAAGTTGCTGCTGATGGAGCTGGTACTGCTTCTCCCCCCCCCCCCCTCAGCAGTCATGGCAGTGGATCGTGAGCGCAGAGAGCCCCCCCAGTCAGAGCTGCGTGCAGATGGGCGATGGAGCACATAGGCAGCAGCCAACTGACTACATAGGATGTTTCGATAGGCATTCAGTTTGTCCTCCCTCTCAGCGGGTGTAAAAACGGTCCCCATTTTCGACTGGTAGCAAGGGTCTAACATGGTGGAGAGCCAGTAGTCTTCCCTCTGCCGAATGGCGACAAAAGATCATGTTCACCTCCTCCGGCGGCTTAACAAAAAATTGCCACACCCCTAAGTATGGCATTTTCTCTCCAACACTCCACGCTGACTGCCTGCTACCGCTTCCTCTGTGAACCCCTGCACCCCTACTTCCCGGGCAGGTATACTCCTGCGAAGTTGGTAGTTTACCCCGGGCACGTTTGGCTCCTGACCTCCCACTGCTGCCACCCTGCTGACTCACGGCCACACTACCACCTTGCTGGCTCTGCCGCTGCCTCAATCGCAAGCCACCACCTTATTCTCCTGATGATGATGAAGCCCCTTCTTCACCCAGCTCCCAAGTGCAATTGGCTACATTATCATCATCTGCTACTGTCTGCACATAACTGAATTCCCCCGCAATTGTCTCAGGGCCAGGAGCCTTATCAGTCGCAACCCTGGTCCCACGCGACTGTCATCATCACTACTTGCCCGCCTACCGGAGGATATCGCCTCCAGATCTTGGCTGGGCAGTAGCTGCTGCATATAATACTTCTCGCGCTGAGGGAACTGAAAATGACAGAGGAAGGTTCAGGACAGGTGAGGCACAGGGCCTGCTCCCAGGCCATGCCAACTAAGCATCATGTCAGAGGAACCCACTGACTCTTGGTTGGGGGAGTCTGATGTCACTTGTGACAAAGTCGAAGACCGAGTCAACCATTCAAGCACCCCTGGGTTGCTGGTCAAGACAATACCGCTAGATGACACTGGGAGCTCAGGCCTCTCACTGCGACTCCTGCTGCCACCCCCCCACCCCCTTCTTCTGCTTCTACTTCTGCCTGCGACAGAAACATTTTGGCAACCGTTCCCTTTGAAGGGCCTGTCACTTGTCTGTCTGACATACTGTATAATAACAGAATTAAATTAAAATAAAACACCCCAAAAAAGGCTGTAGTATAATGTAACTTCACTGCAGAACGGCAATTAAGACGTATTCTTTTTCTTATTAATACACCCCCCCCCCCAAAAAAAAAAATATGACAATCAAAATTCACCACAAAATGGATAATAGGATGTATGTATATTTCCTATTAATACACCCCATAAATAGCTGTAGTACAATGTAACTTCACTTCAGAACGGCAATTAAGACCTATTCTTTTTCTTTATAATACACCCCCCAAAAAAGTATAACAATCAAAATTCACTGCAAAACGGCCAATAGGACGTCTGTATATATCCTAATAATACACCCCGTAAATGGCTGTAGTACAATGTAACTTCACTGCAGAACGGCAATTAAGAAATATTGTTTTTCCTATTAATACCACCCCCAAAAAATATATATAACAATCAAAATTACCACAGAACGGCTAATAGAACATACATATATTTCCTATTAATACACCCTCTAAATGGCTGTAGTACAATGTAACTAGGGATGAGCGAATCGACTTTAGATGAAACATCCGAAGTCGATTCGCATAAAACTTAGTTTCAATAATGTACGGAGTGAGCACTCAGTACAGTATTAGAATGTATTGGCTCCGATGAGCCAAAGTTATTACTTTGCGAAGTCTCGCGAGACTTCGTATAATTACTTCAGAAATTGATTTATACTGTAAAAAACATTTCCTGAACCCGGTTTCCTTGGAACCGAACCTGAATTCGGGAAATGGTCTTTTACAGTCTAAATCAATTTCTGAAATTATTATGCAAGTGGTACCTTGGAACCGAACTCGCTCCGTACAATATTGAAACGAAGTTTTATGCGAACCAACTTCTGATGTTTCATCCGAAGTCGATTCGCTTATCCCTAAATGTAACTTCACCCCAGAATGGCAATTAAGACGTATTCTTTTTCCTATTAATAGACTCACCAAAAATAGTATACAATCAAAAATCACCACAGAACAGCTAATAGAACGTACATATATTTCCTATTAATACACACTGCAAATGGCTGTATCACACAGCACTTGCACCCCAATAGCAAGCAAGGTTTGCTGGAATTACTGAGCTATCATTCAGTGCAATTTGGATCCCCAGCAAGGTGTAATAGAATCACTACAATTACCCAGGCTGTACACTCTCCTATTGCCCCCTGTTCTCCTTTTAAAGCGTAGATAAAGCCTCCCTATCCTTTCCCTACACCTTGACTCATCTTTCCCTGAACTTCTAAATCGATTTTTCAGCACAATGAAGTCTTTCCTAGCACTGTCCCTAGCACCTGCTGACTTCTCTCCCTGCACTAAGCACACTAGAAAATGGCTAAATCCAAGATGACTGTGACATCACAGGGCTGGCTGGCTGCTGATTGGCTGCATGCATAGCATTGTGGGTGATTCCTCATTCCCAGAGTTCTTTGCTCCATGTCCTAACATGTGCAGCAGCCATTTTAGGAAAAAATGTGATTTAAAACCTGACATTCTGATCGAATTCCACTTCGTCAACTTCGATTCGCTCATCTCTAGTTCTTATCTTTGTTAAGAGGTTGGTGAATGGAGTACTCCTTGGATAACATGGAGCACGCACAAGACTATCTTTTGTTCTGGGAAACAGCTAAAGCGAGCACATGTTAAGGGCATAAAGAAGGCTGCAATGGATCAGTGTACACACGCAAATAGGAAATTATGGGATGCATATTCCAATTTTATGCTGACCCCCTTCACAGATACCAAACAGGCCTGGCTGGGAGCTAAAAGAGACTTTGACATGTGACTGAAAAGACAGGAAAGTCTGAATTGACTCTCTGATTCCTTACGTATAGCAATAAATCAGGGCTCTATCTCAGGGATTTACTGTTCTCTCGGGAAAGAATTGTCGGGTGCAAAATGGTCTTGACTCTGTTTTAAGAAATGGTCAATACAACTGAAGATAGTGGGGGGGGGGATACTAAATTCTTGAAGGATGGGATGTGCTTAGAAAACATTTTAATTGTGAAATGTGGAGGGATGTGCAATTTCGTATCATACATAGAGCAATTTATGCAAGCCACAATACCTAATATAGAAAGAGTAATTGAGCGTTTAAAAAAACTTGATGATGTTAGAAAAACTAGATGCATAAAACATAAATCTAAGCATGCATCAGGTTTTTTTCATAAATGGGTGCCTTTTATCATTAAATGTTTGACAGGACATGAATTGGATCAATTGAGATCTCTTTTCACATTTACAGAGTGGTAAATTCAAAGGCAGCCATGTAGCACTTTGAGGTCTTCCAACTTATTCAGCTAATGAGGGTATAGTGGCAGGGGTGGGCTCCACGTGACGGACCCGGTAAAGAAAGATTAGCCGGTAAGGATAAAGGGATAGCTGTGTAAAAGGACCCTGAATGAGGAATTAGGGAATTCTTTTCTTTTTCCTTTTTTTTCTCTTTGACATTTTACCGTAATGTTTTGTTAACTTTTGGTGAAAATAATAAAAAAGAATAGTAAAAATATTTAAAAAAAAACACTACCATGGCAGCTGTAAGTGCCCATAGCATTCCTCTGCAGCAATTTCATCTGTATTCCTCATGGTATAACTAACATTGGGCATAAAGATATTAGGTACAGCTGCAGAGGAGGGCTTTGTAGGGCCCTTCTTTTTAGAGGGTCAAACCTTGTCCTGGCAGCCAAAAAAGTGATGGGACATTGCCCTGGAACTCTCTGACACCAAAATACACCTGATGACATATCCATCCATCATCAATTAACTTGCCCAATGACGTAGCTGGAAGTGGTGACTTTTGATGAGATCACAACACTTAGGTTGATGCCCACTGAAGCAAATCTGTGTAACAAATGACTGACTGCACCCATGAAAAAAAATCCAGTGCGTCAGATAGATAGATGCATTATCAGCTGGTACAGTTCTGTTCAAAATTATTCAACCCCCAATGCTGTAAAGGGTTTTAGGGAATTTAGTGTACATTTATAATTGTGTTCAGAATGAAATCTTACAAGGACTCTTTGAAGAACCAAATGCAACTAAAATGACATCAATTGTTTTTGTAATACAGTATTAAATGTTTTTTTTTTTGATTTCTTCATTGACACAATTATTCAACCCCTTAAAGACGACCACTCTTAAGAACAGAGGTTCATTCAAGTGTTTTCGATCAGGTATTGAAAACACCTATTGGATGTCAAGGAGCAGCAATCAAGCATAATAAGCACCAATTAGGCAGATTTAAAATGACTGTGATACTCAGCTCCTTCTAGACATTTACTGGTGGGTTTACAAACATGGTGAAGTCAAGAGAATGGTCCAGGAAGACAAGAGAAGAGGTGATTTCTCTTCACAGGAAGGGCAATGGCTATAAGAAGATTGTAAAGATGTTAAACATACCAAGAGACACCATAGGACACATTATTCGCAAATTCAAGGCAAAGGGCACTGTAGAAACGCTACCTGGTCGTGGCATAAAGAAGATGCTGACTTCGACTGCTGTGCGCTACCTGAAGCGCAAAGTGGAGAAAAGTCCCCGTGTGACTGCTGAGGAACTGAAAAAATATTTGTCAGATGCGGGTACTGAAGTTTCAGCTCAGACAATAAGGCGCACACTGCGTAATGAAGGCTTCCATGCCAGAACTCCCAGGCGCACCCCCTTGCTGTCTCCAAAGAATAAGAAGAGTCGACTGCAGTATGCCAAAAGTCATGTGGACAAACCACAAAAGTTTTGGGATAGTGTTCTGTGGACTGATGAAACAAAATTAGAACTGTTTGGGCCCATGGATCAACGCTATGTTTGGAGGAGGAAGAACAAGGCCTATGAAGAAAAGAACACCTTGCCTACTGTGTAGCATGGCAGGGGGTCAATCATGCTTTGGGGCTGTTTTGCTTCTACAGGTACAGGGAAGCTTCAGCGTGTGCAAGGTACCATGAATTCTCTTCAGTACCAGGAGATATTGGATGAAAATGTGATGCAGTCCGTCACAAACCTGAGGCTTGGGAGACGTTGGACCTTTCAACAGGACAATGATCCCAATCATACCTCCAAGTCCACTAGAGCATAGTTGCAGATTAAAGCCTGGAACATTTTGAAGTGACCATCGCAGTCACCAGACTTAAATCCGATTGAGAACCTCTGGTGGGACTTAAAGAAAGCAGTTGCAGCGCGCAAGCCTAAGAATGTGACTGAACTGGAGGCTTTTGCCCATGAAGAATGGGCGAAGATACCCGTAGATCGCTGCAAGACACTTGTGTCAAGCTATGCTTCACGTTTAAAAGCTGTTATAACTGGAAAAGGATGTTGTACTAAGTACTAAGATTGAATGTCACTTGGGGGTTGAATAAAACTGATAATGATGTGAGCACAGAAAAGACATTTGTGGTTATTTCATTATAAATGTTATGTTATATATGTATGACTTACAAGTGCCTCTTTGATTTAATTGTAAACAAGATGACTGAAATGATCAAAATCAATGTCAAACTGGACAAAACACTCAATTTCAGTGGGGGTTGAATAATTTTGAACACAACTGTATCTGTCCTGGTCTTAAAGGTCACAAAACTGTGCCAACATTCAGTCCCAAATGGTCTAAATTGGTCATTAGACCAGCTGTCTAGTGCATTGATAATACTATTGTAGGTTTAAGATAAAGAAAGGATCAATCACAGCCTAGCACGTTTCAGACTGTGCGTATAAATGTCTCTGTAATTATAAGGAAGTCTTTGCACGCCCATCATAAAACCTGAAAAGGGAATGTAATCATGTCATTTTACTTCTTGCTGTATTAGCATGCATGTTGTGCAATGTCTGGAGGAGTTTCTCAGAGAGAGGGTGGCGCTCCATAATTTTCATCAAACCGTCATTGCAAGTGACATGTATAGAGCAAATCAGAGCATGTAATAATACCATGCAGACATTATTTTACCATTTTAACATACCGTCATTTTTTCAGTTGGTATGTTTCATTTATCAGAATTTAGTTGTGATCCAGGACCTGTAGTATGGTAAAACAGCTGCTTGTTAAGGGACAACCCTTAAATGCAAACCCCATCCCCAAACTAATAAGAGACCAAGGCCAGCCATGTAACTACAGTCAGTCATTATACAACCTACTTAAATGGGATGGCACAACCGCAACGCTTTCCTGCGATGCAAGAGTCAATCAAATCGATGTTCTAAAAGAAACGAGTATCTATGTAAAAGGTAACAAGAAGCAAATAGTCACTAACTCAAGTGTGCACTTTGTATCCTCTCATATCATCCATATATATACCTCATAGAAAACACGTGGCATGCTCCAGCATTGCTAATTACTACTATATTAATCTAAAGGACTATATGAAATAATGCACCATCAAACAACAGAGAAAAATCTCAGCTCGCTTGTATAGATGCACAAAGTCCAAAAAGTCAAGGTCAGTGACTTTAAATCGTATAGACTAATCAGTCCATATGGTATGGAAAATGGAGGTAGACCGAAGTCCACCACACAAACTGCTATCTTTTGGGGGGGCAGATTAATATAGTAAGATAATATGTATAAGGACTAGAGATGAGCAAATTTGGAAGAAATTCGATTCGCTGGGTCGCCAAATTTTTGTGAAAAAATTTGGTTCGGTCTGAATTTATTCGCGGTGAATCGCGTTAAAAAAACGGTTATTTCCTGGCTGCAGAGAGCCTTTATAGTGGTGTAGAACATTGTGCCTTGCAGTAACACACATAGGGAGTCTGCTTTGGTAGTGAAATAATACTGTGAGTCAGTATGACATGCAGATGGCAGGCGTCGCTCTTAGAATCACTTCACACTTCACTTATTTGGGCAGTCACCTGCCAAATCTGACCAAATACTGAACTCAGCCTTACAGGTCGATGTTAGCTCCAAGAAAGAAGCACACTCCCTTTATACCATCGTCAGCTGATTCCACATAGATGCCTACAGAACCTGTTCTATTAAACGCTTATACAAGTAGAGCCCCCCCCCCGACAGAGTGGAGAGTGCGTCGGCAGTAAGTTTGTGTTGACCGTCACTGATTATTTTGCCCTTCCTCTGATCCGTCAGAACAATAACCCCCAAAAAACTGATCCTGTCTGTTAAGCAGCCGCCTTCATTCGGTCAGCATTTGGTCAGTAATCCATCAATATTGCTAATGCCAGAAAAAAAAATCAGGAATGGATCCAAAACAGAGATGGCATGTGAATGGAATATTTGCATGTCTTCTATGTTTTGTACCCACTCCTGCTTTTGGCTACCAAATCACAAGCCAATTCTGATGGGACCATACAGGCCTTACAGCTGCTACACTGACAGAATCCGTTCTACGTCTCATTTTTCCTTCCTTCTGACAGATCAGAAGAAAGGTCAAATAAATGATGATGTCAGCCAGGCTGAAAGGCAAAATAATGGCCCAGTCATGAAGTAGGAACAGCATGAGAAGTCCACAGAGTGGCCCTATGACATAGTGGCGAGGTGGAAGCAGCATGAGGAGGCCACAGTGTGGCAAAATGACAGTGTGTAGGTGGCAGCAGCAGCTTCAGGAGGAGGCCACAGAGTGGCACAATGACAGTGTGGAGGTGGCGACAGCATCAGGAGACCACAGAGTGGCAAGGTGACATAATGTGGAGGTGGCAGCAGCATCAGGAGGCCACAGAGTGGAACTGTGACATAGTGGTGAGGTGGAAGCAGCATGAGGAGGCCTCAGAGTGGCACAATGACAATGGAGGTGTCGGCAGCAGCAGCATCAAGAGGGCACAGAGTGGCACAATGACAGAGTGTGGAGGTGGCGGCATCAGCAGCATCAGGAGGAGGCCACAGAGTTGCACAATGACAATGGAGGTGTTGGCAGCATCAGGAGGCCACAGAGTGGAAAAGTAACATAGTGTGGAGGTGGCAGCAGCATGAGGAGACCACAGAGTGACCCGGTGACAGAGTGTGGAGGTGGCAGCAACAGCATCAGGAGGCCACAGAGTGGCACAATGACAGAGTGTGGAGGTGGCAGCAGCATCAGCATCAGGAGGAGGCTACAGAATGGCACAATGAAAGTTTGTAGGTGGCAGCAGCATGAGGAGACCACAGAGTGGCAAGGTGACATAGTTTGGAGGTGGTAGCAGCATCAGGAGGCCACAGAGTGGCAAGGTGACATAGTGTGGAGGTGGGTGGCAATACCAGTAAACACTGAAGATGGTGGGTGAAAGAAGGAGCAATTGGCATCAGATGTGTGGCATCAGACGGGTGGCAGCATCAGAATAATAGCTGAGGCAGGTAGCCAGAAGAAACCGGTCTCTTTTGTCAAAGTGTTGGTGTGGCACCATGGATGATCTAGTCTGATGCATCAGGCATTGGTGGGTGGAAATCCTGGCTGATCCATGCCTGATTAATCTTGACAAAGGTCAGTATCTCCACATTTTGGGTGGACAGACGAGTTCTTCTTGGGGTAACTATGGCCCCCGCTGCACTAAACACCCGCTCTTATGCCACACTACTGGACGGGCAGGATAGCTTTTCCAGGGCAAAATCTGCCAGTTACGGCCACAAATCCAGTTTGGCTCAGTAGTCCAGCGGATATTCAACTTGGGGTCGCAGGGTGCTGTCCAAGTATGCCACCATCTGCTGGTTCAGGTTCTGCTCTATGTCTAGCTGCTGGTGAGTCGTTTCTTCACTATGCGGGCGAAGAAAGCTGCTCTTCAGTGACTCTAGGCACAGGCTGTTGCTGATAGAGCTGGCACTGCTCCTGCCACCCCACCCCTCCCAGCAGCCATGGCAGTGGAACATGAACGCAGATCCCCCGTCCCCCCCAGGTCAGACCTGTGAGAGGATGGACAATGGCGCAGATAGGCAGCGGCCAACTGACTACATAGGATGTCTCTATAGTAGTTCAGTTTGTCCTCCCTGTCAGTGGGTGTAAAAAAGGCCCCCATTTTGGACTGGTAGTAAGGGTCCAACAAGGTGGAGAGCCAGAAGTCATCCATCTGTCGAATGGTGACAATTCGGCTATCACTACGCAAGCAAGTGAGCATGCATTGGCCATTTGTGCAAGTTACTCGGAGGGACTCTCTGTCTCCATCTCCACTGCATACTGCCATGGTGTGTATGGGTCCTCTGCTTCCTCTTCGTCATCGCCCTGTAGCTCCTCTGGCTGCTCCTGCTCCTCTTCTCCTGTCACCTGTGTAGAAAAACCACCCATTTTGCTACACATTGCTTGTGCTCCAATGTTCTCCTCCTACTCCAGTTCAGCCCCCACAGGGCTCATATAGCCATGAGATCTAGGCACCACTTTTCCAGTCCCCTGACCAGCCAGATTTACCAGCATTTGTTCCATGACATGACGTTGACGTTGCTCATCCCATAGTCCTGGCGACTGACAAAAAACCTGGCCTCCTCAAAGGGCCTGAGCAAATGGCAGGTGTCACGCATGACCTGCCACTGGCTGACATCAAGGTTGCACAGGGGAGTACTCCTGTCCGCATGAATCATCAAGAAATCGTTTATAGCCCTCCATATGGAGGGTGGAATTCCAATGGGTGGAATCGTCACATATCAGCCTACGTTGAGGGATGCCGTTCTACTGCTGCAGCTCAAGGAGGGTGTGCTTAACAGTGTACAAGTGGCTGAAGTGCATGCAAAGTTTCCTGGCCATTTTTAGGATGTCTTGCAGAGGGGTGAAAGACTTGAGGAACCGCTTGACAAACAGATTGAACACATGTGCCTTACAGGGTGCAGGGCTCAGCCTTCCTTGACACCATGTTCTTCCCATTGTCGGTCACCATGGTTCCGATTTCCGAGTTGTCGCTGGGAAAGCCAGGATTCGATTTCTTGATGAAGGACATGGAGCAGTTCCTCCCGTGTGACTCCGTTCACCCAGGCAAACGAGGGGCAGAACAGCATGATGAACAGCGTGACACAGCCGTGCTTTGCACATGTGGCATTCTTGAGAGGCACTGTGAATTGTCCCTGCAGTGGAGGCTGAGGACACGGTGGAGGATGAGGAGGCAGAAGCGGACATTGTCACATGACCAACAGCGTTTGAAAACGTGGAGGCGGAAGCGGCGTCACCTGGCCAAGTTGCTGGGGTGGCTGTGCAGGAACCACATTCCCCCAGTGAGCCATAAAGGACATGTATTGTCCCTGACCATAGTTACAGCTCCACACGTCGGCACTGCCATTAACTTTGGCAGACACCGACAGGCTCAAGGACTGGCCCACCTTCTGTTCTACATGTGTGTGCAGGGCTGGTACTGCCTATTTGGCAAAGAAATGACGGCTTGAGACTCTCCACCTCGGCTCAGCACAAGCCATCAGTTCTCTGAAAGGTGCAGAGTCCACCACTTGACTGCAGCACCAGCAACTTGGACAGGAGTACATTCAGCTTCTTTACTGTTGGATGAGTGCACGCATACTTTTATCTCTTGGCAATCGCTTCTGTGATTGATTGCTGACGGAATGACAGACGAGGAGTAGGAGGAGCAGGAGTATCAGGACCAGCAGATGATGGGAAGGACAGAGAGCTCCCTTCAGCTGAGGTGGTGGAGCCTTGACTGCCTGAAACCGGGTGTGTGCCACTGGTTGATGCAGCGGTTGCTGCGGCAGACTGGACCACCACATCGGAGCCACCGTTCTCCCACCCTAGCCACGTTTTCCCTTCTGCCCACAGATTCTACATATGGCAATGTCCACCTCCTCCGGCGGCTTAACAAAAAACTGCCACACCGCCTAGTAGGTGATTTTAACCCCATCACTATGCCCTGACTGACTGCTATCAACGCTGCCTCCGTAAACCCATGCACCGCTACTTCCCAGACGAAGCGGGTGCTCTATCCCGGGCATGTTTGGCTCCCGACCTCCCACTGCTGCTGACTCCCAGCCACGCTAGCGACCTGCTGGCTCATGGGCAGGCATTCACCCTCTTCTACCAATGATGATGAAGCCCCTTCATCAGCCGGCTCCCAAGTGTGATCAGCTACATTATCAAGTACTGTCTGCACGTCCCTGATTTCCTCATCAACAGTCTCTGTGTCAGGAGCCTGACTGCTCGCAACACCAGCTCCCACGCCACTCTCCTCATCACTACATGCCCGCCTAGTGGAGGAAGCGGCGGATGTCTCCTCCACATCTTGGCTTGCCAGTAGCTGCTGACTGTCTTCTAGTAGCTCGTCCTCACTGTATAGTGGAGCTGAGCCCACAGCAGCAGCCATTTTAGGAAAATGTGATTCGTTACCACGAAGTGTAAGGAAATTCGGCTTTGGTGCAAATCAAATTTTTCCAGCTTTTATTCACTCATCTCTAATTAGGACCATAATTCAGTACAGCTATAGGAACAGGCGCCAATCACATTATTGTTGCATGAATGTTATTGCATATACAGTATACTGTACAAAGATCATATTTCAGGCATACGGTAAAGGGATCATATATGAGACAGGTGATGCCTACTATTCATGCTTATAATAAGATGTTAAATTATTACAGAGTTTTAAGTATTTCCAAAAGGAAAAGTAAGTTCATATTTGATTTGGAGGCATTTGCTCAAAGGATATACATACCCTACACATGACCTCCGTTTAAGCCACTCTCCATAAAGAGGTATTGTATTCCTCAGATCCTGATCTAGGCCTCTTACTGAGTTAAGCCACTACTCTCTGCTCTGCACTGATGAGGGGCCATCACCCACAAAACAGCTTTCTGCAGATGAGATGCTGGGTTTATTATTGTCCAAGTCGTGTCTCAAGACTTTTTAAAAGGTTGAACATTGACTTATAGGAGAGCTATCATACATCTGGTAGCATTAGAGGCATAGCTTGTTAAGAGCTCATTAGCATCCCCTCTTTACAATAAGAGTGCATACATTTGATAAATGGTTCTCTAATGGACTGCTTGAACTAAGAGGGCTTTCAACTGTCACTTCATATGTATCAAGTATGTAGTAAATAATGTGCAATCAAGACTCTAGAATTATAACAAAGAAATCAATGGGAACATGAGGTAGATATCCAAACCAAATGCACTTTCTGTCTCTTTGTTACTGCTTTTTTCTCTCTGTTCGTCTTTCCTTTCCAATCTACAAGTGTAATTTGACATCGACTCCCATGCTCTGTATTTACTTTTATTTTGACAGGGTTGGTATTTGGTTCTGCTGGGGTGGTATTTTGTGCTGCACTACAGTATTGCTGACCCCACCTACTTATATTGGGCCTGCCTTCTGTCAATTTGAGCACAACATGGGGCTACTTTTAGGTTTATTATCCAGGGCCACTTTAAATTCCCAGTCTACCCCTGTCAGAGGACTAGGTTTGTACAGGTCCTGAAGCCAGAGAATATTGCTAGGGTTTCACAAAGAAGAGCATGAACTGTTGTATCTGGGATCTATATTTATTTTAGGGGGTCTGTATTTTGGGAGTCTATATTTGTGTAAAGTGTCCAGTGTGGGTCCGTATTTAATTTGAGAGTCTAGTCTGTGGTCTGTATGTGTTTAGAGTGTCTAATCTGAGGTCTTTAATTCTAAAGGACATATTTATTAAGGGGTTTCTTCATCCGGGGTCTACTCTGAGGTATGTAGTAATTTCTGAGGTATTTTTTATGGGGTCATGTCTAGGGTCTGTATTTATTTTGGAGTTGTGGGGTCAGTATTTATTCTGGGATCTGGGGACACTTACTGCTTTTCACTGTTTGGCCTTATTATTTTGGCGGACAGTATCATGCTGTACTATTTTAGGGTCACTATCTATGTGGCCCTATTATTTATCTAGTTATGATGGGCAGCATTTTGGGGAGCTTTGCAACATAGCATGCGTCATAATGGTCCATCAACATGCACAGCATTGAGGGCAGCAGCAGGATGCAGTGTTTTTTGTCATGGTTGGAAGAAGTCATCATGGCAATCTGAATTAGATAGACATAAAAAAGGAAAGTGAACATCTCCAGTCAGAGTCAAAACTTTCTCATTAAGATGTCTAAAAACAGCCTTTAATACTTTGAAGATATATAAAAATAATGAGCAATGTTCAGGGGGAAGGGTCACTCATGAAATCTTAACACTGGGTCCACCAACATGTCAAAATAGCACTGATTTTGGCAGGGCCAGATTACCAACCACCTCACAATCTAGGGGACCTCAACCATTCCTGATGGCTATTTTGGGGATCCTATCCAGCCTTTTGAAGACTAAAGTATTTATTTGGTTGGCTTTCTACATAAGTTTCACAGACTTTGATCGACATGTGATAAGGGGTTTGTTGGGTATAGGTCCAAGAGTTGACATGGAGGCTCAACCAACCTTAATCCAGTACAGTAACCAACCTTAATCTGGTCACATAGCTTTTATGGAGCTCTGATATTAATAGACTTAATGTTTATACAGAGTTATTCTGGTAGTCTATTCTTAATGTATTTCCAAACGTGGAGCTTTTCTTTTTGTAGGAGTTATGATTAAGCAGGGCCATGATTACATGACTCATACTTTGTTAAACCAGACATGCAGGGTTTAATGTAATTTATTTTGTTGCTGTACTAAGTTTTTTTAATATTTAAATTCAGTTTAAGTATATACAGCATATATATTGTGCAAGAATCTTCTACATGGCACATAATCTGCAGCTGCCATACTGTACTACTCTGAATCTCTAACATTATTTTAAAGTAAAACGTGGGTGTAGGGTCGTTCAGCCTGGGTTCACTGACCATGTTCTTTAAGTTTCATTACCGAGGTGGAATATTAGTGTTAGATAAAGAGCTCCAGCAAAACATGTTCTCAACTAAACAAGTTTGGGTAAACCCTACCTTTATGTATGGTTTATGTTTTATTATATGCTCCATGTTTTAGATGTTTGCATAGCAACACAGAAATACAATGCATTCAGAAACTCTCCAGACCTTTCCACTTTTTGTTATGTTGTGCTAAAAAAAAATTCAAATTTTGCCCATCATTCTGCACCCAATCCCACTTAATGAGAAACTGAAAACATTTTTTTTTAAATGTCAGCAAATTCATTAAAAAGGAAAAACAAAAATTTCAAATGGACATAAGTTTTTAGACCAGACACGGATTGGCCCACAGAGGAATAGGTAAATCCTCCGGTGCCGTTAGATCTGGCTGGCAGCAGCCTTGTCCTGTACAACTGTGGAGGGGAAAGCTGGCACAGCCGCAGTTGTACAGGATGAGGCTGCTGCCAGCAACCTCTAACGGCGCATGCGCGGGATTTCGGTGCGTCGGGAGGAAAAAAAAGAAGCCAAGTAAAGTAAATATTAATGAGCTAGGAAGATGCATTTGGGGCGCGGCTGGGCACAAAACGGACTGAGGGACAGCCCCTTGGGCACAAAGTGAGGTAATTTACACATCAATAAAAACGTTTTTTATACATAATGCAAAGCCAGGTGGGGGTAATATTAGTATCGTTTTAATTAGTAAAAGGAGACCAATACAAGGATATGTATAGCTGTATATGCTCTAACGGCCTGTCAGTGTCCCTTTAAGTTCTTCTCTTCCTTTTCAATAAATTAGCAAAGATTTCAAACATTCTGTTACCGCTTTCTCATTATGCAGTATTGAGTGCAGAATGATGGGGGAAAAAATGTAACTTTTTTTTTTTTTAGCACAAATCCGCAACATAACTAAATGTGAAAAAAGGAAAAGGGTCTGAAGATTCTCCGAATGCACTGCAGATAACATTCAAAATGCCTTAACTTCTAAGCAATGCTGAGGGTTTTCTCATGAGCTGCTTTAGTCCTGTTTGCTCAACCTGGGAGAGTCTCATAGCACAGAGGTTATACTAACAATGATGTCTGTAGAAGCAGTAGATAATTCTCTAGGAGTAAATGAGGTTCTAAGTAGTCACTTGTTGACATAGTTACAGGCCTGCAGACAGATGTCATTGTATATCATAGTGTTAAAGGTGCAAACTGGGGTGCACTACCCCACACTGTCTCTACTGAGAGAGATCTCACTATCCAAGTGTGTGTGTTGCTACTAGATTACTCTATATAGTGACGTTGACCGCTCGATTGATAGGTCCAACTCTAATCTATCTTCACTAGGCTGTATACACGGCACAATTAAAGTTTGTCACTAATATAACCATAGCATTGTCAGAGGAAGGCAGTGCTAAAAACCGATAGCACTGCAGAGGGGCAGATCATTTTAAACCTTTTTCGCTCACTATTTACTTTTGGTTTTAATTCAACACAATAAAGGTTAAGTCTTAGACCTCTTTCACACGGGCGTCATGTTTGACGCCTGAATAAGAGGCGGGTGCGTTGCGGGAATATGCGCGATTTTTCCGCGCGGGTGCAAACGTTTGTAATGCGTTTTGCACGCGCATGAGAAAAATCGCCATGTTTGGTACCCAACCCGAAGCCGGACTTCATCACTGAAGTCCGGTTTCGGGTCTTCTGGAGAATTTATTATTTTCCCTTATAACATGGTTATAAGGGGAAATAATAGCATTCTTAATAAAGAATGCATAGTAAAATGAAGTGGAAGGGGTTAAAAATAATAAAAGTTAACTTACCTTAGCCACTTGATCGCGTAGTCGTGATCTCTCCTCTCTTTCCCTGCATCATCTAAGATCTACAGGACCTGATGACGTCACATCACATGGTTCAATCACATGGTCCATCTTACCATGGTGATGGACCATGTGATTGGACCATGTGATGTGACGTCATCACAGGTCCTGTAGATCTTAGATGATGCAGGGAAAGAGAGGAGAGATCACGACTACGCGATCAAGTGGCTAAGGTAAGTTAACTTTTATTATTTTTAACCCCTTCATCTTCATTTTTCTAAGCATTCTTTATTAAGAATGCTATTATTTTCCCTTATTACCATGTTATAAGGGAAAATAATAAAGATCAGGTCCCGTTGCTAAGCAACCATGCGGGAAAATCGCAACGCATCCGCACTTGCTTGCGGATGCTTGCGATTTTCCCGCAGCCCCATTCACTTCTATGGGGCCTGCGTTGCGTGAAAAACGCACAATATAGAGCATGCTGCGATTTTCACGCAACGCAGAAGTGATGCGTGAAAATCACCGCTCATGTGCACAGCCCCATAGAAATGAATGGGTCCGGATTCAGTGCGGGTGCAATGCGTCCTCCTCACGCATTGCACCCGCGCGGAAAACTCGCCCTTGTGAAAGGGGCCTTAGTGTCTGGGACAAGAGTGGTCATTAGCCTGATAGGCAATTTGTTGTAATATATGGAAAAACCCTTCCCAGACAGGGTCCTCTTTTTCGGAAGTCATAGTGCTAAAGGGGCACTGCATTTTACGTATAATATAAAACCAGAATAAAGAAGAAAAGTGAAAACACATCCCGAACATCTTGTTGACTATTTCTGTGCTGTAATGCAGTGATGGGCAAACTGTGGCTCTCCAGCTGTTGCAAAACTACAACTCCCAGCATGCAAAGACTGCTTACAGCTATCAGCCTACAGCAGGGCATGGTGGGAATTGTAGTTTTGCAACAGCTGGAGAGCCGCAGTTTGCCCATCCCTGCTGTAGTGCAATGTGACCCTTCTTGGTGAAGAAAATTCAGGGTGTGTTTGTTTGCAGGTCTCCAGCACCTGTTCTCCGTCTTAGGTCTCATGCACACGACTAGAGATGAGCGAACTTCAAAAATTACTTCGGCGTTCGGGTTGGGGTAATCGCCGCATCCCGTTATGGATTCCACTACCGCGGACTATCCCGGCATATGGAATCCATAAGGGGCAGCTCCCACTAAACCCGAACTTTGGAAAAGCCGAAGGACCTGGGGTGACGTCACCATCATGTGATCAGTGCAGGGGGCATGGCTCAGCACTGGATAGGCACGGAAGACACACGGAAACACAACGGAAGCAAAAACGGACACGGATCACGGAACAACAGAACCCCGTTTTGCGGACCGCAAAAAAATACTGTCGTGTGAATGAGGTCTAAGTGAACAGAAGGAGTACATATGCAGTAACAGAAAGCTTCACCAACTCTCAAATGCAGTCTCTCTGCAACATCTCTTATATTGGAGAATTGCTTTAACCCCTTAAGGACGCATGACGTACCGGTACGTCATGGTTTCCGAGTCCTTAAGGACCCATGACGTACCGGTACGTCATATTTTCAAAATGCAAGTGCGGCGCGGCAGGGGTTAATTGTAACAGGATGTCCGCTGAAATCATTCAGCGGGCATCCTGTCACAACGCCGAGGGGGGTCATTTGACCCCCCCGTATCGGCGATCGCAGAAAACCGCAGGTCAATTCAGACCTGCGGTTTACTGCGTTTCCGGTCCATTCGGGTCTCCGGTGACCCGATGAACCGGAAAAGAATGGTGATCGGTGGTGTGATATCACACCACCAATCACCGTTCTTGAATTGGGGACGGTTGTGGCGGTGCTGGGATCCGATTGGTCCGGGAGAGAGGCGGAGATTCAAACTCCCGGCGTCCTCTCTCCTCCTCTTCCTGCTGCTGCTGCTGCCGAGTGAGGATCGCACCCGCACAGCTCCAGCACCGCTCCAGCACCGCTCCAGCACCACTCCAGTCACCCCCCCAGTCACCCCCCCCGGCTGGCTCCCATCACCCTCCGCCATCAGGTAGGTTAGGGTCAGCGAGGGAGAGGTATCTTAGGCAGGGCTAGAAGGGATAGTTAGTGTTAGTAAAAAGTTTTTATTTCAGTGCTGCTTGTGGTGGTTGGGGTCCACAGCACTTAGCTGTGAGACCCTAAACCCACCCAGGGGTGCTGACCCAAGCCATACCCAACCCCCCCCCGCCCCACTCCACCACCACTTTTTTTTTTTTGTGCGCTTACTGTGGTCGGCACTTTTAGCGTCCGGCCACCGTTAGCGCATCGCCCACCCCACCGCTGATCAGCTAGTTTGAACGAGTTTTTTTCTTATTATTAGTACGTGAACACCCGCCCCCACACACACGCACATACAATAAAGTTTGTCACACACGCACATACACGCACACACATACCCATGGCCCGCCGGATGTTCTCGGCGGAGGAGGCATATGCCCAGATGCTCTCCGACACCGAGAGCGCCAGTGAGGATGAGGATGACCCCACGTTCCTCCTTTCAACCGCATCCTCCTCATCATCATCTGATGATGATGAGCCCCCAAGGCGGCGGAGACGCCGCCAGGCGGAGCCAGGGCCCCCACATGCTAGGGAACCCGTGGCCCACACCAGTACGAGCAGCCCTGGGGTTCGTACTGGTTTCCCGGCCCACTAAATAAGCGCACCGGAGCCCCCGACCGGTGAACTTAGCTGGTGTCCCCCAGTGGACTATGAGCCTGCGATTCCGGATTTTGTTGGCAATCCTGGAATCCAGATTCCCACAGTGGGGTTCACTGAAATAGACTTTTTTAGTTTTTTTTTCAGTGACCCACTGGTGAATCTGATGGTGGAGCAGACGAATCTGTATGCCCAACAGTACGTCGCTCAGCACCCAGGCTCCTTTTTGGCTAGACCCGGTGGCTGGACGCCAGTCAGTGCAGCCGAGATGAGGACGTTTTGGGGCCTCGTGCTGCACATGGGTCTAGTGCAAAAACCAAGCGTCAGGCATTACTGGAGTGGGGACGTCCTCTATCAGACCCCACTGTACAGTATGGCCATGACACGTCCCAGATTCGAGGCCATCCGGAAATGCCTGCATTATGCAGATAATGCAGCATGTCCCCCCCAAGGTGATCCTGCCTATGACCGGCTGTACAAGATACGGCCGATCATCGATCACTTTGGGGCCGCATTGCGCAGGCCTACGTACCTGGAAGGGAGGTCGCGGTTGATGAGTCTCTCGTTGCGTTCAAGGGAGACTCAGTTTCCGCCAATACATTCCCACTAAGCGAGCGAGGTATGGCGTGAAAATGTACAAAATTTGTGAGAGTACCTCAGGGTACAGTTACAAATTTCGTGTTTACTGAGGGACGAGATTCCCGTATTCAACCCCCAGAATGTCCCCCCACTCTGGGTGTTAGCGGGAAACTTGTGTGGGACCTTGTGCACCCACTGCTGGATAAGGGTTACCACCTGTACGTGGATAACTTTTATACCAGTATTCCCTTGTTCAGGTCCCTTGCCGCCAGATCCACGTTCGCTTGTGGGACCGTGCGGAAAAATCAGCGCGGCCTCCCTACCTCCCTCCTCCAGGTACCTATCCCCAGGGGTGAAACCCGTGCCCTTACCAGCGACAACCTGTTGTTGGTCAGGTATAAGGACAAGAGGGATGTCCTTATCCTGACCACAATCCATGGTAACGGCACCACCCCAGTCTCTGTGCGAGGTACCACGGCAACGGTCCTCAAGCCCGATTGTATCGTCAACTACAATCGGTATATGGGAGGAGTTGATCTATCTGATCAAGTCCTCAAACCATATAATGCCATGCGGAAAACCCGGGCATGGTACAAAAAGGTTGCGGTCTACATGGTACAGGTTGACATGTACAACGCTTTTGTACTATCTCGAAGCGCTGGCAGCACAGAGACTTTCCTCCAGTTCTATGAGGCAGTCCTCAAGGACCTGATCTTTTCAGACCGGGAAAGAGCAGGTCGGAGTACCTCGGGAATTGAGGCGCCCGGGTCGTCCCTGGCCAACATTTTCCAGGTGTGGTCCCCCATACTGGAAAAAGGGACGAACCCAAAAAAGATGCAGAGTGTGTCACAAGAGGGGGATTCGAAGGACACCACCACTCAATGTGACACTTGCCCCGATCATCCGGGCCTCTGCGTTATCAATTGCTTCAGGGAGTATCACACTTCCATGGAGTACTAAATTTTTATAATTCCCGACAGTCCCCTAGAGAACATAAAAACTATGGCTCTCAGACTTTGTAGACACTGGAACAAATTTTTGTCACAAAAATATTAGTTTTAGTGTAGGCATCCTCAAACTGCGGCCCTCCAGATGTTGTAAAACTACAACTCCCAGCATGCCCAGACAACCTACAGTGGGAATTGTATTTTTACAACATCTGGAGGGCCGCAGTTTGAGGATGCCTGCTTAGTGTCTCCAAAGTATGAGAGCCATATATATTGGGCATACGTAATATATTGGCCACGTACGTAAAAAACTTGTCTATAAATATACCCCATAAACTAGCCCTTCGATAAATGCCGTCCAAAAAATCTAATAAAAACTATGTAAAAAGCCATTTTTATTTTCACCTTGGATCCCAAAAAGTGTAATAAAAGCCATTAAAAGTCATATGCACCCCCAAATAGTGCCAATCAAACCGCCATCTCATCCCGCAAAAAATGAGCCCCTAAATTGGATAGTCGCCCAACCAAAAAAAATAAAAATTTAGCTCCCAGGCTATGGAGATACTAAAATAATTTTTTTTGTTCCTCAAATGATGATATAGTATAATTTGTTTAGATTTTACATGAAGTAGACATATTAGGTATCGCCGCGTCCGTAACAATCTGCCCTTTAAAAATAACATTTAACCCAGCCCCCCTGGATGAACAGGGTTAAAATATAAAATAAAAACTGTGTAAAAAAAAGGCATTTTTTGTCACCTAACATCAAAAAAGTGTTATAGCGAGCGATCAAAAAGTCATATGCACCCCCAAATAGTGCCAATAAAACCGCCATCTCATCCCGCAAAAAATGAGCCCCTATATTAGACAGTCACCCAACCAAAAAAAAAAAATGTAGCTCCCAGGATATTGAGATACTAAAATTATTTAATTTGTGTTCCTCAACTGATAATATAGTGTAAAATCTAAACAAGTTATAAAAAGTAGACATATTAGGTATCTCCACGTCCGTAACAATCTGCCCTATAAAAATAACATTTAACCCAACCCCCCCGGATGAACAGCATACAAAAAAAAAAAAAAAAAAAAAAAAAAATGGAAAAACACAATTTTTTGGGCAAAATCTCCATTTCAATCCATTTTTCCGGTAATAAAGCAAGGGTTAACAGCCAAACAAAACTAAAAATTTATTGCCCTGATTCTGTAGTTTGCAGAAACACCCCATATGTGGTCGTAAATGGATATATAGCCACAAGGCAGGGCATAGAACGAAGGGAACGCCATATGGTTTCTGGAAGGCAGATTTTGATGGATTGGTTTATTTACACCATGTCCCATTAGAAGCTCCCCCTGATGTAGCCTAGTCTAGAAACTCCAAAAAAGTGACCCCATATAAGAAACTACATCCCTTAAGGTATTCAAAAAATACTTTACAAACTGTATTAACCCTTTAGGTGTTCCACAAAACTTAATGGCGAATGTAGAAACAATTTTAAAATTAAAATTTTTTGTTATCTTTCCTCAAAAAAGTGTAATATAGAGCAACCAAAAATCATATTTATCCTAAAATAGTACCAAAACAACAACCACCATATCCTGTAGTTTCCTAGATGGGGTCACTTTTATGGATTTTCTACTCAAGGGGTGCAGCAGGGGGCTTGAAAGGGTACATGGTGTAAATAAACCAGTCCCGCAAAATCTGCCTTCCAAAAACATATGGCATTCCCTTCTTCTATGTCCTGCCGTTTAGCCAAATAGTAGTTTAGGACCACATAGGTAGTGTTTCTGCAAACTACAGAATCAGGGCAAGCCATATTGAGTCTTGTTTGGCAGTTAACCCATTTTGTCCAGTAATAAAGTAAGGGTTAAAATGGAAATTTTTCCCAAAAATTGAAATTCTGAAATTGTTTCTCAATCTGCCACTAACTCTAGTGGAACACCTAAAGGGTTAACAAAGTTTGTAAACCCAGTTTTGAATACCTTGAGGGTGTACTTTCTTAGATGGAGTCACTTTTTTGGAATTTCTATTCTAGGGGTGCAACAGGGGCTTGAAATGGGACATGGTATAAACAAAACCAGTCCCGCAAAATCTGCCTTGCAAAACCCATATGGCGTTCCCTGCTTCTATGTCCTCCCGCTTGGCCAAACAGTAGTTTAGGACCACATATGGGGTGTTTCTGCAAACTACAGAATCAGGGCAACCCATATTGAGTCTTGTTTGGCAGTTAACCCTTACTTTATTACTTGAAAAATGGATTAAAATGGAAATTTTTCCCAAAAATTGAAATTCTGAAATTGTTTCTCCATCTGCCATTAACTCTAGTGGAACACCTAAAGGGTTAACAAAGTTTGTAAACCCAGTTTTGAATACCTTGAGGGGTGTACTTTCTTAGATGGAGTCACTTTTTGGAATTTCTATTCTAGGGTGCAACAGGGGGCTTGAAATGGGACATGGTATAAACAAAACCAGTCCCGCAAAATCTGCCTTGCAAAACCCATATGGCGTTCCCCTGCTTCTATGTCCTCCCGCTTGGCCAAACAGTAGTTTAGGACCACATATGGGGTGTTTCTGCAAACTACAGAATCAGGGCAACCCATATTGAGTCTTGTTTGGCAGTTAACCCTTACTTTATTACTTGAAAAATGGATTAAAATGGAAATTTTTCCCAAAAATTGAAATTCTGAAATTGTTTCTCCATCTGCCATTAACTCTAGTGGAACACCTAAAGGGTTAACAAAGTTTGTAAACCCAGTTTTGAATACCTTGAGGGGTGTACTTTCTAGATGGAGTCACTTTTTGGAATTTCTATTCTAGGGTGCAACAGGGGCTTGAAATGGGACATGGTATAAACAAAACCAGTCCCGCAAAATCTGCCTTGCAAAACCCATATGGCGTTCCCTGCTTCTATGTCCTACCGTTTGGCCAAACAGTAGTTTAGGACCACATATGGGGTGTTTCTGCAAACTACAGAATCAGGGCAACCCATATTGAGTCTTGTTTGGCAGTTAACCCTTACTTTATTACTTGAAAAATGGATTAAAATGGAAATTTTTCCCAAAAATTGAAATTCTGAAATTGTTTCTCCATCTGCCATTAACTCTAGTGGAACACCTAAAGGGTTAACAAAGTTTGTAAACCCAGTTTTGAATACCTTGAGGGGTGTACTTTCTTAGATGGAGTCACTTTTTGGAATTTCTATTCTAGAGGTGCAACAGGGGCTTGAAATGGGACATGGTATAAACAAAACCAGTCCCGCAAAATCTGCCTTGCAAAACCCATATGGCGTTCCCTGCTTCTATGTCCTCCCGTTTGGCCAAACAGTAGTTTAGGACCACATATGGGGTGTTTCTGCAAACTACAGAATCAGGGCAACCCATATTGAGTCTTGTTTGGCAGTTAACCCTTACTTTATTACTTGAAAAAATGGATTAAAATGGAAATTTTTCCCAAAAATTGAAATTCTGAAATTGTTTCTCCATCTGCCATTAACTCTAGTGGAACACCTAAAGGGTTAACAAAGTTTGTAAACCCAGTTTTGAATACCTTGAGGGGTGTACTTTCTTAGATGGAGTCACTTTTTGGAATTTCTATTCTAGGAGTGCAACAGGGGGCTTGAAATGGGACATGGTATAAACAAAACCAGTCCCGCAAAATCTGCCTTGCAAAACCCATATGGCGTTCCCCTGCTTCTATGTCCTACCGTTTGGCCAAACAGTAGTTTAGGACCACATATGGGGTGTTTCTGCAAACTACAGAATCAGGGCAACCCATATTGAGTCTTGTTTGGCTGTTAACCCTTGCTTTGTTCCTGGAAAACATGGATTATATTGGAAAATTTTCCAAAAATTTAATTTCTTAAATTTTATGTCCATTTGCCATTAACTCTAGTGGAACACCTAAAGGGTTAACAAAGTTTTTAAAATCAGTTTTGAATACCTTGAGGGGTGTATTTTCAAGAATGGGGTCATTTTTGGGTGGTTTCTATTATGTAAGCCTCACAAAGTGACTTCAGACCTGGACTGGTCCCTAAAAAGTGGGATTTGGAAAATTTCTGAAAAATTTCAAAATTTGCTTCTAAACTTCTAAGCTATGTAACATCCCCAAAAATAAAATGGCATTCCCAATATGCTCCAAAATGAAGTAGACATATGGGGAATGTGAAGTTATAACTATTTTTGGGGGTATTACTACGTATTAGAGAAGTAGAGAAAATGAAACTTTGAAATTTGCTAATTTTTTAAAATTTTTGGTAAAAATTGTATTTTTTTATGCAAAAAAATTAACTTTTTTGACCCAATTTTAGCAGTGTCATGAAGTACTATATGTGACGAAAAAAAATCTCAGAACGGCCTGAGTAAGTAAAGGTATTTTAAAGTTATTCACACATAAAGTGACACTGGTCAGATTTTCAAAAAATGGCCAAGTCCTAAGGGTGAAATAGGGCTGAGTCCTTAAGGGGTTAAAATAATAGATAATATAAAGAATCAATTTATTATAACCAGTAAAGAGGTGAATGGCTAGCAAATATTAATGGTGCAAGGTCCGAGGTAAGAAAATAACTCCCTCTTGAGTGAAGACTCTGGGTAGCCACTCACTTGACAAAGCAGTGATCGATATATGTATTCAGCAACAGAGATTTCAGGATGTCTGGAATGGGAGGGCTAGAAAATAAAAAGCTCTCAATGGATTTAGATAAATACTTTACACTTATTATTGGGGTGACACGTCCTCTTTAACCTACAGAAACTGCTGGTGAATATCTACATTGCATTACTGAGTTATAATCTGGACTAAAAGTAGTAACTATATCAACATTTATGTGTTTTGTTTTTGTTTTTTTGCTAAGGCTACATGGACACAACAGTGAAAAACGGACACGTGATGTACAATTTTTTAATGGCCATCACACGTCTGTTTTAAGACCAGTGGTAGTCTACGGGGTTAGGCCTCATGCACATGACCATAGGTGTTTAGCGGTCCGCAATCCGCGGATCCGCAAAACACGGTAGCCGTTCCGCGTTCTGTTCCGCAATGCAGCCCATTGTAGAAATGCCTCTTCTTGTCCACAAAACGGACAAGAATAGGACATGCTATATTTTTTTTGCGGGGCAACGGAACGAACCAAAGGACGCGGCCCCTTTGAAGTGAATGGGTCCGCCCCCGAGCCGAAAAATATTCAGCTCGGACGCGGACCCAAAAAACGTTTGTGTGCATGAGGCCTTAGTCATACAGCAGTTTTTTTGATTGTCAGTCAAAAAATAGAACGTGCTGTATCTTGTCCGTTTTTCACTGACAGACTACCCCCATACATTTGAATGGGTCCATTTTTAACATCCGTTTCTCAGAAAGGCATCAGTAAAAAAAATGTCCATTAAAAATGTCCGTTTTTAACTGACTTTTTTTTCGCTCTCGTGTGCATGTAGCCTTATGTTTACAAATAAGGAACCTATAAATGTAACCCCTTCCTGACTCAGCAATTTTCCGTATTTGTTTTTCACTCCCTGCCCTCCCAGAACCATCGTCACAGACGTATGAGGGCTAGTTTTTTGTGGGTCCTGTCATACCTTCTAATGGCATCATTTAATATTAATTAATATTGCATATATTGTAGTGGTAAGCTGGTAAAAAAAATCCAAATGAAATTGCAAAAAATAAAATAAATACATTCTGCCATAGTTTTATGGGTTTCATTTTAATGCATTCTCTATGTGAAAAAACTGACCTCTTACCTTCATTCTCTGGGGCAGTACAATTACAGCAATACCACATTTATATGGTTTTTGTTTGGAAAAAAAAACAGTTAAAAAATTTTTTTCTTTGCATCGCCATAATCTAACCCCCATACCATTATCTTTATGTCATTTTTGTGGGGAGATCTGTAGTTTTTATTGAAGTGTGTATGAGTTTTTGATCACTTTTCATTCAATTTTTGGGGGGACACAAAGCTACAAAAAAGGTGAATCATGCATTTTGACTTTTTCTTTGTAACACCGCATGGGATAATTATTTTTATATTTTAACAGTACGGGAGTCTTGGACAAAACGATGATAAGTGATGATTATTTTTATTGTTTATTTATTTTTTAGATTGGGAAAGGGTAGTGATTTCAACGCTTACATTTTCTATTTGTTTATATTTTTAAAAAACTTTTCAAAACTTTTTTTTTACACATAAATACCTCTAGGGCTCATTATTACTTCCTCCATAGACTGCAACGATTTAACATTGCAGCCTATGAGAAATTCACTATGTTCCTAAACACAGTAGCACTACCACAGGCAGGGCTCCATAGGAACATTGTTGTGGCCGGCCTTGGATCCTTCAGAGGGTCCGAGGATACCATAGCAACTCAACAGCAACCTCGATCTTGGCATTGGGAGACGTTTGTGCCCTTGGGGCACAGTGCTCCTGGGGAAAGACCACCATTGCAGTGGTTGCAATTGACCATGGCATATGAGGGGTTAAATGTAGGTGATCGGCATTATCACTGATCACAGATAATGCCTCCGGGAGTCTGTTGGATAAAACAGCAGGTACCCAATGACTATGGCACCTACTCAGCTTCCGAGAGGGTGCCATCTTTAGGGCTCGTGCACGCGACCGTTATCCGCAATATACGGGCACTGGCCTTTTGTGCACTGCATCACGGATGTGGACCCACTCACTTGTTCACTTTGTTAAAATCCGCACCACAGGTCAATTTCTGTACTTAAGAAAAAAGCGAGTGTATGTGAGATTTGTCCAATCTCATAGCTAGTACTGTATTGTGCTGTGTTTTTTCCAGAAGAAAATCCACACAGAAAAACTGCACGTAATCCGCATCATTGTGCAGGCACCCTAAGACCACCTAAACACGTTGCAGAATACATGCGTTTTTTCTGCACAGATTTACATGCTGAAAAACCGTATTACAGTACCAGCAAAGTGAATGAGATTACACAAATCAGCAGCATATGTGATACGTGTGAGCGTAACATTCTGTCAACTAGCCAGAGGATCAGCCATCAGTCAGGATCATGCACACGAATGCCCGTTTCCTTTTTTTTGCGGCCCATATGTGGAACCATTCATTTCAATGGGGCTGTAAAAAACAGAAATGATTCCATGTGCATTCCGTGTCCCTATGTCCACATTAGGGGCCGGCCATTTCTTTCCGCAAAATGTGTAATGCACACGGCCAGTAGCTGTGTTTTGCAGATACGCAATTTGCAGACAGAAAGTAGCATAATCTCTTTAACATAAATCAGCAGCAGGTATATTCACATACAGCCAACTAGAAAAGCACACGATCAATGGTTACATTACAATTAACCATTTTCCAAGAAAATAATTAGCTACACACTAGCTGTACTGCACACAGGTTAATAGGTTTATACTAGGCACTTAGCTATAAATAATTTACTATTGATTGACATTTAGATATGAAGTGAAGAGAGTCCCTTGTTCAGGATATTATATTAAGTAAACTACTCTAACTATATCTATATATATATATATCTATATATATTTATATAGATATATATATATATAGAGAGAGAGCATATATATATATATATATATATATAAAAGAAAAAATGGCGGCACTGATTAAACAAATGAAGAGTGAGTGCTATGTCCCCGCTTATAGGCTTATTACCTAAGTATAAAACATGAAGACGGGCAGCACTCCAAAATCAAAAAGTGAATTTATTCAGCCATGTGGCAAAAAGAATAGAGAAAGGCTCTATTGATGAGCCGAAACGTCGCTTCTTTTTGATTTTGGAGTGCTGTCTGGTCTTCATGTTTTTTCTTCCGGTTTTCATCCGGAAAAACGGATCCGGTATTTATCTTTTTCCCATTTTTAAAGGTCTGGATCCGTCAATGCAGTAATTTTAATGCCGGATCTGGCACTAATACATTTCAATGGAAATTAATGCCGGATCCGTCGTCCCGGCAAGTGTTCCGGAATTTTGAATGGAGAAAATACCGCAGCATGCTGCAGTATTTTCTCCGGCCAAAAAACGGAAGAGGGACTGAACTGATGCATCCTGAACGGAATGCTCTCCATTCAGAATGCATTGGGATTAAACTGATCAGTTTTTTTTTCCGGTATTGAGCCCCTAGAACCGAACTCAATACCAGAAAAGAATAACGCTAGTGTGAAAGTACCCTTACACAGGTTAAATGCATAGACACTATAAAGGAGAGGGACACATTTACCACCTATAAATTGGGGAAAATCCATGTGCTCCATGTGGATATAAACTAAAAGGACTTATCAATCAGCATGTCACATGAACTCAAAACATTTTGCACATGGACCAATCTTTATTGAGGTATTGAGTTAACATTGTGAGCCTGAATAGGGACAGTGACCAACGTCAGTGATGATGATGTATTGCACTGTGGAATATGTTGGTGCAATGAATTAACTTAATTGAATTACAGTTTTATGTATTTTGTGCTACAAAACTAAGTGTTCCGGTATATGCAGATCATCAATTGCTTGGATTTGCACACTGTATTTCAGAAAGTCAGAAAATAGTGATGAGCGGCATAGGGAATATTCGAATTCGTGATATTTCGCAAATTTTTGGCCCAGTATTAGCCATAAATTTGCAAATTCAAGAATTCGTGATCTCCACTCATTATTTACTTGATTTATACAAATGAAACCGGGATCTAAGGGCCACATAACCTAAACATCCCACCTACAAAAAATATGTGTATTGCCCAAATAAATAACCATGAAACTGATGATCATCAAAAAAATATATACTTTATTAAATACAATATGATAAAATATACCAATTAAAACCATGTATGACCCAGTGGACACTTAACTAAATGGACCTTTTAAATGGAGCACTATCAAGGGCACACATATACAATAATTATAGCAGGCAGGTGTGCAAAAAAACCCACAAGTAAGCGCAAGTGACCATAGTGTTTAAGTAAAATATGTAGCCCTGATACTCACAAAGGTGAGATAAATATGCAGACCAAAATAATGACATGTGACATGAACACCTCCCCCCCAGTGTCCCCACACCTTACCCAACGCGTTTCGCCAGAGGCTTCGTCAGGGAGTGAAATGACTCTGTGTGCATTCCGTGTCTGTATGTCCGCATGGACGTTCTGCAAAATGATAGAACATGTCCTATTATTGTCGGCATTAGGCTTATTGCACACGAACGTATGGTTTGGTTTTGCGGTCCGTTTTTCACGTATCCTTTGTTCCCTTTTGTGATTCGTTGTGTTTCCGTTCCGTTTCTGTATGGTTTCCGTATTTGATCAGTTTTTTGAGGACCGCAAACGGAAACGGAAGCATGGCATATACAGTATACAGTAATTACATTGAAAAATTGGGCTGGTCAGAACATTTTCCATAGATAGTTCCGCAAAAAACGGAATGGATACGGAAGAACTAGGCCTCATGCACACAAACGTTTTTTTTTGCGGGTGTACGGGCCGTTTTTTTGTGTTCCGTATATGGTCCGTATACGGAACCATTCATTTCAATGGGTCCACAAAAAAACGGAAGTGTTTCCGTGTGCATTCCATTTCCATATTTCCGTTTTTCCGTCCCGTGCAAAGATAGAACATGTCCTATTATTGCCCGCAAATCACGATCAGTGGCTCCATTCAAGTCAATGGGTCCGCAAAAAAAAACGGAACGCATACGGAAATGCATCCGTATGTCTTCCGTATCCGTTACGTTTTTGCGGAACCATCATTAAAAAAAAATGAACCGAAACGGAAACACAACGGATCACAAAAACGGAACAACGGATCTGTAAAAGAAAGAAACCGCAAAAACATACGGTCGTGTGCAAAGAGCCATACTGACGCATTCCGTATCTGTTCCGTTTTTTTTACAGCCACATTGACTTGACTGAACGTGATTTGCGGGCACTAATAGAACATGCTCTATCTTTGAACGGAAAAACGGAAATACGGAAACGGAATGCATATGGAGTACATTTAGTTTTTTTTGCAGACCCATTGAAATGAATGGTTCCATATACGGAACACAAAAAAACGGCCCATACACTCGCAAAAAAAAGTTTGTGTGCAAAAGGCCTTACAGACAAGGATAGGACGGTTCTATTATAGCTGTTCCGCATAATGTGGAATGCACACACCCGGTATCCATGTTTTGCGGATCCGCAATTTGCAGACTGCAAAACATCCAACAGTCGTGTTCATGAGCCCTTACAGTGATAACAGAAATATTAAAGATGAAGTATGATGGCAGACATTCACAGTAAAATGCACAAACATACATGTGGCAGAATTTACACATATATGGATATTCTGCACTTAAGTCAGTGAGAAGCAAGACACATGCAGCGCTCACCAATCACTCATTAGTCACATGTGGCACATAAGACACTTATACGTGGCTCACATGCCACTGATGCATATGTCACATGATGCACATACACCACTGATACATAGATCATATATAGCACACACCAATCACACATAGGAAACACGTAATGCATAAGACATTTATGCCTAACCCTAAGGCTAGGTTCACACTTGATCGTACTTGATACTCGCGTTTTAAGCGCGTATAACAGCGCGTTTTGGGAAATAGGAAATGCGCCTCGTACGCGCGTTCGTGTGATTGACCACTCTGGCGTCAATCACAATACGCGCGACAATATGCCCCAAAGAAGCTCCTGTACTTCTTTGGGCGTAGGGCGTTTTACAGCACGTTCGTACGCGCTGTGAAACGCTCAGGTGAGACCATGCCCATAGGGAAACATGGGTTTTCGCCTGTTGAGCGTTTTACAACGCGTAGGAATGCACTGTAAAACGCTTAGGTGTGAACCTGGCCTCAGTGTAGCACACTTAAAGGAGTTAAAGGGGTCGTCTCACTTCAGCAAGTGGCTTTTATCATGTAGAGAAAGGTAATACAAGGCACTTACTAATGTATTGTGATTCTCCATATTGACTCTTTTCCATCACATTATACACAGCACGGATCTATGGTTTTGACCGCTCTGTAATCCAGCAGCGGTGGCCGTACTTACACACTATAGGTAAAGGTGTTGGCCTATGAGCACTTCCAGCCTTTCCCTATAGTGTGTAAGCACGGCCACCGCTGCTGGATTACACGGTGGTAATAACCACGGATACATGCTGTGTATAATGTGATGGAAAGGAGGCAATACGGACAATCACAATACATTAGTAAGTGCCACTTACTGAAGTGAGACAAACCCTTTAACCCCTTTAAGCATAAATGTCTGACATGAAATTTACCAAATCGTAACCTCCTCATATTGTACATAATCTACATTATAATTAAAACGGTTGTCCTACCATAATGACCTATCGCCTATCTACAGGATAGGTGATAAATATCAGATTGCTGGGGTCTGACTGCTAGAACACCCACTGATCATGAAAAAGGGGTCCTGAGAATTCAATTACACTACCACCAATCTATGTACACAAGGGTCTTATGACCAAGTTCCCTTGATCATGGGGGTCCCAGCAGTCAGACCGCCATCAATCAGACACTTATCACCTGTCGTGTCATAGCTGTTGGACCTTTTCTCATACCCTATCCTTACAGGTTTTCTTTGGGTGTAAAAAAAACTAAAAATAAAATTAAAATTAAAAATCCAAAGTCCAACCCCCTTTGCAGGTCACAACCTTTAACAAATACAAAGCAAAGGTGCTAGAGGAGCAACATAAGCAAAGGGCACAAATGGAGGGTCATAACTGAAACAGAGGCATTAGGGTCACCTGAGGCAGGGTAATAGTGGGGATCCTGGAGCAGGGGTAACTGGAGAAGAGGCAATATTAGTGGTGCATTTAGAGTGGGGGCATCTGGAGCTGGGGCATTTATGGGGGCGCACCTAAAGCAGAGGCATTAGGGTCACCTGAGGCAGGGTTAATAGTGGGGATCCTGGAGCAGGGGTAACTGGAGAAGAGGCAATATTAGCGGTACATTTAGAGTGGGGGCATTGGGGGGCATCTGGAGTTGTGGCACTAATGGGGGTGCACCTAAAGCAGAGGCATTGGGGGACCTAGGGCAGAGTCTGGAGACTGGGGGCCTACTGATGAATCCTCCACCTCCCCGTTGCGGGAAGTCCGATCCTGGACACATGTTCTACAAATAAATGGAGTGTTTTACTACTGGTATTTTAATCTTCAGTTGAATCCAATAACCACTTTTCTCTATTGTAATCTCTATAAATTTAAATTGTTAGTCAGATGCTGGCAATGGGACACAGTGGTGTAAAGGCAGTATTACACAGCGACTTTTGTCAGGAAGGAAGCGTTCCCGCCTTGCAATCGCCTGCTCGCTAGTGGAGAAGAACGCTGCTATTATGTGCAGCAATCTCCTCCTCATCATGGGGAGGAACGATCGCTATGCCATTTGTAGCATCCCCAAGTCAGAGCAATGTGTGGGACTAACCTGGGGAATGCCAGTGATGGAGAGGTCGGCACGCTGTTCCTCTGGGGCACTCTCTGGGTTCTGGAGGGACACAGCCAGGTGCAATGTGAGGTGCCCTTGGTGTTGTAGATTAACGTGCCTATGGCTAAGTCCCTGATGTTTCGTGATGCCAGTGCCAGTAAACGGTGGCACACCGTATTTATAGTGGGAATAATGGAGGTGCAGACTTGTATCTTGAAACAGAATTCCAACTTTACTGAAACAGTGGTAATACAGAAAGCACTCTCTTAAACAGTTCTTTTGCAGACAATTGGCTTTGGTAAGATCTCAATTACAGCAGGCTTATATCCAGCAAGGTAAACAGAGGGTTAAATAACAGGACTTTTGAATTGCAGGCGAACCTTACTTTCTTCCTGGCTTGTCCTGACTGGCAATTATACTTCAAGGCCCCAATGCCCTACTTCTGGCTTATATCCTTGAATCTCCAGTTTGCTGCGTACCTCCTCTGACACTACAGTACCTCTTGCTTTAAGGATTGCCTCAGCTTGACTCCTGCTGACCTGCCTAGGCCCGTGACATGTGGCCTTCACAGACTCCAGGGTCTGCACTGCCTTCACAGGCCCATGGCCTGGACTGGACTGACTTTCCCTGAATGAGCCTGTATATATGAACTAGGGCTCCCTAGCTCCCTCTATCGACCTGGAGCTGGAATGACATCCCTAGCAGGCCTGCACATAGCAATAACACAGTAACAGGGAATTACATAGCATTACATTACATTGCATTTTATGAATAGGACTTATACCAGCTTCCCCATAAATGAGGGGAACGACAGCACTCAAGTGACCCTTCTGTAGTGACGGGCATCACAACTCCCGTACACTACACATTGCTCATCCCCATGCTGTATAGTGGTTTGCCGGCGGCAGATCATTATTAGACACCACAATCTGCCACCTGAAAACGATAATTTTTTAACATGCCAAAAGATTTAGATTGCCCGATGATCAAGCATTTGCTTGTTTATCGGGCATTTGGGGCAGTATTACACTGCCAGATGATCGGTAAAAAAAACAAATCGAGCAGTGTAATACCTGTTTAAGGCCTCATGCACACAAACATATTTTGGGTCTGCATCCGCACGGACCCATTAACTTCAATGTGGCTGCAAAAGATGCTGGATGCTATCCGCGTCCTTTGCTCCGTTCTGTGGCCCCGCCCAAAAAAATATAGCATGTCCTATACTTGTCTGTTTTGCGGAATAGGCATTTCTACAATGGGCCGCGTTCCGTTCGGCAAATTGCGGAACAGAACGCAGAACAGCTTCCGTGTTTTGCAGATCCGCAGATTGCAGACCGCAAAACACCTACGGTCATGTACATGAGGCCTAAGTCTAAGAAAATTAGAACCCATTATCGTTTGTGACTTCAACCCACTTGTCGTTTGTGACGTCAAAAGTTTGGATTCCTATTTGGACTTGAATCTGAGCTTTTATCTATTTCCTCATGTTAATAAATTGTTGTTTGTTTTTTATGAAACTTTCTAATTTATTTATCTTTGAAGGTAGTTTAAGGGTACTTTCACACTTGCGTTGGTGCGGATCCATCTGTTTATTTGCACAGACGAATCCGCACCTATAATGCAAACGTTTGTATCCGTTCAGAACGGATCCGTTTTGAATTACTTTGAAAGTCAATGGGGAACGGATCTGTTTTCAAATGCACCATATTGTGTCATTAAAAACGGATCCGTCCCCATTGACTTACATTGTAATTCAAAATGGATCCGTTAGGCTCCGCCTCTTCAGATGGACACCAAAATGCTGCATGCTGCGTTTTGGTGTCCGCCTCCAAAACAGAATAGAAGCGGAACGGAGCCGAACTGAAGCATTCTGAGCGGATCCTTATCCATTCAGAATGCATTGGGGCTGAACTGATCCGTTTTGGACCGTTTGTGAGAGCCCTGAAACGGATCTCACAAACGGAATCCAAAACGCTAGTGTGAAAGTACCCTAAGCCATAAGGTCATAACAGGTAAGGGTGCATTCACATCACCGTTTAGCTTTCCGTTCTGATCCGTCAGAAGAAGAGAGAGAGAAGAAAAAAAACAGGATTCTGTAAAAAACTGACCCTGTTGCATCAGTTAGGGCTCATGCACACAAACGTATTTTCTTTGAGCTTCCGTTTCGTTTTTTGTGCGGCCTGTATGCGGAAACATTTACTTCAATGGGGCTGTCGAAAATTATACAAAGTTTTATGTGAATCGACTTAGGATGTTTCATCCGAAGTCGATTCGCTCACCCCTAATGGTATCAGCAACGAAGGAGATAGGAAGGACTACAGATACCAAGGTAGAAATAAACGACAAAAATATAGGCAGAGCATTATACAAGAAACACTACGGATCCTGGATACCAATGCACAGAGCACACACTATACCCAGCAACTAAACAGCAGCTAGCACAAACATTTAAAGGAAGGCTAACCACTGCTACAGCCATCTCAAAATGACCTAAATCAAGTTTTCATGGTAAACTTATTTTTAAAGAATCTTTGGTGATGTTAATTTTCAATGTCTCTATATTTAAAAAGAAAATCCCCAAATCCTGCAGTTTCTGCACTGGCCACTAAGTCTAAATATGTGCACCACTTCTTGATCTGTAACTCATCACAGGCAGGATTACAATGACAGATATCACCTATCTATAGATAACACAATATCCACCATTCACAATAGTTGATATAATAACTTATCTACCGTCTCCTTCCACCTATGCACAGGCCTAGAAAACTCTCCTATATAAGCCAATGAGTTGCCTCCAGTCTATTATATCTATGGCCCTCCAAGTGGATCGATATTTATTTACAGTCACATTAATTTTTCCTGGCAGGCGATACCACATTGGAAAATTGAACAGTGACTAATGCAGTCATGTTGCTGTGTTATCAGGAATCTTAGTATTCCAAGGTCTATCGCAACCTCAAATGCCCTGCTCTTAACATGAATTAATATTATATAATGGAAAATTTTAATTCAAACTTCTATGGAATTTACCCAGATAACAAAAGTACTGGGAGTCACGAGTCATCAAAAATGATCCAAGATTGCAATTTATTACTGCTAGCATCTCGTTAGCAATTCTTGTCTGTTAGGCCTCTTTCACACGGGCGTCATGTTTGATAAGAGGCGGGTGCGTTGCGGGAATATGC
The DNA here is from genome assembly GCA_033119425.1 of Bufotes viridis. NCBI lineage: Eukaryota > Metazoa > Chordata > Amphibia > Anura > Bufonidae > Bufotes > Bufotes viridis. Next base: position 562,433,285 of record CM065589.1, on the reverse strand, counting down.
GCGATTTTTCTGCGCGGGTGCAAACGTTTGTAATGCGTTTTGCACGCGCGTGAGAAAAATCGCCATGTTTGGTACCCAGACCCGAAGCCGCACTTCATCACTGAAGTCCGGTTTCGGGTCTTCTGGAGAATTTATTATTTTCCCCTTATAACATGATTATAAGGGAAAATAATAGCATTCTTAATAAAGAATGCTTAGTAAAATGAAGTGGAAGGGGTTAAAAATAATAAAAGTTAACTTAACTTAGCCACTTGATCGCGTAGTTGCGATCTCTCCTCTCTTTCCCAGCATCAGCTAAGATCTAAAGGACCTGTGATGACGTCACATCACATGGTCCAATCACATGGTCCATCTTACCATGGTGATAGCGCGGAAAACTTGCCCGTGTGAAAGGGGCCTTACTGTCTGCTAAGAAAAATGACAGTGAAAGAAAAAATTCTTAGATTAATCTGGAACCATGGAATCAAAATGTAGTATTAAGGCTGGTGTCAGACTTATTTCTAGTGTTTTTGAAGAGTTTTTCTGTCTGTGGTGGGTCAACAGTTCCAGATGTTGCATGCAAGCCTATGGCTTTTTTTCTAGTGGCATTTGTTTTCTATTTTTTTTTTATTAATGGTGTTTTTTTCCTAAGCCATAATATGATCTGGGTCTGGCATTTTTCCTTCCATGCCTGTCATTTTTCTCCCATGGACAGGGGCGTAACTATAGGGGAAGCAGGGGAAGCGACTGCTTTGGGGCCCTGACCCAGAAGGGGCCCATCCAAGAGGAGGAGGAGAAGTACAAAAAGATTTTGTCAGGGCACCTTAACATTATTACACAATGAAATGATATACAGTGGCAGTATAGACAGTGTAGAAAACGGATGGAACAGCTGCCGGGCCTGGTCTGAGAGAGCGATCTTTACTAGCCACAGGAAAGGGGGGGCCTTAAAGTAAGGGGTTGTGAAAAAATTACTGGGGGAGGGGGCCCCATTCAAAAATTTGCTATGGGGCCCAGTCATTTCTAGTTACGCCACTGCCCATGGACATATAGCTTAAAAAATGTTTGTGAAATTTGTGCTGGCTTTTGGTTAATTGCATTACAGGGGAGTACAAAAACACCAAAAATGGCAGGTGATAAAGCACACTATGTGGACAAGCATGCCTAGAAAAATGCTGCACAAATTCTGGTCTTTTTCTGGTTTCTTTTGCCAAAACAATAAAAAAAAAAAAACATAAAACACTGTGTCAGGCAGCACCCTAAAGGTACTAGAAGACTCTAATCAGTAATACATAACATGAGATCAACTTCGGGACACACAAAAAAAACTTTAAAAAAAATCTGATATGGAAATCATTACATAAAGTGTCTAAGTATATTGATATAACAAATCTCACATTATAGGAGTATTATTGAGATGTAATAAAATATTGCTGCATGGTCAGTGGGTGATCAATCAGAGTTGGCTACATAGTTATCTGGACATTTGGCCGATCTCATCTCATTGGGCCCACTTAATGTCCTTTCACTGCTTGACATTGGTCTGGAGGCCAGAAGAATATATTTATTTTTGCCTTCCCAAATTTTAACAGTCATAACTTACTTTATACATTGGTGTAGCTAGTTGAAGTTTTGTGTTTTGTAGAATGAGTTGTATTTTAGGTATTTTTTTTGTAACACACGTTACCTTTAAATTATAGTTATATCTTTCTTTCTAACTATTACTATTATGGGGAAAACTGCAGAAAAAAAGAACAGATGGGCACCGGTGACGAGCGGGAGCATTCTCCTCTCTCTTGAAGTCCCTGGAGGGGGGCCTCCTCTGGACCTGGGGGCAGCCTCTCTTTCTTATATTTAAGTGCAGTTCTGCCAGCTGTGCATCGGGGGGCATTGCAGCTTGCACCACCAGGCTTACCCCTGTGAGGGAGCATCTTATATAAATCCTGAGCTGCCTGTGTATATCCCTGCATTGAGGACCAGTCTCATCTGCCTTATAATATCAGAAATCTCTTCCACTGGTGGCTACACTCTACGCATCTCCTGATTTATTTATCATCTTCCTTGCTGAGTAACCCCTTCACCCTTGCAGCTCGGGGTGTACTGCACGTGGTTTTTCAAGTGTACTTATGGGCCCTAAAACAATAACTTCCACAGGCTCTGGATCACCAAAAGACTTTGTGGACAATATGAGTCAAACTGATACGTTACCTGAGCAGGGTAGCTCTGGAAATGCTGAGGTTCAAACTGACAAGATAATGGCTGCTATAGCTGCGTGCCAGACGCTCTAACGTCAAAGATCGATCACCTACAAAGCGATATTAATTGCCTGAGACATGACATGGAGAAAATGAGAGATCGCACAAAAGACGTAGATCGCAGCCTGGGGGAAGCTGAGGACTCATCAAACGCAACTGTTGCCTCCACCAGAACGCTGCAACAACAGGTGAAGACACTACTCGCCAGGGTTGAAGATGCCGAAAATCGCAATAGGCGGAATAATGTCCGAATCCTGGGTCTTCCGGAGCGAGTTGAAGGCTCTACACCAGAGATATTTGTTGAGCAACTAATTCGCAAGCTACTGGCCCCTATAGAATTATCTTCCAGCTTTGTGGTTGAGAGGGCTCACAGGATTCCAACGAGGCCGCTTCCACTGGGGGCTGCCCCTAGGCCCTTCATTCTCAAGTTATTGAACCACAGACACCGTGACGCGGTCCTAGCTGCCACCAGGTGAAAGAAGGACATCCCCTTTAAGAATGCTAAATTGTATGGGGATGCCTCCGTGAACTGGGGATTAAATATGCAATGATCTACCCGGCAAAGCTGCGGATTCAAGAGGGAGACCGGGCAATTTTCTTCCAAACCTCAGAAGAAGCTGTGGACTGGATTGAGCAACGGCGCCCGACTTGAAGAGGATGCCGGGTTTGGCTGCTGAGTGCTGGCGCGGAGTTATTCCTCCTAATGTTGCCCGATGAGGATTCACCGGGGTCCCTGGGGGACTTGGACTCTTGTTATATGTTATTGCCTTGTTATCTTGGGGGGCATAGGTTATACTAGCTTTAGGTAGTCTTCTACAGACAGGGGTCAGACTCCTAGGGCTCACGCTCTCTACGTAGATTAGTCTTTTATTAACTGAGGATTATAACATGTTCTGTAACTGTTAGATAGACAGACTTCCCTTCATTTAGTAAGTGACCGTTAGGGATCTATAGGCTTAGACTAGTTGGGGATGTCTAGGCAGGGTGGGTTTGGGGTGGGTAGTTATACCTTAGTTGTTAGATGGTGTGTATGTGTGTGTGATTGTGACGGAGACGTGGACATCTATGGAGTGATGAGGAGATTGTCTCTTTTGCAGAATGGCTAACTGTAAAATAATCCCCTGGAATGTCCGGGGACTGAATGATAAGGTCAAAAGGGCACTAATATTTAATTACCTTAAGACGTATAATCCGGATATTCTTATTTTCCAGGAGACCCATCTCCGGGGTCAAAAAGTCATGGCTCCTAAACGACCGTGGATTGGATATGCCTACCATGCGCCCTATTCCAACTACTCTAGAGGGGTCTCTATACTGGTTAGTAAGAATTAGTAATCTTTCTTTCAGCTGGTCTCCGTGCACATTGATCCAGGAGGGAAATATGCCCTGATGCAGGCTACCATCAGGGGCTGTGAGGTCCTACTCGTGGGAGTTTACAACCCCCCCCCCCGTTAGAGAGAGGCGTGCTTGATCAGATTATGGCGCGCTTGGCAGTCCTTCCTGGAGCTCCGTTGTTTCTCTTGGGGGACTTTAATGCTACTTTGGATGATCATCTAGACAGGCTTAAACCTCCCCTTATGACCCGACTCTGAGACACTGGGCTCAAGGGTATTATTTGGCGGAGATATGGAGGGGACTGAATCCGGATGCTCGGCAGTACTCTTGTTATTCTGCTTCGACCCACTCACTGTCCCGTATTGACCTTGCTTTTACTAATCAACAGGACCTGGCATGGGTGACGGCAACTGCTTATTTGCCGAGGGGGATCTCTGATCATGCTCCTCTATTGCTTACTTTAACTCTACCTGTTAACTCATCGTCCTGTTTGGCGTTTGAACCTGGTGTGGTTAAAGGTTCTCCCGGTACCTTTGGCGTGCAGGGAGGGCAGCTTATCCTTTTGGGCTACTAATGAGGGTACCGCTAACCCATTGGTGGAGTGGGACGCCTGTAAGGCGATTTCGAGAGGGGTCCTGATAGCAGCAGTTGCGGCGCATCGGAAGAGTCTTCTCTCGTCCCGAAAAAAATTAGAGGAGAAATTGGTCTGTGCCGAAAATGATTACAACTGACCCTACGGCTGAACGCCTCACAAATTGGCATTTGGTGCAGAGACAATATGCCCTTTATTTGACAGAATTTACCCAAAAACGTCTGCTCGCCCAGAGACAGCTCCAATTCGCGGAAGGCGATAAGAGTGGGAATACTTTCGCGTATCTCTCTAGGACAGAGTCCCCACAGACAGTAGTGGCAGCAATCAGGAATGATCAGGGGGATCTTTTTACGATGCCAGAGGAGGTCTGTGACCAGTTTGTCAGTTACTACACGACCCTTTACAATTCCAAGACGACTAAGTCAACTGAGGATATAAAACAATTTTTAGACGCAATTCTCATACCTAGATTAACGAGAACGGACATGCAAATTTTAAATGCCCCCATAACTCCGCAGGAGGTCCAGTCTGCAGTGGCTGCTATGGCAAAGGGGAAGACCCCTGGTCCAGACGGCTTCCCGGCGGAGTGGTATAGCTTCCAGATAGAGGAACTCTGCCAAAGGCTAAGTAAACTCTTTATGTATGCTCTGGATTGTGGGTCCTTACCGCAGTCGTTCCATGAGGCTACTATTGTTGTTGTATACAAACCCGGGAGGCCGCCGGAACAGTGCAGTTCATATAGGCCCTTTTCCTTGATTAATGTGGATGCTAAACTGTTGGCGAAGATATTGGCCAGTAGACTTTCGTCTGTTATATCATCTATTGTGGGTACAGACCAGTCTGGGTTCATGCCAGAGAAATCCACAGACATCAACTTGAGACATCTTTTCACGAATCTCCAAATTACCCATGCCACAGAGCGATAGCGTCACTTGATAACGAGAAGGTGTTCAACTCAGTAGAGTGGGGTTTCATGTGGGAGGTGTTGAGGAGATTTGGGATCCCTAAAAATGTCCCCCGCTGGCTAAGTATGCTGTATTCGCAACCATCAGCTAGGGTCAGAGTTAACGGCCATCTGTCCAAACCCTTTAGATTGAAGAGACGCACCCTGTCACCCCTTTTATTCGCTTTAATAATGGAACCGCTATCGATTAGTATAACGGGTAATCCCAATATTCGTGGTTTTGGTAGGTGGCGGGACTGTCTGAAAAGGACTCTATATACGCTGACGACATGTTGATCTATCTTGGGGATGTGTGCTTGTCCTTGGAGGCCCTGTTAGAAACAGTGGATATTTACAGCTCTTTCTCAGGGCTGCGAGTGAATTGGTCTAAATCTGCCTTGTACCTAGTGGATGAGATCTCTCCCCAGGCTATATCGCCACAGTCATCTCTTCAGGTGGTTAGTAAATTTACATACCTGGGGATAGTTAAACACAGAGAAGTCACCCAATTTCACGCCCTTAATGTGCAACCGACAGTTAAATATGTCTCGCAAAAACTGAAGGCCTGGGAGTCTTTGCCACTTTCCCTTGTGGGTCGAATTAATATCTTTAAGATGGTGCTCCTCCCAAAATTGCTGTATCTGTGTAGGGCGGCCCCATTTTCATTACCTAAATCTCACTTCTCTACACTAGACCGCATGATAACACCTTTCCTGTGGAGTAAATCTATACCGCGTTTGGCTAGAGAGACTCTACAGGCTCCGTATGAGAGAGAAGGTTTGGCGCTCCCGGATCTGTATTTCTATTATATAGCGACTCGGTTAAACTATGCGGCCTGGTGGATTAGGGCAGACCCCTACAATTCGGCGGTGTCACTAGAGGCAGCCCTAATAGGCCCGTATGAGGCGCTGATGAACCTAGTTTATAGAGGAAGCAAATGCCGGCTACCCTACTCCACTACGCTAATGACCAGTGTAATTGATGCTCGGGATGTGTTTGCGGCCACGGGGATGACAGGGAAGCAGGACACTATACGATCTCCGGTCCTACCCCTCTGGAGGAATCCCAAACTGACGGAACTATATAACTTGACCGACTTTGAATTTTGGCCACAGAGGGGTGTTAAATATCTGACTTAGCTTTATGACGAAGGCGTTTTTAAAACGTTTTCAACCCTTCAGAAAGACTATAATCTACCCCGTACCTCCCTCTTCAGATATTGTCAATTAAGACACGCCTGCGGTTCTCAATTTGGGACGGGCATGCTACAAATTGAATATAGGGACATTAAAAAGGTGGCTAGGCGAGAAACACACTATAAGATGGTCTCCTCTTTTTATGGACTCCTTGTGTCCTCCAGGCCCTCGACTATGGTCAAGGCGCTTGGTAAATGGAGACTGGACATTCCGACACTAGAGGCTCAACACGAAAGGGAATTGGTGGTATTTTGGAGGAAAACGGTGATTTGTGCATGGGACCAGCTGATTCAGGCCAAGTGGCTACATAGGGTATATTTTACCCCAGTCAGATTAGTGCACATGAAGAAATTAACTTCTGATGTCTGTACCCGCTGCAATGCAGATGGGGGCACTCTGATCCATATGATTTGGGAGTGTCCTGTGATAGCGAACTTCTGGAGAGAGGTGCACAACTATCTTGATTTGCAGCTGGATCTACCGGCAATTATGACGCCGGAGATTAGTTTGCTAGGTCTTGTTAATGATATTGTTCATACTAAATATGCCAGGATCCTTTACAGGTTGCTGATGTTTTATGCTAGGAAATCTATATTGCTCAATTGGAAGCCCTTTAAGAAACCAACCCTTTCCCACTGAATTCAGCTTATTAATGGAACGCTTCCCTTGTACAAGTTAACATACGAAGCCAGGGGTACGCCTGAGAGATTTGAGAAAGTGTGGGGTGCTTGGATATGTGTTAACTCGGTTGTGAGCTGAGTGACTTTGGGTATGCATGGACAGATCCACGTCGCTGTATGTATGAATGGATGAGTGAACGTGGCCAGGCATTGTAGGGATACTTGCTCGCTAATCATGGCTGGTAAACATTTGAATGGGACATTTTGCTGATTGCCATATTGTCCAGTGTGTTTTTATACAGCTCTGCCTGCTAATTGTATGTGATAGTTGCACACTATTTAGACAGCAGCCGGGAGTCGGTAATCCCAGTTTACTTGCTGATGGATTTCCTTCCCTTTCGTTGTACGTTGATTTGTCTCTGAAAATGTATAAATAAAGCCTATTAAAAAAAAATATTGTTTGAATTTATCTAATATTAAGACATAGACATATCAAATGTTGTATGTGCCTAGGTTATTTCCTGTTTTGCAATGTTTATTTAATAAAGTGTAGTATGAGAAATGCATTTATTGAATTGATTGGTGGCATTTATAAGAGTGTCATTACCTTTATTCATTTATTATTTAATTTTATTTCTATTAGCAGAATTTTATTTTTCACCTTTTTTATAATTGTAATGTAGTGTCATGTCCTCCCTCACCAGCTTCCTAGTTTAAGCGTTGTCAGAGGCAGATTGAGAAGAGTCACAAAAATGTTTAGATTTCTAGAGCAGAAATCCCTCCTTACCATTTAACGTAGGGCAATACTGAGCCCCCTCTTTAAGGAAACACTGAGCCCCTTCTTGCAGGAAACAAGGATACAGCCCTTGCCCCTTCCTCTAGTGATAGCATTCACACTGCTGTGTAGTTCTTCCTACACAGGAGCAAGGACGCTATCGGCACCAAGCATCTGCTGGACCTTGCCATGTACTGATACTAGTCCTGGGTCTGATCGTTGCCAATCACCTGATTGAGGAGGCTGAAATATGTCAGGGCCAGGGATTATTTTGCTAAGGCTGATCATTTCAAACAGGGTCCTCCCAGGGGCATATCTATAATGGGTGTAGAGGTAGCAGTCGCTACCAGCCCCAGGAACTTGAGGGGGCCCAAAGACCCTTGTGGTGCATAAGAATCAATAATATAGAAAGTGCATGGTCGTCAAGTTACACCTCTTGCTGGTGGGAAGGGGTTAGATCAAGAATTTGGCATGGGGGGGGGGGTCAATTTTTGACTTAGGCAGCACGAAGGCTATGTGCTTCCCTGCCCTTGGCCACAAAGCCACAAAGAGAAGGGGGCCCAAGCTGAACTCTTGCACCAGGGCCCATGAGCCTTTAGCTATGCCCCTGGTTCCTCCCAAACCTCCTCATACTTTTACATTTCTGTGTGCAATGCCACTGCATGCAGAGTAAATCATACCATACATTAATCAGGAAGTCAATGGCGCTTGATTAGTCCTCCACCAGCTTCAGCCCTTACATAACACATAACTGTATGTAAGTGGATCATAGTAATTTGATGAAGGAGAAAACAGGCAGGGGTAAAGAATCAGTTCAGTTATCATTACTGTAAGCTTTGCTCCCGTCCCTTAATACCAGGGTCAAGGCAAAGTGTCTTGTTAGCACCCAGTAAACTGAATACATACCCACCCATCCATCCCTCCCTATCCCCAAGTTAAGAGCCTGGGTACATTGTTAGTTATCTATAAATATATACTGTATGTACAAAGGGTACACCCCAAAAAAGTTATCAAATGTTATCTCACGCAAGACAAGGAACGAGACAATATATTAATTATCAACTGTACTTTAGAATATACATTTTACAACCCTTCTGATAGTAATAAGAAAACTTCGGAGAGGTGAAATGATAACAAGCACATTCTTGCTTCCCCGTCTTCCCTCTGTAACCTACATTTATATAATGGCTGCTTATCTCCAACTCTAAGTGATGAACTCGGCGACTCCTGCAGAATTCTCAGTATCAGAATTTCTTGTCGCCATAAACGCCTACGACTTTCCTACAGAATTCCATCGGGTTACAAAATAATTTATGGTCCTCAAGTAAGAGAAGACTAGTCTTATAGGTGATCGTCTCTCAGGCTATCACATATTACTGGCAATACTACACATTATTATTTTAATAATGGGTTTTACTGTCATTTTCCGGTGGGTGAATTCATTGTTTCAGCCTTCACATGTGGTCAAATTGAATAGGGCATCCTATTAGGATATCGAAAGGGACAGATGTATAAAAGAATAAATAGGCACTTAACGGATCAGCTCCTAAAATAGGAGTCTAAGTCCAGCGTAAAACGTCAGGTTTCAGGAGAATATCTATCCCCTGCCTTCCTCCTTGTAATTCACAAATCTCTACCTGTAATATGGTGTGAATATGGAGAAAGGTGTCCTTTCCCTGTGTATGTTTAGGGGGTGACCCTTATATTTCCTTCTTTAATGTAAACAGGTGAGAGTCCTTTGCAAGTCGAAACGTTGCCTTATAGGAGCTTTGTTGAGACCCCTATAGGTGCGCCACTACCCAGAGGTGCATAGTATCCCGCAAGCAATAATAACCTGTGTTGGGTCCTTACGCACATGAATTTGTCTCTGGCAATATTTTCTACCAGTAGAAACAATGCCAGGATCAGTGTTGCATTTCTTCTTTTTGCCATTTTTTGCACACAGTGTGGCTTACTACTGGTATTTTCCTCATGAAATTTTACCCTATAGAAAATATAAAAAATTATAAAAAAAAGTCGCACCTAATGAACAAAAACGCCACTAGCAAAAAAGCAGTTGTGTGTCTTATGTTTCATTTTTCCCATAGACTTCCAGCTAACATCACGAGCTGGTGTTTTTACCATGACACCAGAAAATGCAGGTGAAAAAAACACAGCAAAACAGAAAAAGCCGCAAAAACATTTCTAAAAACCTATATATGAAAGTACCCTTAAAGGGACTTCCCGGCCAAAAAGAAAGGGGGGTGTAAAAAAAAAATTAAGTAATTAAAGGGGTTGTCCCTTGAGTAATATAAAAAATGAAAATCATACATCTGGTTACATGTCAACCTCTCACAAAGCTAGAACCAGTCCTGCACTTCACATGGATCCAGAGATCTCCCCATTCATTCTGCCAATTGTTCTGCTAGATTTATTTCAAGCTGTCAGCTTAGGGGGTATGTCCTTTCTCGGGGTGGGAGTGGGGTGTCCTTTCTACTGCAGCTAGTGGCAGTTGAAGGATGAAACTGAGCATGTGCGGCCATCTCAGTGAGCAGGACAGAGAAATTAGAAACAGGGCAAACAGCAGGTGGCGCTATACAGATAGATTTCATTGAATGAGTCAGGAGCTCATTTTTAATTATTCAGATCCAGTTGCTGATTTGAAAACTTTAGAATATTTTTCGTGGGATGACCCCTTTAAACATCAGATAAATAAATAAAAATAAATCACTCGACCTTTTGAAAGTCGAGCCGCTCCCGTCCCTGCTGTTTCTGGTTCACAATGGACCGGAAGTGCTAATGTTCTGCTCCGGTTTACGTGCCAATCACTGGTCTCCGCGGTCATGTGTGCACGATTGGCAAGTAACTGCAGAGGCTCAATGGTCATATGCCGTATTTGCAAACGCAACCAGTCATAGGTAAAAGGTCCTAGACGCGGTACGCTTTACCCTTTGATTTTAGTTTACTTTGTGCACCTGCTGCTCTCATACATTACACGGCACAGCCTCAGGTTGTTACCGCATGGAGAGTTTCTATGTTTAGCGTGTACCTGTTTATACATATTCACATGAGCTAAGAAGTGTGATTGAGCATAATGACTCACTTATATTCCTGAATGAGGGCTTAAAATAGAGAATTTGCTGGTGGCCGTAGTGGAAACGTAACTATTTTGTTATCAGGGAGGCACTCCTTTCTGAAACGAATCAATCTTAGCTGCCACCACTCGTCATATCAGGCTGACGAGACACCTTTCATGAAATAACCCCTAAGTACACGCTACAACTGCTAGCATTCACAGGGTTAATAAATCAATCTAGGCAGGGCTTCTTCTAAGGTCATGGAATTGTTTGAACACCAGAAGGCTCTTATTAAAGTGAAGTTTCAATATCAAAAAAGGACAGTGCGTACAAACAATGGGGTCATCATAGAAAATATAACATAAAGTATACAGACACATACCGGTACATACAGTGCAAAATAACAGTTTGTAAACTAAACTTAACACGTTACGCAACAGATAATTCCGGTTGCCTGGGGAAGCAGAAATATCGGTCAGTCCATCAGGCTAGTGATCTCCAAAGAAATCACAGTCTTCTTTTCTCCCTGTATGTGTCTTGAACACCATTGAAAGTCAATGGAGGACGGATCCGTTTTCTATTGTGCCAGATTGTGTAAGTGAAAAACGGATCCGTCTCCATTGACTTACATTGTGTGACAGGACAGATCTGTTTGGCTCTGCTTGGTCAGACGGACACCAAAGAGCTGCAATCAGCGTTTTGGTGTCCGTCTCCAAAGCGGAATGGAGACTGAACTGATGCAAACTGAGCGGATCCTTTTCCATTCAGAATGCATTAGAACGCAAACTGATCCGTTTTGGACTGCTTGTGAGAGCCCTGAACGAATCTCACAAACGGAAAGCTAAAACGCTAGTGTGAAAGTAGAAGGGTCGGTATCTTCCACCCCATCACCCCCCCATCTGTGATGTCAGAGGAGGCCAGGGAGTATGGGAATGACTTTTATCACAGTTTTTACGATCACTCTGCCTCAAAATTTTTGTATGGAAATATCTTTTTGAATATTCACCTTGGCAATATCATCTTACCTCCATCCACTCCGTCTGAATGTCCTGCACATGTGCGCACTAAACATGGCGGCGGTAATGGCAGGATGGCTGCTGGAGTTATCTAATTGTTCCCTGTTACTAAGCTGAGATCGATTTGGTTTTCATACCATGGAATCCTATACATGGCCTGAGTTCTCAGGAGGAAGGACCAAATATGGATCTGTCCACTTATTTCTTCCATGGACACTAGCCTTTTCCTGACCCCTCTGACGCTTCCGGTCTGTATCACGCTGGTATCTGACATCTTCACACTTTATGATAGGCCTCTGGTTTTCTGTGTTGTTCCATCTGACTGATTTTTATTGCTACAATCTCCGGTCTGGACAGACCTGGAAGAGGTGATGACCCCCTACAGGTTTGTAAAGGGAGGGGTTGCCTACTCCTAACAATAATTTTAATATCTGGATCCCGCTATCACCACAAGGGTGCTTACACACGTTTAGGTTTTTTGATGCAGTTTTTAAAGCTAGAACCAGGAGTGGATTAAAAAAATTGGAAAAGTTGTATCTGCTCTTTATACTGTCTCTCGTTGTATGGTCCACACCTAATTATGGCTTCAAAAACTGTATCAAGAGGCCTGAACGTGTGGCAGCACCATCAGGAATCAATATTACATAGGTGGGTGTGCACCCCTCTGATTAACGTCACTTGAACCCACCCTGATCTCGCATCAATGGCTTGTCCAATTTTAAATATCTGGATAACCCGTGTAGAGGTATTGTCTAGGATAGCTGAAAAAGGTCCAGACTTTTGTCTGTGGGGTCTGCTCGGTATGTGGACTAAGCTTAGTTTAGGTATCACTATTGAGATCGCTGGTAGGGTTGAGTGAACTTGTATTTTGAGTTCGGCATCCAAAGTTCGGGTTGGGGTAATCGAAGAATCCCGTTATGGATTCCGCTACCACGGACCATAACAGAATTTGTAATTCATAAGGGGATTCTTTGATAACCCCATAGATGCCCGTGATGAGAACATAGTCCTACCACTTTACAAATCACTAGTCAGACCACACATGGAGTACTGTGTACAGTTCTGGGCTCCTGTGAACAAGGCGGACATAGCAGAGCTGGAGAGGGTTCAGAGGAGGGCAACTAAAGTAATAACTGGGATGGGGCAACTACAGTACCCTGAAAAATTATCAAAATTAGGGTTATTCACTTTAGAAAAAAGACGACTGAGGGGAGATCTAATAACTATGTATAAATATATCAGGGGTCAGTACAGAGATCTGTCCCATCATCTATTTATCCCCAGGACTGTGACTGTGACGAGGGGACATCCTCTGCGTCTGGAGGACAGAAGGTTTGTACACAAACATAGAAAAGGATTCTTCACTGTAAGAGCAGTGAGACTATGGAACTCTCTGCCTGAGGAGGTGGTGATGGTGAGTACAATAAAGAAATTCAAGAGGGGCCTGGATGTATTTCTGGAGTGCAATAATATTACAGGCTACAGCTACTAGAGAGGGGTCGTTGATCCAGGGAGTTATTCTGATTGCCTGATTGGAGTCGGGAAGGAATTTTTTTTCCCCTTAAGTGGGGAAAATTGGCTTCTGCCTCACAGGGGTTTTTTGCCTTCCTCTGGATCAACTTGTAGGAAACAGGCCCAAACCTCAGCCGTGTTAGCCCCCCCATATCAAAATTTTTAAACAATACATATGCAGTTGGTTAGATCTTTGTTAGATCAGGTTAGATCAATTGTTTTTTGCGTTAGATCTCACACAGAAGTAGAGATATTAACAGTTATTTGCGTCATCAGCCCCCCCTTATCAAAAATTGACCAAACAATTAGCTATTTTGGAAGATATTTGTTAGATCCGGTATGATCAACTAGCTGTTTTGTTAGATCTCACATAATTACAGAATTATTAAGTGATTAATGAGGGGGGGCTAGCCCCCCCCCACATGCAATTTTCAGGTAAAATTTGATGCAGACTAATAGGCCTTCGTTAGATCCGGTAAGATCAAGTGGTTTCAACGTTAGATCTCATATAATTACAGAGATATTTCACATTAAAAAAACAGATATTCGGTAGTAATAAAAAGAGGGGTTAGCCCCCCCACATGCAATTTTCAGGTAAAATTTGATGCAGGCTAATAGGCCTTCGTTAGATCCGGTATGATCAAGTGGTTTCAACGTTAGATCTCATATAATTACGGAGATATTATAGATATTTGGTATTACGTAGGAGGCTAGCTCCTACATGCAGAATTCTCATGGTCAGAATTTGATGCAGGCTAATAGCCTTCTGTTAGATCCGGTAAGATCAAGTGGTTTCAACGTTAGATCTCATATAATTACAGAGATATTTCACATTAAAAACAGATATTCGGTAGTATTAAAAGAGGGGCTAGCCCCCCACATGCAATTGTCAGGTAAAATTTTGATGCAGACTAATAGCGCCTTCGTTAGATCCGGTAAGATCAAGTGGTTTCTAACGTTTAGATCTCATATAAGTACAGGCTGCATTAGTCTGCATCAATTTGATCAGAAAATTGCATGTGGAGGACTAGCTCCGCTCATGCAATAGCCAAATATCCTGATACTCTGTATATTATATATGAGATCTAGCGTTAAAACCACTGGTCTTACCAGATCTAATGAAGACACTATTAGGTGCATCAGATTTTACCTGGAAATTTGCATGCAGTGCGGGTGACTAGTCACCTTCTTAATGTTAATCTATAATATCAAGTTTTTTTACGTAATAGTATCTCTGTAATTAAAATGAGATCTAACGTTGAAACCACTTGATCTTACCGGATCTAACGAAGGTCTATTAGCCTGCATCAAATTTTACCTGAAAATTGCAGTTGTGGAGGGGCTAGCCCTCTTTTAATACTACCAATATCTGTTATTTAATGTGAAATATCTCTGTAATTATATGAGATCTAACATTGAAACCACTTGATCTTACCGATCTAACTGAAGGCCTATTAGTCTGCATCAAATTTTACCTGAAAATTGCATGTGGGCTAGCCCTCTCATGTAATACCAAATATCCATAATATCTCCCTAAATATATGAGATCTAACGTTGAAACCACTTGATCTTACTGGATCTAACGAAGGCCTATTAGCCTGCATCAAATTTTACCTGAAAATTGCATGTGGGGGCTAACCCCTTACGTAATACCAAATATCTATAATATCTCCGTAAATATATGAGATCTAACGTTGAAACCACTTGATTTTACCGAATCTAACGAAGGCCTATTAGCCTGCATCAAATTTTACAGTAGTTTCAACGTTAGATCTCATATAATTACAGAGATATTTCCTACATTAAAAAAACAGATATTCGGTAGTAATAAAAAGAGGGGTTAGCCCCCCCACATGCAATTTTCAGGTAAAATTTGATGCAGGCTAATAGGCCTTCGTTAGATCCGGTATGATCAAGTGGTTTCAACGTTAGATCTCATATAATTACGGAGATATTATAGATATTTGGTATTACGTAAGGGGGGGCTAGCCCCCCCACATGCAATTTTCAGGTAAAATTTGATGCAGGCTAATAGGCCTTCGTTAGATCCGGTAAGATCAAGTGGTTTCAACGTTAGATCTCATATAATTACAGAGATATTTCACATTAAAAAAAACAGATATTCGGTAGTATTAAAAAGAGGGGTTAGCCCCCCACATGCAATTTTCAGGTAAAAGTTGATGCAGGCTAATAGGCCTTCATTAGATCCGGTAATATCAAGTGGTTTCAACGTTAGATCTCATATAATTACAGAGATATTATGGATATTTGGTATTACGTAAGGGGGGGCTAGCCCCCCCACGTGCAATTTTCAGGTAAAATTTGATGCAGACTAATAGGCCTTCGTTAGATCCGGTAAGATCAAGTGGTTTCAACGTTAGATCTCATATAATTACAGATATATTTCACATTAAAAAAACTGATATTCAGTAGTATTAAAAAGAGGGGTTGCCCCCCCCCACATGCAATTTTCAGGTAAAATTTGATGCAGGCTAATAGGCCTTCATTAGATCCGGTAAGATCAAGTGGTTTCAACGTTAGATCTCATATATTTACGGAGATATTATAGATATTTGGTAATACGTAAGGGGGGGCTAGCCCCCCCACATGCAATTTTCAGGTAAAATTTGATGCAGACTAATAGGCCTTTGTTAGATCCGGTAAGATCACGTGGTTTCAACGTTAGATCTCATATAATTACAGAGATATTTCACATTAAAAAAACAGATATTCGGTAGTAATAAAAAGAGGGGTTAGGCCCCCCCCACATGCAAATTTCAGGTAAAATTTGATGCAGGCTAATAGGCCTTCGTTAGATCCGGTAAGATCAAGTGGTTTCAACGTTAGATCTCATATAAATACAGAGATATTTCACATAAAAAAAAACTGATATTCGGTAGTATTAAAAAGAGGGGCTAGCCCCCCCCCCCCCACGTGCAATTTTCAGGTAAAATTTGATGCAGGCTAATAGGCCTTCGTTAGATCTGGTAAGATCAAGTGGTTTTAACTTTAGATCTCATATAGGTACAGGCCTATTAGTCTGCATCAAATTTGACTAGAAAATTGCATGTGGGGGGGCTAGCCCCCCCTTATGCAATACCAAATATCCATAATATCTCTGTATTTATATGAGATCTAACGTTAAAACCACTTGATCTTACCAGATCTAATGAAGACCTATTAGCGTGCATCAAATTTTACCTGAAAATTTGCAGGGGGGGGGGGGGGGCTAGTCCCTCTTTTTAATACTACCGAATATCAGTTTTTTTTTATGTGAAATATCTCTGTAATTAAATGAGATCTAACGTTGAAACCACTTGATCTTACCGGATCTAACGAAGGTCTATTAGCCTGCATCAAATTTTACCTGAAAATTGCAGTTGGGGGGGGCGGGGGCAACCCCTCTTTTTAATACTACCGAATATCTGTTATTTAATGTGAAATATCTCTGTAATTATATGAGATCTAACATTGAAACCACTTTATATTACCGGATCTAACGAAGGCCTATTAGTCTGCATCAAATTTTACCTGAAAATTGCATGTGGGGGGGCTAGCCCCCCCTTACGTAATACCAAATATCCATAATATCTCCCTAAATATATGAGATCTAACGTTGAAACCACTTGATCTTACTGGATCTAACGAAGGCCTATTAGCCTGCATCAAATTTTACCTGAAAATTGCATGTGGGGGAGCTAACCCCCCCTTACGTAATACCAAATATCTATAATATCTCCGTAAATATATGAGATCTAACGTTGAAACCACTTGATTTTACCGAATCTAACGAAGGCCTATTAGCCTGCATCAAATTTTACCTGAAAATTGCATGTGGGGGGGCTAACCCCTCTTTTTAATACTACCGAATATCTGTTTTTTTAATGTGAAATATCTCTGTAATTATATGAGATCTAACGTTGAAACCACTTGATCTTACCGGATCTAACGAAGGCCTATTAGTCTGCATCAAATTTTAACTTAGAATTGCGTGTGGGGGGGCTAGCCCCCCCTCATTAATCACTTAATAATTCTGTAATTATGTGAGATCTAACAAAACAGCTAGTTGATCATACCGGATCTAACAAATATCTTCCAAAATAGCTAATTGTTTGGTCAATTTTTTGATAAGGGGGGGCTGATGACGGGTTAGCCCCCCCTGCAAATAACTGCTAATATGTCTACTTCTGTGTGAGATCTAACGCAAAAAACAATTGATCTAACCTGATCTAACAAAGATCTAACCAACTGCATATGTATTGTTCAAAAATCTTGATATGGGGGGGCTAACACGGCTGAGGTGCCGAACTGGATGGACAAATGTTACTATGTTACTAAACCTTGGACGCCGAACTTAAAAAACAAGTTTAACACTAAGGACCTAGGGTGACATCACCGTCATGTGATCAGTGCAGGGGGCGTGGTTCAGTACTGGATTGGATAAGAGGTGGTAAAGGGCCTGGTATAATGATCATGTGATATGAGGGGCGGAGCTCCTGTGTGGAGGAGAAGAAGGAAGTAGAGCAGTGAAGGACTGTTGTGCGAACTTGTTTTTTAAGTCCAGCGTTCCGGTTCGGGTTCATCGAAGAATCCCCTTATGGATTCCAAATTCCGTTATGGTCCGTGGTAGCGGAATCCATGACGGGATTCTTCGATAACCCGAACCTGAACTTTGGCTGCCGAAATTAAAATACAAGTTCGCTCAACCCTAATCGCTTGTCCTCATACAGCTGGACTGTTTAGACCACAAGATCTGCTGCCCAGAAGCCATGTTCGGTGGTGTCTGCACGAACAACGGGATCACCCAATGAGCAAGCCTTTTGCTCGTTCATGGGGTGATCGACTGCACATTTACACAGACAGATTGTAGGGAACGAGCGTTTGCAGATACATTCCTTCCCGATAATCTGCCCAATATTCGGGCAGTGTAAATCCACCCATACTTTACATCTGCCATCATGGGCTATAAATACAATGAAATGGAGGGAAGCTCATTGACTTTTATGGTAGAGTTTTCTAGGCATGCCCTGTGACCTGTGCAGAGGTCAGTGGGGAGAAAATAAGCTTTGACAATCACCTATTGTGAATAGTGTACCCTGTGTTATCTACATACAGGTGATATCTATCATTGTAATCCTGCCCGTAATGATAAGCAAATAGCTGCAGTAAAAATCATCTGTAAACACCAAGAAGTTGCGCTTGTTATTAGACTTAGCAGCCAGTGTGAAAATTGCAGGATTTTAGGGATTTTAAAAAAAATATATATAGTGAGAAGAATTTCTCCCAGTATAAATTATGTCCAGTCCCAGCTGCTTAACATTTTAGTGAGGCAGGTAGCTGTGCCAGTCAGATCCCGGAATCAGTGTCCAATCCCAGAGCTAGGGAGGGTATTCTTTTTGCTATTCAGCCATTGTATTGTACATTGGCAGTATACTATTCTGTATATTGACCCTCTGGTGAACTGAGTACTGGCTTTTTCTGGATTTATCCTGTGTCTGCTGTTCCTGCCTATATTGACCTTCCTGGTGAACTGACTTTGACTTGTCTCCGGATTAGGCTACATGCACATGACTGTATGTGTTATGCAGTCCGCAAATTGCGGATCCGCCCAAAAAACAGATGGCGTTCTGTATGACATCTTTTTCTTTTTTTGCAGATCCAAAAAAACGGATTTGCAAAAAAAATGGAACGTCATCCGTTCTTTTTGCGGATCCTCAATTTGCGTACCGCAAAACACATACGGTCGTGTAATAACGGATGACGTTCCGCATGGCATCTGTTTTTTTTGCTGCTCCATTTTTTTCTTGCGGATCCATTGGAATAATGCTTATCCTTGTCCGCAAATGGACAAGAATAGGACATGCTCAATTTTTTTGTGGGTCTACGGAATAGACATACGGATGCAGATAGTACACGGTGTGCTGTCAGCAGTTTTTGCGGACCTATTGAAATGAATTGGTCCGCATCCTATCTGCAAAAAAAACGGAACGGACACGGAAGCAAAATACGTTCGTGTGCATGTAGCCTTATTCTGTTTTTGGCAAAACCAAAATCTATGGGTGGAAAATATCTTCAGAAACACCACAACCAGAGTCGATTCGCTCATCCCTAAAGATAACTTAAAGGCCCCTTTCACACAGGCCAGTTTTCCGCGTGGGTGCAATGCGCGATGTGAACGCATTGCACCCGCACTGAATCCGAACCCATTCGTTTCTAACAAAATAATTTTTATTAGAATTTTCATTTCTATGGGGCTATGCACATGAGCGGTGATTTTCACGCATCACTTCTGCGTTGCGTGAAAATCGCAGCATGTTCTATATTCTGCGTTTTTCACGCAATGCAGGCCCCATAGAAGTGAATGGGGCTGCGTCAAAATCACAAGCATCCGCAATCAAGTGCGGATGAAGTGCGATTTTCCCGCAAGGTTGCTAAGAGACGGGACCCAATCTTTATTATTTTCCCTTATAACATGGTTATAAGGGAAAATAAAAGCATTCTTTAATACAGAATGCTTAGTAAAATGTGGATTAAGGGGTTAAAAAAAAATATTAACTCACCTTATCCACTTGATCGCATAGTTGCGATCTCTTTTCTCTTATTCAAGCATTAGCTGCCATCTAAAGGACCTGTGGTGACGTCACATCACATGGTCCATCAACATGGTGATGGACCATGTGATTGGACCATGTGATGAGCGCAGTGACGTCATCACAGGTCCTTTAGCCGGCAGCTAATGATTGAAGAAGAGATCGCAACTATGCGATCAAGTGGATAAGGTGAGTTATTTTATTTTTATTTTTAACCCCTTAATGCACATTTTACTAAGCATTCTGTATTGAGAATGCTATTATTTTCCCTTATAACCATGTTATAAGGGAAAATAATAAAATATACAGAATACTCAACCCGAAACCGGACTTCAGTGATGGGTACCAAACATGCCGATTTTTTGCATGCGCGTGTAAAACGCATTACAGCAGTTTGCAGACGCGTGGAAAAATCTCGCATTTTCCCGCAACGCACCCGCCTCTTATCCAGGCGTCAAACATGACGCCTGTGTGAGAGAAGCCAAAGGAGTTATCTGAGTTAAATAAAAACCCAAGTAGCAATAGTTAGGGTTAAATAACAAAAGAAGGCATGCTCACCACTTTTCTCCTCTGCCACTTTTGGGTCTTCCTCCAGCACCTTCGCTATCTCCCTTGCTGCAGCGGTGATATTTTGTACACACCAGGCCAATCATTGGCCTCAGCCGTATACAGGACATAATTGCTAAGCCAGTGATTTGCTGCCACGGTGACGTGGTGTGCATGGCACATCACCGCTGCAGCCAACATTGGTGAGGAGGACAAGAGTGTTACACTAAAAACAGCAGATGAGAAAAGTGGTAAGTATGACTTATTTTGTAATATTATCAAATGTCCAGGGGCAGCCCAAGTTTTTGCTTAACTTGGACAATCCCTTTAAGGCAGCGTTTCTCATGGGCGCGAGGCTCCGTAAAGGGGGGCTCCAGGTGACAGGAGATGAACGCTTCCACTGTGGAAGCGTTCATCTCCATAGTGATCTGTATCGCCGTCCTCTGGACAGCGATACAGATCGCTGTGCTGTGCGGCAGGGGAGGGAGAGGCGTCTCCCTCCCCTGCTCCTCTGATAGGCTGCGGGCCTTGTGCCGGCAGCCTATCAGAGCGGTTCAGGCGGCGCGCTGACGTCATCGCGCCGCCTGAGCAGAGTGCAGAGCGGGACACAGGCCGGAAGAGGCCTGCATCCAGCACTTCCATCCGCATGCTGCGGTATTATCTCCGTCTAAAATTCTGGAACACTTGCCGGAATGCCAGATCCGGCATTTTTTCCCATTGGAATGTATTAGTGCCGGATCCGGCATTCAAAATACTGCTATGCCGGATCCGTCCTTCAGTTCTGCACATGCGCAGACCGGTAAAGATGTGAAACAAGTATAGAGACGGAGAGACGGATCCGTTCTTGCAATGCATTTGTAAGTCGGATCCGTAGCCGGATCCGTCTTCAAATGCTTTCAGTTTGCATGCAGATTGCCAGCGACAGAACTGCAAGTGTGAAAGTACCCTAATGGGAACACCTGGTTTCTGTGTTTTTATCAACAAAAGTAGATACAAAATCAGTTAAGCTTTAGGTTTTTGGTAAATCTGTTATTTGTCAAATGTTACTTTAAGAAGTAATATTTTCTAAATATTACAGTATATTATTCTAATACAGCATAAGGTTAATATTAAATGTCCCAGCCTGCAGTTACAGCAGTGGATGTTACACATCATTATAGACTATGGACCGTGATGTAAACATTTCTTTTGTCCAATGAAATTTTTCCAGCCGGTGTCAATAGGTGCATCTGTTGACAACTTATTAGCACGCAAAGCGTGCACGCCACGTATCTAATACACTTATTCACCTCCCTGGGATACACTGGAAAACAGTAAACAGCTCCATTACGTGTAAAATAAAAAAAAATGTCAAATGTTATGAGGTTCAAACAACAAAAGGAAAAAAAAAGAAGATGCTTTTCATTAATTTATATTGGAGAGCAGATGGAAAACAACATAGGAGACGGGGCAATGACAATGAACCCAAGAGTCCAGGCCACGGATAGTAAAATGCGAACTAACAGCAGTCATTCCCCTTATCTCACATCAGATTAAGACGTCAGGTGAGCTTCAGGGAAACTACAAATGCATTTTCAATGTACTGCTTTCCAGACACAGAATAATCTTTCCTAGCCAACCTATTAGTTTATGACATGATAACTGCAAATTACTTAGATAAAAGCAATTGCCTTATAAACTATATTTGATGCCAAATATATATATATAATATATATATATATATATATATATATATATATATATTAATTTATACAGTAGCAAGTTTCCCATTGTGTATATGTGCAGTGACCCAGTGGATCACTGCAATTGTTAATTTCAAGATACAGTATATGTTGGGATTTAATTCAAAAACACTTATGTCTGTGTGCACTATGTATCCCAAATGGTTGATTATGGTCAGCATGCAGTTAAAGGGGTTGTCTCACTTCTGCAGATAGCATTGCTCATGTAGACAAAGTTAATACAAGCCACTTACTAATGGTGGTACTACAGGTGGTAGGTGCTTTTATTAACTTTGTCTACATGATAATTGCCATTTGCTGAAGTGAGACAACCATTTTAGGGTACTTTCACGCTAGCGTTTTTCTTTTCCGGCATTGACTTCTGTCCTAGGGGCTCAATACCGGAAAAGAGCTGATCAGTTTTATCCCCATGCATTCTGAATGTAGAGAAATCCGTTCAGGATGCATCAGGATGTAATCAGTTCAGTCACTGTCAGGCGTTTTGGACGGAGGAAATACCGCAGCATGCTGCGGTATTATCTCCGTCCAAAATGCCTGATCAGTTGCCGGAATGCCGTATCCGGCATTAATTTACATTGAAATGTATTAGTGCCGGCATTAAAAATACCGCAATGACGGATCCGGCATTCTGGTCTGCGCATGTGCAGACCTTTAAAAATGTGAAAAAAATAAATACCGGATCCGATTTGCCTGATGACACCGGAAAAACAGATGCGATATTGCAATGCATTTTTCTGACTGATCAGGCATTTTTCTGACTGATCAGGCATTTTTCATACCTGATCAGTCAGAAAAAATGACATGCGTTTGCATACAGTTTGCCGGACCAGGCAGTCAGTTCAGGCAACGGAACTGCTTGCTGGATCACACTGCCGCGAGTGTGAAAGTACCCAAGTCTGGCAATCTTGTAGTTAGTTGCTAGGAGATGAGTTGGTCCTGACAACATTCCTGACCGGTACTGCTTGTTTATGACAGAAAGACTTTACTGTTGTGGAAAGGATATATCGCTTCACTGCCCCCCACACTGGAGAAGGACTTGCCATCTGGATCTTAGATATGCACCCCTCAGCTCGGGAATTTCAGAAGGAGTTGATGAGAATGGAACTTCACTCCTGTGGTTATTTGGAGAGACGGCAAAGCGTATTTGGGGAAAGATAGAGAGTACTGCTACCAGCATTAATGCTGCCTATACACAGCTATTCATAAAATACTACTCTGCCTTCTAAAAGCAATTGGTCACAGTGGATTTTATTTAGCGGTATCAGAGTTCAGGAGACTGAATACAAATGCACGCCACACTTTTCTGATTTTTATTTATTAAAAAATTTGAAAACCATGTCTCATTATCTTTTAACTGAACACATACTTGCTACTTTGTGTTGGTCTTGTGTGGAAAAACTTGTGTGGAAAAACTGCTTAGTCATAGACTTGTATTCCAACATTGCTTCTGTTTAGGCTGTGTGTCTCCAGCTTCACGCCACCCACAAGAATGTTCCCGTTCAGTTAGAAACTGTATTTAAGTAGAACACTTAGAGTTCCTAGTTGTGTGCAAATAGGGGCCAGTGTTTAGTAGAAAATACTCCTCCGAACTGCATGAGGGATGAGAAGACCCTGAGACAGGGATACTCTGCTAGAGACCCTGAGTCACCAGCCCTTTGACCAGCCAGACAACTTTTCCTCAGCACAGGACCATCTGCTTGAGAAGAGACAGGAGAAGCCAGCTCAGTGCCTTGTTTGTACTGATTTGCACTTGCATTCTTCCATTAAAGAAGCACACTGGTTTAGGGTCCATTCACATGTCCGTAGTGTATTGCGGATCCTCAATACACCCAGCCAGCACCCCCGCAAAATGGGAATGGACCCTTACTGCAAACCCTAAATTTCTGAACTTATTTCCCATTGAAATGCACCACACCTTACCATCCACTCCAGAGAGCAGCAACATGTTGTGAGACCTCGACAGTGTCTGGGGGACCCAGCAGAGATTTTCCAAAGGCTCATGGAATTTTGCTTGGGCCCCAAGAACATTTGAACAGTCTTATTTTATTGGATGATGTGGTTCTAGACTCCAAATCCTATAAGTGTAAGAAAGAGTCATTGTCTACACCAGCCGATCCCACAGGGGAGCTGCTTGCTCACAGCAACTGCCTCTCAAAAAAGAATTCTGCATCAAGCTCAATTTTGAGATCTGTGTATTAGGAAAGCTTGGCACTCAGAAAATCAAAGCTATCGTCCAGCGATGATTTTACCAAATTGGAATGTGGCAAGACATCGAAACCTTGTGCCATGAATGCCCCACCTGTGCATAATTTGGAAACAGCATATCTGTTTCCAATGCTTCCATGAACTGCAAAGTGAGCTACTGAAACAGTGCAGCGCCAGCCTCTTGCACTGTTTTCTGGCCAGCTGGTGGTCGAGTTTAGTCTCATCTCCTCTTAGTAATGACGAGACAACCCTTTTAAGTCAGAGTCCAGACTAGACCTCTACATTATTTCAGACGCTAGACCCCTAAATAAATTCAGACATGAGACCAGACTCCTAAATTCAGACCCCAGACCATAGAATACAGACCCCAAACTAAAACTGAAGACTAAATACAGACCGATAAAGAAATACAGACCCATATCAACCCTCCTAAATGAGTAAAAAATCCCAAACCCCCTAAACTGTCCCTACACTAGGCCAAACAAATACAAATCCCAAAGCAGACCCCTGGCCAATCCTAGTAAATATATACAGACCCCAGAGCAAAATACCTAAATAAATACAGACTCCAGACCCCCTAAATACAGACTGTAGACCTCCTAAATACAGATTCAGACCTCAGACCAGGCCTCCTAAATACAAACCACAAACAAAATCTCCTCAACTAATACAGACCCCAGACTATACCTCTTGCCCAAAACAGACCCTAGGCTATGTTCTGTATTCTGCGTTTTTCACGAAACGCAGGCCCCATAGAAATGAATAGGGCTGCGTGAAAATCGCAAGCATCTGCAAGCAAGTGCGGATGCGGTGCGATTTTCATGCACGGTTGCTAGGAGACAATAGGAATGAGCAACCCCATTAAAGTCTATTTACTGTATTATTTTCCCTTATAACATGGTCATAAGGGAAAATAATAGCATTCTTAATACAGAATGCTTACTCACCTCATCCACTTGATCGCACAGCCGGCATCCCCTTCTTTCTTCTTCTTTGAGGATCTGCAAAAGGAAATATGATGATGTAATCGCGCTCACCACGTGGTGAGCGCAGGGACGTCAGTGCAGGTCCTGCTGAATGAAGATAGAGGAATCTTTCATCCAGCAGGACCTGCGCTGACGTCACCATGCTAACCACGTGGTGAGCGTGATGATCTCATCAAAGGTCCTTTTGCAGGTCCTCAAAGAAGAAGAAAGAAGACGATGGCGGCTGCGCGATCAAGTGGATGAGGTGAGTTCATTTTTTTTTTAACCCCTCAATCCACATTTTACAATGCATTCTGTATTAAGAATGCTATTATTTTCCCTTATAACCATGTTATTAGGGAAAATAATAAAATCTACAGAATATCGAACTCAAACCTGAACTTCCGTGAAACCCAAACCCGAACTTCTGTTAAAACGCATTGCACTCGCGTGGAAAAATGATGTCCCGCAACGCACCTACATCCTATTTGGCCCTCACACGTGATGCCCGTGTGAAAGAGGCCTTAGGGAAAGTGTTATAACAGTAATATCTATTTATATTAGTGGCACAACCGCTTTAACAGTGACAATGTCACATACAACGTTCCCATGTCATATATTCTCATGTGACATTCCATAGCTGAAGCATTATTTGTACAGCGAACTATACAATTATAAACAGCTACAGTCTCAAACTACTAAAACCCGGACCTTGATCAATTGCTTATCATGTCACAGAAGATATGCCGCAACATGATACATAATGAACTTGATGATACCAAATACATTTTTTTGTTTTATGACCAGAAAATAATAGTATGTTTACTGAGTTGATTGACTGTGGGTAAAGAAGCAAGGAGCAGACGGTATTAATGTATCAATAAACCTATATCATGTGAAGAAGAAAGACTGTCTGCAAACGCAACCTTGGGGAGGTCATCCAGGAAACCATTTGAGGATTTTAAGGTAATGTCTCAGATGTAATTTATTGATTTGCAGCTTTTATAGATAGTTTTTTGACTGATGTGTATTTCTGTATGGTCAAAGCACCAAAGCTTCAGGGCCACCTACAACCACAGGATAGAACTTTCTAAATATGGTCTGCATCATTTTTTTTAAAAATAATATAGAACTTTTGAGGAACCGTCCTGATTCATTGTCCCCTACTGTGCAGCCAGGGGTGTAACTACCATAGCGGCAGACCATGCGACTGCTTTGGGGCCCAGGGCAAGAGGGTGTCCAGTCTCAGTTGGGATTATCTCCTCTTCTACTGGGGGTGAAAACTTGGTCAGGACTCTACCCTCTAAAGGAACAACTTTTAGCAAATGAGGCAGTGTAAAAATGGCTCAAGGGTCATTGAAATGGGTTTAGGCAGAAACCCTTCTGTCCTGTGTGGGGGGGCCTGGTTTGATCCTTGCTATGGGTCCCTTACTTCTCTATGTACGCCACTGTGTGCAGTGTTGGCAACTTGTGTACTACAGCCATGTAGGCATTGCAGTCCTGTCCCAGCATGGCAGCTGATGGAAGGTCACATGACTAGATCCATCCATCCTGTTCAGTTACACTGCACTTGGTACTGCGCATGCGCTGATTAACTATGTCAGCGGCCATGTCTCACAATGGTTACATCAGAGCCAGCCACAGTGAAGGACAATGATAGAGGTGCCTCTAATAACAATATATTGTGCTGTTTCCAGCACATTTTGAAATTTTAAAATAAAGTGGCCAGCCCCTTTAAACTCTAAGATGTAGTATGTATAGGTATAAGAACTGTGGATACTTCTGTGGGTCTAAGTGGGTCTTCTTTCCAGGTTTGAAAAACTCAAGCGCCTCTCATGTGTGAGGATGGAAAAAAGAGATCTCTGTAGGCACATAACAAAAAGGCTTGTCCAGTAATGCTGAATCACTGTATAATGTAATGTTATAACACCTTCTAATGTCATTTAAGTTCCAATTCCAAACCAAGATCAAGATCTCTGAAGGCTGTCAGTAAACAGAAATATTCACATTTACATTCAAAGGCTGAAATATCCAGAGTGATCTAGCCTACTTTCACACAGTTGGTTTGTTACAGTGCAGTGTATCTTGCCAAAATTCACAGCAGAAAAATCTGCACCAAATCATGAGGATTTTGTATGGAAATCTACATATATGCTGGAGAATTCTCCACTGCAAAAATGGAAATCGACAGCATAACTTAAAGGGGTTCTCTGGGATTTTCATATTGATTGCTTATCCTCAAGACTGCTGGACTCCTGCATAACGGAAATCAGACTGATCCGTTATGTGGCCCATAGACCTCTATTATGACGGAATGCAAAATGGAATACCTCTTAAGACCCGTGGAAACGGAATCCATGTAGGAATTGTCATAAAACTCGAATTCCAAACTTAAACTTGTAAAACACAAGTTAGCTCAACAGGCCGAACTGGATGGACAAATGTCTTTTTTCGGTCTTATATACTATGTTACTATGTTACTAGCTCATCCCTAGTTATCAATAAGAAATCAGCAGGGGTTTCTAGTGCCGATACCCCCACCGAAGAGCTTTTTGAGTGCTGTGGCCTCCTCACAGCTTACCATGCACAGCGCTGTCCATTGAATGGGACTGAGCTGCGCTTAGGCCATGTGACCGATGAACATGACATCACATACCTAGGAAGAGGCCTATATGCTCACAAAGCGCAGTGAACTCTTTATATAGTTGATCGAGGCGGATGCCGGGAGTCAGACCCCTGTCAATCTGATATTGATGACCTATCAATATAAAAATCCTGGGGAACCCCTTTAACATACTGCGCAGCATGTGTAGTTATGGCAGTAGTGACGAGTCTTAGTTGTGCAGAGCTAATAGCAAGATCTATATGTATGAGCTCCAAGTAGGCCCAAAGAGAAGACTCATCCAGGAAACACCATTCCTGAGACTGAAAAGCTGATAGAGAAGAACTTAACTGAGAGATTACCCATAAAGGGAGAGAAAACAAGCATTCATTCAAGGTTTAGAACCATCAAGATTGTGCTTGTAAAGACAGAAAGGTACTGCTCGTTTATGGCAATAAGACTTTACTGCTTGCGGAAAGGGTATATTGCTTTGGCGGCCACTACACTTAGAGATGGACTGGCTATTCAGGTCTACGATCTGTACCTTGCAACTGGGAACTGCAGAAAGAGTTAATGAGAACAGATTTGCCTGCCTGTTGGAAAGACTTAGAGAGAGACAGGGAGTACTACTACTACCATCACTGCACAGTGCACCCTATACATAGCCATTGGGAAAAAAGTACATTGAAATATACTTTAGAACTGTGCCTGTTGCTGCTATTTGTCCTACTACTCGTATCATCAATTCTGTAAAGAGGGACTTTTTTTTCATTACAACCAATGGGCTTCACTTCCACCAGCCCCCATATCTGCCCTCCTGCCTAGCACCCATCTACCTAACATCAAGGGCACGCTACCTAACACAAAGAACCCCCAAAAGGTCCAGCGTTTGCCCTGAGGGAAGAAAGGGTGCGCCCTCCATTCACGGCATGACCCCAGGGGGAGTTGGAGTGAGGACAGCCACTTTAAACCACTGCTACTCCTATTAGGGCCACAATTACTACTCCTGCCCAACCCCCCCTTCCCCAACACTCCCCGCTCCCGTGGGCTTGGTGCACACGAATTCTATAAAAAGAGGTGAAAACAAGTCAAGCACTGAAACAAGTGGTGCTGTCTTTATTTGGGGACTGAACTAAAGTCTTTGTGAAAACAAGCACCAAACAAGCAGAGAGGTCAACTGCCGTTGTCCCTACAAATGTAACACATTTGAGGTTCGCTGTTCCCCATAGGAATGCATGCGGAGTGCCTATAGCTGTGTGGTTTGGAGATGTTAGGACTCCTTTTGCCTCCATACAGCCCCTGTAGACACAGTTCTGCTATATGCATGAGGCCTTAGTGCAGACCTAGCCTCTGTAGGAGGCCCACATCTCATGGCTTCTTTCATGTCTATTATTAGTAATATTAGTTCATCCTCCAGTTACCAGAAGAGCTGAATCACGGGATTTTTGTGGCACCGCTGGAGCTTGTTCAGGTCCTTTCTCAATCCCTCTAGGAAGTTATTTTTGTGTTTTTGTAAAACTTGGCAGATTCACGCACAGAGATTCCTGGAATAGCTTTCCGCTTCTCTTTTCTTCTAAACCTAGAAAAGCTGTTCCTGCTTTTTTTTTCTTGGCGATGTCCTCAATGCTGTAAACCTATACAATCCTGATGGTAATTCAGCTTTACAGCAGTACTTATTAGGTAATTGGGCACCATCCTTCATGGACCATTGCATTAATATAGCGAGAACAATAATGAGAATGACGGGAGAGAGAAGGAGAAAATACAGATTTATTGGAAATCTTACTTATGTCTGTGTAGGGATCAAGAACTATTTTTTTTTAAGCTATCACTTCTTATGTCATCTTACAGTGAGGCACATCTATGAATACTGTCTAAGGCCTCTTTCACACAAACAAGTTTGTCGTGAACGGACAGCATTCATTTCATTGTGTCTGTGCACATGAACATGATTTATCACTGATCATCTCTGCATTCAGGAAAAATTCATGAATTTTCTGTGCCACTGTACTGTAATGAAAAATAAGTAAAGTATTCTGTTTAAACAGCAAGGTCTTCAATAATTTCTTAAAGGAAATACCTTGACTACCTCTTACAAGCTGCCCATATATATTAATGATATTGTAAGACGTACAAGGTTCTTTTCTACTGTCTTCTGAAGGAAGGTCTTGGGGAAAACAAGGATCGGGTATGTTTGATTTTGCCGTGCCCAATCCAGTGTTCAAATAGGAGCCAGTAGGTTGTCAAGGAAGTTCTTTGCCAAATCAGCTAACACAAATAACATAGTAACATAGTATATAAGACCGAAAAAAGACATTTGTCCATCCAGTTCGGCCTGTTTCCTACAAGTTGATCCAGAGGAAGACAAAAAAACCCTGTGAGGCAGAAGCCAATTTTCCCCACTTAAGGGGAAAAAAATTCCTTCCCGACTCCATTCAGGCAATCAGAATAACTCCCTGGATCAACGACCCCTCTCTAGTAGCTGTAACCTGTAATGTTATTACACTCCAGAAATACATCCAGGCCCCTCTTGAATTCCTTTATTGAACTCACCATCACCACCTCCTCAGGCAGAGAGTTCCATAGTCTCACTGCTCTTACCGTGAAGAACCCTTTTCTATGTTTGTGTACAAACCTTCTTTCCTTCAGACGCAGAGGATGTCCCCTCGTCACAGTCCTGGGGATAAATAGATGATGGGAGAGATCTCTGTACTGACCCCTGATATATTTATACATAGTCATTAGATCTCCCCTCAGTCGTCTTTTTTCTAAAGTGAATAACCCTAATTTTGATAACCTTTCAGGGTACTGTAGTTGCCCCATTCCAGTTATTACTTTAGTTGCCCTCCTCTGAAGTATTGGGACACCCACTCATTACAACTACAGGAGGTGTTATGATATCCATTCTAAATCTATAGACATTAATTTGAAGTTGGTTGGAGCTGCAGTTATGGAGTCAGAAGAGTGTTGGCGACTTTAATGTACTGTGCTCCTCAGCACTGGGTGACCCCGCTCTGTAACTTTACGTGGTCTCCACTTTGTGGCTGTGTTGCTGTGGTTCCTAAATGCTTCCACTTTGCAGTAATGTAATTCACAGTGGATTATGGAATATCTAGGAGGGATGAAATTTCATGATCTAACTTGTTGCATTTCTGGCATCCCAATGCAGTACCACGGAGAAATTCAGTTTGTAAAGGCATGACTGCATGACTAGGAGCTGGATTTTATACACTGGTGGCAATGGGACTGAATGAAACCCCTGGATTCAATGATTGAGAGGTGAGTCCCAATACTTTTGTTCAAATAGTGTATCTTATGTATATCGCCAGCTTTGGTTTTCCATGAGACCAAATCAAGTCTAAATGCAAAAATCTGTGGGCAGCATTGGTGGTGTGCGCCAAGAAAACACATGGAGATCATGAATCCTACTTCTCATAGATGCCTCATGCCCAAACGCAAGAACGTACAGAAAGTGATTATAAAGGTTCCAGCGCCTTTACATATCTGCGCTAGCTCACCCTGACTGTACTGTACATAGATCATAGACACCCAACGTTAGCATTATCTCTAGCCCTATGATTGCATGTAAAATTTACTAGGTACTGATAACAGAGAGTCATTAACAATGACATATATTATTAGATATTCAAA
This sequence comes from Bufotes viridis, assembly GCA_033119425.1. NCBI lineage: Eukaryota > Metazoa > Chordata > Amphibia > Anura > Bufonidae > Bufotes > Bufotes viridis. Next base: position 562,401,705 of record CM065589.1, on the reverse strand, counting down.
GAGAATGATATGACTATATGAGGCCAGGCAAACTTGTTGAACTATACTATAGAAAAAGGTATCACGCATATCTGAAGTTACAAGAATCGTAACCCTTATTAGATGCTTGATTTTATTGTACGGGTAAGGTCACAACCCGCAATTTTTGAAGCCAAAATCAGGAGTGGATTATAAAAGGAAGAGAAAGTATTAAAAAGTATTGCTATTTGTTAGATTGATGGCTTATGCTATGATATGCTATCAAGGTCAGACAGGTGCAGGCCCCACCTCTGGGCCCCACTCCTATCTCCAAAACAGGGCCCTGGAGGTGAAGGAGAGCACATCACATATACGTGGCTTGCTCTACATTCACTTATATGAGAATAATGAAGACAGCCGAATAAGTCCCATATGTGTGTTACACAAGCGCAGCCGTCTCTCCATTTACCTCTATGGAACTGCAGGAAATAGTCCAGTGCTTGACTATTTTTGGAACTCCCATGTCAGTGAATGGCGGGTGGCTGTGCCATGGGAGGCTGTGGGTGGCTGTGACATAGGAGTTCCAAAAATAATGACGGCATCCGTGTTTGGTCCATTTTTCATTGATGACTGGTAGGAAATGCTCTGGAAATTAAAGGGGCTCTCCCATGATTAAAGGGTTTCTGTCATCAACTTTTGACATTATAAGCTGTCTGACATTAGCTATGTGCTAATGTCAGAGCAGCTTGATAATGTCTTTTTTATAAAAATCCGATTTATATTTTGGCTGAAAAACGTACTTTTATAATATGTAAATTAGCCTCTAGGAGCAGGGGCGTTGCCCTGCTCCTAGAGGCTCCGTCTGGTCAACCTGCTGGCACGCCCCTTCTTACTTTGAGTGACAGTGCCGGGCAGCGATCCTCCGGCACTGTCTCCTTCTGAAATCCCACGCTGTCCTTGCTTCCGGGTGTACTCAGAGGTATTCAGCGCAGGCGCGGTGAGCTGAGGACAGCAGGCACCAGCGTCCTCTGCTCACCGCGCCTGCGCCGAATACAGAGCGGCGGCGCAGGCGCGGGATTTCAGAAGGAGACAGTGCCGGAGCATCGCTGCCCGGCACTGTCACTCAAAGTAAGAAGGGGCATGCAGCAGGTTGCCGCATGGAGCCTCTAGGAGCAGGGCAACGCCCCCCTGCTCCTAGAGGCTAATTTACATATTATAAAAGTACGTTTTTCAGCCAAAATATAAATCGGATTTTTATAAAAAAGACATTATCAAGCTGCTCTGACATTAGCACATAGCTAATGTCAGACAGCTTATAATGTCAAAACTTGATGACAGAAACCCTTTAATGTAAAAAATGAAAATCAGAAAATCAGACATCATACAGTACTTGACAATTTATTTCTAATGAAGCTAGAACCAGCCCTGTACCTCACATGGATCCAGAGATCTCCCCATTCATTGCTCTGCTAGATTTATATGAAGCTGACAGCCCAAGGGGAGTGTCTTTTCTGTTGAAGCTCAGGGGGCGTGTCCAGCTCTCCCTATCACAGCTCAGGAGGCAGTTGAAGGATGAAACTGAGCATGTGCGGCCATCTCAGCGAGCAGGAGAAAGAAATAAGAAAAAAAAAAACAGCAGGTGGCGCTATACAAATACACTTTATTAAATAACTCAGTGGACATGCAACATTTTTAATTACATGCAGTTACAAAAGTATTCAGATCCAGGAGCTGGTTTGAAAACTGTAGAAGATTTTTTCGTGGGACAACCCCTTTAATTTTCAGTCTAGCAATGTCCAAGGAATACAGATGACACACATAGGGTAAAAAACAGACACACTGACCAAACACAGATCCTTCATAGACATCTTCACATGGACGGATTTTTCCAAGGACGTGGAAATGTGAACGAGGCTTAATAAATATTCCTTATTAGATACTTGATTTTTTCATATTGTTTGGCTTGTCGATTATTTTGTACATTTACGTATACACAAATCAAGATCTCTGATCTGCTCAGATAATCCTGTCCCTGGGTCACATGTAGGTGACTATTTATACTAAACCACTTACACATTAGACGACTTCTCTGGATTATGGATGAATAATGAATTATTGCTGAGGCTTTTGGCAAATTACTAATGGAAGATTTCATAACTGGTGAAATTATATTACTTTACATAACCTTGTATTGGAATCAAATATGCAAATTATGACCTCATTGCCTAAATGTGATGCATGGAATGCTTATTGGTAATGTGGTACCATGAGCAACTGAAATGAGAAACTATTACATAACTTGGATTTAAGATATTGAATGAGATCTTGGCCATGGATCAAAGGAAGCCGAGGGTTGCCTTAAATGGAGTTATCCCATCAGGACGACCCAACTTTCTATGCTCATTAATGGCAGATGAATGACCTAGATGGTGGATCTCTGGAACTGAGAGCTGCTGCAAATAGCGTCTGATGTTCCGGAAGACTTGACACAACCATGTATAACACTAGGATCACATCTGTGTTGGAGGATCTTTGCTGATTCTACAAAAATGCAAACAATCCCATCACAAAAGCTAAGCTAGTGTGTCTAATAGAAGGAGGTCTGTCATGAGACATTGGTGTCTATCATGTGAGGAATCTAGCACTGCCATCTAGAACAGAGGAGAACAAAAATAAAAAAAAAGTCAATGTGAACCCAACTTTACATAATCACTTACTGATTGCAATTGGATCATGAATTTGTGAGGAACGAGCACATCCTACCCCTCCAACCTACCCACTGGGAGACCTGCTTAACACTGCTTGTACTGATGGACCACCCCTTTAAGTGTTGTAGGTATATCATTTAAAAAAAGCCATGATATTTGAGACTTTCGGAAACATGAAACAGATTTAATAAAAAATCAGATTCTTATATACAATCAATGTAGGAATGAACAATGTCAATTGATGTTTACAGAACGCTGCCTCGTTACGAGTTGCACTCTTGGCATCGGTTCAAGTCAAACAATTATTTCTCAATTCCGAATAAATATCTTATTGTTAGAAATATTCTCAATGAGGAAATGCCACAGGCACGGGTTTGGACAGCGCACACTCATCTGTGCTAACCATCTTCTGAGATTGGCACAACTAAACAAATGGAGATTCATAAAATCCAATGCGTGATTTGCATATAGGAAGCCCTGGGGAAGGGTCAAATAGTATACCCAGTCATCCACTTCGTCATAAGTCACATCAGACACCCCAGCCAAGAGTCGGTGGGTTCCTCTGACACAACGCTTAGTTGGCATGGCCCGGGAGCAGGCCCTGAGCCTTCACCTGTCCTCAACCTGCCTTTGTCCTTTTCTGTTCACTCAGCCAGAAAAGTATTATATCCTGTGGGCTCGGTTCCACTTTTCAGCGAGGACGAGCCAAGATCTGGAGGAGATATCCATCGCTTTCTCCACTAGGCGGGCAAGTAGTGATAAGGAGAGTGGCATGGTAGCTGGTGTTGCGAGCGGTCAGGCTCCTGACCCAGAGACTGTTGAGGAGGACATCAGTGACATGCAGACATGATAATGTAGCTGAACACACTTGGGAGCCAGAGGAACTGCTCCGTGTTCTTCATCTAAAAAATTGAATCCTGGCTTTCTCCGCGACTACTCAAAATTGGAACCATGAGAACGAACAACGGGAAGAACGCGGTGTCGACGCTGCGTCAAGGACGACTGAGCCATGCGCCCTGCATGGCATATGTGTTCAAGCTTGTTGTCAAGCTCCTGAAGTCTACCACCCATCTGCAAAACATCTTAAAAATGGCCATGAAACTTTGGATGCACTTTAGCCACTTGTACACCGAAAAGCACATCTTTCTTGAGCTGCAGCAGCAGAACAGCATCCCCCAACATAGGCTGATATGTGACGTTTCCCCCCGTTAGAATTCCAACCTCCATATGTTGGACCAACTATACGAACAGAGAAAGGCCATAAACAATTTCTTAATGATCCAAGCAGGGCAGAGTACTCCCCTGTGTAAATTTGATGTCAGCTAGCGTCAGCTCATACGTGGAGCACAAGCAATGTGTAGTGAAATGGGTGGTTTTTCTATACAGGTGACAGGAGAGGAGCAGCAGGACCAGCCAGAGGAGCTACAGGGCGAGGAAGATAAGGCAGAGGACCCAGACACACCGTGGCAGTATGCAGTGGAGATGGAGGCAAGGAGTCCCTCCGAGTCACTTGCACAAATGGCCCGATGCATGCTCACTTGCTTACATAGAAACATAGAATGTGTAGGCAGATAAGAACCATTTGGCCCATCTAGTCTGCCCAATATACTGAATACTATGAATAGCCCCTAGCCCTATCTTATATGAAGGATGGCCTTATGCCTATCCCATGCATGCTTAAACTCCTTCACTGTATTTGCAGCTACCACTTCTGCAGGAAGGCTATTCCATGCGTCCACTACTCTCTCAGTAAAGTAATAGTTCCTGATATTACTTTTAAACCTTTGCCCCTCTAATTTAAAACTATGTCCTCTTGTATAGTGACAGCTGAATTGTCACCATTCGGCAAAAGGATGACTTCTGGCTCTCCACCTTGTTGGACCCTTGCTACCGGTCCAAAATGGGGGCCTTTTTTACACCCGCTGAGAGGGAGGACAAACTTAACTACTATAGAGACATCTATTCCTATGTAGTCAGTTGGCCGCTGCCTATCTGCGCCATCGTCCATCTTCTTGCAGGTCTGAACGGTGGGGGGCCCTCTGGTCTCACGTTCCACTGCCATGGCTGCTGGGGAGGGGTGCGGTGGCAGGAGCAGTACCAGCTCTGTCAGCAGCAGCCTGTCTAGGGTCGCTAATGAGCAGCTTTCTTCACCTGCATAGTGATCAAACTACTCAGCAGCAGCTAGACCTGGAGCAGGACCTTAACCAGCAGGTGGTGGCATACTTTTACAGCACCCTGCCACCCCACATTGAAGATCCGCTGGACTACTGGGCAGCCAAACTGGATTTGTAGCCACAACTAGCAGAGTTTGCCCTGAAAAAGCTGTCCTGTCTGGACAGTAGTGTGGCATCAGAGCCGGTGTTTAGTGCGGCGGGGGCCATAGTTACTTCAAGAAAAACTCGCCTGTCCACCCAAAATGTGGAGAGACTGACCTTTGTCAAGATGAATCAGGCGTTGATCAGCCAGGATTTCTACCCACCAATGCCTGATGCATCAGATTAGATCATGCTTGCTGCCTCACCCAAACCTTGACAAAAGAGACAGGTTACTTCTGGCTACCTGCCTCAGCTACTATTCTGATGCTGCCACCCACCTGATGCCACACATCTGATGCCAAGTGCTCCTTCTTACACCCACCATCGTCAGCGGGTACTGGTATTGCCACCCACCTCCACACTATGTCACCTTGCCACTCTGTGGCTCCTGATGCTGCTGCCACCTCCACACTATGTCACCTTGCCATTCTGTGGCCTCCTGATGCTGCTGCCACCTCCACACTATGTCACCTTGCCACTCTGTGGTCTCCTCATGCTGCTACCACCTCCACGCTCTGTCACCATGCCACTTTGTGGTCTCCTCATGCTGCTGCTACCTTCACACTATGTCACCTTGCCATTCTGTGGTCTCCTCATACTGCTGCTACCTCCACACTGTCATCGTGCCATTCTGTTGCCTCCTCCTGATGCTGCTGCCACCTTCACACTGTCATTGGGCCACTCTGTGTTCTCCTTATGCTGCTTCCACCTTACCACTATTTCATAGGGCCACTCTGTGGACTTCTCATGCTGTTCCCACCCTCCCCACTTCATGACTGGGGCACTATTTTGCCTTTCGGCCTGGCTGACATCATCATTTATTTGACCCTTCTTCTGATCTGTCAGAAGGAAGGAAAAATGAGACACACAACGGATCCTGTCTATGTAACAGCTGTAAGGCCTGCATGACATGGTCCCTATTTTTCATCAGAATTGGCTTATAATTTTGTAGACAAAAGCAGGAGTGGGTATAAAACACAGAAAACATGCAAATATTCCATTCAGTCATCTATGTTTTGGATCCACTCCTGTTTTTTTGGCATTACCAATACTGATGGACTACTGACCAAATACTGACCGAGTAAAGGCAGACGCCCAACAGACAGGATCCGTTTTTTGTGGGTTATTGTTCTGACGGATCAGAGGAAGGGCAAAATAATCAGTGACGTCAACACAAACTTACTGCTGACCCCTTTCCACTCTCTCGGGGGCTCTACTTGTATAAGCATTTAATAGAACAGGTTCTGTAGACATCTATGTGGAATCAGCTGCCGACGCCCGACGGTGTAAAAGGAGTGCGCTTCTTCTTGGCACTAAAATCGACCTGTAAGGCTGAGTTTATACTTGAGTTATTTGGTCAGTTTTGACCCCATGACTGCCCAAATAAGTGAAGTGTGCAGTGATTCTAAGAGCGAAGACTGTCATCTGCATGTCATACAGACTCACAGTATTATTTCACTACCAAAGCAGACTCCCTATGCGTTTTACTGCAAGGCACAGTGTTCTACACCACTAAAAAGGCTCTCCCCAGCCAGGAAATAGACGTTTTTTAACGTAATTCACTGCGTACAAATTTAAATTGAACCAAATTTTTCCCAAAAAATTTGGCAAACCGGCGAATCGAATTTTTGAAAAATTCGCTCATCTCTAATTATTATGATTGTTCCATATAGTTTCAGTGTTTGTCGGTAGCACATTCCTGTTTACAAATGATGATTTTTGGTGCTGCTGGAAAATGTGATACCCCACAAACAAGTATTTGCGTCTTTGTTGGGTGATCGGCAGCACCATTTCACAGACCAATTATTGAGAATGACAGCTCGTACGAAGATTAATTGCCCAGACCCTCTGATATTGAGTGGGTCTGGGGACACCTAAGGTTCATATACATGTGGGTCTCAGAGCTGGGACCCTAATGTGCCATACATATTTTTGACCTATCTTGTGGATCTGCAGTTCCCAAAGATGTAAATCCGGTACCGATAGTAATGCTATGTAAAGGAATGATTTTCTAAAGTTCAGTGTGTTTTACAAGTTCCACATAAGAAACTCAAAGTGCCTACAATTTGGCAATATTTATCTACTAGGTGGTGGCAGATGTTCTCTCTGCTTTACAAGAATGGCACAGCTCCTACTTATATAGTTGCCAATGTGTTCAGATAAATAGAACTAAATTGTAGTATGTAAAATATATACACATTCAAGTCATATAATAATGACCACCAGCTAATATCCAAAGTAACCGCCGTGACAGCAGCTAGACGAGCTGGAAGTGACTCAGTAAGGTCCTGGTAGGTTGTCACAGGTATCTGGAGCCATGCTGACTATAGTGCATCCCATAGCTGCTGGAGTGGACGTGAGAGAGGATTCATAGAGTGAACCCGATGAGGCGGGAGGTTCCATAGATGTTCAATTGGGTTTAGGTCTGGGGAATTAGGGCACCAAGGCAGTACATGCAAGCAGGGGCGGACTGGAAACTTAAAGTGGCCCTGGAAAAAAAAAGTGGCCCCATATCATAGGCAGATCCAGACTGAAAGAAAGCTGGGCAACATAAGTAGGGAGGGACAAGAGCAGTAAGTTGGGACCAACAGTACCTTAGTACAGCAAAAAATACTGCCGCAACAGAACCAAATACCACAATGCAGCATAAAATACAGACTCCTACATCATAGTATTCAACTGTATCACCAGTGGCATACATAGAGAAGTAAGGGCCCCATAGCAGTGGCATGGTCTGCCGCTATGGTAGTTACGCCCCTGTGTATCACTGTCTAGTGACACAATTGAATTCAGGAGTGGACCTGTGGCTGCTGGCCAGACACATCAGTATCTGATGCTCCTAGCATTAATTAATGCAGAGAGCATCAGATCCTTATGGACCACTGGCCGTGAGGAGGGCTCGAGCAGCCCCTGGATATTGGCCCACCGGTAAATTTCCCTGTAAGGTTTATGGCCTGTACGTCCCTGATAGCATGTAAAGGTGTACGTGATCTGCAAGGAAAGTGAATTCCACATGGATTAATGGACCCAGAGAATGCCGCATTCCCCAAACCATAACACCAACACCACCTTGTGTTCTTCCAGTAATGGTTGCAGGGTGTTTGTTCTCTGATGTTTCTCGCCTGACATGCCAATGTCCATCTGTTCGATGAAGCAAAAAATGTGACTCATCAGAGAAGGTAGCCCTTGCTAACCAGCGAGGTCCAATTCGATACTGCAGTCAAGATTGAATCCTTTTCTGCCAATGCTAATTTGTTAGCAGATATGACCATCCTTCTGTTTCTGAGCCCCATAAGCAGTAGGGTTTGAACTGTTGTTTTAGACATACGTCTGGTAGCCCCCTGGTTCATTTTGGTGGTGAGCTGCTCCACTGTAGCGTGTCAGTCCGCCCTTCCTCACCTTCACGTTCACCTCTCACATCAACGGCATATGGTGTTCCCAAGTTTCCATGTCGATTATTCACAATGATGCCATTTGTCCACTCACAATAGACTTTCACGACAGCACCACAAGATCAGTTCACAAACTGCGCAATTTCAGAAATAATGTCACCCGTGTCCTGAAAGCCAATAATCATCCCTGTTTTTAACTCTAATAAATCACCCCTGTTACCCATGACAGCAATAAGGGATATGTGTGCAGACAGGCTATGCCACACCTTATATGCCCACCAAACCTGCTCACCACACGTGACTTCCGTGCTACGCGCTGCTCAAAGTGGTGATAATAATGTGGCTCGACTATGTAGATTTATATAAAGGTCGGATTGGCAAGTGAAATAATGCATGTTCTATAGGAGGGAGCAACAACGATATTTGAATGCCCATTTGTGACGAGACCAATCTCGCCACATTGCATTGGAGAAACCTGGTTGCTCGCCTGCTGCCTTTGGACTATGGCCCCCTGTTAAAAGACATCTTTTTTACCTGCAGAAAAGCTTAATTCGTGCTTTTCTGCCTGGGGTTCGGTAGTTTTGGTTGAATGTGTTATACCCCAGATAGGAATCCCATGGAGCCCATTCGTATGAAACTGACTGTAAAGACTTTGGCTCCATGGCGATTAAACTGTATTCGTGTGGTCTGAGCGCCATTCACTTAATAATGTGCGCTCAGACCTGAGCTATCTGGGGATATGTTAAATGTATAGTTTTAATGTAATGTGTCTTACCTGGTGTATTTTAACAGTAATGCTTGTTCTGTGTCCCCATGTGCATAATGGAGTCTTGTCTCTGAAATGTCTGTGTGTATTGTAAAGGGTGGGACATTGTATATTGAATAGTGATGTCTGTCCTATTGTCCCCACATGTGTATTGGCGATTTCCTTTGTCCTGAGAGATAATTGAATGACTCCTCAATTGTCTCCAGGACAGAAGACATTATGTATTCTGTCTGCCTGTGATGATTGCATTACCCATGTAGGGTGATGGTATCACAGGCAGAGGGGAGGGATATGCTGGGGGTGTCTGTATTGTCCCAATGTGTGTGATTGGCTGCTGTATCCCGTGTCGCAGTCTTCCTTCTGGTCCTCTAGGGAGTGTCCACCAGGTGGGAGACCTGGATAAATACCAGGCAGGTAGCCGTTAATAAAGGTTAGAATTCCTGTTTACCATCAATACGGAGCCTCGTCTCGTTCTTGGGGGATTCACTGTATGCTGTTAGAGACTGATTGCCAGGAGTGTAAGCTGATTGTCTGCTTTTCCTGTTCGTCTGCTAGCAGCTATTTGGGAGGTTCCAGTACGGGAGTTGGAGTGCTATTTTGTATCCAGTTCGGGAGTTTGGTGTCTCTGCAGTAGCTGTGCCTATATCTCTGTAAAGGGGGCCGATCGCCTAAACGGTTTTTACCCCTTGTCTGCAGAAACGGTCCGTTACAATTGGTGGCGAGCAGCGGGATCGTTCCTACAGCCAGAAGGACAGCTACAGGAGACACCATTTCCTTGGATTTACAAGTGGGGGCAACGCATGTCCCAGTACAGCGACCCTAAAAGCAACAGAATGGAACCAGCAGTGTCATACGAGGAGGAGGACCTGGATGGCCGGGATGCATTAAGGAAAGGCATCTGGTACCAGGCCCTGGACAATGTACAATACCAGCGGGGTGAGAGTCTCCCAGTGAAGAGCAGCGGTGGCAGAAGCAAGTGGCCCTGCGGATGCCCTTTCTGGGAGAGCAGCCCCTTGATGAATGGGTGAAGGAACTAGAGCACCGGGTATGGCAGGAGCTATGGCTGGAGGATGCCTACCAGGCGCTCTGGTGGTATATGGCACAGTATATACCCTGGACAGCCGAGCATGACAAGCCAGAGGGAGAGGAGTTTGATGGTTCTGGCTTGTTATGGGAGTCCTTTGCAGAGCCTGACTTCGGGAGTCCTGCGCAGAACAGACTTCAGGACATTTTCTACGAGAGGGAGGCTAGGCATGACGGGGATGACCCCCATGAGGTAGAGCAAGACCTGGCTCACCTAGCAACCCTGGAGTGGGAACTGGAGCAGGACTACCGAGATCTCTTCCACTCCATTGGGAAGGCTCAGCAGGACAGCAAGGTGACAGATCCAGTTCCAGACCCATTCCGCTGGGAAGACATTATTGAAATTTACTGGGAGGAACCCCAGGCGGCAGGTGGAGATGGGACCGAGGTCTCTCCACCGATATTGCAGGGAATTGGGAGCCTGAGCTCCATTCCCCAGCGGGAGATATTGCAGGGAATTGGGAGCCTGAGCTCCATTCCCCAGCGGGAGATATTGCAGGGAATTGGAAGCCTGAGCTCCATTCCCCAGCGGGAGATATTGCAGGGAATTGGGAGCCTGAGCTCCATTCCCCAGCGGGAGATATTACAGGGAATTGGGAGCCTGAGCTCCATTCCCCAGCGGCAGGCTGAGCTACAGGGGGCAGAGGTAGTTGTTCCTGCCCCACATCAGCAGCGTGATTTTTCGGGAATTGGGAGCCCGGTCTCCATTCCCCAGCGGCAGTATTATTTGTTGGGAATTGGGAGCCCGGTCTCCAGTCCCCAGCGGCAGAGTAACCAGCAGGGAATAGAGAGCCCAGTCTCCTTTCTCCAGCAGCAGGACTCTGTATTGGGAGGAGAGACAGTCGGTCTCCCTCCACTGAGGAGGAAGGTATGTATGGGAGAAGAGCTTACTACCACCTCTCCCCAGCGGCGGATCATTAATGGGCAGGGAATAGAGAGCTCAGTCTCCTTTCCCCAGCAGCAGAGCTGTGTAACCAAAGGGGAGACAGTCGGACTCCAGCAGCAGAGCTGTGTAACCAAAGGGGAGACAGTCGGTCTCCAGCAGCAGGACTGTATATCTAAAGGGGAGACAGTCGGTCTCCAGCAGCAGGACTGTATATCTAAAGGGGAGACAGTCGGTCTCCCCTCCAACAACCAGGCTTCAACCAGGCTACCCTCCCAGTAGCGCTGGCAACAGGGCAGAGTGACGCGGGTCTCTGCCCATGCAGCACCCCACCAAGTCAGCGCATCCGCACTCCAGCACAGCCAGTGGTGAGGCACCTGGACATGGACAAGCTTCTCCTCTACCCAGTTGCAGTAACTATTTATTGTGGGTGGGCTGTGCTGTTGATTGTGTTTTGTGGGTGGCTGCTGGATTAACAAGGGCACTGACCGGCAGGAGGTCAGATACCCTGTTAGTCTGTTTGGAAAGGGGAGAGATGTGACGAGACCAATCTCGCCACATTGCATTGGAGAAACCTGGTTGCTCGCCTGCTGCCTTTGGACTATGGCCCCCTGTTAAAAGACATCTTTTACCTGCAGAAAAGCTTAATTCGTGCTTTTCTGCCTGGGGTTCGGTAGTTTTGGTTGAATGTGTTATACCCCAGATAGGAATCCCATGGAGCCCATTCGTATGAAACTGACTGTAAAGACTTTGGCTCCATGGCGATTAAACTGGAGCTCGTGTGGTCTGAGCGCCATTCACTTAATAATGTGCGCTCAGACCTGAGCTATCTGGGGATATGTTAAATGTATAGTTTTAATGTAATGTGTCTTACCTGGTGTATTTTAACAGTAATGCTTGTTCTGTGTCCCCATGTGCATAATGGAGTCTTGTCTCTGAAATGTCTGTGTGTATTGTAAAGGGTGGGACATTGTATATTGAATAGTGATGTCTGTCCTATTGTCCCCACATGTGTATTGGCGATTTCCCTTTGTCCTGAGAGATAATTGAATGACTCCTCAATTGTCTCCAGGACAGAAGACATTAGTGATTCGTCTGCCTGTGATGATTGCATTACCCATGTAGGGTGATGGTATCACAGGCAGAGGGGAGGGATATGCTGGGGGTGTCTGTATTGTCCCAATGTGTGTGATTGGCTGCTGTATCCCGTGTCGCAGTCTTCCTTCTGGTCCTCTAGGGGAGTGTCCACCAGGTGGGAGACCTGGATAAATACCAGGCAGGTAGCCGTTAATAAAGGTTAGAATTCCTGTTTACCATCAATACGGAGCCTCGTCTCGTTCTTGGGGGGATTCACTGTATGCTGTTAGAGACTGATTGCCAGGAGTGTAAGCTGATTGTCTGCTTTTCCTGTTCGTCTGCTAGCAGCTATTTGGGAGGTTCCAGTACGGGAGTTGGAGTGCTATTTTGTATCCAGTTCGGGAGTTTGGTGTTCTGCAGTAGCTGTGCCTATATCTCTGTAAAGGGGGCCGATCGCCTAAACGGTTTTTACCCCTTGTCTGCAGAAACGGTCCGTTACACCATTGTTGTAATATATTTTGTATGTTATCAGTGATTGGATGGATGTAACTTCAAGTCCCCTAGTGTGACATGAAAAACATTTAAAAAAATAAAATAAAATAAAAATTACAAGTAAAAAAATAAAAATCACCCTTTTTTCTTTATCCAATTCTTCATTATTGGAAAAAATATATATACTACCCATAACTGGTATCAACACATCTATGCCACAATTGTTGGGGGGAAGGGGTTGGGGGTTCACCTCAACTGCCCAAAAAATTGTAAAACAAGCAGAAAAGTTATACGTAGACAAAATGGTACCTGTAAAAACTAAAGCTTGTCTCACAAAAACTAAGCACTCACCCAGCTGCCTTGATGGAAAAATAAAAATAATATGGCCTTTGAAATATGTCAGCACAAAACTATTTCTTAAATAAAGTAATTTTATGATGCCTGTGCCTCCAGCGGATCCACTACCGGCTTAGGGCTTTATTAACACCTTCACGGCTGCCATACGTCTATATACGTGCTATCTGCACCTACTCCGTTCTGGCAGCTCTTTAATCCAAGCACTGCAAAATGATTGGATTAAAGCTTCTGCCCCATGACTGCCAGTGTCACAAACAGTTTACAGTCCAGTAATGCCAGCAAGGGACCAGTCAGAGTGGTCCCTTGCCGGAGATCGATCCGATTGGTTAGTCTGTGCAGACTAACCAATCGGATCGCGGCAGTGTAAAAGTGCCTGTTTCAGATAAGAGCCTGAAATCAGGTAGTGTGTGCTCCGTGGCCCCCGATCTGTGGGCCCCATCTGAGCCCCCTGCATCAACAATCTATGCTCACCGTCACCTCATCCCGCAAAAAATTAGCCCCTACATAAGAAAATCGCTTAAAAAATAAAAACAACTATAGCTCTTAGAACATGGAGACACTAAAACATTTTTTTTTTAAATATGCTATTATTGTGTTAAAGTGAAATAAATTAAAAAAGTTTATATATTATGTATCGCCACATCCGTAACAACCAGCCCTATAAGAATATCACATGACCTAACCCCTCAGTGGAACACCGTAAAAAAAAAAAAAAAAAAACGGTGCCAAAAAAAAATATTTTTTGTCACCTTACATCACAAAAATTGCAATACCAAGCGATCAAAAAGGTGTATGCCCCCCAAAATAGTACCTATCCAACTGTCACCTCATCCCGCAAAAAATGAGACCCTACCTAAGACAATCAGTCAAAAACTAAAAAAGCTATTGCTCTCAGACTATGCAGACACTAAAACATAAGTTTTTTTTTTCAAAAATGCTATTATTGTGTAAAACTTAAATAAATAATAAAAAGTATACAGGTATACAAATATTAGGTATTGCGACGACCATAAAAATCAGCTCTATAAAAATGTCACATGACCTATCCCCTCAGGTGAACACTGTGAAAATAAATAAATAAAAACTGTTCCAAAACAACCACTTTTTTTGTCAACTTGCCCCATAAAGTGTAATAATGAATGATCAAAAAACCATATGTACCCAAAAATGGTACCAATAAAAACGTCAACTCTTCCTGCAAAAACGAGCCCCTGCACAAGACGATTGTCAGAAATATGAAAAAAGGCGTTCAGAAAATGTAAAGTAGACATATGTGATATCATTGCGTCCGTAACAACCTGCCCTATAAAAATAGCACATGATCTGCCCTGTCAGATGAATCTTGTAAAAAATTGAAAAAGGTGCCAAAACAGCCATTTTTTGGTTACCTTGCCTCACAAAAAATGTAATATACAGCAATTAAAAATCATATGTACCCCAAAATAGTACCAATAAATCTGGCACCTTATCCCCCAGTTTAAAAAATGGGGTCACTTTTTGGGAGTTTCTACTGTAAGGGTGCATCAGGGGGCTTCAAATGGGACACAGCATCTAAAAACCAGTCTAGCAAAATTTGCCTTGCAAAAACCATACAGCGCTCCTTTTCTTCTGCGCCCCCTGCCATGTGCCCTTATATCAGTTTACGACCACATGTGGGGTGTTTCTGTAAACCGCAGAATCAGGGTAATAAATATTGAGTTTTGTTTGGCTGTTAACCCTCGATGTGTTAAAGAGAAAAATGGATTAAAATGGAAAATCTGCCAAAAAAGTGAAATTTAGAAATTTCATCTCATTTTCCTTTAATTTTTGGGGAACACCTAAAGGGTTAACAAAGTTTGTAAAATCAGTTTTTAGTAACTTGAGGTTGTAGTTTCTTCAATGGGGTCATTTGGGGTTTCCAATATGTAAGCCCCACAAAGTGACTTCAGACCTGAATTTCAGCATAATCCATGTTCCAAAAGCCAAATGGCACTCCTTCCCTTCTGAGCCATGCTGTTTGCCAAAACAGCTGTTTACAACCACATATGGGATTATTGCTGTACAGATTTAACTTTTGCAATTTTCTTAGCATAATTGTACATCATAAGAAACACTTGTCAGGTCAAAATGCTCATTACACCATTAAACTAATTCCTTGAGGGGTGTAGTTTCCAAAATGGGGTCTATTGAGGGGTATTGCTTATATTTTGGCACTTCACGGCTTCTGCAAACCTAAAATGGTGCATGAAAAATAAGACTCCAAAATCTACAAGGTGCACCTTCATTTCTGAGGTCAGTATTTGAGGTATATGTAGCACACTAGGACAACATATGGGATATTTATAAACAAAATCAGAGTAATAACTATATAATAAATAGATAATAATAATAAGTTATAATAATAAGGAAATAAATAATAAGAATAAAAAAAATAATAGTGAAAAATAATAAAGAAATAAAAGAAATAAAAAAGTTTTATTTCTCTTTTTTTTTTTCAAAACACGTCCTCAGTGTCTTTGATAAGGTACACACTCTTAACCACCCTAACCCCTTGTATCTGTCTGGTCTCCTATGTAAGTCTGTGGGTCTGTTCCTTTTTGCCTGTCTTATCGTTTCTATATACCTCACCCTTTGCACTTTTTAATAAATGATAGTGCCTTACACCTGGGTTTCTACCTAGGTTACATTACATTACTGAATTTTAAGATGGCACTCATATTTTGGAGTTAAAATATTTAAACATTATTAGGCTATAAATTATATCACAATTGTCACTGTATCTTATTACTGATTAAGAAGCTAAGTTAATATATATGAAATTTATATATACGTAGCTATTAGAGCTAGTATAGTTATTTGACTCTAAGAGCCCTCCTAAACCTTATGCATATCGACTCCAAACAATATAAATAAACATATGTTATGAATACAGGATATCAATAAATGTGGTTAATCATGAGCAAGATAGGTAGTTTCATATAAAGTTAATCATTCATATCCTCCATTAACGTAAAATTTGGATCCTATTTGCATGTCCTGTAATGGATAAGTATTCTTAGGGAGGCAATGGTTATTCAGAATAAAAAATGGTAAAAAAATAATAATAAAAGTGACCGCATTTGGTAAGACTCAACTACTCCATGTCCCGTTTAAGGAGAAAAATCGAGTAAAATAACTTTACTTTCGGTGGTGTCCCACCTATTTCACATTCAGTTCAATTCCTCCTTACCTCCATGAGGCTGGTAACCTACTGCGTTGGTCTCCACTGTCGGCGTGCCACGTGTCAATGGCTCAGACTCTCACTGGTCCGTGGAGTTGAGGTATCCCTGTGCTGCCAGACTCTCTCAATCGGACATCTCACAGCCGTCCCTTTGCTGGTCTTGATTGCCGCAGACGCCGTGGAAGTTCCGGAGGTGGGGAAAAATCGCACTTAGACAGATGAAAGTGCACTTTCAATCTGTATTGGCAAGCTTCAGCGTACGCTAACTTTTGTATTCATATAAGTACTGGATTATTCCCAAACGCGTTCCGAGGTCCCATACGGCACTGACCTCTTCCTCAGTGATAACCCAGTACTCAATAAGCCACCATTTTTATACACTCTTTCATTGATCGATTGGATTCCTTCCAAACTCTGTCTGGTCTGGATAATCCTAAAAGTCCTACCAAAATTCCGGTCTGGATCATAATATCACCATTCATTGATGAATTTCCGCAGGTGGATGGAAACACATTCCGGATTGTTGCATTTCCTTAGGTAACCCAGCATTACAGGGAATGTCATATCCTTCATTGCAGTTCTATTGCGGTTTCACTGCGTTATTATGCGGAATGCGGATTCACTGCGTTTTTGTTAAAAAACATCCCATTACATTTATGTTTTTGTTTCTATTTCTATTTCAGCTGGGATGAATTGATAAAACCTTCTAGATAGAATAAAAACTTCCAAGCTCCCATCAATTAATAATTGTATTCTGCTATCACATATAACAAAACTATACAATCTTATAATTCAAAGTAAATCACCTCAGGCTAGTGTCATATCATAATGTAAACATAATATAAGTTTATTGGGCTAATATATTCAATTGTGGTTTAGTTGCGTTTTTTTTAAATAAAGTGCGGTTTAGTTGCGTTTTCTTAAAAAAATAAAAAAAAATAAACAACTAGTTGCGTTTTCATTCTCATTCCTGCTGGAATGTACTAATCAACATTCCAGATGGGGGCAAATCCCCTGTCTCCATTATATCCATAATTACACCAGAAATGACAAAAGAATGATGAAAAGTGACAAATCATACCGTTCTAAATTATGGTTTTCCATGATTATGGATGTAGAGGTAGATGAAAAAACATGTGGTTCACAACGTGTTCAGAGGATGGGGACCATTCTCCAAGGCGCAGTCGGATGTACGTATACAATACCAGCCGACCGCACGTCGGGGAGTGGCACCCATCCCTATAGGAAACCGAAGATTTCCAGTTCGGTGTTGAGTCCATATGGAGTCAAGGTGTTTAAGTCAAAAATCCACCTTGACTCAATTCTGGACATCTTGTAAATATGGTAATATATCAAGAAGGGAGGCACTCAACTAACACTGTAGCGAATGGAGACTAGTTGCACACCAATAATGAACCACCATTAAAATTTATTTGGACCATATATCCATATCACATCTAGTATATATATTCTGAAAACATATTTAAAAACAGTAAAAATAAACCTAAAAATTCAGATCTCCACAATATATCCTATACCGTTCTCAATGTGTTCACCTTTACAAGGATATACCCTATTACATTACACAAACCTCTTGTATTACAACAGCTGCCGTCTCCCGCCTTGCATGCGGTTTTTATATTAATGTTCACCATAGGATAAAACCAATGTGGATATATCCTTATTCATATAGACAGCTGGTTTGTTCTATTGTTTAACCATAGGGTGCACGTACTCCCCGTGTTGCTCCACAACTCCAGATGCTCAGATCCTTACAATCCACCGCCCTATATCGCGGTTTTTACATCGATAGTTCTGGAGGGTAGGAGATCACAATCTAATATATATGTCAGCGATCAAAACACTGTATTCCACCGCCCAATACTGCAGTTCTTATATCAATAGTCCCGAAATATAAAGTATTGCGGTTCGAATCTCACAAAGCAGGGTTAATTGTGTATGTGGTTGAAACCACTGAGAAAGGGGCCGCATTACAATAGCCTCTAAACGCGTTTGGGAATTAACAGTGAGGCGAAGGTATTAAGTCCATTAGGAATCAGCAGTGAGGCGGACATACTTGGCCCATAGCTGGATCCGTCAAATCTGGGCTTTTAAAGACTTTCTTCCCCGTCATTTAATGCTGTACAGCAAGAAAGCGAACTACCAATAGAAATCCCCAGCCGCCGTCACGTAGGACGCCACTGGATGATGGTAGAGACCACGTGGGACGCCACGGTAGGTCCTGGCAGGTCACAGCACACAAGACCGAGTGAACGGAGGCTGGGAGGAGAAGATCGCTGTGAGCGGTAACGTACTCTACAAATGATTTGGGTCATACACAATTAACCCTGCTTTGTGAGATTCGAACCGCAATACTTTATATTTCGGGACTATTGATATAAGAACTGCAGTATTGGGCGGTGGAATACAGTGTTTTGATCGCTGACATATATATTAGATTGTGATCTCCTACCCTCCAGAACTATTGATGTAAAAACCGCGATATAGGGCGGTGGATTGTAAGGATCTGAGCATCTGGAGTTGTGGAGCAACACGGGGAGTACGTGCACCCTATGGTTAAACAATAGAACAAACCAGCTGTCTATATGAATAAGGATATATCCACATTGGTTTTATCCTATGGTGAACATTAATATAAAAACCGCATGCAAGGCGGAAGACAGCAGCTGTTGAAATACAAGAGGTTTGTGTAATGTAATAGGGTATATCCTTGTAAAGGTGAACACATTGAGAACGGTATAGGATATATTGTGGAGATCTGAATTTTTAGGTTTATTTTTACTGTTTTTAAATATGTTTTCAGTATATATATACTAGATGTGATATGGATATATGGTCCAAATAAATTTTAATGGTGGTTCATTATTGGTGTGCAACTAGTCTCCATTCGCTACAGTGTTAGTTGAGTGCCTCCCTTCTTGATATATTACCACATTTTTGCTTGTTACGGCACAGGTGTGAGCCGAGGGAAGAGCACCCTCGTCAGAGTGGGAACCCAGGGAACGCCTTTTTCTGACATCTTGTAAATATGGTTTCCCCCCCTCCAGTCTATCTCAATTTGCTGTATTGCTGAAAAGCTGAGACCCTTGATGGTAGAGCCATTTCTTGGTTTTTGGTTACATTACATTACTGTCTCTATTATATCTGTTCTTGGTATTCCACCATATTACGTAGCTACATTTGCCTATGATACTGCATTAGGTCAAGCTTTACTGATGGAGACACAATGTTTTTGTGCCTATATCACCTTGTTTTTTATTTCAAAACTGTCTTAAAAAAAGAGATTGAATCATTAAAAAAAAATTCCTATACTCTTTATAAGGGATACAGATTATAAAATAGGGTGATTTATAAAGGATGTCTAGTATATACAGTAGGTCCCTTAAAGCAACTTTAAAACTGAATTGGTCACTAAATAATACTGTAGGTTTTGGATATTTTCTTGAAAAATTGAAAAATTGCTGCCAAACATATAAGCCCTTTTCTATCCCCCAAAAAATAAAAGTACATTTGAAACATGATGCCAACATAAAGTGAGCATGTGGAAAATGATAATGTATAGCTACTTGTGAGGCAGGGGCATCGCTAGAACTGACTGGGTCCCACAGCAAATTCTTGTACTGCCCCCCCACATCCTATGACCATCCTGGCATCATATGTGTCCATATGTAAGGGTGGGTTTACATGACGTTTTTCCCATCTATTTACGCCACCATACAGTGACTGGATAATGCCACCATACAGTGACCGGATAATATTGTCATATAGTGATTGGATAATGACGCCATACAGTGTTTGGATAACAGGGTATAAGGGGACGCAGTATAGAGTATATTAGGGCACAGTACAGGGTATGACAATAGGTACTGTACAGGGTATGGTAAGGGGGCACAATGCAGGGTATAGGGGGCACAGTCATGTGACTCGGTGATGTTAGAAGGTCCTTATGGTGCATGTGGTTTAGACACTACCTAGCGGTGCAGTGGCTGGGTTTAGGATGGTCCCAATGCTACGTTGGGTCCCCCAGACACCGTCGAGGTGTCACCACGTGTTGCTGCTCTCCGGAAGGGATGGTAAGGCATGGTGCACCCCCAATGGGAAATAAGTCCAGAGAGTCAGGGTCTGCAGTAAGACAGGGTGCTTCTTTACTTGAGGAATCTAGATGCAAAACAATACAGGCAAGGCATAGGGCTGGCTTCTCCAGTCTCCTCCCTGACAGAAGAAGGGTTTGATGCTGGGGAAAGGCCTAAGTTAGCTGTCCCTCTCTATCTTGTACCCTGGTAGCTCTTGTACCCTGGTAGCTCCTGGTGACTTCTTGGTCTTGGAGCTGGTGACCCATGGTCTGTGGCTCAGCGTCCCCATCTCAGCGTTTTCTTCTGATCACTCATGCTGACTGGCATGAGTCTCCCCTCCAAGCACTGGTCCCTAACTGCAGAACACGAGGGGCTCTAACTGCTCTCCTTATATACCATTTCTAGCTAGACTGGAACCTTCTAGTGGGAGTGGTGGAGTGGAGAAGCTAAGCACAAACAGATAAATTGTAACACTTTCTGTCTTTCATAAAATTACATTAGTGCTTCAATGATACTTAATGGCAATGACACAGCAGTTTTTTACAGACAAAAACAAGTTTCCAGACATAACAACATAGCTAAACCAGACAGTCACAAGGTCAATCTGTCTGGTTTTTGTGGTAAACACATTGGGCTTTTTCCCTCCATGCTCATCTTTAAACCCTATGGCAGCTGTTGAAAATTACCAGCTTCTCATTCAAAGTCCCAAAAGTCTCTCAGTATTCAGGGCACTACAAAGGCAGAGGAGTGACACAGGTGACCAGAACCCTGGATGGACAAGAGAGGTGCACACAGCAAGTAGGTGGAAGGGGCTCTGAGGAGGATTTATACAAGAAGTTAGTGGCAGGAAGTCTGTTGAGGGCGGCAGCAACAGGAGATAGGTGTAGAACAGGAGCTCTGGATAAATGAGGGAGGAAAGGAGACAGAAGGAGATCGGTGAGGATGAGTGAGATAAGAAAAGGACGAGATATGTGGGGCAGGGGGCAGAGTAGGTGTCAGGGAGTCTATGGAGGCAAACAAACTGCTAGGCAGTAAATACCCCAGAAACCCAAATATAGAAAAAAACTTCAAATTTTTTTTCAACCTTTCACATGTCATTCTAGGAGGCTTGTGATGCCTAAATCAACGTTTGTTTGTTTTTTTACATTTTAGAAACTTTTGGGGAGCAGCGCTGGGACTGTAGGGTAGCAGACTTTCAATAATATCACTCACACTCTGAACACATGTAAGGAAAAATTAATAGTTTATTCGTACTTTACAGGTATAAATACCCACATAAGTTTATGTATCTACACAATAAGAATAGTGTAATAGAAAAAAAAGATTTTTATTATCAGTCTAATACAAAAAATGAGTATTTAAAAAAAACACTGGATCCAGACTATATGTGCAAATCATGCTTGTTTTATTTGTTGATTTATTCAATTATGGTAGTCCCAAAAACAGTTACTTTGTTCTGAAAGCAGAGTCGAACATTGCACTTCCTGCAAAGTGTGTTGGTGTAGCCTTTAGCACAGTGTCGGCACCGTCTTCTATCGGATTTGATGGGAGTCCAATCATGTCCTTGCAAACTTCCTTTGGAGGGTGTGCATTTGACTTTTTGGCTGTCTTGGCAGCCGAAGAACCTCCATCATCTGTATACTGCCTCTATTGGGAAGTCAAGGGGCCCCCCTGGATGAAACTGAGCTTGCAGATGGTCGACCTCGCTTTGGCACTGATACAGCCGTGTCAATCAGGATAAGACCGTGTCAATCAAGATAAGAGAAGATGCCAACTGGATCTGAAACAGTCTCCTATCCAAAGCTTTGCAGTCCTTTTTGTACAGGATCCAAGCATTGATCACAGCTAGGACAATGGTGTGCCAGAAGATGTAAAGATACCAGCGGCAGGACTTCAGTGGAAACTTGTATTTTGCTGCAAATGAGTCTAACAAATCCACTCCACCCATGAATTTGTTATAGGCAGCCACAATGTAAGGCCTCTCAACTTCAACAAATCTTTTGGCAGTTTTGTCCCAGCGTTGAATCTTCTCCACTGGTTGTGGGCCAGTAAAGGATGACACAAGTATAACCTGCCTGTTGTCGAACCATTTCACAGCACTAATGTTGTGGTTTGACTCCACTCTGACATCAAAGCTTCCTCTCCCCTTTTTCTTCAAGTTTGGGAAGGCGCACTTGTCTGGCTGTTCCTATGTAATTAATTCCACAATCCAGCAGCCTAACAATCAGTGGTATGCTGGTTAAAAAGTTGTCTGCATAGATCTTGTAGTTGTGACCATGTGAAAACATGGAAGCAAGTTTCATCACAACATCCCCAAATAGTCCAAGTTCAGATCTTGCCCATATTCCATTTACACTGCCTTGGTACACACCAAAATCACAAAGTATACCAGAGATTCCAGTCCTTGCCCACAGCTTGAACCCCCATGTGTTTGGCTTGCCATGCATGTACTGTTTGATGCTGCTGAATTTCCCCCTGAAAGGGATCATCATTTCATCAACAGAGGTCTTCAGGGACCACCTTTAGGCATTTCTCTCTGAAAGCATCAAGCCATGGTCTGAGTTTCCAGAGTTTGTCAGTGTTTTGTTCCATCTCAGACACGGTTAGATTGTTCACAAAATGTAATGATGTCAACAGAGACTGGAATCTGTTTTGTGACATTACATCGGAGACAGCACTGTATCTTGTGTCTGCTTCCCAGTACATGCGGACTCCAGGCATTTGGACAAGACCATCTTCAGATACATGCCAATTATCTGCTCTATTTCCTTTGTGTTTGTGTTTATGGATGATCCTTTCTTCTGAAAACTGTACTGATTGGTGTTATCTGCCAGAGTGTTAATCATGTCTTCTGTCACAAACTTCTGAAAGTACTCCAGTGGTGTGCAGAGGGATTGGACACCATTACTGACATCCTGACCAGAAAAATCTGTACTGGGACTGAAATTCTTTTTCAGCCTTCGATACCTGTCACGGGGCATGGTCTGGGCATCAGGATGCACTGCTTCTGTTGGGGTGATGTGAACAGAAGTTAGGTGGCCATTGGGTAAATTATTTTCCTTGTCCACTTCACAAATAACTCCATACTACTCTTCGTCACTTGAATCTGAGTCAAAGGACATTTCCAAGTCGCTGTCCCCATTGTGGATGGCCTCAGTAACTTCCTGCACACTGTACATGATTTGGCCCTTCTTGGTATCAGGCATTCTGAAAGTTAAAATAACAAATTATTTTCCAAGCGAAGTAATTGCAATTAAATGTAATCATGCCAACGCAAAAGATTCACATGTTCCTAAAATTTCACACATTCCAGAGCTCCACAACTCTTATAAGGTAGACCTATTGCTCAATTAGTCATGCAAAGACTTACACCCACCCCTCCCAGAACATTATCACCTTCTCAAGTTTACTGTGCAGACAAAACCTTGCTACCCCTTTGACCAACTGTTGTAAAATTACAACATAGAAATAACCAGCTCTAAATCTCTCAATATCAGTATATTCAATGTATAGTCATAATATCTGCATGATCTACACATATCAATTTTTACTTACTTGAGTCTTGATTTATCCCGTCCAAAACAACAAGATGATATACTCCAAAACAGGCACCCGGGTTGTATGATTTCATGGCCAGATAAACAGGCCTATTTACATATTCAACCATCCAATAGTGTTGCAGAACTGAACAATAGGACCTATTAGTAATGTTCATGAGTTTTTAAAAAGAAGAAAATGGGGGAGGGTTTATTTTTGTAGCCTAAAATGCGATGTTGCAATATTACAATACTGGGTCTCTGGGGGCAGACAGCACCGACCTCCCTCTGTCCCACAGAGAAGAAACAGTGCAGACTCACTTACAGTCTGTTTGTAAGCTATTTGAAAATTGCTATTTTTAACATTTTCACTAATTTTATTTTATTTTTTTAAATAAAAACTAAATACCAGTATATCGACCAAAATTTATCACTAACTAAAGTACAATGGGCCAGATTTACCAATCCTTTAGGAGGCATAAATTTAGACAGGCAGTCTAGACCTGCACCAGATTATCACAGTTGCCCAGACTGGATGATAATGTGGCGCAGGGATAGACAATTTTGTCTTTTGGTTGGTTATCTTTGAGACAGAAATTTGCACTAAAATGATGGCATAAAATATTGCATGTCCTTTTTCTCATGAAGCTACACCCCTTGCTATACTCGATTTCTGACTAGCCACTGATGACTTCTCCAAACCTAGATGCACCAAACTGTGCCACATTTTGGGGCAATTTATGCCAAAATCTAGGTGTACTCACATTAGTAAACATGTGCCAATGTGTCACATGTCAGAATTGCTTGGATAAGTAACAGCATCCCAAAGACATTACCAACTAATGTGACATATGTCAGATTTGAAAAATGGGGCTACATCCTTAAAGGGTTTGACCAGGAATGATTTAAAATTGCCACCAGCAACGTGTCCTAGAATGTGAACAGGACTGGTTACCACCATTTGCAGAGCTTACTAGGGGGTGAGGGGATGGGGCCTCACTACACACTACATTCTGGCACTTGCCTATACTACATATTGGTGCTTGTTCCTGTCAGGCAGCTCAGACATGATGGCATATGATAGGCAGGATCTCATCATTACCATCTATTGTAGAGCAGTGTAGTGTGTAAAGAAGCCCCACTGTTCAGCTCCCCCCGACAGCTCTAAAAGTGGTGGCCTCAGGGGGCCAATTGGCAGTTATCTGTTACAGTCTGAGTGCATGCATTCCATCACACGCACAAAATGGTGTCAGATCCCTGCGCCTTAGGTTGAGGAGGGGGGAGGTGGGCTGCTATAGGCTTATATTAGCCCAAGCCAGGACAAAGGGTCTCTCTCTCTCTTGGGCTCATCACCACAAACAGAGAAAGGACTTCACGCATGGAAGAGTGGACATGAGTTGAGCCGAGCAGCCCTTCCAGAAACAGAGACTATGAACATTGGCTGAGTATCATTAACCCCTGTACCCCTGTATTGCTCATCCTGCCTTGTACCCCTACAATATATATCCCTACTCCCTGCAATATTACCTCTGCTTTAACTCCTACAATATTTATATATCCCTACTATCATTTACCCCCACCCTGCCATATTCCACCAACGCCCATTAACCCCCTTCAATTCCAGGTCTCTGCATTTACCCTGCAGTGCCATCATCACTGCATTTAACCCCTGCATTACCCTGTCCCTGCATTTACCCCTGCAGTACCCTTATCACTGCATTTAACCCCTGCATTGGACCCTGTAACCCTTGTATTGTGTAACCCCTTGTAGGGACAGTCTAGCGTCAGGTGGGAGAATGCTGCTGCTATTATGTATGTGGAGTGTATGTCTAACGAGATTTTGGGGTGGAATTATAGTTGGGATTGTATAGTGTTAGTGTAATTAGGATTATTATTGTAATTCAATATATTATGGTGGCTCACCCTTCTAAGCAATATGGACAAGGTGCTATGGTCAAAAAGTCTCACCCTAGACTAGAAAATGTAGTGTAAATAGTGTAATCGACCAGCACACTAAATCTGGAATATAAATGTTAAATTGTGTATTACAATTGGTGATACATAGCACATTAAAAATAGCCGGTGCCCTCGAAAACACGTGGGACGCCACGGTTGGCGGAGTGAGAGTACTCCTTCATCAGCTAACTGTAAGTGAACTCCTCTCTAAATAACCCGGTGCATGACAAATGAGGTCCCGATAGTAATACATATAATGAATGAAAGCCACTAACTACATCTGCCGGCAGTACAATATTCCAGTAAAGACTGAGACTTACCACTGGAGACATACATAAAATATAGAAGGAGGTGGTCAACTTTTGGACTGGTATGCATCTGGAGTGATGTACATGAAAAACGCACTAATACTATAGGTATGAACAAGGACTTGAATGAAAGACATTATTTGGTCATAAATCTCCTCCTCTTTGAGTGCAGAGACTAAGAGAGCTACTATAATCGGGAAATAGTGTCCCATAAGTGGGAAAACATATGTGATTTTATCCAAATTTTAAAATACCACCTTTTTTTTTCTCATTCTTATTTTTATGTGCTATTTTAATGTGCTATGTATCACCAATTGTAATAAAGTACACGATTTTAACATTTATATTCCAGATTTAGTGTGCTGGTCGATTACACTATTTACACTAGGTTTATTATTGTGCTGCTAGTGTATTATCGTGTGCGTCTATATATATATATTGATATAACCATTGCTATAAATATATAGATATAGCAGAAATATTAACTGTAAACATGTTATTGGTTTAATAAATACATTTTTATTCAAATACAGCTTAAAGTCTTTTTTAGTCACCGCAATTCAATGCACGCAGTTCAGGAAAGAGGGAGAGCAACAGGTAGAATAAAGAATAAATAGGCGGAGTCAGCAATAGCTGTTTACATGTATTTATCAATATTAATTATTAATATTAACCCAAAATATTAATAGTTAATATTCCCTTTTACATTGGTGAGCCAGGTAGGAGACAATATTAATTATTAATATTCAGTATTGATATTAATAATAATAATAATAATAATATTTCCTTTTACATTATTGATGAAGGGAGGTTTTGCTTATCGGAAATTAGAGATTTATGTCTATCTCCGTATTCCGTCCCATTTATTAACCCTTTGGAACCCTGACAGCAAGAGGAAGAGTAAAAATAGTAGAGTGAGAAAATGATACGCTGAACAGAGTGTAACGGGGTTACGCCAGGATTGATGTAAAAAATTTAGACATCATATAATAGATGACAATACCGTTCTAACAAAGCTAGCCCTGTATCTTACATGGGTCCAGAGATCTCCCCATTCACTGCTCCAATTGTTCTGCTAGATTATCTTTAACCTGGCAGTGTATGGGGGTGTGTGCTTTCTGATGCAGCGCTCTCTCTGTAACTCCCACAGCTTCAAAGAGATCATATGGCTGATGACAGTTGAAGATTTAAACTGAGCACGTTCGATCAGCTCAGTGAGACGGACAAAAAATAAGGAAAAGAACAAACAGCAGGTGGCGCTATACAGATACATTTTTACATTTTTAACTACATGCAATTCCAAAATTACTCAGATTTAGGTGCTGGTTTTAAAAATGTACAATACGTTTAGTGACACAACCTCTTGCCATCGAGGAGGAAATGGTGGTCTACAGTAGCAAACACTGCACAGAGATCCAGAAGAATGAGTACAGAGCAGCTGCCATTAGACTCAGCCATCATGAGTTCATTTGACACTTTGGTTAGGGCAGTTTCTGTACAGTGCAGAGGTGGAAACGCAATTGTAATGGGTCGGAAAAAGGTCGGAAGAGTGTGAGCTGATTATATAAAAGTAGACCAAGCGTTCCAGGAGATTAGAGATCAACGGGACAGAGAAATACTTCAGTTAGGGTCCATTCACACGTCCGTCGGTGTTTTGCAGTCCGCAAATTGCGGATCCGCAAAACACGGACACCGACAATGTGCGTTCCGCATTTCGCGGACCACACATCGCTGGCACTATAATAGAAAATGCCTTTTCTAGGACATGTTCTATTTTTTTGGGGAACGGAATTGCGGAGCCGGAAGTGCGGAGCCGGAAATGCGGATGCGGACAGCACATAGTGTGCTGTCCGCATCCATTCCGGCCCCATTAAAATAAATGGGTCTGCACCCGTTCCGCAAAATTGCTGAACATATCCGGACCCAAGTTGAATGGACCCTCAAGTAAATAGAGACAGCCAAGGAGAGGGACAGGAGGAGGGTGAGGGAGTAGGGTCACTAGTGCAGGGAATAGGACAAGAAGACAAGAGGAGATTGCTATTGTTTCAGGTGAGAACAAGAGGAGGTGCAGGAGGAAAGGAGATCAGTTTGGAGACTGGAGAATAATTTCCTGCTGGATTTTGTCAATTTTGGCATTGTTATGAGTGGCTAATCACTAAGTGACCATTTCTCATAGTGGGCAAGACTTCAGGAAGGTTGCCCCGTTTTGTGTTGTGCCACCTGTTCTTCTTGAACTAAGATCATCTTACCTGTAGTACCTTGAGAAACTTGCTGTGTCTGTCCTGTCATGAGAGTCAGGCTAGGTAGACTCATGCCTTTGGCACGGACAGTAATGAAAAGTATAAAGCTCAGTCGGTTGGCAGTAGAATTGGGTCACCTGTTAACTATGTGCCAAGGATAAGGCAATTACCCGAACTGTTTGGGTAAGGACCAGCAGTAAACTTTCATAGATAATTCCTCCTAACTGAATAATAAAAACAAAATATAAAATACAAAACACATGCTAGATCTGCAAAGGCATTACCGATAACCCAGCTGACCATAGTCCTCAAAAATGGGTGAATTCACACCTGGCATAATGCTACATTACAGTCAATTCTCCCACAAAATCCACGCCTTAGGGCTGATGCACACGACCGTATTTTCTTTCCCCTTCCGTTCCTTTCTGTTTTTTTGTGCGGCCCGTATGCAGAACCATATACTTCAATTGGGCTGTAGAAAATACGGAAGGTACTCCGTTTCCGTTTGTCCGCATGGTCGTTCCGCAACAAAGTAGTGCATGTCCTATTATTGTTTGCAAATCACAGTCTGAGGCCCTATTCAAGTCAATGGGTCCGCAAAAAATACAGAACACACACGGGACACATCCGTATGTCATCCGTATTTTGCGGATCCATACTGTAAAAATGCTATGCCCAGCCAATATTGCTCATGTGTTTGGTGATTAATAAGTTACTGTTTCCGATTCGCAAAAAACGGATTGCATACGGAAACCATACGGATATGTTTTGTGGAATAACGGAACAGAAGAGGACTTAAATCAGAGAAAAAAAACCTCAGGTGAGGAACAACGGATCCGCTAAAAATGGACCGCAAAACAACAACGGTCGTGTGCATGAGCCCTTATATGTGGATTTTGGCGAAGATTTGCTGTGGACTTGCTGCAGATTTTACCTCCAAAGGATACATTTTGCAGCAACCCCACAGCAAATGTGCATCAAAGTCTGAATGTTAGGCCTCATGCACACGACCGTATGTGTTTTGCGGTCCGCAAATTGCGGATCCGCAAAAAAAACTGATGACGTTCCGTATGACATCCGTTTTTTTTGCGGATCCGTTATTTTTACGGATCCATTGAAATGAATGGTTCCGCATATGGTCCACAAAAAAAACTGAACGGACACGGAAAGAAAATAAGTTTGTGTGCCTCCTAGGCCTCCTAAGATATACAGATTTTGTGACAGATTTCTCGGCGTTGTAAAATAATGCCCATAAGACCGCTTGATAAGACAGTCAGCGCTTGATCAGTGATTTCAATCAGTGATTGCGAGCCAAAACCAGGTGCAGCTCTAAACACAGAACAGGTGCAGATCTTTTATACCTTATATGTATCTCTGTGCAGCCTCCACTCCTGATTTTTGATCACGGAAATCACTGATCAAACGCTGATCATGTGAAAGCAGCCTAAAGCTTCACTCACACGTCAGTGTTTTGGTCAGTGATTTCCATCAGTGATTATGAGTCAAACCAGGATTGTTGCCTCCACATAGATAAGGTATAAGGAAAACATCTGCACCTGTTCTGTGTTTAGAGCCGCACCTGTTTTTTGCTCAAAATCACTGATAGAAATCACTGACTGAACACTGATTGTGTGAAAGTGGCCTAAATCTGCAAAGTATCTGCCATGAACCCATGATTTCTCCTATTTTTCACACTCTGTGGTTTCACAACACCAATTGGCCATGTGAGAAAACAATTCCCCTCACAGCAACAGTAAACTGACAATAGATTCCCTATTTATATAGTTTTCTCTCTCTGAGCTGTTTGCTACAGAAGGGCAATGTTTAGTATATACTGTTCAATAGCACAGAACTGCTGCAATGAAAAGGAAAAACAGCCAAAAATTCTAAAAAATAACAAACATTTTTTCTATTAATATTGATTTTTAAAAAAATGCCCCTTTCGGATTAAAGTGTGGCTTTAAATCCTTGCATTCTCTTGTGCCCAGCTTCATCATCGCTCTCATGTTACCACACGAGTAGAAGCAGAGAACAATTAAGGTCGGGTGGCACCTGTATGATCAGTAATGTCGCCGCTTCACTTCCTGTTAGGTTTTCCCAACAACACCCTCTTAAAAAGGTTTCTGTCTGCGCTCCCAAACCACAGCCCTGAGGCACCACATGAGATCATTGCTGGATGAAATTACTTTAAAGTGTAACTTTCATTTTGGTTTATTTTTAACATTGTTTAGGTTCGGGGGCAATAAACATTTTTGTAAAATACTTTATTAGGGCAAGATACAGATACAGTCAGGGTTCGGTTTGATTTTCATCAGTGATTTTGAGCCAAAACCAGGTGTGGCTCCAAACAGAACAGGGTCAGAGCTTTCCCTTAGGCATCATGCACACCACTGTATGGCTTTTTCCGTATTTTGTGGTCCGCAAAAACGGATCAGCAAAAAATACTGTGTGCTGTCCACATCCTTTCCATCCCCTTGAGAAGGAATGGGTTCGCACCCGTTCCGTAGAATTGCGGAAACAGATGCGGACCCATTCTACGGACGTGTGAATGGACCCTTAGTCCTTTTCTCTGTGCAGTCTCCACTCATGGACAAGGGATCAAAAGATCCCAGGTTCTAGTCCCTTAAGGGGGTTAAAAGTTGTCATTGTAAAAGTAAAAAATAATAATAAAAAGTTCAACCCCCCTTTACATATTTTACATATAAAAATATATGTATAAACAAAAAATACATATTAGGTATCACCACACCCGAAAATGAAGTATTAAAATATTAATAAAAAATTTTTGTGAGCTGAACGTTGTTATGGAAAAAAATTTAAAACACAATTTGCCTTTATTTGACTCCTTTTTCCCAAAATAAATAACAGTGAATAACAGTCATCAAAAAGTACATACCACAAAAATGGTACCAATAAAATTAAAATTTCTTCCCGCAAAAAATAAGCCCTCATACAGTTCTGTAGACTGAAATAAGAAAAAGTCATGGTTGTCAGAAAATGGTGATGAAAAGAAAATTGTGATTTTTTTTCAAAGGTTTTTATTTTTGTTAACTAAAACAAACAAAAAATATATATCTATACAAGTTTGGTATCTCCGTATTCGCATTTATCAGTAGAATAAGAACATTATGTCATTTTTAGCGTGCAGTGAACGCCGTAATTTAAAAATCTTAAAAATCTTGTTGGAATACACCCCCCCCCCCCCCCATTTTCCAATAACAGACATAGTAAATTGAATGGTGCTCCTAAATAGTACAACTCATCCTCCAAACAAAAAAGCCCTCATATGGCATTGGCTATATGAATGGAAAATGAAATAAGTTATGGCTATTGGAACACTGAAAGGAAAAACCAAAAATGCAAAACCAAGAAAGGGCCCTGTGCTCTGAAAACAATACAACAAAAAACTTTCCAAAATTGACTTATACTTACGTTTAACCTTTGCTTCCTGAAACTACTCTTCTTCTGCCATATGCTTTTCCACATCAAACCATACCAATGAAGTCATCAGGAATATCCAGCTCCTCCTCTCTCTGCATCTTGCTGACTTTACTCGGACACGGAGACCACAAAGAATGATTTGGAAGAAGTAAATCCAGCAAAAGATGAGGATAGTCATCATTAACCCCTTCCCGACTACCCACTGGGTATATATGTCCGATCTGCACATCCCCCGTGCAGATAGCACGTATATACGCAGACAGCGCTTTAATCCCAGCGCTGGGATTAAGGCTACATGCACACGACCGTATGTCTGGTCCGCATCCGAGCCGGATATTTTGCGGCTCGGGTGCAGACCCATTTACTTGAATGGGGCCGCAAAAGATGCGGACAGCACTCTGCGTGCTGTCCGCATCCGTTGCTCCGTTCCGTGGCCCTGAAAAAAAAATAGATCATGTCCTATTCTTGTTTGTTTTGCGGACAAGAATAGGCATCTCTATAATGAGCCGCCCGTTCCGTTCCGCAAATTGCGGAAGGCACACGGAGCAGCTTCAGTGTTTTGCGGATCCGCAAAACACACACGGTCGTGTGCATGTAGCCTAAAGCTTCTGCTCCTGCAATCTAGCAGGAGCAGGTAGGGTCCCGGCTGACAGACACAGCGGGGACCCTGAGGAGAAGACAGGAGCGGTTTATTACGGCTTCTGCCTTCTCCTGTGGCGGCAGGAGATCGATGCAGGAGAGCAGGAGAAAGAGCAAAAAACGCAGCATTTTCTATATTCTGCGTTTGTCATGCAGCCCTGGCTCCATAGAAATGAATGGGACTTCAGTGAAAAACGCATTGCATCCGCAAGTAAGTGCGGATGCAAGGCATTTTTCACTGATGGTTGCTAAAAGATTTTGTTTGTAAACCTTCAGGTTTTTAATCATGCGCGTGAAAAATGCATCAAAACGCAATGCACCCGCGCGGAACAACTGAACGCAATCGCAGACAAAACTGACTGAACTTGCTTGCAAAATGGTGAGAGTTTCACTGAACCCACCCTAAACACATCCAGAGCCAATCCGCCATGCTCATGTGAAAGGGCCTTAGTTTCGGCGGTCACGTGACTGACAGGGGTATCAGAGGCAAGAGCAGAGCTGCAAGGTCTAAGGAGTAGTGATGAGCGAGCATGCTCGACTGAGTACCGGTTCGGCTTGAGCATCGCTATGCTCCGCCCGTGGCGTTACTTGGCCAAGTATCTCGTGTGCTTGAGGGAAATGCTCGAGTCTACTCCCTACATGTTTAGCGCCTCCTAAGCAGCCAATCAACATGCAGGTAAGTAATGCCCTTCATTGTAATGCCGTAGCCATGTTAGCTATTGGCATTACACTGCTTGGCTGGCCGGAACGCGTCAACTGATGACACGTGTTCAGCTCAGTCAGCATCAGGGAGAGCAGAGCGTAGGCAGGGAAAGATAGTGTGTGAAGTGAAATTTAATAGATTTTATTAGAAACAAGATTTGCAAAGACACAAAAGTCCTTTTAAGGACTACAGTATATGTGTGTGTTTGAGAGCAGTAATATATTTTTAGTTAGTACCTGCGCTCAATTGATCAGTCTCGGGGACAACCGTGCTGAGGAAGAGACACAGTGCAGGGAGAAAAATCGCTGTTTTACCTAAAGTTTTTCATGCAACCAATAATCCTTTTAAGGGCTTGTGTGTGTGCGTTTGACAGCAGAAATATATTTTTCTTTAATAGCTATTAGTGAAATATACCGTACATCATCTGCAGACTGTATTTTTGCGTAAATTCAACTAATCAGCGCCACATTTATTGTCAATAGTGTGTGCGTTTAATCCACATCCGTGACATATACTGTACTCCATCCGCAGACTCTGTTTTTTGGGGAAATTGAAATAATATGTGCCACATCTGTGTGTGCATTTAATCCACATCTGTGACATATACAGTACTCCATCCAAAAACTGTTTCTTTAGCGTACATTTAAATAATCAGGGGCCAGCCCTCATCTACTGTCTCTGTAGTGTGTGCGTGTAATACACATCCGTGATATATACAGTACTGCATCCGAAAACTATTTTCTTAGCGTAAATTTAAATAATCTGGGCCTAATCTAGTCTCCATAGTGTGTGGCTTTCTGTGACATATACTGTACTACATCCGAAAACAGTGTCTGTAGCGCAAATTTTAATAATCTGGGCCTAATCTAGTGACAACACCATTAACCAGGCCACTTTTTACAATTCCGCACTACACTACTTTCACCGTTTATTGCTCGGTCATGCAACTTACCACCCAAATGAATTTTACCTCCTCTTCTTCTCACTAATAGAGCTTTCATTTGCTGGTATTTCATTGCTGCTGACATTTTAACTTTTTTTGCTATTAATCAAAAATGACCGATATTTTTGCAAAAAAATGACATTTTTCACTTTCTGTTGTAACATTTTTAAAAAAAAACTACATTTCTATATAAATTTTTCTCTAAATGTATTGTTCTACATGTCTTTGATAAAAAAAAATCCAATAAGTGTATATTTATTGGTTTGGGTAAAAGTTATAGCGTTTACAAACTATGGTGCAGAAAAGTGAATTTCGGCATTTTGAAGCAGCTCTGACTTTCTGAGCACCTGTCATGTTTCTTCAGGTGCAAGAATGCCAGGAAAGTATAAATACCCCCCAAATGACACCATTTTAGAAAGAAGACACCCCAAAGTATTCGCGGAGGGGCATGGTGAGTTCATGTATCATTTCATTTTTTTTCACAAGTTAGCGGAAAATGACACTTTCTGAGAAAAAAATAAATAAATAAAGTTTCCATTTTTGTATAAAAAAACTTTAAAAAGTTGTCATTTACAGAGATATTTCTCACACCCAGCATGGGTATATGTAAAAATACACCCCAAAACACATTGCCCTACTTCTCCTGAGTACGGCGATACCACATGAGTGACACTTTTTTGCAGCCTGGGTGCACAAAGGGGCCCTAATTCCAATGAGTACCTTTAGGATTTCACAGGGCATTTTTACGCATTTAGATTCCAGACTTCTTCTCACGCTTTAGAGACCTCTAAAATGCCAGGACAGTATAAATACCCCACATGTGACCCCATTTTAGAAAGAAGACACCCCAAGGTTTTCCGTGAGGGGTATGGTGAGTTCATGGAAAATTTTATTTTTTTTGTCACAAGTTAGTGGAATATGAGACTTTGTAAAAAACAAAAAAAAAAAAAATATATATATATCAATTTCCGCTAACTTAATCTGTGAACTCGACAAGCCCCTCACGGAATACCTTGGGGTGTCTTCTTTCCAAAATGGGGTCACTTGTGGGGTATTTATACTGCCCTGGCATTTTAGGGGCATTTTAGGTGAGAAAGAAGACACCCCAAGGTATTCCGTGAGGGGCATAGCGAGTTCACAGAAAAAAAAATGTTTTGGCACAAGTTAGCGGAAATTGATATATATATATATTTTTTTTTTACAAAGTATCATATTCCACTAACTTGTGACAAAAAATCAAATTTTACATGAACTCACCATACCCCTCACGGAATACCTTGGGGTGTCTTCTTTCTAAAATGTGGTCACATGTGAGGTGTTTGTACTGCCCTGGCATTTGAGGGTCTCCGCAGTCATTACACGTATGGCCAGCATTAGGAGTTTCTGCGATTCTCCTTATATTGAGCATACGGGTAATGAGATTTTTTTTTTCCGTTCAGCCTCTGGGCTGAAAAAAAAAAAAAAATTGAACAGCACAGATTTCTTCATTCGCATCGATCAATGTGGATGAAAAAATCTCTGTCAAAATCAGTGACTGCGGTGCGGTGGGCTGGGCGCTAACTACCTAACAAGTAGCTAACTAACTGGCGGTGATAAGGGACCCTTATGCCCCATTCACACGTCCGCAATTCTGTTTGCGGAACGGAATTGCGGACCCATTCATTTCTATGGGGACAGACTTTGTCCCGCTCGGATCCAGAA
This sequence comes from Bufotes viridis, assembly GCA_033119425.1. NCBI lineage: Eukaryota > Metazoa > Chordata > Amphibia > Anura > Bufonidae > Bufotes > Bufotes viridis. The sequence goes on along the minus strand of CM065589.1, from coordinate 562,365,914 downwards.
TTACGGATCCGCGCTTCCGGGTCTGCACTTCCGTTCTGCAAAAATATAGAACATGTCCTATTCTTGTCCGCAATTGCGGACAAGAAAAGGCATTTTCTATATAGTTCTGGCAATGTGGGGATCTGCAAAATGTGGAAAGCACATTGCCGGTGTCCGTGTTTTGCGCAAAACACATATGGACATGTGAATGGAGCCTTACAGGGGGGTGATCAGTGACAGGGGGGTGATCAGGGAGTCTATATGGGGTGATCAGGGGTTAACAAGGGGTTAATAAGTGACAGGGGGGGGTAGTGTGGTGCTTGGTGCTACTTTACATAGCTACCTGGTCCTCTGGTGGTCGATCCCAGCAAATAGGACCACCAGAGGACCAGGCAGCAGGTATATCAGACGCTGTTAACAAAACAGCGTTTGATATACTTGTTTGATGCAATTTATTTTGCATCTACAGCCTGCCAGCGATTGATCATCGCTGGCAGGCTGCAGTATAACTGCCGCGGCGCGATCTGCTGTGAACACGCGCGCGTTCACAGCAAATCTCGCCTCTCGCGAGATGACGCGCCCCCGCGTCAAGGAGGAACAAGCCTGCCGCCGCCTGGACACAGCCCTGCGTTAGGCGGTCGGCAGGTGGTTAATATGAAGAAGGCGAGCACTAAGGGACGGGGAAGTGATGCTGATGGTGCACGCAGAGGCCGTGGCCCTGGGCGCAATAAGACTGTGCCTGCTCCCCGTGCACCAGAAAAAAAAAAGCATCCACCTTACCCAGCTTCATGTACAACTTAGCTGAGAGGCGCAGGACAATACTGTCCAAGTCGGACCAGTGCGAACAGTTGGTCGGTTGGATTGCTGAAGATAATCCTTCCAGTCAGTTAAGCACCACCCTCTCTTCCTCCACGTCCAGCCTCTGTAGTCTGTGTACGATTCCCCCCTTTATGTGTAATAAAGGGTGTATTGTAGTGCCAGTTCCTTGTAATTTTTGGCAGCCCTTTCACTTAGTGCATAGGCTTTATGAGTGTAGGAGTCCCACTACCTGAACAATTGTACCACAATGTGAATGAGGCCCTCCATTATGTGATATACAGGTTGCATCGGAGTACCTCTTCCTTGTAATTTTTGGCAGCACTTACACTTTATATACAATTGAATATACAGGAAAGAATGTTTCCTAACAATTTTTCCTGCGAAATTGATTTATTTTTATTTTTTTTTGGCAGGGTGGTTGTTAGTATTTTTGTCAATCTGTAAAAGTGGCTTACAACTTGGACAACATGGTTCCCAGCAGCGACCTGGGAGTCCAAGATGCATCGGGACATCGTCCCCATGCTGTTCCCGAACCATTTCGGTGGTGTTTCTGCCACTTTCTGACCTTTTCCAATGGACCAGGCACCTGGTGCCTGGTTGTCTCCCATTGACCTCCATTATACTCAGGTGCTCGGCCGAGCGCACCAACATAGCTATGTGTTCGGGCCGAACACCCGAATACTTTGGTGCTCGCTCATCACTACTAAGGAGACCGTGACCAGCTCTGCCTGTGTGTAATGCTCCCACAGGGGCCTGTTTTCCCCTATAACTGGGGATTCTGTAGATGCCCCAGTTACAGTGGAAACAGTGGGAAAAAAAGAAAAGTAAAAAAAAAAGTCAGTGTCCTCCAGAGGTCTTTTAATGACCTCCTGGGGGACATATTATGTGCCAAAAATAAATTCAAATATAAGTGAAAAAAAGAAATCCAAATAAAAAATGTAAAGAAAAAATTAAAAATGCAGTCACCAAAGGAAACCATCCACTCCTTATTTTGGCTTCCAAAACTGTATGCAGAAACCAGATTGTGTGCCTGTACCCTTAAATTACACCTCTGCTACTCAGAAGTATAATGAATAGTTTATTAATGCAAATGCTGCAGCTTCTGTATGTAATCCCATTTCCTGTATGCAACATTAACACCTCCCGTGCCATGCTTCATACTTGTGTTTTCGACATATTAATATGCCAGTTATAGAAACTTCAGTTTTGGGTGGAGATTTGCCCTTCCTTTTAAGTCTACAGATACTCCTTACTATAATTAACAGGTGGCCATTAAATGCAGCGTCTTTAAGGCACTTCACATGGAGTGTTCTTCAGGATGTGGCCACATGGGGCAGATTTTCCGCAGCAGACTTGCCACTTTAAATTTGTTGCTGTTCTTACAGCAGATTTGTCTTGACTTCATATGTGTGGATGGGATCTGTTTAGGGTAGAGCCTCAACAGGCCAATCTTCAATTTATTCTGATTTTTTTTTATGCTTCAGATTTTTTTCACAGTGTGTATGTAGATGAAAGTTACGTAAATAGTACCGTAAACCACTATGGCCACATGCAGATCCATGGTGGCAAATTCAAAGTGCATCCATCCAATATAGACCACCTGGCTGTACCCACAAAGGGGTTTTTAAAGATGATTAAAAAGTTGCCCAAAGCCAGGAATTGTAATCAAATAAGACAGGAAGCTAACACTAGCCCATTTACCCTACCCTCACTAATTCTGTTCTGGTCATCCTGACAGACTATTTATTTGGCTGCAGAGATTATGTGTCCCTGCTACAGTTATTCTCTGGCTACAGCGGTACAAGGCATGAGACTACTGAGGCCAGGGATTGGCCGCAGCGCTGATGTGGGGCATATGAGCACTTCGCCAGGTATACAAAGACCATGGGGAGAACCAAAGTGGAGATGCTGAAAGCTGTGGGGGATGGGGTGAATATTAGCTTTTTTATTCATTTGATCACAGTTCCTGGCTTTGAGCAACTTTTAAATTATACCAGAAAACCCCCTTTTAAGGGTTGTCTGATCAACAGGAGCTACAGATATTGATCCTCAGAAAAGGTAATCAATATCAGACCGGTCCACCTGGCACCCCCACCAATCAGCTGTTTCGGGCAGCTGCCATCGCTGGAAACTATACAGGGCCAGAAACAGAAGGTGCCCTGTGTGGTGGCCGTGCCAGGGTACTGCAGCTCAGCTCTCATTCAAGTGTATGGAGCTGAGCTGCATTACACTGGAAACTACATAAAAATGAAACCCAGAATAGCGTCACAAATCCTTACTAAAAAGTGACAAAACGGGGGCATCTCATTTCCAAACATCGAGGCATATTACAAAACAAATCTTATACAACAATCTCTAGATTGGTTGAAAGCCAAATAGAATCCAGTATCCTACAACTCACAAACTGGCCGCAGCTCATTTTGAACTCAGTCAAATTTTTGAACTTACCTAAATCATGTGTACCCACAGTTAAAGCATCCTTAGAAGCATGGAGTACACAAATCTCGAACACTAACAGTCAACCAAATATGGTCAAACATGCCCTTGAAGTAGAACCACTCAAACACTTCGCAACTCTCAAAAATATAGATGAATGGACATCAAAGGATATAACAACATTGAGTAAAATAGTCAAAGAAAACAGATTATTGGATTTTAGCTCCCGTAAGAACAGCTTTAACCTTTCTAATAAAGATTGGTTCACCTACAAATCTTTGAAATATATTTGGGGAAAGTACCCTTATGTCGAGGTTTGCCTCCCCCAGCACTTATCGGATCTACTAAACCAATCCAATAGCCACCAGGGGACAACCAACTTCAAACCAATTTACGATTTAATCAACAACAACTCGACTCAGGAATCTTTACCTTACCACAAAAAAATGGGAAATTGAACCAAACAAAATTCTAGCGCTGATCAAATGGAATAAAGCAATGGTTCAGTTCAAAAAAGCTACAATATCATAGAGAACAACTATTTAAAATGATGTCTAGATTGTACTATACCCCTGTGAAGCTTCATTTCTTTTACACTTCGTGCTCGGATAGGTGCTGGAGAGGATGCAACCAAAATGGAACTCTAACTTATGTTTTTTGGTCATTCTCAAAATTAGAGAAACTGAAAGAAGACCTAAGTGTGTTAACTAACATGGTGTTAGGCAATCCGATCACGCTTTCCCCCGTGCTGGTATTATTAAACTTGGAAATAGATTCTATTAACCCACTAGCTCAATTCCCACTAATACCTGTCTTTTTTGCCTATAGAACACTACTAGCAAAAAACTGGAAAACATTATAGACATGGTGTCAAAAAACTTTATCAATGAACAACTATATGTGGTGTGTATAGGTAAAAAAGACATTTTGAAAAAGAAATGGGAAATGTGGTTGAAACACTTCTCTAATAAATAAAATCGATGAAACATATGTCAAGGACTAAGAAAAAAAGGTGGGGGGGTTCAGTCAGCACAACCCTATATGCAGGTGCACATTGCTATGGTGAAATACACATACAAACGCAAAAACAAAAATGCAATGGCACTCTGCAACCAGCACTCTGCCCTGCCTCCATGCTGGATGTTGAATGAGGCATTAGTGTACATTTTGGCCAAAGCATAATAAGCCACTCACCATGTCAAGGTCGCCTCTATGAGTGGTCCCTAACACTAGTTCCTACCTGTTATGGGCCATGACAGCAACACAAAATCCAAGGAGCACAGGTGGTTTTGTATGTTATACATTATATTCGTATAATTGACTTGACTCAACAAATACAATAACACGCTTTCAACATTAAAACTATCAACATATACGATAATATTAGAATTTTCAACGTTTATAACACTAATGTATGTCTTTAAATTAAAAATTAATAAAAATTACTTTGTTGGAAACTACATAGTTTATGGAGCTGTCTGGTTCTTTTCCAGTCTTCTTCTAGTCCCTAAAGTTACAATATTATTTGGTTCCAGGACGACCATTGTAGGTTGAAACCATTCTACCTTGAGTAATTGGTTTCAAAGCCCCAATATTTCATCCAATATAATAGAAAATGAAGTTGTAAGACAACTGGAGAAGTGATCTTGATTAGTTGGATCTCAGTCTGAGGCATTGTATGTTGAGTCTGGTTTCAACTTACGATGGTTTGGAAAAGACCATTGTATGTAATATTGTATCCTGAGGCCATTGTAACTTGAGGGATCACTGTACTGTATAGTGTCCAGCACCAGGGCTGCTCAAAGCAGCAGATTGGTGGGGGTGCCAGGTGTCGGTCCTCCACTGATGTGATATTGATGACCTAACCTGAGGACAAATCATCAATATCTGTAACTCGCAGTCTGTACTTCTCAAGTACGAAAGAAACAAAGTAAATGAAATCACGTGACAATCAATATTTTTGTAGCAATTTGTTACTCATTCTGTTCTAGTTTTGCATTTACAACATTTCTGTGATAAGAGTTTATTTTTAGTGCTTTATTTTTGTAAGTCGTCTGTGATCCTTTTGATATCAGAATGAAAACATTCCCTCCCCGGCACATTTAGTACATTCTAACATTTTTTTTAGCTCAGTAAAACCAATAGAATGCACTGATTTGCAGAAAAAAAAAGAGGAAGCAAGTTATTTGCTTTCTAAATCACACAGATAGCAGCCATATTGTGACATTATTTTTAGTCAGAACTGTATTGTTCAATTTCCACACTTGCATCATGGGTTTCAGGGTAAGATGATAAGTGAACTGCATGTACTACATTCTTTGAAGTATGAATGGCTTGCGTCAAGGAGTGAAATTCGGAACAAAGTCAATTCGTTTCACTTTAATTCCCTCAAAACTACCCAGAACACCTTTTCTAATCCCATTAAAACGAACATTCTTCCATCCTTCTTTTGAACATACAATGTATTAGTATACTAAGGTTAGTACATTGTGATCTGTGCAGCTCATGACATGATGGGCAATTACATGCCAGTGGGGAGTTCTCCATTTTAATGATGAGATGGGCAAATCAGTCTGATCCAGAAAGACTTCGATCTGCTGCAAATCTTCACGGACATTACATTCAAATAGCATCAACATATTTTATTGACTAGAAGATTGTAAAATCAGGAAATGTTTCATCCTACACATACGTATAATTCTGTTATGTTATTTTACGTCCATATTTAATCTGTACAAACATTATGTTTAATAGTTGAGGTTGTGCCAAAATATGTATTAACAAGGAAGAAGGCTTTAAAGATTATTTCAGCCACTAGAGCTAATCTTATGTCTGCAGAATGATTAATGTATTTCAACACTGGGCAAAGGACCAAAAACGAACTCCTAAAATATTACTAAATATAGCTTTCTATCTATCTATCTATCTATCTATCTCTTTAGTATCTATCTCATATCAATACCACATAATGACAACATTTGAAATCTTTTCTAATTTATAGAAAAGGAAAAAACAAAATCTTGCAGTGATATAAGTATTCAGACCCTTTATTCAGGACTTAGTTGAAGCACCTTTGGCAGCGATTCCAGCCTCCAGTTTTCTTAGGTATGAATGCCACAAGTTTAGCATTTTGGGATTTTGGGATTTTCTTCCATTCTTCTCTGCATCCCCTCTCAAGCTCTGTCTGGTTGGATGAGAACCGTTGGTGTTATCATTATCAGTTCTCTCCAGAGATGTTCAGTTGGGTTCAGGGCTCTGGCTGGGCCACTCAAGGACATGCTGAGTTGCCATAAGCCAATCTAGTGTTATCTTGGCTGTGTGCTTAGGGTCATTGTTTTGTTGGAAGATAAGATGAACCTTCAGCCTAGTCTAAGGGTCCAGAGCAATCTGGATCAGGTTTTCATTAAGAATATCTCTGTGAAAAACACCCTCACACCATGATGCTGCCACCACCATGCTTCACTGTAGAGGTGGTATCAGGCAGCACCTGCCTTCCTCCAAACATAACACGTAGGTCTAAGGCCAAGAAGTTCAATCTTGGTTTCCCCAGACCATATAATCTTGTTTTTCATAGTCTTTTACTAATGAGGCTCTGCAGTGTTATTTTGTAGCTGGTCTCCCTGAGATCAGCTATTGTTTTGTTTGAGTAGTCTCCGAGGCACTGCTCCCGGTTAGCCAGAATCCTACTCCACACTGATTAGGGGCAACACCCCGAAACAGCTGTCTGTGGATGGATAGCTGGCTTTGGTTTTCCCTGTCACATCCTTAAAGCTTGTAAAAAAGCGGGATCTTGACATAGGGGCCACCTAATATGGTGGATTTGGTGATCTCTGTAATGGAGACGCCCCTTTGCTCGGTTTTCCTTCCTTTGAGGGATATCTGGCTTTCATTATGTTGTAGAACCATAACTGGGGCTTCACATTTATTTTGCATATTGCTGTTTCCCAGGGAGCTTTGCACTTTGGATTGCTGTGTTGAGACTCTTAAATGAGGCTCCACAGTGTTTTTTCTAGCTGGTCTCCCTGAGATCAGCTATTGTTATGTTTTACTAAGGAGAGGCATCTTTCTGTCCACACTGCCATAAAGCCCAGATTGAAGAATTGGCAGTTGATGGCACATGAGGGAGGGAGAGGGGAGAGTGGCACTTGTTACTGACACATGATGGGGGGGGGGGGGGGTTGGCACTTTTCACTAGCACATGATTGGGGGGCATCTATGGGGGCACCTCCTACTGGAACATTATTGGGGGTCACTATGGGGACATCTACTGAGGCCACAAAGAAGGGGTATTTTATATGGGGGGCTCTGTGTGGTACTAGCATTATTAGGGGGTTTATCTGTTTCTGCAGTATAATATTGGGGACCACAATGTCACAGTATTGGGGGTAGAAGGATGAATTGTCCAGAGGGATGGAAGGATGATGGAAAAGTAGTAAACTGAGTTTTTTTTTGTTGTAAACGAAAACTGGTGGTCTGGTCTGCAGGTCTGAAAGGAGAAGCTGAGGAAAGAAAACATCTGCATCAAAGGAGGCGTCACTGGATGTAAGAGGTAGGTGGGGCTGTATTTCTGTAGTGATCGGAGCAGGGACGTATCGATTGCCGGAAGTGCCCCTACCGAGACCAGGCTTTCGATCCGCCACTGGTCTGGATGCATCTTGGACTCCCAGATCGCTGCTGGGAATGATGTTGTCCGAGTATTATGCCACTTTTACAGACTGACAATAATACACACAAGACCAAAGATAAAATCGATTTTAGAGGAAAAATTGTTAGGAAACATTCTTTCATGTATATTTACTTGTATATAAAGTGCAAGTGCTGCCAAAAATTACAAGGAAGACGTACTCCGAAACAGCCTGTATATCACATAAAGGAGGGCCTCATTCACATTGTGGTACAATTGTTCAGGTAGTGGGACTCCTACACTTATAAAGCCTATGTACTAAATGAAAGGGCTGCCAAAAATTGCAAGGACCGGCACTACAATACACCCTTTGTTGCACATAAAGGAGGGCATCATACACACCCTTGAAAAATTATGATTGATGGCCTGCTGGTGACCCTCAAAAACATTTGGAGCAAGGGCCTGCTTATCTGACCATCTAAAACATTAGGGGCGAGGGCCTGCTGCTGAGCTGACCCTCTAAAACATTAGGGGTGAGGGTCTTCTGAGCTGACCATCGAAAAAATTATGGTTGAGGGCCTGCTGCTGAGCTGACCATCAAAAAAATTATGGACAAGAGCCTGCTGCTGATCTGACCATCTAAAACATTAGGGATGAGGGCCTGCTGCTGATCTGACCATGGAAAAAATTAAGGGTGAGGGTCTGCTGCTGAGCTGACCATTAAAAAAAATCATGGGCGAGTGCCTTCTGGTGATCTGACCATCGAAAACATTATGGTCGAGGGCCTGCTGCCGCTTTGGTGACTCTAGATAACCTCGGGCCGATCGCATGTCCCCGTGACAGCGACGATCCATTCGGATGTCTGCCCAATCAACTTTCGATCTTATTTTCTGCGCCTACTATGGTGACCATGGGTAACGGGGAATCAGAGTTCGATTCCGGAGAGGGAGCCTGAGAAACAGCTACCACATCCAAGAAAGGCTGCAGGCATGCAAATTACCCACTCCTGACTCGGGGAAGTAGCGACGAAATATAACAATACAGGACTCTTTCTAGGCCCTGTAATTTGAATGAGTAAACTTTAAATACTTTAACGAGGATCTATTGGAGGGAAAGTCTGGTGCCAGCACCCGACTCGCTCCCGGCCTCCACAACATTCACCCAGAGTGAGACTGGACTTGTAGATGAGGGCCTGCTGGTGAGCTGACCCTGTAAAAGATTGTGGCTGAGGACCTGCCGGTAAGCTGACCCTCTAAAAGGTTGTAGGTGAGGGCCTGCAGGTGAGCTGACCCTGTAAAACATTATATGTGAGGGACTGCAGGTGAGCTGACCCTGTAAAAGATTGTAGGTGAGGGACTGCTGTTGAGCTGACCCTCTAAAAGGTTGTAGGTGAGGGCCTGCAGGTAAGCTGACCTTGTAAAACATTATATGTGAGGGCCTGCAGCTGAGCTGACTGTCACGAGGGTAGAGTAATAGGTATCAAGATAGAGCGGAGGTGTACCCCCCTGAGCTGCCACCCGGTCCCCTGTCCCTGCCTACTTGCACCACCCGCCATAGGTGACGGGGCGCAACTGGGCGACGGTCCCTAACCTACTAAGTGCAAGCAGAGAGAGAGAGATGGCAGGGAAGAGGACAGCCAAAGGGAAGCAAAAGAAAGTGGACCAGAGGTAACCAAAAACAAAGGCGACATGAGTCAACTAGCCGAGGTCAGTCCAGGAGGTCAAGTCAGAACAAGGAAGAGGCAAAGTCAAATCCGTAAACAAACCGAGGTCGAAATCCTAGAGGTAACGTCAAGGTACAGGGAGCAGGCAGAAGAGATGTCAAGAGGCGAATCCAGGTTCAATTCCAAAGGTAGCAAATAACAAAAAGTACACAGCCTATAGGACCAAAATCACAGACAACCTGTGGCCAGCAGGCCGCCTGTATTTATAGTGGGAGTGAGGGTCATGTGACATGGCCAACGTCACATGACCAACAGACCGACAAGTCGAGCGCCGAGTGATCAGCTCGGCGTTCAAGGCAGACCAAGGAGCAGGGAGCCTCCAAGCTAGCAAGGTCACCCTGGGAATGAAGCAAAACACAGGTCCTCATTCCTGAAGCTAAGCAGCAGGTTTGTGGCCGATGGGAGACAGAGTCTGCCCTCGGTGCCCTCGGCACCCCATTATACTGACCCTGTAAAAGATTATAGGTGAGGGCCTGCTGGTGTGCTGACCCTCTAAAAGATTGTAGGTGAGGGCCTGCAGGTGAGCTGACCCTGTAAAAGATTGTAGGTGAGGGCCTGCTGGTAAGTGGACCCTCTAAAAAATTATATGCGAGTGCCTGCAGGTCAGCTGAACCTGTAAAACATTATACGCGAGGGCCTGCAGGTGAGCTGACCCTGTAAAAGATTGTAGGTGAGGGACTGCTGTTGAGCTGACCCTCTAAAAGGTTGTAGGTGAGGGCCTGCAGGTAAGCTGACCCTGTAAAACATTATACGCGAGGGCATTATATCCGAGAAATAAGAATGTTGATATGATCTAAGAGGAGGAGGATGAGAAAAGAAAGATTCAACTATATATATACCCTTTATTGTGGTGGAAGGGGTGAACGGGAATACAATGTATTCAGTACATTATAAACAACACATTTAAAGCGCCTTTATGTTCATCAGCTTTCCTCTGGTGGAGTCGAGAAGCCAGGGGCAATCCAGGCCTTGTTCATTTTTAATTGACAGGTGGATACGCTTATCTGTTATAATGTCACCAGCAGCACTAAATACCCGCTCAGACAAAATGCTGACGGCAGGGCAGGCCAGCACCTCCAAGGCGTAGAGCGCCAGTTCATGCGACGCGTCCAGCTCGGACACCCAGTAGTTGTAAGGCACTGAGGGATCACTGAGGACACTGACACGGTCTTCTATGTACTCCTTCACAATCTTCCAAAAATTTTGCCTTCTTGTGACTGTAGGCCGCGCATGAGGGTGAGGGTGCTGGCGGGGTGTCATGAAACTGTCCCAGGCTTTGGAGACTGTTGCCCTGCCTCTGTTGGAATTGCTGTGTGTTCCCCTTGTCTCCCCTCCTCGGTTGCCCAAGGAACTGCGGACTCTGCTGCCAGCGTTGTCAGATGGAGATCTTTGGAGCAATTTTTCAACAACCACCGTTTTGCTCATTCTCTACACCAGAGGAATGAGAGATGAGAAGTTCTCTTTGTAGCGGGGGTCGAGAAGGGTGAACAACCAGTAATCTGTGTTGTCTAAAATGCGTATAACACGTGGGTCCCGGGAAAGGCAGCCTAACATGAAGTAAGCCATGTGTGCCAGAGTACCAACAGAGTACCAACAGGCAAGTGTTCGCTGTCGTCATCAGGAGGATGACTCTCAAACTCCTCATACTCTTCCTTCTCTTCTACCCACCCATGCTGAACAGATGGAATTAAACTTCCATGGGTAGTTCCCTCTGTACAGAAGGCAGCTGTCTCCTGCTCCTTCTATTCTTCATCGTCCAATTTGCGCTGAGAAGACGATCTGAGGGTGGTCTGGCTATCATCCTGTGTAATGTCTTCCCCCATTTCCACATGCAAAGCGTCGTCCTTAATTGTGAGCAGCCAGCGTTTGAGTAGACACAGAAGCGGGATAAATACGCTGATAATAGCGTTATCGGCACTCACCATCTGTGTTGATTCATCAAAGTTTATTAAAACCTCACAGAGGTCAGACATCCATGCCCACTCCTGGCTTGCGAATAGCAGAAGCTGACTGGAAAGGCGACGATCATGATGCAGCTGGTATTCCACAACTGCCCTCTCACAAAGCCTGGCCAACATGTGGAACGTCAAGTTCCAGCATGTGATCACGTCGCACAACTGGCAATTTCAAGCACTGCTTCAGCATTGACAGACCGGCTGAAGCTGTCGATGACTTGCGGAAATGTACACACACGCGGCGCACCTTCGCCAGTAGCTCAGGCAAATTGGGGTAGGTTTTGAGAAACCGCTGAACCACTAAGTTTACAATGTGGGCTAGGCATGGGATGTGTGTGAGCGGCCTGTTGCCGCTTCCCCACTGCTTCCAGCTACTGACTGATGGCTGACTGGTGCTACAAGATGAGAATTCAGAGATGGAAGTGGAGGAGGAGAAGGGGGGTTGCAGCCACTAATGCAGGTGGTGGCGGAAATCCTGATGGAAGTAGGGCCCGCAATCCTTAGCGTTGGTAACACCTGTGCCATCCCAGGGTACAACTCGCTCCCGGCCTCCACAACGTTCTCCCAGTGTGCCGTCAGGGAAATGTAGCGTCCCTGGCCGAATGCACTTGTCCATGTGTCCGTGGTTAATTGGACCTTCCCAGTAACTGCGTTGGTCAGGGCACGTGGGATGTTATGGGAAACATGTTAGTGCAAGGGGGGCACGGCACACCTTGAAAAATAGTGGCAGCTGAAGACTGCGTAGCGCGGTTCGGCCGCCGACATCAGGCTGCGGAAGGCCTTAGTGTCCACAAGCTTAAATGGCAACATTTCCAGGGTCAGTAATTTGGAAAGCTGCGCATTTAGTGTTATGGCCTGTGGGTGGGTGGCTGGGTATTTGCGCTTGCGTTCAATGGCCTGGGGTAAGGACACTTGGACGCTGCGCTTGGACATAGAAGTGGGGATAGTCGCTGATGGTGCTTGTGAAGGTCCAGGTGCAGGGCTGGAGGCATCCGAGCCTCCGCCAGTGAGCCAGCACGTAACATAGGGTAAGAGGAGGTAGTGATGTGACCCGCAGACACAGATTGTGGACCCAGGTGTTCGTACCACTTATTATGGTGCTTGGATGCCATGTGGCGGATTATGCGGGTGGTGGTAAGGTTGCTAAAGTTCACGCCCCAGCTCATTTTATTACGGCAAAGGTTGCAAACTACTATTCTTTTGTCGTCCTCACTTTCCTCAAAAAAGCATGGAACAGTTGCGGGCCTGTTTGTTGTGGCCCGCCTTCTCCCTTTTGCCACCCCACTGCCTCTTCCAGCCTGTTGCGGTGCAGTAGATCCCTCCACCTCTATACTGCTGTCCTCGCTTGGCTTACCACCTTCCCAGGTTGGGACAGTGACTTCATCGTCCACCACCTCCTCTTCCAATTCCTCACTCTGCTCATCCTCCTGACTTGTTGACCTAAGCACAACCTCAGTTATTGACAACTGTGTCTCATCTTCTTTATTAACTTCTTGAGACAGTAATTGCCGTTGACTTATTGGCAACTGTGTCTCATCATCATCCACCTCATTAAACAGTAATCACCGTTCCCCACCGTCATCTTCTTGTGACTGTGGATGCTCAAGAGGTTGGGAATGAGGGCACAATATCTATCCCTCTTCAAGCGTGCTTGGCGAGAGGGCCAAATGAAGGAATGGCGATGAAAAGAGGTCCTCAAAAATATAAGAGTGTGGGATCACTTGTTTGCCAGGACTCTCCAAGGTGGGAGGAAGGAGGATCAGGGTGAGAATTGTGTTGACCAGACTCCTGGCTACTGAGACTGGACATGGTGGAAGACAGGGTGGTGCTTAACCGACTGGAAGCATTATCTGGTGTCCTGAGCCGCCCTGCAAACTGGGACATGAAGCTAGGTATTGTGGATGATTGTTTTTCTTGTGCTCTGGCAGCAGGTACAGTTTCAACACGCCCAGGGCCACGGTCTCTGTGTGCACCATCAGCATCACTGCCACTTCCCTGTCCCTTACTGCTCGACTTCTTCATTTTAAATGTTATATATGCTTGAAAGTATGTAACACATACAGTAGCGTAGGATTTGGAAGTAACATAGTAACATAGTATATAAGACTGAAAAAAGACATTTGTCCATCCAGTTCGGCCTGTTTCCTACAAGTTGATCCAGAGGAAGGCAAAAAAAAACTGTGAGGCAGAAGCCAATTTTCCCCACTTAAGGGGAAAAAAATTCCTTCCCGACTCCAATCAGGCAATCAGAATAACTCCCTGGATCAACGACCCCTCTCTATGTGCAAAATTTTTTTTTAAAGTTATTTGGGATGTGGAAACGTCATACAGGAGAAATTCCGCAGATAATGTCAATGCTGTCACCAGTGGCTAATAAAAAATTACAGGTGATGTCACAGGTATTTGGGATGAGGAAACACGTAATGTCACTGTCTGCAGCATCTACGGAAAAAGTACACTATGTCACAGATAAAAATTTTATGCACACACGTTACAATTTAGATGTTGCACTGGTAATGTCACTGTCAGAAGCGAACACCGTCTATTGAAAAAGTACACTGTATGTCACTGATAAATTTTTTCTGTGCACACTGCAGATTGTGGGCAGCTAATGTCACTGTCAGAAGCGGACACGTCTATGGAAAAAGTTCACTGGATGTCACATCATTTTTGTGAAGCGCACCCTTTACACAGGAGATGTGGCGCATCTAATTTAACTGTCCGCAGCGGACACAGTGTACAAAAAAGTACACTGGATTTCACAGATATTTTTGGGATGCGCACACTTTATAACATGGTTATAAGGGGAAATAATAGCATTCTTAATAAAGAATGCATAGCAAATTAAAGAGGAAGGGGTTAAAAATAATAAAAGTTAACTTACCTTAGCCACTTGATCACGTAGTTGCGATCTGTCCTCTCTTTCCCAGCATCAGTTAACAACTAAAGGACCTGTGATGACGTCACATCACATGGTCCAATCACATGGTCCATCTTACCATGGTGATGGACCATGTGATTGGACCATGGACCATGTGATTGGACTGAAGGAAGCTCCTTCCTTCAGTCAAGCTCTTTAAATACCACGCTGGCTACTGACCTCATCATCTAAAATGCTTAACTATTTTTAAGAGGTGGTACATAGGCAGGGTGTAAAGCAGATCCTCATTCGCTGTCTCTGGGGGGGGGGGGGGAACAATCTCTATACACGTTTTAATGGAAAGTGACACTTTCTGTTTGGATGTGAATAGGAGGTTCTGTGATGGTAAAGGGCTAACTTATTATTTAAAAAAAAAAATTGATAAAAATAACAAAAGAAAATAATGGTCCACATCAGAGGTCTATGATAGGTGAGAAAATACCTAGAACATGGGGAATTGTAAGTGAAGAAAGGATGAAGAAGATGCCGCCGTGGGTAATAGAGGTGGCTTTTGCCTGTTATCTGTTCCCCTGATGAAACACGGCTTGAACCTGTTCCCTGGTCCGCGCCCGGCTGATATCTTTATAACTGCAGTCCCATGAAAGTTATTGCAAACTCTGAGAGACGTGGAAATGTTCAGAATTCCTTTTTAATCTGCTGCACTTTGCACGGTACAGTAAGTTTATCACCTTCTTCTTTAACTCACCGTACCGTTAATGTGTCTAGGGCAGTAAAGCAGTAAACACCTCAGCTTCATTATTCCTGTTTATTGAGAGTCATTTTAAAATCACTGACCTCAGCTAAGGTGACAAGAGCTGCGTACTGTTCCGAGAAGTGTATATAGCGTCTAAGAAGGCAAATTTTTGGACACAGAAAAAGGTTCTTCAGATTCTTCCTGAAGATTAAGAACACTCAAATTCAGCAGGGTCCTACTTATTTCCCTTTATATATTCCACAGACTGGAAAGGTAGACTTGGACAGCTCACATTTATTTTACACCAAAATATAAGGCTCTGTTCACATCTGTGCAGTAGTTTCCTTTATAAACAGAAACCATGATGTTGTGTCGGATCTATTGATGATGGACATCCACCTGACTGGCCGCTATGTGATGTTCACATCTACTTCATTTGCAGTCTCCTATAGTTGATAGGAAAAATAGAGTTACGTCCCGCACTATTTTTCCTAGAAGAATAACAAACCATTTAAGCCGATGGTGACCATTGGGTTGGGCTGAGGTATCTATCGTCTTGTCAATTTTTCCCTTTAAAATAAGATGGATTCTGTTACATAGGTTCTGAACGGAGTCCCTGAAGCAGATGAGAACATAGCCTTATGATGCTCTTTTCTTGTATTGGGTGGTTTTTTAATGCAGCACTAGTGTCCAACCAAATTGACATGAATGGGTCAACTGAACACGAAGCGGAGCTTTAAAACAAGAGGAGCTTTAAAACAAGAGGAGTTTTAAAACAAAGTTAATTTGGTGGTGGACACATGGAAGCTGGCACAAATGTCAAGGCTTGCTTGCATCGCCAGTCAGATTAATGCCTTATTCACACAGTCATTGTTCGGGCAGTGATTTCCATCGGTGATTTTTAGCCAAAAGGTTTTTTGCTCACATTCACTGATGGAAATCACTGACCAAGACACTGACGTGTGAATGAGGCTTAAGGCATGACCCTTTGATAAAAAGCAGATGCAGCTATCATTAGTGGAGCGGATTCTCTTTTCTCACCCTAGTTTATGACAGATAGAAGTCTATGCATGTTTTGAAGCGGTTGCATCCATGTGGAAGGAATAGCCAAGTCTTGTAAGTGCTGTACTCTAGAACCAATGCTTCGGTAAAGGGTTAAATATCTAATTAACAAGATTCAAGGATGCATTGGTGTCATTGGTGATGTTTGCTGTGACACTTTGGCCACGCATGCTTGTTGCCGGTGGCAACTTGTTGTTGTTGTTGCATGCACTTCCCCTTTAAGGCAGTCTCCCTTCCCATTCTGGTAAGCACGGGGTTAAGAGGTGAGCTATATGGAGCTGGGTGTGGCCTCATGGCTCTTATTGTTCTGGAGTAGTGAGCCTAAGGTCAGTTTTTCTTCCGTGTCTTGAGAAGCTGCTGCTATTCCATCTGCCCAGTCCTTGAGAGCCTCCTTATGGGACAGCAATGTCACCTGATGTCTTTTGATGTCACCCCTTTCTGTCTGTTTCATTTGGCCTACCTCACTTGTATGTTTGGTGTGGGTTTATGTTTTGTGTTGTTGTTATGTCTGGTTTGGTGTTTCATGTCTCGCCTGTTTGGTGTTTCAGGTCAGCATGGATGCCAGACATATCCTTGGTATGTCCTACCCTCCGGAAGGGGGTCTCTGGAGTTCCCCAGAGGGGGAACTACAAGCAGCTTTGCCTGGTGCCGCCATGGTTCATCCCGCATGGTGTGTGTGTTTGGGCCTAGGCTCATTACCAGGATACAGTGGTAGCGGCGTGGATGGCTCGAGTTCCTGGTTGCAGTTGTGTCAGGTAGGTGTCC
Organism: Bufotes viridis; assembly: GCA_033119425.1. Lineage (NCBI taxonomy): Eukaryota > Metazoa > Chordata > Amphibia > Anura > Bufonidae > Bufotes > Bufotes viridis. Next base: position 562,348,937 of record CM065589.1, on the reverse strand, counting down.
ATGTTGTTCCTGTTGGCAGTGGTGTTTTCTGCCTCAGGACACTTACCTGTCGTGTCGCCCGCGGCTGGCTGCTTTCATCCCCTTTGTTGCTAGCCCTGTTGGAGACTCTGGTTCCACCGTGTCGTGGAGAAATCAGTTGTCTCCATCTTATGACGCCATATTGCAGGGACCGATAGGGTCTGTAGGGCCTAGGTTATAGAGTATTCTCCCCCCTACCATCGAGGGCGGCTCATAAAGTCAGGAGGTCAGGGATAGGTTGAGGGAAGCCTAGGAGGTGACCTGCTCCCTTATTCTTGCACCCAGGCTTAGTCTCTATCCCATTATACCAACTATATACGGTGGGGGGTTTCCCCCACTCCCCACCATGACAATTTGGCACCTACAGATCATGAATGAACTAATGATGAGAAAAACATTCACCTCTCCAGCAAGCTGCAGCAATATGGTGCTGGAAGATACCCATTGCTTAGACTTCCACAACTTCTAAACCTGCGGGCCTTAGGCTAGTTTCACATTAACGTTAGACACAAGGATGTAGCTATAGGGTAAGAAGCTTCTTTGGGGCCCCGAACTCAGAAGGGGCCCACCCAGGAGGAGGACTAAAAGATCTTATTATCAGGGCCCCCTCAACAGTATTATACAGTGACATTATATACAGTGATACTGTAGAAAATGGACGGAGGGGCTGCCGAGCCTCGTCTGAGAGAGGGATCTTGACCAGCCACAGGAGTGAGGGTTGCATGAGAGGAGGGGGTTGCAAAGAAGTTGCTGGGGGAGGGCCCGTCCAAAAATTTGCTGTGGGGCCCAGTCATTTATAGTTACGCCACTGCTGCCATGCCTTCTTCTCCTTCTGTTTGGTCTATGCAGTGCCATATTAATTGGGCTGGTGGGCCCTTCTTTTCATGACTTAAAGAGGCCAAGTACCAATGTTACCACGTGTTGAAGGGGCCTGGCAACAAAATCATTTAGTACTGCTTCCGAGGCCAGATACAGCTGCTTTCCCTGCTTCCCTGATACCCCACTGATGCCAGTCTTAGGCCCAGTTCACACACCTGACTTTGAGAAACATGTTTAAAAGAGTCTATTTTTTTAATGGATGCTCACTTCAATACAAAGTTAAATTTTCAGCTTGAGGATTTTGAAGATCTGTGCCAAAAATGCACTGAAAATGCACAAAAACTGCATGGACTGACATGGAATTTTTTTTCTGCTTTCCATTTATTTCAATGGGGCATTCAATGCCGATTCTGCCCCAAGATAGGGTGCGCTGTTTTTTTTCACACTTCTTTTTTATATTGAAGTGAATGGAAGGTTGTTTTTAGATGTTTTTTGGAGCTGATTTTGCGGCAGAAATGCTCCACAATCAGCGCCAAAAAAATCTATTTGAACAGGCCCATAGGCTGTATTTCCATGAGATTTTTACCCCAGATTAAGCATATACACATTACTTATATATTACACAGTTGCCTCAGACAGCGTCAAACAGTAACATTCGTCACCATAGGCTTCTATTGTAAAAAAATAAATAAAAAATACAGATCTTTAACATATACAGTATGTGTTTTTACTGGACTATGCAGGATGGAAAAGGACAGTATACTAGACATTTGCATTGCTTTCTTCAAAAAGTACAGTGTGACGGAACGCCTGCCACCCCGACTGGGTGCCTCCGTCGACCGATGCTCCTAGTGCTTGCCAAGGACTATCAGCACTGCACTCGACACCAAAACCACCACAGACCCCACGAACCGCCTTTAGCTTGGTTGGGGTCTCGTCGCTCATCACCCACTGTGGACCCAAGACCGGGCTCCAGCTTCCAGTGGGTGAACCTCTCCTTAGTCCAGAGAGCGAAACCGGAACAAGAACAGCTCTCACAAGAGCTAGGGAATATACTCTGGAGAGTATAATGATTATAGCAATCCCCAGAGTGTAGTTCTCCAATCCCCTAAACATGAGCCCAGACTTCATGAAGGGTAGAACAGGACCCTCTAATGCCAGCCAGCACTCACAATTTATACAATTCCACAGGCCAGAGGCACACCCCCTCTGTCTGTGATACAGTTAACTAAGACAATGGACTAACTTAATATACATACACAGTTCTGGTGGTCTAACATCATAACTTAATCAAACAGACTCTCCCCTTCCCCCTCCCCAGTGTCTTAATGAAAGAAGAGGAAGAGAGGAGACACATGTGATGGGATTATCTCCTGAGTGTATCAGAGTGTGATCTACTCCTCTACCCCAGAGTCGGCTACTTAATCCCATCACTAGCACAACAGAACAAAGGGACAAATGAACCAACACCGTCCTTGGGAGCCTCAGTGCAGAGTTAACCCTTTTTGTGTTGCTGGATTCACCCCCTGCACCTTAAATGGACAATAGGAACGATATGGCTTATAAACTCCACACATAAATCAGGGTTCATAGTTCCTTGTAACCCCAAGAGGTCTGAGGGGGTCTCCATGGTTCTGGGTCCATAGTCCGTAGGAAGGAGGCTAGCCCTCAGGCTTCTCCAGCAGCCCCAGTGACGGTTCAGTCCGTCACATACAGTATGTGTTACGTGGGACAAAAGTGTGATGAGAACTAGCAGCGCATTGTACAGTTGTTAAAAAAAACCTTACTTGCCTGCTCCCCGCCGCTCCGCTCTGTGATCTTCCAGTCCACATTCTGTAAACATTTGGGTGGATGGGGGTCAGATGACTGGCCTCATAGGCACCCAGGAGACTGGGGCATCAGATGGGTAGGGAGCATAGAGGTCAGGGCATCAGATGAGTAGGGGGCCTAGAGGTCAGGGCATCAGATGGGTAGGGGGCCTAGAGGTCAGGGCATCAGATGGGTAGGGAGCCTAGAGGTCAGGGCATCAGATGAGTAGGGTGCCTAGAGGGCTGGGGGCATCAGATGAGTAGGGGGCCTAGAGGGCTGGGGGCATCAGATGAGTAGGGGGCCTAGAGGGCTGGGGGCATCAGATGAGTAGGGGGCCTAGAGGACTGGGGGCATCAGATGGGAAGGGGGCCTAGAGGTCAGGGCATCAGATAAGTAAGGGGCCTAGAGGGCTGGGGGCATCAGATGGATAGGGGGCCTAGAGGACAGGGCATCAGATGAGTAGGGGGCCTAGAAGGCTGGGGGCATCAGATGGGTAGGGGGCATAGAGGTCAGGGCATCAGATAAGTAGGGGGCCTAGAGGGCTGGGGGCATCAAATGAGTAGGGAGCCCACAGGACTGGGGGAGGGGGGCAAAAGACAGCAGATGAACGCAGCTGGGGGTGGGGGGACAGAGAACATGAGATGCAGGACAGCTAGTGCTGGCAGGGATAAGCCTGGAATGTATAGGCTCCTGAGAGTGACAGGCACAGGCTCTTCTTTCTGCAGCACTTCCTGTCACTATTCAGTCTCCCCTCTCCCTCCTGTTATTGCCGACTACAGAGCAGTCTCTGTAGCAGAAGCTGGGCTGTACTAATAGCAGAGGGAGGGGAGACAGGATCTCCCTGTAGCATGCTGTACTGAGCCCTGGCTGCACTATTAAGCAGCCAGGCTCCTCTATTAATGATCCGTGCTGATGGGCGGGGCTTATCTCCCTGCTCCGAGGACAGTCTAGAGCAGTGAAGTGAGTGTAGAGGGGGTGAGGCCAGTCTGAGACTGTTTACTACTCCTTCGGGCCCCTTGTCAGCCCGGGCCCGAAGCAGCTGCTTCCCTGGTAGCTACGCCACCGAATCTATCCCTTATAATTTCTGGAAATAAAACAAACATGTACTCATACTTAGCAAAAGCGTACCTCAGGAGCCTAATTCCAGGAGCCAAATTCCAAAAAAGTCAAAAAAAAAAAAGAAGGAAAATACCTCATGCACGCAATAAAATGAGCTGATGGCACAAAGGTCACCTCCACAGCAGATATAACCACAGAATTTCAGAAATACTATGAATCTCTCTATAACCTTGGACTTTGACGTTTCCATGACGAACGCTCATACACATAGTTTTAATTAACTTCCCTGTACTAATGGAAGGCAGGTCCACATGATGAAGGTGGTGACTGATTATGATATCGTGCCTCCGTACTGTATCCCCAGTATGTGTCAAGCCTTTGGCCTCTTACAGACGAGTGTATTTGCAATCCGTATATGGCCCGGATTTTATGTACCGGAATCCGCTACTAATGTTAGTGTATAGGGCTATTCGCATAGGCATATAATTTCCATCAGTATTTGAAATCCGTGGCACATCCGAGTTTTGTGAGATTTTCTTCTAAATACGCACATTATAGTCGATGGAGGGCATCAACAATGAAGGGATACGCATGTAAATCCCGATGAAATCCTGAAGCAATACTAATGGTATATCATCAGGAATCCGTACGTAATCCGAAGCAGAATACTGACGGATTTCAATACGCTCGTGTAAAAGCGGCCTTTGGCAGAATCTCAAATTTCTAAATTAATTATGAGCCTAAGAGCTAAATGTATGAGCACTTGTGGACTTAAAGGGGTTGTGTCATCTTAGATTTTGATGGCATATCGCTAGGATAGGGGCAGGTCCCACCTCTGAGACCGGGCCCACGATGTAATGGAGAGCGCACTGCGCATGCGAGGCCTGCTCTCTATTTATTTCTATGGGAGCTCTGAAAATAGCTTAGCAAGAGCACTTGGCTATTTTCGGAAGCCCCATAAAAATGAATGGAGGGCGCACCGCGCAAGTGCTGCCACCGCTCAATTCACTTCTATGGGAGCCAGTGCTCAGTCCCATAGAAATGATTGGCGGCCATGCAGCGTGGCTCCTCTCCGCTTACTTTAGGGGTCTTGTTCTGGAGATAGGCACAGATCCCAGAGGTGGGACCATCTAACACTGGTGGCATATCCTAGCGATATGCCACCAAATTCTAAGATGAGACAAACCCCTTTAAAGGAAATGTCACCTCACTCTATTTTTACTAATTAAACCCATTGACATATACTTTTTTTTCTAATCTGTTTTCATTTTCTAATCGTAGATTTTTTTAATTCTCCGTGGGTGATTATGGGGGTGGCTATCTTGCCTGAGCTGCTGTTAACAGCGTTCAGAGATAAGGCTTTACAGCAGCCATGTGGAGATGACTCACTAACTTTTACAGGAGAGTGTTGTGGGCATGCTCTGTAAAGCCTCCTTCACACGTCCGTGTCAGTGCTTAAATCCGTCAGCAGGTGGTCAGTGATGCATCCGTGAAGGATCCGTGTTGGGTCCGTGTGTCTGTTTTTTGCTGTCCGTGTTTCACTGACACTGAACAGCTGAAAAATAATTTTCAAAGCATCTCTTCCTAATGATCCGTGAAACACGGATGGCACCCATAGACTATAATGGACGTGATGGATCCGTGAACTGACAAAATAGAGCATGCATCCGTGCTGAAAACACTGATGCTAAAACACTGATTTCTAAATGCACACATTAAAATGAATGGGGACGTGTGCTGTCCGTGGAGAACACGTACAGCACACGTCCGTAAAACACTCATGTGTGAATCAGGCTTAGGGATCATGCACACGACCGTCTGTATTTTCCGTTGTAAAACAGCTTCTGATATGCCTGCTGTCTGCTCCTCTGGTGGTCCATTTGTCTGAGACCACCAGGGCAAACATAAGTAAAGTGCACCAATCACTACACACACACACCCCCCCCACCCCCAATCACTGATTAACCCCTGATCACCCATGTCACCCCCCCTGATCACCCCCTGTCACCCCCCCTGTCACTAATCACCCCCCTGTAAGGCTCATTTAGACGTCCGTATGTGTTTTGCGGATCCATGAATCTGCGGATCCGCAAAATACGGACACCGGCAATGTGCTTTCCGCATTTTGCGGATCCGCACATTCCCAGAACTATATAGAAAATGGCTTTTCTTGTCCGCAATTGCGGACAAGAATAGGACGTTTTATATTTTTGCGGATCCGGAAGTGCAGATCCGCAATTCCGGATCCGAGCGGGACAAAGTCTGTCCCCATAGAATTGAATGTATCTACAATTCCGTTCCGCAGCTTTCCCCTCTTTTTTTTTTTTGCACATTTTTTAGAGATTTTTTCCTCCACATTGATCAATGTGAATAAACAAATCTGTGGCGTTCATTTTTTTCTTTCAGCCCAGAGGCTGAACGGAAAAAAAAATCTCATTACCCGTATGGTCACTATAAGGAGAGTAGCAGAAACTCCTAATTCTGGCCATACGGGTAATGATTGCGGAGACCCTCAAATGCCAGGGCAGTGGAAAAACCTCACAAGTGACCCCATTTTAGAAAGTAGACACCCCAAGGTATTTGCTAAGGGGCATAGTGAGTTCATGGAAGTTTTTATTTTTTTACACAAGTTAGCGGAAAATGAAATTTTTTGAAAAAAAAATTCCATTTCCGCTAACTTGTAACAAAAAATAAAAAATTCCATGAACTCACTATGCCCCTTAGTGAATACCTTAGGGTGTCTACTTTCCGAAATGGGGTCATTTATGGGGTGTTTTTACTGTCTGGGCATTGTAGTGCGTCAGGAAACATGATAGGTGCTCAGAAAATCAAAGTGCGGAAACTCACTTTTTTGCACCATAGTTTGTAAACGCTATAACTTTTACCCAAACCCAAAAATATACACTTATTGGATTTTTTTTAAAGACATGTAGAACAATAAATTTAGAGAAAAATTTTAATTGAAATGTATTATTTGAAAATTTTTACAACAGAAAGCGAAAAATGTTGTTTTTTTGCAAAAATTTCGTCAAAAAAAGTAAAATATCAAAAAAAATTAAAATGTCAGCAAGAATGAAATACCACCAAATGAAAGCTCTATTAGTGAGAAGAAAAGGAGGTAAAATTAATTTGGGTGGTAAGTTGTATGACCGAGCAATAAACGGTGAAAGTAGTGTAGTGCGGATTTGTAAAAAAGGGCCTGGTCACTAGGGGGGTATAAACCTGTGGTCTTCAAGTGGTTAACACTGACAAATGTAAAGTTATGCACATGGGAAGGAATAATGCAAGTCACCCGTACATACTAAATGGTAAAACACCCGGTAACACTGACATGGAAAAGGATCTAGAAATTTTAATAAACAGCAAACTAAACTGTAAAAACCAGTGTCAGGCAGCTGCCGCCAAGGCCAATAAGATAATGGGTTGCATCAAAAGGGGCATAGACACCCATGATGAGAACATAGTCCTACCACTTTACAAATCACTAGTCAGACCACACATGGAGTACTGTGTACAGTTCTGGGCTCCTGTGAACAAGGCAGACATAGCAGAGCTGGAGAGGGTTCAGAGGAGGGCAACTAAAGTAATAACTGGAATGGGGCAACTACAGTACCCTGAAAGGTTATCAAAATTAGGGTTATTCACTTTAGAAAAAAGACGACTGAGGGAAGATCTAATAACTATGTATAAATATATCAGGGTCAGTACAGAGATCTCTCCCATCATCTATTTATCCCCAGGACTGTGACTGTGACAAGGGGACATCCTCTGCGTCTGGAGGAAAGAAGGTTTGTACACAAACATAGAAAAGGATTCTTCACTGTAAGAGCAGTGAGACTATGGAACTCTCTGCCTGAGGAGGTGGTGATGGTGAGTACAATAAAGGAATTCAAGAGGGTCCTGGATGTATTTCTGGAGTGTAATAATATTACAGGCTACAGCTACTAGAGAGGGGTCGTTGATCCAGGGAGTTATTCTGATTGGAGTCGGGAAGGAATTTTTCTCCCCTTAAGTGGGAAAAATTGGCTTCTACCTCAGTTTTTTTTTGTGCCTTCCTCTGGATCAACTTGCAGGATAACAGGCCGAACTGGATGGACAAATGTCTTTTTTCAGCATTATATACTATGTTACTAAGATGAGATAAGATGCCTTTATTGTCACTGTACAATACAATGAAATGTTGTTTAGAGCAATCCTAGACGCCATGGGCAGAGGAACAAAGAACTGACATTTAAACTAAAGCATTGCACTAGAAAGCTTTACTATTCACAGTTCACAACATATATGTAGCAAGAGCAAAGTAGTTCTTATGATTATGAGTATATATACAAACTGATTCAGACACCACTGCAGACAAGAGATCATCTTCATGGGGTCACAAATGCAGCAGTCACTTCAGTCTGTGGTAGTTCCTATCCTAGGAAGGGACAATAGTCTCTGAGTATTTAGGAGACTGACTGCTTTGGGGTAAAAGCTGTTCTTCAGCCTAGTGGTGCGGGCATGTAGGGCTCTAAGACGCCTACCAGAGGGGGGAGAAAAGGCTGAGGCCAGGGTGAGTTGGATCCCCGCAGATAATCTTTGCCCTGTTGATGCAACGAGCAGTAAAGATGGATGTCATCCAGTGATCGTAACTGAGTACCAGTGATTCTTCCAGCCATTCTGATGATGCACTTGAGGGTCTTCTTGTCCTATGTCACCAAGCATGAAAACCAACACCAATTCCAACTCCTTGTAGAAAAATAGAGCACAATTATTGAAACATCATGGGGACTCTTTCACAGCACTATTTTTCACTCTTTATTTCTTGTGCTTACATCATGGTATGACTTATTTATAAGTGGAGTCCTTACATTTCAGGATCATACGTTAGACTTCAGATTTTCTTTTATCTTTGTGACTGGTGTCACATTACTATCATCTTTTTTCAGCACATTATGCACTAGGAGCTTAGCATTAGCACTTTATTGACTTATTCTTTAGCCTCACATATTGATTTCGGTCTTATCAGGAGCTTGGGCTCAAGTCTTAGGAGTTGTTGTTGTTAATCAATTGATGCTCCTTGTGAATTCTTATAGGGTATGATGTCTGAGACAACATTATGGTATATTTTAGGATTTTTAGCCTGGTGTGATCCATTTTTTTATGTGTGCTGTGGTTTGCTAATATTCCTATAAGACACCTATTAAAGGGGTTTTCCAGACTGTTGATATTGTTGCATAACAGTGAAAGGAAGGATCCAGGGAGCTTGATAAAATCTGATACACCAAAATCCCGCCTCTTGGATCGGGAGGCTTTTTGGATCCTAATTTTAAAGGGGTTGTCTTATCTCCTGCTTTGCTCAGTTCTCTGCGGGTCTGTTAGCGGTGTTTCCTAGCTGGATGGGGCCGCTTCCTTTGAGTGACAGCACAGGAAAGCAGGGCTGGAATGATGTAATCCCGGCCCTTGCTTATGCGCTCCCACTATGATGTAATGTATGCCCTGGGGATGTTCTATAGCAGTAATGAGCTGCAGCCGTGTACAGGAGTTTAGGCAATTAGAGATACATGGTGGCCGGGAGGTAATGCACATACCCCGGTCTGTATACGTGTTGACTCCCGCGATTCTCAGCCACCAGAAAAGATTGCTGCTCCTCTTACGGTACACAAGTGCTACCGCCACTGCTGCCATAACCCCTAGAGACAAGCAGGGTGTTAAAAGTTAGAAACTGTCAACTAATGGGTCACAAAGGAATCATGGAAAATAGAGAGAGATTACTAAATCACCTTAAATACAGTTATACACATAATAAAGGGGACATGATGAAGTGCGACAACCCCTTTAAGTACATGCATGCCCGTGAGTTTGAACTCTCATTATATGTTTTTCTATTGCCAAACATTTTTTATTGGGTCACGTGTAGGGTTGCCACCTTTCCCAACATAAAATACAGGCCAAGTTAACCCACACCCCAAAGGGCGTTAAGTCGCTGTCATACTGTGGCTCCCAATAATATTATTGACCCCCAGTAATAGTAATCCCCTCATTAGTGCCAACCAGAATTAATAATGCCCCTATTAGTGCTCCCCAGCATTAATAATACCCCATTAGTGCCCCCCAGCATTAATCATGCCTCCATTAGCACCCCCCAGAATTAATACTGACCCCATTATTGCCCATAAATTAATATAAAGAAAGAGGAAGCTAAAACTGTCCTGGTAGACACTAGATGAGTCAATCACTAAGTGTCCAAAAGGTGTCCCCATTAGTGCCCCCAGTAATAGTAATGCCCCATTAGTGCCCCCCAGTAATAGTAATGCCCCATTAGTGCTTTCCTGTAAGAATAATGCCCCCATTAGTGTTCTTCTGTAAGAATAATGCCCCCATTAGTGTTCTCCTGTAAGAATAATGCCCCCATTAGTGTTCTTCTGTAAGAATAATGCCCCCATTAGTGTTCTCCTGTAAGAATAATGCCCCCATTAGTGTTCTCCTGTAAGAATAATGCCCCCATTAGTGTTCTCCTGTAAGAATATTGCCTCCATTTGAGCCCCCAGGAAGAATAATGCCGCCATTAGTGGCCCCAGAAACAATAATGTCCTCATTAGTGCCCCCAGGAAAAATAATGCCCCCATTAGTGCCCCCAGGAAGAATAATGCCCCCATTAGTGTCCCTAGGAAGAATAATGTCCCCATTTGTGCCCCCAGAAACAACAATGCCCTTATTATTCCCCCCAAGAAGAATAATGCCCCATTAGTGCCCCCAGGAAGAATAATGCCCCCATTAGTGCCCCCCAGGAAGAATAATGCCCCTATTAGTGCCCCCCAGCAAGAATAGTGCCCCCATTAGTGCCCTATAGGAAGAATAATGCCCCATTAGTGTCCCCAGGCAAAATAATGCCCCATTAGTGCCCCCAGGAAGAATAATGCCTCTATTTGTGCCCCCAGGAAGAATAATGCCCCTATTAGTGCCCCCCAGGAAGAATAGTGCTCCAGGAAGAATAATGCCCCATATTAGTGCGCCCAAGAAGAATTATGCCCTCATTAGTGCCGCCCAGGAATAATAATGCCCTGTTAGTGCCCCCCAGGAAGAATATTGCCACCCATTAGTGCCCCCTTAAGAATAATGGCCCCCATTAGTGCCCCCCAGGAGGAATAAAGCCCCCATTAGTTCCCCCTTCTCTGCTTCTGCCAAAAAAAAAAAAAAAAGCACTCAACTCAATTCATAAAATACCGGCCTTGCCGGTGAGATACCAGTCGGGTGGCAACCCTAGTTACGCGTGCAATAATTTTGGATGTTTTAGTTCTCACCTCTCAGCCTATTTTAAATGCAATTTTCCTTGTATCCTTGGCCTTTAAGAGGTATTCACTTACCTTGATTGTTTATTCATTCACATATTGCCACCCATTAGTGCCCCCTTAAGAATAATGGTCCCCATTAGTGCCCCCCAGGAGGAATAAAGCCCCCATTAGTTCCCCCTTCTCTGCTTCTGCCCAAAAAAAAAAAAAAGCACTCAACTCAATTTATAAAATACCGTTCTTGCCGGTGAGATACCAGCCGAGTGGCAACATACACTTTCTGCAAGCCTTATGGGATTGTTGAATATCCTCTTAAAAGAAGGCCTCATGTATGGTTATTTCAGTATGGTTAAGACTACTAGTTCAAAATGCATCAGAGGACTTTTCTGAAGATTTGTTTTTAATGGAAACATTGGAACAAAGTATTAGATTTTATCAAGGAGGCTGGATCCTTCCTTTTACTGTTGTGGATTTTGTTGGGCGTGAACAGGATGGGGATCCATGCCTTGGATTGTTGGTATACCCTATGTGACGGGTGCTGAATTGTCTATCATTGCTTGCTACTATTAATGTCCTGATCGATGAAAGTGCCCTCAGCCCTACCGATCAGCTGTTCCCTGCCGACTCTGGTGCTGGAACTAGCTCTTGAATGGACAGGAAGCACAGCTCCGTTCAAAGTGTAGTGGCCATACTGGGTTACTGCAGCTTATTTCTAATTGAAGTGAATGTGAGCTTAGCTGCAGTAACCCAGCACAGCCACTACACTTTGGACGGAGCTGTGCTTCCTGTTCCATTCAAAAATTAGTTCCTGGCTGCCGTCGCATTAGTACACACAACCTGTCGTAATCACACAGGAGGACAAGTTACTACACAACACTGAGCTGAAGAGCTGCCTCAGCCTCCTCTTTTTGCTCAGGTATTATGATCCTGAATACAGCTGATTTTAGCTGAATCTCTGAAGGAATGGAGTTCATGAGGAGACATGAAATAGAGAGAGGACGGACAGGACAGACTGTGGTAATTGAGACTGCATACGAGTGCTGCTGTTCATTATCACATCCCACCTCCACTCTGTACTTCATATCTCCTTATTAGCTCCATTCCGACAGAGATTCGTTTTATCATCTGTATTCAGGATTATAATCCCTGACAGGTACAGGAGGATGAGGCAGCTCTTTAGCTTAGTGTTGTGAAGTAACTTGTCCTCCTGTGTGATTAGGACAGGTTTTGTGTGTACTAATAGGATGGTGGCCATTTTGTTTTCCCCGATGATTGTTCCCTAGATAAAATGAGCCATTAGAACTAATGAAAGGTATTTGGAATATATTTATAATGAAGTAATATTTAAGTATTTTCATTTTCTTAATTCCTGGAGAACCCCTTTAATATTCGCAGTGAGGAAAATCCCTTTAAAGGCACAATGGGGGAGATTTATCAAATTGGTGTAAAGTACAACTGTGAAAAATGAAAGGTGAAATCTGATTGGTTGCTATGGACAACTAGGCCAATTCTACTTCACAGATAAATCTCCCCCAATGTGAATATCCCCTAGAAACATGGCGCAACTGGCATCTGGCAAAGTCGGGTTGCCTGAATGTAATTTTCTCTTTATTATATTCAAGCTCTATTCACATGCAGCAGAAGGGGCTTGCAGAAATCTATGGGGCAGAAACAACTCTATTCAGATGTATAGAACTATCTGCGACCCATGCATCACTAGTATCAATCGACCCTTATTGGGTTCTTGCACTAAGTGCACTCTCCCAGTGACACTAGACTGTGGACATGACACCCACATCATCTCAAGAACAGTCTTGAGGACAGTTAACCATTCACTTACACATTACTATTAATATTCTACACATATATAACGCAGGCAGGTTTATGTTTCCAATCACTCTCATGTCACAATTCATCACATAGCTGGTTAAAAATTGACAGCGTAACCTCTAAATCAAGCTGCTACAAACCTCGGACAGATTAGTAAGTGAAACGCACTGGTAGTTCATTTTATAAATCCCAGGAATCGGGTTAATATAACTATAAAATGCCCTCAAGAAGCCTTCTATCTTACACCGAGATATTTACCTTTACTCGATCAACCAGTGACACCACCACACATGTACTGGGAGAAAATGTACATGTATTTCTTGAAATGCCCTAGAGCCACCCTTTCTGGGTGTACATTAGCCTACTGGCATGACTGGAAGCCACAGAGCATTTTTGGAGCCCTCTTCTACGGCAATGTAGATTTCTAAATCACATTAAATATTTTCCTAAGGACCATTTCTTCACTTATTACTAATGGAAAATTCATTGCTAGAGGCTAGTTATTACATAATATATCCTGCAGAAATACAATACTGCTACAGATGAGAGAGGATAAGTTATTGACAAGGACGGATTGGGAACTTAAAAAGGACCTTTCACGGGTCCTGACATTACCATATAAATAGCTGGCAGTGTAGGGTGTACTGATGGCATGTGATATCGCTTATTATTTTCTCTATGCCCTGCCCCATTCCCCCGCTGTGCCCCCAGTTCTGGTTTCCCACCTGGTATGTAACTCTATATCATCGGTACGGGGAAGAGGAGACGGCTGTGCTTCTCAAGGGGGCGTCGCCTTCCTTCTGGTTGTGAGATGTCCACCTGCAGCGGAGCGCATCATAGCCAGGAAGAAGGAGACGTCTCTTATAAAAATAGGGCCGTCTCTATACCAATGGTATGGATTTACATCAGAGCACAGTGGACCCAGCATGCATGTGGAACCTGCACTCCCTGAATTTTATTGTGGCCGTTATGAAACATAACAGGTAGTATTTAGTGTTAGGTTCCCGTCTTACAGAGATCGCCTTGACGTGTGGCAGACAGGCCCAAATAATTTTGTACAAAATGTATTTCCTGAGAATCTCAAATTTACAAAATAAGCATAGCATTAGCACCAGAATATTTTCTATCACTATGGCATTATTGTACGTTATTTGGTTTGCAGAGTGCTGTTGCATTGTGTTTTCTTCTTTATGGATTTACATACCAGACGGGAAACCAAAACGGGGGGCACAGTGCTGGAACAGTAATAAGCGATATCACATGTCCTCAGTATGCCTTACCCTACCAGGTATTTATATAGTAATGTCAGGACTGATGAAAGGACCTCTTAAAAGTGGCCCTGGAAAAAACTAAAAGTGGGTCCATGTTATAGGCAGGTACAAATTGGCAAGTGGCAAAACCAACACAAGTTAGGTAGGACCAACACAGGCTACTGTGCTAGTCCATACAATGGTATCCAATAAAAAAAAGTCTACGATATCCCCTGCGCTGCCTGGAGGATGCGCCTAATTTATGACAAGGAGCAGGCCTCGTTATAAATTAAGCACATCCTCCGGCAGTCCGTGCGCTTAATCTAAAATTTAGGCCAGCTAGGAGCATAGATTTCCATTTTCTTTTATACCAGAAAAGTGTAGATATGCCACTTGCACCTAAATTTAGGCGCCATGGCATATGAAAAGTCAAAACACAAGCTTTGCAACTTTTGTAAGCCAGAAAACTGGAGTGGGGGGAATGGTAAATACCTCCAATACCCAGGGCTCATGCACACGACACATTCACATCAGTGGGGCAGCACACAGTGTGCGGTCCACATCCGTATTTCCATTTCACAGCTCTGCAAAAAAAAACACGCCCAATATCCGTGCTCTGTTGATCCACAATTTGCAGACTGCAAAAAGGCTATGGCTGTGGGCATGAGCCCTTACTGTGTATCACAGCCTGTGGCCAGCAAATACCACCACCACACAGGGCAGGGTCAGAGCAGCTGGGGTGGACAGGTGAGGCAGGCCTGGGGCAGTGAGGCAGGAGGCTGAGGTAAGGGCCTCACTGATAGTGTTGAGTGCAAATATTCGCATTGCGAATTTTTTATCGCGAATATCGGCACTTCGAGAATTCTTGAATATTTTAACCAGTCCCGGACCGCCGTACGCAGGATTGCGTCCTGCGGGCGGCCGGGATCTTCTGAGTGGACGCATCGGCGCGTCCTCTCGCGAGACCCGTGAGTTCACAGGAGCGCGCGTCTGGAGAGTTAAACTACAGCCTGCCAGCGATGATCAATCGCTGGCAGGCTGTAGATGCGATATAAATCGCATCAAACATGTATACCAGACGCTGTTTTGTGAACAGCGTCTGGTATACCTGCTACCTGGTCCTCTGGTGGTCCCATTTGTTAGGTAGCTAGCGCCCAGCCCACCGCACCGCAGTCACTGATTTTGGCAGAGATTTTTTCATCCACATTGACCGATGCGAATGAAAAAATCTGTGCCGTTCATTTTATTTTTTTTTTCAGCGCAGAGGCTGAACGGAAAAATAAATCTCATTACCCGTATGGTCAATATACGGAGAATCGCAGAAACTCCTAATGCTGGCCATACGTGTAATGATTGCGGAGACCCTCAAAGGCCAGGGCAGTACAAAAACCCCACATGTGACCCCATTTTAGAAAGAAGACACCCCAAGGTATTCCGTGAGGGGTATGGTGAGTTCATGCAAAATTTTATTTTTTGTCAAAAGTTAGTGGAATATGAGACTGTAAAAAAAAAAAAAATCAATTTCCGCTAACTTGTGCCAAATTTTTTTTTTTCTGTGAACTCGCCATGCCCCTCACGGAATACCTTGGGGTGTCTTCTTTCCACAATGGGGTCACTTGTGGGGTATTTATACTGCCCTGGCATTTTAGGGGTCCTAAAGCGTGAGAATCCAAATGCGTAAAAATGGCCTGTGAAATCCTACTCATTGGTTTTAGGGCCCCTTTGCGCATCTTGGCTGCAAAAAAGTGCCACACATGTGGTATCGCCGTACTCAGGAGAAGTAGGGCAATGTGTTTTGGGGTGTATTTTTACATATACCCATGCTGGGTGTGAGAAATATCGCTGTAAACGACAACTTTTTAAATTTTTTTATTCAAAGTTGTCAATTTACAGAGATATTTCTCTCACCCAGCATGGGCATATGTAAAAATACACCCTAAACACATTGCCCTACTCTCTGAGTGCGGCGATACCACATGTGTGACACTTTTTGCAGCCAAGATGCAAGGGCCAAATTCAACGAGTACCTTTTAGGAGGGCATTTTTACGCATTTTCTTCTCACGCTTTAGGGCCCTAAATGCCAGGGCAGTATAAATACCCCACATGTGACCCCATTTTGGAAAGAAGACACCCCAAGGTATTCGCTGAGGGGCATAATGAGTCCATGAAAGATTAAACTTTTGTCAAAAGTTAGCGGAAAGGGAGACTTTGTGAGAAAAACAATAAAAAATCAATTTCCACTAACTTGTGCCAAATTTTTTTCTATGAACTCGCCATGCCCCTAATGGAATACCTTGAGGTGTCTTCTTTCAAAATGGGGTCACATGTGGGTATTTCTACTGCCCTGGCATTTTAGGGGCCCTAAAGCGTGAGAAGAAAAATGCGTAAAAATGCCCTCCTAAAAGGTACTCATTGGAATTTAGCCCCTTTGCATCTTGGCTGCAAAAAGTGTCACTCATGTGGTATCGCCGTACTCAGGAGAAGTAGGGCAATGTGTTGGGGTGTATTTTTACATATACCCATGCTGAGTGAGAGAAATATCTCTGTAAATTGACAACTTTGAATAAAAAATGTAAAAAGTTGTCGTTTACAGCGATATTTCTCACACGCAGCATGGGTATATGTAAAAATACACCCCAAACACATTGCCCTACTTCTCCTGAGTACGGCGATACCACATGAGTGACACTTTTTGCAGCCTGGATAGCGCAAGGGCCCTAAAACCAATGAGTACCTTTAGGATTTCACAGGCCATTTTTATGCATTTGGATTCTCACACTTTAGGGGCCCCTAAAATGCCAGGTGAGTATAAATACCCCACATGTGACCCCATTTTGGAAAGAAGACACCCCAAGGTATTCCGTGAGGGGCATGGTGAGTCCACAGAATTTTTATTTTTGGCACAAGTCAGCGGAAATTGTTTTTTTTTTTTTTTTTACAAAGTCTCATATTCCACTAACTTGTGACAAAAATAAAATTTTACATGAACTCACCATACCTCACAGAATACCTTGGGGTGTCTTCTTTCCAAAATGGGGTCACATGTGGGTATTTATACTGTCCTGGCATTTTAGGGGCCCCTAAAGCGTGAGAAGAAGTCTGGAATCAAATGCGTAAAAATGCCCTGTGAAATCCTAAAGGTACTCATTGGTTTTAGGGCCTCATTTGGCTGCAAAAGTAGCACACATGTGGTATCGTCGTACTCAGGAGAAGTAGGCAATGTGTTTTGGGGTGTATTTTACATATACCCATACTGTGTGTGAGAAATATCTCTGTAAATGACAACTTTAAAAAATTTATACAAAGTTGACAATTTACAGAGATATTTCTCTCACCCAACATGGGTATATGTAAAATACACCCCAAAACACATTGCCCTACTTCTCCTGAGTACGGCGATACCACACGAGTGACACTTTTTTGCAGCCTGGGTGCACAAAGGGGCCCAAATTCCAACGAGTACCTTTAGGTTTTACATGGCGGCTCACAATTTAGCCCCGCCCAAAATGCCAGAACAGTAAACACACCCCACAAATGACCCCATTTCGGAAAGTAGACACCCCAAGGTATTCACTAAGGGGCATAGTGAGTCCGTCTGAGATTTTTTTTTTTTTTTGCCAGAAGTTATCAGAAATTGAAACTTTTTTTTTATTTTTTATTTTTTTCAGAAAGTGTCATTTTCCGCTATTTAGGTCATTTTTGATTAATAGCAAAAAAAGTAAAAATGTCAGCAGCAATGAAATACCACCAAATGAAAGCTCTATTAGTGAGAAGAAAAGGAGGTAAAATTCATTTGGGTGGTAAGTTGTATGACGGAGCAATAAACGGTGAAAGTAGTGTAGTGCGGAATTGTAAAAAGTGGCCTGGTCATTAAGGGTGTTTAAGCTAGGGGGGCTGAAGCGGTTAATTATATAGTTATATATATTCGTAAAAATGAATATTTGTCTTTTTTTTTCCATCTGAACCCATTACCTGCCTGCTTCTTGCTTGTGGGCCAATGTGAGAAGGCTACAATATCGTAGTCAGTAGTGAATTAAAATATTCTATCTTCATTATTTAATTTATTTCATCTCATGGGAAAAATCGACGATGTAATATGCGCGTTAATCGAGTAAGGGCGGGTTATAGGCAACTTTCCTATTGGGTTGGCTTGCTAGAATTCGTGAATATGTAGAATATAGTCTTTTTTTTTTTTATCTGAACCCATTACATTTACTAATGGGTTCAGATTAAAAAAAAAACACGAATATTCGTTTTTACAAATATATATCACACTATATTCTACATATTCGTGAATTCTAGCAAGCCAACCAAATAGGAAAGTTGCCTATAACCCGCCCTTACTCGATTAACGCGCATATTACATTGTTGATTTTTTGCAATCAAGAGAATAATGTCAAAAACGAATACTGCCCCTGCTGCTCATCATTACTCACTGACAGGAAAGTCAGTACAGCACAGGGGCAGCAGGGAGATGGCGAAAAGCCTAGCCCTGCACTGTCAGTCAGCGACCATGTGGGTGTAGGTTGATACTACATCCTGACGTTTGCCAGACCAGGACTGTGATAACGAGATGGTGATGTAAAGTCCTGGCCTAGGAGTGTCAGATCCTTAGCCAGCAGTCAGGAATGGAGAAACTGGAAGGTCTTTACTGTAATAGATCTCTATAATAGCGGCTCACCACTCTGCTTATTCTGGTGCTCTGTCTGTATGACTCACCCTATCAATTCAATAAATATATAGTATTATAGACATACTATGATATAGTATGATACTAGATACTACATCTTTTTTATATTTTTATACTTTTTTTTACTTTAATTAATATATATATATATATATATATATATATCTTTGGAGATGTGTTAATAAATACGTATGTGTTAGATAGGATCTTATATGAACGCTATCATTGTTCTTGAGTGATTCCAAGTGAAGAGTGCATGTCTATAATACTATATACTACTGTAATAGACCTTCAAAGGCCATCGTCCATGTACATCAGGACCTGACACATCGGCATTAACTAACACTGTGAGAGTTACAGTATGTCCTGATGTACAAAGATGGTGGCCCTGGGTTGGAACTCCTAACAAGATGACTGTAAAGAGACAATGGTGGATCAGGTGGCCCACGAGGCATTGGCCCGGCACAGTTTCCTGTAGGGTCTATGGGCAGTCCACTCCTGGTTACTGACCTGGAAGTGGCATTTTTTGTTATCATATAACTTTTCATTTTGTCAGGGTGTGCTTATAAATTGTATTATTTTTGATAAATATAACATTGTTTAAATATTATTTTCTGATGAGACAATACCTTTTAAAATGTGGCCATTGACTGCCAAACAGCTGATTTTGTCACCGCCAGCCAGGTATTTCCTATTGTAGTATTACGTGACAAGGACAGCTTGTGTCCGACATAAAGTGATTTTAGCCCCAAAATACAATTGTATTGTTTGTGGTGGTGATAACGCTAAAAGCAAAACACATATCTCTGCAATTTTACATTTACGTCATAAACCTGACTGATACGTTATCAGCTCCACCCAACAGCGATAGCACTTTGGACATCTCTTTGTTAAATGCATCATATCAGCTTCTGGCCTTAAACACTTTGCAATTAGCAGTCTAGTAGGAGTATAGTCCGTATACCTTAAGGGCTCTTTCACACGAGCGGATGTTGTGCGGGTAATCCGCTCCGTGAAAGAGTGCCAAGCCCCGTTCTGTACAGCAGAGACATGGAGCATTAACATGATTGATGATGCTCCGTGCCTCTCTGTGATCTTTTTACTACAAAATCATGGTGACAGCTTTATCTCACTGTGATTTTGTAGTAAAAAGATCACAGAGGCACGGAGCATTATCAATCATGTTAATGCTCTGCATCTCTGCTGACCAGAATGGAGCTTGGCAGTCTTTCACGCAGCGGATTACCCGCACAGCATCCGCTCGTGTGAAAGAGCCCTAAAAGTAAGCATGTGGGATAAGAACGTGAATTTACAATCCACCAAATTACAACCATCTGATCAGTGGTATTGTAAGAAGAGTATCATTTAAAACTTTCAAAATGTATGGAAATGCGTTAGAACCTGGTTCTTCTACTGTAATGTTGATTTATAAATCACATGCAAATATCGAAATCCAAAAAACTGAAACTATTTTTCCAAAGGACTGTTTTTCACTTATTACCAATAAAAAATCCACTGCAGGTGGCTAGTTATTACATACAGGATTATATCCTGCGACACACAATACTGCTACAGACAAGAGACAGAGTTAATCCATCTCTTTTTCTCTGCTTTGAAACAGGGATATTGCTGCCGTATTCCTAGGAAAGGCTGCCAACGTCAGAGTGATGTAGGTTCCAGAGTTGGGACTTGCACCTATCTCTAGAAGGACAACCCCCAAAAAAAAAAAAAGAAAATGAGAGTGAACAGCGCATGTGTGCCCATTGTCCATTCACTTTTATGGGAGTTCCAAAAATAACCAAGCGAGTGTGCGTGTTTATTTCTTTTACTCCCATAAAAGTGACAGGACAGGGGCAGCGCATGCGTGGTTTGCGCTCATTCACTTTGGGGGCCCTGGTCCAAAGATAGATGCAGGTCCCTGCCCTCAGTCACTAAGAGGTTAAGATTACACACCAAATTAACACCGGGTATCCATTTCAATCAAGGGGTTGGCCATAATTTACTCCTAAGTAACACCGATCCATTGAGCACACAACACCATAAAGTACCAAAAAATGTAATTTTATTCAATTAGAAAATAGACAAAAATAGTAAAATATACCATAGGACTGGTAGCAACACTAGGACACAAACAAGGAAGAAAAATAGGAGGGGACCGCAGGGTCAGCACATGAAGGGTGCATACACAAAGTGTATAATAACAAGCAAACAACACTCCAAAGCTTATAAAAGGGGGAACTAGCCCAAGGACAAAGTCCTCTGTGAAGGTAGAACAAAAAGCTAAAGAGTGATGCAAAAATGGTATACCCTCCACAAATGTGTCGATCCTGCGGTCGCCTCCTCCCAATGCCGTTTCGCCTAGACTGGCTTCTTCCGGGGAAGAAGAGGTTAAGATGTAGAATGTAATGCTATGATGTAATACTGCCACATTTCATTATTATAATCCTCTCCATCGTGGTGCTATATACACATGTAAGGGTACTTTCACACTTGAAGGATTCCGTCAACGGAACTGCCCAACGGATCCAATAAAACATTTGAAAACGGATTTAATTTGCAAACGGAACCGTTTGCAGATACGTTTGACAATTGTATTAAAATAACGGATCCGTCTTTCCATTGTGATCTGTAAAAACGGATCCGTTATTTATTATTTTACCATTTTTAAAGGTCTGCGCATGCGCAGAGTGGAAGAACGGATCCGTTAATGCGTCAATTTTCAATGTCTGATCCGCCCTTAATACATTTCAATGGAAATTAATGGCGGATCCGTCATTCCGTCAAGTGTTTCCGCATTTTTGGACGGAGATAAAAATACAACATGCTGCGCTTTTATCTGCGTCCAAAAAACGTGAAAGGACTGAACTGAAGACAAACTGATGCAAACTGAATGGATTGCTTTCCATTCAGAATGCATTAGGATAAAACTGATCAGTTTTTTTCCTGTTATTGAGCCCCGAGGACGGAACTCAATGACGGAAAACTTTGACGCTAGTGTGAAAGTACCCTAAAGAGAACTCATTACATTGAACATACATTTTGCCAGCAGATCGATATACAGTGGTGGTTGAAAGCTCGTGTGAATAACCCTTCAGAAATGTTTATATTTCTGCATAAATTCGGCCTAAAACTATATCAGTCCCAAAAGTAGATGAAGATAACCAAATCAGACAAATAAGTAAAATATATTATATTTATTGAGAAAAATAATCCAATATCATGTCTGAGAGTGGCAAAAGTATGTGAACCTTTGCTTCTAGTATCTGGTGTGACCCCTTTGTGCAGCAATAACTGCAACTAACTGTTTCCATTAAATGTTGATCACTTCTGCACATCGGCTTGGAGGAATTTTTGACGAATTCTCCGCACAAAACAGCTTCAGCTCTGTTATGTAGCTAGGTTTCCTCCCATGATCTCCTCGTCTCAGGTCCTTCCACAACATTTCTATTGGATTAAAAGGGTTTTCCCTTCTCAGACATTAGGGACATATCTCTAGGATATGCCCCCAATGTCTGACAGGTGCTGGTCCCACCTCTGGGACAGGCAAGGCACCTATACTTAGAACGGAGTCCGCAAAGTCCCAGAGGGTGCACCGCGCATGCACGACCGCTCTCCATTCATTCCTAAGAGATGAAAAGAGCCCAGAGCTGGCTTGGCTATTTCCACCAGCCCCATAGAAGTGAATGGAGTGGCGGCCCCACTTGCGCGGTAAGCCTCCTATTCATTTCAGTTGGACTTCTGAAAATAGCTGAGACTGCTGCTCGACTATTTTCAGCGCTCCCATAGGAATGAATGGTGGACACCCGCGCATGCACCCTCTGGGAGTTTGCTAGCTCTGTTCTAAGTATAGGTGCGGGTCCCACCTCTGGGCGCCCTGGTAGGCTCCCCCTGTCTGGGGCTGCAGCGCTGGGCGAGCAGCTCTTGAGCCACCCCCAGTGCCATTACAGGGGGGCCAGAAGGTGGAGGTCCTTCTTAAATATGGCAGAGCAGGCACCTGCTTACCCTGATGGCAGGTGCCTGCTCTGCCAGTAAATTACCAGAGCAGAGTAGGCGGGCGGCAAGGGAGGCTGTTCTAGCAGCTCTCCACTCCTCCCTCGCGAGCCCTCTGTGATGCCGGGAGGCGGAATATGACGTCATTCCGGACCCAGCATACTAAACAGCACGCTGAAGGACTGAGGAGCTGCACCACACTGGGCCCCAGGGAGGTGAGTGTCTGCCTGTGTGTGTCTGTCAGTGAGTGTCTGCCTGTGTGTCTGTCAGTGAGTGAGTGTATGTCTGTCTGTCTGTCAATGAGTGTATGTGTGTCTGTCATTGAGTGAGTGTGTATGTCAGTGAGTGTGTATGCCTGTCTGTCAGTGAGTATCTGAGTGATTGTATGTCTGTCAGTGTGTGTCGTTCAGTGAGTGTGTGTGTGTCTGTCAGTGTGTGCGTGTCTGTCTGTCAGTGTGTGTGTGTCTGTCTGTGTGTGTGTGCGTGTCTGTCTGTCAGTGTGTGCGTGTCTGTCTGTCAGTGTGTGCATGTCTGTCAGTTACATGGCGGGGGGGCGGCAAAATTGATTTTTGCCTAGGGCGGCAAAAATCCTTGCACCGGCTCTGCCTCTGGTACCCGCACCTATCAGACATATGGGGCATATCCTAACGATATTCCCCCAATGGCTGAGATGGGAATAACTCTTTAAAGGGGTATTCCGGGTACCATAAATATAACTTATGTTTTAGACTAATTCATCATCAATAATTACCTAATATAATGTAAATTTCACATATTTACCGTTCAGTAGTTATAAAAGTGGTTTTCTCCCTTTGCTACCCACTGTGTTTCCTCATAAATTACCATGGCATCGGCCTATAGTTCTGAGCTTTTGTTAGGTCGAGCATACTCAGTGTGTTTCTATCAATTCTCAAGCTAAATGTCTTGTGAAACAAAGGGCGTGTTAGTGGGCTGGTGATTACTGAATAGAGGGGGCGTGACCGGACTGTATATCAGGCAGCCAATCTGTACACATCAACACTCACAGCAGGAAAGCTAGGGATTGTGGGGATTGTGGTATTTGAAGTTTTGTGAGGGAAGATCAGGCGCCATGATACTCTCAGTGTGTTGCAGGCTCACGCAGGAGCTAGACAAATGGATTGTAAGGTAAATTGAAACTCTGGTTATATGTATAGGTATGGGTTCTGGTTGGGTCACACCTTGCAGCCTAAATGCAGTTTTTCAAAAATTAAGTTACTTTACCCTTTTAAGGTCAGGACTTTGACTTGGCCATTCCAAATCTTTATTTTTCCTTAAAGTATACCTGAGTTTTGCATAATGGCTGTGCTTCTTTGTACAATCATAACTGTGAAGGAGCAGGTCTTTTTGGGGCGTCCTTAATGTCCATTTCAACCATAATATTTCCTGTTTCAGCTGCACAGCTAGATGCATTTCATTCCAAAGCATGGAATGTCTTCCTTCCGTGGAATCTACCAGCACTGTACTGCTGTGACCTACTTTCTCTTACTTCCCACTATGTTTGTTTTCAGCTCCAAAGCTCACATAACAGATAATGAGGGGGAAATCATGCTCCCAGACATACAGGAGGCTACTGTGGTCTTCAAAAGCTGTGTAGAAGCAGTTGTTTTATCAGTCTTACAATCTCAGCTAGCTCTGACACACCCCATTTTCTGTGAGTTGTCTTCTGTATCTCTGTTACTAGGGATAGATCTAGCCTAACAACAGGCAGTGGATTGAAAATTTGGTGGGAGTGAGACCCCTAGTGGCCATGATTTCAGAACAATTTTCAGGTGGATGTGGGCATATTTTTTACATTGAGTGATTTAGAAATTTGCTAGTTACACCATTCTGTACTGAATGAAACGAAATTGTGTGAAAGTAGACTGACTCTTTAACCGTTCTTTGGTAGAACAACTTGTGTACTTATGGTCTTGCTGCATGACATGTTCTTGACAGTCTTGTCTTGCTGCATGACATGTTCTCTTGAGATTCAGCCTAGCTCATGTCTCTTTAGAGATGGTATTGAAACCTTTTCCAGACTGATGAGCATTAACAACTCTTTTTCTGAGGTCCTCAGAAATCTCTTTTGTGTGTGCAATGATACACTTCCACCAAACTGTTGTTAAGATGAGGCTTTGATAGATGATAGATACCTGTTCTTGAAACAAAAAAGGTCACTCATCATTGATCGTCATTTCATTGATTGAAAACACTTGACTCTAATTTCACCTTCAAATTATCTGCCAATCTTAAGGCCTCTTTCACATGAGCATTACGGATTCTCTCAGGGTCTGTTCAGGAAAAAACTGATGGCTTTGCACACAAGTTGAGTCAGTTTTGTCTACGAATGTGTTCAGTATTTCAGTTTTTCCGCTCGGGTGCAATCAGTTTTTGGTGCGTTTTTCACCTGCGTGAAAAAAAGACTGAAGAATAATAATCTACATCTCTTAGCAACCATCAGTGAAAAATGCATTACATCCGGATGGCTTATGTTTTTCACTGAAGCCCCATTCACTTCTATGGGACCAGTGCTGTGTGGAAAACGCAAAATATAGAACGTTCTGTGATTTTTCCTGAACGCAGAAATGATGCTTGAAAAACAATGCTAGTGTGCACAGACTCATTGAAATTAATGTGTCAGAATTCAGTCCGGATGCTACGCATTTGCTTCACGTATCACACCCGTATGGAAAACTCGCTCGTGCGAAAGAGGCCTAAAGGTTTACATACTTTTAGCACTCACACACACCATAATGTATGACTTTTTTCGATAAATAAATGATCAAGTCTAATATTTTGGAATAATTTTTTAAATTTAGTTATCTTTATCTACGTTTAGGACTTGTTTGAAAATCTGATGTAGTTTTAGGTGAGATTTATGCAAAAATACTGAAAATTTTGATGGGTTCACAAACTTTCAAGCCCCACTGTATACGGTAGTTTTGTGGGAAAACGTTCAGTGAAACTTTTGAAGGATAGACAAGTTAAGCGGCTACTCCCAACAAACGAATAATGGAAGAGAGGTGCTCACCCAATAGCCTTCACCCAAAGGCGTGTGTAACAATAAATGCAATATACCAAAGCAGGGGGCACACTCCTACACCAGGTTCATACAAGACAACTCCCGCGACTTACTCATTAAAACCTTCTTTACTAGCATTAAAAACTATTACACACAGCATAAATATTCCAACATCTTTGTTTGTGCAAAAAGGTGTATGTGCAAATAGTGCAAAAAAATACCACACATTCAAGTACGATGATTAGCTATAGTAGCCTTTTCTATCCCAAACCAGTATATGTGAACATTCAATTCAATTTAAAACAAGTCACTTGAAAATCCGGCTTGATCAACTCAGGGGGGGGGGGGGGGGGGGGATCCTGCCCCTATATATAATCAACCTTGGCTCCTGTAATGTCCCTTTAAAATAGAAACTTCAATGTTGCAGTAGCGCCTTTCTGGCTACTCCTCTTTAGTGCCGCGCTGTAGTACCAGATATTCAATGTCTATGCCGGCCCCTCTTACCTCCCTTGGTATACCGAAGATCGCGGTCCTCTCCGCGTGTATGTCCTCCCCGGCACCACTGGCATCCCACGTGGTGCAGGTCCTGACGCGGTGTCCCGCGTGACCGGAAGGGGAGTGAAGCTGTCCGGAGGATGAGTCGGGAGACAGAGTAGGGGCCTCTGCTACTGGGTCCTAGTGCCTCTTCCCTGCCAGTTCTCCTAGGCACCAATAGAGACCAATTGAGAGTGATTAACACGTCCAGATCACGGATGTGTGAACACTGGTTGTAACTTTGAACAACTTTAGCGCAGCACTGATATAATAGCCCAAACGCGTTTCGGGGTCACCCCCTTCTTCAGTGGATATTTTCAGTGTGCCCTCAGATCCCATTATATAGTATTTCAACTTTAAGGGAGTAATTGTTAAAATCCGGGGTGGACACTAAAAGTCTGGACTGGATTACAAACTGGACTGGAATAAAATGACATGACACTCACTTTGGCAATATCTGAAAATCACTAAAACTTATAAAACAGCATCTGTTGATCATATATTTAAACTATTGAAATTCTTACAAATATTCTTATAAAAATTCAGTACCATAATAGTTAGGTCCAAGAAAGTGACTGGATTTAAAAGCTGGAGGTGGCAGCTAATCATCGTACTTGAATGTGTGGTATTTTTTTGCACTATTTGCACATACACCTTTTTGCACAAACAAAGATGTTGGAATATTTATGCTGTGTGTAATAGTTTTTAATGCTAGTAAAGAAGGTTTTAATGAGTAAGTCGCAGGAGTTGTCTTGTATGAACCTGGTGTAGGAGTGTGCCCCCTGCTTTGGTATATTGCGTTCAGTGAAACTTGTAGTAGTATTATCTGCATAAATTCCTGCTCCAGTGGGTGGTTCTATGTAGTGATTGACAGCTATCTCTGTATGCCCACTGATACTGGAAAGACTGTCGATCCCTCATTGGAACCACCCACTGGACTCCTAAGGTCACAAGTAGCAGGAATTTTAACAATAAATTTCAAGGTCTACTGAATACCTCCTGACGAAGCTGTATAGCGAAACGTGCGTCGAGGGTTTCTGCCACATGGGGCATATTTGGGACCACCGCCAATATGGGTATCTATATGATTTATTGAATTGATACTTATGGTATATTCTGTATTGTGATTTTTGGCCACACAATTATGCTACTTCTGTGGGAGCCTCTTGTTAATGCAGAGCAATAATATTAATGGTGATTCAATCCTTTGCATTTAAGGATCTACTTATTCAGTATATATAGATATATTAATATAACGCAGCATCTTTCAGTGACCCCCACAAAGTGTCCATATGATATATTTGGGATACTTCTTATTAATATAATATTGATTGGTTATACAGATGTACTTTTTGAAATCTGTTTATCTTTACTGGCTACTCTACTGACCTAGTCCCATTAGCCCTGTTTGGGCTTCATCTCTGTAGCACTTACTTGTCATTATTCATGAGATTTAATAAACTTTATATTTTATTGATATATATATATATATATATATATATTTTAATTTTTCTTGGGGTTATTGGTGGTACTATATGGGTTCTTTTACACTAAATCTTTTCCCCCAAAACTATCAATCTGCTCAGCCCCTCCTGCTCTAGAGCATGCAGCCTGCATATTGCACTGCATTTACATGGTGGTGATGGGTTCCCTTTAAATAGCTAGGGTAAAGGTTAAGGTGATACAGTGTTTTCTCTTTAGGAAAATTACGATGATGTCTTTCACCATCATGTCACGATTGCCAGTATTTCTTTTGTGTGTTAAGATGTAATAACTCATAAAGAGTTGGAGAGATGCGAAGACAGATTAGATATCACATTGTAATTATTTTATTACGTCTTCTAAATCCACACTTGTTTATACAGAGCCAAATACTCTGTACCATGGCTCAATAATCTGAAATCGCTGAGGAACGTCCTTGTGGTTCTGTGAGATACAGTCACGATATTGTTGGGATGTATTCACATAAGGCAGATTGGTTGAAAGTCAATTTCATAGAGCTAAAAAACATGGATCAGATGAATAGTACATTCACAGAAATGTCTGCAACAAATCTGCTCCTTGCGAATTTACCTTGAGGGTGCCTACTAGAGATGAGCGAAGTTCTCTAAAATTCGATTCGCCGAACCTTACATGCAAAAAAAAATAGCTTTGAGACAAATTACTTTGTCACGAAGCTCAATTCCTTGCAAATGCTGGTGCAATGACAGGGAATGGCGATTGGGCTGCCCCCATCGTTGATCCTGATCGAGGCATCGGAGATCCATATTAAAACATTTTAGTGTTTGCAATTTAAAAAAAAATTTAATTATACTTACTCATCCATTTGATCGCGAAGAGGCTGCTGTAGCTATCTTGCTTGAAGATCCAGTGCAAAATCTCATGCAGTGCGTGATGACGTCGGCCGCCTTAGTGACATCATATGTCACCGCGCACAAGATTTTGAACGGGATCTTTAAGCAAGATGGCTGCAACGGCCTCTTCGCTATTAAATGGATGAGTTAAGCATGATTTTTTTTTCTACGGCTATTTCAGGGAAAATCGATTCATTACCACGAAGCACGAGGAAATTCGGCTTTGTGAAGAATCAAATTATTCCTGAAATTCATATCGAAGTCCACTTCGTGAACTTTGATTCGCTCAACGCAAGTGCCTACACATGGGTGCAGGTTACCGTGCAGACAATCTGCGCACTTTTTCAAGAGGATTTTCTTGCGTCTGATTCCGTTTCATGTGTTATTTGTGGTTTTTGGTGCAGATTCCATTGAAAAGGGTGAAATCCGCACCAAAAATCTCGCAAACCATTGACAGCATGCTGTAGATTTCAAAATCCTCATGGTAGTTCAATATCGAACTCAAATCATTATTGTGCTTTAGCCCTTAAACTCTCAGCACCGTACATGTAGGTTCTTTAAATATGGTGCCCGCAGCAGGCACCATACCTGGCGGGTCTCTGCTGTTTCAAACAGCAGAGGCCTGCAGCTAATATTTAACCCTATAGATGCTGTTAAGCTTGACCTGGAAGCACATGCTTTTAGGTAAGGACCGGCTTCCCCATTTGGCCATCGGGGATGCCTGCAGGTGGCAGACCAACAAAAGATAACTGCAAATTGAGCTCATACTGTAGTTCTATGGAATACAGTATAAGCTAAAATAAATCTGACTACTGAATATTGAAGCCTCTTATAGAGGCTAAAAAAAAGGTGAAAAAAGTTAAAATAAAAAAAATAAAAAAATAGAAAGATATAAAAATGTAAACAAGCCCTTACCTAGAATAATAAAATAAATACATAAATAAAAAAAATAAACATCATGGGCATTGCCGTGTCTGAAAATGCCCGGACTATTAAAATATAAAAATATTTATCTCAGACTGCGAATGGTGTAACAAATAAAAAAATTGAGTCGGCATTTTTCATCGCTTCACTTACTCAAAAACAATTTAACAAAATGTTATCAAAAAGTCACGCACACACTTCAACATAGTATCAATTAAAACGAAAGATTGTCCCACAAAAAATGAGCCCCCACACAGCTTGGTAGAAAAAACTATAAAAAAAAAAAAGTTACGGGGTTGGTATATGTAAAAAAATATATATATATATATTGTTTTCAAGGTTTTTTTTATTATTTAGTATTAAAACAAACAAAAAACCCCATACATAAGTGGTATCGTAGTAATCGTCCTGACCCAGAGAATAAAGGACACAGGTCAGTTTTTCCACATAGGGAACCCGTAAAACTGTCTGAATTAAATTTTTTGCACACTACATTGTATGCCATATTAAATGGTGGCATTAGAAGTACAACTTGTCCTGGAAAAAACAAATCCTCATATGGCCATGTGAATGGAAAAATAAAAAAAGCTGTTGCTCTGAAGACAGGAAAGAAAAATATAAATGCAAAAACGAAAAAAACATCCACTATCCAAAGGGGTTAAAGGGGGTTTTCCTGTTTGCATTAGCATCCTTTATAATTAAAATATCTATTTTTATTTTTAACCCTTTGTGGTCCATTTTATTTCCACACAAAAAAAACTCTTTAACTTAAAAAGGGTAGTCCGGGATTTCGATCTTCCTACCGTTTTAAACCATGCAAAACATACATGATTTAAAGGGTTTTTCAAACTTACTTTATGATCACCTGTCCTTAGGATGGGTCATTAATATCAAATTGCAGGGGTTCTGACTCCGTCCCCTCCACCCCCCTGATCAGTTGGGGCATCAGTAAGTCCTGAAAAACCCATTTAATATGTATGCATATATATTTATAAGCTATTGCTACAATATCATTAGCATTTAGCACATACTTATATCCTGAAAATGTACCTTATCTTATGTGCATTTGTGGAGACTCTGGGAAGTGATCACGCCATCAACCGTCAATCTAATGGGTTTGACATAACTTCTAGCAGTAATAATAAAAGGAATGGCACAACATAGTCATAATAATATGTGTTCCAGTATTGCTATTCCATGGGGAATGCAAGTAGTTGCTAAAGCAAACATGTCAGCAGAGGTGACGAGTCCTCTTTAAGAAAATAAGATCACCTGAGACAGATGTGCTGTAAAACATAATTGATTTCAAAGTCACCGCAGTAAACAGAAGATCAGATTAGATATGATTGACAATCAGCATCCAATGTAGATCACTGATTGAAGTTATTAAATATTACACTGGATAATTCATCCATTTTGTATGTGACATAGAAGCAACTCACCCAGTTTAGGTTCTCCTTATAATGTGAAATAGGCACAGTACTTGGCAGGATATGCAGAAACCACCAAAAAATACACCCCCACACATCAAATATGAATACATCCTTTATTACAATATAAAAAACAATTAAAATAAAATCATACAAATATTCAGTATGGACTCACAACATAGTCAGCCCTCCCTACTAAACTCCAGGTTCAGGCCCCCACCACATAGTTCAAACCAGTATATTATACGATGGTACACCACAATACTATTGGTTTACTCCTCAGTAGCACACAACGGCCATCCAACTATATCAGTATCCCGGGTGGGAGGTTGGTAAAAAAACACAAAATGATATCAGAGTAAGGGCTTGATCACACGACCGTGGTTTGGTTCCGCATCCGTGCCGCATTTTTTGCGGCTTGAATACGGACCTATTCACTTCAATAGGGCCGCAACAGATACTCCGTGTGCTGTCCGCATCCGTTGCTCCGTCCGTTTTGCGGACAAGAATAGGCATTTCTATAAAGGGCCGTCAGTTCCGTTCTGCAAATTACGGAAGGCAAATGGGCGGCATCCGTGTTTTGCGGATCCGCAATTTGCAGACTGCAAAACACGCCACGGCATGCTGCGGTTTTCTCTCCGGTATGAGAACGGAATGCATTTCGGAGCATTCAGTTCTGTTCAGTTACGTTTTGTCCCCATTGACAATGAATGGGGAAAAACAGAATCCCTATGACAGATCTCAATACCGGAAAATAGAAACGCTAGTGTAAAAGTAGACTAATTTTAAAATATTGAGGGACCATAATTTCTGTAATACGGCATCATATAAAGTGCTATAAGCCGTACCTACAATAACATACATATAAACAAGAGCATGATGGAGTACAGACCCAGAGTCCAGGGGGTAAGCGTCCGTTTTTCCCCAGTTTCCTCTTGGGGGCTTGTCTATTCTCACTGCCTGCTCTCCCTATATATCCACACTCAATATGAACCACCTGTTTCTCAGTAAATAATTAATAGATATATCTGAAAACAAACACCTTCACCTGTAATGATTGAGATATGCAATCATCAAGTACATTTTCTCAAGAAGGCGCAGAATCCCGCGACAACACATGAGATTTCCGCCTCACAGGATACCGTTCAAAGCGTGTTAAATCATGTCTCATAATGGGTCTTATACTGATTATTGCTTAGATATAGTTAATTTATTATTGTGTCTCACTTGCATGGTCACTTCACTTGTACTTTTTGATTGCACTTCATATTGCACTTTAAATGTTGTTGTGTTCAATGCACCTTTTAGACCTCTTTTACACTTGCGTTCTGAGGATCCGGCAGGCACTTCCGTCCCGCCAGATCCGTCAGAACGCAAGTCACCTGAAAGCATTAGAAGACTGATCAGGATCCTGATCAGTCTTCGAAATGCTTTGAGGTTACTATGGCAGCCAGGACGCTATTAAAGTCCTGGTTGCCATAGTAGTAGTGGGGAGCGGGGGAGCGGTATACTTACAGTCCCTGCGGCTCCCGGGGCGCTCCAGAATGACGTCAGAGCGCCCCATGCTCATGGATGAAGTGATCCATGCGATTCACGTGATCCATGCGTCTGGGGCGCCCTGACATCACTCTGGAGCGCCCCTGGAGCCGCACGGACGGTAAGTATACTGCTCCCCAGCTCCCCACTACACTTTACCATGGCAACCAGGACTTTGGCGTCCTGGATGCCATGGTAACCATTCAGAAAAAGCTAAATGTCGGATCCGGCGATGCGCCGAAACGATGTTTAGCTTAAGGCCTGATCCGGATTAATGCCTTTCAATGGGCATTAATTCCGGATCCGGCCTTGCGGCAAGATTCCGGTCCTGAACTGAAGACATCCTGATGCATCCTGAACGGATTTCTCTCCATTCAGAATGCATTGGGATAATCCTGATCAGGATTTTTCCGGCATAGAACCCCGACGACGGAACTCTATGCCGGAAAACAAAAACGCTAGTGTGAAAGAGCCCTTATGTTGTTTTTTCACGCTGTATCCAGAATAAATTATCAATGTACTAATGTGGTTACTAGATCACCCCAACAGTCCCAAGACCTACAATTATGTTTATATCTGAGTGATTATCATATATTACGATAGGTATGTGGGTAAGAGTGAATGCCCTCTTTCAAGATGGCGCTGAGAGTGTATGCCCTTTTTTCAGGATAGTGCAGGTCATGTGTGATGAGATCAGATGACATACTGCTGGGCAGAGCTTTGGCCAACACATGTCCTTTGTACATGTGGCGGGGGCCACGCCCACCTCCTCCCCTCCCACGTTGTTTGTGGGTGGGATGGCATCTTGTGACAGGGTCACATGATGGGGAAAAGCTTGTTTTTCAAATGTTCTATTGCAAGAACACGCGTTGAACGGCGTCCTGTGAGGCGGGAATCTCCCGTGTTGTCACAAGATTTTGCGCTATCTTGAAAAAATGTACTTAATGATTGCACATCTCAATTATTACAGGCGAAGGTGTTTGTTTTTCAGATATTACATAGTTAATACAGTTTAAAAAAGACATAAGTCCATCAAGTTCAACCAAGGGATAGGTGGGGATGCGAATCCAAGAAGGAAGCGAGACTCAGATTTCTACACCTTTTCATAAGCATTAATGTCATTTACTTTTAAGAATTTATGTAACCCCTTTTTAAAACTGTCCACTGTTCCTGCTCTGACCACGTCCTGAGGAAGTCTATTCCACAGATTCACAGTTCTTACAGTAAAGAAGTTTTGACGCTTCTAGAGACTGAACTTTTTCTTCTCCAGGCAGAGGCAGTGCCCCCTTGTCTTTTGATGGGATTTTACATGGAACAGTTTTTCCCCGTATTTTTTTTATGGCCCATTTATGTATTTGTATAGGTCAATCGATTCTCCGCTTAGACGTCTCTTCTCAAGACTAAATACATTTCATTCTTTTAATCTTTCTTCATAACTAAGACCCTCCATGCCCCTTATCAGTTTAGTCGCTTTCCTCTGTACTTTTTCCAGCTGCAGTGCATCCTTTCTATGGACTGGTGCCCAGAACTGAACTGCATATTCCAGATGAGGCCGTACCAATGCTTTGTAAAGTGGTAATATTACATCCCTGCCACGCAAGTCCATGCCTCGTTTAATGCATGACAATATCCTGGTGGCCTTCGAAGCAGCTGATTGACATTGTATGCTGTTATTTAATCTACCATCCACAAGGACACCCAAATCCTTCTCTACAAGTGACTCTCCCAGTGTTACATCCCCTAGGACATATGAAGCACAGAGATTATTACTACCAAGACACATAACAAGTCAGCTTTTATTTTATGGACATCTTCCATAGACTGCACAGTACTACATAGTTTAGTGTCAACTGCAAAAATAGAAACGGTGCTATTAATCACGTCCTCGATATCATTAATAAATAAATTAAATAACGACCCAGCACTGAACCTTGGGGTACACCACTTATAACCCGGGACCATTCTGAAGAGTAATCATTGACCACAACTCTCTGGACGATCTTTCAGACAGTTTTCAATCCAATTACAGACTATCTTTTCCAAGCCTATAGACCAGGCATCCTCAAACTGCGGCCCTCCAGCTGTTGCAAAACTACAACTCCCAGCATGCCTGAACAGCCTACAGGTATCAGCCTACAGCAGGGCATTGTGGGAGTTGTAGTTTTACAACAGCTGGAGGGCCGCAGTTTGAGGATGCCTGCTATAGACCTTACTATTAAATGTCTATGAGGGACAGTATCAAAAGCCTGTGTAACATCCAGAAACACTACATCCACAGACCGCCCTCTGTCCAGGCTACTACTCGCCTCCTTATAAAAAGAAATCAGGTTAATCTGACAACTTTTGTCCTTGGTAAACCCATGCTGGTTATCACATACTCCTGTATATAGTCCCTTAAGAGCCCTTCAAAAAATTTTCCCACAACAGAAGTTAAACTAACTGGTCTATAATTACCTGTGACGGACTTAGATCCTTATTTAAATATTGGCTCCACATTTGCCTTGCACCAATCACTTGACATTGTACCAGTTCCTAGAGAATCTTTAAAAATTATAAACTGGCACAGCAATGACTAAACTGAGCTCTTTAAGCACTCTTGGGTGTAATCCATCTGGACCCGGAGCCTTGTTCACACTTACCTTATTTAACTTATCTTGGACCATATCCACACTTAGCTAACTGAGTATATTACAGGTTGTACAGCCCTAGCACCTCAGATATCAGATCCTTTCTCTTCTTTTGTATATACAGAGCTAATAAACTCACATAGTAACTGCCTTATCCTTATCTTCAGTGACTAACCCCCCTTTACTAATATTTAGTGGACGTACCTGGTCAGACCTTGTTTTTTTAGCATTTATATATTTAAAGAATTTTTAGGGATTTGTTTTGCTCTCTTTTGCCACCTGCTGTTCGTTTTGTATTTTTGCAAGTTTTATCTCCTTTTTACAGATTTTGTTAAGCCCTTTGTAAACTTCAAAGGATACATCTGACCCCTCAGATTTCTATTTTTTAAATGCCCTTTTTTTGCCATTTATTGCCCTTTTTACAGTGGATGTAAGCTATCCCAGACTATGCCCTGAAATACTGCCCTCAACCCAGGGAAATTTGCCTTTTTAAAATTCAGTGTTTTTGCTCTGCCTGACAACGATTGCTTCTTATAGTTTAGGGATAATATAATTATATTGTGGTCACTATTACCTAGTGTTTCTTGAACAGTAAAATCTCCAATAAACTCTGCATGATTAGAAATTACCATATCCAACAGTGCATTGCCCCTAGTGGGAGCTTCTACAAACTGGCCCATAAATTGGTCCTGCAGCAAGTTGAGGAATTTTCTCCCCTTTGAGGCTGGGGCAGAACCATGAGCCCAGTCAATGTCTGGGAATTTAAAATCTCCCATTATGACCACTCTATTTGGGTATACAGTTGAGCTTATATCTGTAATGTTAGGAGGTCTATAGATTACACCAATTATTATTTTTTCAGTGTTTATATCCTCACCATGGTACTGAAGAGAATTCATGGTACCTTGCACACGCTGAAGCTTCCCTGTACCTGTAGAAGCAAAATGGCCCCAAAGTATGATTGACCCCCATGCCATGCTTCACAGTAGGCAAGGTATTCTTTTCTTCATAGAGACCACCAAGCCAAGTCAAAGAATTGGATGATCTACTAGTTGAGGAAATGGCTAAAATGACATTGAAAGGGGAAGTTGTCATTATGGGAGACTTTAATCTTCCTGATATAAACTGGAAAACCAAAATAGCTAGTTCTGCCAGGAGTACAGACATTCTAAATTCCCTACTGGGATTATCTCTACAGCAAGTAGTTGAGGAGCCAACCCGGAAGGAGGCCATTTTAGATTTGGTGTTCACAAATGGCAATTTGGTATCTGATATCACTGTAGGGGAAAGCTTAGGATCCAGTGATCACCAGTCAGTGAGGTTTACTATAAGTACAGTGACTGAGTCACTCCACACAAAAACAAAAGTTTTAGATTTTCGGAAAACAGACTTTTCTAAAATGAGATCAGTGGTATACGAGTCCCTATCAGACTGGAACAATTTCAATGGAGTCCAAGAGAAATGGGACTACTTAAAATTGGCACTACTGAAGGCAACAGAAAAGTGCATTAGGCTTGTCAGTAAAGGCAAAAAGAAAGAGACCACTGTGGTACTCAGCAGAAGTGGCCAAAATCATTAAAAACAAAAAGATGGCATTTAGTAAGTATAAAAACACCCAAAACGAGGATGACCGGAAATCTATAAGATGAGGCAGAGAGAGGCCAAGCAAGTTATAAGAGCTTCTAAAGCTCAGGCAGAAGAGAAATTAGCTCAGTCAGTGAAAAAAGGTGATAAGACATTCTTCAGATACATAAATGAAAAAGGAAATTAAAAAAGGAATTACCAAATTAAAAACAAAAGAAGGAAGGTATATGGAAGAGGATAAAGAACTAGCTGACTGCCTCAATGAATACTTCTGTTCAGTTTTTACAAAGGAAAATGAAGGAGAAGGACCTCGGTTAGGAGGAAGACTAATGAATCCTTTGATGCATGTGTCTTTACAGAGGAAGAGGTTCTAAGTCAGCTGTCTAAAATTAATACAAATAAATCACAGGGGCCTGATGGGATACACCCAAAGCTATTAAAAGAGCTTAGAGGTGTACTAGCAAAACCATTAACAGATTTATTTAACCAATCACTGGTAACAGGTGTCGTCCCAGAAGATTGGAAATTAGCAAACGTTGTGCCAATTCACAAGAAAGGTAGTAGAGAGGAATCGGGCAACTATAGGCCAGTAAGCCTGACATCAATAGTGGGGAAATTAATGGAAACCATACTCAAGGAGAGGATTGTGGAACATCTAAAAACCCATGGGTTGATTGATAAAAAACAGCATGGGTTTACTTCAGGGAGATCATGTCAAACTAATCTTATTGACTTTTTTGATTGGGTGACTAAAATAATAGATGGCGGAGGTGCAGTAGACATCGCTTATCTGGACTTTAGTAAGGCATTTGATACTGTCCCACATAGAAGGCTTATCAATAAACTGCAGTCTTTGAGCTTGAGCTCACATATTGTTGAATGGATTAGGCAGTGGCTGAAGGACAGAAAACAGAGGGTTGTAGTCAATGGAGTATATTCAGACCATGGTATTGTTACCAGTGGGGTACCTCAGGGATCTGTTCTGGGACCCATATTGTTTAATATCTTTATCAGCGAAATTGCAGAAGGCCTCAATGGTAAGGTGTGTCTTTTTGCTGATGACACAAAGATTTGTAACAGGGTTGATGTTCCTGGAGGGATACACCAAATGGAAAAGGATTTAGGAAAACTAGAGGAATGGTCAAAAATCTGGCAACTAAAATTTAATGTCGATAAGTGCAAGATAATGCACCTGGGGCGTAAAACCCAAGAGCACAATATAAAATCAGTGATACAGTACTAACCTCAGTATCTGAGGAAAGGGATTTAGGGTCATTATATCAGACGACCTAAAGGTGGGCAGACAATGTCATAGAGCAGCAGGTAATGCCAGCAGAATGCTTGGGTGTATAGGGAGAGGCATTAACAGTAGAAAGAGGGAGGTGCTCATGCCGCTCTACAGAGCACTAGTGAGACCTCATTTGGAGTATTGTGTGCAGTACTGGAGACCATATCTGCAGAAGGATATTGAAACTTTGGAGAGAGTTCAGAGAAGAGCTACTAAACTAGTACATGGATTGCAGGACAAAACTTACCAGGAAAGGTTAAAGGACCTTAACATGTATAGCTTGGAAGCAAGAAGAGACAGAGGGGATATGATAGAAACTTTTAAATACATAAAGGGAATCATCACGGTAAAAGAGGAGAGAATATTTAAAAGAAGAAAAACTGCTACAAGAGGACATAGTTTTAAATTAGAGGGGCAAAGGTTTAAAAGTAATATCAGGAAGAATTACTTTACTGAGAGAGTAGTGGACGCATGGAATAGATTTCCTGCAGAAGTGGTAGCTGCAAATACAGTGAAGGAGTTTAAGCATGCATGGGATAGGCATAAGGCCATCCTTTATATAAGATAGGGCCTGGGGCTATTCATAGTATTCAGTATATTGGGCAGACTAGATGGGCCAAATGGTTCTTATCTGCCGACACATTCTATGTTTCTATCCGCACCCACAATTGCCTCTTTCACACTTGTCTTCAGATCACTCCTCGCATACAGGCACATGCCGCCGCCTTTTCTATTGACCCTGTCTTTCCTAAATAGTGTAAAACCCTTAATGTTAACAGCCCAGTCATGCGAAGCGTATGATCTATTAATTATTTAGAATCCAGAGGAAAAAGGCAGTCTGGTTTAAAGCTGTTTGGGAGCTGCACTTATACAAGCAGGCAAACAATGCGAGTTTGTGAGCGTTCACATGTTTGATTTCAAGTGTGTGTTTGTATTAAGTGTGTGACTTTAGATTATGTGAGGGAGTATCTGTGAGAGCTAAATTATTTGTGTGCATTGCTGAGTGGCTGTGCCTGACTTTATCATACTCTATACCAAGTCAGAGCAGTGTAATCTAGTTATACACTGTGTCTTGTTTTTGCTGCCAGGTTTATTGTATTGCAGCTGAGAGTATACTGTGATTGCTTTTTTTCTTCTCTTCCTTCTCCAGGGTGTTGCACAGGTGAGTAATTAGGGTGTTGCTATCCAATCAGGAGAAGTTAAATAGCCAGTCTTGAGGGCAGCTCAATCTAGAGGGACAAAAAGCAGTCTGGTTTAAGCTGTTTGGAAGCTGCACTTATACAAGCAGACAAACAACGCGAGTTTGTGAGCGTTCACGTGTTTGATTTCAAGTGTGTAACTTTAGATTTTGTGACTTCAGATTCAGGGACTTTAGGAGGAGACTATAGTAAATTAGTGATTGGAACTTCGAATCTTGTAAATGATT
Source organism: Bufotes viridis (assembly GCA_033119425.1). Lineage (NCBI taxonomy): Eukaryota > Metazoa > Chordata > Amphibia > Anura > Bufonidae > Bufotes > Bufotes viridis. Next base: position 562,309,478 of record CM065589.1, on the reverse strand, counting down.
CGGTTCATTTGAATAAGTTCATTCAAAAGAACAGAATTATGAATCGAATCTTCGATTCACTTGATGAGTCGGGTGACCAGCAAGTGAACCGAAGCTTAGGAGCTGATAAAAATAAAAGGTATCCAGGGGGTGGGAAAACTCAGGAGGGATAATTAATATAATTAAAATAGTTGCAGGCCGGGGTGGGTTGGGAGGGCCTGGCCTTCCCTCTAAGATAATATTACACAAGACCTGCTAGAGCAGGGGTGCACAACCTGCGGCCCGGGGGCCACATGCGACCCTCGATACCATTCTGTGCGGCCCCTAAACATCTGGTAAAAGACATGTAGGTCTATGTCTTATGACTTTTTACATGTATCTATCATGTATTCTCCTGTTAGATGGGAGTCCTAGAACTGTAACTAGACATTTATAGTATATACTGTATGTTTAATATGTAAAAATACAGTATTTCAATTGGTAATACCCCTTTAAGGTTTTTTTTTCGGCCCTTGGAATTGGTTCAGGCTGACAATGTGGCCCCCAAACAGAAAAGGTTGTGCACCCCTGTGCTAGAGTCTCTGCTACGTCACAGACTGAGCTGCTTCAAACGGATTAGCTCAGTCAGATGAAAGAAAGAAATAAATCGATTCAAAAGAGCGATTTGTTCAAGAACTGGACATCTCTACAGTAAATCAGTTTCTTATCACTGCACTGTATTTTTTCTTTCTCCTTTCTTGTGTAATCCCCATTTAGTATGAGTTCCATTATTGACAGCGCAGTCCGGTGCACATCTTGTCTAATGTATGCAGTCCTGGAACAGCCGTTTGAGGGTGCATAACTTTGTTCAAAATGTGAGAAAATTGCCCATTTGGAATCACACACCGTGTATCTAACCGGGTGAGTTTCAACACTGAGGAGCGTTGGCAATTTGGAACAGGCACTGAGCAGGCACTCTATGGGGTAGATGTAGAGGAGGGTGGTAGCATGGAGGCTCAAGAAAGTGAGGTAGTTAGCTGGGTAACAGTTAGAAAGCTGGGTAGTGGGAAGAGTGCCAGGGAGGCTCGCCCTGATCACACACACCCCAACAAGTTTGCAGATGAGGGGGATGACAGTTCAGGGAGAGCACTGCTGCAGCTGGACCCTTCCTCTGCCAGTCAGGGGAATGTCCGCTCCAGTAAGCAGGGGACCAGGACAGCAGGGCAAGCCAGACAGGTGCTGGTAGTGGAAGACTCGATTATTAGGGGTACAGATAGGGCAATCTGTCACAAAGACCGGGATCGTCGAACGATGTGTTGTCTTCCATATTGTGGATCGGGTTGACAGATTACTGGGAGGGGCTGGAGAAGATCCAGCAGTCATGGTCTATATCGGAACCAATGACAAAGTTAGAGGTAGGTGGAGTGTCCTTAAAAATGATTTTAGGGATTTAGGTCACAAGCTTAGGGCAAGGACCTCAAAGATAGTGTTTTCCAAAATACTACTTGTACCACGAGCCACAAAAGAAAGGCAGCAGGAGGTTAACAAGTGGCTCAAGAACTGGTGTAGGAAGGAGGGGTTTGGGTTCCTGGAGAACTGGGCCAACTTCTATGTTGGCTACAGGCTCTATCGTAGGGATGGGCCGCACCTCAATGGGGAAGGGGAAGCTGTATTGGGGAGAAGATGGCTAGAAGATTGGAGGAGTGTTTAAACTAGGGACTGGGGGGAGGGTAATTACGTTATAGGATGGGAAGATAGTGCAGATAGAGACCTGGGGCAAGGTAATGGGACTAGGGGAGGAATGGAAGAAGGGACTAGAACAGTTCAGAAGGAGAGGTGTAGGATAAAAAAATATACATAAACCCCTTAATTGTATGTATACTAATGCCAGAAGCCTGACTAATAAAACTGGTGAACTAGAATTAGGGATGTGTGACATAGAGGGAATAACGAAGACATGGCTGAATGATAGCTATGACTGGGCAGTTAACATACAGGGTTACAGTCTGTTTAGAAAGAATTGTCAACACCGGAGAGGGGGAAGGGTTTGTCTTTATGTAAAGTCCTGTCTAAAAACCACATTTCGGAGATATAAGTGAGGGACATTAACATGTGGAGTCACTGTGGGGAGAAATACATAGAGGAAAAAACAATAATAAAATACTAATAAGAGTTTATTATAAGCCACCTAATGTATCAGAGTCCACAGAAAATCTACTTCTAAATTAAATAGATGAGGCGGCAAATAATAATGAGGTTGTTATTATGGGGGACTTCAACTACCCAGATATAGACTGGGAAACTGAAACCTGTATATATCTCATAAAGGAAACAGGTTCTTGGCAATAACCAAAGACAATTTCCTTTCCCAACTGGTTCAAGACCCGACTAGAGGGACAGCCATACTGGACTTGGTATTAACCAATAGACCTGACAGAACAACAGATGTGCAGGTTAGGGGACACCTGGGAAATAGTGACCATAAAGTAATAACCTTCCAATTATCATTCAAAAGAGTGTTTCTTCAGGGAGGAACAAAAATACCAAACTTCAAAAAAGCAAAATTTAGCTAACTAAGAGAGGGCATAGGCCTAACTAACTGGGACAAAGTCCTCAAAAATAAAAATACAGCCACAAAATGGGACATTTAAGCAAAAATCTTATTGTGAGAGGTACATACCTTAGGGGAATAAAGGGTTAAGGAACAAGAAAAAAAACAATGTGAATAAATAGAAATGCAAAGAAAGCAATAAATGACAAAAAGAAAGCATTTAAATAGCTAAAACAGGAGGGTAGGGAAGCATTGAAAAACTAGAACATATAAAAGACAAATAAAGGCAGCCGAACTAGAGACCGAGAGATTTATTGCCAAATAGAGTAAAACTAACCCTAAAATTTTCTTCAGTTATATAAATGGTAAAAAGTATAAATCTGAAGGTGTCGGCCCTTTACAAAGTGATGAGGGGGAAGTTGCAGAGAGCGATGAGGAGAAAGCAAAGCTATTAAATATTTTTTTCTCCACTGTATTCACTGAAAAAAAATAAACTATCAGATGAAATGCAGAATGTAAAAGTAAATTCCCCATTAAAAGTGCCCTGTCTGACCCAGGAAGAAGTACAGTGGCGTTTTAAAAAGATTAAAATAGGCAAATCGCCAGGACCAGATGGCAAACACCCCCATATTCTAAGAGAATTAAGTCATGTCATAGCCAGACCCTTATTTCTGATATTTAAGGACTCTATAATGACACGGAGTGTTCCACAGTATTGGCGCATAGCAAATGTGGTGCCAATATTCAAAAAGGCTCCAAAAACAGAGCCCAGAAACTATAGGCCGGTAAGTTTAACATCTGTTGTGGGTAAACTGTTTGAAGGTTTTCTAAGAGATGCTATCTTAGAGTACCTCAATGAAATTAAGCAAATAACGGCATATCAGCATTGCTTCATGGGGGATCGGTCATGTCAAACTAATTTAATCAGTTTCTATGAAGAGGCAAGTTCTAGACTTGACCGCCGAGAATCAATGGATGTCATATATCTAGACTTCTCCAAAACATTTGAGACTGTACCTCATAAAAGGTTAGTATATAAAATGAGAATGCTCGGACTGGGAGAAAATGTCTGTATGTGGGTAAGTATCTGGCCCAGTGATAAAAAACAGAGGGTGGTTATTAACGGTACAAACGCCGATTCGGTCACTGTCACTAGTGGGGTACCACAGGGGTCAGTCCTGGGCCCTTTTCTCATCAATATATTTATTAATTATCTTGTAGAAGGCTTGCACAGTAAAATATCAATGCAGATGACACTAAACTGTGTAAAGCAACACAGAAGAGGACAGTATACTGCTACAGATGGATCTGGATAGAAGGGAGGCTTAGGCAGAGAACTGGCAGACGAGGTTTAACACTGACAAATGTAAGGTCATGCACATGGTAAGGAATAACGCAAGTCACCCATACATACTAAATGGTAAAACACTCAGTAACACTGACATGGAAAAGGACCTAGGAATTTTAGTGAACAGCAAACTAAGCTGTAGAAACCAGTGTCAGGCAGCTACTGCCAGGCCAATAAGATAATGGGTTGCATCAAAAGGGGCATAGATGCCTGTGATGAGAACATAGTCCTACCTCTTTACAAATCACTAGTCAGACCACACATGGAGTACTGTGTACAGTTCTGGGCTCCTGTGAAGAAGGCAGACATAGCAGAGCTGGAGAGGGTTCAGAGGAGGGAAACTAAAGTAATAACTGGAATGGGTGGACTACAGGACCCAGAAAGATTATCAAAATTAGGGTTATTCACTTTAGAATGAAGACGACTGAGGGGAGATCTAATAACTATGTATAAATATATCAGGGGTCAGTACAGAGATCTCTCCCATCATCTATTTATCCCCAGGACTGTCACTGTGACGAGGGGACATCCTCTGCGTCTGGAGAAGAGAAGGTTTGTACACAAACATAGAAGAGGATTCTTTACGGTAAGAGCAGTGAGACTATGGAACTCTCTGCCTGAGGAGGTGGGGATGGTAAGTTCAGTAAAAGAGTTCACGAGGGGCCTGGATGTATTTCTGGAGGGTAATAATATTACAAGGTATACTGTAGCTACTAGAGATGGGTCGTTGATCCAGGGAGTTATCCCACTGCCTGATTGGAGTCGGGAAGGAATTTTTTTTTCCCGTTAAGTGGAGAAAATTGGCTTCTACCTCTCAGTTTTTTTTTGCCTTCCTCTGGATCAACTTGCAGGATAACAGGCTGAACTGGATGGACAAATATCTTTTTTTGGCCTTATATACTATGTTACTATGTAAAGAATGTATTCATATTTGATTTTTGGTGTTGTATTTTTTGTGGTTTGTATGCGGTCATCACACAGTAATTTATATTGTTTTGGCAGTTGGTTGTCAGGCTATACAGAAACCCTAAATGGCTTCTTCTCTAGTGCACTCCCAGTCAGTGCAGACACTTAGTAACTTCACCTTTCCTCTGGGTTAACAGACCACTACTAACACATGGGACTCCAAACCTGGAAAGGACACCATTGCGGCTACATCGCTCGGTATGTGGGGAGCTGTTCCTGTTGAAGACATCAAGGCGGTAATATAGCTGCTCAGCAGCGATAACGCTGTAACCATACTCTATTGGATATTATGTTCTGAATGAATATTATGCTCCAAATGAAATAGGGGGCATTCTAGAACTAAGCTAATGATCTAAGGGATATTATCACGTTTAATTAATTTTTATACCAAGAGAGACTATAGACAAATAGAATATATTAAAGGACACTTCATGAAATAGAATATGTTAAATAATATTATATTTTCAACAAATCAAGAAATAACAATTGAAGAAATCACAGATCACTAAGATTAATTGAAACTCATTTTTACTCTTAGTTTTACAATTTTACGTTCTTTCACAATCACTGGGTTCGATAAATATTATTCCCTTGATTAATCATATTAAATAAGAACTCTTGCCTCAATCATGAAGATATAAATGAGAATACTAATGATCAATAATTAATTTGGGAACTGAGCTTTTTTTGCACTATATTTTTCATATTTTATATATTTTTCATTTTTTTCTTCTTTTTATATACATTTTTACAATGTTTTACTGCTGTGGTTTTTAGATATGGAATAGTGAAAATATTATATGTATTAGGGTCAATGAAATATTTTGCTAATTGTATCCACAGTATATTGCCTATTACTTATAGTAACCAGTTTCTACCCGTTCTATCTATCTATATATATTTTTTTCTTTATATCCAATTAAAGCACTAGATTTTAATACAGTTTCGAATGACAGAGTGCGTGTTAATATATTTAATGTCCTACTTTTATTTTCATGGCTTGCTTCAGACTGGCTGAATGTATTAATTAAACTGGGCAAATATTAATAGAACATACATAGGGCATGCCTTTCTATAAAATGGCAGATCCATAGCACCTAGAGTAATATTTCATATATTAACTGAAAACTAAAGCTTCCCTCCATGCACAATGCAATATACGCTACTCACAAATGTAGGGATATTTTGCTTTTGGGTGCAATGTATGCAAAACCTAAAAAGTTCATGCGACAGTTATAGCATGAAAGTAGGGCATTTAAAGGGAACCTGTCACCTGGATTTTGAGTATAGAGCTGAGGACATGGGCTGCTAGATGGCCGCTAGCACATCCGCAATATCCAGTCCCCATAGCTCTGTGTGCTTTTATTGTGTAAAAAAACTGATTTGATACATATGCAAATTAACCTGAGATGAGTCCTGTCCATGACTCATCTCAGGGACAGGACTCATCTCAGGTTAATTTGCATATGTATCAAATCAGTTTTTTTACACAATAAAAGCACACAGAGCTATGGGGACTGGATATTGCGGATGTCCTAGCGGCCATCTAGCAGCCCATGTCCTCAGCTCTATACCCAAAATCCCGGTGACAGGTTCCCTTTAAGTAGAATCATGCAATGGTGATCTCTTCATCTCAAAACAATTTATTGAAACAAAAGCCAACAACAGTGGTAGGTATACCCCACAAAAATGTCAATAACTTGTCATGTGGCCTTGAGCATCAATTCCAGCTTGACAACGACGTCTCATGCTGTTCACAAGTCGACTTATTGTCTGCTGAGGCATGGCATCCCACTCTTCTTGAAGGGCAGCCCTCAGGTCATTGAGGTTCTGGGGTACAGAGTTAGGAGCCTCTACACGGCGACTCAGCTGATCCCATAGGTTTTCAATGAGATTCAGGTCTGGAGAAAGTGCAGGCCACTCTATTTGAGGTACCCCAGTCTCCAGGAGCCGTTCTCTAATGATGCGACTATGATGATGAAAGATAAAATTGGGCCTGAGTTGTTTATGCAGAGGTACAATGACTGGATTAATGATGTTATTCAAGTAGTTTGGGCTTGTCAATGTACCATTCACAAAGTGTAGGGCTGTACTGTATTGACTAGACACACCTGCCCACACTTTAACACTACCACCAAAGGCTTGTCTGGTGAAAAAAGTGGCTGATGCATAGCGCTCTCCTTGACATCTCCAACATCTTTGGTGGCCATCATTTCTGCTGAGCGTGAATCAACTTTCATCAGTGAACAGCACTGAGGCCCACTGGTCCCTCGTCCAGCGTAGATGCTCCCTGGCCCATACAAGAAGATGACGCCTGTGCCTGGAGGTGTGGTCAGGTTTGAATGGTCTGACGTGACACTTGGGTGACTCTCACCTCCCTTAAATGTGCCTGGAGTTGTGTGGAATTCATCATCTGGTTCCGTAGGGCATTGTTCACAATGAAGCGGTCATCAGTGTGGGATGTGGACAAAGGACATCCATTTCTATGCCTTTGAGGGACAAAATGTGGACAGCATGATGAGGAGGACTGTTTAAATACCAATTCTAATTAAACCAGGAAATTTATTGGGTGATTCATGGATCAAACCTGTTGTGAATTTTGCCATTAAGCTCCTTGTTAGAGAAAAGCAAGTTGTGCAAAAAGTACTGAAACATTGAACAGTTGGACAAGTGCATTCAATAGTTTAGAGAAGGTCACATTAAGTTCACCTGTAAAGAGGAGTGCATTTTAGATTACACAATACATACATGTGTATGGGTATTTTAACTGCGCAACCATGATGCAATGTAGGGTGTATTGATCTCATGGACAGATTAAATGTCATAGTATACATATGTAGAAGACCTAATTGAACTGTCAGGTAGAACTAGTGTAAGAAAGACAAATATTTCATGTATGAAATGACGGAATAAGTGGTTTAGTAAACCCGTGAGTTGGGTCAGTTTAATAATTACAAAGATCTTTCGAAATATAAGAATGCATAACGAAACACAAAGGAACAAGAATGTACTAAACAAGTGCAGACAGTGACTTTGACGTCATGTACTACAAGTTGGGCCGATTTCACATAGTGTCTTGCAGTGTCCATAAGAGGTATATGTCAGGAGGATTTCCAGATGTATAGCCCAAACACTTGTCACAAAAGGACACTCATTTGGCCCTCACTTGGTGAATGGGGGCCTATGGACCCTGCAAAGCAGTGTGTGAAAGCATCCTTATTGTGACATGCACTCAGGATGATGGCTTCTTCTTCTTCTGTTTATTTTTCTTCTTCCAAACAGCTGGAATCCGTGAAGACTTCTTTACACTTATTTTTAGACTTCGTTTGCTATGATTTTGCCTTAAAAAAAGATAAAAACAGATTTTTATGAGAACACGCTATACAATATACAACACAGTAAACACACACAGCGCACCTAGACAGAAATCTATGGCAGCCCTGAACTGCCGTAGATCTCTGGCTTCATTTGCGGCAGGAAACTGGTGTAAATAAAGATAAATTTGTCGCTGTGTCTGGCAACAACCCGTTCCAGCCTTTGCCACGTCCCTTTCTGAAAAGTAGCGAGGGCAGGGTAAAACTTAGCGACTTTTCTAGCGCAGGGAGATAAATCTGTTGATATGTTCTTTGATACCATAAAGACATACAATGTACTGTATACACACAGTGCATACACAATACCGCAAAGACACACACAATGCTCTATGTACAATGTACAACACTTTAAAGATGCGCGATGCAATACAGTGAAGATACACACCATGAAATGTCATAACTCACGTTTTGTCGCGCGGACAACTGCTGCGTTTATGATCTCTGTCTCCACACAAAAAACAGCCTTCTACCTTACTGCCGCAGGAATGACCTTCAAGAGCACAACGCCCACAAGAGGAGCAGTGTGTCCATGCTGTGAAATAAAGCCCTGTAGCAATCAGTCAACGCTCAGTTGTGTTATTGGCTACAGTACATACAATTCGGCTACTTTCACACTAGCAGTTTTTGCGGATCAGTCATCGATCTGCAAAAACGCTTCCGTTAAAATAATACAACCACGTGCATCCGTCATGAACAGATCCGGTTGTATTATGTCTTCTATAGCCATGACTGATCCGTCATGAACTCCATTGAAAGTCAATGGGGGACAGATCAGTTTTCTATTGTGCCAGAGAAAACGGATCAGTCCCCATCGACTTACATTGTGTGTCAGGACGGATCTGTTTGGCTCTGCTTTGTCAGGCGGACAGAAAAACGCTGCAGGCAGGGTTTTGGTGTCCGCCTCCAGAGCGGAATGGTGACTGAACGGAGCCAAACTGATGCATTCTGAGCGGATCCTTTTCCATTCAGAATGCATTAGGGCAAAACTGATCTGTTTTGGACCATTTGTGAGAGCCCTGAATGGATCTCACAAACGGAAAGTCAAAACGCGAGTGTGAAAGTAGCCTTAATCTGTCTAGCACAAACAGTAAAAGTCATGCAAAATATTTTCCAAGCCTTGAACAAAATTCGAAAACTTTCCTGGTGATACTCTAAAAGAAAGGCTATTGTGTTCCAGTTTGGGTGGCATGAGTCTTACTTTAGCATTACAACACATTCCCAGACTACGACTACACAGAGGTTCCGCCACACCGATGAGAGTCCACCAGCCCAGCTGGAGCGGAATCTCTAGCCCTGATTAGAAGGAACAAGCTCCTTTTGGGTCTGTGAAGCCACGTACTGTGCTACTGAGTAAAAAGGGAAACAAACGTGACTAGCCCATCAATGGGGAAAAGAAAAATAGGTTATGACAGAGCCAGAAATGGATCCTGTAAAAATGGCAGCCATTGGGCCAGTGTGAACAAAGTCACACATCGATACGTGGCTTATCTATGAAAATGCTTACAATTATGGGAGCCCAGAGGATTGTTACACTGTATAATCCTAATATAACTATACAGGTTTCAGTGAGATGTTCCAAGTACATGAAACAACTACAACACAGTCCTAGTAAAGCCTTCTCAGATGCGTGCCAACTTCAATAAATGGCCCCATTGAAGTATTCTCAAACACACACACAATGTCCGCAGATGAAAGCGTTTGCGAAGGTAAGGCAGACTAAATACAAATTCCATATCATGTACTGTATGCTATATAGTGAGGCTGAGGTGACACGCAGACTTTTTGTAGCTACAGCCATTCTCCAAAGGAAGACAGTAAGTTGCAGGCAATTTAGTCTACTGCATCTGTAAATTAACTGAAAATCCATCTCTTAGCACTCCAAAAAGTCGAGGTGTAACCCTAGGCTTGTTTTGCATCTGCGTTAAAGCAGATCCGGCAGGCTGATCTGGCTGGGAATAGCCTGCCAGATCCGTTACTGCCAGGCGCTGCTGGAGTGCAGTGCACGGCAGGAACGGATCCGGCAGGCTGTTCTGGCTGGGAATAGCCTGCCAGATCCGTTACTGCCAGGCGATGCTGGAGTGCAGTGCACGGCAGTAACGGATCCGGCAGGCTGTTCTGGCTGGGAATAGCCTGCCAGATCCGTTACTGCCAGGCGCTGCTGGAATGCAGTGCACGGCAGTAACGGATCCGGAAGGCTGTTCTGGCTGGGAATAGCCTGTCAGATCAGTTACTGCCAGGCGCTGCTGGAGTGCAGTGCACGGCAGTAACTGATCCGGAAGGCTGTTCTGGCCGGGAATAGCCTGCCAGATCCGTTACTGCCAGGCGCTGCTGGAGTGCAGTGCACGGCAGGAACGGATCCGGCAGGCTGTTCTGGCTGGGAATAGCCTGCCAGATCAGTTTCTGCCAGGTGTTGCTGGAGTGCAGTGCACGGCAGTAACGGATCCGGCAGGCTTTTCTGGCAGGGAACAGCCTGCTGGATATGCTTAACGCAGATGTGGAACAGGCCTTAGCCTTAAAAGGCAATGTGTCAGACTGTGAAGGGCCCAACTGGTAACAACCCTCTGGATCTTTATTGCATACTGCTAGTAATTCATTCATAATTTCTAGAAGGAAGAATAAAGGAATGGCACATTATAGAGTCATAAGAACAATGCCATGATGCTCCAAAATTGTTATTATATGGGGAATGCAAGTAGTTACTGTACTAAAACAGACATGTCTGAAGAGGTGACTCTTTATACACAGGATAAAAAATAAAATAAAATAAAAAAGGATGCCAACTTGCACCAGCCTAGCAGAGGAAAAAAAGGACCTCTCCTCCGTCTAATTAATGGGCACTTATGGATATGTTTGATTTTCAATGCGCTCTTATGGTGCAGGCAGATGTTGATGTCTCAGAGTCTGTACATGGCCAAAGGCCACATAATTATGCAAGCCAAACAGAGGTACAACCTTCTAGACTGTGCAGCGATTGCCACTGTATAGTTGGCCGCACCTGAACTTCGCAACATCTATTACAATAACATGACATGGTGGTCATGACATGCCATCACACAGCGAGGACAACCGGATTTTTGGTGGTTATTTTTCGTGTCAATATCTATATTAATTAAGAAATTGATAAAATAAAAATTAATTCCTGCAGTTTTTGCACTGGCCACTAAGCCTAGTAATAGGTGCTACATCTTGGTCTGTACAGATTACTTTTCAGCAGTCATCTCATTATCGTCACAGGCAGGATTAGAAGATTAGAATGACAGATATCACCTATATACACAGTATATAGCACAGGATTCACCATTCATTTTAGGTGATATCACAGCTTATCTACTCCCTCCTGACCTCTGCACAGGTCACAGAGCATACCTAGAAAACTCTCCTACAGAAGTCAATGAGGTCCCCTCCTGTCCACTGTGTCTATAGCTCATAATGGCTGCTGTCAAAGTGCTCCAGATGGCAACCAAAATGTCCACCGATGCGATTTAGAATTTGAAAATGGCAAGACTTTTTAGTCTTGTCGCCATTTGCACATAGACCCACCCAGGTAGTTAAATACGGCAGCGAGGCACAGGAGCTGATAATTCCCTGCCCCACCAATCCCCCTCATAGGGCTCAGGCTTCAGGTCTAGTAGGCATGAGGCCTATGCAAAAGTGAATCTTGGCGCAGGCGGTCATGATGTCATCACGCCTACTTTTCCTGGGATGCAGCATAGTGATGTGTGTGCATCTGGCCACCTGCGTCCCACCATCCCAGGCCATAGACCAGAAGAAGTTGTGGCCTGCATCGTGAACGCAGGCGAATAGGACACGGGTGAATATTCGTTTGACTTTTTTTTCAGTGTTCACTTGGGAGACATTACTGGCAGGAAGGAGAGCACTGTGGGGGGGGGGGGGGACTGGGTGACAAATACATTGGGGGACATCACTCAAAGGGGGATGAGTACTATAAGGGAATTTACTGGAAGGCAATGTGGGGAATATTACTGGGGAGAGGAGAGCACTGTGAGGATCATTACTGGAGATGCACTGTGGGGTACATTACTACTGAGGGGCAGTGTGGGGAACACTACAACTGGGCAGGCACTGTGGGGGCCTCTACTACTGGACAGGCACTGTAGGGGACATTACTACTGGTGGAGCAATGTGGGGGACTTTACTACTATGGGGCAGTGCGGGGGAAAGTACTACTAGAAGGGTAATGTGGGGGACATTACTATTGAAGGGGCACAGTGGTGGAAATTACAACTGGAGGGGTAATATGGGGGACATTACTATTGGAGGGGCATAGTGGGGGCCATTACTACTGGGCGGGCAGTGTGGGGGACATTGCTATTGGGGAGGTATTAATAATTAAATGTGTAAGAAAATTACTACTAAGGGGCACTGTAGGGGACATTACTATTTGAAGGGCACTGTAGGGGACATTACTATTGGCACTGGGGGCATTACTGGGACATCTTTTAATATAAGGGCACTACATGGGGTATCATTGGAGGCACTGGAAGCATTTTAATACTGGGTCACTATAGCAGGATTTTTTTTGTACAGGGGCATTATTACTGGGGACATTATTAATCCCGGGGGTACTCTAATGGCATTTTTACTGGGGGTTAAATAGGGGATATAAAAAGGGGGTGTCAGAGCTGAACTCGGACATACCCAGAATTTCACCCAGACAGCCCCCCTGACAAGAGCATGCTCCGATGCTCTCTTTTGACCTGTGCTGAATCGCGCAGGACAAACGCATTTTGTGAAGTTCTGGTGACGTAGCGGGCTCTCCTCTGGGCTGCCAGGAAGAGGCTTCCACCAAGCAGTGAGCGCAGTGACGTCACCGGCACTGATGGGTGGGCTTTAGCGATGCCCTAGCCTGTAAAACAACTAGGGCAGCGCTAAAGCCCACCCATCAGATCTGGTGACGTCACCGAACACAGCTCCTGCAATGGGGTAATCCTCCTCCAAGTCTTTTTTTATTATAATTATATTAAATTTAGCGCCTAAATTATTTAGTTTAGGAGCCATCTAGAGCACTGTTAACCTCTTCTACCCCGGGCCAGTTTTCGCCCTTCTGCCCTGGCCATTTTTAGCTTTGGAACACTTTTATTTATCCAAGCCATTCTGAGATTGTTTTCTCATGACACATTGTACTTCAGCTGGTGTTCAGCTGAGGGGTTAGGTCATGTGATATTTTTAATAAAGCTGGTTGTTACGGGCACGGTGATACCTAATATGTATACTTTTTTTTAAATTATGTTTTAGTGTTCTGAGAGCTATAGCGATTTTCTTATGTAGGGGCTCATTTTTTGCGGGATGAGCTGACGGTTTTATTGGTACTATTTTGTGGGACAGAAACCTTTTTTGATTCCTTTGTGTTGCACTTTTTGTGATGTAAGGTGACAAAAACTGGAATTAGACTTACCGGTAATTCCGTTTCCATGAAATCACCATGACGGCCTCACAGGAGATTGACCCTTGACCCCTGTGGGGGCAGGAACAGAGAAAAGGTTAAATTGCCCCCTCCCACCACCACACCTCAGTGCTTCCAAAGACAACCAGTGCCAGAACAAGTATATATTTTTTTTCCCCTCTCTCCCGTATTACTTCATACTCGGAGAAAGAAGAAACAGTACAAAAGGGGAGGGAATATATGGGCCGTCATGGTGATTTCATGGAAACTGAATTACCGGTAAGTCTAATTCCAGTTTTCCCATATCACCACCATGACGGCCACACAGGAGAGTTATAAAATAACTTCATGTGGGGGGGCAACCGCCTGAAGAACCTTCCGACCAAATGAAAGGCCAGAGGTTCCAGATAAGTCCAAGCGGTAATGTTTCACGAATGTGTGAATGCTAGACCATGAGGCAGCCCTGCATATATCTTCTAGAGAAGCCCCTGCTTCCTCTGCAAACGTAGTGGAGATGGCCCTTGTAGAATGTGCCCTAGTGTTTGATGGCGGGTCCATATTTTGGTTTTTATAGCATACTGTATCCACTTTGCAATGGAGGATTTTGAGACCTTGAAACCCTTATTCTTCCCTGAAAACTGGACAAGCAAGCTATCTGACTTCCTAAATTCTTTGGTGGCATCCAAGTATCTCAGGACCTTTCGTCTGACATCTAAGGAATGAAATTTCTCTTCATCCTGATTCCTAGGGTTATTGCAAAAGGATGGAAGAATAATCTCTTGGCCTCTGTTTCGATCTGACACTACTTTTGGCAGGAATGCTGGGTCTAACTTTAGCACTACCATATCTTCCGTAACAGAAAGGTATGGTTCCCGAATAGAGAGAGCTTGAATCTCTCCTAGCCTCTTAGCCGAAGTGATTGCGATAAGGAAAGCAGTTTTGAACGAAGGCAATTTAATCGCACAGTCGTCTAAAGGCTCAAACGGTGGGCACATAAGATTATTGAGAACTAAGTTCAGGTCCCATGTTGGAATGCGGGATCTCAGAGTTGGTTTGAGTCTGTGGGCAGCTCTAATAAACCGCTTAATCCAACGGTGGTCTGCCAGGTTGGCGTCAAAAAAGGCACTTAAGGCTGATATCTGGACCTTTAAGGTAGCTGGAGAGAGACCTAGCTCAAGTCCATTTTGTAGGAAATCCAAGATTTTTTGAATGTTGGGCCCTCTCAGGTTTGGATTTTTCTCACCTAACCATGAGCAGAACCTTTTCCAAATTAGAAGTAGATCACAGAAGTCACTTTCTTCCTAGAACATCTTAAGGTGGCTATGACTTTGTCAGACAGGCCCTGGGATTTTAAGATAGAGACCTCAGGATCCAGGCCGTGAGTTTCAAGAATTCCGGGTGAGGGGGTAGTAAGGGACCCTGGAATAGGATGTTTCCCCTGAGAGAGAGTCTCATTGGTTCGTCTATCGCTAGTCTCAGGAGCGGAGCAAACCAACTCCTCTTGGGCCAGAACGGGGTGATCAATATTACCGTAGTTCTCCCATCTAGAATTTTCTGAATGACCCTCGGAATAAGAGGCATTGGAGGAAATGCGTATGCCAGATCCCAGCACCGTTTCAGAGATAGGGCATCTATCCTCCAAGGATGGTCTCCCCTGTTTAGGGAGCAGAATATCTTCAGTTTCGTATTCTTCCTGGTCGCAAAAAGGTCTATTGTGGAAAGACCCCATTTCTGGGTTATCAAGTTGGAAGACCTCTTGGCTTAGAACCCACTCTGTATGATCTATTCTTTGTCTGCTTAGAAAGTCTGCCTCTACATTTAGGGACCCTTTTAGATGTACTGCTGAGATGGATTTTAGTTCTTCTTCAGCAAAGGAGAAAATTTCCTCTGAGATGGCTTGGAGCTTCCCTGATCGAGTACCTCCCTGATGTTTCAGATAGGAGACCACCGTCATGTTGTCCGAGAGAACTTTCACGTGCTGTTTTCTTACTAGCTGCCTGGCTGATAGCAGAGCTTTTCTCACCGCATAAAGTTCTCGGAAGTTTGAAGACTGAACAGATATGTGATTCTTCAAAGTTCCCTGGAGGTAGTGCTTGTCGATCTTTGCTCCCCATCCAGTTTTGCTGGCATCCGTGGAGATTGTAATTAATGGTGATCGAATCCATAGAACTCCCTGGGAAAGATTCTTCTCTTTTGTCCACCAAGAGAGAGAGATCTTCACTGCTCCTGGAATTCAAAGGCAGGAATCTAGAGAGCTTTTCTTTTTGTTACATTGGGACAATAGCCAGTTTTGTATCACTCGACAATGAGCCTGTGCCCACTCTACTGAGGAAATGCAGGAGGTTAGCAGGCCGAGAAGGCTCATTGCTTCTCTTATTGAGCATCTCTTCCGGTGTTGAAATTGCCTCACTTTGCCTATCAGGGACCGAATCTTGGTCTATGGTAGGAAGGTCGATTGTGCTATAGAGTCTAGTACAACCCCTAGAAATTCCACCTTCGTGGATGGTACCATCATAGATTTGGGTTCGTTCACGATCCATCCCAGCACTGACAGATGGGATAAAAATATTTGTAAGTCTGAAAGCAGAAGCTCCCCTGAGTCTGCTATAATTATGAAATCGTCCAAGTAGGGGACTATGTTTAGTCCTTTCTCTCTGAGTGGTGCTACCATTTCCGCAATTAGATTGGTAAAAAGCCTTGGTGCGGCTGAAATCCCAAAGGGTAGTGCTATGAACTGATAGTGAAGAATTTGATTGTGGGGGTCCTTGACCGCAAACCTCAGATACTTCTGGTGATTCGGGTGAATTGGGACGTGTAAGTAGGCATCTTTTAGGTCTACCGAACACATGAATGCTGCTATTTTTATCAGGGGTACAATTGACTTCAGAGACTCCATCTTGAACTTCCTCTAAAGAATAAATTTGTTCAGCTGTTTCAGGTTTATGATACTAAAAAAGAAGGAAGGAGACTTTCGAACTAAAAATAGTGTCGAATAGTACCCCTGACCTTCTTGCGACCTGGGAACTGGAATCACTACTCCTTTCTTTACCAGATCCTGGACTCCATGATAAATATTCAGGCTGGAGGATCTGGAGGGCAACTTTGTTACAACGAATCTGGGAGGGGGTAGAGAGGTAAACTCGATCTTGAAACCAGACCGAATGATGTCCAAGGCCCACTGGTTCTTTGTTGTGAGTTCCCATGGGCCCAGGAAATCCTTTAGTCCCCCGACAATGGCGTCATTGTTTCTCCTCAGATTTTGATTGGGGTTTAAGCAGGAAACCTCTTCCTTTACCCCCTTGGGATAGGACCACCTCCCGGACTTGCCTTTCCCTCTACCAGCCCTACTTTGTCCCCCATAAGACCGAAAGGACTGGTTCCTTTTGTAGGATCTTTCCTCTGGGAATCCCTTTTTCTATCCGCCGCTTTTTCTAGTATTTTATCTAGAACCGGTCCAAATAAATATTCCCCAGAAAAGGGAATAGAAACTAACTTTTGTTTGGAAATTCTGTCACCCGACCAGGACTTCATCCATAAAGCTCGACAAGCCGCATTGGAGAGTCCAGCCTCTTTAGCGCAGAATCTTATCGATTCTGCTGAAGCGTCCGCAATAAAACCTGTGGCTGATCTAAGAAGCGGGATAGACTGGAGCATTTCTTCCCTAGATGTTCTGTTTTTCAAATGGTTTTCTAGCTCTCCCAGCCATAAATACATAGACCTAGCTACTGACGTGGCTGCAATGTTAGTTTTAACGTTATACATCGAGGCCTCCCAGGATTTTCTTAACAGGGCATCAGCTTTACGCTCCATAGAATCCCTCAATTGAGCGGCATCCTCAAACGGCAAGGCAGTTTTCTTATTAACCTTTGCGACCTGCACGTCGACGGGACGGATCGAACAATAAACGGTTTTTTAATTCCTTGGAAGCTCCAAGCCTTTTTTCTGGTTCTGACCACTCTTCCAAAATCATTTCCTTTATATTTTCATTTATGGGAAAAACCTTGGATCTTTTCACTCTTAAGCTCCCAAACATTTCATCCTGAATAGATAGAGACTTTGGGGTTTCTTCAATCCCCATAGTCGCTCTGACTGCTTTCAACAGGTCACCCATCTCTTCTGAGGAAAAATAGAATTTTTTGTTGCTCTCATAGATCTCTCCCTCCGAGAGAGAGGAATCACCTTCCCAATGTATGGAAGTAGAGGCTCTATCGTCTGCATCCTCAGAATCCGAGGAGGAGATGACTTTAGAGCGAGGACGCTTATGAGATGGCTGACCCTGGAAATCAGAAGGGGCAGATTTAGCAGCCCTAAGTTCCTCCTGGACTACGCAGCTAATACTGTCCATAAGGGAGGGTTGCTCCTGCCTGATTATGTCCGAAATACATTCTTTACACAGTTTCTTTCCATATCCGTCAGGCAGTCTTTTAGAGCAAGACACACAGCGTGGAGGTTTTTTAACCTTTTTTTTGGGCATCTTTAGCCTGCAACACACAGATATGGAAAGGAGGCATTAGTAAATGCATCAGATGACAGAAACCTTTTGCAATTCAGTACTGTTAATTTGAAAAAGAACGGGACCCCCCGGGGGTTACTTACAGGAGGCAGAGAGGAAGCATCAAGCTCCATAGCAGTTTGTGCATCGGGACCTGACATGCTGAAGCAGTGAAAAACGCACCAGCCAGTACTTACAGACCTCAGATCAGCTGTCCCGTGGCATTGCCGCCTTTAATTCAAACTTCTCTGCCTTCTGCGCTTGTACTTCCGGGTTACGTCACGTGATCGGACCCGGAAGTGACGCCCCGACGTCGGCGTGCGCACACGCCGGCCGCTACACAGCTCGTCCCACCGGAGAGGAGTAGGATGAAGATTGGCCCGGGAGCAGGCTCCAGCCAGCCAGAGCGAGTCCTCCCGATACTCCCCAGCCCAGCATAAGCACGCGGCCGCCGGCGGACTGGGGGAGCTCCCACAAGAGCTTGAGGTAAGCCAGGAGACCGACCCCGGACCCTCCTGGCGATGAGCAAAAATAATAAAAGATGTAGGGCATAAATATACACCCCCTCTTCATCTTCCTGCCGGCCCGCAGGAAGACTCTTCTCTGACCTGGCCACAGTGGGGACAGGAACACTGAGGTGTGGTGGTGGGAGGGGGCAATTTAACCTCTTCTTTGTTCCTGCCCCCACAGGGGTCATGGGTCAATCTCCTGTGTGGCCGTCATGGTGATGATATGAGGACACCGTTTTTTATTTAAAAAAAATGTTATGGTGTTTATCGGACGGGGTGGATCATGTGATATATTTATAGATCCGGCCGTTACGGACGCGGTGATACCTAATATGTGCGTTTTCCCTTTTTTTTTTTTATTAGAAAATCAGTGGAAAGTGGCGTTTTTTTTCTTTTTCTTATTTAAAACTTAATTTTTTTTTATTAAAAACACTTTTTTTAAACTTTATTTCTGTCCCACTCTGGGATTTCAACTTTTGAGGGTCTGATCCCCTCAGCAACGCATTACAATACTTATGTATTGTAAAGCATTGCCTATTAGTGTATTACACTAGAGTAATACACTAACAGGTTGCCTAGGAGACCTAGCCTGGGGCTGGATCTCTTCGGCCCCCGTAGAAGGCAGGTCCCGATGCCGTGCAAGGCCATGACGTACTATTACTTCATATGTCAGGAAGAGGTTAAGGCATGTCTCTAACAGCACAGACAAGATGGGCGCCCCCAAAATCATGTTCAGGAAATAGAATAAAAATTTTACGGTGACACGTTCCTTTTAACTCCTTCAGGACCCTGCCATTTTTCACCTTAAGGAACAGGCCATTTTTCACAATTCTGACATGTGTTACTTTATGTGGTGATAACTTTAAAACGCTTTTGTTCATCCAGGCCATTCTGAGATTGTTTTCTCATCACATATTGTACTTCATGACAGTGGTAAAATTGAGCCAAAAGATTTCATTTTTATTTATGAAAAAAAAATAAAAAATTTACCCAAAATTTAGAAAAATTAGCAAATTTCCAAATTTCTATTTTTATACTTTTATAATAGATAGTAATACCTCCAAAAATAGTTATTACTTTACATTCCCCATATGTCTCTACTTCATGTATGGATCATTTTATTTTTGGTGGACGTTAGAAGGCATAGAAGTTTAGAAGCAAATCTTGAAATTTTTTTCAGAGAATTTCCAAAACCCACTTTTTAAGGACCAGTTCAGGTCTAAAGTCACTTTGTGAGGCTTAAATAATAGAAACCACCCAAAAACGACCATTTTAGAAACTACACCCCTCAAGGTATTCAAAACTGATTTTACAAACTTTGTTAACCCTTTAGGTGTTCCACAAGAATTAAAGGGGTTGTCCGAGTTATGGAAAAAAAATATATAGCACTGTAAATCTGATGGTCAGTGATATATAACTAAGCTAAGCAAGGTTTTGGTAAAAAAATATCTATTTTCTCATTTCCCTGGTTCTCTTCTGGCATTTGTTTACCTGCAGTAACAACAATCTCTGCCCCTCCTCCTGAACTCCTAAAGGAGTGAATACAAGTTCTGCCCTGGAGTCAATACAAGTGCTGCCCTGAGTGACATGTCTGCCTGCTGGGAGACTCAGCAGCCTGTTGTATGTGTAGAACTACAAGTCCCAGCTGTATAATGACACTGCTAAGGGAGTGAATACAAGTGCTGCCCTGAGTGAAATGTCTGCCTGCTGGGAGACTAAGCAGCATGTTGTATGTGTAGAACTACAAGTCCTAGCTGTACAATGACACTGTTAAAACACACAGGATCTTCCCCCTACCTGCAATGCTCTGCAGAACTTCTCTTTCAGCTCCTGTGCCCAGCATTTGTCTCCTCACTGCCTGCAGCTACACAGTAAACACTTCAGTCTTGAGTCTGTGCAGCTGTATGGGTTAAGAATCGTAGAAGAGAGCAATAAGCAGCAGCCGGCAGCACAGTGGCCAGCACAGTGATGTCTCTGTACAGGCTTGTGCACGAACATTATCAGAGCAGGGAGAGAAGCTGACATCACAGGTCATGTGACCCTCAGTGAAATCTGAGAAACCAGCCACTGGAGATAACCTAAGTTAATTGGAAAGCTATTACATTTGCCTAGTTAGAAACATGGAAAGAACAAAAAAGTAACTCGGACAACCCCTTTAATGGAAAATGGAGATGAAATTTCAGAATTTCACATTTTTGGCAGATTTTCCATTTTAATCATTTTTTTCCAGTAACAAAGCAAGAGTTATTAGTCAAACAAAACTCAGTATTTATTGCCCCGATTCTGTAGTTTACAGAAACACCCCATATGTGGTCGTAAACTGCTATACGGGCACACGGCAGGGCGCAGAAGAAAAGAAATGCTATATGTTTTTTGGAAGGCAGATTTTGCTGGACTGGTTTTTTGACACCATGTCCCATTTGAAGGCCCCCTGATGCACCCCTAGAGTAGAAACTCCAAAAAAGTGACCCCGTTTTGGAAACTACAGGATAAGGTGGCAGTTTTGTTGGTACTATTTTAGGGTACATATGCTTTTTGGTTCCTCTATATTACACTTTTTGTGAGGCAAGGTAACAAAAAATTGCTGTTTTGGCACCGTTGTTCTTTACAACGTTCATCTGACAGGTTAGATAATGCTATTTTTATAGAGCAGGTTGTTATGGACGCGATAATACCAAATATGACTACTTTTTTTGTTGTTTGTTTCAGTTTTACCTAATAAAGCAATTTTGAAAAAAAATATTTTTTAGTGTCTCCACATTTTTGGGCGACTGTTATGTAGGGGCTTATTTTTTTCGGTATAAGATGACGGTTTGATTGGTACTATTTTAGGGTGCATATGACTTTTTGATCGCTTGGTATTACACTTTTTGTGATGTAAGGTGATAAAAAAATTGCTTTTTTGACACCCTTTTTTTTTTTTTTTTTTAACGGTGTTTATCTGAGGGGTTAGGTCATGTGATATTTTACACAGGAGGTTCTTACGGACGCGGCGATACATAATAGGTCTATTTTTTTTATTTAAGTCTTACACAATAATATTTTTGAAACAAAAAGCCATAGTTTTTTTTATTTTTTGTGTGATTGTTTCAGGTAGGGCATAATTTTTGCGGGATGAGATGACGGTTTGATTGGCACTATTTTGGGGTGCATATGACTTTTTGATCGCTCGCTCTTACACTTTTTGTGATGTAATATGCCAAAAAATGTCTTTTTACGTCTTTTTTTTTTTTTTACAGTGTTCATCTGAAGGGTTAGGTCATGTGGTATTTTTATAGAGCAGGTTGTTACGGACGCGGCGATACACAATATGTCTACTTTTATTTTTGTCCCTATTTTTTACAAAGAAAATTTTACTTTATTTTGGGAAAAGGACGCTTTTTTTTTTTATTTACTGGAAACTTATAATGTTTTTTTGGAAAACTTTATTTTTTCACTTTATTTTTTGTCCCACTCTGGGACTTCAACTTTTGGCGATCTGATCCTCTTTGCAATCCTTTACAATACTTCTGTATTGTCATGCATTGGCTGTAAGTGTATTACTGAATGTAATACATTTACAGCTTCCTGCCTGTGAGATCCAGGGGGCTGGATCTCACAGGCCGTCACAGAAGGCAGCCATGATGCCTAAGGAAGGCATCGGGCTGCCTTCCCTGCCAGTGGGTCCCCGTCACAGCTGAGCGGGGACCCGATGGCTGCTTCATCCCTGCACGGACATCGCACATGCCACGGTCAGCACTGACCGCGGCACATCAAGGGTTAATGCGCCAGCATTAGTAATTTCACCGATGCAGGCGCATGCAGCAGGGATCTGGCTATCAGTGACTGCCGGACCCCTGCCGCGGACCGGGTGGGCGCATCTCCTGCACGATCACATGTACGGCGCGGGTCCTTAAGGGGTTAAAAGGTAAGTAGACAATGTTTTTTTCACAATTTTCTACCAATATGAAAATATCTTCTATGCGCAGTAATAACCCCTAAAATCATTATGTAATATCCTAATAGGTTACTTGAAGAAGCTCTAATCCAATGCTTAATTTCCAAATTTGTGGCTGGCTAGAAGAACTCGGCTTCCTGAAAAAGGGGTGTGCCAATTTATTTCCGTACTGCAGCCGTGCGATTTGTTTTGTTTTCCATCCTTCTGGATATATTTGCATATGGCTCATTGGACCTAACCTAATCCCTTTAGGTTTTGATGACAGCGTGTTATACGGTATTATAAGGAAACAGCCGTTAATAATTAGTATACAGCACAGACTACTGTTCAGTTAAAAGGGGAACACACGTTGGGTACTTACACGGCTTCACACATCTATTACACAGGTGACAGTGTTTCCACGCTCGGCCATCCTATAGGAAATAATAAAATCTTACAATCAGCTGTTTATATTGCAGAAATCTAGATTTAGGCCTTTTTCACACCTGTGGCAGGGTGTTCCGGAAATCGGCCGGACATAAACCACTGCGCGCGGCAGTCTTTGGCCGGCCGATTCTCAGCATATTTGCTAGGCAGTAGCTTGATCTCTGCCGATCCCCATTATAGTTGATAGGGTCTGGCTGGAGGGCGGAAGTATCGGGCAGTGCCGGATGCGATGGTCTCCTGCAGACTGCTCTCTACCGGAACAGCCTGTGGGATTTCCCTGCCGCAAGTGTGAAATCAGCCTTAGTGTATCCATGAAGGATCTAGATCCATGAAATCTTATTAGTAAGAAGATATTTTCCAACAGAATGTACTTAAAGGGGTTGTCTCACTTCAGCAAGTGGCATTTATCATGTAGAGAAACTGCTGCTTCCTTTGTGGGCTGGATTCGTTTTTCTATCACATTATACACTGCTCGTTTGCATGGTTAAGACCACCCTACAATCCAGCATGCTATCGGAAAAAGCACCAGCCTCTCTGTTGGCCGGGACCAGGAAGCACGACCACCGATAGATTGCAGGGTGGTCATAACCAAGGAAACGAGCAGTGTATAATGTGATCGAAAAATGAATCCAGCCAGGGAAGGAAGCAATATGGACAATCACATTACATTAGTAATTGCCTTGTATTAACTTTCTCTACATGATAAATGCCGGTCGCTAAAGTGACACAACCCCTTTAAGTGCGGCCCTCTGCGCCATTCATGGATATGCTGTGAGAACCCCAGAAACATACCACGAGTCAATTGATTAGGCTGATAAATGAAAGTCTTTATTCCAGCATACAGAAAAAAGGATGTTTCGTTCTTAGTTCAGCCCCACAGGTCCAAAAATTGAGTAAATGCCCCACTAGGGTGACACAGAGGATGTTGGCAGAGACACGTTGCTTCACGGTTAGACACAAAGTAAACCAATTAAAATTCCAAGTGATCCATGGGACTCCAGTGGTAAAAGGGGTTGTCCCACAAAAAATATTCTACATTTTTTAAACCAGCACCTGGATCTGAATACTACTGCAATTGCAAGCAAAAAAAATGTAGTATAGCTGCCACCAGCTCTATCCACTGTTAGTAGCTGTGAAAGTTATAGGGAGAATGCTGCATAAGAAAGGACACGCTAATGAGCTGTGATAGGGATAGCTGTAGCAGAAAGGACATGCCACCTGAGCTGTGATAGGGAGAGAGCTGCAGCAGAAAGTACATGCGGTGACCCACAGGAGGAGTGCTGGGAGGAGGATGGGAGTGGTAGTGGTGGCATAGATAGGAGTAGCAGGCTCATTTGGTTGCAATAGAAAAGTCCCTATTTATGAAATAGATAATGGTTGTTCTCTGGCAGCTTTTCAGTCTCAGGAGTGGTGTTTCCTGGATGAGGCTTCTCTAGGCCTAGGTCTCGTCTCTGGCTCTGCTCAGCTAAGACTCACAAACTAGCCAGAGGAGGCCAAAGCAGCCAATTTCCACAGCAAGCTAACCAAGACTGCCAGAGTTTACTGTTTTATGTCTATATACAACTATTTAGAATATATTGTGCAGAGAGACACAAATGCTTTTAGCATTAAATCGCAACATTTACATTTTTGCAAACAATTAACTTTTAGAAGTGATCCGCTGGTACACTGCAGACTAAGGCTGAAACGATTACCCGATTGAATTGAGTAATTCGACACAAAAAAATCCTCGATGCAAATTTTTGGCATCGAGGATTTGTTTGTGTCATGTGACCACAGAGTGGGAGTGAAGCACTTGCTATTGCTCACTTCCCGTGGTCACCCACCGGCCCGCACCGCGCTGCACTGTCCTCCTGACACATCGTCAGGACATAGTGCACGTAAGGGTACCCTAAGATTACAGTGCAGCGCGCTGAGAAGATGGACAAGCTGTGGAGCGGCGCCCCTACAGCAGAGGTAAGTATTTTATTTCATTGGTGCTGGGGTCATGGCTAGGAGGGGAGATTGTGGCACTGGGGGGCAAGCTAGTGGCACTGGGGGAGGCAAGCTAGTGGCACTGGGGGGGCAAGCTAGTGGCACTGGGGGGGCAAGCTAGTGGCACTGGGGCGCAGGCACGCTAGTGGCACTAGGGCACGGGGGCAAGCTTAGTGGCACGCGGGGGGCAAGCTAGTGGCACGCGGGGGAGCAAGCTAGTGGCACGCCGGGGCAAGCTAGTGGCACGCAGCGAGGGCACGTGCTAGTGGCACGCGGGGGCAAGCTAGTGGCACGCTGGGGGCAAGCTAGTGGCACGCTGGGGCAAGCCTAGTGGCACGCTGGGGGCAAGCTAGTGGCACGCCGGGGGCAAGCTAGTGGCACGCGGGGGGCAAGCTAGTGGCACGCTGGGGGGCAAGCTAGTGGCACGCGGGGGCAAGCTAGTGGCACGCTGGGGGCAAGCTAGTGGCACGCGGGGGCAGCTAGTGGCACGCTGGGGGCAAGCTAGTGGCACGCGGGGGGCAAGCTAGTGGCACGCTGGGGGCAAGCTAGTGGCACGCGGGGGGCAAGCTAGTGGCACGCGGGGGCAAGCTAGTGGCACGCGGGGGCAAGCTAGTGGCACGCGGCGGGAGGGCAAGCTAGTGGCACGCGGGGAGCAAGCTAGTGGCACGCGGGGGGCAAGCTAGTGGCACGCCGGGGAGCAAGCTAGGCACGCGGGGGCAAGCTAGTGGCACGCGGGGGCAAGCTAGTGGCACGCCGGGGGCAAGCTAGTGGCACGCCGGGGGCAAGCTAGTGGCACGCCGGGGCAAGCTAGCGGCACGCCGGGGGCAAGCTAGTGGCACGCCGGGGGCAAGCTTAGCGGCACGCGTGGGGGCAAGCTTAGTGGCACGCGCGGGGCAAGCTTAGTGGCACGCGGGGGCAAGCTAGTGGCACGCGGGGGCAAGCTAGTGGCACGCCGGGGCAAGCTAGTGGCACGCCGGGGGAGCGCAAGCTAGTGGCACGCGGGGGCAAGCTAGTGGCACGCCGGGGGCAAGCTAGTGGCACGCGGGGGGCAAGCCAGTGGCACGCGCGGGGCAAGCTAGTGGCACGCTGGGGCAAGCTAGTGGCACGCGGGAGCGGCAAGCTAGTGGCACGCGGGGGCAAGCTAGTGGCACGCGGGGGCAAGCTAGTGGCACGCGCGGGGCAAGCTAGTGGCACGCCGGGGGCAAGCTAGTGGCACGCGGGGGCAAGCTAGTGGCACGCCGGGGGCAAGCTAGTGGCACGCCGGGGCAAGCTAGTGGCACGCGGGGCAAGCTAGTGGCACGCTGAGGCAAGCTAGTGGCACGCGGGGGGCAAGCTAGTGGCACGCGAGGGCAAGCTAGTGGCACGCGGGGGGCAAGCTAGTGGCACGCCGGGGGGGCAAGCTAGTGGCTAGCGCGCGGGGGCAAGCTAGTGGCACGCGGGGGCAAGCTAGTGGCACGCGGGCGCTAGTGGCACGCGGGGCAAGCTAGTGGCACGCCGGGGGCAAGCTAGTGGCACGCCAGGGCAAGCTAGTGGCACGCCGGGGGCAGCTTAGTGGCACGCCGGGGCAAGCTAGCGGCACGCGGGGGCAAGCTAGTGGCACGCCGGGGCAAGCTAGTGGCACGCCGGGGGCAAGCTAGTGGCACGCGGGGCAAGCTAGTGGCACGCGGGGGCAAGCTAGCGGCACGCCGGGGCAAGCTAGTGGCACGCCGGGGGCAAGCTAGTGGCACGCGGGGGCAAGCTAGTGGCACGCGGGAGGGCAAGCTAGTGGCACGCCGGGAGCAAGCTAGTGGCACGCGCGGGGCAAGCTAGTGGCACGCCGGGGGCAAGCTAGTGGCACGCCGGGGGCAAGCTAGCGGCACGCCGGGGCAGCTAGGCACGCCGGGGGCAAGCTAGTGGCACCGCGGGGGGCAAGCCTAGTGGCACCGCGGGGGCAAGCTAGTGGCACTGCGGGGGTGCAAGCTAGTGGCACGCGCGGGGGCAAGCTAGTGGCACCGCGGGGGTGCAAGCTAGTGGCACCGCGGGAGTGCAAGCTAGTGGCACCGCGGGGGTGCAAGCTAGTGGCACGCGGGGGCAAGCTAGTGGCACGTGGGCAAGCTAGCGGACGGGGGCAAGCTAGTGGCACTGGGGGGCAAGCTAGTGGCACTGGCAAGCTAGTGGCACTGGGGGCAAGCTAGTGGCACTGGGGGGGCAAGCTAGTGGCACTGGGGGGGGGCAAGCTAGTGGCACTGGGGGGGGCAAGCTAGTGGCACTGGGGGGGCAAGCTAGTGGCACTGGGGGGGCAAGCTAGTGGCACTGGGGGGGCAAGCTAGTGGCACTGGGGTGGGGGCAAGCTAGTGACACTGGGGGGGCAAGCTAGTGACACTGGGGGGGGCAGACTAGTGGCACTGGGGGGGGGAGCTGGTGGCACTGGGGGGGGGGAGCTGGTGGCACTGGGGGGGGGAGCTATTGGCACTGATATGGGCTGATGAGGTTTTATAAAGAAAAATGTTCTTTTAATTAGTTTTCTGTTATTAGAGTACTCGATTAATTGTTGGATTAATCAATAGAATACTTGACTACAAAAATAGTCGATAGCTGCAGCCCTACTGCAGACGTGCCCTGAGCTACCAGCGTGAAAAAAAATCTTTCACATCAACTGGAGCAATGAATTAGGAGAGATCTCTGGACCCATGTGAGGTACAGGGCTGGTTCTAGCTTTGTTAGAGACTGTCATGTACTATATGACGTACGTTTTTTTTATGCATCAATCATGACATAACCACTTTAGTGTGAAGAAATATACTGGGGCAAAGAAATTTGAGTAAGATCGCTCCAAACAATATGAATGTAGAACATGATGCTATGCCGTTCGTTAGATTTGTCCACCTTGTTGTTGTAGATCGGCTTCTGTGAGTGCAGTCCCCAGACAGTGCGAGACGCCACGTCAAGCCAATTTTGCTGTACCATATCTAAATTATGGAAATATGTCCTATTACATAACATATTTTTATGCTGCTAAGACAGGTGATTGCACAACGTCGTTTATCTAAAATGTATGCCCGTCTATTGTGTAATGGGGAATTTCCTGCTGGCATCATATGTATATATCAATATATATAATAATAACAGTGTCCTGCCCAGGGATAAGCGCGTATAGTCACCAGCCTCTATAATAAATAGCTGGGGGCCCTGATGCAATGTGTATATTATGCACCCATTTGCCCGTGATCATAACAAGCGCCATTTGAGAGCTGTGGGAGCTGTATATATAAATCTATTCATGCACATATTAGTAGGAGCATTGTGAGGCATTTAGATACGGGCCTGTACTGCAGATGACACGCATAGTGCGCCGAATCGCCAGCAAGTGCCAAAGGGGAATACGAGGACTCCTCCACTCCGATCTTTGGCACCTAGCAGAGCTAGAACAGAGTCCAACTCCCAAGCACTTCTTACTAGGCCGTGTCCACTTGAGCAGCACACAAGACATTGCTCTCCTGATTGTGTCCCGTGTATGCCAGGCTTTAGCGGAGCAGCGCTGGTACAGGCAGGCGAAGTGATGCTGCGCAGGGGAATCTGTACTCCCGTACACATCAGTGTAAAAATAAATGTATTACAAAAATTATTTTAGCACATTCAGAACAGGATTTTAAAAAGTTTAGTTAAAAGTTTACGTACACTTTAAATACAAAAATGATGAAAAAGAATACAGCACCTTAAGGCCTCATGCACACGAACCTTTATTTTATCAGTTTACGGGCCGTTTTTTGCGTTCTGTATATGAAACCATTAATTTCAATGGGTCTGCAAAAAAAACGGAAGGTACTCCGTATGCCTTCCGTTTCCATATTTACGTTCAAAGATAGAACATGTCCTATTATTGTCTGCATAACGGAGAAGGATAGCGCTGTTCTATCAGGGGCCAGCTGTTCCGTTCAGCAAAAAACGGAATGCACACGGACGTGATCCGTTTTCTTTGCGGAGCGCAAAACACTGAAAAAGCCATACGGTCGTGTGCAATAGGTCTAAGAGAGAAAGAAGAGAAAAATAAAAAACACACTTACCTTGGAGGTACAAGATGTGCAGATTTCACAATGTCTGTTTCCTGAGGACACGTATCTCTTACAGATTGAGCAGAACCTACATTATAAAATAATGTGTAAGTGCCAAGAACAATACTAATTTACATTAAAAAAATACCATTATATATCCCACACATTAATGTTATCAAAGCAGAGGAACTTTATAGGCGGTGTATAGAAGCGTTGCTGCATATATATTTTATTATGACCCTGTTCACACCTACGTCACAGCCTCTATCACAGATTTCATTGTTTAGTACAGGATGTATACTCCTGCATGCAGCACTTATTCTCCTGTCATAGCAGACACTGTGGTCACATCATTGGGGTCCCGCTATCACTGTCTATAGCATAGCAAGAAGAGAAGATAAAAGGAGCGTGGTAACACACGTCTGCAGTATCTGACCACACTATTTGTAGTCTGTAACCATGGAGACCGACATAAAATACATAAGGAATTCACCAGAGCTGCATACTCTCCACCAAACTAAATACATTCAACTAAGAACTAGGGGCGTAACTATGGGGGAACTGGCTGCTTTGGGGCCGAAACTCCGAAAGGGCCCCACCCAGGAAGAGGACTAAAAGATCTCATCATCAGGGCCCCTCAACAGTATTATAAAATTACATCATATGCAGAGAAACTGTGGAAATGGACAGAGCGGCTGCCGGTCCATGCGCGAGAGCGCACATTTAACTAGCCACAGGAATGGTGGGTGCACGGGTGGAGGGGGTTGCGAAGAAGCCGTTCAAAAATTTGCTGGGTGATAGACGGGAAAACCGGTCAAATTGCCTGATATGCTTGTATTCCTCCCAAGTTTGTGAGTATAATAAACTCATTGCGGTGCTTCATTACCTTTGCCTATCTGGTCTTGACCAATATAGCAGAGGCGAATAGATGTGTGGCCAGAAGACAGTAATTGGCATATTGATGAATGTCGGATGAGTGGAGTTATTGGAGAGCAGCGCGGTTTCAATATTGTGAAGAGTGGAACTAGGTGTGAACAGGACCCACCAGGATTGACAGTTCGGTGTTGACTTTTTGCTTTTATTCATGATAATGCTACTTATAGCCAACCTTCCTGCAGAACTCTCCGGTTTATTATGCACACGACCGTATCCATTTTGAAGTCTGCAGATTTGCAAAATACAGATACTGGCCAGGTCCATGATTTTCTACCAGAAATGAATATTCTCGTCTGCAAAACAGAATGGCCACACGGATGCAGAAAGCACACGGATGACATGCCATGTCATTTCTACGGGTCCACGTGCGATCTGCAAACAATACGGATCAGATGTGGACCATAACTACGGTCATGTGTGCATTAGGCCTAAGGTAACTTTCACACTCGCGTTTCGTGCGGATCCATCAAGGACCGATCCGTTCAGATAATACAACCGTCTGCATCTGTTCAGGACGGATCCGTTTGTGTTATCTTTACCATAGCCAAAACGGATCCATCTTGAACACCATTGAAAACGCTACAAGCAGCGTTTTGGTGTCTTTCTCCAAAGTGGAATGGATGCGGAACAGAGCCAAACTGATGCATTCTGAGTGGATCCTTTTCCATTCAGAATGCATTAAGGGCAAAACTGATCCGTTTTGGAGCGCTTTTGAGAAGCCTGAATGTATCTCAAAAATGGAAATCAAAACTCCAGTGTGAAAGTAGCCTTACTCGAACAGCCTTACCTTGAAGATATCATATGATCGAAAGTTTTGTGACACCTTATCTGAGGGCAATTACTTGAAATGACCCAGTCTTTTGCTAAAGTCAATACAGAGGAGCTCCAGGGCGAGCAGAGAGCTTTTAGGTGCCGCATAGAAGATGTAACCACCTGATGGAAGGGAGCTTGCTCGTTCGCTGGGTAATTGGCAGCACATTTACATGGGGTAATTATCACCCGATCCTTAGCCCAAGTAAAACAGCCTTTACACTCAGTTCACACTTTCGCGTAAAACGCCGCGTTCGAACGCGCAAAAAAACGCACAACAGTACAGAAACCATGCATTCCAATGGGGGTGGTTCACACTTGCGCATTTTTATGCGCGTTCGAACGCGCCTAAAAACGTCCGACGCATAAGCAAGTATGTTCGCGTTAATTCGGGCGTTTTCCGAGCGTTTGGTGCCAATATACTTCAATGGGAAACGCGATACGCGTGTTGTTCGGGCGTTTGTGCAGCGTAAATCAGCCACCATGGAATTTCACACCTCTAAAGCACTCAGATTGGCCAAACTATATATAGCGAGGGCTGTTTGGTCATTGGCCAACTATGCAGTCAATCACATAAACGCGCGTCAAACGCGCCTACACTATTTACCAAAACGCTTGAAAAAAAAACGCGCGTTAACCCCCGTCTTGAACGCTCAGAAAACGCTAGGCTTCAAAACGCTCAGGTCTGAACCTAGTGTTAGGGTGTGATGGCATGGAGCAGCACCAGCTGATGGCCTCATTTTTGGTTTGGCTATGCTGCCCTCTCTGCTTTAGGTACAACATCATGTATGGGCCTAGATGACAACCTCAGCATGGGTAACTCTTTTTCCTTTATGACTTTGGATAAAATCTTTCCCACCGTGTTTAATTGTATGATGGTGATATGCAGAATCCTGCGGACATTTAGATGTCTTTGACAATGACTCAGAAGAATCAATCAATAGGCAGCGTGGCCTAGGTGCTGTCCAAGGGACTGAAATCCTTAGCTAGTCCTATCCATGTGATACAATACTTTTGCGTAATCTTGATGCAATTTACTCATATTGTGTTCCATTTCTCGATATGCATGAACCAGTCTGTACACATCATACACTGTTCTGTACCTGTAGCCCTCGCTTGCTGGAAGGACAATACTTTCTGGGGAAACGTTGGTAAAAATGCGAACGGGTGATTGCTTCCTTCCAGTCTTGCCGTGTTTGAACAAGGTGTGGTTATCATAATCTACCTGGGAAGATACATAGAGCGTTCTATTATATTCTGCAGTATTACAAGAAGTATTATGGTTTTATCAACTCAATTTCTTTCTGATTGTCAGATGGATGGAAAAATAGATATTCTACCGCTCCAGAGCTACAGAAAATAGCGCAGAGCTGTGACGAAGACACCAAATATTGTGCGTTATTGGCACTTTTTCAAGTTAAAGGTAAAGGGATCATCTCAGTAGGACATCCTTTTCATGGACTCAGAACTTCATGTGGTAATTGCAGCAAGGCCACCTATGACATATCAAAGTGGATGCAATCTAAGTGATAGATTAGCCCATTGTCACCACACTGGAGGAGACTTTGTTGATAAAATAACCAGGGATGTTCGCATTTAAAAGGTGCAAACCCTGGCAAGCTTATCAAGGCCTTCACTAGAGCAAAAATACAAGACGAATTCTCCATCAGAGAATTTATAAACTGTAGAACCAAAGGCATGACCCATTAAGCCCTATAGGAGAGTTCTGGACAATTGGGGGTATATCAACAGAGGAGACTCCGATAGGCAGGCACATGTGGTCCCATCACAGTGGAGATGTAGCTGTCAATTACTTTACAGGTATTCAACATGCGAGACCGTGTATATTAAAGACCAGGTAAATGTCTGGACATACCCTTTAACTGGTGTAATTTGTGGAAAATTGCCTTCCAATGTGTGAAACTATTAACTGCGAAGGAGGCTGCGTTATTTTGAGGAGGAAATATTTTGGGTGCCATTTTGAAATCCCCCATATTGAAGTCAGCTCAGGTTTTTCCAATGGGAAGGGGCAACTTATGAAATATCAATCTTGGCTACAATTTACTCCTATCTTTACTTGTGTAGGAGTTTAACAAGGTCAAAGTTTCCTAAAATGCTTTACATGAAGTGTGCAATGTGTCCACCATCTACGAGTTGACTATGCTGTGATGCTAAATGGAGGGATCAATCACCTCACAGAATGGGCCTAGCAGATGGCAGAACAGATCCTGTAGGTTATGGCCGACTTAGAATCCGTCGGGAATGATGATGAAAAAGTCAGAGGGCCTGAAGGAAAAGACTGCGGACAAGTACTGCTCTGACCATGTCGTGCTTGTGGAGAGCCCGCTCTCTGGGATACGAGGTGGAGGGACAGAAGAATGGCAAAACTATTTCTTCGTTAAGGTGGAAAGCAGAGAAGGCTTTAAGAAGGAAGGAAAGGGGAATGTATTCAGAGAACCCCCCACTCGCCGGATGCTCTTAAGGTTTCTTTATTTGTACACAGCTAGTTACAGAGGACATGCTGCGGTCATTCACTCTATGGTTGTATAGCACCATGTATAACCACATATGGATGATGGCAGGTGCAATCACCCTGGCAATAGGAGGGCATACAAAAAGTAAATTGTCAGAACAGTACCCAGCACTGAATAAATGGTCTGACATTACAATCAGACTGCATTATAGAGGGCTAAATACAAAGTTCACCTGCGCTCTGACGTCTGCAATGAAAAGAGAGGTTAAAACTTCATACAATTAAACCTTTGGTTCCACGGTGTGCAATACATGGATCCAGTAATAATAAAGATAGTGTATCTCCTCTCCTCCGGGAATGTTCATCTGTTCTATCATCAGATATTTTAATTGAGCAATGCTATCATTATTGTGATGAAAGTGATATGGCAAGGTAGAAGCAGCTTCCCACACCCAATAGTGGACTTACGTTTACTGACGCAGTCATTGTCTCGCTCACATATAAAAGACACATGGACACTATCCAATACATTACAATCCTAGAGGCACATGACAGCCCTTGATTTTGTAGGCTTGACCCATTTGTGGATAGTAAAAACAAAGAAAAATAATGCTCGGAGCAGGGGAATATATATTTCAATTTCTAATGTTATATCCTTTGTTCCCTACTGAAGTCTGCGCTTACCTTACCAGATTTTGTGACTTTTTGGTACAAATAAGTGGAGGGTTGTTCAATTCCTCACTCGGTGGAAAAGGCTTGTGTAAAATCCAGTATTTCCTATCTGATCATTTTGACTGTTAGGGTACATTTACATGACCGTATGCATTTTGCAAAAGGCGCATTCGCAAAAAAATATGGATGGGGTCAGTGTTGTGTCTGATTTTTGCAGACTCATTGTAACAATGCCTATCCTTGTCCGCAAAAAGGATTAAGAATAGGAAAGGTTCTATCTTTTTTGAGTGACTGCAAAATGGATATACGGAGACAGACAGCACACTTTGAAATGAACAGGTCCGCATTCTATCCTCCAAAAATGTAGATCGGGTGTGGACCAAAAATTTGGTCGTGTGAATGTAGCCTTAAAGGGATAAGAAGGGAATACAATTTTACTCTGGCTATTCCCCCTTCCCTCACTGCTATCAGTATGGGCTTCATGTAAAGTTTTTACGGAATTCTCTTCTCTGGAATATATCTTCCATCTCATCCAGCCCAAGTTGGCTTGTGTCCGGATCAGAGAATGCACATTTGTCATGCTGAATGACGTTTCAAACTGTGACCTCTCCTTTCTTTGCGCACAGCACAGAGGACTTTATATTTATACCCTTTTTTGCAGTCTGATTGTAATACCAGACCATTTATCTACTGCCTTAGGCCCCATTCAGACAAATGTATGGCCACCGTGTCCATGTTGCAGACCGCAAATAGTGGTCGGTAATACACGGGCACTGGCTGTGTGAACTCCGTGCTGCGACCTGAATGCATCCACAATCCAAAAGATATGGCTATTTATTGCCAAATCTTGCAGATTGTGGCCCCATTCAAGTCAATGGCAGGCGGGGACGAGCCTCCCTAATGTCACCTGCGATGCGGCTGCTCTCCCCCTGCCCCCGACACTGGATGTTTTCATCGGTGCACGGGGAGAAGCAGCAGTGCCGGTACGGGGACCAGGACTGGCACAGGGAGTGGGGAAAGTATATTCAGTGTGGGTGACCCGGCGTATCGGGGAGCTTGTTATAGGATTGGATAATCCCTTTAAACTAAGCGACTATAAATTCAGGTGGAAGAGGGGACTCTGGGAAAGAAGGGCTGGGTGGTCTTCAATATTCCAGGGAAGGCTGACTACGTTCACAATCCAGGAGCATTTGGGTCAATCGAGAGCCACGAGAATAACTTGAATGCCTCCCGTCTTGATTTTCTTGAGGATCCCATTCAGGAATGGGAGCAGGAAAAGGAGATAAGAAAAGAAGAAGAGCGAGAGAGCCCCTTGCAGTTCAATAACTCTTTTATGATTAACTAAATAAAAATAAAAGTGCCTCTTTTCCAGTGACAGTAATTGACACAGGTGTCTGGAGTACGTGTAGGGAGGTATTATAACTACCTAATCAGTGTTAAGTGCAGAGCGTCACTGAAAATATATAACATACTGTAGAATAAAATTTGTAGCTAGGCACAGACTGGGCTGTAAACAAAAAATAAATGAATAAATCAAAAGATATTAGTTTTGTTATTTAATTAAAAATTATAAAGCAAATTATGTAAATTAAAACCAATTATGGTTCCAAAAACTAAAATACAAATGAGAAATAAAAAAAGAAATAACATTTTTTCACTTGATTAAATGTAATGTCAATAACGGTCCAACAGACTGTCCAAATATCAAATAAAAAGTTCATTGTGAAGCCCTTGCAGATTTGAACTGGAATATTAAAGGCATTTCATTCCCTTTAAAGCAGGGGTGCACAACCTGTGGCCCAAGATGCTATTCTATGTGGCCGCTGCCATCTGGTCACAAGAAATGCTTGTTCATGTCTGATGGCTGCTTACAGGTATTTTTCATTTTCATGGTGTATATTGAGGGAGCAGGGACAGGCAAGTACTAACGGTACACTGTGGCAATCTCTGGGACCCTCATACAGTGCCTTAAAGTATTCATACCCCTTGAACATTTCTGCATTTTTCCACATTACACGCACAAACTTGAATGTATTTTATTGATATTTTATGTGATAGATCAACACAAAGTATCAAGTATGTGTGAAGTGAAAATGATACATGTTTAAACAGTGGGGTGTACATTAGTATTCAGCCCCCCTGAGTCAATACGTTGTAGGACCACCTTTCGCTGCAATTACAGCTGCAAGTCTTTTGGGGTATGTCTCTATCAGCTTTGCACATCTAGAGATTGAAATGTTTGCCCATTCTTTGCAATATAGTTCAAGCTCAGTCCGACTGAATGGAGAGCGTCTGTGAACAGCAATTTTCAAGTCTTGACACAGATTCTCTAAGGGATTTAAGTCTGGACTTTGTGTCATTTTAACCAGGGCTGTGGAGTCGGTAGATAAATTTTCCGACTCCGACTCCTCAGATTTTGAAACTTCCGACTCCTCGACTCCGACTCCTCTGTATTTAATATGCAAATACGAAGATGTTCCACCAAGTTCTTCTAATCTTCTCTAGCACAGAGAGGTAGTTGAGCAGAAGCTGCTGCCTTCTCCTTTGTGTGCTGATCTTCTGTTGAAGATAGAGCAGTGGGAGGATCCAGGAAGGGGCAGGGGAAGGGGCATTTATTTTAAAACATGATGTTCCTAGTAGAATCCCATAGTCATGTTTAAAATTTAAGCTAACAATCTGAGTTTACATGTTTTATAGCCTTAGATCAGGCATCCTCAAACTGCGGCCCTCCAGCTGTTGTAAAACTACAACTCCCACAATGCCCTGCTGTAGGCTGATACCTGTAGGCTGTTCAGGCATGCTGGGAGTTGTAGTTTTGCAACAGCTGGAGGGCCGCAGTTTGAGGATGCCTGCCTTAGATGAATGATAGCAGTTTTTCAAATGGTTTACAGCTTCAGTCTTGAACTATTGACTATCCATTTCCTTCACTTATACAAGTGTCTCCAGTCCTTAATCAGTTATCAGTGAGAAGCTAGGATAACCATGGGTTCCCTGTAACAGCAGACCACAAGACAATGGAAAGTGTAAGTATTGCCGCTCCTTAAAGGGACACTGACAGGCTGATTTTCCAGCTAAAGATATATATATATACTGGTATTCATCAGAGAATTAGGAATAAAACGATACTAATGTTACCCCCAGTTAAGCTGTACTTGTGTTTAAAAAACATTTTAATCTGTATGCAAATTCACTATCTTTGTGCCCAATGGGGCAGCGTCTCCTGCGGCTTTGTGCCCAGCCGTGCCCGAAGTACAGCTTCCCAGCGCTGTTCCCCTCGTTATTATTCACTGCACTGGCCTTTTTTTTCAGGCTAGCCGAACGCTGAATTCCTTCGCAGGCGCACGTGTAGAGT
The DNA here is from genome assembly GCA_033119425.1 of Bufotes viridis. Taxonomy (NCBI): domain Eukaryota; kingdom Metazoa; phylum Chordata; class Amphibia; order Anura; family Bufonidae; genus Bufotes; species Bufotes viridis. The sequence goes on along the minus strand of CM065589.1, from coordinate 562,272,265 downwards.
GCTGACAGCAGCCTCGTCTGGCTATGCTGAGGCTGTGCCAGCTTTTTCTCTTCCTCCTCGCTACCTAGTCCTGTCTAGTGCTGCCAGTACTCTACATGTGCGCCTGCCCCCTTGGGCACAAAGGTAGAGAATTTGCATATTGATTAAAACGTTTTTAAACACAAGTAAACCTCAACTGGGGGTAACAGTCGTCTAGTTGTATTCCTAATCCTCTGATGAATACCAGCAGATATATCTTTAGCCGGTAAATCAGCCTGTCAGTGTCCCTTTACCTGCATAGTAAAGCATATGAAAAGCGTGCTTCTTCACGGTCACTTAACGTCTTTGTTTAGCGGTAACGTGACGCACTGCATGCATTGGACTTTATTCTTACAGTAGAGAAGTAATTAATTATAACTTTATCTGAATTGGGACATTTAAACTTGCTTTTTTTTTATTCCAATTTTTTTTATTACAATTTAAATCTAGTAGGAGTCGGAGTCAGTCCATTTTTTCTCGACTCCGACTCCAGGTACCCAAAATTGCCTCCGACTCCGACTCCTCGACTCCGACTCCACAGCCCTGATTTTAACACATGAATATGCTTTGATCTAAACCATTCCTTTGTAGCTCTGGCCGTATGTTGTCCTGCTGAAAGGTGAACCTCTGCCCCAGTCTAAAGTCTTTTACAGCCTCTACCAGGTTTTCCTCCAGGATTGCTCTGTATTTAGCTCCTTACATCAGCTAATCAACGCTGACCCGCTTCCCTGTCCGTGCTGAAGAAAAGCATCCCCGCAGCACGATACTGCCTCTGCCATGTTTCACGGTGGGGATGGTGTGTTCATGGTGATGTTCAGTGTTAATTTTCTGCCACACATAACATTTTGCATTTAGGCCAAAAAGTTCAACTTTGGTCGCATCTGACCAGAACACCTTCTTCCACATGCTTGCTGTGTCCCCTACATGGCTTGTGGCAAACTGCAAACATTCAAAAATGGCTTTCTTTTTATCACTCTTCCATAAAAGGCAGATTTGTGGAGTACATGACAATTGTCCTGTAGACAGATTCTCCCACCTGAGAAGTGGCTCTCTGCAGCTCCTCCAGAGTGATCATTGGCCTCAAATTAGTACTCGCCTTGCCTGGTCTATCAGTTTAGGTGGACGGCCGTGTGTTGGCAAGTTTGATGCTCAAAGCTTGAGATAAAAGGATTTTTGTGCTTTCCTGTAAAATCCTCTTTTCGTTGAGTTCATTGGGGGACATAGAAGACCATAGAAGACAATGGGTACAGCTGCTGCCACTAGGAGCAAACACTAAGCTGAAAAGTGTTACATTCTCCTCTCAGCTATACCCCTCCTGCAGACACTGAGCTAATCAGTTTGTACAGACAGCAGCCAGGTGACGCCAACAGAAAACGGGTGGATCCATTAGGAAGATCCAGCAATGTACTTACTGGGTGGGAGCTGTTTCCCCCCTATGAACCCAGCGAGAAAAGTATTTTACAGGTAAGCACAACAAATCCACATTTTCTCACTTATACCATTGGGGGACAGCAGACCATGGGACATTCTAAAGTACCATGAGGTGGGGAAAAAAAGACCAGAATAAGTCTAAGGCTGGCCTTGAGGTCCTGCATGGAAATGCGGGAGAAGGATGCACAGGAAACCCTGACTAGGACAAGACGAGCATGTACCAGGAAGGCCAGCCAGAGAGAGCGTAGAAGATGCAGGGTCGTAGGCTGGGCAGAAAAGAGGAAAGCCCAGTCAAACAAAGCCAAGGGGCTCGAGAGGCTTCAGAAGATGTGTCTAGAAGCACAGAATATCTACAAGTAGGATAAGCATATCTGACGAGTTAAAATTATGGCCGGAAGGTACATCTGGATATCGAGGACCACAGAACTGCTGTGAAACTCCACACTGGAAATCCAGGACAACTTGCTAACAATACACTGCACGAAAAACCAAGGGAGGTCTACCCAATAGAAGTCTGTAGAATCTGGGTACATATGAGACCCGGCTAAACCTAGCGACAGGTGGACCCAGACAAAACCTTACCAAATGTGTAAGTAGGGATATTTCAATATAGGAAAAACTTGGTAATTTGGAAGGAATAAGCTGGGCAGATGGGAGGGGATCAGTCCTAGAGAGACCTCCCAGGTAGATTATGAAACATTTGTGCACTGATTCGTAAGAGAAAACTGGAGAGTAGCCACTCACTTGTGAAATAACCAGCACGAGAAGAGGATAAAAATGATGGACTATAGTCACTCATCAAGAAAGAGATAAGGGGCGGCCAAGGGAGATAAAAAAAAAAAAATACCTTGACGATAGATAGAAGCAATGACAGAAGGATCGGAGATGTGTAGACTCGTTAGAGACTATCTACCGCCATAGTTTAGCAACTCTGCCTGAAGGGGAGAACGTGGATATCAGAGGAATGCACAAAGTGGCCAGAGATGGAAGAAATATTCCGCCAGAAGGGGAGTGTGATGTCGATGCCCAATGCCACAAAAGTAACAGACAGTCAGTGCAGGCACTCCAGAGCAGTAAGACCCAATGAATATGGATTCTGGTCAGGTAGACAGAAACAGTATCTAGGGGGAGTACAACTACTCGCCTTGTGGAAGAGGATCAAGTAGAACGATGACAAAATGTGAATGTGCAACCGCCCCGTGCGCTGATGGGGGAGCAATGTAGGTGGCTCACAGAATGGTATGTCAGCTACAGAAGGATATGTCAGAGCTATTTCTCAATCTCCTAAGGGCACTTTCACACTAGCCTTATTCTTTTCCGGCATAGAGTTCCATCGTCGGTGCTCTATGCCGGAGAAAAACACTTCGGTCATATCCCCATGCATTCTGAATGGAGAGAAAGCCGTTCAGGATGCATCAGGATGTAATCAGTTCAGTCTTGGACTGGGAACTTAAAGTAACCCTGGAAAAGGTAGGTGGGTCCAAACACAAGTACATGGGGCCAATACAAGTAATACCATAGTGCAACAGAGAATACCATCCCACAGAATCAAATACCACAGTACAGTACAAAATCCCACCCCAGAAGCTTTCAATCTGTAGTGGCCATTAATTGCTGCCACGTTCTGTCCTCCTCCTCCAGTTGTCTCCAATGTAGATATGAGGCAGGGGGCTTAGGAGTTAAGATGTGGGTCACAGCACCAAGCCAGCCCTACCTTCAGCATGGTGTCTGGAGTTCCTGTAATAATGACCCCTATAGTTCTCCCAGTAGTATGAACCCATGAAGCGGCAGTGAGGAGGGCTGGGGTGGCCCTATGGGCATCGGCCCACCGGGAAAATTCCCTGTAGAGTCTATCGCCAGTCAGTCACTGGGGGGGGGGGGGGGCTCCTGATTTCTGTGTGGTACTTCAGAAAGTAGTAGATGAGATGGGGAGGCTATCTTCATTATAGTTTATGGGAGTAACACACATCAACTACAATAGGAAGAGGCTGTGGGTCTATCTGGAGCACAAACAGGAGAGAAGGGGACCATCTATCTCTGGAGACCTGAATATGCAACTGCCAACTATCAGATATGTATGGCAATAAAACTCTCATGGTAATGTTTTATAGCGACCCTCGGAACTGGTTCTGTCTGACAATGTGGCTCTTGGTCCAGAGAAGGTTGTGCATCCCTGTCTTTAAGTCTTTAAACATTTGTAGACTATAAAAATGTAGAATCGCTTACAGTATCATACAATGCTTATTTTGTAATAAATACCACGTCCAAACAGATATACGTGAAAAGAAGCACAAACGTGAACCAACAAGCCCTAATGATAATAAAAGTTGCTTATTCACATTACAGCAATAAAAGTAAAACACAGGTTGACTTGACCTTCCCAGTCCTGTCAGAAACACTCACCTGATAATCCAACATGCTGAATTCAGTAAAACACTGGAGGATACGGGTCTCAAAGAAGTAGGGGAAGATCCAAAATATCGGCAGCTCTGTGGAAGGAACTACAAAAAATACACTTTACTGTTTAGTAATTCTATAAGGGCGGGTTCACACTTGCGTTAGGGTCTTCTGGTATAGGTTCTGTTTATAACGGAATTCTCAGACTTCTATTATGACGGATCAAAACGAAATGCCTCTTGAAGGCTTCCATTTTTCATTCTGTCCGAGAATTCCGTTATAAACGGAACCTATAACGGAATACCCCAACGCAAGTGCGAACCTACCCTAAGTTGTATGATCATCTGCACTGATTACACAAAGCCCCAAGCCTGGAGACCCTGCACTCTACCCTCCACCCAATAAAGGCCCACCCAATCATGCACACGATCGCATTTTCTATTCGTTCCACAAAATGATAGAACATTTCCTATTCCTGGCGCAAAATGCGGACCATGGACCCATTGAAGTCAACGGGTCTGTTAAGAAAAACGGATGCAACAAGGTCGTCACACAGATGTCATCTGTGTTTTGCGGACTGCAAGACGGATACGGTTGTCTGCATGAGGCCTAATAAAAAAAGGAAGAACTGGTGGAACCTGACACTAACTCCAACCCAAACTTGTCCAGAAGCTGCTTAGAACATAAAATCCTCACAGAATAAAATTCTTGAGACTCCGTAATGTAATGTGGTGAAGGGAAAACGTTTTTCAAGTCAATGACCCCAGAACGGCAAAACACAAAGGAGTGATATTGACTAGCTCTAAACGATGTCTGTGAAGAAGCAGTAGAAGGCTAGGTACTAAAGACAGGCAAGGCATGCCCTCTAGTGGACACATGTGGTATACAACGATGAAGCAGGTCACATATACTATAGTGGAGAATGTTTTCTGGCATCTTTCATACCACATTCAAAGACTATGTCAGTCAGATGTATACGGCAGAAGGATTTCCCATATACATCCATCCGAGGGCTGATAATAGTCTCATTATAAAAAACAAATAAAGTATACCGCGTGGTACTAGATATGCTGTATACTGTATACTGGTTTAGCCTCCTTCAGGTGAATCGAAGCCTATGGATACATTCGACATAAAGAAGCTTTTCTACAGTCTATACACCAAAGGTTAAAATATGACGTGAACAGAGATTGAGGGGCAAATATTCCAAAGTGCACTGCTTAGCAAATGGTAAATATCTAACAACAAAATGACGAAGATAAAACTAGATTTTTTGCACTTATCGTAAAAACTGTTTCTCTTCCGTTCATTGGGGCACACAGGCTTGACTGTGGGTATAGCTGCTGCCACTAGGAGGCGGCACTAAGCACAAAAGTGTGAGCTCCTCCCTCCAGCTATACCCTTCCTACAGGGACTAAGCTAAAACAGTTTGTGGAAAAGCAGTAGGAGAAGCAAAAGAAAAACAGGAAAACCAAACAATGTACAAACCCAGAACCACGTAGGCCACAATGAGGCCCGTAACAAGAGAAAATCGTTGAGTGCTGTGTCCCCCAATGAACTCAAAAGAAACAGATTTTACTGTAAGTACAAAAATCTAGTTCTCATCCGTATCATTGGGGGACACAGGATTGACCGTGGGATGTTACAGAGCAGTCCCAGGGGTGGGCCCAGGGCCGGTGCTATACTAAGGCGGACCAAGCGGCTACCTTAGGGCGCAGAGAAGGGGGCCCACCCCAGCCTGCGTGTGCCGTGCGGCCCCGGACCTCAATCACAGAGCGGCAACACGGTCACAGGGTCACTTAGGGGGTGTGCGACTGGCGAGTGGCTCCACGGCGGGCAACAGCAGGGACTGGAGCAGCTGTTGGTGACTGACTCACACAGCCAGCCCAGGCCAGTCCAGACGGCAGGTGAGGAGCGCAGAGCGCATAATGTTTATAATTATTACACAACATTAATGTGGGGGGGGGCGTGGCGTCACGGGTGACATGATGGCAGAAGGGAAAAATCGAATGTCTGTAGCCTGTGCCATGGAGGGGGAGAAATGTGACATGGGGGGGGGGGGGGGGGGCGGTAGAGAGTGTGACACAATGGGGGATCATAATGTGATCATTTGGGGCGGGGGGGGGGAGGGTGTTGCCAATATGCAGCTTCGCTTGTGTTGGCAAAAATCCTTGCACTGGCCCTGGGTGGGCCATAATGAAGAAGCCCTCCGGCCAATCAGAGAACCGCTGTCTGCAAAACTCTACGCCCCAGAGAGCATCAGAAGATGCAAAGGTGTGTACCCTGTAAAATTTGGACACGGTGTGCAAAGACGACCAGGTCGCCACCTTGCACACCTGAAGGGCTGAAGCCCCATGATGTACTGCCCAGGATGCAGAATAAGCAGTAACCCGGAAGGGCGGAGCCAGGTCACTGATGATGTACGCTTCCACAATGGGCAAACGAAATGGAAACTTTGGACGCAGCCAGTCCTCGCCTCCGGAGTGATGAATAGAGAATCCGTCCGTCGGAAAGAGGACGCCTGAGACAGATAGATGCAAAAGGCCCGAAGATGAGACAGGGCAGGACAAAAGAAAGGGAAATCTCTTCATTGACACAACCTTCGGAAGGAAGGACTGGATAGGGCGAAGGTCTACTTTGTCCTGATGCAGGATAAAGAAGGGGGAACCGTCAGGAAGGAGCTGCTAGTTTCGACACCCTACAGATGGAAGTGATTGCCACCAAAAAGGGCCAGTGGTACAGGAAGCGAAGGGACACCTGCTGCAAAGGCTCAAACGGAGAGGACTGGAGAGCGCTGAGCACCAGATTAAGGTCCCAAGGATTCAACAGGGGACGGTAAGAGGGTGCAGCGTGCGCCACCCCCTGCAGAAAGGTCCAAACAGCAGAAAGTGAAGCCACGTTTTGTTGAAAAAGAATGGAAAGGGACGAAACTTGCCCTTTGAGGGAACTGAGAGCAAGCCCCAAGTCCATGCCCAACTGCAGGAAAGACAAGAGTCGTGGCAACGAGAACAGAATAGGAGACAACTGGTAGCGTTCGCACCAACTAAAGTAGGACTTCCAGGTTCAGCGAGATCCGGGAGGAAGACTGCTTCCTAGCACGAATCATGGTCTGGACTACAGCATCCGAGAAACCCCGAGCCCTTCGAACAGCGGCTTCAACAGCCATGCCGTTAAATGTAGAGACCCTAAATTCGGATGGAAGATCGGTCCCTGCGACAAAAGGTCCTCCCGAAGGGGAAGACGCCAGGGTTCGTTCGAGAGTAGGGAGACTAGGGATGCGTGCCATACTCTGCCCGGCTAGTCCAGGGCCACGAGAATGAGGGGCAGACCTTCAGACCTGATCTTCCGGAGAAGACGCGGAATGAGTGGAAGAGGAGAGAACACGTAAGGAAACGTGAACTGCGTCCACGGGATCACAAGGGCGTCTGACGCCCGAGCATCCTTGGACCTCACGACGAAGTTCTCTACTTTGCGGTTGAAGCAGGAGGCCATGATATCCACATCCTTTCGACCCCACCACTCGCAGATCGCGAGAAAAACCTGTGGATGTAGAGCCTATTCGCCGGGATCGAGTCTCTTTTGGCTGAGAAAGTCGGCGATCCAGTTGTCGAAGCCAGGTATATGAACTGCTGACAGATCTGGGGCAAGGCTCTCCGCCCAGGAGAGGATGAGAGCTGCTTCCGACATGGCTGCGGGGCTCAGAGTGCCTCCCTGGTGGTTCAGATATGCAACTGCTGTGGCGCTGTCGGATTGAACCCGAACTGGATACCCCGGAGACAGTCCATCCAATGAAACAGAGAGAGACGAATCGCCCGCAATTCCAGAATATTGATCGTGTTCCTGGCGGGACCAGGTGCCCTGGACCGAGAGATTGTCCAGCCCCCCCAGCCCTGGAGACTGGCGTCCGTCGTCAACACTATCGAGCGGAGGAGAAGGAAGGAGCGGGCCGATGTCAGAGTCGGGGCAGGGAGACGGATGAGTCGATTCAGGGAGGCTGGGGAAAGGTCCCAAATGGTCAGAATGCACCGCTGAAGAGCCCTTGTATGGAACTGAGCATAGAGCAATGCTTCGAAGGAAGAGACCATGTGGCCCAGAGCCCTCATGCACCGGTGAATAGGAAGAGGTTGAGGCCGGAACAAGGAGAGGATCTGACGACAGAGAGTGGAGAGTTTGTCTGGGGGCAAGAATATCTTGACCCGATCGGTGTCGAACAGCATGCCCAGAAACGTCAGCTGCCGAGATGGGTGAAGACATGACTTTGATAGGTTCAGTACCCATTCGAAGCGCTCCAGGGTGTCCCAGACGATGCCTGGGCTGTCCGCCCTTGCCCAGAATGATGGACCCTTGATCAGGATATCATCCAAATATCACCACAATCCCCCTAGCATGAAGCAGAGCCATGACTGAGGCCAGAATCCTGGTAAAGTCTCTGGGATCTGCTGTAAGACCGAACGGGAGGGCCACAAACTGGTAATGAAAAGGGCCCACTGCGAACCGAAGATATTTCTGGTGACTGACGCAGATGGGAACATGGAGGTAGGCGTCCTTGATGTCCATCGAGGACAGGTACTCCCAGAGTCCATAGATACAATGACCGAATGAAAGGGACTCCATCCGGAAGCGGCAGAGCCGAAGGAATCGGTTGAGGGCTTTGAGGTCTAGGGTGGGACAGACCATACCATTCTTCTTGGGGACTACATTGGATTGGAGTAGAATCCACGAAAACGGTCTTGAGGCGGAACCGGAACAATCACTCCCTGCCTCAGAAGAATGTGAATAGCCTGAAAAAAGGAATGGGTGGTGGAGGGAGAGGTGGTTGGGGGGGGGGGGGGTGGAGGTGGGGGCCAGAAATCCAGTTTGTAACCCTCCGAGATGACTTCTCATACCTAGGCATCCGACATGCGAGCTAGCCAGACATGCCGGAACAGATGAAGACGACCTCCTATTCAACGGGGGGGCGCCAGAGACCACCTGTCATGCAGAGGAGGGCTTGGGAGTATAGGGCTTGGAGCCCTGCTGGAGAGGACGCCAGGGAGGACGAGGCTTGAAAGATGGCTTGTGCTTGGGATCTGGGGCAGATTTGTCGGCTGGCCGCTTTGGGCTGCAGGAACTGCAGAGGTCTGTTCTTTTTAGATCTGTTGAACCGCGTCCTGCTCTGCGGCAAACGGGTGCTTTTACCCCCTGTAGCATCAGAGATAATCTCATCCAGACGCTTGCCGAAAAGTCTGTTACCTGCAAAAGGGAGGGACGTCAAGGCCCGTTTAGAAGCATTATCCGCCACCCAGCAAGATAGCCACAGGGTATGGCGAATAGCCACCAAAAGAGCGGGCCAAAAGCCTGGCTGCATCCAGAGAAGACTCACAGATGTAAAAGCTGGCGTGGGAAAGTTCCATTGCAATATCCGAATGTTCCTCCGAGGAGTCCCCAGAGGCGAGGCCCTAACGTAGCTTGTTTGCCCACTCTGTCATAGCCTTGCTAACCCATGTAGAGGTAAAAACCGGGCGCAGGGCAGTGCCAACTTCTTCAAAAGAAGATTTGGCAAAATTTCTTATCCCTGGGGTCCGAGAAAGAAGCCCCATCTGCCATAGGCAAGGTGGTATATTTAGCCAGGCGGGATACTGGAGGGTCAACAATAGGAGAGGACGATCACTTCTTTGTCAAATCCTCCGGAAAGGGATATAAAACGTCTAAACGTTTCGGCAAAGCAAAACACCTGTCAGGGAAGTTCTATACCTTGGAAAGGGAGGAATTAAACTCCAGGTGGTTGGGGAAAACTGGCGAGCGACAGGATCGCCTGAAAGAAAAACTAGAACCGGTAGATGAGGGGGTAGGATCCTCAACCTGTTATGTTTCTATAACCGCTGCAATGAGATTTCTACCATAGCGGACAGTTTGGAAGACTGGTCCTCCGGTGAGACAAAGTCAGCATCTGATAACTTTTCTTCAGAACATGCCTCTTCTGACGAGACTCTCAGACTCGCGTCAGAGCGAGACTCTCTGGGAGGTGGCGGAGAAATGGATGAAACGGGGGATGCAGACGCCCTTCGAGGATAGAGTGGTCTGGCCTGTTTTGCAGGACAACGTGATGGGGAGTAGAAGAGGGGTCCCCAGAGTCCAACTGGTCAGAGGGTGGCCGCGCAGCTAAAGGCCCCAGCATTTCTACAATGGCCCTGTTGGAATGGAAAACGTCCTGCACCATCTTAGAGAGCGCACCCACTCCGGCTCTACCATGGGCTGGGCATGGGGGGGCGACTGTGACAAGGTCAGAGCCACTTGGTGGTGGAGCAGAGCAAGAGGAGCAGCGGGGATCCAACTGACTGGATGGGAATTTTGAGCGACAAGGAGCACATGCAAAATGTTGCACAGAAGTGACCGCCGGCTTTGGGGCCTGGGATCTGTGTTCGGACATAGTGAGTACCTGTAATGAAAGGTAGGAGGCCTAAAATTAGACCCTGTAGGATCGGGGAAAAGAGCTTACCCGACCTATGTCCCTTACTGCAGCCTGTCCGGAAAAAACCTGGTGCCAAAGTCCGCAGAGGGTCTCCTGAGCAGGAGATGGGCGGAGTCAAAGAACAAGCGCGAAGAATGGAAGCCAGATGAAGGAGGGGGGAGGCGGGGAGAACTCATGCCCCGTCCCCCAAATGGAGTCGGCTGCCAGCGATGATTAAAAGGAGTGCTGGCGCACCAACTGGCGGCCCCTTGGGGAGGGAAATGGAGGGGACTTGTCGTGGGTGGCCGTGGTGACCCGAAGGCTAGCGGGATGCAGAGACTTTGAGGAACCTCTAGTCATCCTTGTCTTCTGCAGATCGGGAAGGAGCAGCAGGCTTGGGAACCCCTTGGTCTCCCGTCTCCTGGGTAGGAGTGCAGGCAGCTAGGACTGCCTGTAGTCCCGCTAGAAGAAAAGAAAAAATATAAAAAAAATCTGCAGACCAGCAAAGCAGGGAGGTCTGCCTCCTATGGACACCAAGCTAAAACTGTTTTAGCTTAATCCCTGTAGGAAGGGTAAAGCTGGAGGGAGGAGCTCACACTTTTGTGCTTAGTGTCGCCTCCTAGTGGCAGCAGCTATACCCACGGTCAAGCCTGTGTCCCCCAATGATACAGATGAGAAAAATCATTAACAATAGAGGATTCCAACTCCTCAATCTATTTGTCATTAGGCATTTCTGCCATTAGTAAGGATAACGGATTTAAAAATTATTAAATCTTTTCTATGTCTATGTAGCTCCATCTATACACCAAGAATGAGGCAGTGCTCCAACGTCAGCGTAAAATATACCGTGGGCACTTCATTCACCCACAGCATTTCAGTCCTGCTTCTTGGGACACTTTTCAAGAAGCAGGATAAAATGTGCACACAGATGAATAAAGTAATTGCCAAATTTTTTTCACCAAAGTTGGAGTGCTGCTTTATTCTCCCATTATAGGAGACCATTTAGAAAGTTTTATCTTAGCTAGCCAAATGACTTAATACCCTATGGTGTAAAGCTCCCCCAACCATGTTTCATCCATTGACTGGTGCTCACCTTTAGCTGATGTCGTCTTCCACATATCCCTAATTTTGTTAAAGCTAAAAGCCAAAGGTTCAACTAAACCTCCAAACGGTGGATCAGTCACCATGATAACCCCTCGTCCGTCGTCTTCCTGTAGAAACTTCTGACAGATTTCCTGTGAGGCCTGAAATGACATTACCATGATCTAAAACCAGATATAACGCATTTCATTTGCAACCAGGGCCGAATTTACCTACAATAGGTCCATGTCTGTGGGTGCCTCTGAGGAGAAGGATCAAGACTACAGCAAGTGAGTTTACGATGAAAATTACAGCTGCCTTCCTATTGTTTGAATGCATTTCCTAGATATTAGCAGCATAGCTAACTTGTTAACACTAGTGTACCGCTTCTTAGTACAGAGCACCATTCACAAATACAATGCTTTCAGATTGCTTTGTTAAGTTGCAACCCTGGGCTAAAATTTTTAAAAATAATAATCATGTTTTCTGGATCAATACCCTATAGTAAGAAAGTGAAAACAGAATGTTCGAAATCGCAGAGTTGTCTCCGCCATGTGCTTAGGGTCATTGTGTTGCTAGAAGATAAACCTTTAGCCCAGTGTGAGGTCCAGAGCACTCAGGGTTTGCTTCATTCAGCTTTCCCTCAACCCTGATCAGTCTCCATGTCCGAGCCACTGAAAGACATCCCCCCGCCCAATAAGGACTTGACCATCCCCGATTCATACAGGCCCATCTCTCTTCTGACAACTGACGTGAAAATACTGGCTAAAGTTCTGGCCAACAGGCTCAACAAGGTAATTCTGTCCCTCATACATGAGGACCAATCGGGTTTTATGCCGGACAGAAGTACATCTATCAGCCTACGTAGATTATTTTTGAATCTGCAGAGGCCGATGGATACTGAAGGTGATAGAGCGTTAATCTCCCTGGACGCCGCCAAAGCGTTTGACAGCATAGAGTGGGATTACCTGTGGTCGGTTATGGCAGCCATGGGTTAAATTGCTATATTGGCCCCCGGTCGCGAAAATTAGAGCAAACGGTATGCTGTCTGCACAGTTCCCCCTTCACAGGGGTACACGTCAGGGGTGCCCCCTATCTCCCCTGCTGTTTGCAATGGCGGTTGAACCCTTGGCCTGCTGTTTGCGTGCCACTACTGAGTGGAGGGGATTCCCGTTGGGTGCCCAGGAAGAGAGAGTGTCCCTATATGCTGATGACCTACTTCTCTATGTCGATAATTGGCAGCATTGTGTTACTCCAATTATGAATGACATTATTGAATTTGGGACACACTCTAATCCTCCCGCTAGACCCGTCCACAGCTCAAGAATCACCCAGTACCCAATTACAAATGGTCAGTGACTTTAAATACTTAGGAGTAGTGATAAAGCCGAATCCAATGGATTATGTCAAAAGGAACGTGGAACCCCTGCTCTCTAAATTTATTGAGAAAACTAACACTTGGTATAAGCTGCCGCTATCAGTAATTGGTAGATGTAGTCTGATTAAAATGGTATTTATGCCCCAATTACTCTACATAATGCACAACTCCCCAGTGTGGATTCCACAACGTATATTCTACAGGGTACGAAGTATATTTCGCTCCCTGATCTGGAAAAAAAAACAACCCAGAGTGCGTCTAGAAACGCTACAGAGGGGCAAAGAGGGAGGGAGGTCTGGCAGCCCCGAACCCCTGGCTATACTTTATTTCTGCACAGCTACAACATTTTAGAGGTTGGGGCCAGGAACATAAAGGGGGGCCCTCAGCCCAGATTGCTTCCGTGATCTTGAAACAGAAACTCCCTATCGCAGTGGCGGAGCTAGATGGAACGCTGCAGCGCAGTGGAAGGCTCCCGACAATTACGCCGATTACACAAATATGGTCTAAATTCAAAGAGATGCTGGGTCTGGTGGGGTTTACGAGTAACACGCCGTTGTGGCAGAATCCACAGCTCCCGGAGATGTTTAGGTTGGAGGGCTTCTCTCCCTGGGAAGATAGGGGTATTCTAACCCTTGACCATATCCTATCGGAAGGAAGCATGAAGTCCTTCACTCAATTGCAGAAGGAATTTGGTATCCCCAGAAACATTTTCTTCGGATATCTGCATCTACGTCATGCTTTTCAGGCACAATTTAAAGATACCATACAAATATCTGCCCCCCCCTCCTATAGTTAAACAACTGTTACAGGAAGGGACCGCTAGGGGACTAATATCTTTACTGTATAAAACCCTACTTGGTAAATGCGCCTCTCCAGACCTCCTGCCGGTCAAAAATAAATGGGAGCGGGACTTGGGTATGATCTCCCAAACACAATGGGAGGATGTCCTAGCCTTGTCCCCTGCTCTCACACTTAGCGCGTCTCAAAGACTGTCTCAACTTTATTTAATTCATAGAGTGTACAGAACCCCTAAGTTCCTATTTCAGATTGGACTCTGTTCTGATTCATCCTGTCCACGATGTAAAGAAACTGAAGCATCAATGTTACATATGATTTGGGAATGCTCTAAATTGGGAGAATTCTGGACAAGGATTAGACAGACGATAACCAAAATAACTTGAATCCGGGTTCCCAATGACCCTAGATTCTGTGTATTGGGCATCTTGGATTCAGCAGATGTAACTGACAAAAAGTCCCTGTGTGTCCAGAGGATGCTTTTTCAGGCAGGAGTCCTGATTGCTAGGCACTGGATACAGGAGTGCCCCCCCTCTCTGTTCGTGAATATGTGAACAGGATGAATACTGTGATACAATTTGAAAGGGGGAATTTGTATGAAAAGGAAATGTCTCACTAAATTTGTTACAATATGGCAGGACTGGCTAGATACCCCTGACATGGCGTCTGAAGCGCTAATGAGAGATTGTCTGAGAGACCCGGTGTCGTCCCTACTTTAGAATTATGCGAAGACTAAAACTAGTGGCCCTACACTACTCTACCCTAACAATTTTACGCAATTTCTACTGTTATATGTGAAGAGATCTAAGTGCTATGGAGATGGAGTATGTGAAGTGTCTCCCCTAGGGGATGTGGTTGGGATGAGGGTGGGGGGGGTTTAAAATGTTATGTTAAGAAGTGTACGATGAGCGGATTTCATTTCATTGTATGTTATCATTTGAATATGGTTATATTGATAACCTGTTTACGGTCTAACTTTGCTACTGACTCAATTTATGTTAAGTATTGTATGATACATGAGGACCGGAGGGGGGAAACTGTGGCACCTCCTATTTGTTATATCTGCTACAAACTATTTTTTACTATAAAAATTATCTTTGGTAAAAAAAAAAAAAAAAGAAAGCCATCCCCACAGCATGATGCTGCCACCACCATGCTTCACTGTAGGGATGGTATTGGGCAGGTGATGAGCAGTGCCTGGTTTATTCCAAACATGAAGCAAAAGGATACAATCTTGGTTTCATCAGACCAGAGAATCTTGTTTCTCACAGTCTGAGAGTCTTGTCCTTTAGATGTCTTTTTGTAAACCCCAGGTGGGCTTTCATGTGTCTTACTGAGGAGAGGCTTCTTTCTGCCATAAAGCCCAGATTGGTGGAGAGCTGCAGTGATGGTTGAGCTTATGGAAGTTTCTCACATTCACACATAGGATTTTTGGAGCTTAGCCAGAGTGACCATTGGGTTCTTGGTCACCTCTCTTACCAAGGCTCTCCTCCCACACTTCTTACTTTGGTGGGGTGGCCAGTTCTAAGAGTCCTTTTGTTCCAAACGTTTTCCATGTAAGAATTATGGCCCCTGTGCTCTTGGGGACTTTCAGTGCAGCATAAAGTTTTGGTACCCTTCTACAGATCTGTTCCCCTACACAATTCTGTCTCTGAGCTCCACAGGCAGTTCTTTCCTCCGCATGGCTTGGTTTTTGCTCTGATATGCATTGTCAGCTGTGACACTTTATATGGACAGATCTGTGTTTTTCCAAATCATGTCCAATCAACTGAATTTACCACAGATGGACTCCAATCAAGGTGTAGAAACATCTCAAACATGAGCAAAAGAAATGGGAGGGCCCAGAGCAAAATTTCAAGTGTCATAGCAAAGGGTCTGAATACTTATGTCCATGCAAAATTGAAGTTTTTCCTTTTTAATACATTTGCAAAAGTGTATGAAATCCTGTTTCCACTTTCTCTTTATGGGATATGGAGTGCAGATTTATGGGGAAAACTTGCATTTTTTTTTCCAGCAAAGGACACAACATAACAAAATGTGAAAGGATCTGAAGACGTTCTGAATGCACTGTCTACGTAAAAAATCTCTGGTGCACTATCTGTTTCTACCACTAGGGGGCAATTTCCACAAGGCTACTTGCTATTCAGGTCAATGGGAGCCATATACCGCTGTATACAGATTCCCAACTGGGAACCAGTGCTCTGCGCAAAAGAAAAGGGTCTGTATAGCCTTTCAAGTCACAAAGAGACTGGGAAAATGTCCAAACTAGCACGCTGCTGGCTTTTTTATACCCACTGGTATACTCCATCTCCAGTATACTGCTTTTCATATGGATCATAACTACGTAGCCTCGGGTACCACAGGTTGTCTACATGAAATGCCTTTCCTGACCTGCAAAATGAATTTTCATCTTCACCGCTTTACTGTCTTGGCCAATATATACTATATATGGCCTCCTGTCTAGGTGTGTGGTAAGGCTCCATGCCAACGGGAGCAATGTGTAAGGTGCTGGTCGGGGAATGCAAGTTGACAAATTGATTAAAAGAAAATTGTCATTAATATAGGAGTAAGATGAGCAACGTGCAGAATACTTACCTCTCCACCAAAAAAATGATGGTTGAACATGTTATAATGACAAAATTCATCCTTGCCATAGAACTGGGAATACCTGGAATAAAAGAAAAAAAATCTAAACTGCCATAAATGTGTCAAATAGAGATTAAACAGCAATGTAATAGCTGTAACTATGTATCTACAGTAGATGGGGAGGTATAAAAATGTATCTAAATCCAGAGACCAATGACTTCCATGGGATGGTGCACCACAGATGGCTGCTTGTGAATGATACAAGGCTGAGACTTTATGGGCCAGCGTGGCTTTCAAAAAACATCCTTCCTCCATGTCAGAAAAAATGAGCAAATGATGGCCATCATCCCCAAAATGAACAAATATGTAGGTAGTGGGGGAAGGGTAGGTCTGCCTCCCGTCTGCTAGGAAATGCAGAGTGGCCGGACCTACTCCTGCATCACTGACACCATCCATAGACATTAATGCAGTCAACCTATTGTGTATGAGGCCTCCCGACTGTTCCCGACACTTTGGGAGAAATAAAGATTGGGCGAGTTGAATCTTTAACATGCCTGATTCAGATAACTCACTCAGTTGGGCCGAGTGTGCATGTCTAGCAGGAAGGTCAGAAGAGACGTCATCTGAACAGCTATGTCAGTATATGTCTGGTGTCAGAGACGAGCCTAGAAGGTAGTACGGTGTATATTATGGGAGTTGGACCAGCCTTCATCTTCCATGCTAGGCTATTAAAGGGGTTCTCTAGGCTTTTAATATTGGTGACCTATCCTCAGGATAGGTCATTAATATCAGATTGGCTGGGGTCCAACACCACACTGCGCGCACCTTCCCTTCATACAGCTGATCGGCAGAGGTGCCGGGATCTGATACTGATGACCTATCCTGGGTCATCAATATTAAAGGCCTGGAGAGCCCCTTTAAGACATCCCATTGAATGGGGCTGCTGGAAGGTCTCAGCTCAGCCCCATGTATGTGTTTGCATAATAAATGGAGGTGGCGTTACCTGTGATGGCAGCCTAAAGTATTAGTGAATGGTACATGGGCGTTCTCCCTTACCTGAAGTCAATGTCTAACAGGAGACTCTTCACCTTTGGTTTTGAGTTTTCGGGTGACTTTGATATTATCCACTCGTGTAATCTGAAAAATAAAATGCAGCAGACAGGTCATGACTTAAACCTGAGATACATTACTTAATTATCAGGGCAGTGCCCGGGATAATGCTGCTCCGATAGTTATCACACCTTCACATGGGGGACCTGTATGCCATCAACTTAGAATCTTCTGCAAAGTTGAATTTACGCTTTTAGATTAAGAGTCCAGAAAATCACTCAGTGATGGAAGTAGGATTGTCCTGGTACCAAAATTTTTATTTGGTTTTGATGCCAAGAAAAATTATTGCGATACTATTTGAAAAAAAAAAAAAAACAACACAAAAAATACCCACATATTAACCATGTTAATTTCGGTTTATGACTTCTTTTTGGCCCACAGAGCTGTATGAGGGCTTGTTTTTTGCAGAACAAACTGTAGTTTTTATTGGTAGCATTTTTGGGGTACATACAACTGCGTGTTTTTATTTATTACGGCATATCCAGTGCGGGAACATTTTTTAATATTTTAGAAGTTCAGACATTTTCGGACACAGCGATACCTGATATGTTTATTTTTTTTTCATTGCTTATATTTTTAATATGAAAATTGGGAAAGGTTGGGGATTTAAACTTTTCATATTTTTGTGCTTTTTTTGATCTTTTGAATCCTTGTCCCATTCACCCTAATAGAGATCTATTAGGGTGAATAGGATTTTGACACGGTCCCTGCTGAGCTCTGCCTTGTGCACAGCTTAGCAGGAAGCTTACCATGGCAGACCTGGGAACCTTCAGCAGTGCCCAGAGTGTCATAGTAACCAATTGGAGGCCCACGATTTCACTGCGTAGGCTCTAACCTCATGGGTGCCACAATCTCTGACAGTTAATTGACCATTTTCGTCGTGATTGCCGTTCCCTGTCATTGTGGCCGGGTGCCTGCTTTATTATACAGCCAGCACCCGCCGTGTATGGAGCTGGCTCCATTTGCGGCGTCATATAATGTCGTGCATGTACTGCAACGATATCAGTTGTTCTTCGGGTGATCCAGAACTGAACCTCGTGTTTATCAGCTGATTACTTGTCCTGCATCTCTTGAAAAAATGGTCGTCCGGATGCTGCATCTCCTTTAAATCTGAATCAGTCATGCCAAGGTTACAAGCCTATATCAGCTCCTGCTGTAAGGGAGGTACTGCTGTATACATGGCCATACTCGACAGTAAGAATTCTGGAAAAGCTGGGTGTAAACCCGAGTGGGAAATAAGGGCCATGTGGGTTGTCAGCATGCTTTAACAGAAGCATATCTCCCGAAGAGCAGCTAAATACCATATTTTATACTTTACCATACGTTGGTAGATTATCTGGTAGGTTTTTGAGGTGGTAAAGCCGATTGCAGGTTGGAACATCATTCAATCATCTGACATACCTGGGAGTGCCCACACACAGTACCCGGGTATTACCCAGACTGGTAATGGTGTCCAGGAGAAACGTGCAGCTTCTATCTGAGAACAGGTACTGGGCATTACTTCTCTTGTTCTCCAGCGGACGCAGCAGCTGACTGGGGGTCTTCAGATGAGATATGGCGACATCACCAAGAACACGGTGCCCCGAGTGCTCCTGCCAATCACCCTCCAGCAAAAGCTGCTGACAGTCTCGGCAAAACTTCCTTTTGGCTAATGGCAGTGCAATGAATTCTTGGAACCTGTTGTAGAGACATATAATCACTTCAAGCACATTCATGAAGATGTTTCCTATCGGCCATTACTTATTAGGTACCTGGTCATGTACTGCTGATGGGTCATAGGGGGCTGGCAGCTGCGATTATACTCCTCTCTTGCTAGAAGTCTGGCTTGTGAGATCTGCCCACACATACAAAGATTATATATATGCAGTTGTTAAAGCTTTGCTATCGATGCCTTAGTTATCCCCTTATAGGAGATAACCCCCGCCGATCAGAGGAGGTGGAGCTCCACGCGAGGACTACTTCCTCATCATTACACTGCCCATCGTCTCGGAGGTTTCGGCGGTGCAGTGTAATGACAAGTCCTGGCTCCATTCACTTGAGTGAGTCCTTCTTATTACACTACAACACCGCTCCAGAGGAGATAGCGGAGCATGGAGCGTCACCTCTTCAAACAGCTGATCGGTGGGGGTCCCGCGTGTCAGATCCTTGCTGATCAGATAGTGATGACCTATCCTGAGGATAGGTCATCAATATATATGGTAGGACAACCCCTTTAGGGATCATGCACCCGGCCATACGTGTTTTGTGGTCTGCAAATCGTGGATCCGCAAAACACGGATGCCACCATTTTTTATTTTTTTTTAACGTCTGCAAAACAGTCCTATCCTAGTCCACAAAACAGACAAGTATAGGACACGTTCTATTTTTTATTTTTTCAGGGTCGCGGAGCGCACTTATGGATGCGGACAGCACATGGTGTGCTATCTGCATCTTTTGCTGCCCCATTGAGATGAATGGGTCAACATCCGATCCGCAGAAAACGCATGTGGGATGCGCACAGAAACTATGGCCATGTGCGGGAGCCTTAACCTCCTAACTGCTTTGCCAGAGTCCAGCTCCAGCAGTGGAGGGGGGACATGCCAAGCTTTCAGACAATGACTGAGCGACAGCAATGTGTTTAGGACAGAGGACGATATCACGGACAGAAATCAGGACGCAGTGAATGCTGCTGAAAGTGGGAGTAAAAACAGGTTTTACCCCTGATTACTCCCGACTTAATTTCTAACAGTGATTTCTCCTCTGTTACTTGGACTTTAGCTTTTGGTTACGACCACCCAGCAATCCATCAGCATACGTAAAAAAAAAAAAAGCACCAGCCTATGTGAGCTCCCACGGACCCGGTCACCAGAGAGGCTGCCATTTTTTTTTTACTATAGCGTGCAAGCACGACCACCACTGATGAATTGCAGGGTGGTCTGTAACCATGGAAACGAGCAGTGTGTAATATGATGGAAAAATGAATCCAGCCAGGGAAGGAGGCAATATGGAGAATCACAATACATTAGTAAGTGCCTTGTATTAACTTTCTCTACATGATAAATTCCATTTACTGAAAGGAGACAACCCCTTTAAATACATATATAAACTGTGACACATCTCATATGATGAGTGCCCTCAGAGCAGAAATATATATTCACCCTCCCCTACTGTGTCCTTCTCCCACCCCTTGTAGACTGTAAGCCCCCACGGGCAGGGCCCTCTCTCCCTCTTTACCAGTCTGTAACTCGTCTCGTTCATGCTTAGTGTAACTGTCTGTATTATGTATGTGCACCACTTATCATATGTGCAGGGCCATGGAATGAATGGTGCTTTAATATTACAAAAAAAAACAACACACACAGTGAGGAACAGAAGTATTTGAGCACCCTGCGATTTTGTAAGTTCTCCCAGCAGAGACAGAATTATTTAAAAACAAATTTGGGAAAATCACATTGTGATTTGAATACCGGAGAAACAGCAAAAATTCGGTTTTAATAGCTTCATACATCCCCATGTAATAACAATTCTGGAGCCTCTATTCTTATGGCTCTATGTTGTGCCGTTCCTTTTCTATTTCTACTAGAAGTTATGAATGAACTGCCAGCAGTCTGCAGTAAGGGTACAAAGGGTGGTAACCAATCAGGGGTGTACCTGCACATCGTCAGACTGTGCAGGTACACCCCCACCCCCCCACTGGTTACCACCCTCTGTACCATTACTGCAGACTGCTGGCAGTTCATTCATAACTTCTAGTAGAAAGAATAAAGGAACAGCACAACATAGAGCCATAATAATAGATGCTCCAGAATTGTTATTACATGGGGGATGCATGTAGCTATTAAAACAGGCATGTCAGGAGCGGTGACGGGTCCTCTTTAATCTAACTTAGTAGCACCTGTCTGAGCTCTATAAAGGCACTTGTCCACCCCACAGTCAGACGCCGACTACTACCATGGGCAAGACCAAAGAGCTGTAAAAACACACCAGAGACAAAATTGTGGACCTCCACAAGGCTGGAAAGGGCTACGGGGCAATTGCCAAGCAGCTTGGTGAAAACAGATCAACTGTTGGCTAAAGCCGACTGTCAGTCTCCCTCGGACTGAGGCTCCATGCAAGATCTCACCTCGTGGGGCATCACTGATGATAAGAAAGGTGAGGAATCAGCGCAGAACTACAAGGGAGGAGCTGGTCCATGACATGAAGAGAGCTGGGGCCACAGTCTTAAAGGTCACTGTCGGTAGAACACTAATACGTCATGGTTTCTAGTCATGCATTGCACGGAAGGTTCCCCGCTCAAGTCATCACATGTCCAGGCCCGTCTGAAGTTTGCCAATGACCATGTGGATGATACAGAGGAGGCATGGGAGAAAGTCATGTGGACAGATGAGACCAAAGTAGAACTTTTTGGTCTAAACTTCACCCTTCGTGTTTGAAGCAAAAAGACGGATGAGTTGCATCCCAAGAACACTATCCCTACTGTGAGGCATGGGGGTGGTAACATCATGCTTTGGGGGTGCTTTTCTGGGAAGGCGACTAGACGACTGCACTGTATTAAGGAGAGGATGAATGGGGCCATTTATTGTGAGATTTTGAGCAACAACCTCCTTCCCTCAGTCAGAGCATTGAAGATGGGTCATGGCTGGGTCTTCCAACATGACAACGACCCGGAGCACACAGCCAGGATAACCAAGGAGTGGCTCCGTAAGAAGCATATCAAGGTTCTGGAGTGGCCTAGCCAGCCTCCAGACCTAAATCCAATAGAACATGTTTGGAGGGAGCTGAATCTCCATGTTGCTCAGCGACAGCCCCGAAACCTGACAGATCTAGAGGAGGCCTGTGTGGAGGAGTGGGCCCAAATCCCTGCTGCAGTGAGTGCAAACCTGGTCAAGAACTACAGGAAACGTTTGACCTCTGTAACAAAGGCTTCTGTACCAAATATTAACACTGATTCTCTCAGGCCTTCAAATACTTATGTGCAGCAGTGCAAGAGGAATACAGTCTTTAAAAATCATACAATGTGATTTCCTGAATTGTTTTTTTTATTCTGTCTCTCAGGGAATGCACCTACAGTGTGAATTTCAGACCCCTCCATGATTTCTAAGTGGGAGAACTTACAAAATTGCAGGGCGTTCTAATACTTCTGTATATATATATACATTCATTGTGGGAGATTTATCAAACTGGTGTATGATAGAAGTGGCTCAGTTGCCCATAGCAACCTATCAGATCCCACCTTTCATTTTCCAAAGGAGCTGTCCAAAATGAAAGGTGGAATCTGATTGGTCGCTCTGGGCAACTGAGATAGTTCTACTTTACGCCCGCATTATTTCTCTGAACAAGTGACACTTACCTTTTCATCCGCCCACTGGAAGAAGCGGCAATCCTTCCTGTCACGACAGGCGGAGCAGGCATAGAATCTTCTCCCCTGCTCCTTTCCTTGAGACGCCTTTACAAACAATAGTGCGGGGCCTGAGGGAAGATCCAGTGATATTATAGTGACCGCTTCCCAGTCAGACATTGTACTGGTACCATAAGATAAGAAGCCAGGCGATAAATACCACCGAGGATACCGACAGAAAAGGTAGATCCATGGTAAGTAATGGCGTCAGCCCCTGCGGACAGCGCAGCACCACCGATGACCCAGGAAGTCTACTGCTCTCTGTTATCAGCCCTTTCCAGGCTGCGGAGCATTACAGGCGCGAGGTCCGGACCTGCTATTCCCGCTACGTCTCCAGCCAGGGACACGCCCTAATTACTAAGGATGAGCGAATTGACTTCGGATGAAACATCCGAAGCCGATTCGCATAAAACTTTGTTCTAATACTGTACGGAGCAGGAACTCCTGGTATACAGTATTAGAATGTATTGGCTCTGATGAGCCGAAGTTATACAAATTACTTGAAGTTATTGTGCAAAGTCTCGCAATAACTTCGGCTCATCGGAGCCAATACATTCTAATACTGTATACCAGGAGCTCCTGTTATATTATATTAGAATGAAGTTTTATGTGAATCGGCTTCGGATGTTTCATCCGAAGTTGATTCGCTCATCCCTGAAATTACCTCTACGTTTTTTTATTAGACGCAGCCTTTTTGGATTATTTTACATTACGTCAGAGCACCGTGTTTAGGATAGTAGCACCATTCACCCGTACACAGGTGAGTATATGGCGACACTTTGTTACAAAATGCACATACTGCAGTCTGCAGATGATCTCTTACCATGTGGGCAGCAGGGGACGTGTCCTCTGCTCTGGTCACCCAGCAGCACTTGGATGCCCTCAGACTGCAGCTCTTCCCCTGCCTCCTCCATGCTCCCAGCAGCAGCGTGTGATGAAGTCACTGGGCCTGGTCATGTGACTGATCCTGGGCGGTGCCAGCCCTGCATCATGTGACTAGTCAGTAAAGGGAGGCAGAAGGCAGCAGTATGGAAGTGAATGGGTTGAAGATGTACAATCCTTCTGACTCTGGGGCTGTATTCACATGGGGCAGATCTGTTGCAGAAATTTCTGTGAATGTCCCACTAGTCTGAATAGGACTTAAAGAAATCCATGCGCTTGCTGCCAAAGCAGCCCCATTCAGATGATCAGAACTGATTTTCAGTTGCAGAATAAATCTGCCACATGTGAATCGCACATTAAGGGTCCATTCGCACATCCGTGTGTTTTTTGCGGATCCATGGATCTTGCGGACCGCACATTGCCGACACTCTCATAGAAAATGCCTTTTGTTGTCCGCAATTGCGGACAACAATAGAACATGTTCTATTTATTTGCGGAACGGAAGTGCGGATCCGCAATTCCGGATCCGGGCAGGACATAGTGTGTCCCCATAGAAATGAATGGGTCCGCAATTCCGTAAAAATGCGGAACAGAATTGCAGATGTGTGAATGGAGCTTAAAGGGGTTGTGCACCTTTTTTTTTTGCAACCCCTTCAGGCTTCGTTCACATCACCGTTCAGCCTTTCTGTTCTCCTGCTCCGTTTAGAAAGAATGGAAAGGACGGATTCAGCACATAACTGAGCCAAGCGGAGCCCTTAGGACCCCATAGACTATAATGGGGTCTGTTAGGTTTCCGCTCAGAAGATGATTTTGAAGCGGAGACAAAAGTCCTGCATGCACCACTTTTGTCTCAGCTCCAAAATCTTCTTCTGAGCGCACAACTAACAGACCCCATTATAGTGTATGGCAGGCATCCTCAAACTGCGGCCCTCCAGCTGTTGCAAAACTACAACTCCCAGCATGCCCGAACAGCCTACAGGTATCAGCCTACAGCAGGGCATTGTGGGAGTTGTAGTTTTACAACAGCTGGAGGAACGCAGTTTGAGGATGCCTGGTCTATGGGGTCCTTAGGCTTCGTTCACATCACAGTTATGTGCCGAATCCGTTCTTTCCGTTCTCCTGCTGTGTTCGGAAAGGCTGAACGGTGATGTGAAGGAAGCCTTAAAGGGGTTGTGCAGCTCAGACATTGATAGCGTTCCATCTCCTGAAGGGGTCCCTGAAGTGAAAGAGAGTGCATGGGAGTGCCAAAAATAGCTGAGCGGGCGCACTTGGCTATTTTCGGAAATCCCATAGAAATGAGTGAAAAACACGGAGCGCAAGTGCGGCCACTGCTCTATTGACTTCTATGGGACCGCTGGAGAAAGCCGAGCCAGTGCCGAGCTATTGCCAACAGTCCCACAATGGAAGGCAGCCATGCATGCGCGGATGCTCTCTTTGGTGGTCCCGTTCACCGCCAATGTCTATGAGACAACCCCTTTAACGAGGGCCCAGTACCTGACCGCACAGCAGGCATGTCCTTAAACATGTTTTATGTACATCTAGAAAACCCCTTTAAAAAAATGACATTGGTATCTTGCTGGTATCTCAGTTTTTCTTCACCGATTTTGCAACAAACAAGCAATGAAAATGATTAAAAATTTTACATCAGGAGTAACCAAACTTGATGTTTTCTGAACACCTCAGCGACAATACCAAAGAGAACAAAAGCTAATGGCCCGTACGGGGATCGAACCCGCGACCTTGGCGTTATTAGCACCACGCTCTAACCAACTGAGCTAACCGGCCATGATGACGAGTGGCTTCCTGCACAGTCTCAAAACAGATATCAGACACGTGACTATTACACATTTCACCTCCCTATTGTAGGCGTGGTCTAAACAAAGTGCTGAGTAATCTACGGTTTAACTTTTGCCAGAGACTGTCTGACACTAGTAGTTGCCACCTGATTGGTTGAGGCGGTACGTTTGCTCCCCTGTGTTCTCTTTTCATTGGCCAGTTTTACCAGCGTGGGCGGGACTTGGTCGCAGCCGAGTCACGTTGTGCCACAGAGTGCTGACATTACCACCTGTTTATGTAGATTGCTGGGCGCCATGAACGCAGAAAGTCTCCAGGCAGGAGAGCAGCTGGTGTCTGCGGCTTATATTCGGCAAGGCAGGGAGGCGCGACGCGGCCATGAGCAGCTAATAAGAGTGCTGCTGGAGAAGGTAAGAGCGGGCCTGAGCCGCGGCGTCACGTGACAGTCGGCCCCAAGGGATCTTGGGATTTGTAGTTCTAGAGGTGGCAAATGCCACTGCAAAAATACATAGGTTCTCAGTAGCTATCCCTGTACAGAAACGCACATGAATAGAACACTGTTCACACGGTGCATGCATGCGTCTTTCAGTGCAGTGGTTGCATTGTGGTCCTGTGTGTGTTCTGTCCATACACAAAGCATGTGGTGGAGCATGGCACTATTCCATAGGATGGTAGTGTGTCAAATTAGGAGGACAATGGAGACCCATGTCCTATTATGGGACCCCACTGATCATGAGAACAGGGACCTTGCGAGTGACTGGCGCAGTGGTCCCGCGGGCATCCATGTGATCAGTGGGGGTCCGGTAGTTACACCTCTCCTGTGATCAGTTGTGCCCTGTGTCCCCAATATACATTGGAGGTCCGGTATGTTACAGATCATAGGCCTCGGGTGCCATATTACAAATCTGTCTGCATGACGGAGTTCCCCCATAGCACCCATATCCACTGTCAGTCACCTAAACGTCCCTCTCGTCGTTCTGTCCTCCCATTTCCGTTAATCGGCCGCTCCCCATGATCGTCTTTTATGTTTTTTCAGGGGAAATGTCCGCAGGATGCTTGGGACGAGAGCACCATTGAGCTCTTCCTGCAGGAGCTGGCCGTGATGGACAGTAATAACTTTCTTGGGAATTGTGGCGTCGGAGAGCGAGAAGGAAGAGTGGCATGTGGCCTGGTAGCCCGGCGCCATTATCGGTATTCGTCTTTTCTAATAATATGTAAAGGGTACGGGGCGCAGATGCACTGCTGTTATAGGGGTTCAGCCATGGCTAATGTAAAAGATGAAAATCAGACATCATATAGTACATTACAAAGCTAGAACCAGCCCTGTACCTCACATGGATCCAGAGATCTCCCCAATCATTGCTCTGCTAGATTATTTTCAGCCTGGTAACTCATGGAGTGTGTCCTTTCTGCTGCAGCTTTCTCCCTGTAACTGCCACAGCTTCTAACACAGGGTTTCTCAACTCCGGTCCTCGGGACCCACCTACCGGTCAGGATTTGAGAATATTGCACAGAATAAATACCTGTGATAAGTCCTGATGTACTGACTCTAATTATATCACCTACTCAATGCTAACGAAATCCTGAAAACATCACCGGTAGGTGGGTCCCGAGGACTGGAGTTGAGAAACCCTGTTCTAACAACTTATGGCTGGTGGCAGTTGAAGATTTAGAGGGGTTGTCCACTTTTTTTCTATTGATAACCTTTCCTCGGGGTAGGTCATCAGTATCAGATCAGGGGGGAGGGTCGGACTCCCAGCACCCCTACCAGTGAAGAGAAAGCACAAGCGCTGCCTTCTCTTCATTGTTTACCTGCTCGTCGTCACAACCGCGGCAGGGAGCAGTGTAATTACAAGGAAGCCGTTCTATTCAGGAGCTGTAATTACACTGCTGCAGGGGCGAGGATGAGCAGGTAAGCAATGAAGAGAAGGCAGCGCTTGTGCGAGCACTGCTTTCTCTTCAAACAGCTGACCTGAGGATAGGTGATATATAGAAAATAGAAAAAAAAGCGAAACACAACCCCTTTCATGGTATAGAATCGTATCTGGATGAAATCCACAGGGGCCAAATCATGCGCATTGTACTGTGAATTTCAGTGTATAAGTGCTGCGGGTTTCTACCGGCGTCTCCGTGGCAAAGCTTGAAATCGGCGGTATAAGTTGACATACTGCCGATTGAGCTATGTGTGGATGAGGCCACGTTAACACCTGCGCTTTCCCTTTCCGATATTAATATCTGTCATAAGATCTCAATACCGCAGGAAAACGCTTCAGTTTTGTCCCCGTTCCTTGTCAATGGGGACAAAACTGAATGAAACCGAGTGCACCAGAATGCGTTCCACCTGGTTGTGTCCCCATCGCGGACAGAAAAACACTGCAAGCGGCGTTTTTCTTTCCGTCCTGGGATGCAGAGTACGGATCCATCATGACCCACAATGCAAGTCAATGGGGGCGGATCCATTTCTCGGACACAGAAGAAAACTGATCCGTCCCCCATTGACTTTCATTGGATTTGGAGACGGATCCGTCGTGGCAATTTTAGAGATAATACAACCGGATCCGGGGTCGGGCACCCACGCCGATCAGATGGTTGAAGAGAAGGCCATGCCCTTCGCTTTATTGTAAACCTGCTCGCCATCGGCACAGCATGTCAATTTATTTTATTTTTCCTGACCGGATTTTCTCCATTCACTTAGGAAAATCCGCACCAAATGATCAATGTTCTCCGCACATGAATCCTGAACGTGGGCACGTACCGTAAAGATGCAGATGACAACCTTACTGAACTAATGGCTCATGCGCACGACCGTATGTATCTCGTGGTCCGCATTTTGCGCCCAGGTATAGGAAATGTTATGTCTTTTTGCGGAAAGGACATACAGATCCTGAAAGCGCACAGATTATCCACGTGCTTTCCACGTCCTTATGTCCATTCCACAAAAAGATGGAATATGTCTGCAAAAGGCGGACCATGGACCCATTGAAGTGAGTAGGTCCGCAAAAAAAAATTCCAGACAGCACACGGACGGCATCCATATTTTGCAGATCCACGTTTTGAGGACCACAAAATACATACGGTCGTCTGCATGAGGCCTTAGAAGGCTAGACGCCTCTGGTGCCACTTACCCATGGGCGTAGCTATAGGGGGTGCAGAGGTAGCAGTCGCTACCGGGCCCAGGAGCCTGAGGGGCCCAAAGACCTTGTGCCACATAAGAAGACACACAAAGCACTGTGAGGGGGGCCCAAGCTGAACTATTGCTCCAGGGCCCGTGAGCCGTTAGCTACGCCCCTGCTTACCTCCAGTGGAAGCAAAAGGATCAAGAAAAAATCCATTCTGCCGGTGTCTATTGATATCAAGAACATCTGTCGTTAGACTTCATGCTCGCTCATGAAGAATGCTATGCCCGTTGTTTGGCAGTCAGTGCCCGCAAGGATCAGGAGGGACTGGAGCGCATGGCATGGCAGAGCCGCTGGTGCACATTGATGACCAGAGCTGTTATCATGGCATTTTCTCCAGGAAATGCTGCCCCCAACCCCCAGAGACCAATTACAATGAATTTCCTTCTTGAACATTGTGTAGGTTTCACGTTCTGTGCCCATTAACATGTATTTACAGGGGTCGGAAAGCTCCAAATAATCTGATATAGTTAGAAGTCGTAACCTGTAGCTACCACTAGGGGCTTCTTATTGAGTTACTGCTGATACTAAATAGAAGCTCCCCCTAGTGGTGGCTGAGGGCAGACAGAAATGACTCTTTTGACTATTTCTATGCAAAAGCAATGGAGTTCTGTATCAGACAAACGGAGCTCCGGCCGCTGTAAAGATCTGTGGATGTATTACCACAGAATGTTAGACTTAAATCAGGAGGGGATTTACTAATACAAACGTGCCACACTTCTGGCTTAATGTTTTTGTTCTGTTTTTTTGCAGCAAAAAACCCCAAAAACTGCTGATCGGGCTTTGCACCTCATTTATTATGTGTTTTAGATACTTTTAGCACCTTTTGTGCAAGGGTTGTGGCCTAAGGGAATGCGTGGCTTAAGATAAAGAAGTAATCCAACTAATAGGTTGTGTAAAATTAGACAAATATGTCTAATGGGTCGTAAGATGCACTAAAGTTATTATACAGTCACTGTTGGCGCGTCTTTAGAGACGAAATCTTGGAAAAATGTGTATTTGATGTGGAATCGACAGCAGAAATCCGAGGCTGACCCTTAGATTTCTGCTAGTTTACTCTGCCATTGAGCCAACCACAGATTTTGCTTCCTTAAAGGGGTATTCCGGTAACTTCAAGTCATCCCTTATCCACTGATCGGCGGGGGTCCAGCTGCTGTATCCCGCGCCAATCCTGTGAACAGAGGTTCCGTACCGCCATTCTGATGGAGTGGCAGGTCAAACATTCGTCCTACCGCTCCCTGTATTCTCTATGGGGCTGACGGAGATAGCGGAGGACAGCGCCGGGCTAGCTCCTGCATTCCCATACAAATGAAGGGAGCGGCAGAACGCATGCTCCACCTGCCACTTTATTAGGACAGGGGTACGGGTCCCCTGTGTTCGGGTTCGGTGGGGATCCCAGTGGAGAGACCCCCACTGATCAGTTAGTTATCAACTGTACAGTAATTAAGGAATAACTTGAAGTTAGCAGAATACCCCTGTCCGTTTGGATGTGGGCATAAAGGATTTTTTTTTCTTTAACCAAAAATGTAATTTCATATATTTTTTTTATTTTTTTGCAGGCTTATACATGGAATCGGAAGGTCGGGGGACATATCTGCTGTACAACCAAAAGCGGCCGGCTCCAGTCTCCTGAATAAACTAACGAATTCCCTGATGCTGGATGTCCTCCGGACCACAGGCAGGTGCACTCCGCACTTAGTCACATCAGCGCCTGACACCGTGCACTGAGGAATGAGTCATTGTACTGCTGCCTTCTCATTACAGGGGTGCGGACCGCTACCAGCTGCTTTGTAGTTCCTATGGCAACTGGAATGAGTTTAACCCTTTGCTTCCTTACGCTTCGCCACAAAAGGCCAAAAGCCAAATACATTATTTGGCCTCGGATAGACCAGAAGTCGTGCTTCAAGTCAATGATTACTGCAGGTAACACAATCCAGTTCTGAATGTTGAACACTATGGGGGAAATTCATCAGGTTTTGATAAATCTCCCCAGGTAACTTAGGACAGAGGACGCATGTGGGCATCATGGAGGAGCCGAGCAGCGCCTCTATTTTACTAGAATACCTTATCAGCTATTTCATACATGGATACCGTATGAATAGAGACTGCTGCTATTGCATGCAGTAATCTCCTCCATAGTATGGGGGAGAGCGATCATTACTGCCATCGCTCGTTCCCATACTGACCAATTGTTTGCCAGCAGCACAGCGTTTTATTAGACCGCCAGCAAACAATGATTTTTAAGCCAGATTAAAAATCTGGATCGGCAGCAGTATTACACAGGTATATCATCGCTAACTAGCTCATTAGCGATGATCTGGCAGGCTATCTGCCAGTCTAACAGCCTTTAAGGCTATGTACACCTTTGGGGGCAATTTTGTCTTTGCATTGCACTAATTTTGAGCTAAAAATCATTTTTAAATTGGTCTTTATTACAAATATGGAGCCCTTTATTCTGTACAGAGCTGAGATGCTTTAGTAGCAGGATCTGAATTTTCTCTCTGCTCCGTCATCCAGCTCACCTGACGGGCTCCTTATCTCTGCTCTCTGACATTATAAATACTCATTATCACTCAGTTCTTATCTTGCTGATAAGAATGTGGCTTAAATAAGTGTTTATGACCTCTTAGTAAATTAGAGATGAGGGTTATTAGATGACAGGCACCGAGGGAAAATAAAAAGTAGGAGTCACACAGCAAGACCAAATGTTTAAGCTTTTGTGACACAACCGCTCAGTATTTTTAATAATGACCAATTGAAAAAAAGATTTTTAGCACAAAATGAGTAAAATGCAATCATTAAAATAAAAAATAAAAAATTTGCTTCCGAAGGTGTACATAAGGCTCTGTTTACATCTCTTCGGAGCCAAGTCAGGTGAATCCCCAATGTATGCTTCTAACAGAAGGCTCCAGTGTATGCTACTGTACAACCATTTAGTGACCTACAGAATCCATCAACCACAGTGCTAAAGAAAACCTATACCTATACCACGTGGTATTTTTTTCAGTGGCCCACTGTGTAGGAAAGAGTAGTCTGCTTCACTGTCCCATATGGTAGCTAAAAATTTTGGGCAAATACTGGGACTGTAGTGATCTAATAAAAATAAATAAATGCTCACCCATTGGACCACCATTTGCGACTGCACCTCTCCCTTCCTTTGGTCTTTGTTTACCTGGCTTCAGCGGTGACATGCTCGTGGCCACTGCAGGTAATCACTGGTCTCAGTGGTCCTATATAACACTGAGACCAGTGATTGGCTCCAGTGGTCATATGTGTATAGGGGCACCTCACCGCTGCATCCAGGCAAAGACCAAAGGAAGGGAGAGGTGCAGTGGCACATTTTTCCATAACCTGAACAGGCTTCCTGAAAATACCAGGGTGGGCGGCTGGGCGCCAGTCTTTGCTCATAGTTGGGGGGGGTTCCTCTCTAAGACATAATGGTGCACAATGATAAGACAGTACTGACAGCTTGGCCTGGCTGACCACCCCAGGCATCCACTGCGGTCACCCATTCAGTGCCGCTTTATCATTGATGTATGCGCCATCCATCACCAGTAACAGTTTATACCTTAAAGAAGTGGGAGTCGGAGAACGCTGGCGCTTGTACCGTTATTAACCCGCTATACTGTCCCACTGTGGCTGATTAAGGTTTTGAGCCGGTTGTGATCGAGAACATCCTGGAAGGGGATGAATTACGCACCGATCTGAATGCTGTCGAATCGAAAATCCGTGAGCTGGGAGCCGAGACTGTCCTGTGCGTTCACTCCACCACATCGTGTTTTGCCCCTCGTGTGCCTGACAGGTGATGAAAAAAAGTTTTTTTATTTTATATAGTTCTCAACTTTTTAATCAATAATGAAATCCATATGAGTGTGTTTTACATTTTTTGCCTTTGCTCTTCTTTAGACTGGAGGAACTGGCGGAGATCTGTGCCAAGTATGATATTCCGCATATAGTCAATAACGCCTACGGTCTCCAGTCTTCAAAATGTATGCATCTTATCCAGCAGGTACTGTCTGCAGCATATTGTAATGCCTCAGAGATATGATGCAGGTGCAGGTTTCTTCTCGTTTGTTTGTTTGTTTGTTTTGTTTTTTTAACTTCTTTCATGGTATTTGTGACTCCTGACCGTGCTTTGACTTCATTCATTACATACTGTATGTACACCATAAGGAGTTACTATAACAATATAGCAATAACAAATGACAAAACAGGTGCACACTGCGGTCTTACTAAGCCCTCAAACTGATGTTAAAATTGAGAGGTTAGTCAACATGTCCTACAGTGGAGGACATGTCTTAAGCCTGAGCACCACGCCAAGGTCTCTCAAGTAGCTCGGGACCTAACACTAACCTACCTGTGCCATATGGGCAATACCAGGGGCCAGTGGGCAAAATTACAGGAATGTATTAGGCCGACTCGCAGCAAACTCCTCAGTTAGCTTCAGCATGTAACCATGACTGCAATGGGAGGAGGGAGAAGGCTGTGAGCCGCACCCAAGACTGGCTGATATGGCCCAGGCCTCACAGGTGCACCTAAATATAGCCTGTGGATGGAAAACAGGCACATTTACATAGGAGTTTATATACCTCCAAAAAATTATATATACACAAACCAACTGAAAGGTGGCATGAAGCAGGATGTGCTCAACCCAAAAATGCAGTTGTGCATATATGTACAGGGGAGCAGATCCTGCACTTGTGGCCCGTTGCTAATGGTGATCCCCAGCAAAAATGCATACGGTGGAGGATGCCCGCAGCGGACCACAATAGACATCCTACACAAGATGGCAATAGTGTGGATGTAATAAGTAATATAACAATATAGCAATAACAAATGACAAAACAGGTGCACTCTGCGGTCTTACTAAGCCCTCAAACTGATGGTAAAATTGAGAGGTTAGTCATTATGTCCTACTAGGAGGACATGTCTTAAGCCCGAGCACCACGCCAAGGTCTCTCAAGTAGCTCGGGACCTAACACTCACCTACCTGTGCCATATGACATGTTGACTAACCTCTCAATTTTAACATCAGTTTGAGGGCAGTTTGAGTAAGACCGCAGTGTGCACCTGTTTTGTCATAAGGAGTTACTGCATAAAAAAAAAAAAAAAAAAGTTTCTGAAATAATGTACGTCATTTTTACTGCTGAGCTCAGTCTGGACATGGCCTCCGTATACATTATCTTAAAGGGGTTGTGTCACTTCAGAAAGTGGCATTTATCATGTAGAGGAAGTTAATACAAGGCTCTTACTAATGTATTGTGATTGTTCATATTGCCTCCTTCCCTGGCTGGATTCATTTTTCTATCACATTATACACTGCTCGTTTCCATGGTTATGACCACCCTGCAATCCATCAGTGGTGGTCGTGATTAACAGCTTAAAGTGGTTACATCTGTATCTATCTAGCCGCTAATAGTAATAGATGTGGCATTGACCAGAGCTGTGGCTCACACAATGTATGATTAGGTATAGGTTTTAGCATATAGACACAATGCGACATGGCTGCAACGGAAACGTGATTAAAACCCAATTAGATTATTTATTTATTTTTGTAGTAACATAACCATTTTTGTCCAGTACTAAAAGGGACATTTCTTACTCTTGATGAGACATATTACAAAGTTTCTTGTGGTCGTCTGTACTATTCATTATATGCAAAGCTGTGTGAAAAGTTAGTCACCATTTAAGGGGTTAAAATGCTCCAACTATATTTAGTTCAGGCGTAAATTCACTTTCCGGAGGGTTTTTCCAATTTTGATGTGACTGTTGGGGGTTAAAAACTATGGACATCATTTCATCGTTTTTTATAATTAATAAATTGTGTGTACGTTGTTAAAAAAAATCTTTCTAATTTGGTTTAATCAGCAGTTTAGCCTTTGGCTTCTACAGTCGGCGTTTATATGCACCACACAGCCTCAGCCGCAGGGAGCCGATCGGTCACGGCTGTCAGGGATTGCCCCCTCTCTGTCCTCCCCAGAAACATCTTCTAAGATTTGAAGATGAAGTTTGATCTGGTCATATATCAACTTAGAAGGAGGTCAGAGAGGGGCTGGAGACCCTCGCTCTCAGGCAGTATGACATGATGGCTTTGCATCTGAATGGCTCTCTGTAGCCGGCTGTCTAGTGTATATACATGCCAGCTGTAGGTGGCAAACCAGGTAAAGGGGGTTTCAATTAACCCCTTCACTACCGAGCCACTTTTCACCTTAAATCCTAGGCTGATTTATTTCAAATCTGGCATGCGTCACTTTAGTTAATAATAACTTTGGGACACTTTTACTTATCCAGGCCATTCTGAGATTGTTTTCTCGTAAAAAAAATTGTACTTCATGACAGTGGTAATTTTGAGTTAATATATTTCACCTTTATCTATAAAAGAATCCAAAATTTACCAAAAATTTGAAAAAATTCACAATTTTCTAAATATGAATTTCTGTACTTTTAAGGCCTCATGCACACGACCGTATGTGTTTTGCGGTCCGTAAATTGCTGATCCGAAAAAAAAAAAAGACGATGTTCCGTATGGCATCCGTGTTTTTTTTTTTTTTTTTTTTTTTTGTAGATCCGTTATTTTTGCGGATCCATTGTAATAATGCCTATCCTTGTCCGCAACCTAGAAAAAAAATAGGACATGCTCTATTTTTTTGCGGAACGGACATACAGAAACGGAATACACACGGAGTACCTTCCGTTTTTTTTTTTTTTTTTGCGGACCCATTGAAATGAATGGTTCTGCATAAGGTCCACAAAAAAAATGTAACTGACACAGAAAGAAAATACGCTAGTGTGCATGAGACCTAAGGCCCCATTCACATGTCCGCAAGTGTTTTGCGGATCCGCTATATACACTATATAGAGAATGACCTTTCTTGTCCGCAATTGTGGACAAAAATAGGACATGTTCTATTTTTTTCGGAAACTCGATTGCGGACCCGGGCAGGACATCGTCTGTCCCCATAGGAATGAATGGGTCCGCAATTCCGTTCCGCAAAATGCGGAACAGAATTGCGGCCGTGTAAATGGGGCCTAAGGCAGATAGTGATACCTCATAAAATAGTTATCAATGAACATTCCCCATATGTCTGCTTTACGTTGGCATCATTTTGTTAATGTCATTTAATTTTTTTTAGGATTTTAGAAGCAATTTTTCAAATTTCCAAAACCATTTTTTTTAGCACCAATTCAGTTATAAAGTGATTTTGAGGGGCTTACATAATGAAAACCGCCCATAAATGACCCCATTATAGACTACACCCCTAAAATTATTCAAAACTGATGTTACAAATTTAGTTAACCCTTGAGGTGTTCCACAAGAATTAACGGAAAATGGAGGTTAAATTTCATTTTTTTGGGGTAGATTTTTTTTTTTCTTGCAACATGGCAAGGGTTAACAACAAAATAAACCTCAATATACATTACTCTGATTCTGCAGTTTACAGAAATACCACCCCATATTTGGCGGTGCTCTATGGGCACGTGGCAGTGGTCAGAAGGAAAGGAGCGCCATATGGATTTTGGAAGCAGATTTTGCTTAAATGGTTTTTAGGCACCATTTTGTATTTAAAGAGACCCTGACAAAACCCTGAAAAAGTGACCCCGTTTTGGAAACCACACCCCTTGAAGAATATATTAAGGGGGTACTGAGCACTTTAAACCCCTAAGCGTTTTACGGAATTTGGAAACACTTGGCTGTGAAAATGAAAAGTTTTATTTCTTCCAATAAAATGTTGCTTTAGCACCAACTTTTTCATTTTCCTAAGGGATAACAGGAGAAAAAGCACCCCATAATTTGTTACCTTTTTTCCTGAATACGGCAACACCCCATATGTGGTGGTAAACTGCTGTGGGGGGGGGGGGGCACATGGCAGGACTTAGAAAGGAAGGAGCGCCATATGGCTTTTGCAGCGCAGATTTTGATGGATTGGTTTACGGGTGCCATTGGTTTATATTTTTTGAGTGATTGTCTTGTGTCGGAGTTCATGTTTTGGAGGATGAGGTACCATTTTCATTGGTACCATTTTAGGGTACGTACGACTTTTTCATCGCTTTATGTTACACTTTTTGTGAGGCAAGGTGACAAAAAATGGCTGTTTTGGCATAGTTTTTAAAAAAAAGATTTTTTTGGGGTGATTGTCTGTCTTTGGTAGGGGCTCATTTTTTTGCGGGATGAGATGACTGTTTGGTACCATTTTTGGCTACATATGCCTTTTTGATTGCTTGGTATTACAATTTTTGTGAGGCAAGCTGACCAGAAAATGACTGTTTTGGCACTTTTTTGGGGGGATATTTTTATAGAGCAGGTTGATATGGACACGGCGATACCCAATATGTCTAGGACGCTTTTTTTTTTTTTTTTTTTTTTTTTCTTGAAACTTTTAATTTTTTTTTGTGTAAAACGTTATTTTTTATTTTTTTGTCGTCACTCTGCGACTTCAACTTTTGGGGGTCTGGCTTCCTTCCCTGCCATCGGCTCCCCGACACAGCAGCGCGGTGACCTGATGGGAGCTCCCTCCCTGCACAGACATCGGATAGGTCATCAATATCTGATCGGTGGGGGTATGACCCCCGAGGGCACTAGCGTTCACTGCGTCCTTCTCCCTGCTCACCAAGCACAGCGCCGTACATTGTATAGCGGCTGGGTTAGTATCGCGCTCAGCTCATTCACTTCAATAGGGGTGAGCTGCACCTAGGTCATGTGACTGATGAACGTATCGCCACTGGACTAGGAAAAGCCAAGAGAAGGCTGCGGTGCTGATGCGGGTGCCTTCCTA
Source organism: Bufotes viridis (assembly GCA_033119425.1). Lineage (NCBI taxonomy): Eukaryota > Metazoa > Chordata > Amphibia > Anura > Bufonidae > Bufotes > Bufotes viridis. Next base: position 562,235,037 of record CM065589.1, on the reverse strand, counting down.
AACTGCTGATCGGTGGGGGTCCCAGGTATCGGACCCCCACTGATCAGATACTGATGACCTATCATAGTTCATCAGTTGTAAAGTTGTAAAACCCCTTTAATAATGTATTTAATCTGAAATCTATAATTATGCTAGTATACGGCTTATATTCGACTGAGCCAGCTGAGTATGGGGCAGTCCGGAGGGTGAGCTATTGAATGTGTATAAACGTGTTCAGACATTGCGGTAAAAACGTCACTGGAAAAAACTCATACGGTTTTCCCACAGCTTACAAGTTGACTGTGGAGTACCTCAACCGTCTGAATACACCCCTATATAAGAAGCGGCCCGCAGACACATTGTACCTCCATACATAAGGCTATCTGCATACCTGGTGTTGGACTAGGTTTACACTTGCATTACGTTATGGGGTCTCTTTTTCAGCACCCCATCCAAGTTGAAAACCCAATAATAGCAATGAGTTGACCTTTTTTTTTTGTTTTTTGTTTTTCCCTTTAACCTATCATTCAAAAAACCTTCAGTTTTTAGAAATTTAGTAAAAATGTATTCTTTTTATTCTCCAGGGAGCCCGTAGGGGCAGGATTGATGCTTTTGTGCAGAGTTTAGACAAGAACTTCATGGTTCCTGTAGGTGGCGCTGTTGTAGCAGGCTTTGACAGTTCTTTCCTTGAAGAAATTAGCAAGATGTATCCTGGGAGAGCATCAGCGTCTCCGTCTCTGGATGTCCTGATAACTCTGCTGTCACTTGGTTCGAGCGGATATAAGACTCTGTTGACAGAAAGGAAGGTATGGGGCTCTGCTGCAGATTTTTTAGTGTTTTTGTTACATTTTTAATCTAAAGTATATAATTATGATCATATACAGCTTAAGCTACTTTCACACTAGCGTTTTTTGTGGATCCATCATTGATCTGCAAAAAACGTTTCCGTTACAATAACACAACCGCATGCATCCGCCATGAACAGATCCGGTTGTATTATGTCTTCTATAGCCATGACGGATCCGTCTTGAACACCATTGAAAGTCAATGGGGGACAGATCCGTCCCCATTGACTTACATTGTGTGTCAGGACGGATCCGTTTGGCTCAGTTTCGTCAGGCGGACAGCAAAACGCGGCAGGTAACATCTTGGTGTCCGCCTCCAGAGCGGAATGGTGACTGATCGGAAGCAAACTGATGCATTCTGAGCGGATCCTTTTCCATTCAGAATGCATTAGGGCAAAACTGATCTGTTTTGGACCGCTTGTAAGAGCCAATGACGGATCTCGCAAACGGAAAGCCAAAACGCGAGTGTGATAGTAGCCTTATATGTGAAATCTATAAAGGAGTGAAGCCACCACGTGCATTTATTTTAGACTGGTTGTTATAAATCCTACAAAATTCTGGAAATGGATGTTTATGACACACATCTGTGTAACTCTGCCAGCCCCGTGAAATATGAGGGGGTCTTATGGAATTCTGCATTTTATCTGTGGAATGGCTGAACGGGGTCAATTTTAAGAAGTTAGGTTGATGCTTTCACAATCGCAGATGCAGCCATACACATCTGAGTCCATGTTGGACGTATGTTCAGGGATACCAGGAGAGGGACAAACGATCATTCTGGGAACGGTCTTTAAAGGAGGGAAAAGTAAAATCAAACCTAGTCCATTTCCCTACAGATTAGGGTTGTCCGCTAAACAACCTTTTGCTCCAGTTCTCCCAGCCAGGCTCTGTTAACCGGTGACCTCAACGTGTGACCGCTGCAGCCAGTCGTCGGCTTCATCAGGAGCCTGGCCATTAGCAGTGCTGGGAGATAACTACTTGGCTGTTCTTTATTTCAGGCAGATCCTGGGGGTTTCCTTCTGAAACTAGACAACCCCTTTAATTCAAATGGGCCCTTCCGTTTTTCCTAGACACTTGTTGAGTGGTGTGGTTTGTTGTTTTTTTGCTTGAGTCTCCCCCCGCCCCAAAAAAAAAAAAAAGCCGTATTAGTTCAAATGTTTTTGTAGCGGAAAATTGACCCAAAACTCACCTCAGGGGGGGGAAAAAAACCCTGTTTATCATGCGCTTGATATTTTCCATGAACATCTGGAGCGAAAAACTCTACAAACTGCATCAAAAACTGCAGAACCCTTCAAACGCCAAAAAATGCGGTTGTGGCCAAATCCAAAAGTAGATTCAAGTGGAACAAGAAATATAAAGGCAGGACTTCTCCTTCCTGCTGGATCTTCTTCTGACTTTAAAAAAAAAAAACTGCATCAAAAACGGCACGTGTGACTGCTTCTTATAGAAATGACCTTCCCTGATGTCTATCCTTGAACCTATATAATGTCCTTTCGAGAATCGATGGCTGTAAATGCACAGGGTAATTGGCTGTTGTATTTCTTCAGTCTAATTTAGCCGTCCCCATCCCCGTACCTTCTACTGTTTGACATTGATTTCTTTTGTGGATTCTTCCCACCAAAATTACAGGATAAAATGTCCATTTCCTGCTACGCCGCGCGCACTTCAGCTCTCAGAATTTTCTAATTGCTCGTCAGAAAAGGAAGGATGACATTCGATTAAATATAGCACATGAAAATCAATGCCGCCATCTCATTCCGCTGAAACCTTGCACCGCCTTTGCTTGGGGCGCTATTAACTTCCCCTGCGAAGTGATTTTGGAAAAAAAAAAAGCCTGATATTGATTTGACCCCTGAAAGAAAGAATTGTCCAACCCTGAAATCCTTATTTATCATCGTTCCGTAGAATTCCCCAAAGCGGACGTGGGCCCGTATGTATATTGGCGGGAGCGAGAAACTTCTATTCGCTTCTAGAAGTTAGAAAAGTCAGTGTGATTGATGGCCATGACTTGCATGCTATCCCTTCCTTTGATAAAACCGCTGATACTTAATGCATTTTATCGATGGGTGAGACCAAGGGCAACCGTCATCATACAGATCTGCGGTCAGCTGAAGGAGAAGCCACAATGATGGCGTTATCTGATTAAACATAGCAGATTATTAATTTATCCTCCTGAGATTTACATCCCTGATAACCAGCAGGCCGACCGTCCGTGTGCCAGTCACTTCCTGCCTATAATAACCGCGGCATACATTGGTTAGCGTATACTGCGACAAATCTATACAAAGAACAATATCCTTACAAGGAACCTGTCACCTGGAAAAGACAATCTACACTAATCGCAGTACCTTAAAGTATCTCTCCTAATGTGCCCAAAGATGTTTTCATATCTTCTTTCTGCATTTTGCTCTCTCCTAAAAACGACTTATACAAAAAACTTGGTTTGGCGCCTTTTTGAAGTCCTGCTGAAGTCAAGGGGGCAGCGGCCTCCTTGACTCAACCGTCCATTTTACCCACCCCTGTGCTGCTCCTCCGCATATTGATCAATATTTTTCCCTGTAGCCAGGACCGCGCTCTTCTCGCGCATGCGATCCCGGTTACGGCTCCCTCCCTCCCTCCTCTTCATGTTCACTGCGCCGCTTCTATACAGTGCGCTCACGCCGCAGGGGAGAAGCGACAGACGAGTGCAAGCACGCTGTATGGGAACGGCGCAGGTGCAGTGAAGATGGGAGGGAGCCGTAGCCGGGATCTCGCTGTGGCAGGACGCGCACGGCGCATGCACGAGAAGAGTGTGGTCCCGGCTACAGGGAAAAATGTCCATCAATATGCAGAGGAGCAGCATGGGGCGGGCTTATCGGACAGTTGAGACAAGGAGGCCGCTGCCCCCTTGACTTCAGCAGGACTTCAAAAAGGCGCCAAACCAAGTTTTGTAAGCCGTTTTTAGAAGAGAGCAAAACGCAGAAAGATATGAAAACCTCTTTGGGCACACTAGGAGAGATACTTTAAGGTACTGTGATTAGTGTAGATTGTCTTTTCCAGGTTCCCTTTTAAAGGGGTATTTCACAATAAACTAAGGCCTCATGCGCACCAACCCATTTTTTTTATTCCGCATTAGCAATTTTTGCGGATTGGATGCGACCCGTTCATTTCAGTAGGGGTCGTGTGCATGTCTGTCCTGCAAAATAAAACATAGAACATGTCCTATTCCGTTCTGTGGACAAGAATAGACATTTTTAAAATGGGGCCCGTGGAAACTGTGTGATGCACACAGCCGGCATCCGTATTTTGCGGATCCGCGGTTTGCGGGCTACAAAATGCAAATGGTCATGTGCATGAGGCCTAATGGGATACACTGATCTAGTATTGGACTAAAAGGGAACCTGTCATGGTGGAAATGCAGTGTAATCTGCAGGCAGCCTGTTATAGAGCAGGAGGAGCTGAGCAGACTGATATATCGTTTTAGGGCCCATTCACACAACGTCTGGCACTTCCACAGGATCTCTGCACAGATTCTGTGCCAAAAACACCTCTAAAAAGCCTCCCATTTATTTCAATGAATACAAAAATTAAATAAAAAAAACAGCAGGGAAAAAGGCAGCACCATGCTGTATCTTTGAGTGGAATCCGCTCTGATTCTCCCATTGAAATGAATGAGAAAACTGCTCCGAAAACTGCACCCAAAACCGCGCAGAAAATTGGCAATGATTCCTCCCTGATTTTATTTTTTTTATTTTTTTTCACCGCGTTTTCTAAATCCGTTATGTGAACATACCCTTATGGGAAAAGATTCAGTATAATTTGTAATTAATACATTTACCTGTCCTTTTTCTTAAAAGGGTTGTTTTTTTTTTGAATTTATTTTTTTTATTTTTAGATTTATTTTTTTTACTGGTGACCTATCCTCTGGCTGCCGTGCTAACATAATAGAGAGGAGCCATGTATGCATGCACAGCAGTCCTGACCATGTATTTCAGAGCAGCTATGAGCACGGGGGAATGGGGTAGGAAAATAAGATATAATGATCTGGACTCGGCAGTGCTGCTTGTGTAATACTGCTGATAATAGCCTAAGATCCTGTTAACAGATTCCCTTTAAGTTCTCCCTGTGTACAACTGTCAGTGACTGACGGCTATCTCTGTATACACACTTACACATAGAATACTATCAATCACTGGTAACACCTCCCTGTGTACAGCTATCAGTGACTGACATCTATCTCTGTATACACACTTACACAGAGAATACTATCAATCACTGGTAACACCTCCCTGTGTACAGCTATCAGTGACTGACAGCTATCTCTGTATACACACCTCCCTGTGTACAGCTATCAGTGACTGACATCTATCTCTGTATACACACTTTCACAGAGAATACTATCAATCACTGGTAACACCTCCCTGTGTACAGCTATCAGTGACTGACAGCTATCTCTGTATACACACCTCCCTGTGTACAGCTATCAGTGACTGACATCTATCTCTGTATACACACTTTCACAGAGAATACTATCAATCACTGGTAACACCTCCCCTGTGTACAGCTATCAGTGACTGACAGCTATCTCTGTATACACACCTCCTGCCCTGTGTACAGCTATCAGTGACTGACATCTATCTCTGTATACACACTTTCACAGAGAATACTATCAATCACTGGTAACACCTCCTGTGTACAGCTATCAGTGACTGACAGCTATCTCTGTATACACACCTCCCTGTGTACAGCTATCAGTGACTGACATCTATCTCTGTATACACACTTTCACAGAGAATACTATCAATCACTGGTAACACCTCCCTGTGTACAGCTATCAGTGACTGACATCTATCTCTGTATACACACTTACACAGAGAATACTATCAATCACTGATAACACCTCCCCTGTGTACAGCTATCAGTGACTGACAGCTATCTCTGTATACACACCTCCACTATGTACTAGCTATCAGTGACTGACATCTATCTCTGTATACACACTTTCACAGAGAATACTATCAATCACTGATAACGTCTCCCCTGTGTACAGCTATCAGTGACTGACAGCTATCTCTGTATACACACCTCCCTGTGTACAGCTATCAGTGACTGACATCTATCTCTGTATACACACTTTCACAGAGAATACTATCAATCACTGGTAACACCTCCCTGTGTACAGCTATCAGTGACTGACAGCTATCTCTGTATACACACTTACACAGAGAATGCTATCAATCACTGATAACGTCTCCCCTGTGTACAACTATCAGTGACTGACAGCCATCTCTGTATACACACTTACACATAGAATACTATCAATCACTGATAACACCTCCCTGTGTACAGCTATCAAACACTGGCTCACCGTATGATCATAAGAAGCGGCCTACCGGGAGTCTGCCTGGTAGTGTATAAAGCCAATACACCAGGGCCCCCATCATCTAAGGTTTGGGGACACGCACAAATGGGCTAAGTCCTCCAGAGTGAGGACTCTGGCTTTTTCATGTGGGTCTTGAAGGAAGGGAGAGCATCTCTATTCCTTACCCTTTCCTTAAAGGGTATTTGAAATCTAATCCAGGCATCCTAAATTTCAGATTTTTTCATAAATGGTTAAATATTGAAGGTGTTTAAAATCTTGCCCAAGGTTTTTCTCACATCAAAATGTTTTATATCCAGTCCTCCTGTGTCCTAGGAACATAGAGGAGTGAAAAGCCTTTGTGCCAGCGGCATGTAGAGGGCCCAGAAAGATGGGTCATTCTGTGTAACTGCGCGGCGGACAGGATATTCACTGAACTCCCTGCACTGCAACCTCACCGTTTACCTACATCTAGCCCTGAAGAGCGTTACGCCAACCATCTTACCATCAAATCTGTGTTAACGACGTGTGTAACTGTAACGCTTTTTTACCTTGGAGAAGATGCGACGGGGGAATTTATCATGTGGGGAATATTAGAAGTCCGTTTTTCAGGAGTCTGCATAGACATAGTTTGCACCAGATTTATCAAATGTCGCATGTTTGTTAAATTTGGAGATCTTTTTAAACCCTTCTTGTCTAGAAATGTTACCCCAGTTTTTTTATACCCCCCACCACCAAAAGGCCCATTTTTCCCACCCACTTTTCAAAACTTCGAGTGAGAAATGTACAAAGTCGCAAATTTTTGCGTAAATAATTCCAAAAAGCAGAGGCCCTCTAACTTTTTGAGTAATCTTGACACATTATGACAAGTAGAGAACTAAAGCCACTTTACATGATTGGCAAAGGAGGAGGGGGGGCCCTTGTGGTGGGTGGGCGATGTACAACGCACATTAGAAATAGAAGTGTGAGCTTGACCAGATGTGAGAGCTAAGAAACAGCGGGTGCGGGGAAGGCGTCAGAGAAGACCCCTGTGTCGGGACTAAGGTACCAAAATACGAGAGAAAACTTGATGTGACCTCGATTCTCAATAAGAAATGTCTTGAAATCTGACGATCTGGTCCATCATCTTTAGCCAATGTAGAGCTGAGGGAACATCTCTAGACTCCCAGTGCATTAAGATTAGAAGTGTAACAGCTGCAAGCATGTGGTTAGAAAGCCGTCTAATCTTCGCATTTAAAGGGATTCTGTCAGCCCGATTTTGCATACAAAGATATTGGTATCATCATATTGGTATCCATTATGTCATTAAAATTATTTTTATCCCCACCTGTAGTTTTATTTGTGATTAAAAATAGGTTTTATGCATATGGTAATTGCCTTCCTAACGTGCCCAAGGGGGCTGTCCCTCTGGCCGTTTGTGATCTCTGAGTACAGCGCCCCCCGCTGTTAATTTATTCACTCCTCTCCGGGCTTTTTTTTTTTCTCCTCAGTTCGACGTAATCCCGCTCTGGCGCATGCGAGATCACAGGCGCTGAGGCTGCTGCCAGGACACCGCGCAGGCCCAGACGTGTGTGACATCTCTTGCTCTCTCACTCGCTCTTGCTCTCTCACTCGCTCTTGCTCTCTCACTCGCTCTTGCTCTCTCACTCGCTCTTGCTCTCTCACTCGCTCTTGCTCTCTCACTCGCTCTTGCTCTCTCACTCGCTCTTGCTCTCTCACTCGCTCTTGCTCTCTCACTCGCTCTTGCTCTCTCACTCGCTCTCTATCAAACTAGTGTAACGGAAAACTGGCTTAGAGTTGCCCATTGTAACCAATCAGATTCAACCTTACCATTTTCCAAGGGAGCTGTTAAAAATTAAAGATTTTTGATAAATTCGCCCCATAGTGTTTGTTCTTGTTACTGTCTTGTCGTGACCATTGTCTTTATTACTTCTGTATTGTTGTGGTTTTCAGTAATTAATGAGCACTCATTGTCTTTTCTAGGAATTATTTACATATCTTGCCAATGAACTGAAGGCGTTGGCTGCAAAACATAACGAGAGGTTACTAGATACCCCACATAACCCCATATCGATGGGTAAGTGAACATAAAGAGAGGATACTAGATACCCCATATCACTAAGTGAGTGAATATAACGAGAGGTTACCAATACCCCACATAACCCCATATCACTAAGTGAGTGAATATAACGAGAGGTTACCAATACCCCACATAACCCCATATCACTCAGTGAGTGAATATAACGAGAGGTTACCAATACCCCACATAACCCCATATCACTAAGTGAGTGAATATAACGAGAGGTTACTAGATACACCACATAACCCCATATCACTGGGTAAGTGAATATAACGAGAGGTTACTAGATACCCCACATAACCCCATATCACTGGGTAAGTGAATATAACGAGAGGTTACTAGATACCCCATGTCATTGGGTAAGTGAATATAGCGAGAGGTTACCAATACCCCATATCACTGAGTGAGTGAATATAACGAGAGGTTACCAATACCCCACATAACCCCATGTCATTGGGTAAGTGAATATAACGAGAGGTTACTAGATACCGCACATAACCCCATGTCATTGGGTAAGTGAATATAACGAGAGGTTACTAGATACCGCACATAACCCCATGTCATTGGGTAAGTGAATATAACGAGAGGTTACTAGATACCGCACATAACCCCATGTCATTGGGTAAGTGAATATAACGAGAGGTTACCAATACCGCACATAACCCCATATCACTGGGTAAGTGAATATAACGAGAGGTTACTAGATACCCCACATAACCCCATGTCATTGGGTAAGTGAATATAACGAGAGGTTACTAGATACCCCACATAACCCCATGTCATTGGGTAAGTGAATATAACGAGAGGTTACCAATACCCCACATAACCCCATATCACTGAGTGAGTGAATATAACGAGAGGTTACTAGATACCCCACATAACCCCATATCACTGGGTAAGTGAATATAACGAGAGGTTACTAGATACCCCATGTCATTGGGTAAGTGAATATAACGAGAGGTTACTAGATACCCCACATAACCTCATGTCATTGGGTAAGTGAATATAACGAGAGGTTACCAATACCCCACATAACCCCATATCATTGGGTAAGTGAATATAACAAGAGGATACTAGATACCCCATATCACTGGGTAAGTGAACATAACGAGAGGATACTAGATACCCCACATAACCCCATATCGATGGGTAAGTGAACATAACGAGAGGTTACTAGATACCCCATATCACTGAGTGAGTGAATATAACGAGAGGTTACTAGATACCCCACATAACCCCATATCACTGGGTAAGTGAATATAACAAGAGGTCACATAAGTGTTTCATTAGACACATGGCCACATCACTTCCATAGTTGTGTGAAATACAAACTGGTGAGTCTACACTGTCATAAAATTGCAAATACAGTAAATTTCCAGCCAATTGTACAAAAATACAGACACTCCAAGAAAAATAAAAATTTTTTTAAATAACCCCGTCCTAATAAATTTAACCCTGTCCTAATCATTAATATTATGTAATAACATTTAAATCTCATGCACACGACCGTAGCTGTTTTTGCAGTTCGCAAATTGCAGCCATGTGTGTTCCGCTATTCGCAGAATGGAATGTCCTGCCCCTATAGAACTGTCCTATTCTTGTCCCTAAAACGGACAAGAATAGGACATGTTGTGTTATGTGGGGCCGTGCAACAGACATACGGATTCGGAAAGCACATCCCAATGAAGTTGATGGGTCTGCATCTGACCCACAAAAAAATGCAGATCTGATGCAGACAGAAAATACGTTTGTGTGCACGAGCCCTTATCCAGTCCACATTAACTACCACAGACCATGGCCCATGGCATTGTTATTCTGTAATGTAATTTATAATCTACGTAAGTGCCTATGTCAACCACTACAGAGCCCACTGCCACTGACGTCCTGGTGTAGTAGCTCAATATGGGGCCTGAATATATGACTGCATTACATTTGAGAGTGTATGCCATGTATTTATCCTTAGGACTCATCCAATCACCTACTGAATTGTTTAAAGGGAGTCTGTCTGCAGTTTTGACCAAGCAAAACTGCTGACAGCACCAGTTAGGGGCAGGGGACAGCAAGACCAACATACCTTTTGTGCTGCTTTAAGTATCCAGAGTAGTGTGAATATTTTGGTATTCTGACACCGTCAGGTCCACCAACGTGCTGTCCACCCAGTACACTAGACTATTGGAATTTTCTAATGGAATCTGTCAGTAATTTTGCATTGTCAAGACTGCTGACAGACTCCCTTTAAAATTCCACTAGGTAGTAGCTACAAGTAGAACCAAGGAAGGAGGAATCCAGAGGCAGTGCGGCTGTACGGAGAGTCAGAGGCAAGGTCTTTAGTAATGGAATTACTTTTTATTAACACACTTACAACACGTTTTGCAACCAAACCAGTTCCTTCATCAGGTGAAGGCTTAATCATTAAGCAGTCACGTGACGAAGGAACCGGTTTGGTTCTGAAATGTGTTGTGGGTGTACAGCCATGCCGCATCTGAATTCCTCTTTCCTTACTTGTACTTGTTACTTAACTGGCCAGGTTCCGGGGCTGTGAAGGGTTGTGTGCAGCCGCTGAGGACAAGTCATCTATGTTGTAAAAGGTCTTCTGCCCTCTGCGTAACTGTAAACAGTGAGTGGCAATTGCTGAGTGTCGGTTTTGTACTTCCCATTTCTTCTCTCTCCCTCTTACTCTCTTTTTTTTATGTTTGACTAGGTAGGAGCTGGTATAGTAAGACAAAGATGCCTTCTGTTGAGCTTTTCTCATCAGGAGTATTGTGACTATGAAGTTTTATTCTGCCAGGATCTGCTCCTGCAAGTGCACAGGAGGCAGAGCTTCACTGTCAAGTGTCTTCTGCCCCTCTGCTCTGAGGGATGGTTCTAGTGGCCTCCTGGTTGCATGTTATCGCTGTCGCTCAGCAGATGAGCAATGCAGAAAGCACTTCACAGTGAAGTGCAGCCTCTTGGACACTTGCAGGAGCAGGACCGGGCAGTATAACTTTTTTATTCGCCTGGTGAGAAAGGCTTCACAGAAGACATGTTTGTCTTGCTCTTTCCAGCCCCTAGCTAGTTGAATTTTAAAGGGAGTCCGCCAGCAGCCTGACAATGCAAAACTGCTGACAGACTTCATTTAAAATTCCAGTATTCTAATGTATTGGATTGACAGCACGTTGGTGGACCAGACAGTGGCAGAATAGTTTTACTGTATGGTCGTTACCTAACATACAAGTTTAAAAGCAGTCTATGATGTGGGTATGGAAATAGGAGGGAAATAAGTGTTGAAATATACAATATTGGAGTTCAGTATTGAATTAGGAAATAATAAAAAAGTTTAGGCGTGCTTTAATTTTTTAAGGCAATTAATGTGCATTTCAGCCCTGTTTCATTTATGTAACGTGATGGGGAGGATCCAGTAAGTCTGATCAAGAAGGGGGTGGTACACCAAAAACTTCTGTCCGGCGCTGTATAAATCTGATTCTTCCATGTAAAAAGCTTCATATTCAGATAAATGGATGTAAAATAAGTGTCATCTGACTGCAGTGAATCTGTATTATCAGCACAAAGGGATACTTGCCGTAAGCACTTAGACCGGACGTAATGGTCTCTGCTGCGCTGTGTGAATGCCGGGCACAAATGCTTTCTGAGACTTTGCGCTATGTGACGTTAAAGGAAATGGTTATTAGAGCCTCCTGGGATTCTGCAAACTACAGCGCACACTTTTAAGATGTCAAGATTACCGTACCTTACAAGGGTTTTCCAGAAGTAAAATATTGATGGCCAATCCCCAGGACAGGTCATCAATATCACATCAAGGGTCCGACTCAGGGCACCTCTGCCAGTCAGCTATTTTTGGAATTTCCATAGTAGTGAAAGAAGGGGTGATGACCGATCCTCAGGATAGGTCATCGGTATGTAATTGTGGGGGTCCGACACCCAGCATCCCCACCGATCATCTGTATAAAGAGACCGCGGCGCTCCCTGGGTTCAATGTTCACATGGCCTAGGTGCAGCTCCGTCCCATTCAAGTGCTGCTTGTGCCTAAATTCCCATATATAAGCATGCTGGGCTCACATGTTCTCAGTGGTGAGACGGGAATAAGCCAGACATCTTTGGTGGCCCTAACATCGGCTGTCAGGGTTGGGACACCCCCTTAGACAGATGGTTGACTGGTCCCACCGCTGTTGGCCACCTCTAGGATAGGCCATCAATGTTTATTTCCCAGACTGCATTTAGTTGTGCCATAGAATTCATAGGACTGTGCTGTATATCGACCTCTGGATGTAAACTAGAATATTTTCTTAAGGCTATATTAGACAGGCAGATCATCCAGGCGATTGTCGGGAGGGAAGCGTTACTTCCCGGCAATTGCCTGCTCGTCAGCGGAGGAGACCACTGCTATTACATGCAGCAATCTCCTCCACAGTATGGGCAGGAGTGATCACTAATGCCACTGCTCGTCCCCATACTCAATCATGGTTTGCCCGCAGCAGATTGTGATTAGACAGCACGTTCTGCCCCTGGCAAACAACGATTTTTAAACCTGTTGAATGATTTGGATTGCCCGATGAACGAGCGTTTGCTTGGGTAATCAGCAGCAGTGTTAGGGCTTATGCAAACAAACATGTGCCGGCTGGGCCCCTATTGAGGCCCGCAAACAGTGGGTCCGCAACATACGGGCACTGGCCGTCTGTGCACTGCATCACGGATGCAGGCCCACGCACTTGAATGGGTCCGGAAGGTGCGGTTTGGACAGAGGTACGGCAGCACTACAGAGTTTTCTGTCCATGCCTCCATACCCCAAAAAAAAGTAGTGCATATACTACTTTTTTTGCGGTGCAGACCCCATTTAAGTGAATGGGTCCTGCGTCCGCATACGGTGGCCCTACGGTTGTGTGCATGAGCCCTTACTCTGCCAGATCATCACTTGTTAGCGATGATCTGGCAGATTATCTGCCAGTCTAATACACCCTTCACACTGACAGCAAGTGGAGATCTTGCAACAGTGGTACTTGTCTGGCCTCCATTGGGTGAATGTATTTGCAGGAAGCTTTCCCAGCGTGCACTACACTGCCAACACAATCAGCCTATAACACAGCTTATACCTGTATATATGATCGTCAGGTTTGCCCCCTAAATAATTGTCAGACGTGTGGCCTTGTATGTAATACTTTTACTTCTTCTCACTTCCTTCTCGCCGTCAAGCAATGTCTTTGAAGAATCTGAGTGACAAGGGCGGCTCGGCCATCACCCAGCTTGGGTCCATGCTCTTCACAAGACAAGTGTCCGGTGCCCGGTGAGTGTTTCGTACACGGGGGACAAAGGCTTCCTAGGAAATGTGCGCTGATAGATGGGGCTCTGGGGGTTGGCTATAAGGAGCGTAGTGGTAGCGGTCACACCGGAGTCCACAGTGGCCCCTTCTGCCACAAAAGGCACATGTAAGGGTACTTCTACACTTGCGTTTTTCGTTTCTGGCATAGAGTTCCGTCATAGGGGCTCTATACTGAAAAAGAACTGATCAGTATTATCCCCATGCATTCTGAATGGAGAGAAATCCATTCAGGATGTCTTCAGTTCAGTCTTTTTGATTTTCCAGGACAGAGATAATATCGCAGCATGCTGCGGTTTTATCTCCGGCCAAAATTCCGGAACACTTGCTGGAATGCCGGATCCGGGATTTTGTCCCATTGGAAAGTATTAGTGCCGGCATTCAAAATACCGCAATACCAGTAAAAATGTGAAAAAAAAAATAAAACGGATCTGTCTCTCCGCATGACAAGCGGAGAGATGGATCCGTTCTTGCAATGCATTTGTAAGGTCCCTTTCACACGGGCGAGTTTTCCGCGCGGGTGCAATGCGTGAGGAGGACGCATTGCACCCGCACTGAATCCTGACCCATTCATTTCAATGGGTCTGTGTACATGAGCGTTTTTTTTCACGCATCACTTGTGCGTTGCGTGAAAATCGCAGCATGTTCTATATTCTGCGTTTTTCACGCAGCCCTAGCCCCATAGAAGTGAATGGGGCTGCGTGAAAAACGCATTGCATCCGCAAGCAGGTGCGGGTGCGTTGCGTTTTTCACTGATGGTTGCTAGGAGATGTTGTTTGTAAACCTTCAGTTTTTTATCACGCGCGTGAAAAACGCATCAAAACGCATTGCACCCGCGTGGAAAAAACTGAACAACTGAACGCAATCGCAGGCAAAACTGAATGGCTTTGCCTGTGAAATCGCACAGTTTTCACTGAACGCATCCGCAACGCATCCGCACCTAATCCGGACACGCTCGTGTGAACCCAGCCTAAGACGGATCCGTAGCCGTATGCGTTTTCAAATGCTTTCCGTTTGCATGCAGATTGCCGGATCACTCTGCCGCAAGTGTGAAAGTACCCTGAGGTGGAGGCTTGCACCTCTGATCTATCCGAAATAAAATAAAACTGCAGTACAGTATCTCTCTTATTTGGGCTCCTTAGGAGTAGATGGGACACAGTTACCTGATTCACCTCCAGTCTGAGAGCTAAGCTGCAGTGTAAAGGATGAGTGACAGCAACTGATAAGACAGTAGATGGACTTCAGACCACGGTAGACTTCAGTCACTGCTCATTGCTGTGTCCTGATGGAGAAAAGCTAAAAAGCAGCAAAGTAACCGACGCTGAAGGAATGAAATAGCCGAAGCTCATTACCCTCAGGGAGCGACTCGGATGTCCTTGTTTTAGCCCAAATTTGATCATTCACTTCCTTTATATCCTGAAAACCTTCCACATATGTACATAGATGCTTTCTAACATAAACGGGGTAAATATCCCCTTTTCGCTTCTTGGAGACCATGCTTTTCTGGTGTATGTCGTCCTTCTCAAGAATTACCGCTAAAAGGGGTTGGCCCAGTGTGAGCTAGTCCTAAACACGAGCCGCGAGCTGTCCTGACCGCTCTGGTTTAGTAAATACCCACAATAAATGATCCTGAAGCACATTTTCTAGTAACTCTGTGTGGTGCAGTTCCTCTGTTATTCCTCCTGAACATTTATAAATGAATATGTAGTACCGTTCCCCTTGTCAAAGGGGTGTGTACCAAAGTACATGGGGGCATCCACCCAACTGGTACACCAAGATGTCAACTAACTTATAAATTTGTAGGAGGAATAAAAGAGGAATGACGCAGAATTATAAGAAAATATGCTCCAGAATTTCATGTAGCGGACAAGATTTCCTTATAGACTGATCAGGAAAGCCAATAAGAATGATTGAGCTTAGACCAGCTCTGAGCAAAACTGCCGCGTCCACCTGTCTGGCCATCAGCAGCCTGGTGGATCATATTCCGCTGAGGCGGTAATGTCTCCGTACTGCTGGGAAGTACAGAAGCTGATCCACATCCTAGGAAACAGATACAGGACATGGGAGGGGCGGTATGTTATTTGAACTCCTCTCCCATAGGACCTCATCCATATTTAAAAAGTAAGATTTCTCTAATATCATAATATCGGTGAGACGTCACTGTGCCTCATGCCTCATTTGATCTGTATATAGTGATTATCGGCATGAGCTAATATCTTATAATAATCAATTTTCATATTTATATGGCTACTTGAATGGGGGAACTGAATATGGAAAGCGCCGCCCAGTGGACAAAGCTTATAACCCAAGTGAGAGGATAGTATTGAATTGGACATGCACATAGGGCCAGATTTATCATTACACTTACATCTTACTCCACTTTTACATCTGCCCAAAGTCACTTTTGGCTCAGTCCGATTTATTAATGGTCCTTTAATACTGTGATAAATGTGGTTTGACGGTAGCAGTTTATCCTTCAGTAAGCGGCTTTACAAAAAAAGTCGCACGTCTTTACAAAAAAGTTGCATGTTCTATTAAAAAGTCGCATAAGATAAGCATGTCACCCCTGGAGTGAAATTGTGACTTTTTAAATGGTTGCAATAGTAAATATGTCTAGAGATTCATTTACATAAGAAAACACGCCCACTTTCACAAAACTGGAGAGCTTAGTGCAGAGCTCGAAAAAGTCACAATAAAATGCACAATTTTACCGATTGCGCATTTTTTTTTGCAACTTTTTCACTCTATTAAAGTGACTTTAGCTAATGATAAATCTGGCCCATTGTGTCCAGGTAGTATAAGCCGGGGCCACAGAAATGGTGGGTTTTCCTCTACATTACAGCGATATCGGGTGTGCACCCATTCACTTCACATTGTTTGGCTGCACGGGCTGCCATAGTTTATTAGCCAGGTATTCTGATTGGCGTGCTTCCTGCAGACATGGGATTTTAAATGTTTGTATGCTAAGGGCTCATGCACAGGAACGTGTACCGCCCATACCGTGCAATGGGGAATGCAAATGGCACCATCCATGTGGCCTTGCTGACGGATGCAGACACATTCAACTTGAATAGGTCCGCAATCTGTCCGCATTGCAAAAAAATAGAACTTCTTGTTTTATGATGCAGAGGCACAGACCGAAATGTCTTTCTGCTCGGTGCCTCCGCTCTGTATCTTCCGGATTGCGGACCCATTCAAGAGAATAGGTCCGCATCCGTGATATGGTGCGCACATGGCTGGTGCCGGTATATTGCAAACCCACTGTTATTGGGCCGCAATACGGGAAAGCCGCCACACGTTCGTGTGTTTAAGCTCGACTTGAGAAGCTTCAGACATAGTAGGAAGTGGTTACCACGGATAGTGTGCCCTTAAAGGAGCTAGGCCCATGAGGGGCGATTCAGGAAATTAGACCGGTGATTTTTTACTCAGGTCCTTGACGGTCAGGGGGAAGACATTTCCATTAGGCCTCCTTCACGCACATTTTTGGTCTTAATTTTGGGGAAAACCGCACGTACAAGATGAAGGGGGTTTTTATGAAATTTTTTTATTTTTTATTGGCACCATCTATTATATGCAAGTTTTATGGTATTTTTAAAGTTATATATTGAAAAATGCCAGAAACCAAAATCCTGACAAAAAAACACGATAGAAGACCTAGATAAATGATGTGTGAGGCTAGCCTATACTCAATTCTGCATTGTAGGAATTCCTGTCCTTTCATCCAGGTGGACAGAGCTCCTTATAGCCTCACCCCCAACTTCTCTGTATCCTCTGAACATGGTTGTTAAGGTGGGTTTACACCGCGCGATGTTACAGCCGATTGTTGGGAAGGAAGCGTTCCTTCATGACAGTCGGCTGCTCGTTCAGTGAAGGAGACCGTGCATTGACATGCAGTGATCTCCTTCACAGTATGAGGGATCGCTATTGTGATCGTCCCCATACAGAATCATTGTTTCTGGGCAGCAGATCGCTGTTTACACCAGACGATCTGCTGCCCAGAAATGATGATTGGCGTTCCTGCACCAACGACAGCATCCCCAATGAATCAGGTGATCGGCGGCACATTTAGATTGTCAGGAACAAGCTTTTGCAGGAACGTTCGTTCTTGATAATCTGAATATCGGCCCATGTAAATCCACCTCCACACTAAAGAGCTTTGTCGTCTTAAAAAATAAAAATAAAAAATAGATTTTTATATTTTTTTTACAAAAAGACATGAGAACCTTCACCCTAAGGCTCCATTCACACGACCGTATGTTGTCCGCAAAAAAACGGATCAGTTTTTTTGCAGATTAGATGCTGTCCCATTCACTTCTATGGGGCCCCTTTTCTTCCATTGCACAGTTCAGCAAAAAAAATGAAACACGTCCTATACTTGTCAGTGAAAATCAGGACATGACCCTATTGTAGTCTATGGATCAGCAAAAAAACTGAATGCAATCCGTTTTTTTTGCGGACATGCTGAACTGTCCGCAAAAAAAGGATCTGTTTTTTTGCGGACAACATACGGTCGTGTGAATGGAACCTAACATAGTGCGACAGATGAGCCTTCTCCTCCTGTGGTATACTGAATATCTGCCACTTGTTTTCTACTGCACAGTTCTGACTTTCTTCCCCCTGAATCTCCTCCAGGGTTGTGCCGCTTGGAACATCACAAACAGTCAGTGGATACGTTTTCAAGGGTTTTATGTCTCACAGCAACGACTATCCGTGCGCTTACCTGAATGCTGCATCCGCCATTGGCATTAAAAAGCAGGATATTGACCTGTTCATCAAGAGACTGGACAAATGCCTCAAGCAGTGCAAGAAAGAGAAGGACGTGGAGGACGCCGCCTCGGGTACTCCATCGGCAATAGAGGAGGATGTTACAGCATTAACCAAGGATTTTACAGTCTCCCTGCAGGTGGACGCTGTGTAAAAGCGGAAGATCGAGACGGTGCAGGCGTCATGAGTAATGTGTAGTAGACTGTTCACAATGGGAAATCCTGATTTCAAAACTTTGAAAATGTGGAAGAAAATAAGAGCCGAGTCATGTATTCATTATTCCAACAGAGCAGAAATAAGGTTTGTTTTGGGTAAGAAATGGGACATGGTAAAGCCGGTTTTACATAAAACATTACGCCGAAGTGCCTTTGACCAGTATCCTCATTGCCCAGTGCTGCGTCACATGTTTTGATTTATTTCATTAATAAATCGTTTTAATATCTTTTTTTTTTTTTTCTCACAAATTCTTACATAGTATTAGTGTTTTACAAAGGTGCATCAAAGACAGCGAGGATTAATGTGTCCATCAAGATAAGACTAGGATAAGATGGAGGTCAAGGCTTTTTGGTAGCGCTGAATACGACTAAGGCCCCATTTACACGTCCGCAAATCCGGAACAGAATTTCTATGGGGACACACTATGTCCTGCCCGGATCCGGAGTTGCAGGTCCGCTCTTCCGTTTGGCAAAAAAATAGAACATGTCCCATTCTTGTCCGCATTTGCGGACAAGAATAGGCATTTTCTATGAGAGTGCTGGCGATGTGCGGTCCGCAAAATGCTCATGCACACAACCGTATGTATTTTGCAGTCCGCAAAAACTAGTCCACAAAATATACGGATGACATCAGTGTGCAGTCGTTATTTTGCGGAACGGAACAGCTGGCCCCTAATAGAACAGACCTATCCTTGTCCGTAATGCGGACAATAAAAGGACATGTTCTATTTTCTTGTGCAATGGACATACAGGAACAGAATGCACACGGAGTAACTTGAGACGCGAGATGACGCGCAAATGCGGCCCGCACATGCGCAGTGCGGGTCGGCAAAAGGCGCGCAAGGAGTTAGTCACCAGCCTGCCAGCCAATGATCAGCGCTGGCAGGTTGGTGACTTTTAAAAAATTGAACCACCAGCCATATAACGCATTATATTTCTAAATATAATGTGTTAAATGGCTTCTGTGCTCTGTGCTGGGTCCTTTTTGTCGGTTGGTCCCAGCAGAGAGCACAGATCACTGTAAGTACACCAAGCACTAAATATTTAGCCCCATATCACCCCCCCATTACCCCAATTAACCCCTTGATCGCCCCTCTCAGTCACCTGTCAATCACTAGTGAAAGGGAAAAAAGTGATCAGTGTAAACTGTCACTTTTTTTTTTCACCAGTATTGACTGCTAGGTTTAGGTTAGTTTAGGCCCCTTTGGTAGGTAGTTAGCTTCCGTTCGCGCCCACCGCACCGCAGTCACTGATTCGCTGATTAGCCTATCGCTAATCAGCGTTGGTACTTTATAGTATCTGTAAGTGATCAGAACTGATCACGGTCAGATCTATAATAGTATTAGTGTCACCTTAGCTCGCCCTCTACCCAAAACGCAGTGTTTGCCTGATCGGTCACCCAAACATGCGTTCACCCACGCCCGCCCCACCGCAGTTTATCACTGCACAATCACTTCACAAGCGCTGCGGCGATAAAAAAATCAGTTTTGATCTTTTTTATCAATCGCAGCGGCTTCCTGTACTTCGCTACACTCCCATTTGTAAGACAGGCTTGCTTTTTTTTTTCTTGGGTAGTCTCAGGGAATACCCCCTAAATTTTATTTTTTGTCAAGTTAGTGGAATATGAGAAAAAAAAATATTCAATTTCCGCTAACTTGTGACAAAAAATAACAACTTCCATGAACTCACTTTGCCCATCAGCGAATACCTTAGGGTGTCTACTTTCCGAAATGTGGTCATTTATGGGGTGTTTCTACTGTCTGGGCATTGTAGTGCGTCAGGAAACAGGACAGATGCTCAGAAAGTCAAAGTGCGGAAATTAATTTTTTGCACCATAGTTTGTAAACACTATAACTTTTACCCAAACCAATAAATATACATTTATTGCATTTTTTTTTTTTATCAAAGACATGTAGAACAATAAATTTAGAGAAAAATTTATATAGAAATGTAGTTTTATTTGAAAAATTTTACAACAGAAAGTGAAAAATGTCATTTTTTTTTGCAAAAATTTCGGTCATTTTTGATATAAAAAAAAAAGTAAAAATGTCAGCAGCAATGAAATACCACCAAATGAAAGCTCTATTAGTGAGAAGAAAAGTAGGTAAAATTCATTTGGGTGGTAAGTTGCATGACAGAGCAATAAACGGTGAAAGTAGTGTAGTGCAGAATTGTAAAAAGTGGCCTGGTCATATAGGGGGTTTAAGCTAGGGGGGCTGATGTGGTTAAATTCTGTTTTTACTTTCACTTTATCGGTATTAAGTGCAGATTGATGGGGAAAACTTGAATTTTATTTATTTTAGCACAAGGACACACGTAACAAAGAAAAGTGAGAAGATCTGAAGACTTTCCAAATGCACTGTATCTAAATCTCATCCATTGTAAACAATTGTCAGAAAGCAATCATTTTACTTCACACAGATTTGTATGGTGTTTTTACTGCTTTAAAAAGGCAAAAAAAAAACACTGTTTTGCACACAGCACGCATTGCTAATGGTTTTTTGGTGGCATTGTTGTGTTAAATGATTATTTTTTTTTTTCTCTTTAGGCTTTTTTTTCCCCTATACAGAAAGTGATGAAAACATGCCTGAAAAAATGCTATTGATTTGACATGCCTTTATAAAAATAAAAAAAAGACACAAAAAATGCCTGTAGCCCAAAAAATGTTTTGCATTTCATATTTTTTATAGACTTTCATGTTACATCTGGAGCTGGCATTTTATGTAAGAATCTACGCTAAAGTTGCTGCCACACACAGTTTATGTGCATTTTTATTCATTTTTGACCAAATAGTGTTTGAGCACACAATTTTAATTTTTTTTGCATGTTTTTTCTTTTGCGACTGGAACACAACAGTCGCAGAAAATCCATCCCGGATGAATTTTTTCCGACTGTCGTGTCACAGCATGTCGCAATGCGACACCATAGACTCCCATTATAAAAATAGTGCGACTTTTTGTCGTGTGAACGTAGCCTAAAACAAGGGAGATTCCGCCACACCCAGAGCACTCTGTGATTTCACAGCACCAGTGACCAAAAAGAAAAAGCAACTTACCATAGACTTCCCTGTAATATCAGGAGCTGATGCCTTTTGCCTAGAAAAGAATCCAAAATTGGACAACCCTTAAAAAAACACCAGAAAAAAATCATTCAGAAGTATAAAACTGCTTTCAGTCACAAACATTTAGCAATTCTGCTGCATGTAGATTTGTTGCAAGAAATGTGTGCAACTGAAAGAAAATTTCCGACTATTTAAATAGGGTTGTTTTGGCGGCACGTACGTGAATTTCTGCAAGCGCCATTCAGATGAATGGAACAATCGCCGAAAAGTTATCAACAAATCTCAGCAATGAGAGGCCACTTAAAGGGGTTGTACCACCATAAGAGCTCAACCTCCATCCAGAGGCTATGGGATAAGCATCGAATTAGTGGGAACCCGACTGCTGGGGCCCCCCACTAACCACAAGAGTGAGGCACTGGAGGCCTCAGAGTGAATGGCACAGCAATCAAGCGCTCTGTTCTACTCTATGGGATTTGGCTTCCCTTTGTCAGTCTCGTAGAGTAGAATGGAGCAGTAGCGTGTATGAATGTCCACTACTCCATTCACTCCTGGTTTCTTGTGATTGGTGGGGGGTCCCTGCAGTCGGATCCCCCCTGATCAGATGCTTATCGCCTGTCCTGTAATGTAGTCTCTCGATAATTAAGGCAGGAAAATCATGTTTTGGGCAAATCATGATGTGGGAAAATGCTGAA